>CM024086.1:2880566-4320850 GCA_013433165.1 Hypsizygus marmoreus
TCGCTCGCTTCCTTTTGTATTTCCATCCTTTTAAATCGATGAATCGAAGGAGCAAAGGTGTAAAATGAATGAAAACAACATACCAAACGAAGAAATTTAAATCCTTCACCGGCGAGAAAGTCTTCAATCACATTGAGAGCAATAACAAACTTAGACACGACCAGTCAACAGAAGGGCCAGAAAAAAACAATGGAAACACACTTGACTAAAGAGAAGAACACGATGTCCCCGCTCTTTCAGTTTGGGCAGCAGCGACTTCAAAAACCGCAATTTAGCGCTAGCGTCTATTAGCTTTTCGTGAGTTTCTTGAGGTGATAGCCCACGAGGCTCGATGTCTTCAGCATAGAGGTACGGATGCTGCAAACATCTGTGTCATAGGTGAGAATTGGCTAGATATATACCTTCAAAATCACAGACTTTCTCAGTTGCATGAGAACATTGTTGATACGTCCCTTCGATGCCGCCCCATTCCCTTTCGAGGTTGTCAAATTGTTCAAAAGTTCCAGGTTGTGACCTGAAAAAGTTCAGTACTAAATCATACAAAATTGAAGGCACCAACTCAGGATGGATCGGTAGACTTCTTTTTGTAATGGTGCCATGGACACGGGAACAATCACTTCATTCTAGCAGAAAATGACGGAGGTTTAAAGGTCTGTTTTATGAGAGAGACAAAATCAGTACCTTTGGTGGTAGCTGAAGGACTTCGCTCTTGATTCGTCGCAAGAAGTATGGCCTTAATCTGTTGTGCAACTGTTTCACCAGGTCCTCTGTTAGTTCTTCGTGCTCCTTCTCCAAGCCTTCGAGATCGTTCCATTCATGAGGATCCAGGAAATTCATGAGATTGAATAGTTCTCGGATGTTGTTGTTGAGAGGTGTCTATGAGGGATGAGTACCGTGCTAAACATGGACCACGAAAACAACGTACTCCAGTCATGATGATGCGATGGATACTATTGAGTTCGTTCAACCTCTTGAAGAGTAGACTGCTATCACTTTTCACTAAAATGGGTATTGTCAGTGCTTAGCTTAGTGAGGGCAGAAGAGAGCTTACATCGCTGTCCCTCGTCAATCACAAGGACCTGTGCACGAGGTCAATGCTCATCAGTACATTGTCACAATCGTATTTTCGGGAGTAGGTCTTACCTCCCACCGAGGCTGGTTCTTGAAAACAGTGGTGAACTCCTTTGGATTAAGTAATGCCTCGTATGTTGTGATAAGAACGTGAAATTTGGCTCCCGTTTCACCAGTCCGCTTGGTTTCGTGATTTAACTCGAACTTCTTGATTACTTCCCGAGCTTTCGCTTCGCCGTAGAAAGGAACAACGCGCAGTTTTGGAGCCCAACGTTCGAATTCTCTCACCCAGTTAGTGATGGTTGAATTGGGAACAACAACAAGGGCAGGAAAGGCTTTGAACTTCATTGCGATATTGCCCAGAAAGGTCGCCACCTGAACTGTCTTGCCCTGTAAAGGATAAACACGTCGTTTGCCAAAATGAGGAATAGTCAACGGTAAGTATTTGAGGACGTACCAATCCCATTTCGTCGGCCAGGATGCAATGTTGATGGGTCCACCAATTGTTGCATAACCAGTTGAAGCCGTCAACCTGGTGGTCTCTGTGAGCAGATGTACTCGTAAAGGTTATACCTGACATACCTGGAAAGGCATCAACTTGAGTTGAGGATTCTGACCGAGTTTGAGATCGGCCGCGTTTTTCAACACATGACGAGTACGATATTCATCTTTTGCTCGCTTATCGAACTTGTCACAGTAAGATTGAGAGTGCCGGGGAACAATCACAAGCCGAGAGTCAATAAAACGCTGCAGGGCAGTTCGGAACGCTTGGTACGTTGGGTCTTCGGGGAGGGGAGGGGAGTCCCAGGTGGCTAAGAAGATGGTTCAGGTGAGGTGATGATGCGAGTCGATGGAGTTTACCTTCGTCATAGCCTAAGTCATTCCATTTAAAGAAAGCCCAAACGACTTGATCAGTGTTGTCTAGGCTAAACTCGCGCCCTTTCCTCTTTTCCCATTCTGAGACGGTCTCCATGAGGTCGCCGTTCGGTTGCTCGCCCTGCTCAAATGCAAGTGTACGTTCCTTCTCAATGCTGTCCTGGAAGTCTCCATCCGAGTCCTCATCGCTCGCAATTCGACTGGCCTTCTGTTTGCCTTTCTTATTCCGAAAATTTAGCTTGGTTTGACGTCGGGGGCGCCATAACATCACATCGAGGACACGATCAACGGTTTTCCAGGCTGAGGGGATTCGGCGTTCGGCATCGGGTATCGCATCTTGTGGCAAAATGGGTGTGTTTGTATTTGGCCGGACAGATGATGCCCTTGATTCTTCACCAATTTCGAAGACGGAGGTTGGGGCATCGTTGTTAGCCATCTTCTCGTCTTCTTGAATGAGCTCCACCTTCGTACCGCCAGATAAAAAGTGCTTGAGCTTCGCATGGTGTGTGGAGAGCAGCCACATGTGGGGCACCCATTGTACACGTCTGAAACTGCGATCCAACCATTTCACAAGATACTCTCTTGGTAGAGAGGCTTTGTAATTGGGAGGCTCGTCGCGGGGGCGTGGAGGCTCCACGGCGTTTGGAGGGTAGGGACGCCACGCGATGATCTTATCGACTCCGTCCCTGTAGGATGCGCAGTCGGCACAAAGCCAGGTCTGGCAGTAAAACTGAGCAATCTCCGCGGTGGTGTTAGACGAAGAGAAGGTCGGCGGCAATGGCAAGTGTTCATAGTGAGCAATACGTTTGCACGTAAAGCATCGAAATACAAGCGCATCGAGGCTGGCGTCAGGATCCAAGGGCTTTTTAGAGCCCATAGGAGCAGCATCCCGAGTCCCATCTGCCATGATTACGTCTTCGCCTTGGCCTGGAGCACTGGACTGCGAGTCTACATCGGTTTTTGCGAGACGATTGTCCGGTTCAAGAGCAACTTCCATGCAGCCCATACAAACCCCTCCTTTCATGCAGGCACCTACAAATAGAAATCTTAGCAATAGCGCGCGAAAATAATAATTACCGCATTACCGCATATGAATTCCGTCGTCTGTCTTGCGTCTAGGCCAGAGCGTTTTCGAGGTTCTGGTTGGTCGAAAGCCTCTCCTGTTCCCTCTGTCCGAGTCTTAGCAAGCTGCCATTCAGCTCGATCTCTATCCCGGGCAGCTTTGAGAATTTCATCCCGTTGAGTGCTAGCCATGCAGCGCCAGTGAGCAACAACAGGGCATTTCAGGCTTGAAATATTTTCAGTGTCTCCTCCCACTCACAAGTCAAGTTGGCTACTTACCATCTGACCCATCCACCAAGGGCACCCAGCCTTTCTTCCTCGTCAGATTCTTCAAATTCATCATCTGAAGTCTTTCTTCTTTTCTTCCCTTTCCCTTTCTTTAAATATGCCTGGATAAGTTTATGCGCTGGACCTTGATGGCACTTTTCGCAAATGTCGCGATGCTTCCGAAGTGACGCGTCCTCATCATCGGAATCAAGGTCGTAGTCAAGTTCAGCGACAGCACGGAAATGGCCATAGGCGGGTCGGGATGCTTTGCCACGAACCGCCTTCTTCTTGAGTTTTCGTCCCTTGGAACGAGTGCTTCGAGAACCATATTCATCGCTATCTTCGCCGCTGGGCTCAAAGTCGTCGTTGTAGGTCTCCAAGTCTAGATTGGCTTTCACCCCCTTCCGAGTGCGAGTAGAACGACGAGTAGGGAGGCGATTTACCGATTCACTGTCCTCATCTTCTTGATCTGACTCGTCTATGACGAATACCCGTCGAGATCGGGTTTTTTTGGGACTGAAAGGGAGAGGTTGCTTCGAAGGTCGTGTAGACCGCCTAGGGGGTTGGGAAATATCGTCTTCGTCATAGTCCTCGTCGTCCTCTTCGTCATTACTCTCATCTTCATCATCTATATCTTCCATCTCCTCATCCTGGGAGTCCGGAACAACCTCTAGCTCAGGCGTCGACTTGATACTGCGAGCAGACCTCATTCTGACCGTAGTTACACCTCCTTTACGAATGTTAATGGTCGTCTTGACGCGAGAGTGAGGATGGATGTAGTGTGCAGAGGGGTCAAAGGGCTCTAATTCTCCTGCAACCTCTTTCCGTTCTGTGAGGGAGAATGATAAATATGAACGGTCAGGAACGATAAATCGCGTACTGAATTCTTCAACAAGGGTCTTATGTTTCTGTTCGAATACCTTTGAAGGAAACTGCGAACCAAAGCGCGTCAATTCGGTTTTTTGAGTACGCGCCATGGCCTGCCTACCTTGTGGGCAATGCCTCCCTTGTAACGCGCAAAGTAGTAAAGCATATTGCCCTCGCGGTATTTGCCAATAACTTCATCAACCGGAACCTCTACTTCAGATTTGAGTGAAGTTTCTTTCGTAGCTTTGTAGAGCATTTTTTGCGCGGCAGGAATGCTAGGAGGTGCAACGAAGAAAGCCTTCCCATGAAAACCTGGCTTCATAGCCTTGGGTGGCGGGTCTGGCGAAGCTGGAGGACTAGTGACAGGGCCCAAAGATTTTTCTGGAGTGAAAAGTAAGCCGATGTCGGAAGAAGGATCCCCAGTATCCATAATGTTGCGTGAGGACAAGGTTCAAGATGAGGCCTAATTGACTGACGCGACGTGACCAAACATGTGCATGAGGCACGGTTTCAAAAATATGTGTAAATTCGAAGTAGAGCAGCCAATATCGATCACCGGCTGCTAGTATATGCAGTAAACACATAAAAACCCATGGACTTCATCTAATAATAATGGGGGATAAATGCAAGAGTATTTTGTGCATTATCTCTTCAAAGAACTCCATCATGAATCACCAAAGGCTTTGAGACTGACGCCTGAAGGATTGGATCCTAATGAAAGCTTCAACGGACAAGTTTAGCTATTGGAAGTGTCCTGTTCTGTGAACTCTTTCAGTGAGTCGCTGAGCCACTGATGACATTGCTGCGCCAGCAGCTGTCCATGGTCTAGGAACGATTGTGAATAATAAGTCGCCAACCATCTGGACAGAGCTCTTACTTATACAGAATGCATGGGGGATATCTGGGTGCCCGTGAACTATTCTCACCGCTCCCGAGGCCGGCTTGAGGGAACGAAGAATCTCGTCCTTTTGTTCACCGACCCAATCATCCTGTTCCGCAAAATAGAATGACAACTTCTGCCGGTGTGCGTCAAGCAATGGTACGTCCAGGTCACGGATAGTTTCCATCTCGTCGTGTGCCATGTACAGCGCGGCCCGGATACTAGGGGGTGAGTGGAGGAGGGTTTGGAGGACCAGTATCTGAGAGAGCGGCCAGCCGTTGTACACAAGAGACAGGAATGTAGCGGGAAACACGCGAGTCACATAGGAAAGCCATGATATCACTAGTCGCATGCGGGGTGAAAATAACCACTGGCCATGTTCTGAATTTGTCGGGTCAGGAAGAGACACCGTGACTCACTGAAATCCGTCGACCATTCGGGGTATTACCAATGTGCGAGATGGTAGGAAACAATAAAAAAACAGCCGAAACAGCGAGAGGCCTTTCTTTTAAGACCTAAGCAGACAATGAGATGGTTTCAAGAAGAAATTGGAGCGGAATAACCTGAAGAGAAAGCCAGGCTCCGACACTGTGACCCACAATCACCACCTTCGTATTAGGTCCGAATGCTGAGCAAATAGCATCAAACGTCTCTAGGGATCCCTCTATTTGGACTGACAGCCCATGTTGCGCCTCAGGTGATCGAGCGGGAGGTCCTGACTCGACACCCGGTGTGTGCCCAATGTGGGAGTGTGAAAGGATCGCGAGCTTGGACGTCGTGTCCTGATCATGAATGGCAGTAAGAAAAGGAGTGTAAAAGTCTAACAAACCAGGGTTTCCTGGAACAGGCACGGCATGAGTTCTGGGAAGGTATCGCAGGTCCCAAAACGACTTTGCCTGGAATGAAAAGAATAACTGTTTCCGGCTGGCCGAGTTTCGCAGGCCACCACTGGGCATGAGAAGGCCCTAAGGGATGTTTGTGATGAAATATGCCATTGAGGTAATCGGATACCAAGGAATTTTTTGGGAGACGGGGTTGAAGAAAAGGTGGGAGGGACATGGTCACGGTGGTTCGCGTTTCAGTTTGGGTCCGATCACTTGGCGGCGTTGGTTAGCGACTGCAACCAGCCACATCTTTCGTGAGACCACCTCCTCGAGTCGATGTCTCGAGCCCCCCCATTCCCTACACGTCGTCGTTCGCCTTCTCTCAATGGATCCAGTATATCTTCGCCCACCCCTTTTTCTCCCACAGCCCAATCCGCCATTAGACCACTACAAATATCACGTCGACCTACAACACCGAGCAACGAGTCTTTCAGTTCCCACTCCCCCAGAACTGCACCTCCAAACACCGCTCCAGGTGGTCCTTCACGTCCACAACGATCTGAGCTGAGAAGCCGGATATCTGACTATGATGGTTCAGAGCAAGCGTCTTACAGAGACAGTATCAGCACAACGCGTTCTGATGCCTCTTTTTCACAACGACCACGAGCAGGAGCCTCCAGTAATCCAAATACTCCCGCAAAATCGCGACCCCGGCCACAACGTCTCCAAAGCCCAACCTCCGAAGATGGCGAACAGACAACCCCGACGTCTCTTGCTTCAGCAATGTCTGCATTCAAGTCTGCGGGATCCCGTAGACGCGCCATGACCAATGGTAGTGACGAAATGGAATACCAAATGGAAAGGCAGAATGAGATCGAGGCAGAGAAAGCGAGACAACAACGAATAAGAGACAAAGTTCCAGGGAGACGAGCTAACGGAAAAGCTCGCGCTGGTGACATCGATGGTGAGGATCACTCAACCTCATTTTGTACGTTGTAGTATTGACATATTCCAGCCGTATTGGATCAAGTCAAAGATGGCTGGGAGTTCATCATAGACCCGGATGTAAGGAAGCAAGACTCCCTCTATCCTTTCCAAGGAGATAATGGAATTTCGAACATAGTTCAATAATGTCGATTTAGCCCTTCAACTTCTCGATGACTCCTCACATGGCAAAGACATGGACTCTTTTCGAAGAACCAAAGAAATGCTTGGAAAAGCTCTAAAGGGCTCCGTCGACAGTAAGCGAAAGCCCTATTGTACACCACACGCAACTAGCTCACTGCATCACCTGGGATTTAGAACATTATCAAGCCTTTGCTGCTTCTCTACCGCATCAGGCCGCACTGCTGAACCATCTTGGGGAAACACAGACGCAGATACATGCCGCGCGAACAGCTCTCTTGGAAGCCAAGGACGCATTGGGAAACAAGCGAGCAGACCTTGTCCAACTTTGGTCTCGAGGCCAAACGCTTGAGGAAATGTTACGAATTTTGGACCAGATGTATGCTTTCACAGTTTTCTCATCTATTTTCCCTCATAAGCTTTGCTTGCTTGTAGAGACCACTTGAAATCTGTACCAGACTTGCTGGAAACTCTAATGTCGGAGAAGCGACTGTTACAGGCTGCCATCCTTCTCGTAAGAAGTTTGAAAATTATCAACAAACCAGATATGCTTGAAATCGGAGCTCTATCCGATCTACGGAGCTATTTGCTTGGCCAAGAGACGGTTTGCATCAGACTTCGAATCATGGAAAGATATACTCATGAGGATCCAGGCTTTGCGGGAGATCCTCGTCGACGAGCTACAGAATCATTTGTATCTCAAGTCTTTCTGGTGCGACACTCGATGGTCGGCGTATGTGCCAAATCAACAAACATGTGAGTTATCATGTTCTTCCTACCACGACCTGTGTTCTCATTTCCGATCAGTTCCAAAAGTCGAGTTTGAGGAAGAACTCGGTTCCAAGCCCTTCACAACCTCCGAGGCGTCTCCTTCGACCCCGTCTTTCCGCCCCACTCGTCAAGTTCGCTTTCTCAATGAGCTAGCAATAAAGCCAAACGAACCTCCCATTGACCTAAGTGACCTGAGTGTCCGCAACAGTGGCCAACCGTCGAGCTCTGCGCTAACTACGGTCTCCCCCAATGTGCAGCACAACCCTGAGGCCGACTCTTTCACTTACATAGAGACTCTGATCGAATCTGTCGCTGTTCTGGGCAAGCTTGGGACCGCCCTCGATAATATTGCGCAGAGGGTGCCGAGCGAAGTTTTCACTCTTGTGGAAACCACATTGGGTGAAGTTGAGGAACGCGCAGAATATGGCCGAAGAGGATCTATGCTAATATCGAACGGGGCAATTGGGAGATCAGACGGTGTTTACATTTTCGCCTCGGAGAACCCATCCATTGGGCCCATTACTCCCCCCAAAGGCACTTTTTTGAAAGCGTCATCTCTCAGACTCGCTGCCCTAGAGTCGTCATCAAAAAGAGTAGATCACGAAATTCTGAAGGATCTTTTCTGGACGCTCTATTCTAAACTGGATGCCGTCGCCCAGGGCTTCCGAATTGTCTACGAGGTGGTGAACCGGGTCGGATCAGTAAGTCACTGAGATCTGCAGGGAATTCCGAAATAATGTATCGATTATCCAGCGACGCGACTTTAAAGACTCCTCGGGAACTAAACCAGGTTCACTCTTTCCTCTGGCCGAGGTTTGGACTCCAATCCAGATGGAAGTTAGGCAACTCGAATATCAGTGACCTTCAGGATCCTTATTTTTCTGGCAGGTTCGCACATTGATACATGACTACCTTACCGACGAAGACCGAGGCTCTGTTTCCGGAAGGAACCCCATTTCGTCTATCAATGAGATCCTTCGCGAGGGAAAATTCACTCGGGACAGAACAAAGGTTCGGATGGCATTTTCGCTTTATGCTTCTGTGCCATACTCAGCTATTTTCAGGCGGTTTTCCGTTTCGCTGACACCGATCTGAAACTCACAAGCAAGGCCCTCAAACCACACGAGGATGGACTGACGCGTGTGCTGAACGATACAATGCCAGGGTTGGTACCGGGTGCATCTGGCGATGCAGTGCAAGCTACATTGGCCAGCGTTGGTACCGACGACCGTATGCTGGGAGCAGATCAACATCACCGACTCATCATCCACCCAGATGCATTCCTCGTCAGTGTCCTATTCCAACCAACTCTAACGTTTTTGAGTCGCATGGCAGCTGTGCTTCCATTCGGTGTTGAAGCTGAGAGGACTTCTAGCTCTGTCTTGGACGAATTTGTCTTGAAGGTGTATTTGCCGCAGCTTGAGGAGAAAGTTTCTGACCTTTTCCACCAAGCCGTGACTGGTATGCTATGCTCTTTTTGCTTGTTCATCTTTCTTCGTCAACTCTTTTCTCCCAGGCCCCGAAGCATTCCAGCCTGATCCATCTTCAAGCTTACTCTCTCCCGAACCATTGATCAAAGTAGACTTCTTGCCAGCCTCAGTTTCGCCGTTGTTGAACTAATTGTCCACTCAGGCAAGCACGCATTTGATGGCCTTGATCAACTCTTTGTGTGCTATGCTCCGCACCAGCCCGTTCCATCGAGAAAATTACTCCCGACTTATACTTGGTGTTATTATCCAATTCTACCAACGGTGTAGTGATCGGTTCCAAGACCTCGTCACTATAAGGGACATTCCGGAATCCAAGCTCGAACCAAAATTAGCCCTCGCGGCTCAATGGGCTCAACGGTCTGAGCTCAACACTTGCATATCCGAGTTGCTTGCGACATCAGTACGTCGTTGAAGTACTGTGACTCAGCCCTTCTAATCTCGCCACAGGAATTAGATGCAACGAAGCAGCAACAGCTCTGCCGTCAAGAGACTAATCTCGAATTCCAACTTTTGGGACGCAGAACAATCGTACAAACAGACCTCATTCCTTCCCTTCGCAATCTTGCTGCTATGGCGAGCTTGTATCGTAGCGTCGTGAGTCTCCAGAATCACTATATCTACCAGGATACTCACATCGACCAGTCTTGGTTTGCTACAGAACTGAATGCTCTCAAGGCTAGACCTGACGATACAGTTTCGGCGACAACACCCCAGAATCTCGAACCCCTGTCTGGAGCAACACCATACACACCATACATACCGTTAGTGCCGTTATCGGAGGAGCTGAGACTTCCTCTCTCTCGGGAGATGTCCCTGTGAGCACTTTGCTACTGGACAAGAGAGTCTCAATATACTCACCATGATTTATCGTAAATAGGCGCTTCCAAGCCCTGCTTAAGACATACGAACAGCTCTCTGGTCTGATTTTGGATAGCATTCGTATTGATATGCGATGTCGGACCATCTTTTATCTGGATTCCGCAATGCGTCAGGTATGATCTCAGTTGAACCTTTTGGTGATGAGTAGCGCTGACTTTACTTTGCAGGGGGATTATTCCATTGACTGCGAGGCTAGTGAGCCAGAGTCCCACATCGTGGACCTTAACGCGGAGCTTGTCAAATGTGACGATCTCATCTCCACCAGCCTACCACAGAAAGAACGACAGTTCGTGCTTCTCAATTTCCCAATCTGATCGCCTTTTCACGTATTGTTTTGCAGGTTGGTCTTCGTTGGACTCGGTCACCTTATGGAGCACCTGTTGATATCAAATGCCCGATACTTGCGCCTTCCAACTCCCCACGGCATAAAGAAAATCATGCGAAATATGCTTGCCCTTCAGCAGAGCATCAAGTCGTTAACGAATGATCAACAGAATACTGAATTCGAACGAGCAAAACGCTACTACTCTCTGTTCTTCTTGTCCCCCCAGGTATTTGCCATAGTTGCAGACAATAGAGATATTAATCCCTCTCGTAGGAAATGTTGGATGGAATTCGCAAGGGACAATCAGGACAATCTTTTAGTTTCGATGAATATCAAACCATGCTGAATCATCAATGCGGCGTTATCCTGGCTGAAGGGGAAGCTGGGGTTGCCAAGGCTCATGATCGCAATTACAGTATGTATGTGATCGACCTACATGGATTGGAATTAGAGAGTTCAGGCCCATAGCATACTCATTTCCACTATTTCTTACATCTTATTCCGCCGTGTAATTTATGGGTTCCTTTCTGCAGACTTTATCCCTTCCTTTTCCTGCGCCAGCTTAAGCCAGCATTGGTCTTCGACGGTTGCCACCTCAGCCACTTGTGGAAGGAAAAGGCGAAGAGGTGTCAAAGCATTTGGGGAGAGGGATACTGAGTATCTCCCCGATATGTTCCCACCTTTCGCGGTAAATTGAGAGTATGTCAGGATGGGTAG
Organism: Hypsizygus marmoreus; assembly: GCA_013433165.1. NCBI lineage: Eukaryota > Fungi > Basidiomycota > Agaricomycetes > Agaricales > Lyophyllaceae > Hypsizygus > Hypsizygus marmoreus. The sequence goes on from CM024086.1 coordinate 2,891,721, forward strand.
TCGCCCTAATAGTTCTTGATATCGTCTCCGCAGCCACCTTGAAGGGTGTCGAAGGGCTGCCGTTTGCGGGGGTTGGGTGTCGGCATCAGAGTTTCGTCGTTCCTTGCGAGTGGGAGGCCTTGGACCGCTGAGAGGATTCACGATCGCTTCGATGTCATCGAAAACACCCTGCCCCTGCATGCTTAAGCCTCTTATCCCAGCGCGAGCAACATCTGCATCTGCGTTGCCTCTCAACACTTCTCCAGTAGATGTGTCTTCCAAGACGATTTCCAGAGGGGGTCGAATCTTCTTCCATTCGCTAGTGAAATAACGCCAGCGAATATTGACTTCCCGTCGCTTGCTGAAGGGACCTAAGAGTCTTGCATCTTCAGAGTTTGGATCCGCGCGAAGGGGAAGAGTGGGTGGGAAGGAAAAGGATTTCGGCGTCAAAGGTTTGTTCTTGCGAGATAGATTTGAAGTGAGAAGGGCTTTCAATTCGGGCGAATAAACTGGAGGACGTGATTTCTCCACGGCTGGGATAATTCGCGGAGGAATTGGGGCATTTGGATCGGAGAAAAGTGGCTGAAGAAGTGTGGAAATGGAAGAGTAAATGTGACGCAATGAGATCGGAGAAGCATGAGACGTACTTTCATTAGTTCCCATTTTAATTTTCCCTTCCGACCGTATGCGAGGTCCAAAACATGCGCGAAAGCCTTCGTGTTCCCATTGATGGCTGCTTCGATTTTGCGGAAGTCCTATTAATAGTCAACCTCGGCGAATCACGTAGAGAAATGCTATGGCATCGAACCTGGGACACACGCTTCAACTTATGGTTACGGAGATTGTCGTCCTTCGCTCGTATGATAGCATGAATATCATCAGCGACCTTTACCCGAAAAAATTGGCTGAGGGTCAGATTAGCGCGAGTTTTTATGTGGAAGGTAGCAATTCACCGCAGGTAAGGGAGAGGCAGTTGTCTGATACGGCGAATGTACGTTCTGTAAAGAGAGATGATTGTCGCATGAGAGTTGGTCATGAAGACGATTGGCTCGTCGTGGGAATGGGTTTTCGCGTTCACCATCACGTGCAATAGTGACGGACAATTGGTCACTGGCGCGTTTCGCAGCTTTCGCTACCATCAGCGGCGACGATGGTCGCGAATTCGTTAATCATCCAAATTCAACCTACATACTCGACTTTAGTCGAGCTCTCAAGCGTCAGATGATCGGCTGCTCATCTCAAGGAGTAATTCCGTGGAGACGTTTCTTATCTGCTACGGCAAGTATGAGCAAGTTGCCACTCGATCCTCATCCCTTGCCATTCGGTGAAGACTATTCTCGGCCACAACCAACTATTTAGTATTAGCGACTCGGGAAAGACTGTCCGCTATTTTTCCGTGCAAAAGCTCTATAACTTGCGCCAACTTCGCTCCATCAATGGCTTCATTCCTCCCTCTATCCTTTTGCGATATCAGCGATGGTCAAGTACGCCTTCGGACTCTTAGCACTAGCGTCTATTGCATTTGCCCAGCAGCCGGTGAGTTGATCATAGGAATTTACCATTCAACAGGTTGTTTCTGAACCAACGGCGTCCGCTAGCTCTACGCTCAATGTATGTATGTTGCAACATACCCCTTCGCCTAACTGACTCTTATGAAGGCGGCGGGGTTGGTTGGAGTACGATGTATTGTTTCTGAGGCCCGAAGGCCTTGCTGAGGCATCTTTTCTGTAGCTGGTGGCACAACCTGTGTCTCAGGTGCTGCCTGTACAAGGCTAAATGATTGTGCGTCCCGTCCAAAATTGTTATCCATATCGTCTTACCTTGAAATCAGACTATTTTCAATGCCTCCCTGGCACTGGCACTCCTACCACTAGTACCCCGGGGTCGACTACAACGTCCGGTACACCAGCCCCCAGTAGCGGTCTACCCTTTCTAGGTGGCGTGAATATGGCGGGTTATGACTTCAGTGTTGTACGAATGAGTCTTTCATGGTCTTAAGTCGTTGCTAATCCAAGTGCGCTTTCAATACAGGCAACTGACGGTTCATTTACTGGACGTGGCGTCAACCCACCCGTTGCACAATTCGCACATTTTGCCTCGCAAGGCGTAAATGTTTTCCGCATTCGTAAGTCTTTTTCGTCGTACCATTGCACAAAATCTCAACCTCTTCTGCTTAGCCTTCGGTTTGTCAATGGAACTTACCATATCCAAGGCTCTCTAACTCTGTGTACCCAGCGTGGCAGCTGATGACCCCGACGCTTAGTGGCACCATCGACGCTACATTCTTTGCGCGCTATGACGCGACTGTGCAGGTGGCGCTCAGTTCTGGAAGCAATCCTTATGTCATTCTGGACCTTGTAGGTCGTTTCACTCCCAAGTTCTATTTTGTTTCTACAGCCCCGACCTCCAGCACAACTATGCACGCTGGAATGGTGGCATCATTGCACAAGGCGGTCCTACCGATGCTCAGTTTACGAGCCTCTGGTCCCAGCTAGCTGCCAAGTACAAAAGCAATCCAAAGATCATGGTACGCATCTCACTCATCGACATAAATTCCGGTCTCAAACATGAATTCCCAATCAGTTTGGCGTGATGAATGAACCCCATGATCTGCAGTCTGTACCTACGTGGGTATCGTCGGTTCAAGCCGCTGTCAATGCTATCCGTGCCGCAGGAGCTACCTCGCAGTACATTCTGCTCCCTGGTACGGACCGCTGCTCTCGTACCAGTAGATTAACCAAACTTATCCGTTATCGATGAGGTTCTTCTTGGTCCAGTGCTCAGGCGTTCCCGACAGAGGCCGGTCCCATGCTTCTCAAAGTCACTGACCCAGCAGGCGGAACCAGCAAGCTTATCTTCGATGGTGCCTGCATCTCGTGCTCTCACCGTATGAAAATTGGTCTAACCCGTTTCATAGTTCACAAATACCTCGACAGCGATAATAGCGGAACCCACGCTGACTGCACTACGGTAATAACTACGACTCGGGGTCCACTTCCACGCTCAACATGTTCAAACATAGTCGAATGTCGATGTGCTCACAACATTGGTTGCCTTTCTCAAAGCAAACGGCAATAGGCAGGCAATTTTGAGCGAGACCGGTGGAGGCAATACCTCTTCTTGCTTTACTAAGTCTGTTTCAAGATATGCCATTGTATCATCTCAGCTAACGACTTCACAGCTTGAAAGCGGAACTCGCATATGTTAAGGCAAACTCCGGTACACTGGCTGGATTTACCGTCTGGAGTGCAGGAGCATTTGATACCACATATATATTGACCGTCACTCCCAACGCTGATGGGACAGATCAGCCATTATGGACACAGGCAGGTAAGTGTTCATTGACTCCTCACCGAACGGCTGCGGGGACCTCAACTGCGTACCTTCTAGTGAAACCCAACCTTCCATAAGCACACAAGTCCATTTCCTTATTGATCGCACAACCAGAGGTTATATACGCAACGTACTATAAAATGAGTTCCTCGAGTGCTACTTTATAGTCTTTTTAAAAACTTTTTTTTTTCACCATTCGCGCTTGATTCGCGCGTTTTGGCAAATCATAAAGCATTCGTGACGTCAGGGAAATTACATCTTGATCACGTGCACTAATTTCCTGATCTCGATCACAAATCTGAAGTCATTCGGCAAGTTTTTCTTCACTAATCTCTACTCCGTCCTAAATCGCGAATACTTTCGCAGCCAGTAGCTAATGGTGAGTCGACTATGATGTATGTAGTCCGTGGCTCACTGTAAATTCATTGATGTTCAGACTCCGAAACCGAGGGATCCGAATCCCAGTGGATTGGGACGTGCAATCATCAATAGGAAAGTCAAGGACGCTCGCAAACAGCAGGAATCGGGACTCGTAAGGATAACTTTCCATCTCTTTTCTGGCCAAAATCTGAGCAGCATTCGAGTATGTATCGGACCTGGACGCCATCAATCGCCTCAAATCTATTACTCAAGAGCGAGATCTCGATGAGTTCCTTAACACTGCTCAATTAGCAGGGACGGAATTTACTGCCGGTAAGCTGAAATCCGCCGCTAAAAACACACGGTAATGCTGAAGTACTCCTCCAAGAACGGCGGAACGTTAAAATAATACAACAATCTGCGAGCGTGTCCCAAAATCCATACCTTTTGAGCGAACAAGAGGAGAGAAACACTCTCAAAAAACATTCCGAGAATAAGCAGAGACTAAGGGTACCCCGAAGACCTCCATGGACGAAATCAATGACAACATCGCAGCTTGATAAGCAGGAAAAGACTGCTTTCTTGGACTGGCGTCGAGGATTGGCCCAGTTCGTCTCCTTCTTTTTACGAAGCTCCCTTCTCATCACCTATGCAGACTTCAGGAAGAAGAAAATTTTCTTTTAACCCCCTTCGAGAGAAATATCGAGGTCTGGCGCCAGCTATGGCGCGTACTCGAACGCTCCCATCTCATAGTTCAGATCGTCGACGCACGTAACCCGCTGCGGTTTCGATGCGAGGATTTGGAAGCTTATGTGCAGGATGTAGAGGGTGCTGAGGGTGAAGCAGGAACTGGGAAAGGCAAGCGACGAAGCCTGCTGTTGATAAACAAGGCCGACCTGTTGACGTCGAAACAGCGGTAAGACACTCAATCGACTTCCCAATCTGTGCACTACTCTTATGGTATGCCTGACAGGTGTTTATGGGCGGATTATTTCGATTCCCAGGGTATAAAATATGCCTTCTTCTCCGCTGCAAATGCAGCTGCGCTACAACAGGCCAGGAGGGATGCAATTCTTTTGGCGCAAACGGAACCTGAAAACAATGAGGGCGGGAGTGATGAAGGGAACGACAAGGAACAGCACGATAGTGGTTCAGATTCAGATGAATCCGGGTCAGAAGACGATTCAGATGATGGGTCGAACGACGAGGATTCCCTCCGCGATGAGGCATACTTCTCAGCTGAAGAAGAAGATACTTCACCTGAGGGTCAGGACGCAAGGGCAAAAGTTCTCTCAGTATTGGAACTTGAAGACTGGTTTGAACGAATGGCCCCGGATCTGTCTTGTAAGGATTGTCCTCCCCATGCTATTTGTCAGTTTACGAACACCGTCTTCAGCATTCACCGATCAATCTGGGCAACCTCCTTCGAGACTAGTCGTGGGCCTCGTGGGGTACCCCAACGTTGGGAAATCAAGTACCATCAACTCTCTGCTCGGGGAGAAGAAAGTCAGCGTTTCGTCGACGCCAGGAAAAACGAAACATTTCCAAACCATTCATCTATCTGACAAGATCGTTCTTTGTGATTGTCCTGGCCTTGTTTTTCCTCAGTTTGCGACCACGAAGGCAGACTTGGTTTGTGATGGCGTCCTACCCATTGATCAATTGCGGGAACACACTGGCCCAGTTTCACTTGTCGTCAAGCGCATTCCAAAAGACGTACTCGAAGCTACCTATGGACTGACAATAAAAGTCTCCGGGATTGAAGAGGGAGGCGATGGGAAGATAACAGCGGAAAACTTTTTGATCTCATATGCAGGTGAGTACGATCGCTTCTAGTCAACTATCGCATCTCTTTACATTGCACCGAAGTTGCCAGAGGATATACTCGGTCAGGGCAAGGAAATCCTGATGAAGCACGTTCTGCGCGTCATGTGTTGAAGGATTATGTCAACGGTAAACTCCTCTTCTGCCATCCACCCCCAGGGACTTCGGATGCCTCATTCAATGAAGAATCTCATGAGTCCGCGCTGCTTCGGGCCGCTGGTAAGAAGCGTGCACCAGTTACGCGTGTGGGGAAAGGCGCAGATACATTCGTCCCGTCGAACATACCACAGCCAATCGAGGGTAGCAGTATCCTCCCTGCGCAAGGACAAGGCCTAAAGTCTCAAGCCCTTGATCACGCGTTCTTCGAAAACAACTCGAATCTTTCCTCACGGCCGTTCATCCAAAGCTCCCTTCGGCACGGGGAGGAATACTCGCGGGCAACTATGTATCCTCACCAAAACGCTGTGGCGAATGACGGGACGCCGCTAGGCAGACGACGCATCGTCGGGAAACCTGGTGAAGGAAAGAAGCACCACAAAAAGATGACACGAGTCAAGCAGCGGAGTGGGAAGGGTTATGACTAGCACTTAGTAGACGATGCCTTCAAGGGTCTTTAGATGATGTACTTGATGTATTATACTTTCGGTCTCAAAAGTGGCCGACCTAGCTGAGTCCTGACTAGAGCTTAGTCTCTCCTAAACAGATACCATCAGTCGTTCCTAACTAGAGCTGATTCTTTGCGATATCGATGTACGAGTACATTTGTCCGGGACAGGGGGACTCGTCACGGTCACACTCGGAAGTCGGGACGCGTACATCACGTGGTCACACTCTGGCATTCCGGGCACTTTGCTGCTTCCAACTCCCAACCACCCAAGACTAGTGATCAGGAGTTTCCCTGCCACAATCATTTTTCCGCATCCAAACTATATCCAAAATACTCCCGTTATGATACCACCCAGTATTCGCCCTCGCAAAACTCCCCCTGGCCTCAGAATCAGCCTTGATTCGAGCCTCGACGACTTGTGCAGGCCTACGAGAGGCTCTTCTACCATCTGCGCAAAGCTTGTCACAGTACGCCAGGGTAGAAAAGAGGGTAAATCTCTTTCGCTGTGTACATCGTATATGTTGATTGCCACCTTGCCGTGCTACATAGCCGTGGTCCTGAGCCTCACGAAACCCGCAATTATTGGAAGGGATCCAGATCGCTGGTATATTTCTTCTTGTATGGAATGGAGGGAAATATGCTCACTTGCATCCAGCTCCTATATTGTAACGGACACCTCAGTGTCGAGCGTGCACTGCAAACTATATGCGTAAGTAGACAGTTGTCAAAGAGAACTAGTCCGAGTCGCTAACGGCCGTTACACAGGGTTCGCTCCCCGAATGGAGGTGTAATCGTCTCGTGTCAAGTATACATTATTTTCTCTGGACCAATGTGTCTAGTAATCTTTTCGCTGTTCAGGACCTGTCTAGGAATGGGATACATCTCAATGGACAGCACATCAGAAAGACATGCATAATTCTCATGGATGGCGACGTTTTGGAGCTTCCCAACTCTCTTGGTCTGTCCCTTGCCCACTTTACTTCTCGAAACTCATCCTTGTAAAGCTTTTACTTGTGTGCACATCTGGAAAGAATCGCGCAATAAGATAACCATATTCGATCCGACACCCCCTGTACAACCTTCTCACAAGGTAAAGAAATCTTTTCAGGGTAATCTCCCTAGTGTAAGAGGCGTGACCCTTTTCAGCATATAGGTGGGTATATCGTCACTTCGCAGTGCCTCGGAACCGGATCATTTGCCACGGTTCATCTTGCACTTGACCCAGTAAAGCACCGACAGGTTGCATGTAAGAGTATAAGAACCAAGAAGGAGTACGAGGTTGGCCAGGTCATGAAGGAGGTCCGAATTCTCATGACAATCCGACATGTCAGTGCATCGTGTTGCTCAATATTTAGCTTCGCGCTTACTCTTTTTCTCAGCCCAATATCAACGAGATCTACGATACTGAAGAGGACAAGAACTTCATGTATGTTCACGCGCCGCATTGTTTCATTTATCTGACTTCTGTCTTGTTTCCAAAGACATATCTTTCTTCAGCTTTGTACTGGTGGCGACCTTTTCACCTATATCACAGACCATCCCAGCACAGGAAATCGTCTATGCGAGGCGGAAGCGAAATATGTGATGTTCCAATTACTCAAAGGTTTGAATTACCTTCATGACAACATGATATCACACCGAGGTACGTCCTCTACGTTGAAACTTGCGCTGCGGAATTCACCTACCTCCCACATCGACAGACTTGAAGGTGGGTCTTCCATGTCTTCCTTTGTTTATATAATTCAGCTTCACCTACCTGCTGAAGCCGGAGAACATATTGCTATACTCACCCGGACCATATCCACGCATTTTGATCGCGGACTTTGGACTCGCGCGACCGAATGCCTATCAAGAAACCTTCAATGTCTGTGGAACCGTTTCTTATCTCCCGCCTGAGGGCGTCCTGGCTTTAGATCACAAGCATCTGGGATATGTTGGGTTTGCTTCTTTCACAGTTGTATCCGGACCCTGCCATTGATTAATGGATCCAGTATGCCCGCGGACTGCTGGAGCGCTGGGGTCATTCTCTTCATCATGCTTTCGTATGTTTCACTTTGGCCCTAGGCATTAACAAGCACTCGAACTCTCTCGATGACCTTCCTTACAGAGGATCCCATCCATTCGATTACGGTTGCAGTTCGGATTCTTCTTCAGACTGGTTCACCCATATTCAAGAATCACGCGCCCTGTCGGAAGGCTCTCAACTATCCCAATCTTACGTTCACAATGAGTCCAAACTTAAAGCCCGAATCATCGATGGCAGGGCAGAGTTTCGGCCATATCTTTGGAAGGACCTGAAGGACGGTCAGTGGACTAATAAACCCGGCAACTTGGACCTTCTTTATCGTTGTCTCACCATCGATGCAAAATCTAGCTCGGCTCCTAGTTGAATCCCTCCTTGTTCATAATCACCTTCTTCGCGCCACTGCCCGTTCTGCCCTGCAAAACAAATGGATCGACTGCGAACTGGATGAACTTGAAAGCTTATATGACCGCAGGATCCTCGCTGCAGTCGAGACGGCTTGATCAATGTCTCCTGGACTTCTGTAACTGCTTCTATGTTGTTTTGCTTTATTCTGCGGCTGGTGTCTCATACTACATCCGAACTATTTAACAGTGGCGAATACCATCATGATTGTTATCAAGCCTTCAGGAAGTTCGCGTGGACTGCCAGAACTCATGGATGAATAGCACTGTAAAGGCAGAAAAAGGTCTCTTACAGTGAATATGATCCGATGCAAATGTGGAAATCTTGAGTAGGAAGAATCTGTTTCAGCAAATCGACGACCACAATCGAATGTGCTTACAAAATAATAACTGTGATCATATCCTTCCTGGCTCCTGACACGAACTTGAAACTCGTCATACCCGGCATCTCGGGCAGCTTTGAGGAAATTTTCCGGGAGCAGCTGGCCCTGGTTGTAGAAGTTATCGCCAGTACCCTGCGAAGAAAGCATGAGATCGCTACCCAAGTCCACAAGTCCGAACATCACGTACATAGTCGACCAATATGTGGACAGGATCTTTGGACTTGGCAATGAGCTCTGTGGCGTCATATTGCTCCTTTGCCTCTTCTACACCGCCTTGCAGATACCCTTTGAATGCCTTTTCTCCCCAAGGGCACTTTGTGGGGTTTGTAATAGGAGAAAAAGCAGATGCAGACCGATACTGCTTCGTCTTTGAGGAAAGGTACAGAGTAAGGGCTCCATGGCCACCCATGCTGTGACCAAAGATGGATTGCCGTTTAAAATCCTTCATCAAACGGAAACTTGGGTCAAATTAGAACTGAAGTTGGAGCAGAGCACGGCCTTACGATCGGTAATCCAGCAGCTTCGATAACCTGCGGAAGTTCCACCGTGATATGCGTAAGCATGTTGTAGTACTTTGAATATTTCGGGTTTGTCGCATTCAGGTAGAATCCGGCTCCCGTGCCAAAGTCCCAGTCCGTGTCCTCTCCTTCGACACCAGCGCCGCGAGGGGAGGTATCCGGGAACAGAACAGCTAGCCCTTGAGCCGATGCAACACCAAGAAAGCCACCCTTTTGTGCGCTGGGTCGACCTGCTTAGCTACATGTTTTGGAAGTAGCAGATAGGGCTCACCCGTTGTCCTCCGTGCAAGTTAAACCTGAAAGATACACAAGAACCGGGACCTTTCCTTGTGTGGCGTTGGGTGGTGTGTAGAGGTTGAAGTGCGCATCAAGACCCCCGAGCACAGCCGACTATTAATCAGGTCGAGCAAGAGGAACGACGCGTACATAAACATTAAAGGATATCGATGCAATCAGGGTATTGTTCGTAGGATAGCTCAGAGTCGAGTGGCTCCGATCGGTGGGCTCAACCCACCTTGAATTTGTACTTGATCAATTCTCCTTCGAAAGCCTTGTTGGATGATACCTTATGAAGAGTAGAGTCTGACATAGTCTGTGTGGATGAAGAAACTGGAAGAGTTCTGGGTAAAAGTTGAACGCTGAGAAACAGGTCTGAGCAAGGATCACAACTTCCATTTCATCATCCATCACGTGGATGTTTTCTTATTGTACGAACTGTTATCTTTCTTCTCAGCGCTGTTCAAAGCGTCGCATAGAGCCCAATCATGGATGATCCAATTGCAAAGGGGACGAGCCCGATGTGAAAGCCCCTGTCTGTTGGGGAAAGGTTGAGCGATCTTATCTTATCTACCGCCAATCAGGCACAAAGCTCATGGTGACGAAGTCCCATTCACCAGTGACTTTCAAACACTACCTGTTCATGGATGCCGATGTTCACAATGTAACCTATTTGTCGCTGATCCTTCCATATGCTGTGGTTTTGTGCATTGTCCTCTGGGTGCGGAGGGAAAAATCTCGACCAGACGTACGCAGCACATTCTCCCCGTTGCAGAGTTGCTCACTGTTTTACCAAATTCACCAGCTCAGTCACATTCCGAGTGTGGGATCTTCATATTGTTTTGTCGGGGCTATAAGGTTTCTATTCAATGCGCAGTCTGTGCTCCAGGAAGGTTACGAGCGCGTGAGTACCACTTCTCGGCTCATTTATGAGGGAAAAGCTATTCATTCCCTGCCCTCCTGCAACAGCATAAGCTCGCACCATTCAAGGTTTTCAATCTCACCCACTGGGCTGTTGTTGTTGCGAGTCCTCAGTTAATTGAAGAAGTCAGGAAGGCTTCAGACAATGATCTACGCGCTTGCGAGGTCCGTGTCCTCACCGCTGCTGTCTAGTATTGACTAGCATCCTCATTCTACTTCTCATTAGATGCCTCACATATCATATTCACTCGCAGGAGTCGGGATAGCCCATGACACTCGCACTATTGCTGACCTTGGCACAAAACTCGCGCGAACTCTTCCTCTGCTGTTTGCAGACATGCACCAGGAGGTTATCGCGGCCTTTCGTGACATTTTACCTTCAGACGACGCGGCGGGTAAGTCTGTGGGTACTCCCCGTGACTTTGGCATTGATGTAGACTGTAGGGTGGGTGCAGTTGCCAGTCGTGGACACGGTGACGGAAATTATCACGCGAGTTAGCAATCGAGTGATAGTAGGGCTGCCATTATGCAAGTGGTGTTCTTTTCGTCAAATGCAGACACCAGGCTTACAATCTACCTCGATGCTTAGGTCGTGATCAAGAATTCATAGCACTCCATAAACGACTTCTGAAAGATGGCACCATGGTCGCCGCCATTGTTGGTATGTTTCCCAAAACCCTGCTACAGTATGTCATTGACGATTATGAACTCACCTCCTCGCAACTGATATCGCAATTTGCAATGTAGAATTGTGGTTTACCTTTTCACAAAGTTACCGCATGATGCAAAGGAGATGCAGAGGATGGTCCAAGCAACTGTCGAGAAGCGCGAGGAGAAGGAACAGAGAGACAATGAGAAATTCTTCTCCAAGTCCGTAAGCACGCGTTCCTCGAACGTACTTCCAACTGTTCCAATGACTTCTCTTTCTTTCAGCATGACCTTCTCTCTGAGATCATCCGAGAAGGCCAAGAAACCTCAAGCGAATTAACGCACCGCATCCTCGCCGTCAGCCTCGAATCAGTTCACTCAACATCCATGACCTTCACACACGCACTATACCACCTCGCACTGGCAGACGAGGACGTAATCCAGTCCATGCGCGATGAAATCGACGCGGAACTGAGACACGAGGGATGGACTTTGGCCGCGCTGGAGCGCATGCGGAAAGTGGACAGTTTTCTGAAAGAGTCCATGCGCATCAGCGGGTTCCGTGCGGTGACGATGATGCGGAAAGCAGTCGGCGGATACACGTTCGCGGACGGGACATACATCCCAGCCAACACCGTCCTGTGTACACCGAGCACAGCCATCCACCTCGACGAGACCAAATACCCACACGCACGCACGTTCGACGCGTTTCGCTTCGCGCGCCTTTCTTCCCATTCAAGTTCAAGTTCAAGTTCCAGCCAGTATCGCCTCACCACCGCGACGCCCGACTTCCTCGCGTGGGGGTACGGCCGCACGGCGTGTCCGGGGCGGTTCTTCGCCGCGGCGCAGATGAAGCTGGTGCTTGCGTATTTTGTGCTGCATTATGATGTGAGGTTTCTTGAAGGGGACGATGCGGTGCGCCCGCCGGACTGGTGCCTTGGAGCGAGCAGGTTCCCGAATCTGGGGGGGAGGGTGGTGGTTAGGAAGCGGCGGTGGGGGGAGGGTGGTGCTTCGAGTTGTTGAGGATGGGTCTTCGTTCTGATATCGCAACGTATATGTAATGTCGAAAATATTGTGCTCCTTTGTTCTGTGTAAAGTGTAAAGCAGAATTTAAGCCGTATTGCAGATTACATTATGGACTTCGTATATATGGGAGGTATAGTATGAGTACTGATAGGTCGTCAGGCATGTATGTACATAACGCATCTAAGGCGAGTCTGACCGCCCTGCCGATCATACATCCAAATGTCGGGCAGAGCAAGTCTGGTGCCACGGGTTCCAGGAAGGAGGCATGCAACGAGGATAAGGTATAAGACATGCCAGTGTCATGAGTCCGTTGAGGACTCCTCAACAAGCAAAGTCGTGGGCAGAGAGCAGAAGGAAGAAGAAACGCAAGACACACTTATACCTGCTGCGGTTTCCCAACTTCCAGCACCTCGACGCCCGCTCCCGCCTTGGTGTCCTCCATCACTGTCTTGCCATCCGCACTGGGCATTACCCCGCCCTCCTCCTCCTCCTCCTCCCTTACATCGTCATTCTCATTCTCATTGTCATCCCCATTGTCATCCTCATCCTCATTCTCCTCACCATTCTCCTCCGCTATCGCCTCACTCAGCGCCTCGCGCACCTCCTCCTCACGATGTTTCCTCCCCGCCTCCTCCGCCGCAGTCTCCCCTTCCCTTGGGATCCCCTCCACCTCGCCCGCGAGCATATCCGCGATACCCAGATAAAACGTCACGGGGCGGAACTTGATCTCCTTCCCCATGATCTCGGCCCACTTGTATCGCGCGGTGTTGATCCAGCCGACGAGGTCGAGGTGGTTCACGTGCGAGAGCGTGCCGAGGTACGTGCCCTGCGAGATAGGATGGGTTTTGAGTTCGAGTTTAGGCTGTGCAGAGTGAGGAAGGGTGATGGCTTACCCATTTGGAGGACGCGACAGAGACGAGGCCGTCGTTTGGGCCTTCCTTTTCGAGGATGACGGAGTGTGGCCATCTTTTGGCAGAAGACAAGGTTCATGTTCAGTATAATGGGAGATATGGAAGGAAGACGCACTTCCATGTATCAATCAACCCAGGCTCATACACTGCCCCCCAGCTAAAATATTGCACCCCCGGCACATCCGGGGTCTCCTCGTTGAATTTCTTCATGCTGGCAACGGTCAGGCACTCGAAGGCCGCGCCATCCCCGCCGCCGTTCGGCAGGAGATCGAGCAGAGAAAGTATGGAGGGCATACGTGAAGCACCGACGGTGGAGAGAAAGTGGTCGGCGAAGGAGGAGCCGCGGTGTGGTGTGGCGATGGTCGTGACGGAGAGGACGGAGAATTTGCGATGGGTTAGGTGTGTTGTGAGGTAGCGGCAGTCAAGGCCGCCCTAGGTGCTAGAATTAGTTTTTTTTTTCAGCGGTAGGAGGTGGACATACCATGCTGTGGCCTAGTACAGGGTTGGGTGAGGGCATGTCAATTATATGGATGGTGAATATGGCGAACCGATGAGATGGACACTCCTTCCGGGGTAGACTTCGGATATCTTTTCCTCCAGGACTTTTGCTCTGTCTACGACACTGCTAGTGGCCGGCACGCGAGTGATGAGGACCTCGGTGCCGTTAGCCTCGAGAGCTTCCTTGATACCACGCCAATGGGTGACCTGCATAGGAGCGATAGCGGGCCCGATTGTGAGGGAATCGAAGCCTAGTAAACCATGACAAAAGACCACAGGGTTCCGGGGTGACCGGTCTGCAAAAAAAGGGGTCAGTGGCGGGTAGCGATGGTCGGATGAGGAAAACCGACATTTCTTGTGGTGTTTCTGATGCTGCTTATGTACGGATACTGCGCGGTCTTCTTGGGTGAGGAGTTGGTTCACGGTTGCTTTGCTTTCGGACTGGAACCACCACCAGGAAGTTGCACTTGTGAGGTCTGGTGGGGTAAAGGTGGCGGCGGCAGAGGTGGAGATGGAGCGTAGGGAGTCGAGAGACGAGGTGGTGGGTGGGGAGTGGCTAAGGACTATGGATGGAGGGCGGAGGGGATGGGTAGGCGAGGGCGGGCGGGAGCTGCTGGCAGTGGACAAGGGCGGAGAGAGCGAGGCCGTGGGGAGCGTAGAGCGGGTCAGGCTGTCGAGGAATGGCGGGGCGCGTGACAGCGAGCGGGCATGGAACGAGCCTGGTGCATGCAGTGCGAGCGGCGGGGGCTTTGGCAGCTTGATAGACGGCAGTGGTTCGTGCAGCGCTTCGTTGAGGGCCGCGAGGCTCGGTGATGGTGGTGAGCCGGACTGCGGCGACGGCGACGGCGACGACGAAAGGCTGCCGAGCCATCGTAGAATGGGCGGCTTGGAGGGGACACGGGGCATGTCGCTGAGCAGAGAGTCGAGTCGGTTCGCGAGTGTTGTCCGCCGTCCGTCGTCGTCCAACATCAAGCATACATGTGACGTCACACACACAATGCCTCCCTCTCTTCCCTCCATCCTCCCCTCTCAGCCCGCACTCCAGGACAGTACGTATCCACTCTCCGCCACTTCCCACGCTCCTCATTCCTCCCTCCAGTCACCACGACCCCCGAGCAGCTCCAGGCTGCGCTCAACCTCGGCAAGGTCACGTCCCCAGAACAGTATGTTCGTCCTCCGTTGCATGTTTGTTTCTTGTCTTATCCCATGTCACAGGACGCCCATCTTCATCTGCGACTTGGATCGTACGTCTCCTCTCCTCGTCCCCGTCTGCTTCCTCACGACCTCCCAGGTTGCCTCCGCCTCTTTCCTACTCGTGACCGTGTCATGCTTCACCGAAAACGAGACCACAATGGATCCACGGACGACTCTCATATCATCACCTGGAATGAGTAGCTTCGTGTACACATCATTATTTAAGCAACACCCTGAAACCCACTCGTTCTTGGAGTTTCTCCGCATTCATCAACTGACCACTGGTGGCTTGATGTTTGACAAACTTGAGATCTATCATCTCTCTTCGCCCACCTCAAGTCCATGTCCAGAACCAACTGCCTACCTCTCACCAGTCACTCATCCGTTTGATGACCAGACTTTTAGCAGATCCTCGTTGCGAAGGAGACGAATGCTTATATATCTGTCATCACATTCAAGTCTGACGTTCGTGTGTACGAATACAGAATTCATTTGCTGCGCGCACAACTATAAGCATCCTTGAAACACCTGGCATAGTCTCCAGACAGCGAGGACGCCGTGTTGGAGAATCATGAACCAGGGGTAGTTTATCGCTAGAGTATTTGAGTCCGACGACGCAGACAAACAAGTGTAAATTTGACGGAAGATTCTTGCTGTGGTGCAACCAAGCGAGTTCCCTGATCTAAGGCAGGCTTTCTCCTTGATCCTCTATACTTACACTGGTCTCTCCATACACTCTGGCGCCCTGACCCCCTTCAAGCTGCAAACATTGGGAATAATCACCCAAGAGCATCCCAACCCACCCCATCCCCATCACCACCCCCGCTCGATCAACCAGCCATACCGTCCTTCGTCGCAAACGGTTCAAGGTCAAGACGAATGTCCTTCTTCTCAAGGAAGAAGCAGCATCCAACTGCACAACCTGCTGCCAATGTAACCATAACCCAGACTCCAAGTCAGGCTTTGGCTCAGATTTCGAGCAATGCCAGCAAGGATGGTAACGTTGGCCAGCAGCAACAGCCCTCTGGCAGCCTTAGAAGTGACAATCCTCTTGACGCGTGAGTCTATTCTTGATCCTTCTTTTCACATTGTCCACAACTTGCGCAATTTCAGCCCCTCGGGAAGCGCTGGTGCCGGTAGCAGTGGTGGTGGGCAACCTGGGTCGCAGCGAACTCGAGGCAGCAGCCCGAATGGACCCACTGCGCCTCCTCAATCTTCCAGCTCCTCTCAACCCGGCCAGCAACAGCGACCTGCATACCCTTGGTCCGCCCGTCGCCTCAACCTCCCCCCTCCAGTCGTTCTAAATAAACCCGGCGTTGTCCCACCCACGTCTCCCTCTCCTTCACCTTTTCCGCGCTACGGCCACGCCCTGCCCTCTACGGCTACCGCCGCCGGCGACCTTTACATTTTTGGTGGACTAGTGCGCGAAGTTGCGCGGAATGATCTATACCTCTTCTCTTCGCGAGATAACTCTGCCACGCTTCTTCAGACCGGAGGCGAAGTCCCATCACCCAGGGTGGGACATGCCAGTGCGCTTGTTAGTAATGTGTTGATCGTGTGGGGAGGAGATACCAAGTCGGACCCAAAGAGCAACGAGAAGCAGGATGATGGGCTATATTTGTTGAATCTGGGTAAGTGAAAGAATCAATACGGTTGCCATTCCAAAGTTGTCTCTGACAGGGTTTTTACAGTTTCAAGAGAATGGACGCGTGTCACTGTTCACGGACTGGGGCCTGTGGGGCGATATGGACATGCAGTCACTACGGCTGGATCCAAGTTTATTGTTTTTGGAGGCCAAGTTGATGGAAAGTTTTCGAATGAGCTATGGAGTTTTGATCTCAATGCACGTAAGCGTTTCATTTCCCCGATCATTAAAGGCATTTCTCAGGGTTCTGTCTAGTTCGAACGAGGGCAGTCTGGGAATTTGTTGAACCTGCGGGAGGTGAGGTTCCTGCACGGAGAACGGGTCATGTTTGCCTGACATACGGGGAAAAAATATTCATGTAAGACATTTTCTATCGTTGTTCTTCCCGCTTCAACTCAGTTGCTTCAGTTTCGGTGGGACCGATGGACAATACCACTACAGCGATACTTGGTCGTTTGACCTGCAGACACGACAGTGGTCTGAGCTGCAGTGCATCGGCTTCATTCCCACGCCACGTGAGGGCCATGCCGCCGCGGTGGTTGACGATGTCATCTACGTATTTGGAGGCCGCGGCGTGGATGGAAAGGACCTCAGCGATCTTTGTGCTTTCAATATATCCAGTAAGTAATTTTTATCATTCACGGGCACCTAATAGCTGACTTTGGTTGACTCCCCCAGACCAGCGATGGTACATGTTCCAAAACATGGGACCATCGCCAAGCGGGCGTTCTGGCCATGCCATGGCATCGGTAGGAGCCCAAGTCTATGTCCTAGGTGGCGAGTCCTTATCGCCTTCAAAAACCGAAGACCACACACTCGTTCACGTATTGGATACCAGTCAGATAAAGTATTAGGCATGGTAAAGAAGATGAGCAATAGTTGTGGGGAAGTGGTGTGGTGTGATGTGTAAGAGTGCTATGCACTCTTCCCTCCCCCTTTGCTCACATACCTACTTCCCCTCGATTCCCCTTCCTCATGCAACTCCCTACTCTCTCTCTCGATCACTTCCGCGATCCGCTGTCACTTTGTTGCTTCACTTATTTAAGAGACCTTTCATATATCATGTATATATATGTGTACATACATTCTCATTTCCTACATCTTGGAATACATACCCTGTTCTAGCTCTGTACTCGCCTCTTAAGTGTTGGGACCTCACAATTCCTTCCACTGTTTTTTTGAGCTTGAATGAATTTCCCAATGGGGTGGTGGAACGGGAATCCCGGACATGGGGTGGGGAGGAGGGGGGGGTCCAAAGGGGGTCAAAACATGGGCAAATTGCCCGATCAGTGCATCAGAAACCATGCCATGAATCACTGCGAGCTCACTGTGCACGTTGGTGTTCACTTCGATCTGAACCTCAAGAGGTGATCTCTGCTTGTCATCTAGATCACTCCAATGACATTCCTTTTCTCGAGATGGGCTTGTTAAGTACTGGCTGCTGTCTAATATTGCTTTCCATGATCCCGACTCTCCTGCTTTAGATATCCACTCCTCCTTCCCCTGTGATTATTAGCATGGGGACATATTATGTTGCATCCGCCGGATTCACCTAGAAAAGAGATTGAGGGAGCGAAGTTGAGTCCTTAGGGATCTCTTCACTCCACCTCAATCCCTCTTCTAGGTGAGTACAGTTTTTCTGTAGGGATCTCTTCACGAGCTCAATCCCTATTTGAGTGGTGTACCAGAGATTTAGCTTCTCCCACCCACCCACTACCGCAGTGTATGTAATATGTATTTTTCAAGTCACTACTTTAAAATGGAAAATACACGATCTGGGAGCCTTCGGGACCGGCTAAAACAGCTACCCGATGACTCCCGGACTTTCCTACGTTACTTCGCCTTGCGCTCAAGAGCCAGACAAAGATTGGGACCAGCGAGACGCGTGGTGGCGCGTCCCCAACAGCCATCACATGATGGGTGTGGGAATAAAGAACGTGTGAAAAACAGTTACACCGATGTTTCTACTAAATTCTAGCGCGACAAATCGCAGACTATCATCTCTCTCCGTCCACCTCAAGTCCATGTCCAGAACCGACTGCCTATCTCTCACCAGTCAGTCATCCGTTTGATGACCAGACTTTTAGCAGATCCTCGTTGCGAAGGAGACGAATGCATATATCATTTAATTCTGACATTCGTGTGTACGGATACAGAGTTCATTTTGCTGCGCGCACAACTATAAGTCGGATGTATCCTTGAAACACCTGGCATAGTCTCCAGACAGCGAGGACGCCATGTTGGAGAATCATGAACCAGGGGCAGTTTATCATTAGAGTATTTGAGTCCGACGACGCAGACAAATAAATGTAAATTTGACGGAAGATTCTTGCTGTGGTGCAACCAAGCGAGTTCCCTGATCTTAGGCAGGCTTTCTCCTTGATCCTCTATACTCACACTGGTCTCCCCATACACTCTGGCGCCCTGACCCCCTTCAAGCTGCAAACATTGGGAATAATCACCCAAGAGCATCCCAACCCACCCCATCCCCATCACCACCCCCGCTCGATCAACCAGCCATACCGTCCTTCGTCGCAAACGGTTCAAGGTCAAGACGAATGTCCTTCTTCTCAAGGAAGAAGCAGCACCCAACTGCACAACCTGCTGCCAATGTAACCATAACCCAGACTCCAAGTCAGGCTTTGGCTCAGATTTCGAGCAATGCCAGCAAGGATGGTAACGTTGGCCAGCAGCAACAGCCCTCTGGCAGCCTTAGAAGCGACAATCCTCTTGACGCGTGAGTCTATTTTTGATCTTTCTTTTCACATTGTCCACATATTGTGCAATTTCAGCCCCTCGGGAAGCGCTGGTGCCGGTAGCAGTGGTGGTGGGCAACCTGGGTCGCAGCGAACTCGAGGCAGCAGCCCGAACGGTCCCACTGCGCCTCCTCAATCTTCCAGCTCCTCTCAACCCGGCCAGCAACAGCGACCTGCATACCCCTGGTCCGCCCGTCGCCTCAACCTCCCCCCTCCAGTCGTTCTAAATAAACCCGGCGTCGTCCCACCTACGTCTCCCTCTCCTTCACCTTTTCCGCGATACGGTCACGCCCTGCCCTCTACGGCCACCGCCGCCGGCGACCTTTACATTTTTGGTGGACTAGTGCGCGAAGTTGCGCGGAATGATCTCTACCTCTTCTCTTCGCGGGATAACTCTGCCACGCTTCTTCAGACCGGAGGCGAAGTCCCATCACCCAGGGTGGGACATGCGAGTGCGCTTGTTAGTAATGTGTTGATCGTGTGGGGAGGAGATACCAAGTCGGACCCAAAGAGCAACGAGAAGCAGGATGATGGGCTATATTTGTTGAACCTGGGTCAGTGAAAGAATAAATACGTGTGCCATTCCAAAGTTGTCTCTGACAGGGTTTTTACAGTTTCCAGAGAATGGACGCGTGTCACTGTTCACGGGCTGGGGCCTGTGGGGCGATATGGACACGCAGTTACTATGGCTGGATCCAAGTTTATTGTTTTTGGAGGCCAAGTTGATGGACAGTTCTTGAATGAGCTATGGAGTTTTGATCTCAATTCACGTAAGCGCTTCATTTCCCCGATCATTAAAGCCATTTATCAGGGTTCCGTCTAGTTCGAACGAGGGCAGTCTGGGAATTTATTGAACCTGCGGGAGGTGAGGTTCCTGCGCGGAGAACGGGTCATGTTTGCTTGACATACGGGGAAAAAATATTCATGTAGGACATTTTCTATCGTTGTTCTTTTCGCTTTAACTTACCCGCGATAGTTTCGGTGGAACCGACGGACAATACCACTACAACGATACTTGGTCCTTTGACCTGCAGACACGACAGTGGTCCGAGCTGCAGTGCATTGGCTTCATTCCCACGCCACGTGAAGGCCATGCCGCCGCGGTGATTGACGATGTCATCTACGTGTTTGGCGGCCGCGGAGTGGATGGAAAGGATCTCAGCGATCTTTCTGCCTTCAAAATATCCAGTAAGTGATTTTTATCGTCCACGGGCGCCTAATGGCTGATCCTGGTTGACGCCCCCAGACCAGCGATGGTACATGTTCCAAAACATGGGACCGTCGCCAAGCGGGCGTTCTGGCCATGCCATGGCATCGGTGGGAGCCCGAGTCTATGTCCTCGGTGGCGAGTCCTTCTCCCCTTCAAAAACCGAAGACCACACACTCGTTCATGTATTGGATACCAGTAAGTATGGCGTAACATTTCCGAGACTGACTAACTCACCTGGGCACATTCAGAACACATTAAATACCCCGTGTCGAAAGACCCCCCGCCACAGGCCGTCCAGCCAGGCAGCAACCAAGGCCTCTCGCGCAAACCATCCGTCCCTCCGGGTACCCCAGGTGTCCAGCAGCCACCCGCCGTGACGGCTCTCGCCAACTCCACCAATGGCCGCTCAATGTCGCCGAGCACCGTCCCGTCAGACTCTGAGGATCCACGCCGCGCCATGTCTCCCGCTGGCTCGAGGTCCATCAAGCCAGCAAACGGCGTGGTGCAACAACCATTCCCCAACGGAAAAGCGAAACCCCCAGTGAGACCTCGTCGAGAAGATGACGATGCTTTCGGAACCGACGACGGGATGGACGGAGCCGCTACCAGTGAATCGCATGGCACGAGGGAGCGGACTATGTCGCCGGAGCTCGGCGCTCGTGCAAAGAGTCCCGGGCAATTCAGTATAGGCGGCGGAGGCGGCAGTCGTGCTGTGTCGCCGATCGGCAATGGGGACGCTTATGGATCTCAGCCACCGCCGAATATGGTTGGAGTAACGATGAGCGGCATCAATGGCGTTACTGGCCGCTCCTCCCCGGCTGTCATGGATCGAACGAAGACGCCGACCGATGCGTTCTACAACGGCAATCCGCCTGGCTCGCCTGCGCCTGAGGTTAATGGCTTTGTGAGACCGGGATCGAGGACAGGTAATGGGTCGGTTGGCAATGTTACTGCGGATTTGCTTCGGGATTTGAAGGCCAAGGACGTGGAGCTCGAGGGCGTGAAGAAGCAGATGGCGTGGATGAAGGAGGCGCTTGGGAAGGCGTCCAAGGCTGGATTTGCATATCCTGATACGGAGGGTATCCTTGACGAAGATGACACAGGGAAAAGTGCGGAGATGGCTTTACGGTTCAAGCAGTTCAAGGCTCAGATTCAAGTGAGTGTCTTTGATATTATTTTGCCAGCGTGGCATTTGGAGGTTCTAATTATGTCGTCCTCAACAGACTGTGATGATTGAGCAAGCGAGACAAGTCTCGGAACGCGTCGCGGAAGCAGAACGGATAAAAACAACGGCGACACAGGAGGCGGCGTATTACCGCGCCAAACTGATTGCGCTGGAGAATTCGGACGGTTCAGAGACTTCGCGGTTGGATCGTGAACGTATCGCGGACTTGGAACGCCGCACGTCGGAACTCTTGAACGAGCGATGGGCGCAGGATCGCAAGTTGAATGAGCTGAGCGACTCGCTCGCGCTGCACACGACGCTGTACGACCAGGCGGAGGCCCGTGCGGCAGATGCCATCAAGCGTGCTGAAGTCGTCGACGAAACACATAACCGGACGCTGCAGCGCCAAAAAGACCTGCAGAACCGCTATGACGCGCTCGAGTCTTCGTATCGCGAACAGCAGCAGAATCTCCTCACGCAGACGTCGCTGCTGGAGCAGCGCGAGGCGGAGGAGTTGCATCTGCGTGCCCAGGTTGACGAGCTTACGCATTCGCAAGACCAGCATGTGCGCGCACTCGACCAGGCCCGGGTGGCTTTGCAGGCGGCGTCATCACGTGCGGAGGAGGTCGATCTGCAGCATCAGCGGGCCCGGGAGCAGATCGGGACCCTCGAGGCGGATTTGGCGGAGCTGCGTGGGGAGCTGGAGTCCAGGACGGCTGAGGCTGACTCGGCGCGTGTCAGGTTGGCGGATGTCGAGAATTCATGGGCGAAATCTCGTGAGGAGGCGGACGCGTTCCGGGCTCTGACGACTGGCAGTCTTGGGGAATTGTTGGACTCACATCGGGATCTCAAGGTGGATGAGGATCGGATGGTTCGTGGGCATGCGGAGAAGATTCAGGCGGTTGAGGCCGAGGCACAGTCGTTAAGGGTCATGTTGAAGCAGGCTGCTCAACGTATGGACGAGGCTCAGAATAAGCTCACGGAGGAACGGCAACGTGTCCGTGAACACGAGTCGGAGCATTCATTCCTGCGTTCACAGATCGTGGGGCTACGTGCTCAGCTCTCCAATGCTCTTGCCGACACAGGACGTCTTCGTAAAGATGTTGCTGACAAGGAGTCTACTCTCCGCGACAAGTCCAAGGAGGCATCTGACGCTGCACTCAAACTCGTCATGTTTCGCAACTATCTCGCAGAGAACGGCATCAGCGTAGACGAGTCCGACATGAGATCGTCTTCCAGGAATGCTGGTCGTGGATCACCACATGCCGCCATTGCAGACTTGGAGAAGCAGCTTGCTGAGCGGACTCGCCTTCATGAGACTGCGCAACAGCAGCTTGCCCATATAGCTCGCGAGAAGCACGACGTAGAGGTGCAAGTGTCTCAACTGTCCACCCAGCTTGATCAGCTACGCTTGACACCCCGTGGTGGTGATCCTGAGGCTGAGGCTCGTGCTATTGAAGCCGAACATAAGCTTGAAGAGACCGAACGTGCCAACAAGGCTCGCATGACGCAAATGGAAGAAGACTATCAACTGGCAGTGCATTATGTGAAGTAAGTCTGGTTTCACTTTCTCACTTCAAATTTTTCTCATGGTCCTATTTTTATTTACTAGGGGCACCGAGAAAATGATGCGCCGAATGAAGGAGGAGTTGACAAAACAGAAAAATGCCAACACCTCTCTTCAAACGGAACTCGATGCAGTTCGTCAGAGCAAATCCGCCTCCGATTCAAGAAGTCGGAGTGTCAACGGTCGCGCGACTCCTTCTGCTGAGGACGAGGCATTGCGAGCACAGCTTGCGGACGCACAAAAGCAGGCGCAACGGGTTCAGAACGAGAACAAGGAACTCAGGCAGCGGCTTGATGGTCTCGAGAAAGACCTTGAAATTCTCCGAGATAACCTTGTTGCTTCGCAGCGAGAATCCGACGACCGACTCAGCCAGGTCGAAGAGCTCCAGCACGACATCGAACGCTTGCAGTCATCCCTCGTCATCGCACGTGGCGGCCACGACGAAACATTATTGGAGAAGCTTAGCAACGAAAACACGACCCTCCGACGCGAGAACGAGGAGTTCTCGCATAAGATTGGCCTCCTGCTTGATGCAGAACAGCCATCCTTCGGACAAGGTCGGCCCATATCCGATGTATCTGCTCGACCGACCAGCACATCAAGCTCTGAGAATGCTCTCGCATTCGAACATCTTTCGAGCGAGCTGGACGACTGGCAGCGACAGCTCGCTAGTTCAATGAGTAATCGGCGGCCTATGAGCGACTTTGATTCGGAACCCATTCCTTCTGAAAGAACGAGGTCACCTCGTTCATAGTACTCTTTTTTCGTTCGCATTTATCTATAATCCATATACCCTCTTATCGCTCCCCTTTAACAGTCACTCACTCACACTCGCTTGGATTCTCATCATACTCTAAATTAGTTTTTCGTGCTTTCTTTGGCTGTTATCGTCGCGCTACATATATATTTCCAACTATGAGCAGCGTGTAGCTGTTGTTACTAAATGATGATTTTACGACGCATTGGCCCTTTGTGTCCATTCCACAGCCTTCTGCTTGACAGTCTCGGCACCTTCCTCGTCTCCAAGTTTGCGTTCCAGCTCAAGCCATTTCTTGAAGAAGGTTCTGTAGAAGGAGAATAGAAATCAGCGCATTGCTTCAAATTGATATGGGTGGGAAGCACAAACTTGGCTTTGTGGCTTGTCATTTTGAGGGCAAGGACCCGATCGAAAAGGTTTCTAAAAAGATCTTCTTGAGTGGCAGAAGTCAACATACAGTAGCAATGTTGCATACCGTAGGCTTTGTATATCACTCTGCCCTGCCTCCATGTCCATGTAGATTGACCACAGGTCCCACCGCTTTGGATGTGAATCTACGATGCCTTCGAAAATGGTCTTCCCTCGCTCTGGCTCACCCAGTTTGTACTCTAGAAGAGCAAACCGAGAGATGGTCTTCAAGTCTGTTATCACAACAAGTGCATGTCTTAGCCAACTTTCTCTCATTCATCGCTAAGGGAGGCCCGACTTACGTTTCCGTTTATCCAGACTCTGCAAACTCCGAGGAAGTAACTTCCTGGCCTCCTCAAGCTCACCTCTCCGCAAGTAATATTCGCAGAAGAGGGTCCAGACTTTGGAGCTCTGCCCAAACTTCTTGCAGGTACGTTTGTATTGCTCTTCAGCCTTCTTAAACACGAAGTTAGTTCAATTCGGGAAAAGATGCGAGAAAGATAACTTACTTCGTGTTTGTCTGCTTGATCGAGGATAGAAGCAAGACGAAGATGAACGGTCTTCGAGTCATTTGCGCGGGCAGCCTCCTTGAAAGCAGCCTCCAGGGTTTCATCCGTACCGTACACATTTTCCAAGTTCAGAAGAGCGATCCAGACGTTTAATCTCTCCTGTTCCTCTCGGAAGTTGATGGTTCGGATAGCTCTCCGAGCAAGTTCTCGAGCCTTGTCCACCTCTGAAAGCTGAAGTTGGAATGACATGTATTGAATCCACAGATACGACGAATTTGGCGAGCCTAGAAGGAGACGCTCGAAGTCTGCATTCGACTCGGGTGTTCTGGTGTGCATATCGGCAGTAAGGTCCTGCTCGATTTCCTTCCGCTTTCGCTTTTTCTTCTTCGAAGGTTGACCTTCGGTGTCGCTTTCCTCAGATGATGAATCTGACCCGGCTTCTTCATCTGCTTGAGGCTGGCCACTAGACCATTGAAAGCCACCAGAGAGCTTTAGAGATGGAGTAGGGAGAGTGGGTACAGGGCCATTTTTGGGAGGATTGGACGACTGGAAAAGATGCGCGCTTTGATCGACGTCAACTTCCATGGCATCATCATCCTCGTCATCTTCACTGGCGTTATCAGCTTCGTCGCCTTCGTGTTCACTGGCATCACCGGCAACAGGCATATCGACATCCTCGTCGATCACGCCCAGCGGCTCCTCGTCGGATTCATCAGCTTTTGACTCGTGGTCCTCGTCTGCTTCGAAATCCTCATCCCCGAAATGAGAAGGCCTGAGACTTAGAGAGATCTTGCGTTTTTCAATACCAATAATCATGGCTTTCACACGGTCTCCTTCACGGAAACCATGGAGCGCAACAGTAACGTCGGCATCTTTGTTATCAGAAAGCTGACAGCGGCATTCAATTGAAAGATCATAATGTGTTTAGAATATCACATACCTGGGATTTATGGCAGAGACCACTGAGCTTCGATCCTTCGATCTGAATGAAAAGTCCATAATCCTCAATTCTCTTCACGAGTCCTTCAACCTTTTGACCGATCTGTAGATCTGCGACGGAAAGTGTAGAAGAGCTCGTTTTTAGAGCTGGATTTCGGAAAGACATTTCGACCTTCTTTGTCTCAGGGTCCACACTATTCAAGGTGTCACAAAATAGAGTATTTCGAGACCGTATGCGAAGCTCACCTAAGGATCCTGCCTTTCACGATCTGATTGGCTGTGAAGCGTTCTTTCCATTCTTTGACATACTATGCGGGTAATCCTTAGTAAATTTCTCCAGGTGCTATGAAAATCAAACAAACCTCATCAAAGAGCTCTCGAATCTGGACACGCGCATCGATGTCACGCCCAATAGTGACGAATAAACCATGCTCCGCCACGCTTTTGATGAAGCCACGAACGGTTTCTCCAGCATGCAGGTCTTTAAGATCACTGATTTCCCTATCAACGACAGCCTTGACTTGGTCAGGATACATCCTCGAGTGTCGAGTCGAGAGGGTTAGTTGCTTTCTGCCCATGTCTATCCCAACGACAGTGGCCTTGATGATGGAATCAATCGGGGGCGAGGATACGCCAGCCTCAAAATCGTCAGAAGTATCCGTAGGATGCAATATCCCTCCAATATGCGCCGCAATTTTTATCAGAGCTCCATGGCGAGTGTGGCGAGTGACTCGCCCTCCAACAATCTGTCCGATAGTGATGGATTCCAGAGACAAAGTTCCCTTGGAGGGCAAGGCCTCCCTGTTTTTAGGTTTGCTGGCGACAATGACAAAACTTTTCTCTGTGTTGCGCGTAACAACAACTAGGTCGTCCAGTTTCTCACCAATCTTCAAAATGACGCGAAGTTGGGGCACAGAAAGACTGCGATGGTTCGCAAGGTTCTTCAAGGAGATAAGGGCCCGAACCTGTGTGGGCTGCAGAGTAAGGACTACATTGTCCTTGTGGATCTCAGAAACCGTAGCCTCCACGATGTTCCCAATTTCGACGGCACTGATATCAGTCACGGGGGACTTGAAGGTGGAGGCAGCTTGCCGAATGCTGGCGATGATGCGTGCCGCCTCAGGCTCAACCGAGATAACGCGGACTTTGACGACTCGTCCCACTGGGAAAGCTTCCGAGAGCTTGTTGACGTGAGATTCACTGGAGTTTTATGCGATGAGACCACGTTTGATTCTCTGTTATGGGTACATACCTGACTTCTTTGATTGGGACCATCGCTTTCAGGTTATTGAAAAATTCCACCATGAGATGTTTTTCGTAAACTTTGAAAATGACAGCATGTGTGACGATCCCAGGTTTGACGTCCTCGAATTTTGATAGAATGGGCAAGGTCGATTCCACAAGAGTTTTCTTTGCAGTCAAAGAGATGCGTTTACGGTCAGAATCGACGACTAGAACCTAGGAACGATTACAATGAGCCGATGTGTTCAAGCCGTAAAGAAGGAAAAAAACACAACATACGCGACATTTGATGCTTGCTCCGGGCTTGAAACGTTTTGACGGTTGTTTCAAGGTGATGTCTGCATAATGGTTAGGCCAAACAACCCCGTCCATATTTCCCGAAAGCGAGACGAATAATCCAGTATCGGTGAGCTTTTTAATGGTTCCCTTGATTATCTCGCCGACCTCAACATCCGCCACTTGGAAGAATTTCTGATTGATCACTGAAGGTTTGAAAGAGAGCTGAAGAAGGCCGTCGAATGGAAAATATCCCGTAACGCGAGCTCGATGTATGGATCCAACCTTCCAAGGACCAGATGACGATAGAGAAGGGATATGTTCGTCAGATACGTGTGATATCTGGACCAAATTTGAGTTACTGAACCAAGCCAAGCTAAATTTCACGCACATGCACGAAGCCTTCTAGCCCAGGCTCAATCTCTGCAATAAGCCCTCGCTCCGATTCCAACCTCTTAACTTTCACCGATTCTAGCACTTTCCCTATGGGGTAGGCGGCTTGTATAGTCTGTGGACTTGATGAATGTTTCTCCACCTGAATTTTACGAGGGCCAAGCGCTATCACATGCTCTACGAGGGCTAGCGCAAATCGTGGTGGCGATGTTGAGAAATTGTATAGCACTCGGGCTTTGACCTTCTTTCCAACCTTGTATGGCTTCTCCGACACATTTTGTCGTAGATGAATCTGATCCACGGTGCCTTCGAAAAATCCGAGAACTTGAAGGTTAAGGCCAGTGGGATGAACAGCAGTGATAAGCGCCTGGACAAGTGTTCCAGGGAGAACCGAAAGGACGTTTGTTACTTCGGACAACTATGTTGGCAATGAATCATGAGCTGCAAGATACAAAAGTACGATGTTGTGACCTCACCGAAGTTGACGAGAAAGTGGCAGGGTCGGCGCTGACATTGCATGTGCGACCATTACTCGACATTTTCGTAACGGTAACGTCGACTACCTGTCCGACGTAGAGTTTCTTATTCTCTGCGATCGGCGCTTTCTGGGCATCTTTGAAGGAAAGGAAACCAGCGACGTCCGGAACACCAAGTTCGAGAATATATCCATGGTCTTCAATGCTCTTGACTGCAGCCGTTATTGTCTAAACCTGAGTAAGTCAATATGCTAGAACAAGAAATGATAGTGCACTTGCAAATCCTGGTTTTAGATCACCTTTCTGGACTTCAGCATTGACGCGTTCAGGGAGAAGGCTTAACTCCACTCTTCGACTTGATCTTGCAACCTCATCTCGCGATTTTGAGATACCTGATACATCCGTCGCGCCTTGTGCATGCACAGCGGTGACCACAGCACGAACGTATTGACCTTCGTGAAATATTTCGGAGAGGTCAGGGATCCGAGATTTTTGGGAGGGTGCTTCCTCATCTTCTTCATCATCTTGCTCCTCCTCGGACTCGTCCATGCCTTCCAGAACGCTGGTCAGTTGAGAGGAAATGTTAGTGATGGGAACGTGAGCGAATAGCTGGTTTGGGAGGGACACGATTAATGCGAGCGGCTGAATGGACACGATTTGGCCAAGGATCTTCATTCCTATGTTCAAACGCTGAAACGAGTGTAAGATGATATGAAAACGACCCAACAGTTTGCTGAACATACTTTATAGTTGAGATGTTCAATTCGTATCCGGTCATTTTTATCTGTCGCAGCATCACCGCTTGCTTTCTGCACCTCAGACTTTCGTTTCCTCTTTTTGGCAGTTTTGGCTTGAGACTGCAAGAAACAGTCAATCCCACATCAGCATCCATGGTTTGACCCGAACACACCTCGAATAACTCTTCATTAGCCTCTTTAACCGCTTCCGCTCGTATGGCCTTGACTTCAACAGGTGTGAAGGAAGTTCCCCCACCACGAGGAAAGTCTACCTCTTCCGCGACGAGGTTTGTTACATATGGCTTTGACGGTCCTGGATCTGCCACCTTCGATTTTTTGGACTTGTGGCTAGTCGAGGATTCCTCCAAGGCACGTTTCTGAGCAGCCATGCTGAATTTCCTGAGGATTATTCAGTGAGAGGAGAGTCACCGTCCGTCCAGTGCTTCGACAGAATTTTTGAAGACGATCGGGAAGTTAGATCTGGAATAAAGTGTGCTTACATCATCGGACTTCCACGTGGATTACCAATTTCCCAGCTCCATTTTTGGCGTCGAACTCCAAGGTCAACGTTTAACTTTCAACAGCATGGGTACGTTTCTATTATTTACACAGTTTTCTCATGAAACTAACATTCCTTTCTAGATTTCCAGGTATGTGAATGTCCTTGTTTCTCTTCCCAGGTTCTAATGTATCGTAGAATCGAGTTGGTTCCAAATTTGGTGGTGGTGGTGTCGCTGGAGCGTCTGAGACCAATGTCGACCGTCGTGAGCGTCTGCGGAAACTTGCGCTCGAAACAATAGATCTTGCAAAGGTGCGTTATCCCTCTTATAATCGTTAGCCCAACCGCTCAACATCCTTCTAGGATCCTTATATTCTTCGCAACCATCTTGGCTCGCTCGAATGTCGTCTTTGTTTGACGCTGCACACAAACGAAGGCTCTTATCTCGCACACACACAAGGAAAGAAGCATCAGACCAATCTCGCACGACGAGCCGCCCGTGATGCAAAGGACACGCAGTTAATGATTGCCCCTGCGCAAAGCACCGTGCAGCGCAAAGTCTTCCTCAAGATCGGACGACCCGGATACCGGGTAACGAAAGTGCGAGACGTCGATACTGGGAAGGAGGGTATGATGGTGCAAGTCCATCTTCCCCAGATAAAGGCAGATGTGGTGCCTCGGCGGCGGTTCATGAGTGCCTGGGAGCAAAAGAGGGAGCCACCGAACAAGGCTTACCAATACCTCATTGTGAGTGACCCCGCAACTCGTTTTGGATATGAGTATTCATGAAATGGCGTAATTGTTGTAGGTCGCGGCAGAACCGTACGAGACGATTGCTTTCCGCATTCCTGCTCGCGAAATCGAAGACGAGTCGGACGACGCTGGTTATTGGAACTGGTCACATTGGGACCCTGACACAAAACAGTACAGCTTCCAGTTCATGTTCCGCCTTGCTTATTAATTACTTGTACTATTTCATTTCATGAGTTCATCACTCTGAATTCACGGTGTTGTATTTTATCCATTGGACTGCATTGCATTTCGCGACTCTGATGGTGTCTACTTTGTCAAAGGTTACACATCGTTGCAATGCATCTCTCTCTGAGCATCAAAATCCGATTGGCATTTAGAATTTGCACTCGACGAACCCATTCGTCGTGGGTGCTCCCGTGTGCGTCAAGCAAGCTGTAGATGCCATCGTACGTCAGCAGTTGTCCTTTCACATTGGCTCCATGCACCACTTACAGCAAACATCTCCCGTCTGGTCGTAAATAACGCGATCCGCACCAGGACTGCCGCCTGACCACGCCGATCCAGTCTTGAGAGGATATTCATAGAATGTTCCTGAACACATCGGGAACGAGAATCCCTGCAGACGCAAGAAAAAATCGCCATTTCAGTGCAACTGGACATCCTGTATACACTCCACGCAAGCCTCACCTCGTAGTTATGGTACTGGTGCGGGTACCCACTGTAAAGCACAATGGGAGTCAGTGATCAACGCAGCTTCGCTCATGGCGCCTATTGTTACCTAGTAACCCCGCCCTCTGCCTTGGTGACAGCCCTTGCAATGTCACTGGCCGTATATGCCCTACCTGGACGCGCTGTTAATTCCCCTCTTCACTTCTGCCAGAACAATGTCTCCCACCTGCACATGTGCATCCGCTAGCCTGACGCCCAACCACCAATGCTTGCACGGTGCCCACGCATGCAGCGATCAACAGAACAGTACGAGCAAGCATCATGTTGAGCGATGGACGCGTCGTACGATGAATGGACTGGCTTGGGCCTCCAACGGAGGACGTACGCTAAACCCCCACAGCGTTTTATACCTAGTGGCTGGATGGCCATATCTTTCTTGGTGATTATCTTCATGCACGTAGCAACGAATTCGAATTTGCACGTTGCGTGTGGTTCGATAACTTCTTCCATGCACTCGTCTGACAAGTATCTAGCCAAAGTATCTGATTCGACACATGTGGGTCCATGTGCATGTCTACAGAAACGGCATAGCACCACGTTCGACGTGCTTCAATTCACCTGATAACGCATCCGCATGGAAATCAACAAATTCACCAGCCTAGCATTTGGGTCATACGACCCATGGTCCGTGAGGTGCTATCAGTAAAGTAATCTGGTACAATAAACCTCTAGGGCAAGTGAACAATCTAATGAGCACGACTGCGGTGCTAGCGTAAATACAATAGATAAGGAGGATTCCCCCAATGAACCATCGCAAAAGGTTTGAGTACAATAGCATATCAGAGCGCAAGGAATGAGTGATTTCGAGACGGCAAGACCAAGGAAAAGCTGATTGTGGGTGTGTGGTATAATGCAATCCGGGGATTGTCCGTAAAATGCCAATGAGTTGTAGGAGGAAAGGGAAAGAAAGAAGAAGGAAAGGAGAGGCGCAGGTAGAGATACATAGCAGACCCAAGTGAAAAGAATAAAAGAAAAAGGAAAGAGTTCATGTCTGTGATGAAATCGTCGATATTAGGAAAGAGGTGATAAAGTCTACGACTTGTCAAAAGTCGGTTCTCCTCTTGCTCAACACCTTTTTGGGAGCCTTTTCCGCCTTGGGAGGCCGCGACGGCTGGCTAACCGGAGGAGGAAGAATGTCGAGGAACCCCACAGTTGGCTCAAATGACAGCGGGGCCTGTGGGGATGGGTAATTACTCCCCGAACCAGGAATCCCATGGACACTGTTTCGTTTCCGCAACTTCCGACCCTGTGCCATGGCGACATCTTGCGCACGGAACAGCTCGACGTTGGTGTGCGAGCTCAAGGTAGGTGGCAGAACCAGGTCAGGTGAAGCGGGACGCAGTTGCGGTGGCCATTCGAGAACATCAGATTGCTGCTGGCGTTGCGGTTGCGGCTGGTGTCTCGGGGCGGTCGGGTGAGACGGCTGCAAGGGGGTCGGCATAATCAGGCGTTTGGGAATGTGTTGCGGCGGGGGATGCCCTCTTGAACCACCGGATTGAGAAGACCTCCCGCTGCTCGTGACGGATTGCGGAGGACTCCACGTGTCCTGCTCGCGTGGTGGCGGTGGCGGCTGGGGACTAACGACACGCTGCACCTCTTGAACGTAATTAGGCGCCATCTCAAACGCATTTTGTACAGCAGGCGCTGAAAGCCCGTAATTATCCTGAAAGCGAGGGGGCTGCTCCATTTCGATCACCGGCGCATAATTAGGCTGAGGGGACATTTGAGACCTTCTGCGTTCCGATGCGTGTGCCTGGACAGAAATGTTCTCCACAGAAAACGCAGCATTCACTATTTGCGATCGGTGATGCGAGTGGCGTGGTGGCTCATCGATAGACCGAGCATTCTGGCTGGCTTTGTTGCGTTGCAGCGCTTGCATGCGAGGGGGGAGATGGGTATTGGCCTGGCTGGGACGGGGTGTACTCGATGAACTGCGATCAGGAGGGGGTGGATTGGGGGTTGTGATGTACTGTCCATTTGAGTGCGTTTGCTGGTCAACAAGTGACTGCCGGGGAGTTCGCTGGTCGTCGTAGATTAGGTATGGATCGAATTCTTGGTATAAGTCTCCGGAAAAGTCTGAAAAGGATGATGATGATGCCTGAGAGGATGAGCTGTGTCGGTCTCGCCTTGCTGCCTTCTCGTCCATGTTAGCACCTTGAAATTCAACAGGCATACTTCTGCGACGGCTGCTCCGATGGATACCATCGTGGCGCACATCTTGCTGATCGCTGACAGAGGGGCCCAAGTCGGGCGGTCGTTGTCTCCGTTGATCAGGTGGCGGGTATGAGGGTGGCTGCAATGGGTATGATAGAGAATGAGGCGGATGCTGCGTATGCTTGTCGGACTGCGACACGTGTCCAGTTACTTGTCCCAGTTGAAAAGAAGCATGATAAGATTCGGTATGGGGAAGGATCTGGCCCGGCTGTAGATTCAAGGAGACACCAATTGGCACGTATGGAACTGAAATTATCTGGCGAGGGTCCACTGGGGCATGCTTCCGCTTCGAGTGCTACGAGTAATAGCTATTAGCACATGGTCAAAATTGTATTGCCGAGGGAGTTACTTTGAGAGGTCTAGTTCTTTCCTTGGTAGAAGCAGGAGGCTCCAGATACTATGGATATGGTAAGCCAAAGGGCAAAGGAAAACGCCGTAGAGTTGCGTACCTGATGTTGCCTCCCAGAGTTTTGAGGAGGATCGTCGTCGGCAAAAGCTTGATCCACGGCCTTGCGGATGTCATAGGGTCCGCGGTGATGAAGGGGCAGACCTAGAGGGTTGCTTTCATCAAGCTCATCAATTCGATCCAATTCCGTGGCTCGCATTGCACGACCGCCGATGATGCGACGAGAGGCAGCTGGTGGTGGTTTGGAATCGACGGCGGTGGTGGCACCTCGAGGAGGGAGGGCCGGTCTATCGGACTGTTTCACGTCGGGTGTACTCCTGTTACGGATAGCAGGTGGTCGTGCGGATAGAGGCGTTTGAGAATGAATCGGAAGGTCTTGGGCAGGAGGAGTAAGATCTACGGGCTTTGAGGCCGTGTCTGGAAGAGACCTGCGCCAGAACATGGAAATTGAATTCTTCTTCTTTTCGGGAGGCCAGGGTGTCGACTGAGGAGGCTCTGATGGGTCGGATGAATGGGAGTCATGGGATGTGGGTGCAGTGGACTGGGAGGCGGAAGACGTTGATGTGTGATTTGAAGAAGATGATGAAGTCTCGTGGGTTGTGCTGCTATGGTCGTCAGAGAACATGGGGGTGTTGGGTGGCAGCAGATGAGGCTCGTCTGGACGGCTGCGAGAGGTGGATATTGGAGGTGGCCTGCGAACCTCGCGGTCGGAGGGTGGCCGTGGCTGCTGGGACGAGGAAGGTGCCCAAGAACTACGGCTCGTGACGAAGAAGGGATGGGAATGTGGATCAGGTGAGAAGGCCGGGTCATCGTACATCGTGGGTGCCAGGATAGGCTTTGACAGGATGGGTGGAATGGAGCCAGACGGCGCCAGAAAGGGAGAAAAATCATTCGTGTCAGCGCTGGCGGGGTCTTGGAAGAATCGGTCGTCGTAGTACATAGCCCCTAGCGAGAAAAGAAAAAGAGCGTGGTATATGATATGATGTGGAATGCGACTCGCCGCATGCGCAGCGACGGTCGCCGTTCTTGACGTTGCACCTATTGTCCCTCGGGCCTTGCTTCTCATTCCCCTTATCTAATCATGGTCCAAACACCCCGTGTGATGGCCATTTCTCCCCGCATTCCACCTCTTGACACAGATCCATCTCGTATGGTTTTCTTTGTACGTCATTCCAACCTGAAATGGCCACTCGTTCTGCCTCTTGCTCTGTAGCATCACCTCGTTCCTTGTACAAAGCTTGCTTAACTCCACCACGACTCCCATTTAGTCGCAACTTTCTTAAACGGAACACAGCCTAGCATCGCTGCCCAACCACCCTCAAGCTCGCTTCGAGCCAAGCGCTGCGCCTCTGCTTGGCATTGCTTCCCAGTTTCTGAGCTTGGCATTCACCTTGGCCTCTGTATTTGTCGCGACCTGTCGATGAAAGTGAGCCCTTCAGAGTCTACAGTGACATATCTCTCGTTCTCGAGTTCCTTCCTCCCATACTAAAATGTCGTCATGTGCGAGTCATTGTCAATCTTATCTTCTGAACCTACATGTCTACATCTCTGCCGGCAATGCTCCATAAACGGTCCCTATCTGGCGGACTCTGTGCGTTCCAGGAACCTTCCCACCACCTACATACTTGTTGAATGCCTACAAAATGCCTTGGAGCTTTTACGGCTACGCGAGATGTCATCTCACTACGTCATTCACTACAATTCCTGAGGACGGCTAGCTGTGACCTTTCTTTCAAAGCATCAGTATCCGAATCCTTTCCAGACCCGAGTCAACATGAACACCATGCTTGCTGGTAAGCAATACATAGTGACATCAGACTTGACGTACTTACGTATCATTTTCCACCAGTTCCACCATGTCGTTCGGGCTATCAAGGCTCCCCTGAGAACGCAAAAAATGTTGTCGTATGTCTTCGTGCTCTCGGTTATTGTTTTTACCCGCAGAGAAGAACATTCACCTCTGCATATCTACGATCTGGTTTGACAAAAACTCGCCACCAGGACTCGAGATCCTCTACCTCGACCCTCTTCGCAGTAGCTACTTACCTCCACTCCTTCATGGCACGGCTATCCCAAACCAAGTTTCTGAATCCCGTGGGCAGCTCGTGGTCTATCTTCGCGAGCCGTGGTCCAGCACGCAGTGTTTCCCCTGAGTTCGGATTCGGCTCTCGAGCCGTGGCTAGTGAGGACCAGGCGATCTTTTATATAAACGAAATATAGAAATCTAGCCGACACGACATGTTTTAAACAACCTGGTACAACATTTAGGCGCTTTGGTCAGTTCAAGCAGGCCAGAGTGAAGGCCAAGTTACCATCGTTTTCAATTTAATCTTTAGCCTCGACCAAGCTTGGGACGCCTTTTCCAGCATCGTGACCGAACATGTCTCGACAACCCATAGAACTCGCTAGACTCACGGTGGAATGTCTACCATATCCTTGACGTGTTCACGGTCCAGGACCACGAAAAGCCCATCGACAAAGCCAAGGACATCTTTACCTCGTTACCAGCTAGCTATTTACGCGTCTACCCGAATACCACGTCTGCGTCCAGAGCATTGTCTATTATTTAGTCGCACGAAGAGCGATATGCCGCTCCGCTACTTAGGGGAACCTATATAATTGCATAAAATTTCTTGCCAGAACGTACCAAAATCATAAAGAATCTAGCTGCGCCTGCGCCGTAAATCAGAAAAAAATATTCGTTTATTTAATTCATTCTTCCCCTTGCTGCGCGCTGTCAATCTGATTATTTCAAATTCGTGGTGGCGGTGACGACGGTATGGAGCACGACGCGTAACGGCGCGTGGCTGTGACATGTTTATCACGTGAAGTATGACCGTCGAAAGCATGGCGCAGAGATTGTGGCGACGTTGACGCGTCTTATTTTTGTTTTCGCACTCGAGTGGCGCAGGGATGTGAGGTGGTGCTAGTTGAATATCAGGTTCAAGGAACACGAGTCTTATGGGTAGGCGTGGTCGTGGTTGTTTGTAGGCAGGCAATTTCAGTTCGAACCTTCGACGCATGCTCTTTCATGCTTCATACGCAGACCGGGAGTCATAGGTATAATACTCCATGCAAATAGATTCGCTGTGCGCGGTGATAGAGGCGAAGTAAAGGGCCGGAGCCGATGTACTTTATGCGACTCTTCCGACGCCAACTTCCAACAGCCCCTCCCTAAGTATACAGCGGATTCAAAATTAGCACTTTCGGTACTTTTTGTAGCTTCCACCCACTAGTCGGACCCACCTGGCCCCCATCTAAAGTCTCGCCTTGAAGGTATACAGCAACAAAACGACACCGATCAGCTCATCTTCCAAGGCAGGAGGCCGTGGAACCCACACCCCGTCGACTGAACAACCAGCCAAAGCCAGATCGGGTCCCTAGAAGCCAACCAAGGAAGCTCACTGGGCCAACGCCCTCGAACTACAAGACAGCGCTATCTCAATTAAAGATGTTGACTGGGCCAATGCCCTCGAACTACAAGACAGCGCTATCTCAATAAAAGATGTTGACTGGGCCAGTGCCCTCGAAGTACAAGACAGCGTTACCTTATGTACAGTAAGAAAAGACGTACGATTATCGAATGACGATGAACAGCGATTTGATGATGATAGTGCATGAGGCCAAGGTGAGTGTATTCAACCCCTTTTTCCTTCCGTGGGCCTACTGAGAATGGTCGGGTGTGTAGAGTTCGAATGTGTGAGGTCCTACTTATACAGTGGGAAAATCAGTCGGGATTCCACAGCTGGTCTACTCACCTGTGTTCCGACAGGACAAGGTTGAGCCGTCGATTTCGAGGGACCAGCCAGTGGCTAACTTTCACTGTCGCAATCATGTCTGCCATCTGTGCAGCACGGTGCACCACTCGGCTGTTTGCTGTGTCGATGGTTGGTATAGGAAAGGGGTATATAGGGGCCGCTGAATAGGCTGTGCAGTGAGAGGTAGAGACACTCAAGGGTTTTCAATGGTATGATATTTGCGACTGTCAAAGGATTGATTGACGGAAGGTAGATGTGTGAATCGAAGAAGATGATGCCCCGTGGCTGTTGGCAGTGTTCAGATCTTCGTTGGTTCTTCCCCTCATTCTCTGAATCATGGCTCAAACATCTCAGACGCATGGTGGGCCGCATTCCACTCAGGCCACAGACCGTCCATCGGCAAGGATCTGGTCAGTCTACCTCTCACATACGGATACCCTGGATCGTGCAATGGCAGAGAACTGGAAGGGCAACATGGATGCGCTCCTCATCTTTGTACGTCATTCCATCCACCTGTCTGCTCGCCACGTCCCCTTATCTGCCTGGCCAGGCTGGCCTTTTCTCCGCCAGCATAACTGCTTTTCTTGTAGAAAGCTACAAGACCCTCGCCCCCGATCCTACCATCGCCCTCCTTAGTCACATTTCCCTCCAACTCGCAACTCTTGCAAACGGAACACAGCCCAACATTGCTCCACCCGTCCAACCAGTCTTCAAGCCAACCTCTGCGTCTCTGCTTTGTAATGCTCTCTGGTTCCTCAGCTTGGCGTTCAGCTTAGCCTGTGCACTCGCCGCGACGCTCGTCGACCAATGGGCTCGCAGCTACCTGAATCAAAGTCAATTACACCCCGCCCCTCACAAGCGCGCTAGAATCCGTGCATACCTCTCTGACGGCCTAATTCGGTTCCGTATGATAGCTGTCGTGGAAGCGATCCCTACCCTCCTCCACATATCGCTCTTTCTCTTCTTTGCAGGCTTGATCGAGTTCTTACTGCCTATAAATGTCGTCATCGGCAAATTGAGCATGGTCATCCTGGGCTTCTGCAGCGCTTTATACCTGGTCATCACTCTGCTGCCAATACTCTACAATGACAGCCCATACCGGACACCCATGTCCGCTTTTTGCTGGTGGACTCTACAGTCATTTTCGCGGTTTGTGTACTCTGGGAGCCAGCCCACCACCATATCTCAAGCCCAAGAGTTGGCGGCTACGACCGAACGCGACACGCGAGACGAAATTGCGCTGCGTCGCACCCTTCGATATCTGACCGAGGACACTGAGATGCAGCCTTTTGTCGAAGGCATACCGGGATTTCTTTCCGAGGGCGGAGTAAATGTGACCATCATGCGGCAACTCCTCGCAGACACTGACATCAGACTTGGCACACGTATCGTGCTTCACCTCCGTCGCTCAGGCTATCAAGACGCACCTGAGAAAGCCAGGACCGCCGTCGCATGCCTTCGCGCTCTCTGGTCACTGGTTTTCAACTGCTGCGAACATCAATCGCCACAAAGTATCAAAGACTGGTTTGACGACGAGACACTCCCTGTGTTCGAGACCTTCAAATACAGTAATCCCTCTCTCACAGCTTATCTAACGTCTACGACCGCCCTCTTTACAATGCATATCCTTGACAGCTTCCTGTCCTCCGCCACGGCTATTGAAAACCAACTTTCTGAACTCGGCGTTGGCAGTCCGTGGTCTAATTCCGCAGAGCCGTGGATCGAGCAGTCACGCGTGCAGAGGTATTTTACCGGCTCGTCCCCTGAAGTCGGATCTGGATGTATCATGGCTCTCAAGGCATGGCTGGCGAGGATCAGGCGATCCTTCGCCGTCACCAAAACGGAGAACGACAGCCGACGGCCTTCTCCACCCTATATTCCGGACGACCTGATGCAGTCGCTTTTTTCATTTCAGGCAGTCGTGGATGAAGCACGGGTCACTGTCTTCAACGACTTTGTAGATGCGCTGCTCTCCGACTCGCCTCCGGATGAAGCTTGGGAGACCTTTTACAGCATCGTGATTGACGCTGACTTGAGTGTCTTTCCGGTTGGTCGGTTTCTTACATCAGTGCATGGAACTGCCGAGGCTTGCGGCGGACCATCTCCTCGACATGGTCACGATCCTGGACAACGAAAAGCTCGTCGAAGAAGCCAAGAACATCACCACCAGTTATCTACGCATGTGCCCGGATAGCCCATCTGCTTCTAGGGCCTTGTTTATTCTTCAATCTCACGGAGAACGTTATGCCGCTCCGTTGGCGGAACTGTTTAACTTGGATGCGCAATGACATGAGAATTGGAATTTTCTTTTCAGAATGTGTCAAAAGTCGTTGGCAGATGGGGGCGCAGCAGATCAGCAAATTTACTTCAACGGTTTTATTTGCGCGCTGTCACTGAGTTATTTTGAATTCGTGGGTCGATAATGATATTAACGGCGGAAGTCAGCGACTCTACGGACCACGACGCGTACGCGTAGCGGTGCGTAGGAATGTCATTCCTATCACACAGTGTAAGGCCGCTGAGCGTGAACATTCAATGCGGACGCGCCCGCCACGCGCTGGCAGCAGGCTGGAACAAACAGATTTGAAAGAACTGCCCGGGGTAATTTCGAGTGTTCGGAGGGACGTGCCCAGCTCTGGGTCTTTTCTATTGCCAATGGTAAATACGACTGGGATGAAGCTAATTGGATGTCAATTTCAAGGAGCACAAGTCCTATGGGGTCGGTGCTGTCGCAATTGACGTGCTCCTAGGGAGCGAATCAAGTGGCCGCGAAGTGGACAAGTTGTCCATGTCCCGTTGTCAAAAGGAGAAACGGACAGCGTCGGTAACATTTCAGTTGGATGCGTCAAGTCGCCACACAATCACCCAATTCAATTATGCATATGCTTCATTCGTGGACCGAACGCCATACGTGTCGCACTGCTCGAGACGGCAGAGGTAAACTAGAAGACTGGAACAGATGCATAACGATATGGGACTCTTCACACACCAAATTACAAGAGCCCCTGTAGAGTACAATGAGGACATAGTTGACACATTCATTGGTTCAACCTCATATCTTGCACTAAGCATAGAATGCGAACCCTCTTGTCTTTCATGCCTCGGCGCCAGGCGAAAGCAGAAGCTCAAGACGCAGGAGGTTACATCATCGCTATCATGGCCAAAACAAGCTCCACAAGATTTTTAGCAGTGCTCTTTATGGCCGCTGGCGTGTAAGTTTT
Organism: Hypsizygus marmoreus; assembly: GCA_013433165.1. Taxonomy (NCBI): domain Eukaryota; kingdom Fungi; phylum Basidiomycota; class Agaricomycetes; order Agaricales; family Lyophyllaceae; genus Hypsizygus; species Hypsizygus marmoreus. The sequence goes on from CM024086.1 coordinate 2,932,286, forward strand.
CGTTGGCTAACATGGAAAACCATCCATTGACAATCGACATACATACGATAGGTATCCGTCTGCCCCGTGTATCCTACAAGCCGGGGCGATGCCGCCCAAAACGTGAGAAACGCACACCCGTCGACTGAACATCTAGCCAAAGCTAACTTGGGTCTCCAGAAGTCAACCAAGAAAGTTCACTGGGCCAACGCCCTCGAACTACAAGACAGCGTTACCTCAAGAAAAGACGTACGATTACCGAATTACGACCAGCAGGTCAAGGTGAGTGTATTCAACCCTTTTTGGTCGTGAATCATCGGGGGCGCAGACTTCGAATGTACGGGCTCCCACAAGAGGGAAATTAGTTAATATGGCAGTCATGCTTACTGCACACAGACCGTCCACTCACCTGTATTCCGACAGCAAAATCCCGGGTTGTCGAATGCAGATACCATCTGGAGGCAGCGCCATGGTCATACCGGCAATTCAGTGAAGCACCCCCATCGACTGAACTAATTAGAAGAACCCCATCGGGCACCTGGAACCTGAACAAGAAAGTTCGGGCCAAAGCCTTCGAACTACAAGACAGCGATCCTCAAGAAAAGACGAGCGATTCGAATTACGAGCTCTTGATGAATATCCTCTGGTGAGTCCCATACTAAACCCCCCTTTTTGTTGAGCATCGACGGTTGCCACTTGAGGAAAGGGGGTCTAGAAGGGGCGCTGGGTAGCCATAGGGTGAGTTTCTGTAGATTTTTCGATGGTATTCGGTACTGCTAGTGAATTGCTCGACTCACTTCAGCTGAAGAGACCCTTGTGCCAACTGTGAATTGGGTGTCATTGCCGGTTTGGCGAGGCCCTATCCTGTATGTCGATGCCAAATGATCGTAAGACGTTACGACATCGCCGGAATTATAAGGGTCGAGGGCTGGAGTCGGTAGAGCTTGCAGATGAGAGGACGAGCAGGGGACGCGAACTGGTTGTGGACAGGAGGCAAGCGACGAAAGTAACACCGCCACAGATGAAAACACGGTCACGTGTTCCCAGCTGTTTCGAGCAAGGGGTTTGTTGCTCGAGGTCAATAGAGCGTATTTGCAACCGCCAAAACGTCAAAATATCACAAAAAAGTCAACCGCTGATGGCAGAAAAGCTGCCATCAATTTTCAGCCAAAAAGGGATACATGCCGATTTGCCGGTGCAGCCGGCTCTGCCGAGACCATCTGTCTTCACCGTTCATCTACGTAGGGGACGAGCTCAAGGATCCCAACAAGATGGTTGAGAAGATATTGTTGCCAGCAGTAATTCGGGTAGCTCGCCATGCCTCAAGGCCTCACGCGCAAGCCTCAGCGCTCAGCGATGAGCTCGAGTTGTCTAGACGAGAGGCATCTCAAAATGGCTGAACCGAGACCTTACATAATATCATCCAAAAACGGATAACGAAAAAGTGATGGGCTTTCAACGAAAAAGTTTTCCGGGTTGCAAATACGCTCTAATGCGGAGTTCGACGCATCCGACACGACCCTTTCACTTGATCATCTTATCTCGTTTCATCTTATCTCTTTCCCATTCATCTCTAGATTTCTTTCACTGCTCGTTTCTTTGTGTCCGTAGATATATAGATCGCCTGCGTGCATGGTGGTGAGGCATCTTCCTCTCACCAGTGCTCGCAGGTATGTGCCACTCCCATCCCGTCTCATCTTCCTCTCACCAGTGCTCGCAGCACTTTTTCGTCGCACGCGTACATTTTTCTCTCCCACCCGCCTCCCTAAAATTTCCGTTTTCCTTTGCTACTTCCTTCCATAGACATGTCTCTCGTAGTTAGCTTGAGTCCGTACCCCGGTCTCGAGAACTTTAGACCACAATTTCATTGTTGCCCAAACTTTCCATCATGTGTGAAATATGTTATCTATTTCCCACTCCGACTCTCTCTCGTCCATCCGGCTCTCGTCACTCCCCACCGTCTTCTCTAGGAGACTCAGGCATTGAGCCGTCCGCCGCCCATCTGGACAGTCTGCCCAGTTCATCGCAAAGTGGCGAAAGTCCAAGTCGCAGTTGAGTCGCAGAGAAAAAAAGCATAAAAAGATCTGACATTGCTTAAAAACATGTTCTACGGACAAAAAAGTGAGTATGGGTTGTACGATTACGTAGCCACTGTCTGTTTGGACAAACCGCGACGCTTGTGGGATGGATAACGATGCTATGTATGCATGAATGGTATGAAAAAATGCGGGGAAAAGAAAACATGATGGATAAGGATAGAAATGAGAGTCATTCTCGGTCATGCAGATATTATATACTTAAACCCTTCAAAGCGTCAGATGCAAACTTTCTCTTCTCGTTGACTCGAAAATAAAATGTGTTTAACGGCCACCATAAGCCATACGACGCGGAGGAATGGTCCTCCCGGCTCCTGCTCCTTGGCTCCCACTTCCGACGCCAGTGACAATCCTCGGTCTTGCAATCCCAGACGCAGAAGGCGCAGGAAGCCTCGAAACGGGTCGAGGTAATGCTGATGCACCTGCGCCAGCCCCATACCTGGCAGGCGCCCGAAGACCACTGGTGGCAGGGGCTTTGATCGGTGCAATGGGTGCAGTTGCAGGCGCAGGCGCGGCGACGCCAATTTTAGGAGCAGTAGGTGCCGCGATGAGTACTCGTCTCGGGCCAGTCGTGTCCACCACCGGAGGGGGCTTGTGGCTCACAGCCACTGCCGGATTCTCAGCAATCGGCACGCGTCGAGGGCCTGTTCCCGTCCGAATCATGGGGGCATGAGATGTCGACTGGACAGGTGCAATGACTCGGCTGGGGCCAGCGGCTCGAACGGGAGGTACGACGTTGACTGCGACGGGGGCAGATACATGCCTGATGAGCGCAGGTGCAGTGGTTGCGGTGGCGGTTGATGACATTGTGACGGCACGATAAAATCGGGGTGCCTCTGGAACGGCTTCCGGGGCTGATGGTGCTTCAGAAGAGCTTACGCTGCCTGATGAGCTCGATTTCTCGTGACCATACTTCTTGGTTCTCTTGACGATTCGCAGGGCAGGAACGGCTGGTGGGGGCATAGCCAGACCGTCGCGAAGATGTGGAGCAGGTGTCTGTATGTCTGCGTATGTGGCCGTGGGTGGTGCGGGCACGGGCGCAGGGGGAGCGAAGACAGACGCCGTAGTCGGGCTTGACGGAACTGGCAATTTGGTAGGTGGAGAGGCTTGAGTAAAGAAATATCAGAAGATGAGGGAAACTCAAGCAGCAAAAAAACAAACCTGAGCTTCTGTTGCCCAAAGAAAATGTACCAGAAATCGGAGAGCTTGGACCAGATCCTGTCCCGAGACTGGAGCGTTTCTTGAAGAGACTCGGCCTGGAAATTTCGGGGGCTGAAGCACACGTCAATAGGCGATAGTTTAGATCAACAACGAAACATACTGGAGATCGCAGTTGGGCTGGACTTCTGAGGCGGGCAGATTTTTGGTTTGAATTCAGGCACTGTGCGGTAAGTGTAAGTAGTCCGCTCGCGACAAATGAAAAAAAGAACATACTGCTGACAGCAGTTACCACGTCCTTCGCCGGAACGACGGCTATGGGAACAGCCTTCGAAGACTCTGATGCACCAGATGATTAGCATGCTATTGTTAAGCAAAAGTAATAAATGGGACAGTACCATGCTCTTCCCGTCTAATGTTGTCCAATGCACTTTGCAAATTGGCCTCTTCAACTGCCATGTCGAAGCTATCATCTGCTTCCATAGTATTCAAAAAAGAGTCCATGCCATTTGAAGAGGCAAGGAAAGATATCTTGTCGTTCAACAAGTCAAAACTGGCTTCTTCAGACTGAAGTTGCAATTGGAAAGACGAATAAAGGTCGACCGAGAGACGGTTTTTCTCATGAGCGGACGCGTTTGGTGGGTTTGGTCTCAGTCGGTTGATGGAAGGAGACGAGGAAGCCTCGGAAGATGGTGAGTGGGGTGTCACTGAGAACGGGCGGGAGGTGTCTGTCAAGAGGGTGCCCGCTGGCGTGTCGAGGTTGAGGGTACATAATGAGTCGGAAAGGGCATCAGCTGAAGAAACAGTGATTTGTGGAGCCTCGATGTCGTGCGGGTTTTCATGTTTGTGGCCATCGTCTGCTGCGAGGTCATGAAGGTCAAGGGGAAGGGTGTTGGGACGTGGGCTGGCGAATGTTGTGCCTGACGCATTGACCGAATTAATAACCGATCCAATAACTGTGGTCTCAGAAGGAGCAGGAGGGTCGGCATCGGTGGTAGAAAGGGAAGAGAGTGGGGCGACTGGACGTCTATACATCTTAGTGCGAGCAACGGGTGTCATGTCACGGTCCAGCGACAGTTCACCCAAAGGTGTGCGTGGAGTGGGTGCGGACGGGGTGGTCCGCTCAGGCAGAAAAGCGGACCGAACGGGGGTTCCCAGAATGGCATGATGCAAAACGAGGGTATCGTTTTCTTCATCCGAGTCGTCGTCGTCGTCAAGCTCCTCCACATCCGTGAGCATGGCGAACGTCGAGGGGTCATCCACAGTTACATCGCCAACATCAACGAGACGACGTTTAAACATAATTGGGCTGGCCTGCTTGTAGGTACGGCCAAAAAACGCGGCGGTCATGGAGCAGTCGCTGGCAATGGGAGGACTGGCGTTCTCCTTGTCCGAGTCTGGAGAGGGGGCATCGCGGTCGTCAATGGCGGAGGCGAGGGGGTCGAAGAGGTTGAGAACGCTCTCTCGAGGACGAGTGGCGGTCATGGTGCTCGTAGAACAACTTTCAATTACGCGAGCCTTGAGGCCACGATGTTCAAATCTGTATTTGGCCGTGTTGACGCGACACCTTCCCTATTGTTCCGCGTGACCGTCTTCTGGTTGTCCACCATGGACGTGTCGACGGTGAAGGCTGAAATCAAAGCTTGGGAACGATCCTTCAAATCCACCCATGGACGCGACCCCTCCGTCCAGGACATCAAGCAACAACCAAACATTGGTCTGTTTCTCCCACTCACCACACATACCCTAGCTTACCCCTCCCAGCCGACAAGTACAGGCTCTACAAGAAGCTGTCCAAGCCTCCCACAAATTCTTTGCCATCCACATCCACCCAGAGAAGCTCAGATCCGCCGTCGACTCCTCCAAGGTCGCGATCTCGGAGTCGGCAACCCATACCAACCTTGCTTCTTGCCCAGCCACGTGCACTCGAGACAACTGCACCTCTTTCGTCCTACAATCCATTCTCTCCTCAGAAGAACAAGGGGAAGCAGAAGGCGGCACCCTCTACGACTGTTCAGCCACGTTCAAACCCATTCACCAGCCCTTTCAAATCAAAGTCCAAACCGAAGCCACAACCTCAGGATTCACCCGATGCATTCCCCATTCTGAAGCTGCCCCAACCCTCCAAAACACCCATTCAGTCTCCACCCGCAGTCAGTGCAATATCCCGAGCACGTAAACGTCTTCGCGGCGAACCCGTATCACCCTCTCCAAACAAAGGAAAACGGCGGCGCATAACCACTCAGACGCAGACGACCCTTCCTTTCACGAAGCTCGCTCCAGACTCCTCCAGCAGCGAAGAAAATGACGATGACGACCGAAATTCTTCCTTCATCACTGATTCGCCCATGAAGGCACCGGCAGGTGGTAAATCGTTCAAACTTCTGTTCGACGAGAGCGCTGCAGCCGCCAATGCCGGACCTGCGAAGGGAAAGTCCGCTTTGGGACGCACGAAAAGTATATCCACGACACGCGGACTTTTTGGAGACAAGTCAGTTGCTAGTGTCGATGACGATGTTGGGTGGGACATGGGCATGAATACGAAGGGGTCGAAGACGGACAAGAGAAACATTAAACCACTAATGCCTAACTCGACCACATCACGAAGGGGTAATGGCTCGGCTTTGTCCTCCAAGGCAAAAAAGAGTGCCTCTCCAGTAAATCGGGAGTCAGAGAACGAACCAGAGACCAGGAAATCGGCCAAACGTTCACTATCTGACACAGACTGGGAAACTTCGGATATACCCCGGGAACCCTCACACGCAGGTCCCTCTCTCCTGCCACCATCACCGCCTCCAGCCAACGCCTCCACATCTCGATCGAAACAATTCACCAACACCAAGGGCACGAAAGGCAAAGCAAAAGCCGTTGGCCGGAAGAAAGCCAAAACAGCCGACAACCACAAAACTGATGACGATGACGAGTCCAGCGAAACCGATACATCAACCACCAATGTGAAGATAGTTGATCGGACACAAACGCGATTCCAACGCACAGCAGACGACGACCTCGATTTTGATTCAGATCCTATCCTTGGGTACTCACGTCGTGGTGCGCCTCATGGCCACGAGCCGTCTGTTCCACCAGACGCCGAACTCGAGGGCAAGTTTGAAGTGGACCTCCCGGACAAACTTCGGCGCGTGTTGGCGTTGGAGTCTGCGGAATCGACGACACGTGTGTTGCGTGAAAAGAGGATGGTGGAGGGGTTAGTTTTCGGACGGAGATCGACCCATTATGATCCCGCTAAGGGAGGAGAGATATGGGATGTTGGTGAAGATGATCTGAGGGTTGACGGGGAAGAGGAGGTCAGAAGAGATACGGAGGGGGAGGACGATTGGGAAGGAGAACCTGTTCCTTGGGAGGTTGGGGAATTGTAGGCTCCCTTACGGATCTTTACAAAGTGACGTCCGAATATTCGTATGTGTTTAGATCGCTCTATCCGCGTTATTTTACGTCTGTCCTTCCCCAAGGTTGAAACGTGAAGATATATACCCACCAACCACCAGGTAGGCGGAGACTTGAGACCATTGACGCGTGTTCCCGATTCACGTGAACCGCATGCCCACACTTCGGCGAATTGATCTCAGACGCGTTTGCAAGCCTCTCAGGCTCCTTGACTATCAAAGCAGTCGGCTTTCATTTCGTACATCTTTTGACAGACAAGTCTCCCCCAGGATGCTAACAGATTACGCACACTTGACTTTTCCAGCCATCCTACGTCCTATCTACGTGCCAAACGCCTCGTTCAGTCTGCGTGGCAGGCAGTGCAAGCAGCCCATAACCCACTTTCCCGATCTCTTCATTAACTAGCCCCGATCATCCTCGAAGCGAGAAAGACCTTCTGCGCATGTTGACACACTGCAAGCTTGCGTATGCAGCGCAGCTGCTCCGTTATATACCCAATCCACCCCATCCTATCAGTTCATGCATCTTGGTTCACTGCTAAACGCAGCGCTATCCTCAGTAACCTCCCTCCCCCACTCCCTCCGTCGCCGCTCCAGCCTTCGCGAAAGCCTACGCAGCTTCGGCAGTTCTTCCAGCCATAAAAAGGAAAGGACCTCTTCCTCGTATCACCCTTACGCCGTCTACGAACAAAGGATGCAGCCTATCATCCTCCGCGATCCTGACGCAACTAACAAGCTCTTCGAAGCTATCCTCGATTCTCCCAATGGCAAACGTGCACTCTCGAGGTTTGCACGCACCTGCCGCGCGTTGTGCGAGCCGGCGCTCAATGTTTTGTGGAGAGAGTTGGACTCTCTAGTCCCGATTCTCTGGCAGTTCCCAGGGCACCTGTTAAAGAAGGCTCGTAAACCAGGAATGGGTTTTGTGAGTGCTAGCAGAAATAATCTTTTTCTTCTTTGCGGCTAAAAAAAATCATTTGCAATTTCAGGTAAAGACGCCATCGGAAGAGGACTGGAAAGGCGTTTTCAAATACAGCGACCGCGTCCGCCAGATCACCTACAACGAGAACTCTAACAACGTCGCAGCGTCCATTTTCCAGGTGTTGGAGGAAACCCGACCCAGCACCTACATTCTGCCTCACTTGGTGGAGCTGAACTGGAAGGCGGGGACCCCGGCAGGTCTCGACCGAAGCGCACTCTTCTTAAACCCAGGGCTCCGCGCCATCAATCTGGAAATCGGAACCAAATTCCCTCAGCTAAATTCATTCCTCGCCGACATGTCCAGCCGCACTAAACTGACCACATTCTCATTCATCTCGCCGACGAACCTGCCCGACGCCTTTACCGAACTGCTCTTGCGCCAGGACAGACTGGAGCGGGTCGTCCTGGTCGCACCTGGAGCACTGGCACCCGGAGTTGGTCGCTGGATTGCCTCGTTGCCACGGCTTAAAAGCCTGCGGCTTGACCTCACCGGGCGGTCCATGATCGCTGTTGAGGGTTTCTTTGACGAATTGCGTCTTCGGTCTGGAGACTCTACACCTAGTTCGGTGGGCACCACTGACAGCGGCGTTTTTAGTGAAGAGGAGGTTGACTTTTCGCTGATTCGGAAGTCGGCCCTTCGGCTGACCGGGGACTTGAGGTCCAAGGGATCCTTTGCTCAGCTGCGTAAACTTCAGCTAACGGGGGACGTGTCCAACATCGCCGTCTTCATCAAGCACCTCAGATGCCCCTTGACCCAGCTCGAGCTGGTCATCGAGGACCCGCCCGACCGAGCTGACTGGCACGACCTTTCAGACATGATCTGCGACAAGTTCGCGGACTCGTTGCAGTCCCTCAAAGTCACTGCCACTGGGTCTTCCCGGTTCATGGACCTCGTACGCTCTACTTCCAGAGCAGAGCCAGCATCAGGGCGGCTCTCGATGGAACATTTCACAGATCTTCCTCACCTGACTCGTCTCGACATTGACCTCCCCGAGTCAGTGATCTTCACGAAGGCAGATATCGAGTGCATCGCGAAGGCATGTCCAAATTTGGAAGTGCTTAAGCTGTGCCCCCTGGCTCGTTTCCCTTCAGCAACAGGCTCTCCAAAAATCACACTAGACTCCATATCGCACCTTTTGATCAACTGTCGACGGCTGCATACGCTCGCAGTGGTCGTCGATGCCAAGGCAGGAAAACCAGATATCCTCACATCACAACAAACTTCATCGAAGTCCCTTCTGCGTCTGCATGTCGGGCATTCATGGATTAACGATCCCTTGCAAGTCGCCATTCTGCTCAGCCACCTCGCACCTCACTTGGAAACCTTGAAGTGGTTCCAAGAGAAAAACCGACCTGGGTTCATCGAAGCCCACGCACGCAATTGGCAGGGAGCCGTAGAGCTTCTCCCACACCTTCAAAACATTCGCCACCTAGAAAGAGGGTTCGCCACGAAGATCGCACCGCCGGCCCGCCCTGAGACCGCCGAGAAGAGCGTGGATGCAGTCGTTAGGACAGCAGAACGCGGCGTTCATGTCTCTCCACGAACAAACAATCGGTCTATTCAATTTTCACCAGTTCTGGTCAACCAGATGGTGGAAGCCAAGCCAGAATTCGCGTCCATAGAAATCGATGCTACTCCGTCTACAGTCGACGCCGGAGTGGAAGCTACCCCTGTCCTTGTTGACCGAGAGGTAGAAGCGATTCCCCCCACGCAGTCGGAAGTAGTGGACGCAAGGCCGTCCAGTATCGTCAATGCCGTCCAGGCTTTACTCACTCCTTCCACCTTCAAAAAATCAGCTCCTCGCAGAGGCTACCCCACATTCCTTATTTTGCCGTCCATCTTCGGCCTTTTCTCATTGGCATTTAGGCTCTTCGTATCCTATCCGTTATCGCTTCCGTCGCGCATTCTACACGCAGCTGTATCTCGTCTCCGATGGAAAACCGTCGAATCTGCGGATTCTAAACCACAGGTACCTCCTTCGTCCGAGGCTGGTGATGTAGCAACAGACATTCCTTTGGACAATCTCGAAGTCCGTCAATGATCATTTTGCTGTAACGACTCTCGACTTACTTATACGTACTGTGCTGGCACTTAATTAGGACAATGACGAACTCACTCACAATTCTCACGAAAACAATGCGTCAGATAAAATGCAAGGGACTGAGACGAAGACAACTAGTGAAGTGAACATTGCGGCGTGGATCAATCCAAAGTGGAAGGCGCTGCAAACAGAGAACAACAACGCCGCGACGCGTCACTGGAATCAAAGAACGCTCGACTCTACATACTGGAGATTCATCATGTCTGACAACAAGAAACAAGAACGAGACTTCACTCCCGAGGTCGATGCTCTCGTTCCAGAGGCCGCATCACTGGCAAAGGTAAGATCTTCTGATCTCATTAGAAAGCCCGATTTAACGCTTCATGAAAAGTCGGGCAAGCTCCAGGAGGCACTTGATAAAATATTCGCCCTCGAGAAGCAGACCAGAAATGTGAGCAATATCTGTCGAGCTTGTATCCTTGGTTTTAAAGTCCTGTAGGCTGCCGATCTTCCTTCCACAACTCGACTCGCGAAGGCAGCGCTCGACCATTGTTATGAAGCTCGAGACTTCCCTCTTCTCAATTCCACCATCACCCTCCTGAGCAAGAAGCATGGTCAGCTAAAAGCTGCCGTTCAGTCTATCGTGGAACAGTCAATGGGATGGCTCGATGAGGTGAAGCAGGCGTATGGGTTGGAGCGATGGTTGGAACTAGTGGAAACTCTTCGGGGAGTTACAGAGGGCAAGGTATGTGTTCTAGTCTTCATTTTGAACCGCACTATACATGATGAATTCTTTTTGTAGCTCTTCTTGGAAACCCCTCGTGCTCGTGTTACCCTTATGCTCGCGCTTTACCATGAGGGACTCTCGGCCGCGTCTACATCACCACCTGACTCCCAAAAAGCATCGCTACTAACCGCCTCTGACCTTCTGTCAGATCTGCAAGTGGAGACATATTCATCCATGGACCGTCGAGAGAAAACGGAATTCATTCTGGAGCAGATGAGACTACTGACCGCCGTTGCTAGACAAAAGGACGCGGCACAGGGCAAGGAGGGAAAGGACACGCTGGGCGGCGGTGAGGCGGAGTGGGTGAAGGTTCGGGTGGGAGGACGAAAAATCAACGAGGACTTTTTGAAGGAGAAGGACAATGAGGTCCCGCCACCTTGCACTTCACCTGACCGCGTTTTGACATTTCTTTCCAGGACCTCAAACTCAAGTACTATGACTTGATGATTCAACATGCGCTGCATCAGAGCTCATATCTGGATGTGGCAAAGTACTATTACAAAGTGTGGGAGACACCGTCCATCAAGGACGACACGGAGGACAAGGGCAAGGCGGTAAGAATCCTGGATCCATTCCCTTTACTTTTGTATCTTACGCATTCCATCAGGCTCTTGAACATATTGTCTACTATGTCGTCCTTGCGCCACACAACAACGAACAGTCTGATATGCTGCATCACCTCTTCGTGGACCCAGCATTGGCCAAACTAGAACTTCACTAGTGAGTCTTCGCCCTGTTGGAGTCTCAAGACAACTAACCCTAGTCATAGTAATCTTGTTAAATGCTTCACCACCCGCGAACTCATGAGATGGCCCGGAATCGAAACAATATATGGTGAATTCCTGCGCAAGACTCCCGTTTTTACGTCGGATAAACGATGGGATGATCTCCACACAAGGGTCATCGAACACGTATGCCACCTCCTTTTGTTGCAGTGGAACTCCACTCATTCGTTTCATAGAACATTCGCGTCGTTGCACAGTATTACACCCGAATAACACTAACGCGGTTGACATCTCTCCTCGATCTGTCGCTAAAACAGACAGAAGAGATTCTGTCTCGACTTGTCGTCTCCGGAACGATTTGGGCTCGTATCGACAGACCTGCTGGCATCGTCAATTTCCGGAGTAAGAGAACTGCGGAGGATGTCATGAACGACTGGAGTTCAGACATGCAGAAGTTGCTCGGTTTGGTGGAGAAGACGTGGATGGGGATGAATGCGGCGCAGGCAGCCCAGTCACGGGTGGCCAAGGCTGCCTCATAGTGTTATTCTTGTATCTTTCCATTACTATTATCATTTTTGACAGCCCCTGCTCCGCCTGGCATGCAGAGTAAAATGAAGGAATTGGTGTCCTATATCTACCGCGGCACATTAAGATGCACGAAGTCCGCACTCGCTGCTATCTGCTCTGCAGTTAATCTTTCTTCCACAACCGGCTGCGTCAGGACTGGCGCATAATTTGGTCGCACTCCTTCCTTCCACAGTCTGACATACGCCTCGCCTTTACTCCACGTACTGCTGCCAGGCTGTTGGTCCAGAATGGCCTTCCACCGTTTCCGTGCAGCGATCGCCCCCTCATCCAACTCCTCCCGCCTCTCAAACGTCACAAGACCCTTCTTTTCCTTTTCGAACGCGTGCGCAATTTCCCCTCGCGAAAAGACACCACCCAGGTATTCGGCCTCCATCACAGCAAAAGTTGTAGCAATATGGTGCTCGGAACGAAGTGCACGGAATTGTGCCACAGCTTGCGTGTAGGCCTGGGAGAGTGGAATGTCAAAGTGCTCATGGAGGTTGAGCGTAAACCGGATAGCACTATAAACTTCGGTTAGACGGCTACCAGTAAGAAGCAACCTGCATACGTACTCCTCTGGTGTTGGGTTTCTCCCTCTCTGTCTTAGGCGCTTCCATTCCTTGCCTGAGACGGGATGCTGGTCCTCGACGCCATCACCTTCAACGAGAGTAGTTGGACGAAATGCTTCGAAGGGATGGTCGCGGAAGAATTGACGGCGAATATCATCTTCCAAATAGTAAATCGGGAGGGGGCGGGGGTCGTAACGACGAGCGCGGGAGGGCTGAGAGCCTTTGACTGGTTTCAGGTCATAGACACTACGTGCAGGAGGTGCTTTTGGTGGAAGAGGAAGGGGCGGGTATTCCAGGACGGCCTGAAACCATGCAGGCTGCTGTTTTATGTAGTCTCCGCGCATTAAACGCGAGACCTGTTGGTGCACTTGCGACGCAATCCGCCGTACCATCGTGGTCGCCTGCAATTATTACTAGAGCTAATTCGACTTCGGGAAAACTTTGCCCTTCATTCCAAACATAGCCAAATACTAATACGGTCCTTTGCAGCCAATTTTGAGTTTAAGTAGTGGTGACCAGGTATATTTCCCTGTGTCTATAAAATGACTATAGTATGTACATAATAAATATATCGACATCTAGTAAAGCCCTATAGTTTGGCTCTGCCCTCCGTCTTCTTGACTTTCAATTTACGAGCCTCATCCCGAAGCAGGCGACGAAGCTGTGAAATTCGCCCATGAGCTCGATATATCGGATGAGAATACCCGAATCATACTATTTTTCCAGATGGATTCTTCGGAATGGCGTCGATAAATTCAATGCCCCCCGTTAAGTGCTTGTAATGCACTTTGGCATCAGCGACATGCTAGATTTACATCAGCAAATGAATCAAATTTTTGGAAAGCCAACATACCTTAGCCAGAGCAGCTTTCAATTCCTCAGCAGCTTCCGCGTTGCCAGAAATACGACGGAACACAGTCTCACTCATGACAATATATGCTAGTGGAAGCTCGCCGCTGTAGTCATCAGGGATGCTGACCACACACGCGTCCGTCACGTCAGGGTGCAGAAGAAGGTGCCCTTCAAGTTCTGCCGGTGCGACTTGAAAACCCCGAACCTTCATGATTTCCTGCCAGAACGGAGGTAAATATCAAGGCCAGAGTTTTCGATGGTGAAATTTTACCTTCAGACGGTCCACAATGAACACTTCTCCACCTCTGATGATGACTTCATCCCCTGTGCGAACCCAGCCATCGATAAAAGTTTCCTTCGTGCTGAAAGAGAGGTAAATCATGGAACGTCAAGTCCTAAATGCACATACGCTGCCTCATTGTTATAATATTTCAAAGCCATGGAAGGACCAGTGACCACAAGTTCGCCTTGTTCTCCCTCAGCGGCTAGCGATCCGTCGGGTTTGACCACCCTCGCCCTGATGCCTGGAATAAGCTTTCCTGCACTACCTATGGTGGCAAGTTTTTGCGTGTGCGGTATCATGGTAATGGTTGTGCATGTCTCGGTAAGACCTAGAATGATATGAGACTTCGTGGGTATTTACGGACATGACATTCAACGAACCATATCCCTGGCCGATAGATGCATTGGGTAGGACTTTGTTTAGCTGCTGCATGAGCTCTCCACTAAGTGGAGCTGCACCAGACATGCAATATTTGACATGACAGAAATCGTACTTCTCGACCAACGGATGCTAGAAACGGTAAGGACATTGTTTGTTAAAAGCTGGATGATATGCTCTACCTTGCACAACAGAACGACCTGTGGGGGGACAATACTATGAAAGCAAAATGTAAGGATAAAATCAACGATAGTGTTTGCATCAGACGCACAATAGGTGTGTAATCCGATGGCGAACAATGCTCTCTAAAAATGCCGAGAAATTGAATTTGGGTATAACGACAATGGACATCTATAAATGCATGGTCAATACCGTGAAGCTAACAATCCAATTTATGAGAAACTCACTCCACAAAAGAGTATATAATGCAACTAATTAGAAGGGATTAGATATGGTCATAATTCCATCGAATGAAATAAGACCAACGTTGACAACCAGGCCGTATATGTCTACCGCAAAAATTTCAGTGAATTTCGGGAAATCTGAAGCGGCAAACTCACGGAAGAAGGGAAGAACTGAATGGGAGTCAGTGGGGTCAGGGCAACCATAGTGACGTCAATGTACGAACCAGCAATTGCGACGTCCCCGGGTGCCATCCGCTTATTTTCATGGTGCGGGTCGTTAATTCTGTAGTGAGTGGCCATCTGAATTACATTGGCGACTACACAATAGTGGGCTATCGCAACGGCCTGATGAAACGGTCATCAGAAAAGTAATTTGAGAGAAGTAGTCATTTAGAGGAGCTTGCCTTGGGTTTCCCTACATCACAGATTACGGTCAGGCTCCGTCTGCCAACTCAAATGCAGCCGGAACGCACCTGTTGTACCACTAGAGAAGGACAGGAAAGCTAGCTTAGTCTTTGCTTCGCCAGGCTTGAACCTCCGTTCAGTGAAGGTGGCGGGACTCTTTGAACCGAGTTCCACAAGCTCATCTAGTGTGGAGTGCGGAGTGGTAGAACCCTGGCCTTTGGGAGTCTCGATAAAGACGATGCGGTCGTCTGGAATGCCGACTTCCCGAGCAGCCGAAAGTGCAGTACTCAGGAATGCTGGATGAATGATCAAAAGCGCAGCCTTGGTCACGGTAAGCTGGTGCACGAGCTCATCAACCTTGTAGCCTGGGTTTGCAGGCCTAAAACAAGATGAGCATTGGGCGGACCTTATCAACATAGGTTCTTACGTTACAATTGCACCTAGTCTGTGGACTGCCCAGACCGAAACGGGATAGCCTGAAACCAAATGTCAACGGCTGTGTACGGGTTGATAGCATACCACCCACCAACGTCATTTGGGCTGAAGATGCAGACTAAAAGGAACATGTATAAAGCTCGCTCTTCTCCAGGTTGGGGAGTCACATACCGACGTCGTCCTCCTCTGGAAGAAGTAAAGTTAGTATACGGAACGCGTAAGGGATCTTCAAAACACTGACTGATTTTCCACTTGAGACTCATCGCGTTTGCCAAGCCATAGGTGCGTCGGGAAAGCTAAACACGTTGAACGCATCAGTGACACTGTGCAAGGTATCTCTGATGCAGTTACCGCACCTCAGCATGGTTTATGCCACGTCCAGTATGATCCTCAATCAACCAATTGGACGATTCAGAGCGAGGAGGCCGGCCGAAGCCTTTGCTATCGAGAATGAATTGAGGTATGCTGAGGTCATCGGGAATGGGAGGCAGAGTTGTACTAGAGCGAAATTCGGTCATGGCTGGACAGCGCGACGAGGAGATACAAGGGTTTCGGGCAGTAAAGGCGCCAAGAGGGGTCTATAAGTATGCATCGTTTAAGTACGGAGCTTGTGTTCAGAACTTCAGGGGTATACGATGCGAATGCCACGGTCAAATGGGTCATGCACACCCATCAGATCTGTAACCCCAGATCCAACTCAATTTGTCTTTTCCCCAGATCACTGTTCCTCGACCATCAGCGTCTCCAGATCTGATCATGGACGACGAGGAAGCTGAACTCAGAAATCCCTTTCCATCCCCTCCTTCCCACTATACAAAATATACATCTCATAATCTCAAGCTTCTGGCCCTTTTGCACGAGCGTACTTCCGATCCCGAGAGCAACCAGCACGAGGTCCTCGCCGACCAGACTGATATTCCCGACTGGCCTTTGACTCAGCTTGAAAAACCACGCGTAGACTGGATTCTTGAGGAACCTGAGGCCTATTATGATGTCTTTGGTGACCGGTGGTTTGTGCGCAAGCCCACGTATGCCTCGGCGCACGACATTGTTTAACTATCCAAACATTTAGGTCAAAGAGAAAATTCCATCTCTAGCAGAGTTAGGTGGAAATCAACTGTATCCAGCTGATCCCAGCACAGGTAATCTCCTCCCTACGACCATTGCTTGTGCTAAAGCGCTTTTAGACCGACGTCCCGCCCTCCTCTCTATCCTCCGATCACTCCTTGTCACATTTTCATCCTTGACTTCTTCATTGCTGGCACCACCCCCCAGCCCCTCTTCAACCACACCTCCAGACTGGCAACGGCATGTCGAGTGGATCACAGTGCTCAGTCAGAATATCATGGCCGCCGCCAATGATCTGCGACCAGTACAAGTATGATAGTGCTGTCGTATTGTGGGTATTTTCATCTCTGATATGTGATCAGGCAAGAGGAAATCTGGAGCTCATGATGAGGCGGCAAGTCGAGCTTCGGAGAAGCGAGACAGAATTGTTACACTCGTGAGATATTCCATTCGACTCATTAATTTCGTACCCAACCATGGCGTAGCAAATGCGAGGCTTTGGAGGCAAGGCTCGCGGACTTGCGCAAATCGCTGCAAGATCTACCGCGGGTTCCTTCTCTGCCGACTGCCGCGGGTGACCTATCCGCCGCCCTTTCAAAGCATCCCATGGTACTACGACAAAATTGTGACCATTTGTGCACTCTACTGACATGATATGTGCAGAACTCTTCTTCAATATCAATGGATGTAGTCTCAGATACCGTGCGTCGCATCCTTCGTGTGATCTGGCCTGTCAAGTCGTAATTATTTCTCACAGGACTTGACGTTGGCGAGCTCAAGTGGAACAGCTTTGAACCAGAATGATGTTTTGCATTGGGCTGAAGAAGTCGGATAAACGTCTCCTTTCGTACATATGTCGTGTCTCCCGATGCTCTTTGGTACCTGCCACAAAGTCTGAGTAAGCGCCATGGCCGAGCGTGGGTGCCAATAATCCGTACCCTTCGGCCTCGGCTTCCGAACCACTTCGAAGAGGGCCAATAAATGGCTTGAATGATATTTGGGTCGGTATGATGATGATGTTGGACATCGATCTTCAATCTTGCTTCAATCTCAATTCAATCCCGCAGATTCTGGCAGTGTGCTTAAGCGCTTATCGGATCTTATCAGATAGAGCGACTGATGGAGTCGATCATTTTGTAATTCAAACCCTAACCTTAGAGGAAGGTTCCGACCTTCAGTTTCATCCTCACTGTTCAAATTGAACGTTGAACATTGAATATTGAACCACTAGCGCAAGTCAAATCGCGACACCCGCAAAGCTTCCTTATCTTCAGGAAACACATCAGGAAGTACGCAATGGCTACACGACGTAGAATTGGCGTTAGCAACGCGTCAACAGAGGCAGCTCGACGCCAATTAATGCAACCTGTGCAATGCTGGGAAAAAGTTTGGGCTATTCCCGAGAACAGCTCTGGTGCCAATATTAAAGTCTACAAGTGGGTAAAGACCGAAAAGACGCAGGTGCGTTTCGCATCGCCAACTGCTCATGTTAATCAATACTTAAGTGACTCCCCAGCAATTTAGTGACGACGAGGGTGAAGTCGATGAGCCACTGGCACCTTTACCAGACGAACCAGAAGTAGTTGAGGGTGATGAGGAGATGGAGCAAGATGAAACGCAACCAGAGACCGTCCCACTAGAGGACGTTACAGACCTTACTGCAACGCAAGAAGACGGCACCCCGTCGAAACCACCATCCCCACAACCACAGCTCTCGATATCCCTTCAAAGCTCGTCGGAGCTCAGCATTGACCAGCCCAGCGACACGCTAGATGCTTCATTGAAGCCACTGGACGAGACTATAGATGTTGGAATCGATCTCGGGGAGAAAGAGAACCCTGCAGACGGAATGGAGTTGGATATTTCGGGACTTGGCCCCGACGGCTTGGGGCTGGAGAGCTCACACGATTTATCTCAGATGGACAGCGCGGACGCACTCGTCGGGGGCCAAGCAATGGATCAGAGCGCTGATCCTTTTGGCGAACCAGTCGATGGGTAATACTTTGGAGGTAAATGTTCTGACGGTGTAGTCCGAAGTGAAAATTTTATGTCAGTTTTCCTGGTACCTCGGCGGCTCATAGTTGGTGAGTGACAGGTCTATTTGTATTTCCGTGGTTTACACCATTGACATACGATCTTCCTCCTAGTACAATGATCAATGTTTATCTCCTGTTCTTCATTACATCACGTCGATTCGACCTTCCCGTCGTGCGATTCGATCAACACTTGCACTCTCCCGGCTTGCAGCTGCAACTAGAAGAAGGTCAAAACGATTCCGAAACTGTACGATGGATGCATACGTAGAGCATGTGCAGGTTTCGCAGGCCTTGTTCTTGGGAGGTTTCCCGCAACTGCATTCAGCGCAAGCCTCGGTCTTTATGGCACATTCTCCGGTTGATCCAGGCTGGGTGACAATTTAATGCGACGTTAAACCAAAGAGAGGCAACTAGCTGACCATGTTTCTTGGGTTGGTGTGAGGGGGCAGAGGTGGTGGGGTGTGAAGAGATGGGGAGTTGTGATAACAAAGGCTGCGCTCAGTTATCACTGATCTTGAGTGTCGAATTGCACATGATCATGATGGATTTTTGTTCTTGTGGTCCAGACTTCCAGAACGTGTTTACACCCATGGACATTACTGCCTGCTGCGCTGCATGGACAAGGAAGCCTAGTTCACTTAAGGCGTCTCTTCGAAGTATCAGAAGAAAGAAGTATAGCCGCAGTATAGACGCTCATAGCTGTATACCATTTTATATAAGACAGGCACGGTGTCCGAAGTTTCATTCCCCTCAAGTACTTACACGACAATGAATCTTCGTCTTGTTGTATTCCATGACTTCCCTGGTGCAGTCTTCATCACTGCGTCAGCTATATCTTCTTTCTTTGCATTGCGTCTCACACCATCCGCGGTGCCAATTGTCGTAACTCTGACCACGCTCCTCGTCTACTCTCGGATTCTCTTCCCCGGACAGCATGCTTTAAGAAACACGACTATTCTCTCCATCGCAATCGCACTGGGTGGCACGCTGTCCAGGTTAACGCCTTCGCTCCATGCTTTATCCACTCCAGGTGTCTCGGTTGTCGTCCTTTTTGTGATCTCCGCGCTCACGTCTATTGTGACGCTTGCCATAATCTATCTCGACAGCAGACTGTGCACTCGTCTTGGTGGATCGTGGTCGCAGATCACACTCTTCCCCGCACTCTGGGCCACCCTTTGGTACGGGGTGTCCTACGCCAGCCCAGTCGGCAGACTTTCGGCTTGGAGCTCTGCAGAAGGTGGAGGTTATTACAGCTGGATGTTGCCCTTCTTAGGGTCAGCGGGCAACGACTGGGTTGTGGGTGCATGGGCCGTTGTGTGCTCTCAGGTCATCGGGGTGTGGTATATGGGCGAAGAGGAATCCGACGAGGAATTGATTGCACACCACCTCCCATGCAAACAACCCAGCTCGTTATCCCACTCACGTAGCACTCTGCTACTTGCAAGTTTTTTGATATTACTTGCAACGCCTTCCTTTATACTCGATGATTTTCCTCTTCCGGTCATACCACCAGATACTACCCCGCTCAGCGTAGGATGTGTCCTACCTCCGTTTCAACGGTACAAGCGCCACAGTCTCACCCTCGACCACTATATTGCCGAGAGCCAAAAATTGACAAGTTCTGCGAGAGTCCTTCTTTGGCCGGAAGGTGCGGTGACGTTCAATACGGAAGACGAAAAGAAGGAAGGTATTGCCAAAGTGCAAGCGCTTATCACTGGCTCTGTTGTTGGCATTTCATTCGAAGAGATTGTTGGGAAACCAGACAACACCAGCGAAAGACGTAATGGCCTGGCGATTGTTTCCCGCTCATCTCCAACGCCGCTTCTTGTCTATTACAAGCGACACCTTGTCCCCAGTGCGTACTTCATCACAGACTTGGTTGTATATCACTAATAGATACCTTTCAGTCGCTGAATCATTCTCGCTATCCCACTCGACGACACCACCCAGCATCGTTACGCTGGACTTGGCCCACCCAAAAGACGTAAATAAGACTGAATGGGCACCAGGACCGAACTACACTCGGCCCATCCCTTTGACTGCCTCGATCTGCCTCGACTTCGCCGACCCTTTCCCATTCTCCGACCTCAAGTCAAAACCAGCACTGATCTTAGCTCCGGCACGGACATGGGACATCTCTATTGGACATGCAATGTGGCAGCAAGCGCGGCAGCGTGCCCAGGAACTCGGATCTGTGGTTCTTTGGTGTGACGGTGGCAACGGGGGTGTGAGCGGTGTTGCGGGAGGAGGATTCCATGATTTTACACAAGTCGGGCACGGCTCATGGGTGAAGACGATTGGTATCCAATATCCCTTCAATGAGCGTCGCACCCCGCATTCCTATATGGGAGGTTTTGTGATCCTTGTCTTCTGGGCTTTGGCTCTCGGATACTCTGCCAGTGACCATAT
Organism: Hypsizygus marmoreus; assembly: GCA_013433165.1. NCBI lineage: Eukaryota > Fungi > Basidiomycota > Agaricomycetes > Agaricales > Lyophyllaceae > Hypsizygus > Hypsizygus marmoreus. The sequence continues at coordinate 2,952,861 of CM024086.1, forward strand.
TTTCTTATTTCGAAAGAAGACACTCGGTGACGTTTGGAATGTCGTTCTCCCCATTCGAAACTCTTTTGGCAGGCAGAACGGGCGGGTTGAGGAAACCAGGGATCTATTGGAATAAGGGTCTCGATTTTGTACATTTATAGTCTTTGTGCTTGAGTGAATTGTGTTTTGTGTAATCATTATGATGATATTGCCTCGAGGCTGCGACACGAGGCGCCTGCGTCGACATCCACGCCCCTTCCGTGCCCCTACAGCACATTGTGCTCATTCATAAATCTTCGGCTCGTCCTGCCCTCTCTCTTTCCCTTGCAAGTTCATATCGACTTGCCTGAGGCCCGACGTCTTCATCGAAGAAACTTCTGCAGTCGAGATTTGCCCGTAGCCTTCGCGGCTCCCTACGCAGCTCGACTCGTATTAAGCCTTCTCAGGCTTTTGCTTGGACTCGCCGGAAAGCGTCCACAGACCGCGCACCTGCGGAGAGCAGCTGGATAGACGACTACGAGCTCATATCGCACGAGGATCTTCCTATCCAGCTCGATCACCAAGATCCACATTCGCCACAGTCGTCGACATCGTCCCATCCTGTTTCGCAATCCTCCTCCACAAGTACTTCCACTTCTTCCCCCCAAAACTCACTTGCAAGCACCGTCACATCTCACGCCCGACCTCTTTTCCGCAAAACAGGATCTCGCGTCTTACTTGCCGATCTCACACTTGATTTTCCGCAGCCTCCCACATACATCCCTACCCCTACTGATTCAGCTCGCTATCTCTTGGGAAAGAGAGTTGAGGAATATAACGGGAGCACTACACTAAGCCCCACGTCCGCGCAGGAAGACGTTTCTCACCGACTGGGCATCGCAGCAGAACCTTCGCCTTCCAATCGTACTCTCAATACATCATCGTCCGCTACTGGGATTCCCGCTCTACTGAATAGCATCAAAGCCTTTGCCAGGCTTGTTCGAACATCACTCGAGACACCTACAGCCGCCAAATCTTCATCATTCTTTGCAAAGTTTGCAAAGCCCAAGCACGCACCAGATCCAAGCATCTCACAGCGTAGACGAGTAACTCCCCTACCGTCCACCAGCGATCCCTATCCAGCCCCTTATAGTTCTGGCCGTTACAGGTACGAACGTATTGATCCGCTCGACCTTACTGAATCACCTGCATCGTCCTCGCATTCTATCACTGTCGCACCTTCTGCACGTACATCCTTTGTACCGCCTTCGCCCTCTTGGTTAAGCCGTAACGTCCAAGGTTTCCAGTCGTCCGATTTCCACCCACACACTACAGCGCCACAGTATCTTGACGTCACTGGACACTTACCAGAATCTTCCGGACCCCATCACCGTGATTTATCCTCTGTTCAGCAGAGTTCCCTCTCCAGGCCATCACCCAATTCTGACAAGAGAACCTATTTCTCTCAGGTTCGTCCATCTACATTATTACAGCCTCTATGGGCTTCTGACAAGCTGCAGGGTTTCCCATCTCAATTCACAGCGAGCATAAAACACGACTCTCTATTACATACTAGTTCGGAACGCTTTGCCCACTTCAGCCACGAACGCTCTATATCTGTTCAGATTACTCATCTCTCCAGCTTATTCAGCCTTTCCTCACAGCCCTCTGAACTCGGGCCTGATCTAACTTCTCTACCCAAGAATATCTGGGAAACTTACAGTGCAATCTTCGAAGAACCCGACACCCTTCTGTCAAATATGGATTACAGTGGGAAAAGAGTAGACGTTGTGGATGTAGGTGGTGAGGTGGACTATTCTGGCTTCCAGTGGTTTCAAGATGCGCCAGTCAGGCCTCAAGCCCAAGTAAGTCCACTCTTGTGTAGTTCTCTTCTCGAAGCCTAACAGTCTTGCCAAGTCCTCATCAGCCCCAGCACAACCGGAGTACATACCTGCTCCGGAGGTCATACAAATGAACGATGCCTTCGAGTATGCCCTCAGCTCGGCACCAAGCGTGCTTTACGCACAATACAAGCAATATGGCCAGGTAAGTCGTTATCACTAGTCTCCCCGCTTCTCCTCAGGGTGCTGATTGTTTTCACGCGTAGCTGGGTGTTCTAGGCTGGTGTTCAGAGTTTGGAGAGTTAATTGACGGACTCAAAGACCTGGGATGCCAGGGCAATATGTTCGTTACAACTCGAACCCAAGCTCTGGCAACTTGCTCGGCGCTGCTGAAGCTCAACCTCAACATAGAAATGCAGATTATTGTAATCTTCCTTTCTGGTCAAGTTGCCCGCCTTCGGCGGTTCCTGGATGGTGAACGGGTTTGGGATGACTATCCAATACCGCAGTTCCCACTGCCGGCAACGGAGGCACCTGGGGCTAGATGATCATCGCTCTCTGTCTCTCTCTATCCAACCTTATGTAGCATTAATCAACTTGCTTTGTATTTCGGTATGAATAAGGATCTGCCTTCAAACATGGAATAAATGAAATGAGAATTAGCCAGTACTACTAAATCTTTGGCTGATGTAGCAGGTAATACGTTGTAGACAATACAGGATAGTTAATATGTATGTAGAGTCCAGTGGATACTTATGCGCAAAAAAATTGCAGTGGGGGTCTCCATACAGGTCCTTCCTTGATAATGAGGCATCCGATCGAGGTCAGTGAAAAGTAGAAACACCAGTGTAAGTAGTCCAATAGTCAGTCGATCGCCGATTGCTATCGAGCAATGGCGGTAGTTCGTAAGAAGATGCTCGCGGGGGATCAGGAAGAGGATTGGCAAGGGGAGAGCGAATTGAAGACAGGAATGACTTTTGGTCCGACAAAGAGTCGGACCGGAAATGTTGATGAGGGTGGGTATGTGGTGATGTGAGTTGCTGAGACATGCTGGGGATGGAAGCTGGTGAAGCATATATGATAGGAGGAGGCGCTGTTGGCATCGAGTGGTATATCGAGTGTTGACTTTGAAATGGGGTTTGCACAACAAAGGCGGTGTGACTTGAGCCTTGCATGGCGCTTTGGGGACCCGTGCCATTGATGACGCCCATCAAGGGAGTGCTGCCAGACGGAATAGAGGCATAGCCATTGCTTTCATTGCCTTGCATGCTACGGGCCTTCCAAAGGCGCTCCATTTCCCAAGCCTCTTTGGCTCTCATGGCATTCATCTCCGCTGCAGATGGGAGTTGCGAAGTGGGTCGAGTGGATATCGATGGGTGTCGCTCCAAGGGACGAGAAAGCGGTGCGCCGGGCGTAGGAGGGGGAGGTGCAGGCTGGGGTTTATTGACGTTGGGGGCGACCGATGGAACGTCAGATTGTTTCTGCTCTGATCTTCGCTCTCGATCCTCGCTCCTTTTCCGACTGCTCTTCCCTGTATCGGGATGCCCGTTGTTTGCTTCACGTTGCCAGTCTGAACTCCCAACTGTGGCCATCGCAGTAGACGTGGATCGCTCTTCGGAATCATGTCGCTCGTGCCGGTGGCTTCGTAATCGATGTCGGTGGTCTGTTCCATCTTCCAGCTCTGTTTTGTATTTGCTTTCTCGTTTCCGGTCCCGTTTACTAGACTCCCGGTCTCTAGATTCTCTATCCTTTCTGTCTTTGGACTCCCTTTCCTTTCTGTCCCTGGATTCCCTGTCCCTTCTATCCTTAGATTCTCTGTCCTTTCTGTCTTTTGATTCTCGATCTTTAGAGTCGCGCTTGGTCTCCCGGTCCTTGGATTCGCGATCTTCGGAATAACGACGATCCATGGACTTTGACGACTTCTTGAGTTTCCCTTTGTTCTCAGACGTGTCCACAACTTGCCACTGCGTACCACCAGCAACAATGGTCTCGTCTGTTGCATAGACATGACCAGAAGGACTTCGAACAAGCCTGAAGGTCTCCGTTTGACGGCTTGTCTGGCCAACACTGGCATGTCTGGTGTCCTGAGATCGCTTTGCGGGCAGAGGTGGAGGAGGAACTTCAGGGGTCGCAGGCATCAGTGTATCGGCATTGTAAGGTGTGGGTGGGTTGGCCATCATGGATGACGCTGAAAGCGGTGAGTAGTCGTACAATGGGAATGACTCTCCCCGATCGGCAGACTCCGTTGCAGGAAAAGGGACAGAGGATGAAATAGACGCTGGTCGTGTCGTGTTAGTGGCCAAGGGTCCAGTTTGAGTTCTCTCTGATGAGCGAGACATGCGTCGCTCAGTGGGCTGCACAGGGTGCTGCGAAGAAGATGCGACTACTTGCGAAGAGGACGCGACTGGTTGTGAAGAACGTTTCTCGGGAGCGAAATCGAAAGAGGTACGAGTGGCATAGCTGGCAACAGACGGTGCAGGATGTAGTGATGGGGCTTTTGGCTTCTCAGGGGGCGTTGGGGGTGGCGGTGTCTGCGAAAAGGTGGATCTTATGGTTGATGGATCATAACTGCTCCCTTTCACGGATGCCGCAGAAGGAGGATTGTCAAGTGTCAGCTTCCCCGATAAGTGTGTCAAATGCGAAACTCTAGGTGGTGAAGATGAAGTATGCAGGGTATGCAGGGTATCAGTGTGGGTATGTTCGAATCTATCGTGGGGAAGAGGTATTTCAGGCTGAACAGGGGTGGTATCTCCAGACCTTGGACTGTCGGGATTGGCAATCGTAAGCCTGCCCATGGAAAATGGTGCTTCAAATGAGAACGACGAAGAGCGGTCGGCCTCCTTGGGAGGTTTGTCGGGTTTCGTTTCGGAAGTACCGTCTATCGATGGTGGGGGGACGCGTTTCAGTGCATCGGAATGTTGTTTTTCAGGGGAAAATTGCTTGTCCAAACCGCCACCATACGAGAGGGGCTTGTTCGTGGAGGTTTCACCTGAATTAACGTGCTGCCAGTCATCCTCCCTTCCGATCCCTTTCGGGTGGGTTGGAGCCGCTTTTCTCAATACACTGAACTTCTTGACGAGACGGCCAAGTACACTCCCTCTTTTTTCCTTCTTTGAAGTGGTAGACTGCGATGAGGACACGGGGGGACCCGTGGAAGGCGCAACGGACATTCGTTTAGGTAGTTCAGAGGCCTGGAAATGGTCGACCGAAGGACGCGTTGTCACCTCGACTGGAGATATTGGCAGTGACACAGCCTTTGGCCCTGGATCCTCGGATGTACCTCCAAATATACTGCCAAGGACTGGAGTACGACGTTTGCTCAGTTTTCTGGGTATATGAGCACCAGTATCGGGAGGATGGTGTAGGTGGACTGCCGAGGTGGATTGTGACAAAGGAGATGGTGTGATAGTCTTTCGTCGACTTTGGGCGGTCAAGCTTGAGCGCCGCGAGCGGGTATGTAGTGCCTAGCCTTTGTGATAAACGTCAGAATCAAGGTGACTACAAGGATAAGACTCACGTCCTGTACATCAATTGATACAGGGCCATTCCCAAGTCCAACATCGTAAGGAGAATGGTGATGCCAGTTAGTACCCCAAGGATCGGTCACGTCCAAGAGGTCGACATTGTCATGCGCAGTTTGAGAAGTTTTACGCGTCCTGGGCTTACCATTGGCATCAACGACGCGTGTCTGGGAAGAATTAGGCGTCGGTAGTGGGGAGTTGGAGGGCGTTCTACTGGGTCCTGGCATGCGCGTTGCATCTGCAGAGTGCTCTTGCGAGGCCGACGACGCCATTGGAGGAAAGGAAGGAGAGAAAAAGGAGGGTGGTCGCGCGGCAGGAGTCTTCGAAGAAGGGTGAAGCAGATGATGGTTTTTGTACCAGCGCGGACCAACGGGGTCGTGTATATGATATTTCACATAATGAGACGGAACGGCATCCCAAGCCTCTTTGTTGTACGATGCTGGCAACTCTTTCAGAGAGTCGGGCACGATTGACCGTGGCGAATTCATCGCAGGGACCCAGTCAGACTTTTCATTCGCTTCGTCCTGTAAATTGATCTCCCTATCCTCCTCCATCGTATCTCGTCGCCGCTCGTTGCGTGGGTCGGTGTCCAGACGTGGATGGGGTTTGTGTTCAGGTGGTGGAACGGGAGCTGCCGTCGCCGATCGTTTAAGCGACAGCTTGCGGGCCCAAATTGACGTTCCAGAATTTGATTTCGACCGTTTCGAGAGCTTGCGTTCAACTATTTCCTTTCTTTCCATGTCTCTATAGAACGCGGCGAAAACATCTGACGATGCCACCTCAGAATCTCTTCCTTGCGACTGAAAGTGAAGATGTTCAGGCAAAGCGAAACTTGAACCAAATGGCTTGGCTTGCACTTGCCTCCTCATACGGCTCTGCCGCATAGATAGGACTGCGAACATCATCCATGTGGTCAATCCAGACAGTCTTTAGAGTCTCAGCGAGATAGAGGGCACAGGATATACAACACGAGGATGATGCGGGGTTTTTGACAGTTGAGGTGCGTTATGTACTTGATCCACGTGCACTCATATATTCATCCGGATGTTCTTTGTCTCCGGCGTCTGTGTAGCCCCACAGTCTTTACCTCGAGGCCGAAGTTCTCAGCAACCTTCTCTTGAGTGCTTGGATTATGAACCAACACTAGCCTTTGACGTGATCTCGCGATACGTACACCACGGATAGCACATGAATATTGGCCTCAATATATTCCCATTTTCTTGATTAACATTCAAGCTACCGCCGGATCTCGAACGCACCTCAATTCAATTAAGGTCGAATTCAAGGTTCAGCGCTCACAAAGCGCTCAACTGGTTGCTTTCGTTACGTTGACTGTGGCGGTGCACGGGGTCCACAATGATCGACAAAACTAATCTAATCGTCCTTTTTGGGACACCCCATTTTTTACCTCCCATGTCTGTTCGGATTCTACTCCTTGGAAGTGGCGGCAGGGAACATGCCCTCGCTTGGAAACTATCCCAATCCAATCTCCTAGATCGCCTCTATGTCTGTCCAGGAAATGGCGGAACAGCACAAGAACCCAAAACCTGTAATATAGACTTGTCTCCAACCGATTTTCCTAGGCTGGTCGAGTTCGCCGTGAAGAATGAGGTAAAATAATGTGTTGGAGGCCTGCCTAGAGACTCATCTGCTGGATCAGATTACCCTTGTAGTCCCTGGCCCGGAGCAACCTCTGGTAGATGGTATTGAGACCTACTTCCGCAAAGGTAATTCGCCGTTTGCTCCTTTCCTACGCGCGTTTTACTTATACTCCGTAGTTGGAATTCCTGTCTTCGGACCCAGCGAACTTGCTGCCAGAATGGAAGGGTCCAAGGCCTTTTCCAAAGCTTTTATGGCCCGCCACAATATACCCACCGCTAATTTTCGAGTCTTCAAGTCGTACCAAGTTGACGAAGCGATCGAATACGTTAAAACATGTGGCCATAATGTCGTATTGAAGGCGAGCGGCTTGGCTGGTGGGAAAGGTGTTTTGATCCCTGAAACTGTGGAAGAAGCAATTGCGAGCTTGCAGGATATGATGGTAGCCAATGTATTTGGGGATGCAGGTCTGCGATATTCAATCTTCGAATCCAAGTTTTTCAGTTCATGATTCTTCAGGGAATGAAATTGTCATCGAGGAACTACTGACCGGCCCTGAAATATCTGTACTTGCCTTCTCCGATGGTTATTCTATCGTCCCCTTGCCTGCCGCTCAAGATCACAAGCGTATCGGAGAAGGAGATGTTGGGTTGAACACAGGCGGTATGGGTGCCTATGCTCCAGCTTCCATCGCCTCCGCTGCCATCATGAATCAGATCATGAAAGAATCCCTAAGACCAACTATAGATGGCATGCGAAAAGAAGGTTCGCATTTCCACTCGAAACCCTTGTTTCCTTTGTCTAAAAAGTTACTAGGATTCCCCTTTGTGGGAATGCTTTTCACGGGATTTATGCTGACGCCTTCCGGTCCTAAGGTCCTTGAATATAATGTTAGATTTGGGGACCCAGAGACCGAAGCACTGATGTTGCTGCTCCGAGAAGATGTGGATTTGGTTTCCGTTCTACTTGTGAGTGTCCTTCCTCAACTTCAAGTCATCGCTGAATTAAAGCTAGGCATGTGCAGAGCACCATCTTGACTCGGTCGATGTAGCCATCCGAAGCGGCTTCGCCGTTTCCGTCATCCTTGCTTCTCAAGGTTATCCCGGAGACTACCCAAAAGGCAAAACAATAGAGTTCAAGTCTGTACCCTCGAGTGAGTCGCATCTCCATCATAAGATGTATTTCTCAATCAACTATGACAAGATGTGGTCGTTTTCCACGCGGGAACAATAAAATCGGGAAACAAAACTCTGACATCTGGCGGTCGTGTTTTAGCCGTTTCAGCATACGCACCTACAATCCAGGAAGCCCTCAAGGCAGCTTATATTGGTGTCGATTCCGTGTCTTTCGAAGGCAAGACTTACCGACGTGATATTGGACATCGGTAGATTCCTTGTTTCTTACCTCCGTGCAGCCACTGATTCCTTCCAAGGGCCTTGAGTGCAGTAGCTGCCACCAAACAGACTGGCTTAACATACGCTCAGGCAGGGGTATCCATTGATGCCGGCAACAGTCTCGTGGAGAACATCAAACCATATGTGCGCTCAACACGTAGACCAGGCGCTGACGCCGAGATCGGTGGGTTCGGCGGTGTCTTTGACCTGAAAGCTACAGGATATCAAGATCCTATTCTCGTCAGTGGTACTGATGGAGTTGGAACGAAGCTACGGGTTGCCGTTGACGTTGGTATACATGATCTCGTAGGTTGGTAAATCAATGTCTTATTTTGCCTGCCATACTGACAACAGTTGTTTCCAGGCATCGACCTTGTTGCTATGTCTGTAAACGATCTGCTGGTACAGGGGGCTGAACCCTTATATTTCTTGGATTACTATGGATGCGGGAAGCTTGACATCGATGTCGCATCACAGGTAGTGAAGGGCATTGCTGAGGGGTGCCGTCAAGCTGGATGTGCATTGATCGGAGGCGAAACGGCAGAAATGCCTGGGATGTACAGTGAAGGTACCCGAGAGAGTGATTTTTTCCGCATCGTTGCTGATCAGCCTTGTGCTTAGGCGATTACGACCTCGCTGGTTTTGCTGTGGGCGCCGTTGAACGGAATATGATCCTACCAGCCAACAACATCGCTGCAGGGGATGTACTTCTTGGAATCTCGTCATCAGGCATCCACTCGAACGGATTTTCTCTTGTCCGGAAGGTGGTGGCACGATCTGGTCTCGACTACAGCTCCCCTTGTCCCTGGGACGACAAAAGTACTCTGGGCCGTGCCCTGCTGGAGCCCACGAGAATATATGTCTCGCAGGTCCTTCCCGCAGCCAAGGCAGGCCTTCTCAAAGGCATGTCGCACATCACTGGCGGCGGCTTCATCGAAAACGTACCCAGGGTATTGCCCAAGAACCTGGGCTGTTACATCGATGCGTCGGCGTGGCCACTGCCTCCCGTTTTCAAGTTTCTCATGAAGCATGGTGGAGTTGAACCCCTCGAGATGGCGCGTACATTCAACAACGGTCTGGGAATGATTATAATCGTTGCCCCGAATGACGTCGACGCGACGCTCGAGGTCTTACGCAAAGGCCAGGCTGGTGTTTACAGAGTGGGAGAAGTGATAGCTAAACCGGGAGTGGAGATGAGGAACCTGGATGTTTGGTGATTATAATATCGAGGAGGGATGACACAGTAAATTATAAGCGTAGAATCACAGGAAAGCCCACGATACAGAACATGTAGCAAACAAGAAATTCTGAAGAATGTTAGACAGTGGAAAATGAAACTATCTACAAGAGAAAAAGATGGATGCAAGTGATAGATTTTATGCTAGGATGTTGGGTTGAGTGTTAGTTATGGAGGGCTATGATGGAGAACTGAACCAGGAGAATAAAAATGTGTATATCTGGCAACAAATCAATGACCAAAGAGTACGTGTGTGGGTGGAAGCTAATGCGAGGTGTCATGGCGCGCTGAAGACAGGTATGGTGGGATGTCATGGGTGATTTTAGGCTGAAAGAGTTATCTCCTTCGCAATGTCGGGCGCCGCAACGGCAGCGAATGAAACGGGGAGTTTGTTCACCGTGTTATCATGAGGGGCAGTAGAATCAGATACTTTTCCATTGAGTTCAGCCTATGATTGAAGTCAGTCAGTCGAAGCATTGGGAGACGTGGAGCAACAACTCTATACCTTAGAAACGGTAGGCTTGACCAGGTCAGGCGTTGGGCCACGAGTACTAGACTCTTTTGAGGTGTCCTTCCGGACTGGGGGAGGTGCTTGTAGGACCTGGGCAGCGGTCGGGCCATTTCCATTAGTCAGGATCCCGTTCACTCCAGGGCTCCGCGTCGGTGGTGTGATAGAACCTGCCAGGACGGGGAACTCGTCCGCGTTGGGGACACGTTGCCTAACGGCCGTAGGCCTTTTGTCAGACCGTACACCATTCGCCACGTAGGCGTTCTTGGCGCCTTGTGGGAAACGTGGACGTCCGTTGTCCGTCGAAAGCGAATGGTTGGAACCTTCAGTACCATTTTGTTGCCCGTTTTGATCCTGTTTTCGTAATTAGGAGATATATATCTGAACGTGCGAAGTCATTTACGTACATCTCGGACAGTCAACGCAGAAAGTTTCTCATTAATCGTCGCAATTCCGTTACCGTTGGGCTGGCGCGACCTTGCCCCTCCTCGACCGCCAGAGAAATAGCTTGTATGGTTTCCAGATCCGTCGGAGAGCACATGCGGGAAACGACAATCGTCGCTATGATATTGATCAAAAAAAAAATGGGCGGGTGAAAAGCGGCAAATGACATACCCGTTTTTGCATCTTCCGGCAGGATAGAACAAGCAAGGCGGTTTGCGTCCACCAAAGGAGCCACGGCGAGGTCCTCCACGACGGTTGTGGTTTAAGCCGTTTGGATGGTGATTGATTGGGCCGCTGCCGTCAGGCTGAGAATGAGCGACTTTGATATCGCCATTCATCTCCTGGTTACCTATGCTTGGGTTGTGTGGTTGGACCATAGAGTACGGAGATGTACCATCATGTTGTACAAAAGGAGGTGCAGGAGCTGGAACAGTATTATACATATTAGAGGGGGGTTGAGCGGAGACAGCGGATGGATGTTGAAGTGGGGGAAGGGGCGATATTGACATTGGAATGGGAACCTGTCCAGGGTGTGGGTATGCCGATGGTGACATAGGTCCATAAGGAACAGAAGGTGGGATGCCGTTCGGGCTGAATGGTGGCTGAACAGGCAATACTACCTCCGACGGCGACCGCCCATGGCCTGGATGGGGGCCCGGTGGAGGGGAAAGAGGCGACATATGATGGAGGGCAGTCGGTGGTTGGAAAGAGGGTGGGGGATAATAGTTTGTAGGATATGGTTGCACATTCATCGGGTCGTAGGGAGCGACGTATTGAGCGGGAGGCGGCATTGTTCCCTGGTAGTACGGCGTCTGCGGATGAGCGAAGAGGCACGACGCCCCATAGCGGCATGCCGGGAAATATCTGCAAGGTATGAATCGTGCAATTTCCGGCGGTGGCAAATTACCAATACCGCCTGCCCCGGGATTTTCGCCAGCTGCTTGAGGGGGTTGAGGTGAGGGGTAGTAAACACCACTTTCCGGAGGGGGAGGAGCTGAATTAATGCTGGGGTAGTATGGGTAGGAAACGGGAGGCGAAGGTCCATAGGTGTACTGCTTCTCCGGGTCGTCATTAGTCTCGTGTGCGTAGATCGGCTCGTGAGATGGGATGCCACTCGAGGTCGCCGTGCTTTGCGCATGGTGAAGCAGCTCCAGGATGGATGGCTCAGATGTATAGTCCTCGGGCCGGCCTTGGCTTGAGCCATTGTTTGGGTCGGCACCTGGATATTCGGGATGAGCTACGAATGGTGAAAAAACAAAACTCAAGTACCTTTGTCCAAAAGCACTCTCACGACCTCGACATGGCCATTCTTAATTGCTTCAATGAGTGGAGTGGAACCAGTATGATCTGACGTAGTTCACGAGTGGTCAATACTTTGGGTGCACAGATGGAAACCAGAGCGTGGTTCGTCAATAGTGAGAGGATATGTTACACACCTTTGATTTCCATATCGACACTGGTGGCATCCTTCAGCAATTCCTCCACGCTTTCGAGGTTACCCTCAGAGGAAGCCTTCCAGAGAAGAGACACCATTTAGGCTCAGCAACAAAAAATAGGACAATGGACGTAGGACTAGAATGAAGCTCAAGACAACCCGTTTGCAAGGTCAAAACAAGAAAATAGCCAACGGACACGAGAGGAAGATTTACTGAAACCGGAACCCCCGGAAGAAGTTGCGAAAAAAAAATAGCGTGGGCAGATTCCAGATCGATCCTTGGGAGGTCAGCCAATTTACGTGACATAATGATAGTGGGAACCATTTATCTCCGAACTCCGCCTTTTCTGCGAACTCCCGACGCGCCGTGGTTCAACGTGATCCTTGGATCAACCCGGGAGGGCCTTGAAAGACCTCATGCTCCTCCAGTTCTCCGTGGACATGACCAATCAAGATTTATTCGAGCATTCATAAGTATTTAAGATCCTTTCTAGAGGTCAGCATCTCCACTTCGCGACTCATCGAGTCCTAACTTTCGCAGGAGTTGGCGCGCGGGCCCGCCCGCAGTTGGTGGTAGTTCAAGTTCTTTCGAAGGCGGCAATTCCATAAGTTCTCGCACTGCCGCGCGCGCATCTTTCCCTGATTTTGATTCAAACAGTCAACCACGGAGGCCAGGCCTTTTAACATGTGCTTACCATTATACAGCGCATCATAAACCTGAAGGTGCCTGTTCGTCAGAAGATCGTGACCAATCAGAAAGACGACTTACGCTATTCGCGATGGGTGCGTTGACCCCCAATTCGTCAATGATGGTTTTGACTCCCTTTGTGGTGGAAACACCTTCCGCGATACTGCCCAGTGTTTTCATAATGGTATCGAGGGATTCCCCTTTGCCGAGTCGATAGCCAACGGTATAGTTTCGACTGTTTGAAGAGCTACATGTCAGAAATAAGTCTCCAACCCCAGCGAGACCAAGGAAAGTCAGTGGCGATGCCCCATAAGATGTTCCGATGCATGTCATTTCAGCCAATCCTCGGGTGATTATCACTGTGCAGGTGGTTTGTCGCAATTTAGTGAAGTTCGAAGATGCGACGAATGATACCTACTAGCTCTTGTGTTGTTTTCATAGCCCAGACCATCCGACATTCCCGCTGCAATAGCGTAGATGTTTTTCAAAGCTCCCGCTAGCTCGATACCTATGGGATCTGCACCCGTGTAACTTAACTTCATATCAGCTGACAGCAGCAGGTACAATTAAATGTCAGAGGAAGGCACACCAGCGGAAATGGGGTTGATGGAAAAGCGTCGAAGCCTTGTTTGCTTCCGTCTCCGTGAAAGAAGCAACAGACACGGACGTCGGCTGCCGTTCGACAACTGCGAGAAACGATCAAATCCAGCAACAGTTCTTCATAAACGAGGTCGCACTTTCTTTTGCGAATGAAGGGCCCGACTGAAGTATAAACGTTGACATAAATACAGCGAGGAAGAAGGTCCTTTACGTACGATAAATGTTGCTGCTTTGGCGATATCTGGCCCACATGTATCTGCGATGATCTCCAATGTCAAAGCATGTGTTCCTATTTCGATACCTTTGTTCACGAAAATCAAGAGCGGCATATTCTTGGCATCGAGCTGTGGGTGTAGAATAGCGAGGTTCTCTCTGGTGAAGAAGATAGAACCGTTGGGCTCATTACTATCAAAAGGTCGAATGCGCACCTCAAGAACTGTGTGGGGATTGCAAATAAGAGGACATCCATGGTTTCCATGAACTCCTTGGTAGGGAGTTCTGGCCCGATACATGTTATGTTGGGAGGAAACTGATGATCACGAAGATACATTGGATTTCGATGTGTCTTGTTGAATTCTGTCACGATACACTCGTCGCGCGTCCACATGTAAACATTGTGCTGCGAGTCGCCAAGATGGGATGCTAGGCATGATCCAAAGTTTCCAGCACCGAAGACCAGCACCCTAGCGCTTTGCGGAAGTTCTTGACTTTTGGGAAAAGACATTGAATTTACTACAGGAAGGTGTCGTGTGATGTTGATCTTGCGATGAGGTGGAAGGGGGGAGTGCCGTGAAACAAAGGGTCTGAGAGCTGGGGAGCGAAGAGATGCAAGTCGTTGAACAGATCTGAAGGCGACGCGGCGCATGCAGGGGCAAGAACAAGTAAAGATTAGGGAGAACAGCAAAGTAGACCCGTTCCGGCCGTGTTGGGGAGTTATTTAAATCGTCAGGCACCACGCGTAAAGTCACGTGTGCCACGTTACAGGAAAGTTGACCACAGACGTTCACGACGACTCCGCCAAGTGTACTCGTACACGCTCTCCCGAAGCCTCCTGCGACAAATACCCCCTCCGTCTAACTCTAATGCCGATACAGGACCGCACAAATGAGTTCAGGTCTTGCGTAGAGTCTATTCGTAGCCGGTCCTCCATACCTCCTCGTGGGTCTGAGGCGAAACAGAGACTCATCCAGCCGAATGGCAAAGCCGGCAGCAGCAAAAGCGAATTCACTCGTATGGCCTCTGCTATCGGTAAAGATATCAGCAATACTGCCCTCAAGCTCAGCAAACTCGCGCAACGTGAGAACTTCGTTACATGCATCTATCGTCTGCTAATATTTTACAGTGGCCAAACGGAAAACGTTGTTCGACGACCGGCCTGTGGAGATTAGCGTACGTCTCAACATCACGCAACTGCTAGGCCAAGCTCTAACCAACATCATACAGGAATTGACGTTTATCATCAAACAAGACATCGCCCACATTAACAAGCAGATTGCAGCTCTCCAGGCACATGTGAAGCAACGGAATGCACAGGGTTCTTCCAAGTCCGTTGAAGGAAAGCAGATAGAGGAGCACAATAACAATGTCGTAATGCTGCTACAGAGCAAATTGGCGAATACGAGTATGACATTCAAGGACGTATTGGAAGTACGCACTCAAGTGAGTTCTGACAACTTTCTCAAATGCTTCGTTCTCTCTAATACGGGCAAATAGAACATGAAAGAGTCTAAAGACAGGACAGAGCAGTTCATGTACTCAACAGCTTCTGCTGCCAATCAGGCTCCAACAAGTCCGTTCAGCTTTCCAAATTCTCGATTTATCACCCATTGATCTGCTTTTCTTTAGATTCCGTCCTATACAACCCGTCTAGAAACGATCCGATGGGAGACGGTAGTCCAAGTCGCTTTGACTCCAAGGGAAAAGGTCGTGCCCCACAGAACGGTGACCTGTTGGCTCTTGACCTAACCTCAGCGGAAGAGGGTGCAGGAGCGCAAGGGGCATTCATGCAGATGCAAATGGTAGAGCAACAAGTATGTCTCGTTTCTACACTCATTTCTATACTCTGACGCGGATTTGGCATTTTAGGACACTTACCTCCAGTCTCGTTCGACTGCAATAGAATCTATCGAGGCCACCATCGCCGAACTTGGTCAGATCTTCACACAACTTGCGAACATGGTTGCAGAACAGAGGGAAACTGTACAACGCATCGATGCTGATACCCTGGACATCGCGGCGAATGTGGGTGGCGCACAGCGGGAGCTGCTGAAGTATTTTGGAAACATGGCAAACAACAGGTGGCTAATGCTGAAAGTCTTCGGTGTTCTTATTGTTTTTGTGAGTCACTCATCTTCTCTAGTGCTGTCTGACAGACCTAATGAGTTCCATGCAGTTCTTGGTGTTTATTTTGGTTTCTGGATAAGCGGGCTGGCCTGCCCCTATTTATATTGGACACTTCACGTCTCAGATATGGTGCACATCGGAGACATAATATTATCGATTAATTAAAATAACATCCTCACAATCTCAGAACCTAGCCAACAGGTATTGCATTCACACCTGTGCCCCATGCCCTCCCTCCGGATCGAGTTTTAGAGCCTTTTGTATGTCGTGTACCACCACGATGTGTTTCTCCGTCATCTACATCACCAATAGTCCATGTCCTGCGGGCAAGAGGCACTTGGTCAATTCCAGATGTCGCTGAATACCGTTGAGGTCGATCTGGTAATGTTGGTATTGATCCATCTGGGGTGGCTTTCTCGATGCGTTCCTTCTGGAAATCGAGATGGTCAGCACTGCGCCACCAAGACAACACGGAGGAAACCAACTCTTTGTCCAAGCAATCCTTTGTTGCGCTCTTTCACCTTTGTTAATCTCGTTTCGCTCTTTCCACCTCCGCCAGCTGTGAGTTCAACATTGATCATACGTCCTTCCAGGTCCGATTGGTGTAGTTTGAGTGCTTGCTGCAAAGCATTTCGATGCGTGAACTCCAAAAATGCACAACCCTTTGATTTATTGACAGGCTTTCCGGGCGCAGCGGGTTTAGGTGTGAGGAGGCGAACTGTGGGTGGTGGATCTGACAAGAAAATGAGGGGTGCATCTCTCAGTTGTATCGTGGGGTCGAACTTACCACAGGCTGCGAAGTGGGCCTTTATGGCCTCTAGTGACGTTGTGTATTTGAGATTACCTGGAATGGGGGGTTAAGCAAAGGTATTACGGGAGTATACTGCCAGCGTACCAACGAAAAGAATGAACCGTTGCTTTGAATTCGCAGCTGGTATTTTGGTCACTTTTGTCTCTGCCACGGCGTCCACAGTTTTCTTGCGCTTAACATGTTGCT
Source organism: Hypsizygus marmoreus (assembly GCA_013433165.1). NCBI lineage: Eukaryota > Fungi > Basidiomycota > Agaricomycetes > Agaricales > Lyophyllaceae > Hypsizygus > Hypsizygus marmoreus. Next base: position 2,969,426 of record CM024086.1, read on the forward strand.
TTTCTTCCTTGACGTTGTCGCCGTCCACATCCCCATCCCGCTTCCTCTTTTTCGACATTTCTGGTTCCTCTTCGGCCTTGCGCTTCCCCTTGGTCTTCGCACTCCCACCCTCGATCTCCGCATGTAATTTCTTCTTCTTCCTTTCGACCACCGTCTCCACTTGAACATCAACACCCTCCGCACCAAGCGTATCCTGATCTTCCAGGACAGGAATGTCATTATCCTCCAGCTGAGGACGGTCATCTTTATCTTTTGTTTTGCCTGTTTTGCGCTCTCGAAACGCAAGTCCTTTCTTTTGCTTCTTGGTAAGCTTTGGTGTTGCGCTCATCGGAAGAGGCGACGGGACCTTGCCGTTGTGGTTTAATGGCCCGTTTGAATGTGGATCGTGGGTTATGCGAGGCGTAAAACCGAAGACTTGTCTCGCACCAGTGTGCACGTGACGTTATTTAAACAACTCCCTTCAAGTTCAAAGCCATTGCTACTGGTATAGCACGACATAATTCTCCAATAATAGTCTACTTGTGTACCAAACTGTCCCGAGGTAATATATTTGGAATAACGGACTGCGCAGACTGACGAGGAACGGCTAATTTTACAGCAAAACGGAAGTTAATTAGGATTAGAGACTCGAAATTCGCGAAACAAACTTGGAGCGACAAAAGCTGCGAGAAACGGAGACTTTTATCAACAATGAAATCAGAAACAGGCCTGCCAAGACTGAAACGTACCAGATAACCCAATATATACAATACATACACTAGAAAAAGAGAAGCCTGCAGGAGCATCGGCTAACCCAAGTTCAACATCCACACTGATCAGCCCCGGCGGTCGCCTACCCCAGTGTCAGGCCCCCAACAGCGTCGCCGGCACCATCGATCTCTCTTTCGTCTTCCTCTCCTCTACGGCTCATGCTGTGTCTCGGCACTGGCCGTAAGATCGGGCTGGCCAAAATCATGGATGACCTCAATGTAGGACTCGATGTCATGCTTACAGGTCTTGGGTAGGAGGACGGGTACGAGTTGCCTATTGTCGGTGAAGATGCGGCTGAGCTAACAGCGGAACCGGGAATGTTAATCGGAATAGAAATTGGCAGTCGAGCGGAGCGTGTGTTTATTGGAGATCCCACTGCTGAATGTGTGTCCCGAAGATACGCAACCGAGGGGGAAACCGCACGACGCTTCGACGCAGATGGGTATGGGTCAAAACGGTCGTCCACTATGCAATGAGCAACCATTAGTGAGATTTATTTTCTAGAGGTCGAAAACACCCACGCTTCCGTTTATTAGATCTGACAGCGCTCGTGGTAGGAGGTGGGGTATAACGCCAATGGTTTATTGGAGTTGACATCATGGATGAGACGGATGGGGATGGAGGAGGCTGCATAGAATTAGCCGTTGGGCAGTCATGACGAGGAGGACGACCGACCAGGTCAACATCCATGGCCACAGTACCAAAACTAGAACTCTCCGAAACGCTCATACTGTTATCATCACCGTTCACACTTCCAGCCGGTGTGCGTGGGTTGCTGATGGCTATTGGCTCACTTCCACCTGGGGCAGAGAAAGCGAAAGGCGCGTCATCTGGTTCATCATCATCGCTCGGAGTGTCTTCCCGTTGGCACTCTTCTCGCCCAGCCTCTTCTGGGTAGCGGCCACGGTCAGTGGGGACTCGTGGAGTGCGGGGTAGGATTGGGAGTTCTGAACAGGAGGTAATCATGCGTTGGAATGCTGCTTCGGACTTGACTTCGTTCTCTTCGGGCCGTGCCTCAGCTAAAAGGTTCAAGATTCGAGGTGGTTTGAGCTGAATGATGACAGCGGTCAGTAAATGTGAGAAAGTGAACAATGAGCAGGCGCACAGGAAACGAGAGGCGACGTCCAGGAAGTGGTGAAAAATAGTCTTGAGTATCCATGCTAGCAGATGATCGTCGACGCGGTGGCGTCAATGGAATCTTCGAATAAACGGGTCTTCCTTTATCATCTCTGTTCTCCGGATTCTTGAGAGGGGGTGTGGAGTTTTCGGAGCTTCCGGAAGAAGTGTCTGTCGACATTCTTTCCTTGTCGCTTTCTGGTTCTTCGATGATCATCAGGCTTTGGCTCCTCCTCCTCGAATGTGTGAAGGATGAAGCGAGAGGACTGTGCAGGCGGCTTTCTGAAAGGTATCCAGCCTTTGGAGCGAGTAAACTCGGCCGACGGAAGCGCTGAAGTAGAACATTTGAGTCGTCGAGAGTGACAGATGAACTGGATGCGATGGGACTCGATGAGGACGACGGAGGTAAGGCGAAGTCAGTGGATGACGTCGGGAATGAAGGTCGAATGGCTTTGGGCATGCCTTGCTGGTGCTAGGGAGGTTTAGCCTGTTGAAGTGACGGAATATCTATGTGAAGTTGTGGGAGCATATAAGGCGTCAAGCTGGGCTTGAGACTGACTTTCTTTGAGGGTCCCCAAGTCACATGCAACCTTACCCCACTGAGACAGAGCAACTCAACACTCAAAGGAACAATGGGCAGTGAATTGAACTTGATTGTCCCAAAAACATGTAACTACTAACTATCAGAGGTTCGACACCACTAAATCCCCAACAGTATAGAAGGAAGTCAAGAGGAGCCCTGTTGACCATGGTAAGTCTCCAAGGCCTTGAACAGGATCTTCGTTGTGCATACATACCTAGCATGGCGACTGACCCTGCGACATGGAAAATACCAACACGCTGTGGGGAGCATATATTACACTGAGCAGAGTCATCATGAAAAATGTGAGGTGGCTCCAAACCTTGGCAGGAACTCCTGTCAAATATCCTCTGGTATAGGCGATGCGAGACAACGACCACAGACCACAGGCTGATGCAGCAACAATAGGGAACTTCACGGCTGCTAGTAGTGTACTACGACTCCGTCGTCAGCAAGAATAATCAAAGAAGCGATTGAATAGAGCATACGTCAAGTAAATAATGGGGATATTCTCCAGTGTATTTTGGTGAGCGCCTAATTAAAAGGTCAGGACATCCACTACGCAGAAATAGAGGTGCTCCGTAATATACGTTGTGCACAATTAAAGACGAGGGCATCTTTGGACGCGGCTGTTTCTGCCTTTTCGGCATATACTGAAAACCCGAAGGTACTGTCAGACATACACTGGAAAAGCAATGGCTGGATCGAAGCTCACGTTGAGGGTACTTGATGCCGGACCGTTTTCTCCATCTGCTCACAGTGATGTTTTGCCCAACTAAAACCACAACTGTCGAAAGCAGAGACGCAGCGACATATTGGAAACTATGTCAGAACACCATAAGTCGAGAGACGGAGATGATGTGATGTGTGCTTACCCCTGAGGAACTATTATGGTGGTGGACATGGTGGAAAGGTATAATAACGTTCTGAAAATTGGCGGCGGTTAAATAGCGGGATGCACGGGAGATAAATGCACGTCAGCTCCGGCTCCGGCACAACGACGTGGGTGCTTTTACAAATGTGCGTCGTCTGATTGAAAATCATTTCAAGCCCCAAAGACGCGTGTGCTTTGCATTGATATTCAATTTGTTCGCCCCCGAGATCACGCGATGTGACAGTTGCTCCCACGTGCTAATCTCAAAAATTTGGTCGCTTCGCGATCTATGAAGAGAGCACCCTCAGCGCCATGGCCAAACGCTCAGCAACAGACTTGATCGACCCACCTAATCAATCAGGCCAGCCATTCCAAAAGGCGACGGGTGGTGGCCAAAAACGCGACAATGTCGCCGACGATCAAATGGGTGAGTTTGAGGATGCTTGGGAAGATGAGATCGAAAGCGACGAGGATATAGTCGATGGAGAGGCTGAAGATCGAGAAGATGGTAATTTTTTGAGTTCCAACGTTTCGGTTACATAGTAACAGTTATTCGAAGGAATGGATATAGATGAGGTCCTTCCAGCAATAGAGGAATCCGAGGAACCTCCCCCACCACCGGAGACATTCATTCCTGGAACCCATACACTTGGAAAAGATGAAATCCTGGAGGCCGACGATACCGTCTACATTATGCGGCATTCAATGAATGTTAACTGGCCATGTTTGTCTTTCGACGTACTACGAGATAATCTCGGCGACGAGCGTCAACGATACCCAGCTACCGCGTATCTTGTCGCAGGCACACAAGCTGACGTTGCAAAAAATAACGAAGTCCTTGTTTATAAAATGAGCTCGTTACACCGCACGCAGAAGGATAGCGGTGAGTAAGGACGCATCTGTCAGAACCAGTATCTAATGGGAGAATATTAGACGATTCGGATTCGGAGGACGACGATGATGACGAAGATCATTTAGATGAAGACCCAATCCTCGAATACTGGTCTATACCTCACCTTGGTGGAGTGAATCGAATTCGGGCCCAACCTCTGCCCCTATCGACTCCTCTTCCGCCTGTCTCCCAGCCCTACTATGTTGCATCATGGTCGGAGACAGGGAAAGTCCACATTTTCGACGTGCGTCCATTGATAGAATCACTCGATGTACCAGGATACTCGTTCGATAAAGCGCATGTCCACAGTCCTGTGTTCACGATCCAGTCACATGGCCGTGCTGAAGGGTTCGCGATGGATTGGGCTTCATCTGGTGCATCTTCTCTGCGGCTGTTAACGGGCGACATCCATTCCAAAATCTACTTGACCACTTCGACACCATCCGGATTCAATGCGCTCTCCCAGCCATTTTTGACTCACACGTCGAGCGTGGAGGATCTGCAGTGGAGCCCTTCAGAACCAACAGTGTTTGCTTCTTGTTCAGCGGATCGTAGTCTTCAAATTTGGGATGTGCGGAGTAAAGGGCGGAAGAGTGTCGCTGGGATCGACTCGGCGCATGACAGCGACGTGAATGTCATCAGCTGGAATAAAACGACAAGTTACCTTCTCTTGAGTGGAGGTGACGAGGGTGGTATCAAAGCCTGGGATCTGAGGAATGTGAAGAAAAAGGGGTGAATGCATAACATCATGTCGCAACTAACTGAACTGACCTTTGAATTGCAGGAGCACTGATCCCGGTCCTACACCTGTTGCAGCTTTTACTTGGCACAATGCCCCCATTACATCTGTAGAATGGCATCCGACTGAGGATTCTGTCTTTGCTGCGTCAGGCGCTGACGACCAAGTGACAATGTGGGATCTAGCCGTCGAGCAAGATGATGATGAAGCAGGAGCGATGAATGAGACACCAGCAGGAGGTCGGGACGTACCTCCTCAATTATTATTCGTCCATCAAGGTCAAAAAGATGTCAAGGAGGTCCACTGGCATCCTCAGATTCCGGGAACTGTCATCAGTACGGCATTAGACGGCTTCAACGTCTTTAAAACGATATCGGTATAGGGTCTAGGAGGTTATTACATCATTATCATCAGGATCTAGTATAATGCAACACTATTATATGCTTTTGGAGCACGAATCTGCGACCAAGTATGTGAAGACTAGACATGTAGAGCATATCAACTCGATTACCTTCGAAATGTTTTTATGTATTAGATCAGTGAGCACAGCGTATATGTTTCGAATGTCGAGCAAATGTTGACGGGCGAGGTAAAGTTGTTTCTCATCGTGCTCTTTTAATGACAGCTGAACGGAATGCTTTCAGTGACCACCTTGAAGAAGAGAAGAATTTTACCGTGTAATCTTCAACATTAGGATACTTGACAATCTTTGAACATATTCTGGCTCTGGCAAGGTAGTCTTGACGAGCAGCATCACGCATATTGTAAGCTCCTTCCTGAGCGCGCTGTAACTCTCCAAGGACCTCTATAATGACGACATCAGCAGATGGGAAAATAATCAAGATGCATTCTGACCCTCTTGAATTTGCACTCCTGAGCAACAGTCAGCAAAGGTAAAGAACGATACAACGAATGTGTGCACCGAAGTTGTCACCACTGTTCGGCACGGTGAGATTCGAACAAGAAGATTTCTGTTGGACTTACTCCTCGATTCTGGAAAGGGGCATTAGTTAAGTTTACGACGACATTGTTTTAACAAGTACTTCGGCATCGTCAATGTAACCCATAACTTGACTTGATCCTGTTAAAGAAGGGTGAATAAGATACCTCGGCATTGTCCAAGAGCATTTGAAACGAACGATCATGAGAGCAAGTTGTGCGCATTCATTTTTGATGATACCGTGAATATTTTGTGACATGTGCTTGTTGGCGAGGATGCGGCCAGCAAACTTTGCGTAGTGTGGGTCATGATGGACAGTGGAGGATGTCTTATCGAGCTCAGACGTATCATCGTCCCTTTTGCGCTTCTTATGGATGGGTCCACCTGGCGAGGTATCTTCTTGCAGGTAGATAGTTGTGTCAGTAGACATCACGGCGTGTGAGATGTGAAACGGCGAGTCTGTTTCCAAGGTCGTTTCCACAAGTTTGTGGAGTTCACTAAGATGGGGCGAAGGTCATAATTTGAGAGTGAATCATTCGAAGATGCTCACAGAATCTAGAGGCAATTAGTGTTATCCGGAACCAGCGCTCACAACGTACCTTGTTGGGAAACTTGGAAAAAACAATATCTTCTCCAGAGGCCGCGACTTCTTTCCTGAAATCCTGGTTTACATGTTTCATACGATTGTTTCTAGGGCATTTGAAGTAGTGTATACCTCCACCTTATCGGAGAGCCCCTTATCCATAACGAAGAAGTCAGAATACACTAAAATTGGCTGGAGACCGAGAGGACTCAGGACGTTGGAGGGCGTGACCGTGACTACCCCAACGCGTTGATGACTAATATTTGCCCCTGCTTGTCTGGAGCCTCCCGATCGACGTTGGAACCAATGACCACTGCTTGTGATCTCATTCTTGCAACTCCTCTCATGTCGACTCAAGATGAAAACGATGCGATTTCGGCATTGACTGGTTTCTCCCTGAATCATCTTTTGACTGGTCTCTCTCTGCCAGCTGGGACGGGACTCGCAAATCAACTTGGGATCTCGGGAATACCGTCATTAAACCCATCGCAAATATACAGTGAGAAATGGGACGAAGAGGGTGCTGTTGGCCCAGATCAAGGACAAGACTGGGAGGAGGAGATAGATAGGGAGATGCGGGAGGAAGAAGAATCAGATGATGCCCTCGTCAAACAAGAGGTTCAGTCTCCAGACGGAATGCGACATAAGCAAAAGCGTGTCCGTGTTGTCAAGAGGCTTGTAGAACGGTCGAAGAGTGTCTATGAACGCTTCCCTGCCTTCGAGAAGGACAAAATACTTGACTTCAGCGAACTCTTCAAAGGCTACACCGTGCGCAAATCTCGCCTCGCAAAAAGGCCATTTCATGGTACGATCATGTCCTCGAATGATGTGGGATCGCTGATTCATCTACTCATTATAAAGTGGAGACTGTGTATCCTCGCAAGAAAGAGGTGCCCAAAGGTTTCCTGGACGCGGTAGTGGGTGACACTAAACGACAAGTCGAGAACAAGCGAGTTGAAGACGTAGTCTCTTCAGGAAGTGTAGAGCTGGATCTGCGTCGGGCCCTCGAAGTGAGTGCTTTGCATTGTTACAAAATGAATCATTTGGCATTGATCACCGTCAGGCACGCGACAAGACGGACGTTCCTGTTAATATGCCTCTCCACGATCGCACCTTCGACCTTGTCCTTTTGTCAAACTGGGAAGATCAGATAGTCTATGAACCGGACTCTGCCACGGGCCAAGCTCCTTCCCTTGAGAATAACCTTACAACTCCTGCAAATAAAGTCTTGGAATCCGGAGCTTGGACACAGAGCATCATTTGGGGACCAAATGCACCATTCAGAGATTTTACGCAACTGGAATTCAATCATGAGGACGATGTTGTTCCTGAAGAACGGAGCGGTACGTTACGCAATAGTTATGTGTATGTAGCCTCATACTGACCTTCGACGTTAGTGGAAACAGTCAGGCCGAGAAAGAGACTCAGAACTGATGCCGGACCTGTTCGCGACAAATTCAATATCTCAAATGACCAGTTCTACGAGGTGACCAAGGAAGGAGGGCGTCATCGGGTACGCCAAACATTTGGGCAACTTGTTGTGGAGCATGCATATCCTGCCCAAAAGCTACAACTACCTTTCGTGAGTCCTCATGTTAATTCACAATGCTTCATTTTAACGTCTCCCCAGTATAAAACACGTCTTTCGAAGCAAGAAGCCAGATCTTTCCACCGTCCAGCCCTTCAGTTCCCTTCAAATATTGAATTACGATTTAGTAAAGTTCGCACAGCGAAGAAGAAGAAGGACAAGGCTGGACGGAAACTTGGAAAGGGTGGAAACATCGGTGAAGGGCTGAGAAAGACCAGCGACCTGAGCCTTCGGGATACTAGTAACTTTGTCCTATGGGAGTATTCTGTACGTCTAATTTCCTTCACGATGCTTTACAAATACTCACAATCTATGTAGGAAGAGCATCCTCCTATAATTCCGAATTTCGGCATGGGCAGCGCCTTGGTGAATTATTATCGCAAGAAGGACGAAAAAGATGAACATGTACCCAAAGTATGTTCCAGCTTTCCGTTATTCTCGTTACTGAGATTTCTGCAGTTTGACCTCGGCGTACCCTTTGTTCTTGAGCCCCAAGACGAGTCGCCGTTCATGAAATTTGGCTACGTCTATCCCGGGCAGACCATACCTGCTCTTTATAACAATCTCGTGCGAGCGCCTCTTTTCCGACATAAGCCATATCCCACAGACTTCCTTGTTGTGAGGTGAGACAAGTTTTGATACCAAGGCAAAGGCTGCTGACTGAATTCGACGTCTTAGGAGTACTGTTAAAGGCGACACTAAGTACTTCCTGCGCGAGATCAAGAATCTATTTGTCATAGGGCAGACGTATCCGGTGACAGAGGTCCCAGGACCACACTCTCGAAAGATCACGAACACCATCAAGTTTCGCCTGCAAATTATCGCATTCAAGTTGCTAAAAAAGAGTCAAGGGGAGAGGCTAAAAATATCGCGACTCATGAAGTATTTTCCAGATCAGAACGAACTGCAAATGAGGCAGAGGCTAAAGGTTTCCGTCATTTCAGACCCTTTCATTTACGACAGTAATTGACCTTCGCTCTAGGAATTTATGGAGTATCATCGTCGTGGACCCCATCAAGGATTTTGGCGCCTCAAGCCATCTTGGACCATTCCTTCCGACGCCGATATGCTCAAAATGGTTGGACCAGAACAGGTGGTTCTTACGGAAAGTATGCAAGTCGGCCAGCGTCACCTACAAGACGCAGGATACAGCCAAGTGGCAGATGTTGCGGAAGGTGACGAGTCCAATCTTTCCGTCGAACAACAGCTCGCTCCTTGGATCACTACGAAGAACTTCTTATTCGCAACGCAGGCTAAGGCCATGCTTCGTCTCCATGGCGAGGGCGATCCTACTGGCCGCGGGGAAGCATTTAGTTTCATCCGGATATCGATGAAGGATATTTTCGTCAAGGCAGGCGAAGACTATGAGCAGAAAATGGGTAAGCTCTTGCCTTCCTATGTGTACGGCGAATGCTAATGAGAAACAAATAGCTGAGGCTGAGAGCAGGCCGAAATCTGCTCATCGGTACAACGTCGCGGAACAACAACTCATCTACAAGTCTGAAATCGAACGAATATGGAAGGCCCAGTTCGATTCACTCAGCCGCAAAACTGAACCGCAGTTGACGGCAGAAGATGAAGCTAAGCATGAGAAAAAGCTTCTTCAAAGACAAGCCTCTTTGCGACCATATAGTCAAGCTATGTCACCGACCCCCGCAGAGCCTTCTCGGCCTGCCTCTCCTGCTTTCAGTCGAGGCTCATCTGTCGACCACGACCGAGAGATGAGTATGGGTCCTGACGGAAATAAACGTGTTCTGCGCATCAAGCGATTGGTATGTAAGAGTAAATTTCTCTGTAAACCTTACTGACAGTGTGCGATGTAGACCGATGGGGAATGGCAAACGGAGATAATCCGAGATCCCGCTGTCATTCGTGCATATGTTCGAGGTCGACAAGCGCTCGAGGAAGAGGCTACTCTAGCTGACAGCCTGGCGCCAACTGGTGATGCCGATAAAGATAAGCGAGCGAAGAAGAGGTATGTCACCATATCTATCAAGATGCTGACTGTGCTCACACTCTTGTTTAGGCTCGAGGAGGAGATTGCTAGGATGAAGAAGAATCAGGAACGACGGCTCCACAGGAAAAACGCCAAAATCGTCAAGGAAGGTGGGACGCCCATGCAGCTCAATCGCCCTGTAAAGCCCGATACCACGGTGCGTTACCAGCATATGGAATTGCTTTCTGCGAATGCTTAGTATTCTGTTCTTATTATAGAGACGGTGTGGTCATTGTGGTCAAATGGGCCACATGAGTACGTGTTAAAGCGTCGAAATCTTCACTGAACCTTGACTGAATGTGCACTTGTAGAAACCAACCGCAAATGCCCCCGGTGGGCAGAGTTCAACAGTGGAACAGCTCCCGTCACTCCATCAGCTTCTGGCTCCGCGACAAGTCCTCCGCCGGCAAGCACGAACCTGCCAAACCTCGGATTCAATCGCGGTCCCACGGCTACGGCATTTGGGTTCCCCGCAGCTGTGCCTTCGCCCTTGGCTACTAGTCCACCTATGTCAGCGATGGAAGAAGACATGGTTCCTCCGCCGTCTGCGAAGATCAAGCTCACGCTGAAGCGCACGTAGTTCGGTCTCAGGCTTTGACGCCTGGCACCCATGTGCAACTCAGCGGTTTGTTTACTGCGGAATCAACGAGTTACTCCGTGTTCTGTGGTCTAGCCAAAAATATTTGGTAATGCTGCAAGGAGCAGAGACGCAGTCGAGGCAATCGAGGATGGACTTTGTATTATGTCCCTTGTATTGTAGAGTAGTGTAGAGTACACCATAATCACTAAAGTTACTGCGATTACACGACCTTTGGCAACATTGCTCAGTCGACCGTGAGATGTGTGTATTTATACAACTGCCAATGAAGCAGATACAAAAAAGTGGTAGTATGAAAGTAATGATCAATATAATGTCAGAGGCAAGAAAGAAAACTAAGACGGTTCAACGATGAGGCTATTACGACCGAAACTCTGGATGTTCGCTCCTGAACTTCGTGTTCACTGTGAGAAGGAAGTTGAGAATCAACTCCGTGTGGCGTTTCCTGTCTTCCACGCCGATCTCCTTAGTCCGGCTCTCGAGCTCTATCCTCTCAATCTCATTGGTCAGTTCATCCGACTCCAGTGATCGGGCAGCCAGGGCAGGCGATGCGATCGACCGAAGGCTTGGCAGGACAGGCGTCTGATCAGGAGGCGATGACTGCGTAGACGTCGAGCTCGGCGTCGACTCGCGCGACGGCGGTGAGGACGACCGGTAGAGATGCTGCATGGGCGGGAGCTTGTATTGGATGTCGCCCGCCGTGAGCAGCGGGTACAGCGAGTGGGACTTCGGCGGCGAGGATGTGACGGAAGGCGTGAGCTTTGCGGGTGGCCCTCTGTGCACGCCAGTGCTGAGCTTGGGCTCAATGGGCTCTGCGCGCTGCTGGGTAGTCGTCCCAGGAATCGATTTGAGAGGGACGATGGTGCGCATCGATTTCGGCATATAATCGGAGCGCGCGAGGTGAGGAACGGGAGGCACGCCTCTTGAACCATGCAGGTAGTCGAAGGTGGCTGCGTCTGGCATAGACAAGGGCACCTGAGGCGGTGTGGTGTTCACTGGTGTTGACACGGTCGAATGTGGGGAGCTGCTCTCGAGGGGAGGGGTAGGATGATGATAATGCTGACCGGGGAAGGAATTGGATGGTGGTGCATATTTCGACGGTCGGCGACTATGTTGATGAGAGCCGTAATCATTACTGTAGTTCATAGAACTGTCATTCATGTTGCCGTACATGTTGCCATAGTGGTTTGTCTGGACCGAGGGATGGCTAGGTCTCGGCAGATTGTAAGGATTATTGACAAACGTTGGCGACGAATTGGCAGAATACGTGTTGTCGGTGTTAAAGCTAGGAGCAGAAGCTGGAATGCCGGGCATACCAGCAAGGCCAAGTTGGCCAAGGCTCACAGCATCGAAGTACGTCTCAGGCGAAAAACTTTGTGAGGTGTTGTGAGATTGCCCATTCTGCTGCGGTTGCTGGTGCGGACGCGCGGTGGCACCAGAGACATCTCGGCCAAGCGTGACAAGGAATTCGTTCACAGCAGCAAGCTCCTCAGGTGTACGTATGTCAAGAGAAACGGAACGAGGATTGAAGTTGGTTGATGTGTGATTTCCGTTCCCGTTGGGATGCTGAGAGTATGCAATATTGTTAAGTCGCTCCGCCATACCTTGAGAATAATGTAAGAACGGTGCTTGATTCTATGCTGCCCTGCGAGAATACGCACGAGGATCGTACGACGGGTTAACTCGTCGCTTCTTCATGTCAGTAAAGAAGTCGTCGACACTATAATCATGTGATCTCTTCGAGCCAGTTGACACAGAGGGATTTCCATCAGGACGCAAAACATCCCAAGATGCTAGGTGTTGATTCTGGAGGAAAACTTCTTGAGAAGAAGTATGATGTACTGAAGAATGACCGAGTTCCGGGGACGGGGTCGACAGGATGCCGAGATGGGACCCTGCAGTACAAGGTGAGGAAATGCTACAAAGTCAAAGAGGTGGACATACCATCAGAACCTGTCGACGAATGGGACTTGGACCGTACTGCAGATCCTCTGAGATGGGAGCCATTGGAGGATGATTTAGATGAAGTACTTTTGGTATCGGGCATCCGGGACGCCGAGTCGCCCCGGACTCTAGACACATAGGCTGGATCGACGACAGTGATAGCCTTGGAGTGCTTGTGTTGTTGGTGATGCTCCTCTGTGTGGATCTTCTCGTGTTTCTTGAGATCCTGAGGTCGCTTGAAAGACTTCTTGCATATCTGATTGGGGAATCAGCATAAATGACATACAAGGAGGCGGTGTTTGAATTGATTACCTCGCAAACGTGCGGCTTGAGAGGGGTGTGCACTGAGTCTGGTGAATACATGGGCGACAAGACGAAATGGAGCAAGACATACCTCGGAGATGGCTTGTGATGTGGTCGCGCTTAGCGCAAGATGTGCCACAATCTTTCCACTTGCAAGTGAGACAAAGATTGTTTGTGCTCTTTCTGCCGATATGGTCGTTGCATAGATGGTTGTAGAGCGCCTCTGGATCAGCAAACGACTGTGTGCAGTCTACCCAGAGACACTTGTGAGCAGGGGGAGCATCGGGCGAGGCGGACTTGGGCTCCCGGTCAACGATGGGTTGCTCGGGCTGGGGTGCAGGGGTGTCGTGTGGAGGCGACGGGGCAGCGGGGGATGGTGGTGCGGACATGTCGAAGAACCAGTGTTGCTGGGGCGGGATTAGGGAAGTTTGCAGTATGTCCAAGGGCACGAGATCTCTGGAGAGAAAATTAGCGGACATGATGATGTTTTAAGGTGAGTTTGCGCCAAGCAATTTGTCCGATCGATGCAGGCCAAGAGGTGCCAAGAACTTAAGACAAACTTGGCAGGACCCCGGTCTCTCAAGCTTCTTCTATGACATACACTCGGGGTCCTCCCGCCAAGACTCTCGGGCGATACAACGGCCAAGGTCAAATATGTTGGCTGCGGATGATGTCAACTGTACAGGTCCACAAACAATACTTCCGTTCAACCTTGGGCCCCCAAGCACACAAGCAAGCCAAGCTCGACTCGACACTCCGATCATCTTGCTCTACCTTGGCGATTCCAGTATATTTGATTGTTGCCAAGCGTTTTGCACCCCTTTCGATAACAACCTGTAGCAACATGCCGCTTTCATTTATGGGCCTAGCCAAACAAATTCGACCAGAAATGTGGTATGGCATCAGCATTAGAGAGATAATCGTTACATACAAGGAAAAGTACATGTCTTGTCCATAGTCCGTTCTACTGTCCATTGGTCTCCTCGTTCTCATTTACCCGAAGCACCTTGACCCATTCGCGATAGTTGAAATTACCCTGCCTATCTGTAAAGGGACCTTTCAAGAATCGGTCAATCTTTGAAGATCCATTAGCGAATACGACGAATAACTTCGATCCGGCACTCACCTCACGCTGGTCCATCCGCTCCCCGACCTCACTCAACCATTTCCTCATCTCTTCCACCTTGACCATCCCCGTGTCATTCTCGTCAAATGACTCAAAAGCCTCCAGCAGTTCCGTCTCCGTATCGAACTCAAATAATCGCTCGCTCATCATCGTAAGGAACATCGTAAAGTTGATTCCTCGATCCGCAGCATCGTCAGTGAAAGGCCGCCCATGTCCTCCAGGACGTGCACTCAAGAGGTCGTCCATCATCTGCTTTGAGGGGGTAATACCTAGGATGCAAGGATTGAGCACTTTGTCCTCCTCATGGATACAAGGGCGACATACCGAGACTCGTGAAGATCTCCTTCAAATCACTCTCATTCACCCACCCATCCTTGTCATGGTCAATCAGTTGAAACGCTTCCTTGAACTGCTGGATCTGCGGTGCTTGGAACAACGAGAACACGCCAGACGGTTCGCGACGCGCACGCGATTTCTGCGCCTTGGTGTGCTTGGTCGGAGTAATGTTGGGCGAAAGGTAGTCTGGATATTTCGACATAGCTTATGCGTGGTATGAAGGTCGTCAGAAGAGGTGATCGGTGCACAACCAGTTGCTCAAAGAAGACGAGAAAGAGAAGCGCATTTGGATGGTGGCTGTGTCCTATGATCCATTCTTCAATCAAGCCTTCCTCCGCGGCCGGGTCCTTGGCATACAGATATCTACTTACAATTCGCAGGCTCTACATGGCCGGAATTTATGCGCATACCTCGTACTGATTATAGTAATTACTCTGTACACGTAGTGAATTCTACCTTGTGCTGCGCTTGTGATTTCGACTTCCAAATGGTAATCAGAGCAGGGTCCAAGGACCTAGACATACAGGATTTCGCACAACCGCCTCACGAGGTCAGTCATAATGTCAGGTCTTAATCTTCTTCGAGTATACCCGCCACATGAGGAAAAGAACCCAAGTCTTTGGGAGCCACTTGAAGAAAGCGAAGATCCGAGAAGTTCCTCCGAGTGACATGTACAACGGAGGGCGTCGACTGAGTGCCTTTGACACCACCTTCTGTGCAAACACGTCGGCGGGCATCGCGTTGGACGCTTGGCTGGCATAGATGCGCTGGAGGATGTTTGGCAGGAAGGCAGTGTACAGGGAGTTTTCGGGAAGACTGAAGCGCGCGCCTCCATTGGCGGAGATGTTTGAGACGACTGCACCGGGCGCAACATGAAGCACCTTGACGTTGAACGGTTTGCATTCCATGTAGAGGACGTCGCTGATGCTCTGCACGGCTGCTTTCGATGCACAATACAACCCGTTCCACGGTGTCGCGCTACACAATGGACGCAATTAGGACCTTCCATTTTCCTGATCGTTCGAAGTATGGAATGACCTACATTTCACCCACGACAGAACCGATGTTTACAATTACGCCGCTTCGACGCTTCGCCATGTATGGGATGGCAGCTTTTGCCGTACGGAGGACGCTATAGGTGTTTGTGTCAAAGTTCCGCTTGACATCATCAAGAGACTGGTCAATCAAGGGACCTGGTTCAATGAAAATATGAGCGGTTGGGCTCGCAAACAAGCCAGTATGCATCATACCTGAGCAGAAGGATCCGGCGTTGTTCACCACGACATCAATCTGCCCCTCGACCTCCACAATGTGGTGAACCGTGCGTTCGACAGCCTCGTCGCTGGTGACATCAAGTGGAAGCTTCTTTATTCCACCGTACTCGAACTCCCCCATCTTTTCGACGTCACGAGCGGTCGCGTAGACCTTGCACCCCTGTCGAGCGAATTCGTTGCATCTGTGTGATGTTTATGAGCTTGAGCATGGGATGTAAAGCCAGGCCGATGAGGAAGAGAACGCACAGGGCAAACCCAATACCGCCCGTGGAACAGCCTGTCACCAAAACGACTAGGGTCATGATTGTTGGTTGATGCTTCGGTTTGGCAGTGAGTAAGCCACGAGATTATGAGTCCGCTACTGCCCGTTCTGCAAACCGGTCGTCGCCACTGAGACACCGCTGATTATGAAGCTTTGAAGCACCGGAGAGGGCATTCATTGAATATCAACACTAGGGTAAGGAATTTCGTGAAGAGCGAGATCACCGGGCCGTGCAGAGCATTGGTTCCTGTTTTGGCGGAATTCTCATTGTGTTGTTGACGGTCGGCCGTGTTCCCAACAGTCATCTGTGACTTGTCTTGCCTTTTTCTTGCTTTCTTTCCACTCTACTATCCTCCCCATTTTTCACTCTTCACATCTAGAATTCCACTCTTTCCAGTTTCTTTCAAGCATCCATGCTAGCCCCGAAATATTTAACGCAGGTCGTGATATTCTTGCTGTGCTCCGTGACGGTGATTCAAGCACTTGCACCCGCGCGCCGTGCAACCGTCTGCAACGGGCATGCCGAATTGTGTGACAAAGGCTATGGAACGGTGTCGTTCGTCGGTACCCACGACTCCTATGCCGTCGGCGTCAACAATTGTACGTGCTGCGGATCCCCACACATGTTTCTGAGCAGGTTGAGCTAACGAGGAGCAATTGAAGTGGCTGTCAACCAGGACCACGACAGTGCGTAGTTGCGAGTACGGTCGCTTTGGATGAAATGAATGCTCATGACGGTGTATAGTCACGCAACAGTTGAACGATGGAATCCGTATGCTCCAGATGCAGGCACATATAGAGAGCGGTGCGATTCGGCTTTGCCATACGAGCTGTGTAAGGGGAACTGTGTGTCTGCCTCCTGAGAAATAGCGATTAATTAGCCCTACAGTCTGTCTACGATGGCGGAACCCTCGAAGACTACCTCAAGACGGGTGCGTGCCGCATTCGTGGAAACCGATTTAACATGCTGACATCTATGGACCAGTGAAAAAATGGCTGGATGCGAACCCTAACGAAGGTCCGTGTGTCATTTATACAAGTCGAACCCCCTGCTCATATACAGTGGAACAGTTCTTTCTCTTCTCATCGTGAATATCGACAATGTCGGTGCGGCTCAGTACGACACTGTCTTCAAAACGGTCGGCCTTGATGCCGTATCGCACGCGCCTGAATCCTCACCACTGGGGGCATCAGCATGGCCCACCCTTGGAGCTATGATTGATTCAGGAAAGCGACTAGTGACCTTCCTCGATAACGGCGCGGATGCGACAGTCGCTCCATACCTTATTGACGGTTCGTCGCGTCACATAGTTTATTTTCGCATTTTCGTGTCGCCAATCGTTTATTATGACAGAATTCACGAACATCTGGGAGACTGCATTCAATGTAGTGGACCCGGCTCTGTTTGACTGCTCCGTCAACAGAACAAAAGGTGACACCGCGACGCAGATGTACCTCATTAATCATTTCCTGGACAAGCTACTGTTTGGCCAACCAGTCCCAGATGTGGCCAAGGCAAATGTAACCAATGCAGCCACAGGAGACGGTTCTCTCGGAGCCCATGTGCAGACCTGCATCGCAGTTAACACAAGGGCGCCCAATTTCCTGCTTGTGGATGTAAGTTGAGGTTCAATGCTTTGAGGACATCTTATTCACGCCGCGTTTACTTTCAGTTCTATGAATATGGTGGTGGCTCTGTATTCGAGGTGGCTGCGAGCATCAATGGAGTGACGTACAGTCCAACATCTGCAATTGCGCAGCCCGTGTCTACATCGTCTGGCACTTCATCGCCATCTGGAACATCTGGCAGTGGGTCCGGGAATGGTGCATTGCCGATCTCTCGCCAGCACCTCTTGGCATTCTTAGCAGTAGCTGCCAGTATCATAGCAGGTTCATACACCGTGATCTAATGACCACCAGACACACTTTTGGACATTATTTAGAACCCTCATTTAATACCACCCTGTGTACATACAGATGCCGATGTGGAAAAAGACACTCTTTCATCGCTTCCGCTCCAGCCGCCATTTATATACTCTGGGTTTGTACGTTTTCTCATCCACTTTTTGCACGAGACTCCGTCGCTTTCCTTTCCGGGCATCAATCTCATCCTCGTCCTCCTCTTCGTCCGAATCCCCCTGGACTTTTTCTGCACCTTTCAGCTTCTTTCGCCCACCCTTGCCCATCATCAGCCGCTGCATCTCAAATTCTCGCTCAGTGTACCGCAATTGCTTATCCCGTGCGAGTCGGGCGGAGAGCTCCTTCAACAATCGACGTCTATTGTCTCCGGCTTTGCTGGGATCACTTAGTGCCATGTCGTCGTCGTGCGAACCATCCGCATGAGGTACGTGCTTCTTTTTCTTCTTGGATTCTGTGGATTTCCAGCCAAGGTCCACTTCTGCTTCTGCGTCCATGTCGACGTCGTCTTGGCGGGAACTAGATGGGTCTTTGAGAGGTTTGTAGTTCCGCGCTGATGGGGAGTTATGATTGTTGAAAGAAATTAAATAGGCGGCAGACATACCCTCTTCTTCGTTGTCCACAAAAATGATATGCTTTGGTTTCCGTCTACTAGATTTTGTTTGACCGGAGATTATGCCGGCCTCGGTAAGAATCTCGAGCTCTTCATCGTCAAGACCGTCGTCTGCTCCTTCCCGTTCAAGTGAACCGGGCTTGAGTAGATCTGCCAATGCCGTGAGTTGACTTTTGAGTTTGTCGATTTTCTATAATTCAGGTGAGAACTTGGATCAATCATAATAACTGGGTATTGACCTTCAGCCCAGCCGCTCGCATGGTACGGACGTAATTTTCATCCTGTGTTTTCAGAACTTTTACGATGTCGGTTGGGAGGGCAGTATTGCCTCTGTCTTGTACATGTACTCCTCCCTGTGATACGCGCGGTCAGAAGATGAACAGGAGGCCAATTGGGAGACGTACCTTTGTCTTGACATTCTGCATAGAAAAGTAGAATTCATCCTTGTTCTTCTCCGCCGCCTTCTGCTTCAAGCGCGTTAACCTGTCTTGTTTGGAATGGTAATCGCGCGCCCGCTTGACATAGTCAGCATGCTTCTCGAGGATCCCAAGCTTGGATCTATGAGCAAGCTGAGACCGTTCCTTGTGGTTGCGGCGATGAATGGAGTTTCGGAGAGAGGAAGTCATGTTTGGGAAGGAGTCACGGGTGTGACAGTTCGTTGCTTTTATCAAGGATCGTCTCAAAAACGGTCTTCAGTCAAGAAATCCTGGTGAAAAATATCTCCGAATGAGCTTTCAGCATTTCCGGCTGGGAGAACTCTCCCTTCACCAGCCATTGCCCCCGCATCTCGCCGGCGCTCCGCCCTCCTCCACCTCCTCATTTCCCGCTAGTGGTTCAGGCCTTAGCCCGTCCCACAAACAGTCCTCTGCCTCGAAGCAGCCCTACGGCTCTGGCGACACCGATGATGGCTACACTTTGGTATTTCCCAATCTCGCCGCGTTCCACGAATGGCGCGCCGAGGAGGAGGAGCGTCAAACCGTCGAATTTGTAAAGGCATGTGGCATACCTTTGTCCTCGTGTCGCGACTGACACCCCGACTGTCGCAGGGTGATACGCACGGTAGCAAAGCAGTTCCTCCGCGATTCAAAGATCATACCAAACTAGTCTGTGCACGACATTCTCGCAGCGGGAGGAAAAAGTATGTCAAGAAGCATCCAGAACGGGTCAGAAAGGTGCCCAGTCGCAAGGTGCATGATAATGTTTCACCTAGTCTATGTAGAGATGCTGAGGCTATTATCAGCTTGAAGGACAAGGGTGCCCAGCTTCAATCAGTTACAAGACTTATTTTGATACAGAGGAAGTCCGAGCTTGCTGTATGACCTCTTCCAGCTTATATGTCGGACGATGTGTTAATGCGTCCTTTTCTCAGATGTATCGCAGCACTCTCATGAGATAGGCCCGGCCAACCTGCCGTTCACTCGTCGTGGACGCAAAGCAGCAGCAGCCCAACGCGAGAAAGACAAGTCACAAAACATTCAGTCATCCGCGGATCCGTCAACGCCCGCCCCAACGATGAGCACAAATACCAACGCCGTCGCCGGTCCATCGACTATGCAGCCTCCGCCTCCCATGTTCTCATCTGCAGTATCTATGCTAGCTCCGCTTCCTGGGCAACCACAGTATCAGCAGCACCCGCCGCCCTTTGGATATGCACCTCCCCCCCAAACCTTCGCGCCTCAACCCATGCACCCTTCCGTATCTCACGAGAGGTGGGAAAACATGGCGACCTTGTTTCACTCCATCCGCGAGCATGCGCGTGTGTTTGAGTATCCCACCCCCAGTGTTGCTGCTCTGGAAACTGTTTTAATCAGACTTTACTTGGAGAGCCCCGTCGGAGTTGGTGGCCAACCATCTATGGCGGCGATAATGCAAAATGGCGGACCACCTCCAGTTCCGGCACCAGTGCAGCCTCTCCAAAATGTCGGGAATCCCAGTGGATCGCATGCAGGTTCTGATGGAGTGAATGAAGACAGTTCATGAGAAGGTGAGCTTTTGTAGTGAGATCTGGACTCTGTATATAGTTCGTAGCCACGTGTTGGATAGTGTTAAATTATGACGTCTGATGGATCGTGTAAACTTTAATCATGTTAGAAGCCGAAATCCGTTCCTCCTTCACTCGCCATCATGTCCGCCTTCAACTTTGCAAGACAAGCTCTTGGCCTGGAAAAGCCCCACGTATGCCCACCTCCTTCCACCTCCCACTCCCCGTCCTTGTCTGAGTCTTGAACCAGTCATCCATCACAGACTGGGTCGATATCCTGACTTCCAGTAACATCGCCGAAGAGGCCTACGATGGGTACGATCATCCATACATTGCTCTGCACTATGAAGGACTTATTCGTCGTAAACAGCATCCCAGAACTCGTGGATTCAATTAATCTCCAGGCCTCTGGGTATTATCACAGCATCTGGACAAGTTCACATAGACTGATTATCTATGCAGGCCGACGGAAGCTTCTCGTGCCCTTCGTAAGAAGCTCAAACACGGGAATCCACATCAGCAATACCGCTCGCTCGTCGTTCGTATTCATCCGATTTCATTCTTGAAATCATCTCAATTTTCCTACAGCTCTTGAAAGCTCTTGTGGAGAATTGCGGCACCAAATTCCAAAGTATGTGGCGCGTGTGTATCAAAAGCGCCTGCTAACTCTCCACACAGCAACATTTGCCGATGGCCAACTCACTGACGCCTTGAAGAATATATCGGCCGACTCCACCGCTGATAAGAGAGTCAGGAAGAAACTCCTGCTTGTCCTCGCCTCTTGGCGGGATCAGTTTAAATCGGATCCGTCCATGTCATTGATCGCTGGTCTCTACAGCCAGTGCAGCCGCGAAGGAAGACGGCTCAGCCAACAGGAAGTCTCGCATCTCATTGGATTGCCCACCGTCGAAGACAAGAAGAGGGCAGAGAAGGAAGAGGCAAAGAAGACGGCCAAACGAGAGAAGGAGGAGGCAAAGGAACGGGCCAGGAAAGAGGCGGAGGAGCGACGTCAGAAAGAACGAAATGCCGCGAGCAGATCCAGACGCGCTCCCTTCAATTTCGAGAAGGTGCACTCCCTTTTCCGCAAGATCAGGGAATATTTTTGACCTTGGCAGTAGGATAAGCCGAAGGTGTTAGCGAGCATTGTGGATGCCTCGCAAGCCACGAGCAATCTCCATAATGCTATCACAGTTAGTTTCTTCCGATCTTTAAAACAAAACCTTGGGTTCTATTCGTCCCCTACAGCTCGTCAATCCGGAAACGGATAGCCTCAAATCCAACGAGCGAGTCCAGGAATGTTTGACGAAGGCAAAGCAGGCAAGGAAACCTGTTGTCCGTTATATCCAGGCATGTTCCCATACTAGCCTTTCCCTTAATATGCAAAACTCACTATTCCTAAAACAGCTGGTGGAAAATGAGGAACTGATAGGGACACTAATCGAAACAAATGAGCGCATCATTGCGGCTCTTGAAATGTATGACAAACTTGTGGCGCAGAGTTCTGATTCTGCAGGTCCAAAGGACGTGGATGGGGTTACTGCAGGCCTTGCTGCCGCACAGATCAGCATGCCGGAGAACGAGGTGAACAGGTTGCAGGAGCGACAACGTGTTGCCGTCGATCGGGTGAAACAGGCGGGAAAGAATGGTGTACAGGATTCGCATACAGACCCATACGCAGATCTGCAGAATTTGGACTTTGGCGGCGGCCCAAATAATCTGCAGCGACCGCTCAGACCTTCGACGCTTTCTGACGACGGGCAGGACGACAACGCGTACAATGTCAGAGGCTCCCTCTCTGAATTTAGTGACTACGATTCGTCAGATGAAGAGACGCATGTGGCGTCGGGATCCTCGCCACGGAAGCGGGGTGGAAGAGACTATGTTGATGTTTCCGACGATCCAGAAGACGATAACTTCCCTGGATCGGGATCAGCCAAAGCTCCATTGGTTCATGCTGATGACGACCCATTCGCAGATCCATTCGCCGACGAAGTTGCTGTTGGCCCTGCCAAGAGATGGTGACGAGGTCAAGGACGATATCAACTAATCCGTCGTATTTCCTTGCTTCCTTCTTCGTGGACTGTTGGAATTATATATCATTCTCGGAATGTCCAGAGGGGATTTATGCAGAGGAATGGGCCATGTACATTTAATGAATTATTGTACCTATACACGGCCGATCACCTGAAATGTATGTATGTATATCAGTGGGGGGATATGTGTGAGTGGTAAATAATAGGACTATCATGGAGAATACAAACTCTGCCGTCGAAGTGTTAACTCCAGTGTGTAAACCCTCGTGCATTCTCTGGACCAATCCAAAATGGTTTCAGGACTGCCGGCAGGTGAATACCAGTGAGCTCGCCCTGCTCGTTGTAAATCGCACCGTTCTCAAGGAGGGCAACGATGAGTCGTGGTATCGCAGCGGCTGTCCCATTCAACGTATGGGCAAATGGAAGGGCGATCGACGTAGTGGCTGGCGTTGCTTCTTCCCCCGACGAAGTGTTGGGGTGTTGTAGACGATAGCGAATATGAAGCCGTCGCGCTTGATAGTCCGTACAATTCGAAAGCGATGATAGTTCGCCCCAGTTACCGCGTCCTGGCATCCACCCCTCGATATCATACTTCTGGTATGCACTAGCACCAAGTTCCTCTGTCGGCATATTAAGAACTCTGGAAGTAACAAATAGATGAGTTACAGTCAAACGTTCAAACCTCAATGAAACTTGACTAACCTAAAAGGAAAGCCGAGGCTTCCAATGATTGTTTTCTGGACGTTTAATATGTCCTTCACCATAGATTCACTGCCTTCAGCGGTGGTGACCGCAAAGAGCTCCACTTTCGTAAATTGATGTACACGGTATAGTCCTCGGGTATCAGCTCCTCTTGCACCCGCCTCCGCGCGGAATGCGTGGCCCACGCCAACCACTTTGAGCGGCAAAGTCGTTGACGGGAAGACCTTGTTTGCAAACATACCTGCTAGAGGAATCTCCGAGGTGCCAGAAAGGACAAGCTCTGGGGAAGCCGGCGGGGTGTTGATGTGATACATTTGTGCCATGGGTGGATCAGAATCATCCCGTGGCTGGAAGCCGCATCGACTTGCAATGTCCGACCGCACAACGTCAGGCGTAACCACCGGCGTGAAACCGTGCTTCAATGCGACGGATATTGCGTAGTTCGTCAGTGCAATCTCGAGCAGGGCGGCTTCATTTAAAAGGTAGTACCACGAGGATCCGGTCACAGTCGAGCCACTTTCAAGATCCAGGAGTCCGAACTTCCGGCAGATGGCGACATGGTCGCGCTCTGGATTCGAAGGGAGGGGTTCGGGTCCGTGGGTGGAAACGGTGATGGCAGAAGATTCGGGACCTAAGGGAGAGTCCGGATGGGTATCATTTGGGATAGCCAATGCAAGTGTAAGGAGTTGATGTTCCACCTGAGCGAGGATGGCCTCTAACTCTGACACCTCGAGCTTCAGCTGGGCCGCTTCGGTGAGTGCAGTATTCTTCGCTTCAAGGTCGCCTTCGCCAGCAGACTTCCTGATGCGTTCGCCGACCACCGAGCGTGCATTCCGCTTGGCGTTCAGCGTGTTCGTCAGTCGTTTGAATTCGGTGTACATCCGAGCGACATCGTCGATTGCACCTGTCGGAAGAGAGGCTTTCCGGTTCAGCGCGTTATTAGATTTCTTAACGACGTTTTCGACAATGCCGCGATAGTCAATTCGCGGAGGAGGGAGCGCGGTGGCCGTCCGAAAGGCGGTATGGTTGGGCCTGGACGAGTAGTTGCATCTGCACTGATTTTTGGCTCGAGCCCAAGATCAACATGGAGAACAAGGATACGCTCACATTACTCACCAGCGAAGAGCAACGGTGGCGTCCGGGCAAGGGAGGCGGAACGACGAGCCAACATTCCGGCGAAAGAATGAAATTGTTTTTTGCCGAGGTCGTATTTGGCCTTCAAGAGTCTGCCAAATAAATGTATCACGTCACAATGCTGTGACTGTGACTCGACGCGTCTCGATCTCTTCCACATGGAGTCCTCGTCAAAATCGGCGTCCAAGGCCGTTGAGATTCCTTATGAACTGCCGTGGTATGTTCCATGTCGAATATCTCTGTAAAGCGTAACTCAGTCATCTTTCAGGGTGGAAAAATACCGACCACTTGTGCTTGATGACGTTGTGGGCAACAAGGACACGATTGACCGTCTGAAAGTCATTGCTAAGGATGGGAATTGCCCTCATATAATCATATCTGTTAGTACGAATACTCTACCTCTGCCCTTATTCTGTACTGAACACTCACAGGGAATGCCTGGCATTGGCAAAACAACCAGCATCCATTGCCTTGCCCACCAGCTCCTCGGAGACGCATACAAGGAGGGTGTTCTAGAGCTGAACGCATCTGATGAACGGTGTGTCCCGGCCTGCTAAGACTCAGCGCCATATTCAAATTTTACTCCAGTGGTATCGATGTTGTTCGAAACAAAATCAAAACTTTTGCACAAAAGAAAGTCACTCTCCCTCCAGGTCGACATAAAATCATTATCCTCGACGAGGCCGACAGGTAAGTGAGTACCGATATCGACTTTCACTTTTGCTAAATGGATACAGTATGACCGCAGGGGCTCAACAAGCACTACGGCGAACCATGGAAATCTATTCTAACACCACGCGATTCTGCCTGGCCTGTAATATGAGCAATAAAATCATCGAGCCGATACAAAGTCGTTGCGCGATTTTGCGATACGCTAAGCTACGGGATCAGGAAATTCTGAAGCGGTTGCTGGAGATTTGTGAAATGGAGAAGGTGAGTCACATCCCTTGAAAGGTCAGCCCATCTAAACGAATTCGAAATGTGTTGCTGCAGGTTGAGTATAATGACGACGGCCTCACTGCGCTTATCTTTACATCGGAAGGCGACATGCGGCAAGCAATCAACAATCTCCAGTCGACGCATTCTGGGTTTGGGTTTGTCTCTGGCGACAATGTGTTCAAAGTGTGCGACCAGCCACATCCCGTCCTTGTCCAGGGTGCCATTCGTAGTTGCATGAAAGGAGATGTGGATGGTGCGATGGATAAACTCAATGAGCTCTGGGAGCAAGGTTACAGCGCCGTCGACATCGTTGTGACTATCTTCCGTGTGGTGAAAACATTCGACGAGTGAGTTCTTTTTTTTTTACTTATCGAGGAAAATACTCACAGGGCATCAAGAATGCCTGAATACACCAAATTAGAGTATATTAAGGTCAGTGTGACGCTTCCATTGATGTCGCCTCCCTCGGATTGATAGTTGATTGCAGGAAATCGGCTTCACCCACATGCGTATCTTGGAAGGTGTTGGTACAATAATACAGTTGTCTGGACTCGTCGCTCGACTTTGTAAGATGGTGAGCACATTAACTCGCAGACATGTCGTACACACCCCTGACACATTTCGCAGAATATGAAGCCAGAGCTGTTCAAAGTATGAACCACACTTTGCAAATCCTGTTCATGTGTATATACATACATCTATACTTATTACCTTCTTTGTCATCTTCTATCGTCGATGTTGGTGCAGACTGGATAACCGGTGTGAACATTCTACATTTCGGATTGTCACATTGGATGCTCACTGACAGCACAGAAGAGAGTTCCTGAGACGCGTACCTATGTGACGCGTCCAGATATTGCTCATCACATGACATTGACAGACCCGTCCCGACCTCCGAAAACCTCTCGGATTTCTCAGCAATTCGTTACTCATGCTCCTCCTCCACGATGGCTCAGGAAGGAACCCCAGTTTCAAGACGTCTCTCAACCGTTAAGAACATCATCATCGTGCTTTCTGGAAAAGGTGGTGTCGGAAAGTCATCTGTCTCAACTCAGCTTGCGCTCAATCTCCATGCGTCTTCGCCTACCGCAAGAGTCGGCATCCTCGATGTAGATCTCACCGGACCTTCCATTCCACGAATGCTGGGTGTTGACGGGCAAGGGGTCCACCAGAGCAGTGATGGCTGGGTTCCGGTGTATGCCGACGGGTCGGCAGCCAGACTAGCCTGTATGAGCGTCGGGTTTTTGTTGAAGAACAAGGGAGATTCCGTCGTTTGGAGGGGTCCAAAAAAGAACGGGATGATCAGGCAGTTTTTGAGTGACGTCAGGTGGGGAGATCTGGACTACTTGGTGATAGACACTCCGCCAGGTCACTGTCCCCTCATCTCGTAGAGGTCGTGTATTTATCAAAGACATTTTTCTCAGGCACATCCGATGAGCACCTTTCTCTGCTTGAACATATGGCACCGATTCACTCTCGATTATCGGCTGTCATCGTGACGACACCGCAAGCGGTAGCACTGATGGATGCGATGAAGTGTTTATCGTTCACACGTGCCGTGAACCTCCCTGTGCTTGGCCTTATAGAGAACATGAGCGGGTATGTGTGCCCATGCTGTGGCGAGATCAGCAATGTGTTTTCGACTGGAGGAGGAGAGGAGATGGCTCGGAAAGAGGGATTGACGTTCTTGGGAAGTCTGCCCGTTGACACCGAGCTGGTGACACTGCTGGATGGAGGATCACCGGAGGGTGGTGAGAGCGGTGAGCTGGTGACCCGATATCCGGATACGCCATCAGCGAAGCTCTTCAAAGGGATACTTGATGTTATCCTCCGGAGACTAGCAGAGGCGCCTTCATCATAATTGGATGGAACCATGCCACATAAAATTTTTATGATACATGTTCCAGTCTCATGTGGGGGTCGAACCAGGTTTGGCCATGCCTCGTTCCCGTTCGTTGAAGTTGAAATTCCGAAATAGGCAAGAAGGGTCAGGCCTGGGTTGGGCACGACTTCATCTTTACGACCGCGTTCTTCTGTCTTTCTTCTTCTTCTCTCATGCCACCCTCCCTCTGAATCACTCCACGACCTTTTCCCCAGAGGCATTTCCTCTTTTCTCTTCGCTTTTTACGACACCCACCCTGTTACGACCCATTTCAACGCACCCTCAAGCTTTGCGCATCCATCCACGCGTTTGACAGAGAGAAATCAAGTGTTATAGGTTTGTTGATGCCGTGTCACTAAATCATAGTGGAATACGTGTTGATCGTCCAAAAATTAGTCCGACCTCCTGAAGATGAATGACCTGCCATATACAACCGCCGACGAAGACCCATTCAATGTTCGACCCCTCTTTCAACAGCCTCGCCGACGACGATCGAGCCTGCTCAAGAAATGGATTGAAGAGCAGCAACAACATCCCGACGTTCGAAACCTCCCCCCACCCGATAGACCATACATCGCATATCCAAACCTCGCTTCGGTCCACATCGCCACAAGCGATGAAGCCGTCACATTGAATGGTTATGATCTCGTCGAGGACGATGACATCCCACAGGCACTACCGCGAGAACTCCAGGTATGTCCCCCGAAGTTTTTCTCTTTGACTGTAAGCCTCACGATCAACCAGATACCTTCGACCCCAACAACCACGCAGTCTCGACGAACCTCAAAGCTCCATACACCAGCTTCTTTTCGTAGCTTCAACATATCTTTCCGTTCAGCATCCCCTACCACATCACAAGTTACAGATGGTAGCTCGCCACGTCCCTCGCGCTTCTCCTTCCTTCCGCGAAGTCCACGTACCAGCACAGATGCAGCATGTGGTGGAAAAAGCTCGAATGATAAGCACAGCAGATCATCGAGTTATTCTACTATAAATGCGTCGGTGAAGGGGTCTCCAGGTGGAATTCCCATTGCCGGAACCTCATCGCGATGGCGTCCCAGCGTTCTGGGCCATTTTTCGTCGTCGTCCACTTCGCAAATGTCTGTCGTTCCCTCTGATACCTGCTACACCTCGTCACGTCCAAGCATGTCCTCCGCCGACACTTATACATCCGGTACAGCTACGACGACCGAAAGCGAACTCCCCTTGACGCCTACGAAGATGAATTTCATCCATTCAATACGAAAGCGAAGTAAATCCCAATCTGGATCGGGGATTCTTTCGTCGAGCTCTCTCTGGTCACAAAAAGAGGGAATACCTGCCGGTCACCGCAGCACGCCTACTCTTTCCCTCATGAATTCCGGAATCGCGTCCGGCTCCACCTCTACACTTGCCCACCAATCTCTCGCCACGCGCCTACCTCTCGTTCCGAAGCCCAAATCACGCTTAGCAAATTCTAATGTTAGTTACGATGACGACGATGATGACGACGACGACATGGACCATGGTGTTATGCACACTGTCAGACAGTATGATATAACCCGCCCACATGTTGCTTATTCTTCGGGTGGAACTCTGCCTCGCGTCAGCCTCGCATCATTAAGCTCACGGGAGAAGAAGAAAAAGAAGCTGGTCGTCAGCGGAGTTGGGCGTAGCGACGCTCGTAAATTTGAGGGCGTGAAGCGATGGTGCGAGGTACTCGCTTTTCGTTTGTGATTAGCCATTCGATTCATCTCTGATTCGACGATGTACAGACTTTTGGTGAAGTAAGCCAGATCGTCAGAATGCCAAATGGAGACCTCCACGTACATTTTCGCCTCGCGGAGGTAGCTGATACTGTATGTACATCCCAACATTGCCGATTTGATTTGCCGACGCATATCCGTGTCTAGGTGTGCCGCGTTCGTGCCAAAGTGTATATCGCTGGCGTCGGCAGCGTACAGTTATCATGGTTCACCGGCGACAAGCGATAACCCTTGAATTCTGGCCTCATACTGTACATTCTATGCAACGGTAAGTAGTATGATGACTTACCTTCATAGATACTAGCTGATATTTCCCACAGATGTAGTCATGTATCACTTACTGAACATTATTCACTGCCGTAATACCTGGAACCAGATACCCCACAACCAATTATGCCCACCTTGCGAACGAAACATTATGCCGTACGTATATAATTCTGAATCCTTCCCGGAGGTGCATCTGACTCGCTTCTCGATTCAGAATTATGCCAATATATCTCATACTTTCCTCTGCCCTAATCATTTCGACCAGCACTCTCATATCGATGGCTCGGATGACTCAAATCTGCTCATAGTTTCACTCTCCATCTGCACCACAACGCGCGCGCACCGCATCTTTGTACATTCCACGGACAGAAACCACACTTCCTCCACATACTGCGCCTACACCTCTTGTTGGTGCTGTACATTCATGTTGTATATTATGGAATACACTTCTTTGACGCGTAGGGTCACAACCTCTGACTGTCACATCAGATCTTTGTCACATTGACGTCGTTGGTTCCTCGATCGTGTACGTCGATCATTCGATCTCACGCCTTTCGGTCCGGGTGGGTTACCTGCCAACGCTGGAGGAATCATGGCATTGTCAGCACACCACTCAATCAGTTACCATGATACCCACCTGCATAGAAGATAAACCGAAACTTGAACCTGTTCCACTGATTATTGTGGAAGGTTTCATGAGTTCTACAGGATCAACAACATTGTGGGGTGACTTTGAACAGTCACTCAACCGTAGTTGTAAAGGGAAAAGGAGAAGAGTTATGTTCGCCAGGTGAGCTCTTCCATAGGCACTGTGACTGGAATCAGCTTACATCCTCCATGAAGTGTCGGACCAGTGAGTTCCTTGCATGATCGTGCATGTGAACTGTACTATACATTACGCGGGGGTGCTGTCGACTATGGCGAGGAGCATAGCAAGATTCATCATCATGCTCGTTATGGTCGTACCTATACCAAGGGATTTTATCCGCAGTGGTCGCACGAACACCCGTTACATTTCCTCGGACATTCTCTGGTGGCGAACCTTTTCCTTCTTTTGGCGTACTAGCACTGACACTGAATAGGGAGGGCCTACGATTACAAAGTTGCAATTCCTGCTCAAGCACCGTTATTTCGACCCTTGTGACCACCCCAATATGATGTTATCTGTTAACACCAGTAAGGATCATAAATGCATTTATAATTACTCGTGTTTTATAATTCATTATACAGTGTCTGCCCCTTTTCGAGGTACACAATTAGTGTACACCCTGGGTGAACGTACAGACGCCGCCCCCGCGGTACGACCCCTTTCAATTGGCTCACTCCTCGCCAAATGGGTACACGTCGTGACATTCCTCTCGCCATTTTTACCCGACGCCCTGGATTTACATGCGGAGGCACGGACATTGTCATTTCGAGAAACCTCCGTTATCTCGCTCCTGAAGCAGTTATGGAAGAGCGACTGGGCTGAAGGCCGGGATGCTGCACCGTTTGACGTGACCTTCGAGGCGGCGGATGAGAGGGAGTCCAAGTTCGAAGGCGAGGCTTTCTCAGGAACCTTCTATCGAAGTCATGCTGTCTGCATGGTAGGTGCCTCCCTTCCCTATCTTCGAAGAGGAACTGGTTTTTTTTACCTCGGACTCTAGGAAGACAGCTCGAATACGAATTCATCAGCTTCGTTGAAGTCCATCATTTCACTTCCATTATACCTGACATCGCAGTTGATGTCGTCTTTCAATTTTTTCGAACTTCAACCAAAACCATCATTCCTTGAATGTTTATACCCAGATTCTGGGTTGGGCGAGGAGTATCGAGCCAACGATGGGATAGTTCCTATATTTTCTCAATGGCATCCCCTTCCATGCAGGTATGTACTGGAGTGCAAGGTGCATGAACTCCGACTGACAGTGTCTGGCAATGTCATTCTAGCATCACCAGGTGTCTACATCTTGCGTGTGAGCTCGATGTGACGACGTGCAAGCCAGAGTCTGGGGTCTGGCATGTCAATCAGGTCGAAGAAGCAACACATATATCCTTCATACCCTTCTGGACAGGATCTTCCCGACAGAAACAATTCTGGGAAAGCACTGGGCATTGGTTGCGAGTGATTGATAGTACGAGGATCTAACCTGTTCCACGTGACATTCGGTCACTGCATAAAATACATTCGTTGCGCAACGTGCGACGAGGATACAAAGGAATGTAGTTGTCGAGCGGACGTGGTGGCGAGGAATGCCTAAAATGATGGAAAATAGGAAAGAAATTGACAAAGGATGGCATCAAAACTTGAGAACAATGGCGCGATAACATTGATAGCATGAGTGGGGATAGAGTCTGGGCGGATGCGAGTATGAAAGGATGAAGTTACGCTCCAACGGAGAGCCGAGAAGATGGATGGAAATATAGAAATGCGAGGGAAACAAAATATTCTTTAGGTTCATGATCAACGAAAGAACTTGAAAAAGGAAATGTGTCCGTAAATGTTCAAACGGCAATGGCTGTTGTCGCCTCAACGACCAGACGCCCACTGGTTCCACTCACTGGAACTCTGATTCATCTGAGACTGTCGAGAATTAACCTGCGATTCGCCTTGGCCGTGGTAGCCGATATTGTTCATGTTCCCGCGACCGTTGCGGTTACCGAACGAACGAGGGTTATTATTCCTTCCCTGATTGTGAAAATTGGGTGGGTCCCTCCGGGGTGCTTGCCGTCTGAATGGAGTTGTGGCCTGGCCTCCAGCATCCCCATGTCCTCCGCGGAATGGCATGGTAGGGCTGTGTGCTGTGGGAGTTTGTGAAATGTGAGGCGTGGGTTGCTGCGGAATAAAGCCTTGGTTTGGAACCCAAGCCACGGTTGCTGCAGATGGAAGAGACGGGAGAGAAGGACGCGAAGGCATAGTCGCGTTCGGCGGCGGACCGGGGAATGGATAGGCATGAGTTGGAGGGTACTGAGACCAGTTCTGAACATTCGGGACAGGATGCTGGGGAGCGACAGGTGGAACAACATGACTGCCTGCCATGTATTGATCTAGAGCCTCAGGTTGATACACAGCAATGAGTGTGCCTTGCTCGTTCTGAATAAATCCGGTTGGCGCAAGGGGTGCTCTCGTGTTCAAGGTCTGCGATTGGGAGGGATCCAAGCTAGGTGTCCTAGGTCCTTGGGTCTGGTAAGGTATATACGACTACATTTAGAGCATGTTAATCCTGGATAAGGAAGAATACGGCGAGAATACGCACCCCAAATACGCCTACGGGAGGCCAGGAACCTGGAGCTACCGCGGTATTCACGTCAGGACCTGGGGGCCTTGGAAAGGCTTGCGGAATTGGGTGGCCTGCTAAGGGGTATCCAGGATAACCTAAATACGGCATTTGGTATGGCATAGGCTGAGCATATGGATGAACCCATTGGGGTGGAGTATAGAATCCACCAGTCATGGCGTATGGTAAAGCCGGTGTAGAGAGTGGGGCCGAGGCTGAAGAACCAAAGGACGAGGGCGGCGGGGTAAGCGCTGATGAGACAGGCTCGTCGTACCACTCCCGATAACTCTCCGTCTGCGTGGAATCTAACGCGGTGAAGGAGGGTTCCGGAGAAGGGGACGAGGAGCGGGATACGGCTAATGGGTTGTGGGCATTGCCATCATCACCAGATTCCTCGACAACTTTGGGCAAAGTCTTCTCAGAATAGGCGGGTAGCTCTGACTCCGCAACACCAACGTCCTCATCTACAGCTGTAATCTGCGACGTGGTTGCGCTGCCAGCAGTAGGGCCGTCTTGATGACGATTGCCTGGTGAAACGGGACGCTCCAGGGGTTTATCCGACTGGTCCTGGATGCGACGATGGGCGCCAAAATTGTGTTGGTGAAAGCGCCCGCGTCCCCGGTTGTTTCTCCAAGAACCTCGAGGTGGGTTACAATCTCGGAGCTGCACTCGCATCGCACGACCTTCGTATACGCGATTGTGCTATGTTTCCACATAAAAGTTAGGTTGCGGACGACCAGTACGAGTTCCATGAACGTACCTCTTCGTAGACAGCGCGAGCTGGAGACTCTGTGTTGTTGAACTTGACGAACGCGAACGCCGCGTGCGAGTTTACTAGAATGGACGAATTATCAGGATCACAGCTACGCGGGGTTCGAACGGGGTATCGCTCACAGGGTCGAACAATTTTGACATTCTCCAAACCGCCAAAGCGGGCGAAGAATTTCGCCACTTTTTCTTCATCCCATGCGCCTGGTCCAAAGGTTTCGAGCCCACCCACGAACAGAGTGGTGGGATCCAATTCCCGTTCGTTTCTGGTCAAATCGCCATAATAACCGAGGTCCTTGCCTTCAAAGTCTTTGAAGACTGACCGCTGGGCATCGCCATCGTTGCTTGTTGGAGTGGGCGGGAACAGCGATCCAGGTGTTTTGGGGGTGATGGGTGACCTTCCCAGTCCTGGAGTAGGCGGAACCTCTATTTCCTGCCCTTGGTTCCCGTTCTCCAGTTTTTCCCGTTCGGATTCAGTTACGGTAGTACATTCGGAATCCAAGTTTGGCCGCGAAACGACTAGTGATGGCGACCTGATGGTTTAAGGATTCGAATTTTAGCAACACTCATCGTGATGGTCGAAAAATACAAACCTGATGGCCTGCTCCTTGAAGGCTTTTTTCTCGGTCCATGCTCCGTATCCCACCTTATATTGTCCAACTGAGTTACCAAGGGGGGGAAAGTCCATGTCCGACCATGCAACTCGGGTAACAGTCGATTCCTCCTCGAGAAAGTCTTCCCGTGGTGCTTCCGTCAGACTTTCCGGTGCACCCACATCACTAACGCCATCGACCTCGGATACCGCTGGAAATTCAAAGAGACTTCTGGCGATAGGTGTGGAGTGATGATATCTAGTGATCGAACGATCTTCGTTGGTGTGTTGACCAAATCCGAGGCCCGCGTTAGAACGAGGCTGAATGCGATCCTGTACATGAAGTGGGTAGGGGGCGAAATTTAACTGGGGTGAATGGATGTTTTGGTAAGGCGAACGTTGCTCGAATCCAAACGGAGGGGGCTGATGAGCCCAGGTCACCGTGAGATGAGGTACGCGTCTAAGAGTCTGATTGATTCTGTTAGAAGCAGCATTTAAAGTGAAGATCGACTGGTACGCCTCACCATCAAAGCGCTGACGCAGTCATCGCGATGATCCCATTTGATTTCCCAGCATCTGGGATCCATCTTCGAGGTTCTGGGCGCATCGTGAGGCGTCGGATAAAGCTTCCACTTCTCAGAAGCACTTTCGCTCGTGGAATCCTCGAAGTCTGAGTAATTCAATCAGGATAAGGTAAAAATGATCGTAAGGTAGATTGATGACCTATCCTGTCAAACGGTTCGTAAATCGCCATGTGTTCTAAGCGGCCAAAGTAGGCGGCAAGTGTACGAATGGTCTAGGGAGCAGAAGTTTCAGTCAGCATGAAGCGATAGAGCATAAAACAAAGAGATGGGATGAAAATACGGCATCCTACACAGAAGAATCACGAAAAAAACCGCCGTAGAATGATGACACTAACCGCAGCATCGAAAGCGACTGGTTGAAGGAAGAGACTGGGCGTCTCAAAAGTGCCATGGCCATTACGAGCGCGTTGCTCGGCGTCGACGGCTTCAGTGTTGTAGAGGAGCGTAAAAAATCTTGGAAATGCATAAGTGGCGCATATATGGAGGTAAAAAGGTATTAAAAAATATTTACTTGGAGTTTCTTGGTTTCCAGACTCTCATGGTGGACGGAAGATCCAACTCGACGGGCGGGCCTGACTTACTGGGATGATTACCAGCGTTGACGTGATCATCCACGGAGCTCGTGGGAGGATGATGCATGGGGGTGCTAGTTTTACGAGGATTAAATGACGCTGGATACCTTAGAGAACGATACAACAGACCGATAGGAAATTAAAAGGGTCCTGAATGCTCTAGCGGGTTCATAGCGCAAGGTGCGACCCAAAAACAATTTTGGAGGATTAGAATGAAGTGTGTGGATCAATGTGGCGGCTGAGGCAGCATCCTGACGCGGTTCAATTAGCAGCATAGAGATCGAAAATGCGGGAGTTTTCTCAACCTCGCACTGAACAAAGGCACAGACGCCTCCCTTTGAGTCGCGGACGACCTTGATATTCTTTACCTCTGTATGTTCCGACAGATGTTCAGAAAGGAGTTGAGTAAGTTCGTGCTGGTCGATGGTAGATGGAAGGCTACGGCGCCGTGTCAGAAAGGGAATATAATTCAGTCGGGATAAGCTATTACCTCCCAACGAAGACACTAGCGTCGTGAGGCATTTTTTCTTCCTTTCTTTTGAACATGGTATCGGGAGCGGTAGGTTCATGGGCGATGGGCGACGCTGCCGCAGCGACAGCAGCCTGGCGAGAGGGAGGAGAAACGGGAGGAGAGGTCGGAAGAGTGTCGAAACGAGTTCCCCAGGTGCGCATGCGGAGGGAAGATTTGGGAGGCATGTTGGGAGATAGCAAATGGTTAGGAGCGGTAGGACAGTGTGGGTGGTGATTGTGGGAGAAGGATAAAGTCAACACTCCCCAAACGAACTGTCAACATCGGCCCTATATTTTTATTTCTCAACATAAATTGAACATTTATTGAGCCGGCACACGATAACATGCAATCCGCGCGCCATCAAGCACGTTTTACGACGACCGACGTGAGCCAGCAAAGGGTAGGCGATGATCATCCCGATGCTTCCACTTCGCTAGCTTCCTGTCATGTCAACCGAAGCAGGTCACCAGTTCTCTTCACTGCCCAAACATGTCCAGCAATGCCTCCGTAAGGCCGCGGCTGTGGAGAGTCTCCAGGATTGGTATGTGCTCAGGAGCGAATGCAGACAATTAATCGCTGGTCTCGTCAACTTGAAATGATTGCTTCTTGATGGAAATCAGAAAGGCTCCACGTCTGTTCACAACAAGAGAATCTGGGAACATAGTGGGAAGGATCTGCAGCTTGTTGTCCAATTGGATCGTGATCATATTAGGAGGTTGCAACATTAATCCAAGTTTGCCATGCGGGCGCATCCAGGAAAGTATAGATGGAGGTCCTGCTCCTGTGAACCAAGGATTCGAGATATTCCATCAGTGCTAGGGAACCGGTATGCGGCCCCGAGCGTATCTCTCGCTCGAATTACTGGCAGGGGCGGTTCAGACAGATAGCCTGAAAGCCGAGGAGACAAGTGGTTGAGAAACTTCGTCTGGAGCAGAAGTACGAGAAGTCAAGTTTTTTTTTTGAGTTTGTAGTTGAACGGTAGAAGGTCAAGAGGAAGACCAGTGCCAGTGCAAGCAATGATAGGAACTTTCAAACGATCGCGCGAAGAACAAACCAAAAGAAGTTCAACTCCGAACCATCTTCGAACATCATTCTGCCATTCTGCCTCGGCCGACATCCGCTCTTTTTGACCACAAAAATAAACTAATCGCACTCCTTGAACATGTCTGACGATGGATTTGGTGGTGGCGGAGGCGATGATTTCGATTATGAGGGGACGGGGTATGCTTTACCTATATTTGCAGAGTGAACGTAAATGACAATCCTGGTCGCTTATGTTTTAGATATAACGAGGAAGCTTTCGTGTGTACCTTCTGCTCCTTCTCCCTTCTCTCCTTCCTCAAGGCAGAGTATCTTTGTCCGATGCGCGAAACAGGATGATACGTACGACCTTCTCGCGAATGAGCTTCAAGACGGTGAAGCACCAGCTGGAGAAGCAGGCGAGGAAGGCGCCCACCTCGGCGAAGAGGGCACACACATGAATGGTGTAAATGGTGCAGACCACGACCAGGAAATGCAAGGTGGTGAAGAACCTGCAGCTGCTGGTGCTGGTGCTGGTCTGGCTGGGGAACGACAACCGAACAAAGTAAGGGTGACGACACCCTATCTCACAAAATACGAGCGTGCGCGCATATTGGGGACGAGAGCTTTGCAGATAAGGTACGCCTCCATTGGAACCATTCAATGAGCAGCCGTAACTCACACCGTATGCACCAGCATGAATGCCCCAGTACTTGTGCCCCTCGATGGCGAAACAGATGCTCTGCAAATCGCCATAAAAGAGCTATCACAGCGAAAAATACCCCTTATCATTCGACGCTATCTACCAGATGGAAGCTTCGAGGATTGGAGTGTCTCGGAACTCATCACAGATTGAGGTCCATGGTTTGACTGTTTTCTGTATTCCTCTGTATTAGAAACGTTTCGAGTCTCAATGTTATCTACATGCAATATTATCGATAATGTACATATTTTACAGTGTGGGCGGTGCCTAATGAATACTGAGTCTTTCCGCCAGATGGGAGGGATGTTCACGAACATGGAAGCAAGATAAATAGGTTTCTTGATCAGCAATGCTACCGCGTACGACGCAAGCGCCCACTATCCTTTCCAGCAACAGCTTTCGCTGCCGCCGTTCTTGTCTTGACAAGCTCTGCTTTGGTCGCCTGGGCTCGCGACTTCACAGCACCTCCCTTCACCCGAACTGCCCTCGTCGCCCTGGTTTTGGGTTTCGGAATCTCCACATCCTGCATAGAGAGGTCTAGTAACTCCTCCGAAATAACGGCTGGCCGGTTGTTTGTGCTTTCTGCGAAGAGAAGCTTTCTCTCGTCGTCTGCCATGGCGCTCTTAACGGCTGATATGCGTCGTTTCGAAGGACTAGATTCAACACCTCCATAATGTGAAGAAGTCTGTCTTCTTTTGCTGGGTGAAAGTGGTGGGACAGGTGCCTTGGTGACTGGTACAAGTGACACATCAGGAGTGCTAAGCACCATTCTCGCGAGATTTTCTTCATCTGACCGAAATTTCCGCGCTGTGATGTTGAGGGTTATGAGCAAGTTTCGTGGCTTCAACGACCATTGCGTACCTTTTCCTTTGGTGTTCGGGGTCAAAACATCTTTGACGGTCTTGAAGGCGCCGCTCATGCTGACATCTCCATCTGTGGATACCAAAGTCCGTTGAACCTCCCAATCTGCGGGCCTCATCTTCTTCCAATCCTCAACGACTTTATCCACCCACACATCTGTTTCTCCTGCGACGTGATAATCGATAATATCCGCCCATTC
Organism: Hypsizygus marmoreus; assembly: GCA_013433165.1. Lineage (NCBI taxonomy): Eukaryota > Fungi > Basidiomycota > Agaricomycetes > Agaricales > Lyophyllaceae > Hypsizygus > Hypsizygus marmoreus. The sequence goes on from CM024086.1 coordinate 3,007,607, forward strand.
AGCCGCTGGTGGTGTCCTGTTCACGAAAATTACTTTTCCTGCCCAAGGCTTCGCCGAAGATGTACTGGGACAGCGAGCTGATGCATGGACTGCTTTTGCAAAATCCTTCACAAGCTTTCTCAGACCGTGAACTTTCAGGGAAGTGCCCATGATGATCAGCAGCTCCGGTCTGCGCGCAACGTCGGCAGATTGGATGGAGCCAATGTCATCGCCCAGAGGATGTGGTTCGTCGTAAAGAACAATGGCAGGCCGCAGAGAGCCAACGCGAATCGGTCGAGCAGAACGAGCGACGCGAGCATTCACTTGAAAACGGACATGATCAAAACCACAAACATACAGGAGAGAAAGAGACCTACAACGAACGGCGCACTCGGGGCAAGTGGGTGGTGTCCCTTCTCTGAACATTGTCAAGTGCTCCGGGGTACAGGGATATTCAGCTGAACAAGACATGCATCGAACGCGATGAATGTCGCCATGGAGCTGCACATTGCGGACATCCTTTGATCTAATCTTTGCCTTCCCTTTCCCATTTGACTTAGCGTGCTCACTAGAACTACCAAGGAGGCCCACTCGCTCCTCCAGACCATCGATATTCTGCGTGTAGGAACGGAGTAGTTTCTTCTTTGAATCGAGAGTTTTGATGAAGCGGTGAGTTGGAGTAGGCGATGCAGAGTCGATAGATTGCTTCAGTTGAGATATAAAGGTGTAGAAGACCGCTGTGGACGTGGCATCTCGAAATAATGACGCGTCGAATAAATCGCGCCCCTTGAGAACAACGTCTGGATATTTTTGCTTCACAAGAGCGTAAAGACCATCGGACGACCGAAAATCCTGAGAGGAGATCAGTCTAGATGTTGTTCCTCGAGGTAGGTCAAAAACAAACTGGAATCCCACAAGAACACGAGATGCCGGCACCCGTCACTACCACAATTTTCTTGCTTTTCGCGACGGACAGCGAGAGGTCAGTAAGAGAGCGCCGTGTGTGAGAGTCGCTGCCCGAGGCAGCGAGGTCCAGCGTGACCGTCATCTTGAGGGAGAAATGGGTGGCAAACAACGTGTTGCAGAAATTCCGGCCACGAACAACTTCATGTTGAATTTTGGCCTTGTTTGTTCGAGAGGCTTTCGACGCGTACGTCACGTGATAAAAATCAACATGATCGCGACGAATTTGGACGCGCCGTCCCAGGCAGAAGACATCGCATTCAGAAGATGGTGAAAAGGTCTCAATGTTGATTACGGTTTTTACGCTAGCTCGATGTACAGAGGCTCTAGGAACACAAGTCCTCACTTCCTCACTTCCTCTTGTGAACCTTTGGATCGTTCATAATACCATATGGGTGCTGTGCGCGAGCAAGACGATGTAGTGGTTGACTTGACAGGTTTGTATGTGCCATATTGTTCCTAGACAGATACAGTATCAGTCGTGATCAATTATGGTGAAGAATCACCACGTACTGTTCCCAGAACGTGATTGAAGTACCACAGTTCAGAGAGGACTGTGCCGTTATTCCTGCAACCGAGGTAAGGCGTGGCTCCTATCTGAGATGTGAGAGCAATCTCGAGCTGATCAAGGGTGTATGATGTTTTGTTAGAGGGCACAATCCCGGAACTGTTGGATACTTGTAGTTACAGGTAGGCATTTGATAGCATAAGTATGAGGCACTAACGCAGCAAGTATGTCAAAGGTCGGGTACAGGTGATTTGCCCGGATGGCCGCATCGTAATAGTTGACGACATCCTGGTGCTTTTTATAGGACGAGCCATAGCATGTAAGGTCAAAAGTGGACGTGCAAGTCGCATGTTTGGAGAACTGTGGTGCATGAGAAGCCTATTCCACATCCCTAAAGACAAAAGCACCGACTTCGTGAGCCCAGAGATCAGCATTCGGAGCGCCCTGATTAATCCAATATGTGTTCACTAGAAAAGTGTTTAAGCAGTGTGAGGACTATTAATCTAATTTCTAAGACTCACTATATTTTAAGAGGCCCTCGCGTCCAAACTTTTTGATGAACGTGTCAACACCAGGACCTGTCCATGTTGGGATGACAGTACCGTTCGGGAAATTCGCTGGCGATGGGACGGGGTCATATTGCCTTGACAAGTCACAGTACTGCTCGTATGAGCTACGCTTCCAGGGTCAGTGAAGAGTTGTTCTGCCATGAGCATTGTAACGTACCCGTCACAGTTGTCTGGCCAAAGACCGTGAATCGTCCAGCTCCCCTTAGGAAGTTTTTGACCCTTCTTTTCAAGACCCGTGTAGGTGCTCCAGAATTGCGTCAAGAGAACAAGGCCACCCGGCGTAGGAGAACAACAAGCATTCTTGACCGGTGTTGTGTTCTCGCATGAAAAGAAGGATGGCTCAGAATTGCACGCCAACAGGATAGGGAAAGTGTCAGGAACTGAGCTCTTCGAAGCTTGCACACCTATAACTGAAGTCACGAAAAGAGCGAGAAGAGTCTTTGCTGAGAAGTGGCCCATATCGTTTAGACCGAGAGCAAGACGACCGAGGGACACGTCGAGAAGTGCCGATATTATATTCGAAATCGCGTGAACGTGCATCAAAAGCGACCATGAGGTTCTTCACCAGCCGATCAAAGAGTCGGCCAATCCGAGGTTCGCAAGGTGTCGGATGGCCAGGTTAGGATGACAGCTCTGACCGTAACACGTTGTTCACTCCGATTACGGCACACGTTGGTATATAACTATCGCTGATAGTACGACATGGTGGTGATGGACAAATGACAAAACTGTGGGACACAGGTACGAGGTTAAACTTTTGATCGAAGCCGGAGATCATGCCAGGGATATGAAGCAACAAGAACAGAACAGAAAGCTCGAAGCCCAGAGATGTTGTCGAGTTCGCGACGGATGCCCTGGGAGATCAGTCGGGATCCAAGGCGCAGCATCGGGAACAAACAAAGTGCGGAGTTTAGAAGGGCAATCAAACATCTGCCCAGCCACCTTCGTCCAGCTTGTACGATGCTTCACTTTCTGGTCGGTCTGGGCTGTCTACAAGTTTTGCAACACGTTCTTCAGCTCGACCTGTTGTCCATGCATAATGTCAGAATACTTGAATATGACGATTTATCACCACCGAGTTCGCATCTGCGACGCTACCTTTACGGAGGAACATCCTGGTAGCTGATGCATGAGACAAGATGTGTCCCCCAATGGGCTTTAGAGCGCCTCCAGCAACGAAGGTCATGGTTGCGCCGGGATCAGCTACAAATGTGTTAGCTAGGAATCTTCACAGCGTGACCACGATGAGAGGCTGACATTGGACTTGATTTGTGAGTAGGATTGCAATCTAGGCGCAAATGTAGGTGTCGGATGCGGGGAGAAAGTGAACTCGACTAACGTTATATTCCTCAGATAACTTGGTTAGTTTAGAGAGCATCTGTACCAGGATCAAAATAAGCGCTGGCAAATGTCGTTGCCCGTACCTGAGCGAGCTTGAGAACCAATGAGTTTGGTTGCTCACATCTTAAAAGTATCGATCTTACTTTTTGTTGCCGTTCACTCAGTTCACCCCTTCCCGAGAAATCTACACGAAATAAGGCCATGATACTGTCGATGATCTTCCCAGAATGTAAGCAGGGACCAACGGTGACAAAAAGAAACACACCAGGAGCCTGAAGTCTTTGTCTTCTGCAAAACGGAGGGAGCATTCGTTGATAAGCTCCATCTAGATGTCTTCTTCAGTACAAGGGACGGCTTTAATAAGTATATCAAGGGCACGTACTTGATGCTCGCTGTTAAATGCACGAGCTTCACTTTCATTAGCAGGCAACATTGTTGACGCAGAGCTCTTAAGTACCATAGAGGATGTTCTCCAATGCCATATTGCCGTCGACCCCGAAGCGGTCAGCGATAGACCTGATACGATCTGGACGAAATGTTCCTAACAAACACTTCAGCAGCAATTGCTTGGGTCACCAAGTTGCTGTGTATACCCTCTGTGTCAATGTAAGCAACCTGCAATACTTGTCAGCGACTGCAAGTCAGCCGAAGGGCAGACCTGCACCTTTCCAGAGGCGCCTCCTAGTTCTGGAGGAAGCTGAGCGACGACGCTCATTGTATGGGCCAGCTGAGTTTTTCCCGTTCGAAATTCGCCATATACTGACAAACAGTGGTAAGTTGTCTCTGAATCAAAATTTACCATACCCTCAGAAATCGATTGCGAAGTAATGCCACCTAGTTCATATTAGAGAAACTATATGAACGAGGCAGAGGTCAAAGTTACCGCCCAAGATTCCATCGACAGATTTGCTGCCTGTGCTGATCAACATGACTCGTTTCCGCTTGTCTTGAACTTCCACTCCGGTAGAAAAGGATGACCCCTGCAGTGAATAAGCCAGGGATTCGTACATGGGAAAGGCAGTCACTCACAAGGATTTTATGTGCTGCTTCCTGCTGTGTGTCAGGCTTTGGTGTTACATATATGCGCTCCGATTGCACCTTGATCTTTTCAACTTTTGCCTCTGACATTCCCTGGGGTTTCATTTGATGAGATCGAAGGAGGTAAAGGTATCAAGTTCGACTGACCTTGATCTTTAACATCTGTCGACGCGTCGTCATATTTACCCCAGAAACGGTATTGATAGCCGCGGACTATCAGCTTGTACGTTAGAGGTGTTGGTATACAGCATAGTACCAGGAATACCTTGAGCTTGAGAATGTCTTGGACGTTTATGCCCTGGCAGAATAAACGGCGGTGCAGAAAGGAGATTATCATCCCACATACATGCTGTTGCAGTTCGTCAACGGTATCAAAGAAGCAGGTCTACGGGAATGCTCAAAATAAAGAATACGCGATAGAGTCATGGCGCATACCTCCTCCTCATCTGGAGACGGTGCTCGAGAGGGTGCGATGGAGCCCTGAGACGGAGCGCGGCGAGGAGGCATGACTCAGAACGGGATTATCTGCTATGTACGTCAGGTGCCTAGACGCTCTTATTGAGCAACGTTTACTGCGAGAAATAGTGGATGACGTCCTGAGCGGTGGAAGTTGAAGAAAAGGAACAAGAGCGGCGCAAGAGTCAAGACGCGTCTGATTCCGATCAAAGTTTCTGACCATGTGATCTTGGCTTTGGTGCTGATTGGCTGCAGCCTCCGATACTTGACAGTCATTCGAGTGTCATTCGCCTCAGTCTCCGGTTTTGATGCGTCGGCCCATTCATCATCTTTTTACTCGAGACGACATCCATTGACACGGATTCCTCAGCAGAGGAATGCTGAAAACTCTAGCGGTCCCAGCAGCGAAATGGGGAAACCATCAACCTGGCGGGGCGCTGGCCTTACCTCACGGGGCTATTACTTGAACGATCGTAAAACGAGGTGTTCTCCACCAATCCACCTGTATCTTCGCGAATATACCGTGGGATCAAAACGCGTCTGAATGTATTCGTGGCTTGAGTCATCTTGAATCTCTGCCGAATAAATTGCTGCGCAAATTGGACGTCGCGCGACCCTGTGCGTCGGTCCTTCTTGATCTAGACACGACCGACCTGAGGTATAATACCTATCGTGTCGCGAAAAATCGAATGCACCCCACTTTCAGAACCATATAATACATGCCAGACGGAGTACTGTTCACTGCCCTTGACTCGCCACGAAGACAGCGTTACCACTCTCGCGAATACCGAAACTTTGACGGATATCGTCCATATCCGTACGCGTTCGGCTACGCCCTCTATGAAACTGTATGTCTCGCTTACTCTGTCGCGCTCATATCCATGCGACAAGGCTGATAGGGCACCTTGCAGGAGTCTATAGAGGATCGAGAGGACGAAGTTGTCTCCAGAAGGCCGCGCGCTACTGTCAGTATTTTTATCCTGGTCTCTCGACCGACGTCCTGTCCAGCTGACAGAAATGATTTCCATAGTTCGTATATGACTATCCAGAGGATCACCAGAACCCAGTCTCTCCCTCAAAGCACATTTGGATCGTGATGGTTGTTGCCGTACGTGACTTTCAGTTAATTTCTTAGATTTTCTGATATAATGGTTGGACGACATCCAGGATGTCGCCGCAAAAGTGCGGCGTTGCCTCCGATGGAAGGACTCTAACACAGCCTGACGTCCATGAGAGGCTGTATGTAGAGCTTGGACAATTTTTCATGCGATTACCTCCATAATTAGAAACTCACCCAAGTCTGTCATTCACAAATGTCAAATAAATCTTTTATGCCTGCTGTACCTCATTCTCGCCGATGTCGCAAAAAATGTCCCCCTCCTCAGTGCACCAAAGCAAAATTCTGATAAGGGTCCAACTTTCATAGATCGAAGTTTCACCTCCTTGACGAGGTACAAAGTGTTGTGTCAAAACAACGAAACTTCCAGGAACAAATTACACTTGAACCCAGGAACTCCGGATCAGAGCCCCAGAGCACTTGCAGATGTCAAGACTCCAACGCACCTCACACTGCCCTACCGGACTGAAGGGATTCACAAAGACGATAGCCTGATCTTATCCAATATATAGGTATCATCCTATCTTACAAAGAAACTGACAACCAAAATGGAATAAACACAGCGTGCATCAATCAATGTTCCCAACCAATCCTCCTCTTCCCCGCTTGATCCTCTCCTCTAAACCTCCCGAGCCACCAAAGACGCGTTTCGATTCTTGACTCAAAAAGCCAACCATACCTTTCGACTTCGCGCGTGCCTCTTCTTCTGCCGCAAGATCCGCCTTCTCCTTCTCCAACAGTACAGCAAGCCGAACCTGTCTCTCCGCAGACATGACAGTAGCATCCAAAGCCATAGCCGCCAAACGCGCAGCGCGTTCCTCAGCGTCTGCACCAGGGCGCCTCGAGGGTTCGGGCGCTGGGTAGGAACGACGCGGTGGGGGTGGTGGAGAACGACTGTCACGCATACGCTTCGCTGGGGGGCTCCGCTCGCGTCTGTCGTAGTAAGGACTACGACTACGCGGGCGTTTACCATGATCGACATAGCGAGACCGACTGGATGTCCTCGCTCTCCCGTTATCGTCAGATTCATCTGACCGTGGCCAGACAGGACGGCGCTCATCGACCTTTGAGTTCCGCAGAGGGTCCCGGCTGTGATTGCGGTGACGTCTGTAATCGGGGCTACGACTGGTAGCGACCCTTCTCGGTGATCGGTCGTCGTCGTAACGAGGACGATTGCTGGAGTCGGGGTAAGCTCGGGATAAGGGTATCGGGGATCTGGATCGACGATCATAGGGGCTGGGGGAGCGGCGGTGATGTCTGTAGGCATCGGGAGACGATGAACGCCGACCCTCTATCCTCCGGTCGTCTGGGCTGCGTGAGTCCCTGTCTCGGTGATGTTTGTGCTCGTGCTTCAGCCGCTTGCGTTCTTCTTTCTCCCGCTTCTTTTCCTCTTTGCTCTTTTTGGGCTTGACGCCATTGCGTTGCTGCATTTCTCGAAGCCGAAGGGGGTTCGAGAGGAGTGCTTCATATGCAGCCTGCTCTTGCTGCTTGATTGCAAGCAGAGGGTCTTCTCGAATTTTGGCAGCAATGTCGCGAGCATTGTTTGCATTCTGGACAGCAATGAAGTTCTTGTGGGCTGCACCAACCTTGTAGAGTGGAGATGGTTAAAATCTCAAATTGACGGCAATTGTTTTCTTTACTCACCTTGGCATTCTCATCGGCAGTCAACATCTTGTCCACTCGCTTCTTCCCAAGAAGGTAGTCCTCCAGGTCGTTGGGATTCTGACTACTCCCTGTTGCTGGAGTTGCATACATCCATTCCAACTTTTCTGTTCTCTTCTTCCCCGTTTGTTCTTCTTGAAGACGTTGCAGCTCCTGCAATTGTCGTTCCTCCTCCTTTTCCTTGCGGAGTTGGTCCAATTTCTTCTTTTCTTCGAGCTGAGAAAGACAACGAATGGTCAGTAAATATAGACAGGTCGGGGTAACTGAGAGACGTACCGCTTTCTTCTCCTCAAGCCACACCCGCTCCTGATTCTTCAACAGGAGCGGATGCCAGGACTTCTTCATGTTCAAGTCTCCACCACCCATTTTTGCGAAATAACAACGTCGAAAAGTTTAGAAAGTTGTTGTTGAGCTCCTCTCGATGGGAGTTGAAGTGAAGGAAGGATGTTTGTGGCTGTGTGGCAAGGGCTTTTGATGTATAAGCCGCACGTGCTCGGTGCCAAATCCGCCAGCAACATCGCCCAGCGGCCGCTGTGTTGCTGTAACACATTCATTGCTGAAAAGCATCAAACTGGGGCTGGTAATCGGGGCCCACACATCCACCTATGTCTCGTCCTGCACTTCGAGATGACGAATATGCAGAATCCGAAGCTTTGAACGGCGGTCCTGGTCTTGATATCGAAGACGGCAGGTTCGTCCCACTTCCGGTCCGCTGCGAAAGTTGTTGACCAAATTCAATTTATGAATTCCTAGGCCAGGACGCTCTATATACGCGTTGACACGCGGAGAGATAACCAAGGGGCTAGCCAATCGGTTTGTTCATTCGCGAGTCTACATCTGCTTCTACCTTGGGATGGCTGCGCTTTCGGTGACCACCGTCGTTCTGAGCTTAAGAGAGGGATGCCCTGGCCTCGCGTTTTACATACTGGAAATCATCATCAATGCATCCATGATCTTAGAAGTCAGTGTCCGATTCGTCGCGTTTGGAAGGGTGAGTGGAACCATCTATTTCCTGCCATGGACATTCATCAAGTATTCTCATTCAGCAATTTTGGCGATCCCACTTTAATGTCATGGACCTCGTATTGACAATATTTTGCGTCTTGACACTTCTGATCCTTGCATTTGCAAAATGTGGCACGGGGAGCAAGGAAGAGGCAATGCTGGACACATTGCTGCTCATCACGCGGAACGTCCTACAATTCGGCCGACTAGCAGCCGTGATGAGACAGTAAGAATGGTTTCTTCCTTCTGGTCGCATCAGCTTGATGGGTGTTCGATAGGTCTGGCCAGTCGATATTCTCACAACCAAAGCCCATCGACATTTCGACCGCACGGCGAGCGGGATTCATGGATTTGGACATTGATAGCGACGATGACAACGACGATGCTAGCCGGCCGCTAGTATACAACCCTGTGGTATTTGACGCGACTGCGGATGAGAGCCCAGCTGCGAATCCACCCAGGGACGCGTTTACAGACATGCCTCGAGCAGTAGAGGCTGCGCGTGATCGAGACGAGGAGGACGTATGGGCACGACTAGGTTGATTTCTGAGGATGGATCGTTTCATACGGGACAATTTCTTGTTTAGAATAAGCTAATGCATCTGTAACATACGATAATTATACGCATGTTGGAATCTCGATATGATGGTAATAGCCATATTTGTGCTGTTCTGATGAATGATGGAAGAAAACAATTGGTGCCGGCACCGAGTGATTCAGAGGGGTTGGAGAGGAGTTGCGGTCGATGTGGAGCAGAGAGGGATGGAGGGGAGAGGGTTGTGGTAAAAAGATGCGGTAGACATGGCAGCCAGGACGGTTTTGAGAATTGCTTCCGGGCGGATGGCGGGATGCCATTGCCAAGTTTAAGCGGACCTGATTGGGATCTGGCGCATTTCGCGTATCCATGAGAGAAAATTATTGTCGCATGGACCATGTGCAGTGAATCCATGTCTCACTGGACCTCATTACCCGCCAGGTCCTGCTAGTCTGCTCGTCGTCGTTGCTGTCGTCGTCGTCGTCGCCATCGTTGTACGAGTACGCTGTACATAAATCTGCCCTTCTTTTGTCACTCCTTTCCCTCCTCTTTCGACGCATGGCATCTGCCTTTCCGTCAGACTCGCCCAGCTTACGGACATGGTGGTCGCTCGCTCCCAAGCACCCCCATATCTCGACACAGGACCTGCGCAGGCCGTACTCAGAGAAAGCCTCGCGTTCTTCCAAGCCGAGCGGCCTCAAATCCATCGCATCTGCGATGGGCTTCAAGTCTAAAAAGCATCCAACGCTCGCGATACAGGACCCCGTCTTCCCCCCTTCCCGTCCAGCACATCCCACTCTCGACACAAATTTTGTCACCAGACCTCCATCCAAGTCTGTCTCATCAACGCGCTCACGGGTTGATTCGCTGGAACCACGGACCCCGCTTGATGACCAAAGAGTCGGCCGCCATTCACTCCTCACGCTCTCCGACATAGACCCCTTTGCTGTACGAGGGGTCGTATCTGCACCACACACTCCTTCTGATTTAAATCGTCTCTCTGCTCACTCCAACTCATCCATCCCCGATTTCTTTTCCAAGAACCCAGACTCTCACAAGTACAATCGAATCTCTTACGCATCTTCTTCCTCCAATTCCAACCCTCATGGCCCAGAACCTTCCCCGCTGAGTCAATCTACTCACTTTCCCGTAGACAGCGGACCTACCAAGAAACTGAAGCCAAAGTTCGTGAATCATCAGTTGATGTAGCGCCTACTGATATACCATTACAGGAGGTCTGTGGGCAGTTTGATCCAGAAGCAATCGTCTCCAATTTACCCCGACGAGTCGCTCGGGTTAGCTTGGGAGAGTCTTGCGCACACGCATGCCAATCGAAATCTCATGTCAAAATCGGGTTCATCGACCACTTTGACGGATAAAAACCGCTTGAGCCAACCTGAACCTACTCCTGTCGCCCGTCCCCAAATGCGCGCGCGAGGCATGACCGATAGTGGTGCAATTGCCCGGCCAGGTTTTCTGCCACCAAACGATACTGCACCTCCCAAAGCGGCTCCCCAACCCCAACCCCCCACGCCATCCCGCTCCCCTTCTACATCTTCTCCACGTGTCATTATACGTCAGCCATCTGTATCACGTATTGGTCTGCCGCCCAGCTCGCCCCCCAGACATGAATTGCCTCCTCCGCCACCCATGAGTAAGGGAACCAAGGCCGATTCAGAGGCCGTCGTTTCGCCATCGAATGGTTCCGCATCCTCGTCCAGCCTTTCATTTGCGTCCTCGGTGTCATCACATAAGGACGTTATGTATAATCAGTCATACAGTCCTCGGCAGAAGGAGAAGAAGCCTCTAGACCGCTCCTCTTCCAGCAAGGCGGAATTGGATGAATCCCGTAACACGTTCCCCAGAACTCAGTATCCTCCATCGACCGCTCCGCGCACACTTAAGAAAGCATTGTCCCATCAGTCTCTTAGTAAACGTGGTTACCCATCAAGCAGCCCCGCCGCCCCCGCCACTCCGCCTGAGGTACTGGAGAGGCCAATGCGCAAACAGCGTTCATTTCATCAACCAAAGCTTCCTGTTCCATCTGTGCCCATCCCTTTGCGCAATTCCAACTCTGTCGGCTCACAGTTATGCGCTCCGTCGTCCACCGATAACTTACCTGTCTCTGAACAAAAAAGGGGCAGTGCAGGAGGAATATCGATACCCACGCGAAAGCGGCTGTTTTCGGGGTCTCGCCGGCCATCTACGTCCCAGAGTATCCCACCTGATGACGACAACCGCTCAATGTTTAGCGTGCGTTCGGACTCTGATCAGCAAGCTGGGTCCTCTTTTTTCAAATCACTGGCACCGCCTTTGTCGCCGGCTGCGACCTCGTCGTTTTGGGAACCTGCACCAGAGACGATGCCGTCCAGTCCTGCGCACGAGTACATGCCGCAGCAGATTATGTCCCCGGCAGAGATGGCAAGGGTAGAGGCAAGTGTGGAAGAGTCTAGTATATATCTGCGGAAGCGAGGTTTTTCGATTCTATCATCCTCTACGATGCTTACCTCTGACGGAGAGGACGAGTCGCCCTCAAGTACACTTTCTCCTTTGGAGCCCATACCTAGGAAGAATGGATCGTCGACCGGGTCACTTCCATCTAGAAGCAACTCACTTCTGACGAAGGGACTGACTGTCCCACCGCGGCTATCAGTTAGACCCTCCACATCCCAAGCCAACATAACTGTGCCATCTCCCACGGAAACTAGCTCCCCGAAAGCCTCCACGTCGAGTTCTCAGCCCATGATGAGTCTCCCCCCGCCTCCAAGACGGCCGCGGCCACGACCTGCCGTTGTCCCTGTGCCCATCCTCTCACCCACGCCCCCTCCTATCCCCGCACCGATCCTCGCCCCCCCTCTCCAAGCTCCATTACCTGATGAGTCGTTTGGTATCGCCACCCCGCTCCCTCCACCGCCAGTGCGGAAGTCCATCCGTGCCAAAGTTTCTGTGGAGAAGGCGCTTCACCGTCGGTCTATCATGAGGAAGCCATCCTTTTTGGAAATCGATGACGACACTGACGACCGGGATACTGACGTTGAGAGCATTGGGGAACCACTCGGTGGAAGTTTCTTGGATCTGGCCCGGGAGTCCTTCGATACTGTACGGAGTATCAGTGAATAAGCCTGGACACTTGCTTTCCCTCGTTTCGCAACATGCTCATATCATTTGCTCCTCAACCTATCTTTAACTGTTTTTATTAGCCCTCGCCTTTTTTTTTTTTACTTTCGTTGGTTTGCAGGGGTTTTCCTCCAGTCAAATAATTTCGCTACAACCTGTGTTAATAGTACCCTCTACACCATTCCTTCACTCCACTGACAATTATATACGTACCAGTACATACCACTTAACCAATTCATTGACATCACCTCAGCATTTGCTACTCACATGCAAACCATAGCTCATTAACTAGTCATAGAAATTGAAAATTGGTCCAGAGAAAACGAGAGATTACATGAAGACTCCATATATCAGTAGCACCCAGCATTATACCCTCCCTACCCATACTCACGCTCGCAAATCCTGCCTAATCCGTTTCATCAGTATGGTATCCAGCGCGTCTCATCGCGCCGAGACGGTGGCGGGCAGCTCCAAGGTCTTTCTCAAGCTTGAGGATCTCGACCTGTTGCTCCATCTCACGCCGTTTGAACTCGAGAACTGCCATGTTCTTGTAATCCATGGCCTCCTCCTCCGATTGCCTTGCCGACACCGCCTTGACCTGCCGCACGAGAGCTTTGCAGGCTTCCGTAACAGCTTTTGCAGCAGCTTCGAGGCGCTCCTGTGTCTTCGACATCAGGTTCGCTTTGACGCGAGATGCGGCAACGAGTTGGGCAGTGGCAGCCGCGACTTCGTTGGAAGCAACGATGAGTTGCTCAAGGGAGTGAGTTCCCGACAGCACGCCATCGGCACTCTCGATCAGAAGATTCGTCGCAAAGGCAACAGCTTTGGCCGCGGAGATGAGACCCTCCGTCCAGCGGTTGTTGCGCTTGTAGAACTGCTGTGTTGTGCTCGAGCCCTTTCCTTGCGCGACAATCTCTTGTTGCGAGTCGGTGGCGGCCTTGATAAGGCGCGAGATGGCGTTGGTGATTGCCATAGCAGCGGCCAAGATAGAGTCATGGACTTGCAGGTCGACAGCACTGAACCGCGAGGAGTCACGCGGGCGTGCCATGAGTTCCTGGAGACGCTCAGTGGCCAACTCGATTGCGCGAGCTGCGCTTGACATCTCCTGCTCAACGATGTCTCCAATATCGCCGTTAGCACGAGCCAAGGCACCGGCTTTGATACCTTTAGGTATGAGGTCGTCGACCACCTCTGACAGTTTGGCGAGAGCGCCACGGACCTGGCTATTGTTACGCATTGCGACTTCTTTGCGCTGACCAGGCTGCAGAAGGTCGAGTTTATATGACTGGAGATTTTCGAAGAAGCGTAGGCCGACGTCTCCGGCCACTCTGGCGACATTGATAATCTTGTCCACTGCGTCGTCGTCACTTGCCAGACGGGTGATGCCTTTGGTGTTGATCAAGACATCTGCAAGTGATTGTGCGAAGTCATTTGCCGATTTGATGACCTCGACCTGGTCGCCACCAACATCGCCTCCAAGGTATAGGTTGTATATTGTCGCGAATTCAGTGGCGTTATTGACGGCTTTCTCAACCATAGATAGGGTATATTCAGGTGTCGAGTTGAGGTTACCGGCTTGCGTCGGTGACTCCAGCTCATAGATGGCATCGTCGACTTTTTGCACACATGCTTGCAATATCGAATCTAAACCAAGAGATATTCGTCATGCATATTGCTGAGGGTGTGGGAGTAACTTACCAATGATTTGGTTCAACTTCTTACGGTTGTCCAAAATCAAAATTTCGATTTCTGCGTTTGTGGTCTCGTCTACGATTCCCTGGTTCTAGATGGACGATTTACAGGTTCAACAGTGATCTGCCAGGAGAGGTTTTTTGCTTACTTGCTGAGTTTCAGAAAGCTGTTGGATCGTACTATCCATTCCCGCTTGAAGAATCATAATTTCTTGATCCTTCTCGTCACGGAGGCGCTCGAGATCACCACCAGCGTTATCTAACTTGGTGAGAAGCCCGTCAATCTGAAGTTGTTTAGCCTAGAGGACAACGGTCAGGGCAGGGTGGCGCGCGTTCAAGACAGGCACATACTCGCAACGAATCCTCAAGTTCTGACAACTGCCTGTTATATTTGTTCATGACAGACGAGACCTCGGAATTCTTGGAACGTGAGGAGTCCTCCGCGCGTTCATTGGCAAAGTTCAGTTCGCGACGCAAACGGTCAGCCTCCTCCTTATGAGATGATTTCTGTCGGTCGATGTCGAACCGTGCTCGGTCACGTTCACGGAGCATATCAGCAAGTTCCAAGGTCTTTGCCTTCAGATCTCGTTCCATTCGTTCCATGCGATCGACAGCCTCCTGTGCTGAGTTGGCCTTAAGCTGCAACTGCTTGAACTTCGAAAGCATATCGAGGTGCTCGTTACGAAGTTGACTGTAGAGTTTGGCCAGGGCTTCGTACTTGTTTCTCCAGAGAGTGACTTGGTCCTGAAGCTGCTTGATCAACTCATCCTTCGACAGCATTTGGGAATTGACATTGGCGTTGACGGCACCGAGTTCCATTTCCAGGTTCTTGACTCGCTACGGCAGTTGCTTGAGTAGAGAATAAAGGAACATTGCGATAAAAGACACATACACGATCATATTGTTCTAGGAGAATCTGGTCACGTTCGTACTGTCCTCGCATGGCAAGCAACTCTCTTTCAAGTTCACTCGCTTGTTGGGCAGCTTGGTTATTATAGAGCATCTGCTGTTGCATCAGTTGCTCTTGAGCAAGTCGCTGGCCTTCAGCTTGTTCTCGTTGTCTCTGCTCAAACTCTCGTTGTTGCTGCTGTTCCGCTTCGAGTCGACGACGTTCCTCGGCGTCTCGTGCAGCTTTCAGAGCAGCTTGCTGATCCTCGTACTCCTTGAGCATACGCGCTTGCTCGTTCACCTCCGTAGCATTGGGCGTTGGTGCAGCTGGCGGGGGTGAGGGTGACTTTACAGCAGTCTTGGGCCGGGCAGGAAGGTCCGGAGCATCACCGGTGTCCAACAGGTTCGGAGGTTCCTAGATCTACAGTAAATATGACGTCCACTTCACCAACCGAGAGACTGTTACATGTGCCAATTTTGGGACGTTGATGAGGCCGGTGAGATATTTGAGGTTAGAGCATTCGTAGTAAAATTTGCGAAGATTATAGTGTTGGGAAGTGTATCGTTGTTTTAGTGGCTCTAACGCGTCGACGTCGTCCGTTCCTAATATATCCGGTAAGTTAAGGTGCAAGGTAGGGAAATTATTGAACTTGCTTCTGTACATCGCCCTCAGCATGCTTGTTATGAACCTGTAAATG
This sequence comes from Hypsizygus marmoreus, assembly GCA_013433165.1. NCBI lineage: Eukaryota > Fungi > Basidiomycota > Agaricomycetes > Agaricales > Lyophyllaceae > Hypsizygus > Hypsizygus marmoreus. The sequence continues at coordinate 3,023,174 of CM024086.1, forward strand.
CCCCAACTCTCCTTGACAAGGGGCACCAAGGCTGAGATGCGACACTCGTTATTTGTAGAATGCCTGAAATGCGAGAAGATAAGCTTTTGGAATGCATCGATTTGATCTTGCAAGCCCATGAGATCTGATATCGTCTCATAGCTGTGTCTAGTTGAGTATACTCCATCAGGAGTAATAGGCGAAGGACCCACCCCTCGTTAGGATCATCTATTCCTTTCAGCGTGACATATTCCTCATATTCGAACAGGCCATTGAACTCAGGTCTCAACCTGTGAAATCTTAGTTTGGCTAGGATGAATTGCACGTATGTCTTGATCAAAGGGCCGTAGCCTAATAACAACTGTTAGATTCATGACGCCCGTAAGTAGAGAAAGTTACATGCCCCGTTGGCCATCCGATTGTACGGTGCGCGCGCATGTCTCGAGCCATGCAGTCTGACCATGAGCCTCCTTGATCGTCTGATATCGATGATGAGGCGCAAGCGCGGAACACAATCGAAATAACGCCGCTCACAATTGGATGACCTTCTTGCAACACCTTATGCACAGTTATTAGGGCCTTGAAGGTCTGCACCTCATCGGCCAGAATAGGTTGAACGCGAAGTCCACTCCAGAAGGATATGGAGGAATGATAGTCCCATGTGAAGACGATGCATTCTATGTATACAGTGAGCATTTAGGACTAACCATTGAAGCAGGACCTACTTCGAACATGCTTCTGTTTCGGTGCTGTCTCTTCCGGACTCGTAGCTTTCTTTATATTCACAACAAGTTCATGCTCAGCCTTGTCTTTGTCGACAGGCCGGGTGGGGTAATGAACCTCCTCGTCAAGGTCGAAACCGCCCTGTCGCGCTCGGCCACTTCCAAACCTACAGAAGCAATGTATATATGTCCGTATCACGTTGCAAGCGAACCTAGACTTACATTGTTACTAGTCGATGAGTGAGGTGGGTTTAACGCGATGACACGAATTGGATGATCCAGGACTCCGGAACGACTGCGATCAATGCGTGTGAATTGTGAAATCCGAGGCTTCATGCTCTCTTTCCGCTCAGCACTGCGGTCGACTTTCCAGCCACTCAAGGCACGGCAATTTGGGCGATGCACAAGGCCCAAGGTACGCTTCGTTCACACAGAACGTACGGACGTGCCATCTATCTACAAGCCGCGACGTGAATCATGGGTCAGCCCGACGATGCTGCTAGTTGGTTTCATACCATTTTTCACCTTTGCTTTGGGCACATGGCAACTGCACCGACTTCAATGGAAAATAGCCCTCATTGATGAACTCGAGGAAAAATTGCAGCTCCAGCCATTATCACTTCCATCAAAAATAAAGTACGCATCTCAGCACTCAAAACCTTCCCAAGTTTCCTGAAACACGTTCTTAACAAGCCTTTCCGTGATTCCGGATTTCGTTTTTCGCAAGGTTTCTCTTCGTGGCAAATGGGATCATGCTCATTCAATGCTTTTGGTTCCTCGCGTCCGAGAAGGCATGCATGGTGCTCATGTGGTGACTCCATTAATACGCGAAAATGGATCCACAATTCTCGTCGACCGTGGCTTTGTGTCAAAAGAATTTGCTTTGGATTCGACTTATCAGCAGGAAGAGGGTGAGGTAGAAGTTTTGGGTATGCTTCGAACCTCTCAACCCCGGAACAACTTTACTCCGAACAATGTGCCCGAGGAGGGGAAATGGTACTGGACCGATGTCGATGCTATGGCCGAGTATGCGGGTGGCGAACGGGAAGGTGTGCAGCCGGTCTTCGTGGAGCAAATATTCGGTGTGTTCCCCTTGCTGGTGGAATATCCTGTAATACTTATTCCATGGCAGAGGGTCACGCCGGAGAAGCTGGTACTCGACTATCTAAAGGGATCCCAGTTGGGCGTGCTGCTACGATTGATTTGAGAAATTCTCACCTTTCCTACGTTGTTACCTGGTGGGTTCATCTGGTCCCTGTGCCATTAGGCTCGAATTGACAGACCGTCAGGTATGCACTATCTGGTCTCACTGCTTTCATGTTCGCCCGGCTCCTTGTCAACAAAAAGCACTCCGTTGGCCGAAAAATGCCACGCTTCAACTGAGCTGGGACAAAGCGTCACTAATACTATACCATATAGCATTTCGCGGACATCGACCGTAGTTGTTACCTCGTGCTGCATCTGGGATACATGTCGATAACTCGTCTTTTGTTGCCCAACTCAGATTATTCCAAAACCAGTTGCTCAGCCAATAGCTGCATGTTTACAAGCACTCGTGGAGAAGTTCAGCACGATGTTTGCCGTTCGTTCCAGTCAGTCCTCGCGCATCCTGTCAGATTGATCTCACATTCGATCCCCATCCAACCTGGGGGACACCAATATCATGCAAGTAAGTCTGCAAGGAATTCCTCAAGCTTTGTCCTCGCTTACAGGGTCTGCGCCCCGTAGATAAGATAAAGGGTCCTGATCGGGGCTTGCCGAAAGCCCAATGCATCACTTGAGCAGCATCGGTTCATCCACGAGCTCTGGCAAAGAGCGACCAATATGTCTTCGGATGTTCAAGTTTTCCCTCCTCATGCCTGCGGGGCAGAAGTGTCCGTTGTGTGTCGGACTCATCAGACTTCGGCGCCAAGGATTTAAAGATGGCCAGCGACTGGCTACACATGGATACTCAAAAGCAGTGGCCAGGCCACATTCTTGCTTTGTCTTTTTTGCACCAACAATGAGTTTTCTGAATTCCAATTCAAGAATATGGCCAACTTCGAGGTTCTTAAAATATATATAATCCAGGATGCGTGAATCGCCAGTAAGCAGTCCGCACTCATTCTCGGTGTCCTGCACCAGCGTCATGCATTCAATTTCTCCCCCTTCTTACAACTCGCTGTATCCTTCTTCACGCCATACCCCCGAGGCACCCCTCCACGCCGTCTAGAGTCTGTACTCAGACCACGGCGGGTCAGCATGATAGCATCAGAGACTTCTGCAGAAAGGCACCGCTACCATCCGACTCATTACGATCTCACTCCGGAATATCGACTTGCTATGGATGACAGGTTCTCGCACGAGGATTATCACGCACGCTTGCGAGCAGATGGTGTGTTTTTATCTCCCCATTATTGGACCACCATTAATGGTTGATTCAGAGCGAAGGGTTAAAGCCGACGTACAACGCGCTTTGGTTGCCCAAAAACGCGCCAGGGCCAGGAAAGCTGCACAGATGGTTGAGCGAGCCCCCCTCAGACTTCAGAGCACGCGCACCATAGCTCAGTCGCTGTCAAACTATCAGAATTCTAGATCTGTTTATCCTGGTGAGTTAATTTCTCGATGTCACCACACTATTGAACATTTCTCTAACCTGGATCTTTGTATGTTGTGGTCCAGATGCTCGCTCTCCCGCCCAGTATACTTCAGCCATCGAACCCGCTAGCCCCAGTTCTCCTGGCAGAAAGCTTGCCCCCCTCTCTCGGTTCAACCCATTTGTAAGAACGCGAGCGGAGTCGTTGTCCTCTATCATCGACGAGGACGAACGTATCCCTTTCCTCCCAGTGGCGGATGATAAGCAGACCACCTGGCGCAAAAAACTGCGGCGCGTGGCAACCATCGGTGACATTTTTACGAAACGGCAGCCAAAGGGTACCTGGGTTTAAGCACTGTCATTACTGGAATTGGCTGTTTTCAGTCTTTTTCGTGTATTTCCTCTTTTGTCTCTTCCATACGCACCTACCTACGACATGCTTGTTGTAAAATTATCACACGTAACCCCGCATCCGCAATAAACTCGGTATACGTACAACTGAATCTATTTTAAGCCCAACGCCAGATCTGGCACGTGGTTCTGTCACGGTGACTGCGCCCATTGAGCAACTCTCGGCATCAGCGCGTCCCAAGGCCCACACCTCGACTACCACTCTCAAACTCTTTGATATTGATTCATACTGGCCCAGCGTTGTGCTCCCAGGTGCTTCAGTGGCTCCTGAATAGTCCCGACTGCACCTATTTATGTCAAACCAATCTGCCGGCACTTCAAGTGGTGCCTTCGACTCTGAACCCTTGTCAACCTCTTCCAGAGCCCGAATCCATTTCCCCGTCGATGCTTCGAGCCCTTTTCGCCCATATCCTTCTCCAGATACTCCACCCAGGGTTACACCCCTGCCTATCAAGAGGTCTCCTGTGCGACGGAATTCGCCACTAAACCCTCAGAACCCTTCTGCGTCTTCTAGACGTCGTGTCCGATCGGTCGACACTCCGGACGTGTTCTTGGAATCTCCTCTTCGGCGCAGAAAGCCTACGAATATCCTCTTCACCCCACCTCGAGTTTTGGACAGCGTTGCAGGAAGGACGCTTGATACAGGACAGGAGGACCATTCGAGTCTTGGCCTTTTCTCCGACGAATACGACTTATGTACGTAGAATTCGTCCATTCCTTTCTGCTATACTCACAAATGGTCCTAGCCCACGAAGGTAAATCCTCCAACTTTTAACACATGAAGACGATTTAGACCTTCTGTATGAAGATCCCAGAATTTTACAGGATGTTCAGCGCGCGTTGAAATTGAAAGCTCGTCGTGAAGCGCGCCTGGGAACGAAATCTACATCTATTGGAATGGATATTACCCCTCCTCGTCCGCAGGCCGATCCTCTTGCCACACAGCCAGTCTTTCCAGTCTCGCCAATGTCGCCGACACCACGCAAAGAGAGCATGTCATCGGATATTGACTTCAGTCCTTCGACCGGAGCTGGCTTTTTGCACCCTGTACCATCGTCCTTGGACAATGGGATGACGCTTGATTGGAGTGGCCTAGATGATAAACCGGAAAGTCGTTGGAAGTTGTCCGGTTCAAAGCACAAAGGGAAGGAAGCCATGCCTCCCTTGAGCATGGTTATGGAACAGCAAGAGACCGCGCACGCTGGTAAACATTATCCACATAATTGCAACGAGAACGGCAATTTGACCGAGTAGCATTGTAGATAAGCTTGCCAGGCTAAAGACTATTGCGACACCCAACACGATGCGGAAAGCGAAGATCACACGCGAACAACTGGGACGTCGGTACAATCTTGTCTATGGCTCCTTGTCAGCTGGGACACCTCTAAACACTGCCAAAATTGCACGGTGGTACCGCAACCAGGATCCGTTGATTAGAAGTTCCCTAGAAAAAGCTGAGCCCTTTACATGGCTCAAACATCTGGATAAACGGGCACTTAAATTATCGGATCGTTTGCATTGGAACCTGTCTGCTTTGATTATGGAAGAACACTTCCATGCCCAAGCTCATCATGATCCAATGACAACTATCCCAGAAGACTCACCCCTACCCGAATCTTCCATGAATGCATCAATTTCTCCTGCTTTCACAAGCCCACAACTCTTGTCTACGACGTCTCGCACCTCGTCAGATTACGCACTTGGCCCCTCGTTGGCGAGAAAGTCGTCCTTGGAAGGTAGGACCACATTTAATTCCCTTGTAGAGTCGACTCGGACATCCTTAGAAGTGGATTCTCGGAGAAGTGGCGACTCATCGTTCAGCAGCCTCCCAATTTTTCCGACTAGTGGTCCAAGTTCCCCAACCAATTTTCCTTTCCAAGCCCGACATCCCTCCCCGCGGGTCGCGAAACCTTTTGTAAACGTTCAAGGAGATTCTTCAGTGGAGCACTCGCTTTCGGATCATTCTGACCGCGAAAGCGCTCCTCGCAACGACAGGCTGTCAGGTCGCTCGAGGCCCGAGCAGGATAATAAGGTCATCATAACCAGCGATTATTCAGACGAAGAGGGCCATCTTCGAGGCGCAGGAATAACCCTGAAGCTGACTGCACCATCACCGGGCATAACTCCGGACGGTGAGCCATCTCAGTCGCCCTCTGTTCCTCAACAAAGACCAAGCCTCGATCGTGTTTTGGGACGGCGGAGAGTCCGCATATCACTTCCTTCTGCCGAACGAGCATCTAAAGTGAACGAGGACAAGCACCGGCAAGAAGCTGATGAGGAAAGAGCGTATGAACTCAAGACAAGGTAGGTCCTGTCAGTTTTCACTTCCTCGTTTTGTTATCTCAGCCAAAGTTCGATAGACTTCTCAAGGACATGCTTGCCCATAATCATCGAGTTCGCCAGCTTCTGAATAGGATCGCCGGAAGTGTTCGGGAGGTCGAAGCGGCCCAAGTGAATGCTGCGGTTTCTCTCAATATCCACCATGTCCCTCTCCCGAAAGTACTCCTTGAAGCGTTTGGCCATGATCCCGCGGCTGTTACTGGTGCGACGCGAAGGTTCCGAGGATGGCGAGCAGTGGACGATATCCAACATCGCCTTGTCCGGCAGCGTGAAGTCTTTCAGGCCTTTGTAGCTGAACATGACAATGATCCTTCCATCTCGAAAAGCGTTCTGGACAGCCCTATAGAGTCTCTCCTCTCTTCCCTGAATACTCTCGAAGTGCATCGCCAGAAAATCGCGGGCAGAGCCGCAGTAGTGGGCGCCACGTTGAAGGATGTGCAGGCGATACACACGGCGGTGAAGGCGGACTACAAAAGTACCTTATCGCATACATCAGTGGTCTATCCTGAAGTACGTACCCGATATTGGCTACTGTGGGACTCTTCTCAATCTTCGTTCAGCTCTCGCAAATCGTCGCCCTGGAGGAAAGTTATAAAGACCAATATCAACAAATCTGGGAATTTGGCATGGACACCCTTACCTTCCTCCTGGATACCGTTACGCCCTTTTGGAGAACATATGGGAAACCTATCGGAGAGGACATTCGGGATTTTCTCATCATCCCCCTGTACCGAAACGAGTTTACGGGCGAATCCAAGAGGTATCCGATCCGTGGAATACCGCGCCGTTCTTTTCGCCACTGGGTGGGACTCGTCCTCTTTTTCATGGCCTCAGTGATCGTCAATATCCTCCAAGCCCGCGCTGCCACTTCTTCAGCTGCCCATTACAAACTTCCCATGATTCCATACGATAGTATTCGGTGGACGGCCATTCCTTTCTTTTGGATTAGTATTCTCATCCAATGGTGGGCTGTTGTCGCAGAATTCGCTATTGTCTTAACTCAGATCGGCATTTTAACCTGGTGGGCTGGTTGGTCGGTAAGAATATTTACCTGAACATCTTATTTCTCCTTGGACTCTGCTTTCGATCAAGTTTTGAAGTTTTATATCATCGTAGAAGCATCGCTACATTGTATTATTACATATTCTATTCATTGATACCGGGATCGGGTGGTGTGTCAGAGGTGGATTTGACTGGTGGGATTTGGTTGGGTGGTGTGACTGATACAGGCGTATTGCTGTGATTAGTAGTTGTTGGTACATAAGAAGTGAACTGGTACAATTGGGCGACCGGCGTCCCACGGCCAGCATCCACACACGAGTGGCAGAATTCTGAGTAAAGACATCAGTAGAGGCATAGTATCTCCAGAGCAATACCACCTACTTCCGCCTTGAATGAGCGGCACATCTGTGCGTTTACAAGAAGAGCATTGGATTATTGTTGATCCTCCACCATGGTGAGACACACGACGTCGCTTTGCACTCGTAACTGATTCTCCTTTGGAATTTTGAGGGGTTGACGTGCCAGTTGTCTGGGTTTGTGGGGTGTCAGTCTTTTGTCTAGCGACCTTCCTCTTGGTACGAGGTGTGCTCGTCGTGCTCGGCTTCAAAAGCTTCATACTGAATGTGGGTGCCGTGGCCTGGGTAACGCTCTCATGAGGTAGGCATCTAGAAAAAATAGAAGTGCACGTACGACCTGAAGCTGGCTAAGAAGCGAACCCTGTGCGAGTTGATATCCCAGATACTCGCGACCAGGAGAGTCCTTTCAAAGTCTTAGCTTTGACATGATGGTAGATGTAGGATCAGCCTCACAATTGTCTCTAATATTTTCCTGTTTTCTTGTATCTTGCGTTCACCGCCTATCCAGCGCCATATTGTGTCCCAAACTGCTGGTGGTGTTCTCTTAATGCGAAATGAAACCACATGAGCGGGTTCATCTTTAGCATTCGCCAGTGAGGGTGCATCAGACATCGGGATAAAGGCAGTATTGGCCTTATCAAAAGGTATACGAGCTTTCAGGATTGTGTAAGGCGTCGCTCCAGGTGTATCCATTACTGTTTCGCATGTAACCACTCCTCGCGGAAAGACCCAACGTTCATATGGTGTTTCGCGAAATTCGAGCACCAAATCAAACTCTCTGATCGGGGCTGGTGATGGCAATGACGTCTCAGTTGCCGAGGGTGTGGATGGTAAAGTAGGCTGAGTTTGTGATGAGGTACCCGAGGGTGGGAGTATTTGGGTACTTTCAGAGGTTGCAAGGGATTGTATAAGAAGACCAAGAGTCTTTAGTTGCTCAGCGGTAGCCTTCCCAGCGGCAGCGAGCTGGAGCAAGTTTGCAAGAATGGGGTTCGACGATGCTGCAGAGTTGACTTGGTTAATTAAAGCCGGTGTAATTGTGGTGACGGCAGTTAAAGAGGATATCAAGGGCGTCGAAGACTTCTCCAATTCGAAGGACGTTGGTGCAACATTGGTTGATGTTGGTTGAGCATAGGCACCATATGGCGTTTTTGCCTGCCACGAACTGTTCTGAGGTTGGTATGCATATCCCGGAAGCGAAGGAAGATGCGTCTGTGGAGACAAATAGTGGACCTCGTAGAAGACAGTATCAGGAAAGGTATGTGGCCCAATCTCGAGGTCACATTTTCCTCTTGTCTGGATCGTGTGCGGTGGCGGCTGAGGTGCTTGATCTGACGTCTTCCCTCCTCTAGACCTGATAGAAAATCGGGGGAACATTGAAGTCAACCATTTTTCTCGAGCTGAAAGACGTCCGTTCAGCAGAAAGCTTGCAAATTCTGAAGAAAGGGACTGACACTGCCGGAGAGAATGCAGAAGCACACAACTATCACATATCATCAGTCCGCGAAAGGTAACAAATAGTTAATTTCACACCTCTCTGGGATGCTCTTCAAGGCCTCGTCATCTTCATTGTTGTCCAGCTCCCAGCCAGGTTCCGAGCCTACAGGAAGATTGACTGGTGCGGTGACGGGTCGGTTCATGGAGATCTTGTTTGGCGAAGTTGTGCAGAGACCTCCGAGTCACTGTTATCGGATCTCGGGTCAGTCACCCAAGGACCTCTTGTCTTTCACCAAAATCTCGCTAACCTTTTATCATACCTCACTGTATACTGAATAGTATTTCTTTCATGACCAGTCGAGTTCGTGAGTACACCGTCTTGAAATATTCTTTGCTGCTCACGAAGTTCCACAGAAAAGGGAGGACCCATATTCAGGCCAGTGGTCAAATCGAGAACACGCCTCGATGCTCGACAGCCATCTGTTAACGGGGATGCGTCGAGTGGAGAAACACCGAGTGCAACTCCTTCGTTCTCGTCATCGATGCCACCTCCCCAAACTTTACCAGAGAGAGCCACTCCAGCTCCGGTGGCTGCGCCGCCTTTGCCTGAGGTCGTTCAATCGGGCTCTCAACGTTCTATTCCTGCCCCGAGCCGACCCCCGACACTTGGTACACCCATCATACCAAATCTTGCCTCACGACAAACGCGTACTACTCCAGCCCCTCCCATGCTTATGACTCAGACAGTGCCAACATCCAATCCTGTTGGACCTACTCCTCAGGGTCCTAGCACTTCTATAAACGCGCCCACTACCTCATTACGGCCTCCTCAGTCACATGTCCTTCATCATTCTGGGGCAGAAAACGTTCCAAGGTTATCCTTGAACGCAGAAGTGACTGTCAAGCCTCATGGAGCAACCAGAAGGAAAAAAGCTGCCGCTGAGCCCAACGAGCCGGGTGAGGATAGCCATCCGGAGCCAGAAAGTGCGAAGCCTCAGCCGTCGAAACCGACAAGGCAACGAAAGTCCTCCCGAGTGGGTACCTCTCCCAAACCTCAGACCAAAAGAAAGAGGAAGTCCACGACGGCCTCGGACGAAGAAAGCGGGGATGAAGAGACAGGGATAACCGAGAAAAGAAGACAGCGACGAGCCTCAAGTGGAACCCCAAGGCCCCGGAGATCACGAGCTCCGTCCCTGCCGCCTTTTGACCCAGATGCGGATCCTGGGGAAGAAATTGACCCGACCGTTGTTACCATGGCCTCTCTGTGCACCGATACTGGCCAGGGTCGCGTCAGTCGCAAGGCCGCGGAAATTCTTTCCAATCACGCCGCCTGGAAAGCTCAGAATAGGGAGAAGAGAGCGCGCATGAAGTCACTTATGGAGCTCAAGAAATATGGGCGAGAGGAGGAAGCCGAAGATGGGGACGCGGCTCAGGATCAATCTACGTCGGCAAGGGGCACACCTGTACCAGGAGGTTCGAACGCCCTAGCTCTCACCGCAAACAACCCAATTCTGGATGACACGGGAAGCGGCTTCGATTACAGCCAGAATCTGGAAACTAGTCGGTATACTGTTCAAGTGCGCATTGGGCCTAATGGAGAGACCATTATCGATGAGGAATCGCTTGTGGTGGATCGCACAGAAGTTGAAGATACAACAACTTACACTCACGTTGTCGAATCGGACCACACCAAGTTTGTAAATTCCGGCTCGTATGGAAAACGTTATCGTGGTTCACGTTGGAGTGCAGAAGAAACAGAAATGTTCTATGATGTGAGCACTTTTTCTTTAATCCTACAGGACTAACTTCAACGTACTTCTTTTACAGGCCCTGTCACAGTATGGAGAAAATTATGAGCTTATCGCATACGTCTTACCAGGCCGAGATCGTAAGTCATGTAAAAACAAGTTCAAAGCTGAAGACAAGAAGAACCCGGCTCGTATAAATTATTGCCTTAGCAATAACACGCCAGTTGGTACGTTTCCCCCCTTTTTAACAAAGATTATACCTCATCATCTTATGTACTAGATATGGCGACTCTATCTCGGATGACTGGGAAGGACTTTTCTGGACCTGTTCCCGAGATTCGTGTGCCTACGCCGCAACCCATCCTTGAGCTGGATTCGGCAGTCGATCGACAAAGTCCTCCCCCCGAACCTGTGCGCAAAAAGAATCGCAAATTGAAAGCACCAGATGACGGGGTTGTTATTGTGGGCGAAGCAGATAGCTTTGTACCCTTCCCTTCGAGCCCATAGTTCGAGTCCAGAATCTGTACGCATTTAACAAATAACTATAAATACACTCTACGTCATCCCATGATTTTGCATCCTTCGCGCTGTTTCGATTGCGTCTAGCATGAAACCGAATCTTCTTCTCGTCCTTTATCGCCTGACAGTAGACAGAGATGCCGCATAAGGTTGTTATCTGTGGGGCAGGATTTCTTGGCGAGTCTTTAATGCCTTCTTTGCTAGAGATTCAAGGCTGACTCGTTGTTAACAGGATCCAACATCGCTCGAGCTGTAGCTGCAAGTTCTTGCCTCCATCAAGTACAGTTGTCTTCGCGCCATCCTGAGCGACTCCATGCGATCTTAAAGAACACAATTCCGAAGGATCGACTCCTTCCTCCAGTTCCCTTAGATGTCACAAAACCGTCATCTCTAAGCTCTGCTTTTGAGGGCGCCGCCGTGATCGTCTCACTTGTTGGCGTCATGCATGGATCTCCTAAGGACTTCGAGGACATCCAGTGGAAAGGCGCAGAGAATGTAGCGAAGGCTGCCCGAAGCGCCGGCGCAAAGCTCATACACTTCAGTGCCATAGGTGCAGATGCCAATAGCAACATACCATACGTGCGCACGAAGGGCTTGGCCGAGGCTTCCGTACGAAGCATTTGCTCGGATGCGACAATATTCCGTCCCAGCATCGTGTTTGGACCCGATGATGACTTCTTTAATGTGCGTATTGCTGTTTTCTCAAATGCCATCATCTCACTTGAAATAAAGAGGTTTTCTCGGTTGTCCAAATTCTTGCCTTTCTTGCCTGTTTTCGGTGGAGGAAAATCGCGTTTTCAGCCCGTCTACGTCGGTGATATTTCCAGAGCAGTCGAAATCATCACAAGGAACGACCCCGAAATCGACAAGCTAGTATCCGGAAAGATCGTGGAAGCTGGTGGGCCGGAAAGTACGTTATTCACACTTCTTATGTGACGTTCGTGGATCCTGATTTTCTCTTTCTCCTAGTCTTCACTTACAGGGAGCTGATGGAACTTGTCCTGGAATACAATCAACGATATCGGCCTATAATATCGGTCCCATATCAAGTCGGCATGATCCAGGGTGCGATTTTGGAGAGATTGCCAGTGAATTTATTCACGGTCACTCGCGCTCAGGTTACAATTTTTTTTTTGTCAACGTCGGTCTTGAACGTATACTAACGTGTTGTGATTATCGAAAACAGGTCGAACAACTAAAATTTGACAACGTCGTCAATCCATCGCCTTCCAATGATTATTTTTCCTTCCGACAACTGCTTGAAAAATATTCTGGTCCATTGACTTCTGTGCATGATATTTTGCCTCGGTACCTTCGATGAGAATGGCTGGTCAGTGCCGTTCTGTAAAGGCTTTTTGCTCATTGAGGGAGCTACAGTATCGCTAATCTCTGTTCGGGAGTTCCGAAGATCCATGGATTTTCTTTCATACTTCAGCTTTTGCATCATCGGGCAATGTACTTATTTTTCCGGTCTGCATATCTGTCGTGGTCAGTCGGACTGTGAGGAACATGAGTGCTTCTCTATTGCTGTGACGATCAAAGAAAAGATTGCCGATGAATCGGCCTCATTCTGTCAATATCTGTCTTTTGTGAGCCTGCGAATGCTCTCGATAGCCAGCCTCTCTGGATATTGATTCTATGAGCGGCATATATGCTCCGTCATGCACAACTTCAAGGTGACATAAGCGTCACAACGTTGATTCTGGGAGCTCTTCCGGAATCAATCTATTTATAGCTTGACTCTTATTCACCATGAGCTTTTAGCTTCAGCGGCTAATTCCCAAAACAACACTACGACTGCCGCGATTCTTGCCTCACGGCCATCGATGACTCTCTCCAGGAACGATACGAACGACACGAACGAAACTCCAAACACAGATGTGGAATCTGCCGAGCCTGACGTCGCAATTCGCGACTCGAGACCATATAGCGTCTTTACCACGAGGGAAAAGTGGTTTATCATTTGCATTATATCATTTGCTGCAACATTCAGGCAAGGCTAACGAATCCTTTGCCTTTATATGCTGAAGACGTCTCTTTGAAAGCCCTCTGACGGCCAATATATACTTCCCCGCAATCCCGGCTCTCGTAAAGGCATTCAGCAAATCCACAGAGCTTATCAACTTGACGGTAATTTCGTCTTGTCAGTTAAATACCTTCCACATTGATTGCTTTACGAAAGGTCACGATGTACTTAGTTATGCAAGGACTAGGTTCGTATCATTCCCTTCTCAACGTGATCGGGAGGTTAAATGACATTATACCTATGAAGCTCCTATGCTTTGGGGACCCGTTTCCGACCGCCATGGAAGGCGTCCTATATTTCTAGGTTGCCTTTTGATATTGGCACTGTCATGTGTTGGCCTGGCACTTGTCCCCGTGTCTGCGTATTGGCTATTGATGCTTCTGCGTTGTCTGCAAGCTGCTGGGTCTGCTAGCACAATCGCAATAGGTATGATCACGAGGATCACTACCCACTGCTCGTGTTAATGAGCTATACCAGGCGCTGGGGTCATTGGCGACATTACTCTGCCCAGAGAACGAGGTGGTTTCCTAGGCATCTTCACTTTAGGACCAATGGTACATTCTAAAAGAAATTGCTTTTATGATTATTGAAAGTTTGTTAGCTTGGACCTGCTATTGGACCAGTGATAGGTGGAGCACTCGCTGAGCATCTCGGTTGGAGGTAGTGCGAAGTGGCCTCGTTTTTCTCAATATTTGTCTGATTCCTGCCATCAGATCCATATTCTGGTTTATGTGTATTGCTGCTTCAGGGTGCTTCATAATGCTTGTGTTGTGTGTTGTGTTTCCCTCCTCTAGCCGCATAGCAATCCCATTGCTAATTTAACATTTCATATAGGTTTTTGCCAGAGACCTTACGCCGCCTCGTTGGAGATGGAAGCGTCATCCCCTCTGCTTTATATCGTCCAGTGATACCCATCATCAAGCACAGAGGGGAGCCGGATCTAGATTCCATCCCAAGAACAAGAGTCTCGTATAACCCGTTTCGCCTATTGGTCCACACCGACATCATCATATTGCTTGGTCTGAATGCAATCGTCTGTGCCGTGTATAATTCATTCACGGCCACTACGTCTACCCTATTTACTTCGGCTTATCCATTCCTCTCTGAGACAAAGATAGGATTGTGCTTTCTCGCTATTGGAGGCGGCATGGCCATAGGGAGTACCCTCAATGGCAAATTCTTGGACTGGGAATATCGACGAATAAGGGAGCAACTAAAGCAAGAAGTAGCTATAACTTCGGAAGGAGAAAAGTCCACTCAGCCACAGAATACCTCGAGCATTGAAGACTTTCCGATCGAGAAGGTACGTTAACCCATCTCTCTCTGAGAGCCATCAGTGACTCCCGGTTCCTCTCAACAGGCACGGTTGAGGGCACTTCCTTTCTTCGTTATCGCGCTGATCGTTTGCTGCGCTGGTTACGGCTGGTGTTTGCAAAAGCAAGTCAACCTCGCTGTGCCGCTGGTTCTTCAGACAATAGGCACGTCAAAGTAAAGCATGTTCTCATTGACCGGGAAGCTCACGGTGGCACAGTTGGTTATATTTCGATAGCAGTGATGAATTCTACGCAGACACTGATGATCGACCTTTTCCCCCGACAAGGCTCCTCGATAACAGCCTGCGTAAGAATTTGTCATTTCACCCCTGCTACCCCTTCATTAACATACGAACATGCAGAATAATCTGGTTCGGTGTTCTTTCAGTGCTCTCTTGATCTCTGTGATACAGCTCATTATTAACGCAATTGGAATTGGGTGGACCTTTGTGCTATTGGGCGGTATTACTGTACTAGTTTTGCCTCTATTATACTTGGAAATGAGGGTGGGTTCAGCATGTCGAAACAAACGACTCGCATAGCAGGCGATGCAGCTGATGCCTTGAACAGCAACACAGCAAAGGACTATTTACATGATCCATACGACTGTTTGTAGTTTTTCGGACTAAACAATGGATGAATCCCCGCCATGGAAGTCTATTATACAATCGTCTCTAATTCTACCATCCCCGTAGATATTGATTGGCAGCTCTAACGGCTACACCCAGTTTCTGTGCAGCGAAAAGTGGCCAGTGAGGAGTTCTAATCAGCTCTCGGGCCAAGAAGATGACGTCGGCCTTGCCAGATTTGAGATATGATTCTGCTTCCAGCGGTTCGGTGATCATACCAACCGTGCCTACTGGCAAGGTGGGAAGGGCTTGTTTCAGAGCTTCCGCAAAGTGTACCTGTCCATTTGTCAGTCTATAGATTTCGCTTTTGTGGACTTGTGCACATACTTGATAACCATGCTTGACTGGGATTTTCTGTTTCACCCAGTTCCCCCCGGAGCTGCAGTCGATTAAATCTACTCCGAGCTTCTGCAATTCCTCAGCGAAAATGATGCTTTGTTCTATACCCCACTGCAGCCATACTCCCAAGCCATCTTTCTCCGGACCCTCAGCCCAGTCAGAGGCGCTGATTCGCACGAACAGCGGCTTGTCTGGCCAGGCTTCGCGGCAGGATTTCATGAGACGCAGAGGGAAACGCAAACGATTCTCCAAAAGCTGTCCTCCGAATTCATCATTGCGATCGTTCGACAAAGGTGAAACGAAAGAGTGGAGGAGATACCCGTGCGCCGCGTGTAACTCGATAAAATCAACTTGTAACATCAGCACGAGGCATAATCTATGTCCAACGGATAGGTCCTTACATCCAGCCTTCTTGCAGCGCTGTATTGCAGAAATGAATGCATCTTGGAGTTTCTTCATGTCTTGTTCTGACATCGCTTTCGGAATCGGATATGTATCAGAGAAAGGCTTATTACTGGGACCATAAACTTAATCTTCTTCGTAAATATGCAAGCAAAAACGAGTCAAACGGTGGACTCACCACTATCTGGCCAGCCATTCTCGTCTTCTGATGCTGTGTGAGGTGCTCCCTTTCCTGCCTTTAATTGTACCCATGGTGCGTGTGTCGACGCTTTCCTTCCGGCATGGGCCAGTTGGATGCCGATTTTGGTACCCTGGGCATGACAAAAGTTTACGATTCTGCGCAAAGGCTCAATTTGAGTATCCGTCCATAATCCCTATGTACGTCTTCATAAGAATACGAATATATTTCCCATCAGGAAACTTAATTGGAACTGACCGCGTCTTCTGGGGAAATTCTTCCTTCGGGAACGACGGAGGTAGCCTCCATGCAGATTGCGCCTACACCACGAGTCGCAAAACCCTGCAGACAGGCAAAGGTATAGAGGTACCGACTTAACCTTTGCAAAAAAAGAACTTACTCCAATATGAACCAAATGCCAATCCGTGGCGTGTCCATTGTCTGAACTATACTGACACATCGGGGACTGCCAGACGTGATCAGCACAACATGCGTCGACCTTGGATTTTGAGATGAACCAGTACATACCACGAATATACGATTCTTGAACTCCATGCCTCTAAGAATCAAGGGCCGGAACAAGAAAGGTGTGTTTTCATCCTGTTCTGTCGTATCAGCATGATCCAGGTAAACGACAATGTAGGTTTCCGTACCAGAGTCAAACTATTGCCTACAGCTGGCTCATTGAGAGGAAAATACTGGTAGGCCCCTGGGACGGAGTGATTGATATTTGGCGACATTGTTCAGTGTAAGAGGCGGTCAGCACCGATGGGAAAAGGACCCATCCTCTATTCACATTTACTGCATCGCGATTCGCCATCATGAAGCCCGGATGTGATATGCATATCGGCAAGCCGGCCCGGTGATGACCGATACTCATCATGAGGTCATGTTCTCAGCCAAATGTAACCTCAAACCATGATCAGAAGAGAAATCCCTCGCGTTCTGTTGGAACACCTCCAGGCGATTGAACCTGGTGCAAAGTTCACGGGGAATCTGCCTAAGATCCGATCTTCATCTGGGAATCTATATTTTGTTAAGTCTGGGTCACCTGTTGAAAAGGAACAATACAACGGGGAGGTAGAATCACTGAAAGCCATCGAGGCAGCAGCACCGGGCCTGGCACCACACGTTCTATCATACGGAACAGATAGCGGCGACAAGCCCTATTTTATCTCGGAATATAAAGACCTGGGGCGGATCACGGACTCGACTGGCAAGGTACTCGCGACAAGGTTGGCAGAGGAGTTACATGTGTATCAAAGCGCGTACGGCTTTGGATTCCACGTCCCCACTTATTGCGGTGCAACAAGACTCAGGAATGGGTGGTTTAAGAGCTGGGAGGAATGTTTTGGTGCGATGATCGGCGATTTATTGGACCAGTTGGCGATGAAAAGAAGTTACGGCGAGTTGTGTGACCTCGGCCAGAGGGTGAGGAAAAGGTGAGCCCATGTCGCTTCCATTTTCGCAAATCGCGATGAAGCCACACTGCAGTGTAATCCCGGAGCTCTTAGGTGCTGAGCATCGTCGTCTCATACTATCCTTCGCTGAATTGACAAAACCTCATAGGACCTTTGAATATCCGACCAGTCCTTCTTCACGGTGACCTTTGGGTAAGTCTGGCTCTCCCCGCAATCCCGAAATTCTGACATGGTGTGGAGAGTGGCAATGTTGGCGTCGACCTCTCGACGAAGCAACCCATCATTTTCGATCCTGCATCCTTTTTTGGTCACAACGAGGCTGAGTGCATAGTGTTCTAATCCGAGTGAATGTTTTTACCAACCTCATATTGCAGTCTAGCCATTGCTAGGATATTTGGTGGATTTCCATCATCGTTCTTTACCACATACCATGCGCTCCACCCAAAGTCTGACCCTGTCGACCAATACACCCTCCGAGGCGATTTGTATGAGCTCTTCCATTATCTTAACCATACATTGCTTTTTGGGGTGCGTGGTTGATTGTGTAAAATTGAGCACATATGTATCTGATGGGAAAGCAGGGCAGTTACGCGGATAGCGCGAGAAGGAAGATGGTTAGGTTGCTTGAAGCCAAGAGAGTGGAAGAGTGATGATCATGCAATTAACTGTCACGGTTTCGGACGTTGTTTCAACAAGCATCAATAGACATGTAAAGGCATTGATCAATAAAGCCAAACTGCGCTTAGTAACTGTTCAGAGTTGCCTTTCCGATTCGCACTCTCTTCAACGTAGTCATCATCTTCTGAGGCCATTGCTCCTCTCTCCTCCCCCTCTCTACACTGAAACGATACTGATACCCTTGCGTGCTCAGTGTACTAATTAGCGAGGAACTTGGGTTTATATTTTACAATTTTCGTGTTGTATTATGAGCCAAGGTATTTTCCCATTCCTCGTTAGCATTTGCCTCTCTCATCGTGCTTTTGGCAGACTTTAATCCTAATGAAGACCCATACGCATACGAGGACCCTAACTATGGCATGGACGAAGATGAAGACGGCTACGAGGAGATAACGCAGGAGGACTGTTGGACAGTCATCTCCAGTTTCTTCGACCAAAAAGGGCTTGTCCGACAGCAACTTGATTCGTTTGATGAATTCGTCCAGAACACAATGCAGGAGCTAGTTGATGAGAATTCAGACCTCATTTTGGATCAGGCGGACCAGCACACGGGGCATGAGACAGACATGACTCGTCGATACGAAATCAAGTTCGGCCAGATCTATCTTTCTCGCCCGACTGTTACCGAGGCGGATGGATCTGTCGTTCCTGTATTTCCCCAGGAGGCCAGGCTGAGGAACTTGACCTACTCCGCACCACTATATATTGAAATGAAGAAGCGGGTGTTGGTGGGACGGGAGAGCACCGATGGGATGCCAGGGGATATTGCATGGGAAGCAGAGCACGAAGGCAACCCGGACGATTCAACCAAAGTTTGGATAGGAAAGGTGTGTGCTAAGTATTCGTAATGATGCCTCTTGTCAATACATCCCAGGTGCCGATCATGCTTCGGTCAACTTTCTGTATACTTCGAGGACTGCAAGACCAGGACTTGTACGATCTCAACGAATGTCCTTACGACTCGGGAGGATATTTCATAATCAATGGGTCGGAAAAGGTCTTGATTGCTCAAGAGCGCATGGCGACCAACCACGTTTATGTCTTCGCCAAAGCTCAACCCTCACCGATCAACTTTTTGGCTGAAATTCGTAGTGCTGTTGAGAAAGGCGGAAAAACCATCAGTCAGTTCCAAGTCAAGATGTTCCATCGAAACCAGGAGCGATCGGTGAGCCACTTTGAGCACGCACGATGATGGCTTTCTTATACCACTCTCAGTTAGGAAATGTTATGAAGGCCACAATACCGTACATTAAAGTCGACATTCCTATCTGGGTTGTTTTTCGTGGCCTCGGTGTCATCTCTGATCGAGACATCCTGGAACACATCTGTTACGATATGCAGGACGCACAGATGCTCGAGATGCTCAAGCCATGTATTGACGATGGTTTCGTCATCCAGGACCGAGAGGTTGCCTTGGATTTCATTGGAAATCGTGGAACAACTACCGGTCTCTCGCGCGAACGTCGCATACGCTATGCGCAGGAGATTCTACAGAAGGAGATGTTGCCCCACGTCTCGATGGCTGAGGGATCCGAGTCCAAGAAAGCATACTTCTTCGGATACATGATTCACCGGCTGCTTCTCGCTGCCCTTGAACGGCGAGAGCTGGATGATCGTGATCACTTTGGCAAAAAGCGACTTGACTTGGCTGGACCCCTCCTTGCCAACCTTTTCCGAATGCTGTTCCGCAAATTGACGAAAGATGTCTACCGTTATTTGCAGAAGGTTTGGCGCGTCATTCTAAGTATCTTTTCCACGGCTAACATCATTTAGTGTGTCGAAACGCACAAGGAATTCAACCTCGCATTAGCCGTCAAACACCAGACAATTACGAATGGCCTTAAATACTCCCTGGCTACCGGCAATTGGGGTGACCAGAAAAAATCCATGTCGTCTAAAGCAGGCGTATCCCAGGTGCTCAATCGATATACATACGCATCAACACTTTCCCATCTTCGTCGGTGCAATACCCCTCTCGGCCGGGAGGGTAAAATTGCCAAACCTCGCCAGCTGCACAACACGCATTGGGGAATGGTGTGTCCTGCCGAAACCCCAGAAGGTCAAGCCTGTGGTCTGGTTAAAAATCTGGCCCTAATGTCTTGCATCTCCGTCGGTTCCTACTCTGCGCCTGTCATCGAGTTCTTGGAAGAGTGGGGCTTGGAGTCTCTCGAAGAAAATGCGCATTCGTCCACGCCATGCACCAAGGTGTTCGTCAATGGTGTGTGGATGGGTGTTCACCGCGATCCTGCAAACTTGGTGAAGACAATCAAGAAGCTGAGGCGGAAGGACGATATCAGTCCAGAAGTATCTGTGGTGCGGGATATCCGAGAGAAGGAGCTGCGACTGTATACGGATGCTGGTCGTGTATGCCGACCTCTTTTCATCGTTGAAAACCAACAATTGGCGCTTCAGAAGAAACACATTCGGTGGCTTAACAATGGGTACAACGACGATGGGGAGGAGTACAAGTGGGAGCAATTGGTCAAAGGCGGTATTATCGAGTTGTTGGATGCAGAGGAAGAGGAGACTGTCATGATCTCGATGACGCCTGAGGATCTGGAAAACTCTCGGTTACAACAAAGTGGTGTTGACACATCCGCCAATGAGGCCGACTTCGACCCAGCAGCTCGACTCAAAGCTGGCATCAACTCTCACACTTGGACGCATTGCGAAATTCACCCCAGCATGATTCTAGGCATATGTGCGAGTATCATCCCATTCCCTGATCATAATCAAGTGAGCTTCAATTACGCTTGGTTCTAGGTGTACATCTGACTTTACTTCCATAGTCTCCACGTAACACATACCAATCTGCCATGGGCAAACAAGCAATGGGTATCTTTTTGACGAACTTCCTCATTCGCATGGACACCATGGCCAACATCCTATATTACCCTCAAAAGCCCCTCGCTACGACTCGTTCCATGGAATACCTCAAATTTAGGGAACTTCCTGCTGGCCAAAATGCCATTGTTGCTATATTATGCTACAGTGGCTACAATCAGGAAGATTCTGTCATCATGAACCAGAGTTCTATCGATCGGGGGCTGTTCAGGAGCATATATTATCGCAGTTACATGGATCTTGAGAAGAAGAGTGGGATACAGCAGTTGGAGGAGTTCGAGAAGCCTGTTAGGGACAATACCCTTCGGATGAAGCACGGGACATACGACAAACTCGAGGACGACGGGTTGATCGCTCCAGGTACTGGCGTGGCGGGAGAGGATATCATCATCGGGAAGACAGCCCCAATCCCACCTGATAGTGAAGAGCTTGGTCAACGAACACGGACGCACACTCGTAGGGACGTTTCAACACCTCTCAAGAGCACAGAGAGCGGCATTGTGGATCAAGTCTTGATCACCACAAACTCCGAAGGGCAGAAATTCGTCAAGGTTCGAGTCCGGTCAACTCGTATACCACAGATTGGGGACAAGTTCGCCTCTCGTCATGGTCAGAAAGGTACAATCGGAATCACGTACCGTCAAGAAGACATGCCCTTCACGGCTGAAGGCATTGTTCCTGACATCATCATCAATCCTCACGCCATTCCCTCCCGTATGACCATCGGACATTTGGTCGAGTGTCTCTTGTCCAAGGTTGCAACCCTCATCGGTAATGAGGGTGACGCTACGCCTTTTACTGACCTTACTGTGGAATCGGTATCAACATTCTTGAGGCAGAAGGGTTATCAATCCCGCGGTCTCGAGGTTATGTATCATGGCCATACCGGTCGGAAGCTGCAAGCCCAAGTCTATCTCGGGCCAACCTACTACCAGCGCCTGAAGCACATGGTGGACGATAAAATCCACTCACGTGCAAGAGGACCTGTCCAGATCTTAACACGACAGCCTGTGGAGGGTAGGAGTCGTGATGGTGGTTTGCGTTTCGGAGAGATGGAACGTGATTGCATGATCTCGCACGGCATTGCTGGTTTCTTGAAGGAACGTCTGTTTGAAGCTAGTGACGCCTATCGCCTTCATGTTTGCGATATGTGAGTTTTTATCATGACACTTTCGCCGTGGGTGACTAACATTTATGTTATAGTTGTGGGCTGACGGCGATCGCCAATCTCGTAAATATCTCAATTCCCTTTTGACCTGTATTGCAGCACTAACCTATTCTTCTCTCCTCAGAAAAAACAAAGTTTCGAGGTACGATAAAGTTCATCCTGGCCAAGACTTAATCTGATCCATCTCCCAGTGTCGTGCATGTAAGAACAAAACAGCCTGTTCACAGCTCTATATTCCCTACGCAGCGAAACTACTGTTCCAGGCAAGTTTGTAATTTATGTCACTGAAACGACTTGCTGAAATCTTGCACAGGAGCTACAGAGCATGAATATTGCTGCCCGGTTGTATTCAGTGTCCTCTGGGCGTATTCGGGATTGAGATTATCGCGCGAGAGAGCTGCGAGCATGTATGGTATTGATTAAACTTTTTGCTCAATATGTATGTATTATCAGAAAGAAGCGATGCAGTCAGTTAGTCGTTTCTGGATCTTGCCTGCCCACCTTCAATGAGGCCCTGCCGCTCATCCCCTGTTCCATGATGCTCGCCTGAAAGCCGACGCTTTTTAGGATGTAAGTCATCCTCGCCATCGCTCCCGGGCTCCTCATCTCCAATCTCGAATACTACATCTTCAGGATGTGCTGGTCCAGTCCGCCTCTCACCAACAAGGGTTGCATCATCATCATCGTCCCTCGCTCTGGTTCGATGAGCAAGAGCCTCTAGGTCATAGTCTTCTGCATCTTCTTCGTCTTGAGCGATCTCATCTGACATGGCTAATGTGAAACAAAGAAACAGGTAAGGTTTGTGCCACAGCTTGGATAGGGTGAGAGACATATCTTCTATTGTTGGCCGATGGCCGCCACAGAATAGCTATAGCGGCGAAGGCAGCGAGGTACAACAACGCAAGCCATCCGTCCAATAGCCACCATCGAACACGCCAAGATTTTGCCGCGTAGTCTTCAAAGGAGTCAGTATGCGAATCCCTTGAATGAAAAATTAAGTTCACCTTCAGCGAGACGACCCGAGAACGACAACGAGGATACAACAAAGAAGGCCGCAATGACGAGGACGGTCCCAATTAGGATATAATATAGTCTCTCGAACATTTTTAGCTTGTACCGCTGCTTCCGAGCACGGAGCTGAGCGATGGTGGCTGAATTGAGCGAGTGAGGGTCAAGTCGCAGCAAAGGGAGCTGATTTCACGAACCATTCAAGGAATACATGATCCAAAGAAGGAAACCACTTAGAGTGAAGGCAAGAGGGATGACAAATAGCAAGAGCACGAGCGCCGACGTTGACTCTAGTGTTAATTCGACAATTCCAATGGCGTATAGAACTGGAATAAAGGATATTAGGCGTAAACAGAAAGCGGTGGTTTCATTTGACACTTACTCCCAAAAACGAAATGAGCACCAGCAAGGAGCTGGCACTTCAGCATTGTTCGACCAAGTGACTCGCGGACAACACTGAGGCCTAGAGAAACCACGAGTAACATGAAGAACGACATGGCGTTCCGTGCCGCGTCCAATATCGCAACTGATTTGTTGTCAGAGTATGAACAGCCAACACAGAAATTTTGAACGCTTTCAACTCACCGACGATGAGAAAAACAGTCGTGGTTGTGCTCCTTCCATGGGCGTTAAGGTATCTGTAGTATGCTGTTGGCGGTCAGAAGTAAGAATAACCTAACATGAGGGTAAACATTTCGCACCCCAGTTTGCAACCATCTCGATGACCAGCAGACCTACGAGGCTGGAAAGATAATACTGGCAGTCACATGAGTAAAAGGTCAATTTGTTAGAAATGGTCCTTTACCTGAATGGGCAGAAGCTCGTGAATGTGACGATAACATAACCATCCCCAGGCGGCAGCAAAAGTTGCATAAAATAGAGTCATGGCAAAGTAGAACTGGGCAATAAATGAGTCTTTATTGCATGGATCATTGGTGTGAGGTACGCACATTGACTTTAGGGTAATCAGAGGCAGGTAATTTCCCATCAAAGGTGTTCTTGAACAATACTAGACCCTTATAAGATGGGTGAAAAGGAACATCTGTTGATGCCTGGCTCGATGATGCTTGAGCAGTAACAGGTACAACAGCTGCAGCAGGGGTGTTGAGCAACATCACAAGACACACAAGATTGTGACTTGCCTACACAGTAATATCCCGTCTTGCGCACAGGATATTGGATTGGTTCCTTATACTGGTAAAGCCCATCCGAAGCGGTGTCATTCGGTTGACGGGAAGCGAGCGACAAAGAGTGAACAGATAGACCTCGTCTCCACGGCGACGTCCAGTTGCTTGCAGGTGGTGTAGGGTTGCCTTCTGGGTTATTCCAAAAACCGCTACTTGAGAGGTTCGTGCTGGTCCTGTTGGCAGGGAGCTCTAATCTTGCCGACCAAAAGCTGGTCTCGTTGAGGGGTTTCGAAGCCGGGAGGTCAAGGATAAATCGACCAAGCTGATCTCGAGTACATAATCCATCGGTTACTGCACGCGCGGTACAGACATAAGTTTTCTGTAGAAAGTTCATGGCATTGATGAGTGAGACGTGTGCGACAGGGACGGTCTGTCCACTAACAGGCAGGTAATCATCTGTTGGGTCGGTGACTCTTCCGAGATACTGCGCATCCGCCCACTCATATATTACCATTGCAAGCTGTCCCTGAGACGTTGCATCAAAGCTGACTTTATGAGGCCATTAAGATATCATTCTTCAAACGTTCATGAGGGTAGATACCGTTAATATAGGTCGACTTGCTCCCCCACATCCCGCTGCATATTTGGCGAGAGTAATCTGTTTATACAGTGAATACAAGCATCTTCTCTAGAACAGCAAACTCACCCGTGTCAAGAATAGGTACTTCATATGCGAACGAGGAAAGAACGAGGAGGAAAGAGACAAACACGAGTCTCAGCATAAGACCGGGTATGGTGGCGGTGACCATGACCGCCAGAGGAAACGTATTGTTTGCAGATGTTTCTTTCGGAAGACTTTGGATTAGGCCCCGCAGCTTAAGCAGTTACGTAATTGCAATTAACCACTTCCTGCTTAACTTACAGCTTGCTTACAGGCATGCTCGGTGACGATGAGGACGTTTTCGACAGTGTGACATGGGAGTCTGCCGCTGCTGCCCCAAGCTATGATACAGAGGATTCTGCACCGTCTGGTCCTGGTTTCAGACAAAGCACCACAGATAGCGAAGGGCCGCACGATCCCAAGTGGGAGGGATACCTGATCACCACTGTCAAGGACCCCGTGAAGGAGCTGGCAGAGACCAAAGATGCCTACGTATCATACATGGTACAGGCGAAGGTAAGTATCCGCTCAAGCCGATCGAAACTCTCCCAACCATTGTTTCAGACAAACCTACCAATATTCTCCACCCCTAACCCGTCATCTCGCCGTCGCTTCCAAGATTTTGTTTTCTTGAGGGAAAATCTTGTACGAGACTTCCCTGCATGCGTTGTACCTCCTTTGCCGGACAAACACCGATTAGGTTCGTCAAATGCACCATCGCCGTTGAGCCTAAGCTGAGTGGTGTTGGTTGTTAGAATACATCACCGGTGACCGCTTCAGTCCAGAGTTTATGGAGCGGAGAAGACTCGAGTTAGCAGCAATGCCATTCTCCGGTGTAACAGATACTCATAACTATTTCTTTAAACAGCTTGCATCGATTTCTACAACGAGTGTCTCGGCATCCAACACTGCAACGAAGCACACTTGTCCGTGCATTCTTCGAGTCCACGGAATGGGTAGGACTAATTCTACCTTTTTTATTGGAATCGAAAACTTACCACTTTCAATTTAGCATGTGCACATGCACCAGCACATCGCGCATCCTCCAGGCCCGGAACCGTCGCCCAGCATTATTGACAACATATCTGACACTCTACTGAACGCGTTTGCTCGAGTCAGGAAACCCGATGAGCGGTTTCTAGCCATGCGTGAAGGTGTCGATAAGTTCGAAGAGGGTTTGGTGACGTCTGAGCGGCTATACAGTCGAGTCAGAAGTCGATCAAGCGGTGAGTCCTTCCATTCGCGCCCTTGCGTGTTATTCGTCCATTCGAGTATCTGAGGCTAAAGAGACGGCAACCCGGAATCCGGTGAAGACCTCACTGCCGATTACCACGATTTGGCAGTCGCTGTCCAGGGTCTAGGATTCCTGGAGTCAGGTATCACCGATCCGTTGAACCACTTTTCAAATACTCTGCTCGAGTTTTCTGCTCTATTACGGCACACGGTATGTCGGTTTCCTTTCCGTCGACCATTTAAGTCAATTAACCCCTTCCCAGACACAAACAACAACAGATCCTCTACTCCTTCACCTTCACTCTCTCCTCAGTTATTCGCATGCGAACCGCGCCGTACTCAAACTTCGAGACCAGAAGCAACTCGACTTCGAGGAACTTTCGGACTATCTGTCCGGAGTCACCGCTGAGCGAGACCGACTTGCTGCCGTCATCAGCGGTCATGCTGGTAGTACCGGTTTGGGTCTTGGGGCATATCTGAAAGATCGCGTCGATGCCATACGCGGAGCGGACGATGATAGGAGTCGAGTTGAGAAGATGCGAAAGCTGGACATCAAGATCAAAGAGGTGCATTTCCTCTTCCCCAACACATTTGCGTTTTGTGACTTTTCTGACCCTAAACATCAGCTCCAAGACGCGGTTACAACGGCGCACGAAACCTCGGATGCTTTCAGCGACGAGACACTTCGTGAACAGGCTGTTTTCCAATACGCAAAGGAAGCAGAGATGAAGGAGATGTTCGGCAATCTTGCAGATGGACAAATCGAATTCTACAAGGCGGTATGTAAGATATATAATAGCGATAACGTCAAACTCATGCTCTATGAATCCAGGCAATGGAGGAGTGGGAGAGAATCATACCCGTTATTCAACGTATACGCGTGGACGTTTAATATTTGCACATCATGTTGTGAATATCTCATAATTTATGACTGCTCTGTCGTTGTCGTTGGTTCTGGCTGCTGTGGTACTGGCACCTTCGGCTCCACCATACTGGAAGCCGCAGCCTCTTGTTTGGCTTTCACTCTTGCAGCCTTCTCTCGCTGTAACTTCACAGCAGACTCTTGAACTGCAAGAGACAACTTTGGCTTGTGTCAATAAGCCGAAAGACTAGGTGGACCATTTGGCTCACATTTATGACACCCGTGTTCACTGCACGAATCATGAGTGTTTCGGCGTCAGCCTCAGCGCCGGGGGTCGTATCTTGCGCATTGGCAGGTATCCATGGCGCAGGCTCCTGAGACTTCATTTGTGAGACATGGGCTACCACAGAGAAGATATGACATTACCGTTGGACGCGGAGCTGATGGAACTTTGTTGTCTTTCAGTTCAAGCACAATGGCGAACGAAACCTCACCTGCGAAACGCGCACACAAAATAAATCACGTTCTATCTGCAAAAGAAAACGACTTACTGCCCATGTACATTTGACCAAGTTGTGACTCGACCATGGTGAGCTTGACAAGAAACGCACGAAAGTACTGCCCAAGGGTCGCAGCAGTCATGGCCTCCTCGACACTGAATTGGGATTTCTATCAACATCAGAGACGAGTTTGCAATAGATAGAACTCGCCTCGTATCCTTATTAAAAGCCTCCACTTCAATCATATTCTCTACAGAGAAGATAAATCGTTCTAGGGCGACTTGCTCCTTGTCCTTGATAACCACTACAACCTTATCGACATGGCCCTGTGCAGGACGAAAGTTAGTCATTTCGGAATCTAAAGAAACATTGATAGGCACACACCTGAACGAGCTCTTCACCGATAGCCTTCACAGCTCCCGAGATATATTCGTTCAAAACTGGATGGCGCGATTGAAACACCGGTGTATCGTACTTTTTGCGCCGTATGAAGAGATCCGCTGGGTATATTTGCCGCACATATAGAATGGTGTGGATGGCGACCTCAACTAGACCGATCTTCAGAAACTCACGTTGTGAATTATTGAATTGCACTCACTGAACTCGGTGATCCCGCGTATGGTTTCTTCACATCGCGATGATTTAGACTGGGAGAAGCGTGGCTCTGAGGGATGGGACTCACGGTTGAAAGTGAGAGGCTTGTCAGACATATTTACATCGTTGTCGGTTCAGAATCGCGATAGACACATAGCATAGACCGTAAAACGAAGAACTTGCGAATTGAGTCATGGTAATCGGGAACCGGCCCGATGCTCCGGTTGGTGTCTCCTCCTCTGCCCGGTGCTCGGGATTTGGAAATATAATGATTACACAGACAGCGTTGTGTTATGATACTTTTTTGCGTGAAGAATAATTCGAAGGAGTCGCAGCAATACCAGTGTATGATACCTGTCTAATTTATGTCTCTAGCAAACGACGTGAGTGTGGGTTGTGGGTCCATGAGCTGCCCATTGAGTTCCTCGACACGAGAACCCTTGAAGGCACAAAGCGTAATAAGACAATTAGCCCAGACGAGAATACTATATGGCTGGGCTGAGCCTAATGTAAACGTATTAGAAACTGGACAAGAACAAGGTGGAAACTAGAAATACTCACATATCATATTTAATCAGATCATCTACGTTGACCACAGCCGACGAAATGAACGAGCGTGCTTCAACCCAAACCCACAGCTGTTGAAAAAAAAAATGAGCATAGAAAACAACAAAGGAAAGGCAGAGATCATACCTTCAACAAAGCCCCAAAATTACTTGATGGCAAGTTCTTCGTCATAGCCTCGCTCCTAGCCATCTGGTGCCCAAGCTGCCGCAATATCGGCAACGCACTCGCAAACAGATCCAAGCCCGGGTCCAGCTGTCTGCCAATCCCCTCCAAAAGCAATATCGAAATAACCGTATTGATAAAGTCACCCTCCATCTTCACATGGTGCACCCTCACCGCCTTCAACACCTCCGTCAAGAGGTCGGAGATCTTGATCTGGCCCAGCGAGAACGTCTTCCGCTTGACACTCAAGATGAGGTGCTGCATCTTCAAGCAGAACGTCTCCGTGTCGATGGCCATTTCCGGCGAGCGCGAGCGCTCGATCATGAGCTGCCCGGTGCGATAGCCATCGAATTCCGCGACGGCACGGAACAAGTCGAGGAAGTTTTGGCGGTTCTTTGCGTCGAGCGTGGTTACGAGACCTGCGTCGATGAAGACGATCTCAGGGACATAGCCTGCATTATATAGGGACGTGAGCTCCGCGCGCCATTGCGTCGGCGAAAAGGCAAGAGAGCGCAGGTGAGATACTATTCGATTCGATTCGGAGTCGTAGGCGGGGAGAGTTTCAGGTACTTTGTCTTGATCGCTGTTACTATGGAAGATGGTATTGTAGAGGTTTTTCAATAAGAGTTCGGTTGAGGGGGGTTTGGTGAATTTGATCATGATATTGCCGGGATGCAAGTCGGAGTGGACGAAATTATCAAGGAGGAGCATGTTCTATAGATGACATTCAACTTGATTAGTTGCGAAACATGATAATGACACGTACAAGAAATGCATCGAGACCAATAGTTGCCACTTGCTCATCAAATGGCCCACCACCATTCTTCAAAAATGCTTCGAGAGGCAGGGCATTCTCGTACTCCTCAACCAACAAGTCTTGCGTTGACCACACCTGCAATGGTCGGGGGAACGTGACCGGGACGTTCCTATGCGAGAAATGGTTCTCAAACGCAAGCAGGTTTTCCGCTTCGTGTCTGAGATCAAGTTGTTGGAACATCATGCCCCCAAATACTTCTACCTCCTGCGGTAGAGACAGCCAGTGCATCCCAGGAATAAGGGACATGAGGCGGGCAAAGAAAGACATGATCGCAAGGTCCCGGGATATTGTTTTTGACACATGGGGATGAAGGATCTTAATAGCTACAGATGCGGTAGGGACAGACGGTGGTGGTTCTTGGAGAATAACGGGTCCGATGGCTGCCGCGGGGGATTTGCGCGAACGTCGAGGACCAAGGTATGATGGCGGTATCAGGTCTTGTTTCAGCATTGCTCGGTATACCTGACATCGACTTAGTACTGACGCAGAAGTGAAGTCTTCTATATCACGTACCTGGGCAATAGCACCGGTACCGATTGGTGTTTCTTGGAACTCCTCAAATACTTCATCAAATGGTCTTTGGAAGACCAGCTCTATAACTTTCTTCGTATGTTCGAGAGAATGCGGCTTTCCTTGTGAGTGTAAGGAGCCAAGGCGTTCGCAGAACAATGTCGGAAACAAATCCGCACGGGATGCCGCCCACTGGGCCAACTGATTGACCAAAACTCAGAATAACATGCTCGCACAACAATGGTCTCTCAAACGCACTTTGATAAATGTAGGGCCTGCAACTTCCATTTTGCTCACAAGCAGCTCGTACCACCAAACTGCACCCCACCTATCCCCACGATACTTCTTCTCCGGTTTTCCGACGAGCAGCATTGGACTACACAATATTACGGGCATGAAGAGAGCAAAGAGGTATATAAACCGCTTCGCTGTGAGTAGCGGTTCCCATATTTTATCGCGGAGAAGAGACAGTATTCGACCTGAAATTGAGCGGTCGGACTCGGACGGGGAAAAGATGGTCGGGCTGATGGGTTCCCGAGGAGGCACCGGAGACGGACATGGAATAAGAGTGGGCGACGAGAATATGTTTGGGAAGATTGATTTGGGCCTCGGAGCGAAGTAAAAGGTAAGACCTCCGGCCAAGGGGATAAGCCAAAGAGCAGTGCGGCGGAAATTGCGATGATGAGCAGGGTTGAAAGAAGGATTGAAGGTCGGATGACGCGTCCAGATCGAGGCGTGTCTCGTCGTGAATGGCCGCGACGTAGTGGGCGGTAGCAGGGTCAGGCGGAGGGTCGGGGGCAGCGAGGCCAGCCGACATGAGAGCGCCATTCAGTTGCTCGCAGTCACCGATGACGATGACGAGCACCGCCAAGTTGTGTGTCACGACGTCACGAAAAATTTTACCCATTGACGGCAAACTTTCGATGATCAAACCAGGATCAAACCTTTTCACGTCTCGTCAGCGTAAAGATAAGTAACAAAGGAACGATGGGCAGTGGGAGTCCATCAAATTCATTTCATTCAGAGTCGCGTCTTATCGCGACCATTTGTCGAGACATTGTCGAAATTTTCGTTCCGGAACTGCAATCCCCAAAAGTTATCAGTCGAATAAAGCGAAAAGTAAGACAATGACAACTGAGAAAAATCGCAGGGATAGCCGACAGAAAGGTCTCGTCCCAACCTCGTTCCATAGCGTTCCATACGCACAAATGAGCCGCAATTTCAATAAAGATTCCGAAGGAACAACTGATGCGATCTGACCAAAACGAAACCTCTTTACGTAACTTCACCAGGTTCGTAGAATCGTAGCGGCTCTGCTTCGCCCACCACTGGTTTCTCCTCCTCTGTACCTGTGGTCGAATGGCCGCACCGTCTTATGCCTTTGTAACTTTAGTTTCTTCAGATTCCTATCTCCCTGGTGCCCTAGCCGTTGCTGGCGCCCTCAAAGACGTTCACCCGTCACCGGCTCTTCCACCAGAAGTGCCATTCCAGACTGCTTGCCTCGTCACTCCTGAAACAGTCGATGTATCAACTATCAAGCACTTGAGGAAGGCCTTCGACATTGTCATTGGTGTGGAAGTTATCGGCCAAGAGGATGAGACGGGCTTAACTCTTCTCGGTGAGTTTCTAAGTCCTTGGTATGCATCTGACCTATCGTCCAACAACGCGTCTGTTGTCGACGAGGACGTATGCTTGACGTATAATCATCTTGGATGCTCCCATGAGGTGATTAAATCCATGCAAGACGCGTTCAGAGTGGATCATCGACGCATTGAATTCCCGCTCCCCCTGTCTTTTGTTATGTTGAACACTCGACACTAATACCACTCCCAGGTCGCCTCGATCTTAAAACTGTCCTTACAAAATTGCACATTTTCCGGCTTACCCAGTTTTCAAAAATCATTTTTCTTGATGCCGACGTTCTTCCAATTCGCCCTCTTTCGCATCTCTTTTCATTACCCCACGAATTCTCCGCATCACCTGATGTTGGTTGGCCCGATATCTTCAACTCAGGAGTGCTCGTTCTGTCCCCAGGAGAAGACAAGTTTACCCAGCTCACCGACCTTCTGAAATCGAAGGGGTCTTGGGATGGTGGCGACCAAGGTCTCCTCAAC
This sequence comes from Hypsizygus marmoreus, assembly GCA_013433165.1. NCBI lineage: Eukaryota > Fungi > Basidiomycota > Agaricomycetes > Agaricales > Lyophyllaceae > Hypsizygus > Hypsizygus marmoreus. The sequence goes on from CM024086.1 coordinate 3,055,413, forward strand.
GAATGGCGGGGCCAAAATTGGAATAGGCTAAGCTTTACATACAACACTACTCCAACTGCCGCATATACGTCAGTGAACTGGTCTCTAGCATCTTTAATATCCAGTCTAACTTGATATCATAGGTATGCGCCGGCATATGAACGATTTGGCTCGCAGATATCCGCCATCCATTTCATTGGTCCAAACAAGCCCTGGAATTCCCTTGCATACCGTACCCCGTTCTCCGGCCAGTCCGCTCCAGCATCAGCCTTCTCTCAGGAAGCTTACGACTATAATGCTCTCATCGACCGTTGGTATGCCGTTTACGACAAGCATTATCGCTCCCAAGGTCCTTCGCCTCAAGCAGAGTTTGAATTGACGCGGTACGAATCAGCTTGGAACGAGCCAGGTGGTGGTAAAACCTCCTCGGTTTCCTTGCCTGCTGGAAGCACGCTTAGCTTGGATGAACTCCGGCGGCTGGCTATCGAGGGCATGAATGCCCAGCCTCAAATGTCTTCTCGAGATCTTCCCAGCGTGGACGAGAGTGTGCAGGGCGCTTATCAGAGTTTGCCTCTTGAGGGGCGTGTCGACCTCATGCGTCTCAAGACAACGCAACCCAAGGAAGGAGAAGATTGGGTCCAGGAAAAGGGGAGAGCAAAGGAGCAAAAGAAGCCAGAACCTCTCAAAGACCTATCTACAAACAAAGAAGAGCCTCACATTCTAGTTGCACGCTTCGTCGGTCTTCCTGAGGAATCTGCCCCCGAGCTGCACGCGCTGCCGACGCCTGGACCAGATGAGATCCCTCCAAGTCCACGACCACGCATCATCGCTCTTCCTCCTATAACACCCACTCCACAGCCTGCAGTGCAACGATACCAGGCGCCGGATGGTCCTTCCCATCACGAACAGGAACAGGAACCACACGAACACGAGAAATATGAGCACCCTCTGCCCCCTTCAGAGCCTTACCGGGAGCCTCAACAGCAACCGCAACCTGAACCTCACACTGAGCCACCAAGGCCCCATTCCCCGACCATGGTTATGTGGAATCCAGCTGTTGAGCCTCCACCTACCACCATGCCCGCCTCCTCGACTTTCCCGGCCGATACGTATTTCCCAAACATCTGGGATGCACCTCACTCCAAGCAAAATGACCAGCCATACCAACCACACCAGATCTCATCACCCATGCCGGAATCAGGCTCCTTCTTCGAACCTCTTCCCCAGCCTGAAATTCCCGAACCTTTGATCAAACAGGGTCATTACCGGAACGTGACTGGCGAAAACGCTCCTGGTGCAACTCCCAGCCCAGACCGGTCGAAGGTCAAGCATGTCTTCCCTTGGGAAGAGAAACCGCGCCATATGCCGGGACGTGTCTTCCCTGCCGCAGATTCTCCACGACCTTCCTTGTTCTTGAGTCCAGAAAGCCAAACATCGTCTGAGCTGCCGACCACGCCAGAAAGTAAACCGAGGCGTCTCGCACCTACGTTATCCCCGCTCTATGGGTTGCCTAGCAGCCTCACCTACACCAATGCTTGGGACACAGTGCCGAGCATCCAGAAATATGCGTCGAGACTTGTGCGGCCGCATCCTCCGCGAGCACTGGCGCCGGCATTTGACGAAGATGGTTGGGACACGAGAGGAAGCAAGAGTTGGGACGAGAAGGCGGAGGCAAGCAGCCGTGATGGCGATGTCGAGGATGAAGGTGACGAGAGTGCGGACGAGGAGGCGCCAGAGGATAGCTTGTACAGTGAAGCCAGTGATACGGAGTCAGTGAAGGCACTTCAGCGTCGATCAAGACGTGGGTCGTCGTTAGCGGAAACTCGCACGATCGGCGAACCTGTGAAACAGTACAGGTCTTTGGGTGTTCAGACTTTTACCCCAGAAATGCGGTCGCAGGCGGTTCAGGTGGACACAGAGCTCCTAAAACCTGACATTGTGAAGGAATCAGCACCCGAAAAGAGGCCCACTGTGTCTGGAAGACGACAATTGGCACCTTCCACTCGTCCTCGCGTATCGCCCTCCACGATCACTCATGAGTTCGGCACTGAAATTGGTCCTTCTTTGGCACCTCCCGGTCCTTCTCCTACTGTCGGCGCGCCGCGTCCATCGGGCATATCTGGTCTGGTATCACCGTTATTGTTGGGGTCACGGTCCCAACAACCCCTCCCAGCTTCCTCGACAGGCGCTCGTCCTTCCAAGATCACTACTCCAGCCTTGAAACAAGTCATGCGAGCTCCCGGCTCTCCTTCTATTCAATCCCCTGTCGTTACTCGTCAAGCATCGAATGACTCCTCCTTAGGCTCTCCCGCGTCGTCAGCTGGTCCAATCTCCCCGCCTGATAGTCAACCTATCAGCTCGGCTGCAAGGAAGGGTGGACGCGTATGGGATCCGGCTCGCGGTGTGGAGCTTTTCAAACGCGGCTCTGAAGAGGTCCTGGCTCGTTTCCTGAAGATGGGTTCCTGGGAGGATGAGAACCTCTGAGCCAGCGTCCGTTTACTATGCTTTCCTTGTTAGCTTTCTCTTTTTCTGTCGAAAACGTAACGTATCGAGACGTCTTATTACTTTGTATCCCCTTTGCTATCGCCCTCGGATTGGACTCTTGTCTGTCACCACATTCGTTTCTTTTACTCTACCATGTTCATCTTGTTCAACGCTCCCACTCAGTTCAGACCCATGGCCAAGCAATTACGGTATTTATCACTCAACTTCGCCCTTTCCATTTCGATGTTATACCCGCCCGCACACACGCACGAACTTGCACATTCCGCAAAAGTGAAGCACATCCATCGCCCCGTTTAGCTACGCATACGTACCACATGTTTTTACTCCTGTTGTAAGGCGTTCGTCCACAGAATAGAGATTTGCCTGTATGGTGAGTGTCGTCATTAGTGGATGAACGATGATGTCACTGACGGTGACCTCCGGAACCTATAAATATGGAGCGCTTCATTGCTCCTGGCAATTATACACATACACCCGCGAAAGCACAATGTCGACAAACCCTGGTACTATCTTTAACGTCCCCGAAGCTCAAGGCACAGAGTGAGTTAAACTTTTTTTCCATTTTTTGTTCATTTATGTTGATAGACACTCCTTCCCAGGCGTGTCGGACTTGAGACAACAGCAGCCAACGCCCAAATTGAAGCAGCCAACTCCTCAGTTGCACGCGAGGTCGAAGCTAACGCCGAGCAGGCTCAAGATGTTGCCCATGATGCAGCAGACGCAGCAAAGGTACGCCTCCAAACTTTGGTTTAACGGACATCTCATTCATGATTGCCGTCACAGTCGAAAGGACCTGATTTCACTGGAACACCGCCTTCTGCCATTGATCAGTTCGAGCAACAAGCAAAGAAGAAGACCGACGCAGCTGTTGCTGAAGGTCAACATGATGTGGAAGCTGTTAAAGCGGCAAGCGCTGGATTCATAGATGAAGTGAAAGCGCTTGCCGCCAGCGCGATCTCCACTGTTGAGGTATGGATCAAAATTTCAATATCGGAGCAACATTGATAATTCTTGAGCAGTCTTATTTAGCTGCAGGTGTGAGCGGACATCCAACCGGGACGCAAACGGGCGAGAGCCATCCCAGTGGCATTGTTCCGTCATTGCAGTCGGGTGCTGCGACAGCAGTTGAAACTGCGAAGCAGTATTTGGCGTCTGCACAAGAAGTTGCTCATCCGCATATTGAGCATGCGAAGGATACGGCGCAGGGCTACTTGGGTATTGCTGAGACACAGCCCACCAGCCAAACGCCTGCGTCATCCACGGGTATACCTGCCACGAGCGCGGTGCTTGAGAGTGGGCCACATACCGTTGATACGCCTTATCCGTCAACGACTACCACGGCTGGGACGAACGTTGAGGTTGGCAAGAATGCAAAGTGATTTTAGGTCCATACCCCTGTACTCTACTCTTACTGTAAATCAATTTGAATATTGGTTGTCGTGAACTTTGAAGTAACCGAAAAGGGAGATCGCCCATCCTTTTTGGGAAATGCCGACGCCCAACATCCCTGACATCATCGCACCTTGATTGATTTAAACTTCTCCTTCCTCCACTCAACCTCCACTGCCTCCGCAGCACCGTTACCACAGATTTCACTGAATACCATGGTACAAATCGACATAATTTGAATGCACAAGACTAACTGAATTCTCCAGGATAGCTTCATGAACCTGGCAAAGAAGGGCTACGAAGCCTACAGCGATTCCCAGAGTAAGATCAATCAGCTCATTTAGATAACGAGATGACACTATATTTTTCCCTTATCCACCAGCCGACGTTAGCAAGACTGGTGGGCATGAGTTCAACTCGCCGGATAACACTGCAAAGACCTCTGGTAACAATGTCCCCAGCTTCAGTGAGCACCATCCTCCGATGTACCGGGGCTGTGATCTGAGCTGTACGTGAAGTCGACCCCGATGAAGCTGTCCAAAGTGCACAGAAGGAGGGATCGGGAGAGAGGTCTCTGTTTGAGACTGCCCTCGGCTTCCTTGGGGACAACAAGGTCCGTGTACACGACATACCTACCTTCTGCGTTCTTCCTGATCAGATCTATTTTCTAGAAAGAGCACGAGAAACCTCTGGACGAGGAGAGTGTGACGAGGGCACATGAGAAGGCTTACACAGAAGGAAATGCAGGCAACCTTAGTGCGAGCTCTCTAGGCAGCGCCGCAGCTCTTCAGGTAGGCTGCAGCACAGCCTGAGATCATGACATAACTTCACGCCTTTCATCTGGACAGGTCCTGAAGCAATTCACCTCCGGAGGCAAATCATCGGGAAGTGGCTCCCAGACACAGCTCATCAGTATGGCTATGGCGGAGGCGACCAAGCTTTTCGATAAGTCTGGAGGAGCTGCATCTGGGAACAAGCAGGATGCCGTTAATGGCGCTGCCATGACTGTCATGAAGCTCCTGGTGCAGTCGAAGTTTGGTGGGGGTGGGAGCAGTACCACCATTGGTGGCAGCAACTCTGGAGGATTGAGTGGTCTGATGAGCCTGGTGAGTCGATCCTAGTATTGGACTGGTACGATGACGGGGGACTCACCTCTCGTCCTCGGTAGGCCTCCAAATTTACGAAGTAAGGAACTGGAAAGAGGAGAGGGAATTTTAAGAGTAACTTAACTCTTTGTACTACCTGACAATGAACAATCGCAAGGGTTTCCGGAATTCAATTTCCACCAAGGGTTCCATTGTAAAATACAGGAATTATCTATAGATACAGCTACACGTGTGGTCAGGAAAACAAAAGAAAGCGATAATGATAACATGAAAGCAGGACAATGCAGAAAAGCGAAAGAGAAAATGAAATCTGGTATATGCAAAGCAATGCGAATATAGCGAGAGGAGATCATGTCAAGATGCACTATCATAGACATAGGGCCGTAAACCATAAGCATAATAATATGATGCGAGGGCGTGGAGCTCTGCGATCGGGGATGCTTTCAACTGGACGAGTGTCATGATCGTTGTTGCAAAAGACCAGCGGTAGGGAGCGAAATAGAGAAATCGAGTCCCTGCTTCCGGGGTGCCACGGTGTGGAAATCGAGAGGTAGCCCTTCGATCGGTGAGAGTGCGCTATTGGAATCACCAAACAGATCATCCATATTCTGGAAGTCGAGGCCTGCCACCGATATTGTCGGCGAGCGAGTGTCGTCTGGCAGTGTGGCATGCGGAAGTGTCGGGGTGGTGAGCGCACTGGGAGGTGACGATGAAGAACTACTCGAAGATGAAGATGGTCTCCTCTTTGATGGTGTATCGGAGCCAAAGGACGAAGATCGGGAATTCGACGAAAGGGACCGAGAAGAGGGGGAGGGAGACGCCTCCGAGATAGCAGGGCTGCCACGCCTGTGTGACGTGCTTGGATTCTTGGGCGTCCGGTTGGGAAGATGAGCGACCTTTCTGCGAGTTGGGGAACTGGTCTGCTGCTGTGGAGGTACAAGGGTAGCGGGTTGGGCGCACGGACTGGGAGATCGGAAGGGGTGGAGTCGGCTCGAGGGTGCAACGATGCTGGGTAATACCGGTAACATGCACCTGAGGGTGGCAGCGCTGGAGACGCGGACGAGTGAGGGATGAGGGGCGGAAGGCGGTATGGTATGCCGCCAAGCAAACCAGGGAGCGGGGCTCGACCCGTCTGTGGCTTTTCTCCGCTCCTTTCTGGATGGAGGCTCTCTCAAAATAAGTTTCAGGGAGAAATCAAGGGTAAAGTCCTCGAAGTCAATCGGCGCAGTGAGTGGGCGTGACGTAGCAGGCATTCGCCTCCATACAGATGCAGGGAACGAGAAACCCTCAGCCTTTGTGGGGAAAGGCTTATAGTCACAGCGTGGGGGATAGCAGGTAGGGAAGGCATGTGGCGGTGCAGGTATGCTCAAGATGTCGGCAGAGTCCGAGGATGAAGCAGAGGGAGGCACCAAAGGCTGCGAGAAAGTATAAGTGAAAAGCGGAAGGGGTATGATGTCAAACGTACAGTGTATTCTTCATCAGAGGAATCATCTTCGGAAGATGCGGGCTTATCCACTGGGCGTTCGCTCTCTGGTAAGGTGAAAAAGGACATTTCTTTCTCCAGAGATTCAAGAGAAAGTTGGATAGGAAGTGGATCGGTAGATAATTTTCTCAACCTCTTTCCATCCTTTCTGGCACGGTTACGATGATTCTGGAACTGTGTGTTTTGCGTAAGATGCGGGTGAGAAGAGATCTTTCTGTGGTACGTACCCAGACTTCGATCTGCCTTTGCGTCATCATAGATTTCCGCGCCAACACTGCTCTATCACGGGCAGATGGATAAGCATTGTATTCAAAATATTTCTCTAGAAGAGGGGTGTATTCCTTGGAGCCCATGAGTAGACTGAGCTGATAACGAAGAGACTAACGTACATGGTTGAACACCGGTTTTTTCTCCTTTGTGATGTTGCTTGCATCGACTTCTGGCACGACAGTGGCGAGAAAGGCACGAGCACGAGAAAGGGCATCTTCAGCCCATTGACGTGTTTGTTGCGCGTGTGAAGCAATCCAAACTTGGTTCATTGTTTTCACTTGGTCAGCGGTTAATGGACTCTGGGAAGAGGCATCCCGTAGAGCAGCACGGAGGGATGTCTCGCAAACATCACGAAGCTCGTCTGACGTTCTGAGATAGGCACCATCCACCCGCTTCGCGACAGCCAGTGGTAGTCCCATCTCTTGTAGTCGTGAGACGATACTCGTTGCAGCCGGTATGGCCTGCAGAGAAAGAAAGCCGTCCGCAGGCGTCTGGAGGTTATCATCTTGAAGGCATCGTTGACTCGCCTGAGGTGTGGCTGAACAGAGCGTGACTGGGCGCATGCTTTGAGAATTAGAGATATGCGGGACGTTCTGTCGAGGCGGGAGTTCTACCATGATGGAAGAGGGAATTGTGAGGCAACACCCTCTGCCCCAGAAGTGATAGAGCTTTGGTGACCATTTTGGGAGGACAATGGGATCCACATAATTTACGTAATCACGGTGGGACAAACAATCGAGCTCAGGCTGAACGGCAAGCAGGCTCTTGATCCTCCTTGCAATTGCTTGAATCTCTCCCCACTTCATTTCTCATGCAGCGCTCCATCAATGAGCGATTATCACACGTCGACGAGGACTTCCTTCTGGCTGCCGCCCAAGGAGAATCTTCACTCACCGCTTTTCGAGACCGTTGGTTCGACATCTTTCTTGACCTCGAGAATGCAGTTCCAATAAAGAATATCGAGGAAGAAGTGACGACGACATTTCTCAAGACCATCGCACCACGCGTTGCTGTTTTGACCGACCATCTCATGGAATTTAAAACAAGCGCTGATGCCATGCAAAGCGATTTAGATGGCATATTTGCCCGATTCGACCTCAACGACGAACACGCTACTCCTCTTGTCCGTAACGACCCCCCCTCACGTCCAAATGCCATTCCTACTACTCAGCACCTCGCTCAACCCTCATCATCCCCACCTTACATCGAACCGGCTTACCGGTGGCTTCTTCAGAATATACACAATCCTTACCCAGCGAAAGCGACGAGGGAAGAAATCTGTCGTCAACATAGCTATCTGCGGAAAGCTGTCGATACGTGGTTCATAGAGGCACGTAAACGCATGGGTTGGAATGCCCTGCGGAGATCACGATTCGCGAATAAGCGCGTTGATATCGTGGACGCCGCGACTCGTTTCTTCGTCCAGCCAGACGACAAACGACCCCTAGACCCCAACATTGAGCTGGAGTTTGCTTCCATAGAAAGGAGGGCCAAGGATCTGTATTCCGATAGGTTCTCGCAGAGCATATTGGCCACCAAACTTGACGTCACTGTGAAAGACTTGACACCGCAAATGAAGGCTCAAGCACAGGCGGACGAAAGGCGACGCAGGCAAGAGATCCAGGAGCGGCATGTCTTGGCTGCCTCCTCATATCCTTCTCCTGAACGTTCCCCGACTCAGACACCCGAGCCCGTTACACCATCGCCACCTGTAGAATACGATGGTATTTTGAGCACAGAATCCGCAGCAATTTCCCGTACGAAGCGTCCCAGATATTCAACTCCAGACGAAACGATAGGAGAGAACCCAAGCAAACGTCACAGGCATGTTGCCTATTCCATATCAGCATAGTCTTATACTAATTTCTGTCACAGGTCCGATGCCCCTTCGCCCCACACCACTACACCTTCCACAGGCCTCCCCTCACCAGCACCTTCTTCTGACGAGCCTAGCTTTACTTCGTCTTCTTCCCAGGATATCTCAATTCCTATTCCTGCCCCTCCCAGTTCGAACCGGAAACGCCGTTTGTCCGAATCGGATGGCTCTGTAGCCCCCAACCGCCCTCGGAACCTGGTTATCGGCCCTCGAATGCATGCCGTCTCAGACCCTTTGCCGGTGGCCAGTACACTCTTTGAAGCATCGAGGTTGGACAACTGGTTCAGTGAAAACTTTGGAATCCCTGATACTTTCCATGCCGACGAACTTGACGATTCGCAACATTTGGATGTCGAGGTCTTTGACTTCTCTACATTCGACACTCACACGTCTTCCGCTACCCCAGAATCTTTGAACGCTGTACATTACTGTAAGCGCATGCTTTGGAACGTCCCTCTTACCCTGCGCTGATCATGTCATTCAGATTCCCCGCATACCCTACAAGACGAGTCCGTCTCTGCTCTTGTTGACCAAGCGCTGTATTCAGAAAGTGCGTTGGAGGTTTCAACAAATACCTTTGACTACAATGAGCTTTTTTGGGGCCCTAGTCCTGAAGCAGCGTTGCCAGATCAAAGTATGTGGCCTAAGAATGCATATTTATACACACAATTAAAAACTTCACAGGTTCCATAAGTTGGTACCAAGATCCATCGCTACTGATGTCTCAGAACACTTCTCTTGAAAACCACCACCCTTCCCCGGATGCTATCTTGTTTCCCCCTTTGGACATTTTGTCTCCAACTTTTGACCCATCGACGTCCCACTTTGACTGGGGTCTTATCGCGCCTATTATGCCGCAGGAAGCGCCCGCCGACCAGCTTCACAGCTTTGAGCAGCCCTTCGTCACTCAAGTCCCGTTCGACATGTTTAACATGTTAAACTCCACTAGTAGTTGTGTTTCACAGCTGCTCTCGCAAACCGACAAGGCGGCGAAACAGAGAAAGCTGCTGGAGATGAAGGAAGCTGCACGAAGGTTGGAAGAAGAGATCGCTGCATCGTAAGCTCTCCTACATTTCGTCGTGTTCAGCATCTGATGGTTGAAGCTAGGTAATCGTGAAAGTTTTCCACCATCGTATCATGCATTCGGGCCTCATCACTGTACCAATTTGATCTTTACATATCGTTATACATATATTATTTCTTTCCAATAACAATCCTATACCCGCAATCCTCTACGATGCCTTTGATTTTTTGCTACGACAGACGTACAACTTGCTATCTTATCCAGTGCTATTTGGCTCGATTTTGGATCGGGGCCTTTCTTCATGTCACCATTACTAGTATGTATTAGTATGTCCTAGTGCAGTCGATCGATTCAATATTCATGTATCCCACCAACTCTTGGAGCAATTCCTGAGGAAAGCATCCAGCGTCTCGACTCTCTAGCAGCCTTTGGAATGTTATCGCGCGCCAATCGAACCAAAATTCTCCAGGCCGCGGACCACCAAATGCCAGGCGCCCAGGCGCCACATGCCACCAATTGCTCAATCCATTGTTCTCCAAATATTGTCAAATAATCAGCTTACATAAACAATGGGTCCATGAGTACTATCACATCGGCCTGAGGCCATCAATGAGGTTCTCTCTACACACTTGGAACCCCACTTTTCTCTTCATGCTATGGCGGATTCCATCCACGACAGGTTGTCTTGCGTCGAGACAAATTTTATGCAAGCTGTTGCTCGGGGTGGCTCTGCTCTCGATTCATTCGGGAACCTATGGGCTGCGCTTTTGCAAGACATCGAAATCGCTGTTCAAAACCAGACACTGAGCAAGGAGACGATGTCCTTCGCAAACAGCGTTGCTTCTAGGATCCTACTCCTGAATTCGTTTATGACGGACTTTCAGGAACACGCCGACTCGATGCACAGCGACTTGGAGGACACATTTGCCCGCGTCGATATCAGTGCCACTTTGGCCGGTGCCCAGAGCACATCTCATGACACGAGAGAACGATCACCCTCCTCCAGTCTCGACGACCGTTGCGATCAATCGAACCCATCCTACATCGAGCCTGCCTATCGGTGGCTACTCCAGAACTTGCATAATCCTTACCCATCCACGGAGACGAGAGAAACGATCGCTCGAGATACAGGCGCTGCCCGGAAGGGTGTGGATGCCTGGTTCGTAGAGGCCCGAAAACGTATGGGGTGGAATGCCCTTCGGAAAGCACGTTTTGCCAACAAACGCGTCGACATCGTTGACGCTGCTACTCGTTTCTTCGTTAAACCAGACGATAAGCGACCACTGGACTCCAATATCGAGTTGGAGTTTGCGTCGGTCGAAAAACGGGCCAACGATTTGTATGCTGAGAAATTCTCAGAGAGCACGTTGGCGACGAAGCTGGATGTGGCCGTGAAGGACTTGACGCCAGAAATGAAGGCCAGAGCGCGAACAGAGGAAAGGCGAAGGAGGCAAGCAGCGAATGAGGCCCTAGCGGCTTCCTCGTATCCTTCTCCGGAACGTTCACCAGGTCGCACGCCTGAGGCTGTCGCGTCGCCATTCTCCGAAGATCATGACCTTGCGACCGTGTATCCTGAGGCAATATCTGGAAGGAAGCGACGTGGCTCATCGTCGAGCCCTGATGAACAGGATGACGATACAGGAGACCACAGACCGCAGAAGCGTTCCAGGTATGTCCCTAAATGTATTACGACCAGAATCATCAATTTATTGACTGTTGCATACAGACTCGATGAACCACCATCGAATACTAATATTCTTTCAACTGGTCTCCCATCGCCCACTCCTTCTACCCATGATTCTCTACAAACGCCTTCTCCTGCCTCGATAAGATCAGAATCGCTCCCAATTCCTCTCGTTTCTAGTCGTAAGCGGCGCCTGTCGGAGTCAGATGGTCCAGGCGCTCCCAAGCGCCCAAGGAACCTCCCTGTTGGGCCTCGAATGCATGCTGTCTCGGACCCTCTGCCGTTGTCGAGTGCCTTATTTGAAGCATCACGATTCGACAACTGGTTCTCCAACAACTTCGGGATTCCCGATGCTGTCCATGCTGATGAGCTTGATCCATCACAACCATTGGATATCGAGTTCTTCCAGTACTCCACCTTGAACTCGCAGACACACGGTATACCATTAGAGCCTTCCATCACAGAACAACGTTGTAAGTGCATTCTTCACTTTTCTGCAGTTTCTTCTGCCTACGACTGACGTAAACTTCAGATTCCCCCCAACTTATTGATGAGCCCTTCCCATCCCTCATTGTTGACGACGCGTTGCTCTCTGCGGATGCACTAGAAATATCAACAAATACGTTTGATTATAATGAACTTTTCTGGGATCTTGAAGAACCCCAAACACAATTTTCCGGACAGAGTGCGTCGAACTCCAAAGTATCCTTGGGCACATCATTGATCATTTCGCTGTAGATCTTGTCAACCAACCTCAAGATTCCCTCCTGATGTCACAGACTTCTCTGGATTACCATCCTGCCGAAGTTACCTTTTTCCCACCGACTAGCATCTCACCTCAAGCCTTCAACCCCAGCGCCGTCACTTTCCCCTCCCAGTCTTTCCCCGAAGTCCCTGCATCCAACTTCGACTGGCTTTTCCAACCACTTGTGCCGTCTCCACAGGATATGTTCGGTCCAACCGATAAGCTCCAAGACTTTGGGCAGAACATCGCGGGTCAAGACCCGTTCCAGGTGTTCAGCCCATTGGATCCCACTGGCGACAGTTTATCGCAGCTCCTCTTACAGGCTGACAAGGCAGCGAAGCAGAGGAAGCTAGAGGAAATGAAGGAAGCAACGCGGAGGTTGGAGGAGGAGATCGCAGCATCGTAAGTTTTAGATACATTTGCCTTGTTCGGCTTACCAATTGGATTCAGATAATCATGGACTTCCAGTTCCCCAGCATTGGCATGGCTCGTCACTGTATCATTTACCGCTCCGCATCATCCTCATCATCCCACATATCATTATTATTTTTAATCCTTATTCTCTGCTATACCAGTTTCATTCATATTTTTCCTCTCGCTTTGGTATTTACTTGCTTTTCAATTTATGCTCTGTACTTTGTTTTCACATGATTCCTCTGCTACGTTGCTACATGTAATATATCTCTATAACATGGAAACCCATGGTTAAATTGTGCTTGAATTTGCCCCAGACGTCAGCCAGCAGCAACAATGTGTTTGAATATGGATCTTTCGAGGACTTCCCCCATCGTTCCTCGCCAGTTCAAACATATGGTGACGTCCTTCCATAAACAATCCGTACATGCTTTAGATCACAATCTCTCTGGGTCAACAGGAGATGATTTCTGGATATAGATCCTTATTTCTATTGTTACAACTGTACAGACAACAACGTAAGAGCAATAGACTGAGTGCTAAAATGGTATAATATGCGAATGAGGTATATCGTACAATGATGCAGCTCAGTGCGAGCATGAAAGCAGGAAAACATGAAAAAGTGATAAGTTAAGAGGAACATACGACAAGATGCACTATCATAGACATATGTTGATATTCATATATGTAATGGAGAGACTCGTGGCGAGGGGATGCATACGCTCAATGTTGCGAGGGCTGATGTGGCGCCGAGCGTGCTCGTGAAACCGGTTATCAGTTGGTCATGTTGGGCTAGAAGAGCGTGACGCGGTATGCGACGCGATCCGGGATTCGCAGAGGTGAAGGGAAGTAGGCATGACACGTTCCATCATGGTACGACCTGGTGAGAATGGGCGGGTGGTGGTGGCAGAATATCAAAGTTGAAAGGTTGCTTGTCTTGACTACAAGGGGGCCTATTCAGATGTGAATAGCCATCCAACGAGTCGCCAAACAGGTCATCATCATGCGGAAAGTCCAACCCCGAGACAGAGACAGATGGTGAGAGTGCATTTTCCGGCAACGACGTTGCTGATAAAACAGGGGTGGTTGGGGTGCTCGATGAAGAGGAGCTACTGGAAGACGATGAAGTGTCGGAGCTGAAAGATGATGTGCGTGAGCTGAATGAACGCGATGGAGATGGCGAGGGAGAAGCATCCGATGTGGTTGGGCTGACACCACGATGAGAAAGGCTTGCGTGCTTCGGAGTACGCCTGGGAAGACGCGCAACTTTTCTACGGTTCGAGTTGTCTTGTGGTGAAGCGTGTGTAAGAGACGCAAGCGTTTCAGGGTGTGAGAAGGGGCTAGGGGATCGGAATGGATGGAGGCGAGACGAAGGAGCATTAACGGTTGGAAGTGGAGCTGTGAAGCCTGGTGGCGGATGCGCAGGACGTGTTGCGCGCACCAAAGCAGGGTGCGGTGCAGGTGACACAGTCGTATGGGTAGCAGAAAACCAGGGTGCGCTGGCAGAGATCGCGCCCTTGTGTTTCTGTTTCCTTGAGGCTGGTTCTCTGATCACAAGTTTCATGGCAAAATCAAGAATAAAGTCCTCCATGTCCAGCGCGAGTTTTCGAGGACGAGTCGTGGCAGGCCTACGCACCCAATCGGGTTTTGGGAACGAAAATTTGCCAGCCTTGATAGGGAACGGGTCGTAATCACACGTTGGAGGATAGATCATGGGGAATGCATGACATGGTGCAGTCTGCGAGAATGAACATGCGCTGGCGAGTGGTGCTGATCCTCTGGAAAGCTATTAAAAAGAGAAAAAAGAGAGCGTTAAACCCTGAAAGGCAGAAGGATGTTGGGGCTGTACGTACCAAACCTTCATCATCTTCATCATCCTCTGAATCCGGCGATGGTGGTACACGAGTGGGATCTACCCGCTCAGCCTCTGGTATGACGAAAAAAGGCATCTTCTTTTCCAGTGATTCGAAAGATAGCTTCAATGGTAAGGGATCTAAGGTCAACTTGCGCAATCTCTTCCCCTCCTTCTTGGCACGATTGCGGTGGTTTTGGAACTAATAAACAAGATATAAAAGCTGTGGAGGACAAGGAGTATTCTGTGCTTACCCAGACCTCGATCTGCCGTGGAGTCATCATTGATTTTCTTGCAAGAGCCGTACGGTCGGGAGCTGAAGGATATGCATTGTACTCGAAATATTTCTCCAACAGTGGTACGAATTCCTGGAATCCAAGATAAACATCGTATCGAAACAGAAGTGATAGAGAACGTACTTGATTAAATGTCTGTCTCTTCGCAGGCTGATCAGCGTCATGGGTGCCTTGGGCACCACGGACTCGATCAATGGCCAGCTCCTTAGCAGCTAAAATTTGATCTTGATATTGCCGTTCCAGCGTATTTCCGAGGTGTTTTAGGCGCTTCGTTAAGGAATCACGCTGGGAGGGTGGATGGTCTTGCGCCATCTCCTTGCATGCCTTGTGAAAAGCAGACTCGTAGGCAGCACGGATTTGGCGCGCCGAACGAACAAATGCTTCGGATATCAAGTCAGCTTTTGCAGACAAGCATCCAAGTCCGGCCAGAGTTGCAGCAATTCCATTAGGAAGAGGTAGAGAGAGCGACAAGCTGAATTCGGCTTCGCAAGATGAATGAGGCTCGGAGCGTGGCGTAATATGGACGCCAGCTCTACAAAGTGCAGCGTAGGCGGGAGGTTTGAGGCTGAGAGCGGCGGCGGTAATGGATTGTAGATTTTGACGATAAGAAGAAACCATTGGGGGAAGATGCGAATGGGTGGCGAGAGCCGCCGCTGTAGTGGACTCTTGTGGGTGGTGATTATGTAAGGACAATGGCCAAACTTTCCATTGTTCTCACCCACAAAGCCAAACAAACGGACACCTTTATCGCTGTGGCCGCCTTTTGCGTTCCAAAATTCAACTCAGCATGGACGCCGACCTCGAAGCTCAGTTCGTCCAGCGTATATCTCGGCTGGAGGATGACTTTCTCGATCCTTTTCTCGACCAGGCATCGTTCGTGGATTTTCATGGCCAGTGGATATCACTTGCCGACGCCATTCAGAGCCCTCTTGACGCTGGACTGCTGAGCATGTCTACTGTATCAATGCTCCACGACCTAGCGGACAACATATCCGCAGTGGCACAATCCTTTCTCGATCTTGAGGAACTATCGGACAGCTTGATGTCATCTCTTGTCCTTGAGGCATCTTCCATCATCACACCTCCAACTACCCCACCGATTGACTCAGCGCGAGGCCAACCCCTTAACTCTTCTACTCCTCCCTACATAACGCCCTCATATATGTGGCTCTTGGACAACATACATGATCCCTACCCTCCTGTCGCTGTCCGCGAGGGAATCGCGCGTGAGACAGCCTCATCCCGAAAAGACATCGATGGCTGGTTCATTGATGCACGTAAACGCATGGGATGGACTACACTCCGCAAAGTCGCTTTCTCCAACAGGCGCATTGATATTGTTGATGCAGCGACGCGATTTTTCGTTCGAGACGACCCCAAACGACCCGTTGATCCTAACCTTGAACTCGAGTTTGCTTCGATCGAGAAGCGTGCCAAGGACCTCTACTCCGACAAATTCTCGGAGAGTGATTTGGCTGCGAAATTGGACATGGCTGTTAAGAACTTGACGCCGGAGATGAAGGCAAAGGCGAAGGCGGAGGAGCGTCGGAGGATGCAGTTCCAGATGGATGATATTTCGGCAATATCTTCATATCCGTCTCCTGAACGTTCTCCAGAGCCGACACGCCTCTCGCCGGTACCTTACGAAGATGAAAGCGATGCCTTGGTTTCCCAATCCATCTCGATTCTGAGCCGCAAGCGTCGCAGCCCATCCGCCGATCCACCTGAATGGAATCAAAACATGTCTAGTGACCGGCCCAATAAACGCACAAGGTAATTTGTTACCCCATGATAACGAGACATCCCCTGACAACATTTCAGGTTGGACCATACAATTTCCACCAGTGTTATTCCCTTTCCAACCGGCCTCCCATCTCCAGCGTCATCCGTCGATGAACCCCTACGAACTACCAATGAACACGCTACTCCCGCGGCGTCTACCCCTGAAAGTACACCTCGTCTCAATCGCAAGCGGCGTTTGTCAGATGCTGATGGTCAGGGAGCTCCCAAGCGCCCTCACAACCTTCCTGTTGGACCACGCGTACAAGCGGTTTCCGACCCACTGCCACTGTCTAGTGCATTGTTTGACGCTTCAGCATTCGATGGCTGGTTCAACCAACAATTCGACATCCCTGCTTTCTCAGTTGTGGACCAACCCGAACCTTCTCTTCAGTTTGACGTGGAGTTTGGAGATATCTCCACGTTTACGTCAACACTGACACCCTTGAGTTCTCGATATGGTACGTACTGTAAATCTGCAGGATTTTAACACGGATCAATATTTCTGCCTTAGCCTCACCTCAAGCCGAGGACATGAATTCAACACTGTCAACGGAAGAAATAGTGTGGAACTCCACTGAGATCCCGTCGTTTGAACTGCCGACTCATGATTTCAACTTCGAAGAGTTCCAATCTTGGCTTTCAGACGACGCGAGCCACCAACCTTCCGTACATGGTAATGCTACTTCTTCTTTCTTTTGAAATCGTTCCCTGACTTTGCTCTGCAAGTGGTCACGCCACAGCCACAAGACATCCTGGCACAAATGCCTTCCCTTGGGAACGATCTCTCATTGAAAGGCTTCAACGACTCCTTCTCATTAACTGCGCCACCCATGCAGCCCCCCGAACCTTTCATTTTAGATCCGATCCCTAATTTCTCATGGGAACTCTCGGACTACATCAACATGCCATCTCAAAGCCAAAGTGTTTTCCCGGACATGTTCCAGAGCATCTTGGGTGTCGACTCCCAGGACAACGTCGGGTTTAATCCCACTGCGGTGAATGTATTCGACACCTCGTACTTGGTGCCCTCTGCCGACTCGATGGCCCAAACAGAGAGGGCAGAGAAGGAGCGGAAGCTGTTTGAGATGAAGGAAGCAGCAAGGAGATTGGAGGAGGAACTCGCTGCGTCGTGAGTACCATTGACTCAATTGGCCACTACACCATCCTGACAACTTCTCTACTTCTGCAGGCGATGAATTTTTTCTTCTTCACATTTTTAGGTTCCATATGCTCTTGCTCTGCACATCCATCTGCTACTGTATCCACTAGTACTCATTCACAACCATCTTCCCATCCCATCCACTTGCATTATCCTTATTCCTTTGATTATATGACCCATGGATCCACTATACCGTCGTCTTTGTATGTTTATTGCTATCATGTCATCATATGCTGTCGTTGCAAATCTAGTTTCTGCTTTCCGATGTTTTCATTAAATCCTGATAGGAATACCCTGGCCCCACAAATTAATCGATAGATAAAGGCGTCGTGGTGTCTAATGTCTTCCAGGCTGCCCAACCTCATCCTCTATCCTCCACCTCCCAACCTCCCTCATGGCTTCTGCGTCCCCGCTCTCCAGCTCAGGTGCACCAAGCAACGTACTGACCATCTTCCATGGGTCTTTCCCACCACCGTACCGCAGCACCTCCCGCTTATACTTCTCACCCGTCTCCCGATTCAACGGGTCTCTTGAGAAAACGTTCTGCCATACCCGCGACGCGATCGCCCTATCAAACAGATACGAGTAATATGTCGCACCATATCCAGATAGGTGTCCAAACTGCGTCTGGAACGACGTCCCAGGAACGTACGGTATTAGCCCCCGCGTGTTATGCAAATTCGCGAGTTCCGCCGTCGAGTCAAAGTTGGAATCACGGACCGCGGGGGAGTGGTAGATCTGATCCACGGCGGCGAGGAGGATTTGTGAATAGGTGTCGATGGAGTGGCAGGGATCTGCGTGGTGGTTCCCAATTTCACGGATTGCGGACGTTCCGTCCATGTCGAAGAGTGACAGGACGGTTAGGGAGTTTAGGAAGTGCTCCATTAGAATTGACGGCAATTCGACGAAATCTGTGGCACAGCGAGTGCCTGAGACATTCTGGTACTCTGTACGACCGATCATTGCTGTGATAACGTCAGTGTAAGTTCGAGCGAAGGTGAAAGTAGCTCACAATGCATGGCGTGTCCCATCTCGTGAAATAGAGTTGTTACTTCATGCCATTCAAGTACAGTTGGTCCGCGCGCAATTGAAGGACGCGTGAATTCGCAAAGTAAAACCACCAAAGGAAGTTGGTAGACACCGTCCTGGTTTGGTAGCCGATGTCGTTTGACGGCCTCGAAATTCTGTGACTCCTGTATCCGCTGCTCATACCCCTCCAGTGTCCCGTCCGCGGCTTCATCATCATCGTCCGTTCTCCGGGAACACCGCACTGTGTAGTGAGCAGCTCCACTTGCCTTCCCTCTCCGCGCAAAAAGGTCCGCATATATCCATCCAATGACGCCTTTCTCCTCATCCACAACCTCCAATTTGTGCACGTCCGTGTGCCACACTTCGCCTGATACAGCATCTGCAGGTCGTAGTGATATACCGTACAAGTGTTTGAATAGCCGAGATAGACCCATAAATACAGTTCCTAGAGTGAGCGGTGGGAGTGGTATTGGTGGTGCGGGAGGTTCGGGTGGGCAGTAGAAGTCGCGGTCCCATGCTTGGATGGTGGGCAACGTAGAGGTTCCATGGTGCTGTTGTTTTCGTGTGCTTAATGTATATATTGCGTTTTGGGCGAAGGGCCGGGTATGGTCCATTAGTGCGTCGAGGAAATAAAGTACATTGCCTAGTGCGAAGTCAATACAATTGGTAGAGCATGATAAGACACAAGAGCTGACCTGGGGATTTGGCCATTTTGTCATCAAGGGTCATTTCAGCGTAGCTCTTTCGCCCCACCAGCCTCGCCAGTTCGACCCGCGTCTTGAGCAACTTTTCCAGAACTTCTACTTGTTCTGGAGTGCTCGAGTTCGCCGCGATGTAGACACGCCGCCGCGCTTCTTCCGAGGGAGCCGACCGCATAATCATTTGTGCTTGCAGCGAACCTGGATAAACAAGGAGATCACGCTGAGTAAATTGAGCCTGAAGCTGCAATCTGACCCCCATTCCCTTGTCCTTGAGCCCAGCGAGCTCAGAGGGTTTGACGGCGGCAGGTGGACGAGCAGCATTCGCTTCCTTGAGGAATTCGCGACCGAGGACTAAGATGTCTGAGGATAGCGAGACGAATTTGTTGCGCTGCTCTGGGGGAAGGTCGATGGCTGATTTTTCGAAATCGAGCCAGAATATTAGGGCGGTTTTATAAGCTTCTGGACTAAGGGTTTTGACAATGGAGGGATCGGTCATGACAGCTTTAAGGACCTAAAAGAGAACCCGTAAATTGGGAATGCCGAAGAATCATACAACATTGCGCACTTCATAAAGACCGACATGTGTGTTTAGTACATTCATGAATTCACAGAGGGTCTCGTAGGCATGATTTGCAGCATCGACCCATATTCGGTCAGGATGTGCATTTCGGACGAGCTCTGCAAGGTCAATGACACCACATAGCATGTCACTGAGCCTGTCCAGATTCTTGACCACCTTCAGCAACTCAGACCGGGACTCCCGAGCGCGCAATATACGATCTGTCAGGAGCTGGGCGCGGACGAGCGTGGCATCGGCCAACGTTACGAGTGCGTGTGGATGGGTGAGTGAGGAGTGTTGAAAAAGCCCAGTTGTCGAGAGTGGAGATGTTCTGGAGCCAGATTTGGGATGGTCGAAAAGCGAAACGAGCGAAACGTCGTCGACGGAGGCAGGGATGGTGGGGAAGGCTTGAGTTACAAGGGTCCGACATCGAGCGAGACGTTGGCAACCTCGGAAGTGGAAAACATGGTTCGCAGGTGTGGATAGAATACTACCCACCTTGCGTTTGAGCATGGATGTGGAGAGAACAAGGGAGCAGAGTGTCGCTCGTCCTCAACCTTCGATCCGTTTATTGAAGTCCAGCCAGGTCCAGAGTAATCAATCGATCATTCCCCTTACGTGATTCCGCGTAATCGCTTTCCCCACCCTCTCATTGGCTGGCACAGTATCTACCTTGCTCTCGTGGTCATTGCAATGTATTATCGATGGTACTAAATTTTAAATATGCGGGATGTCAACTGCTGCGTGCCATGAATGACTATGCGTAGGGAAATGTGAATGTGTAAGATATCAGGAACCGCGATGTAATAAAAAATATGGGAAGATGGCATGGAGCTATGTGTCCAATGGCATTGGAGACAGGCTGCCTTCCAAGCTCCTATCATAATCCATTCCGTTTTCGTGTCCGACCGACGAAGGCGATGAGCGGTGTCCTCCGTTCCCATTGTTCTCGTTATTGACGCCGTTCGTTTCGACCGATGTCATCGCGTTCCTCGACTCCTCCTCCGCAATCTCCGGCTGCGGTGCAGGGTCCGCTCCAGGTATTGGTTCGACAGCATAGACCCAAAACTTGGACTTTTTCTTCCCCGCTATTTGCTCCAGAGCAATCTCAGTTGGTTTCAGGGCTGCCGCACCAGAGATTTTGAGCTTCAGGCCGTTCGCACCGCCGTGAGACGGGTTGGCGGAAGACAAATCTGCAGAGTTTCCGCTCATCGTGCTGTCCTCAGTACGAGCACGCTTTGGCGGTGGCTCCGTATCGAATTGCACCTCGGGCCCGCCAAGTCGTGACGACCGGCGCTCTCCTCGCCAGTGACTCCATGAGTCTGACGATGACTCGCGCTTGCCATTTACGTTCAATTTCGCAGCTGCTCGCGATGAACGTCTTGGAGCATCAGATGAAGATGCAATGCGACGCCTTCTCGTTCCTGGCGGTACGTCACGGAAGTTGAGGAAATCGTCATCCTCAAATTCTTCGTCCTGAGGCTCGTCCTCTTGGTATGTGTATTCGTCGGCATCCTCCTGAGTTCCAAAAATAGCAAGTCAGCTGAATGAGCGAGGGTCATTAACCATGTTTTAAAGCTTGCCTCGCTGTCATAGTCATTGGTGTACACATAATCTGGCTTCCGAGTCTGCCGTCGTGTCCGCGTTTCGCGAACCTCTGCTTGGGCAATCAACATCTTGCGTTGTTCGATTTTCCTCTTGACTTTCGCCACCCGCTAATGATAGAAAAGTCATGAGTAAACTAGTATCCTTTGAGGAGTTTGAACGGAGCAACATGATCATTTGGCGGGACGCTTTTCCCGCTTTTCCGACAAAAATTGGTGTGACTTACCGCTAATTCGGCATCAATCGTCTCGATGCGACCCTCAAGCGCAAATATCAGAGCAAGATGTGCCTGCTCCAGTTTTGTTCGTTTTTCGCCCTTTTTGAGAGGACCAGGTGCTGAGGCTTTCAGATCCTCAATGACCGCCAAATATTCATCCTTCGTGGAAGACACGGTCTGAAAAGTCGCGGTAATCTTCCATGGATTCGTCGATGTAAAAACGCGTGGTGAATCTAACAAAACAGAGCATCATGTCAGTATCACTGTGATGGACAAGCCTTTCCACCCAGCGGCAATGACCGGCATATGGGGTTTCAGAGATGAGAATACAGATCCCCCATAAATACGAGCAAATAGGAGGTATCGCAGGTTTGGGAATAGTGAGCGTTAAGGAAAATGCACGGACCATCTGCAATCCAGAAACGTTTCCTGTGCGAATCCTGTCCGATAGGGAGCAGTTGAAGGCTCTCCTGACTCTTAGGGTCAGATGCTTCTGGGGGTGCTGTAGCGACATCCTTTTTCTTGTGCTTGTGCTGGGACACGCCCCACGCGCGATCGATAGTAGCCTTTATGTCCGCGTTATGGCATAGCTGCAGCTCCACGAGCTGGCGGAGAATTTTGAGCTGCAGAGAGACGGCAGGCGAGGATTCATGAGTGTTGTGGCGGCATTTAAGACTACGTGACGCGCACCTTAAAATCCCAGTCCGCCGTGAAGAAACCGCCCTCGCGGCCTTCGAATGGGTCCACGTTCCTCTTGAGATCGTCGTTCCAGAAGACGGTCCTCTCGGAACCCTTGAAGAAATCGGAGAGCACAGTCGATAGTGTGGTCGATATTTGATCTGCACTGACATCACGCAGCAATAGATGAATGACGCGGACGGGCATGACAACGTGTACGGACATGCCCTCACCTCAAGTTACGCGTTTGGGGTTTGAGGTTGAGGATGAAGTGTGTGAGGAGCCGAGTGAGTATATCGTTGGGCTCGTGCGACATGAGGGCATCCTCAAGACTAGAACAGATGTGCGTTCCGATGTCGATCTCGTCAGCGACGCCACGATACAGAGTTTGAAAGTGCCTCACTCCATCGGTGTCTCCAGTCCTTCTATCTTCCCTCGGAGGTTCGTGAATTTACATATGAAGGAGTAAACAAACAGCGTTTCCCAGCGGCCAGAAGGGTGCGTAGCACTGGAAGGGGGACATACGTGGCCTTTTCGGTCATATCCTACAGGATGGGACATGCTTGCCGCAAGAAACGCGACAAAGGAGATTGCGGCGCAAAGTGAAGAGGCAGATTTCAAGTTACGGAATAATTGTCACATCTTATTTTCATGTGGAACAAATATATACAATACACAACCCTTATTCAGACACGTTATTCTTCCCAGAATAACCCTGCCCCTCCTGTGGCCAAAGTTCAGACGGGCGACGCTCGCTGTAATACGGTGTGCATGGACCTCCAACCCCAAGTGCGAATTGCACGGACAAGAATGCAAGAAGAACATGCATAGTTCTTATCCCGGGCCGACCTGAGAGTAGGATTACAAAACGTCAGATATGGCACGAAGCAAAGCGGAACACATCCAGTTACCTTTGGAATGTCGTGGTGCTCGCTGAGAGACTCGAGATGGGCATTGAATTCATTAACACGGTCTTTATGCGTCTTGGTCGCCATTTTAGCCACACGTTCCGCAAGCTGGAGAATCAAAGGTCGAAGGTCGCTCTTATGGGGGATAAAGGAGAGATGAGACGTACCCTGCGCTTCTGTACCTCCTCGAACCGTTGTTCAGCTTCAGTCTTCTTAGAGGCACTGCTACTTGCAGCAGGCGAGTTACGCTCACTGCCGGAAGGTGCCTTGCTGTCCTCCTCTTCGCGGAACAGCAGGTCCTTCACTCGCTGTCGTTCCTTATCTCGCTCAGAGTCAACCTTAGATTTAGATTTTTTCTTCTTCCTGACAAATGAGATTAATTTCCGTGAATTTGTTCAATCGCAACTAGGAACAACTTACTTCTTGACAATACCGCCCTCAGCTACCCCTCCCTTGAGCTTGAGAGAGCCACCAGGGCGTATCTCGTATTCCGACATGACGGTCAAGGTGAGAGATGTGTGACTGTCGGAAACGGGAAGCATCCACGTGCCACGGCTACGGCTGTAGAACGACAAACCCTCTTCACGAAGTTCACGCCGACATCCCCCAGTCCTCCGTCCTCCTCCTACCCCCTGGTGCATCCTCGTTCGCGGTCTGAAATGGCCGTTCTATCTTCTCCAGTGATTTTGATCCAGTCGATACCCCCTGTTACGCGTATCTTTACTGCGGCAACCATAATTTGCTCAGGTGTCTATGGTTGGCTCTGTTGGAAAGGACTGGGGGCGGAAGCAGCACAATATATGACTGTGGTTCCGGGGTCGGCTCTGTTTCAACCATGGACACTTGTTACCTCAGCTTTTGTGGAAACTACGATATTTGAGGTGCGCCTTGTAACGCATCTTTTGGCGCCAACCAAATACTGAACTTTCTTCAGTTTGTGGCCTCAATGATATTTGTACCCGCCTCACTAAAATATCTGGAGAGACTATGGGGAAGCATTGAGACACTCAAATTCATCGTGGTTTCCGTTGGTGTCTCAAATATCATTGCCTTTGCATTCAATTGGATAGAGTTCATTGCGACCAAGAATGCTGATTTGTTTCTGTGAGTGACGCCTCCTTATCACCACAAGCTTGGATCTCTGAGGCAGACCCGTCAGATATGGAATGCGTTACCATGGCCAGATGTCTCTGCAGACGGCTATTCTTGTTGCCTTTACGCAAATTATCCCCGAACACCAAGTGCAAGTGTTGGGCTTTATCAAAGCTCGTGTTAAGGTTGGTGTTGTTCTGTTTACGTTGCGGCGCCTATTCTGATGATTCCATGCCAGACTTTACCCATGGCATATCTCACTGTATCAACTGTCTTGTGTTTCGTTGGCTTCCAATGCCCATGGATCATCATTCAATTCGGGTGGTTCGTGGGTTGGATCTACCTGAGGTTCTACAAAAAGAACGCTACAGACTCGGTTGGGGGCATCGACACGTACGGCGATCGCAGCGAAACCTTTTCGCTCATCTCCTGGTTCCCTCCCTTCATGCAGTAAGTGAACAGCAATTCCAAATATTCCTCTTTCCTAACCATCTGCTTTCTCTCAGCAAACCTTTGACTATCCTGGGCAACTTCGTATTCTCCTTGGCGACGCGCTTCCACCTCATCCCGTCCTCCAGCAGCGACGTGGAAATTGGATCCTACAATCAAGTCCCAGGTACCGCGCGTGCTGAAGCAGAACGCCGAAGGTTAGTGCACAGTCCACAACCCAGGAAGAATAGTGCTAACCGGAAATATAACAGGGCTATGGCATTAAAAGCATTGGACCAACGCCTTGCCAACAACTCCTCACCAGTGCCATCACATTCACCAACTGTTGGAACGTCGCATCCTCCTCGAGTGCCTCCGACAGCGGCAACTGTACCCGTGGGTCCTTCACCCCTCGAGCGACAAAAGACTTTGAGTGAGGCAGAGTCGGAATTGAAGGCATCAGACACTCGGTAGAGCGATTGTCATTGTCTGGTGTACTCCAAATCCCTTACATACAATAGTTTGTTGTCTTTACTGTCCTAATGATTTTCTACGTGCTCTTAGACGACGCATCCTCATGTTCACCAAAACTTGACTTCGCCTGAAATTTACGTGTCTATTATGTAAGGTCTCTCCTTTCTGCATTTGGATGTGGTGAACTCTCGTCACATAACCTGCGAGCCTCATGTCGCGACGTTCGTCTGGTCTTGCTGCCAGTATTTCTGCGCCTGCCATTGGCAATGGCCATATCAACCTCCCACAAGCTCCCGAGAAACAGGCGACGCGGGGGAACCGTTCCATTTCCATGTCTGTTTCCAAAGTACCACACCTTGATGACACCCAAGGTGCCGAACTGGATCCTGATGAGCTATTCGCGAAACACACTATCCTGGAGGTGAAATTTGTGCAGCAGCGCCTGAGGTATGTACATCTCCATCCTGCGTTGCATCACTCACTTATGAAATGTGTCTGTGACAGAGCCGATGCGGATGCCAAGCAGGAGGAACTTCGACTCATGGTTGGGTGCGTAGTTCTGTCTGGAGAATTGTACTGTAGTTTGAGATCACACCATGAAAGCGTAGAGAACGGTACCGCGACCTCCTGCAAGCCTCAACATCCATAATTTCCATTGCACAGTCGTCACAGCGCGTAAAACAAGCTCTGGAAGAGACGAAGGAAGCTATACTTTCACAGGAGGAGCCTCCATTACCCCGGCGGCCAGCAATCACTGGTGGTAGTGGTGCGTACTTTACCTTCGCTTTTGATATGCAAGCTCATGTGCTATGGTAGACTCGCATCTGCATACGCTGCAATTACTCTCTGCGCACGTTAAATTACTTCTGGACGCGCCTGAACATCTTTGGCGGCTGATTGAGCGAAAGAAATATCTTCCGGCGGCTTGGTTATTTCTGCTCGCACGAGTTGTGCACCGAGCACTTGTTCGGGAGGATGAGCAAGACGAAGGAGCGTGGAGTCGCCAGGGCGTGGTCGTGCTGGTATGTGTATTTTCCTGCAATGTCAATGTTTCATGCCCGACTCATGCTGGCGCAGGAGGAGTTTCCTCTAATCCAGCGACAATGGGATGCAGTATCGCAATTTCGTGCCCAGATCATCCATAAGGCAACAATATCATTGCGGGAATATAGCGCTACTGTCGAGGTATTGCATCTCAACCACGATATACATGTCTTGCTCACGAAAACACCAGGATGCATGCGCAACATTGCTCACCCTCCACCTACTGGACTCTCGACCATTGGCTGAGACTCTCTCAGTTTTCCTCACGCAGCGGTCGAAAACACTACACACCCTACTGTTATGGAAGTATGAATCAAACTCAGCGAACGGACATCCTCCAGAACAGCTGAAAAAGAAATCCGCCCCAGAGCTGCGTAAACGGCCTGTCCATCAAGTAAGAGATGCTACACATGCTGCTTTGGACGCCATCTCCCAAACTGTCAAGACTGCTGAAAGCATTTTTCATGAAAATGACTCGCATCCTGCTCTGATACGACATGTCCTGGAGTACATTCAGTCTGACGATCATCCCCCAGAACCCGCTCAAGTCTTGCCTCCTGAGCTGTACATCACTACTCAAACGCTGCTAACCACTCTACCTTCCTCGACGCACTTCCTTCTTCTCCCTCCCAACCTGAGATCCTACAAACCCTATGTCGATCTCAATTCATCATCGTCATCGATACACTCCGAGCAGTTCACTCAGAAAATGAATGAATGGTTCCGGCATTCTTCTTCCCTTCTGCAATCTGCCGTTGAAAAATGGTTTGCCGATCTTCAGAGTGTGAAGGAGGTTTGGAGTGTCAGGGCTTCCACTCGGGGTTGGCTTTCGGCTTCTGGTCTGGGAACGGAGGAAATTGCGCAGACAGCGGTCATGTTGGATGAGCTATGTCAACGTCGGGTGATTGAGATCTGGAACCTTAAACTGACTAGGACTCTCGAGTCCTTTGGAAGCAGTTTGGATTCCACGTTGTCTTCTCTGGATGATGGTTCAAGCTTGAAACAAAAGCGTACGTTGAATCACATAGGCCATGACCCTGAACGCTGACTTTGCTTTCCAGAGGCATCTCCAGTCGATCTCTTGTTCCACGCTCCGCCTCTTCCGACCTCTACACAAGCCAGCCTAGGACTAGTTGATACCTCCTTCCAGAAGTACAAAGCTTCTTTACGACGACAAATCGTAGGACGGACGTCTCTGCTCGATGAAGTTCTTGCGACACTCGAATCATGTGCAAGGACTATACAGCAGGATCTTGCATATGTCACAGGTGTTGGTGACGGTGCACCGTAAGTAATTTGCCTCATTTCCCGCTCGTTAGCACATGCTCATTCCGTGCTTCAAGGGAAATGGTGGAGCAACTGGAAAAAAAATATCAGCCCGACGCTGACGCGCTATGTGCCAACGTTTTGGATAAGCTGGAACTTGTTGCAAAAGCTCCCATTGAAGATTCTTCTGCCATCTACTCAGCGTCTTCGACGGAATGTCTGGTCTTCTTCGGCCAGGTGTCTGACGAATTGTCGTCCTCTTCTCCCTTTATCTCGCAGATTGGCTGCCAACCATTTGTCATACAAGGTGACGAATTAACTTCTCGCACCCTCGGTATTTTTCTGATATATCATGCCATAGACTTTCGCCAAAAGACCGCCGCCCTACATGACCGTATCATTGACCGCTGGCGAAGACAAACCGTTTCTCGGGTTGTGCAAGAAAATCGACGCGCTTTCCGTCCAATATACCCCACGTTCAGCAGTAAGTTCCACTCCAAGATACTGCGCCACACTTATATGACGAATGGTCCAGAACTCTCAAAACCTTCAGGACCTTCCTCCGACCTCGTACAGTCTTTGCTCTCCCTTTCTAATGCAATTCAAGAGTTGGGCATTTCGCGGAATCCCCCTAGGCAACGGGCACTTGTCCAAGCAACTCTTTACCAATTTATCATGGACCTGACTGGGGATGGCTGGGAGGATAACGGAGTGCAGTCACTGTATGACTTGGCATTCCTCCGGAAACTCGCTATTGTTCAGGCCGTGGACTGGAGTGATCTTCCTAATGTTCTGGAACTGAGAATCAGAGCCAAGGCACGTCTCAAGAAGAGTATACCATTCTGTCAGTACACTCATTCCCTTTCAGCTTCCTCCAGATATCCAGGAAGATGATCTAAAAGCAAGTGCGACGGAATCGCTTGCCAGGACGCAAACCCTTTTTGCAACACTTCTTCCTGGGCACCCACCAGATGCTGTCGACAAGGTCTCGGCCCTTATGCCATTCGGAATACCACAGGTAGACCAACAATTCCAACCTGCTATTGAATTGGCAAAGCCGACGTCGCGTTTCGGTTTGTTGTTAGTTGGAGGCACGTAGTACTTATGACCAAGTAGGTCAATATACCGAGAGTAATGAGGATCGCTGTTCGTCGTGCTCTGGAACTTAAGCTGGCATGAGGATTGGCTTTCCTGCTCTGGACAACTAATTGAAGGGTTGGAAGGACGGGGCACGGTGTCGCTGCAGGCTAGGCGATGTGAAGCTGTGTGGTGACGTGGAGATCCAAAGCGCAAGCAGCAACCACCAATATCCCAAAGTTCACCAAGATGATACGTCGTGGATGTTCATGAAATCCAATTTTCCGCTCTCGTACACACTGCCAGCAATGACACAAAATATAAAACAACTCCGAGCCTATGCTCCCCCACTGAAGATCAATGAATACAGATCGCCAATATGGGATGAGAAGGTGAACATACACAAGAATATTGTTTCTGGAAGTCACAGTTAGTGATGAGGTGAAGATATGAACAGAATGAACATCGACGCACATTGGGATGTGAATGAGCTTCACGAAGTAACCAATAAAACCCATGACTCCGAAACCAATAGCAACCGCCTTGCAAATTTGGGTAAATTCTGTTAGGGGTGTTAGATATGTTTGGACTCTCGACGCAATTGCGCGTACCCGTCCGTGAGGGTTTTGTGCAGCGAGTGAGGAACTGGAGGAGTCTTTGATGAGCTTGAAATATTAGACATTGAGAAATCTGAGCTACCTGGTTGCCATCACGGGCGAACTGCTGGGGAATTTCGAGGAATTCGCGTACTTTGTCGGACATGGCGATGAAGGTGTAAAGGAGGGGATGGCTTGCTGGCGGTGTAAGAGTGATCGACGTGTTTCTCACGAGCCCAAACCGACACGTCGAGGTCACGCTTCCTGACTTCCGACCTTGACAAATTTTTGGACGAGTGCACAAGTGCAGAGGTGAGTTTCTGTGCGAGCTGTCGACATGGAGTCTGATGTTTTACTAGCATCATTCACGCATGAATGTCCCTCAGCAGTGGTCTCACGCGACTTTCTGGCATTCGTGTCCTTGCCCGCGCCTCCCGAAATGCGCCCAGGCATACTATGGTCATCCGTGCTAACTCCTCTATTGCCCAGGATGCTGCCAGCCTGAGCTCGATACTTGTGCAGAAGCTACAATCGAAAGATCGACTCTCTGCGATCCACACGTATTATCCTGCCCTGGTTGCAGAACTCCAGAAACCTGGGACGCCGTCTTCGAGTACATTCTCCCCTCCTCTTACCCAGGAGCAGCTTATCACCCTCCTTGACGTTCTTGCGACATCTGGGAGACCAGCAGACCTCCAGCGCATTGAGGAGATACTCCATGATATGCCCTCCACCCTCGGGATTGAACCAACCATCGAGATACATACTGTGATCATCCGCGGTCTCATCAAGTATGGCAATCCTCATACCATACACCGCTGGATCCTTTCAATGCCATCACGTCCGGGTCACCTCACACCAACACTTGACCAGTTCCATATGTTCTTGGAGGCTTGCTTAGATCTCACCTCGTTCAAATTCACGCGGCATGTTGTGAGGTCAATGCGTCAAGCCAGCTGCAAGCCCACCAACGAGACTTTCAAATATCTCATTCGCGCTCGTTGGGATGCTGCTACCCAGGAGGATAAAGTTCCCCATACCGTCGTCTTTTCTTCCATCCTCGACGACATGAAGCTCGAGAACCTGCCGTACGACGCATCGATCGGTGAAATACTTTATGACGGCTATGCTCAGCGCGGTCATGAGATCGCAGCCGAGCGTATACGCGAGCTGTACAAATTGCGGTTCTTGGACTCCAAGACGCCCCAGAAACAGCAGGAAGGAGAATGGAACTCCAAGCTGTCCCACACAGCACAGTCCAGGGGACTGAGAGCGGCGATCAATCTTTTGAAGACATTGGAGCCCGAGGGTTGCACTGCGTCTCCGTCAGCCTTGCGGTCAATATTGCGACACTCTAGAACCATGGACGACCTCCGAACGGTGCAGAAGGAATTCGGCGTGGAGCCTACGGTTGCCCATTGGTCCATGCTGATCACAAACAATGTCAGAACAGGGAATATAGCGGATGCTCTCTCAATATACGAGGAGTCAAGGACAGCCGGTGTTGTGCCAGAGGCAGCATTGGTTGGCCCCCTCATCCACGCTCTGTGTCAAACCACGCTCAAACCGCCCTCTGAAGAGTCCCTCGACAAAGCACTTGATATCTATTACCACCTGGCCGAAGCCGCACCTCCTTCGACACCTCCCGCTGCTCCGAAAGACAGTTATGATGACCATTCCATCGGCCCAGATGCCGGCATATACAACACGCTCCTTCGAGGACTTGCGTCATCGCCAAACGTTGAGAAATACTTCTCGATAGCCAAGTCGCTATTGGAAGACATGGAATCCCATAAAATTTCCACCAACGACAGTGTAACAGCGAGCTCCATCATTGTTCTCTTTATGAAACGTTCGCCTACAGTCGTCGACGCTCTCGACGTGTATTACAGTCTTCGCTCGTCCCTCGACGAGAAGGGCTATGCCGTGGTCCTCAATGCATTCTGCACCCTGTCCTTTAGCGGTGGACTCGAAGTCCCTTCACTGTCAAACTACTTCGAGATCGTCAAGGATATGCGCAGAGCAGGTCTCGAGATCACAGTCGAGGTCTACACAATTTTGCTGCGCCAACTCGCTGCCATTGCAACCAAGGCACGCGACCCAAAGGTAGAGCTCCCATCTGGCCTTATGGATCAACTGGTCACGACCACACGGCGGACGCATGACTTCCTCACGCTGGATGCAGCTGTGTCTCCTGACGCACAGGTGTGGAACCAGCTGATGGACACGTACCAGCGTCTAGGGTGTTTTGGCGACGCCTACAGGGTGTGGGACACCATGTACCTGTCGGGGCGGTTCGATCACATCAGCGTCAGCATCATCCTGGATGCCTGTGGGTATGCTGGCGCGTGGCAGTTAGCGAGGAAGATCTGTACGCAGCTCTTCAACGACCGGTTCTCGTTCAACCTACGCAACTGGAACACTTGGATCGAATGCCTCTGCCGCCTTGGGAGGCTAAACGATGCCGTGAAGGTGGTATGCTTGGAGATGGGAAAGAACCAAATCACAGTCGCACCAGACGTTGAATCTGCGAGAATTCTCATAAAATTCGCCCGACGTGACAACCAACAAGCAGTGGTTGCGGAACGACTCGAACGCTATGTGCCTGAATTGTGGAAGATGCTACCAGAGGATTTACGACAGCCATAATATACGATGCGCTATCTAGTCTAGTTGACAAGTATATTATGCTCCCCGAAACGTGCAAGGCATGGGTTTGTATGGTATGAGGATATCTAGATAGATGTGATACTGTAGTAGCGCATGGTTGAGCAAGGCGCAAGGGCTGGGCGAGCCGTCTAGGGGAATAGAGAGCCCTATGAAGTGATTAAACAGTGGGGTCCAGGTGCATTAAGCAGCAAGTTCCTCAACGGACGGGCAGTCGCACTAAAGGCAGTGATCAGACAAATTATGAAGTAGGTATTGAGAAAACACTTACGACGAGATTCAAATCTCCGTATGCTGATAACAGGTTTAGCTGGCGCCAGTTGGCAGGAAATAGATTACATACCGTCATCAACACGAGCAACAGTTGGCCAGAACTTCTTCTCCACGAGCCATGGCAAGGGATAAGCGGCAGTTTGGCGAGAGTAGGGTCTAAGACGGTTCGCTAATATCAGCAGCAAAATGAGGAGAATGTAGCATTCGGACATACCGATTCCATTCCGACTTAGCAATTACGGACATGGGGTGCGGGGCATTGGTGAGGAGGTTATTGTCTTTCGGTTGCTTTCCAGTGATAACGTCCTCGGCTTCCTGCCGGATTTGAATCATGGCATCACAAAACCTATTATCATCTTAGCACCACGTTCAAGCAGTGCTCAAGCGCAAAACAACCAACCGGTCAAGCTCTTCCAATGACTCAGATTCTGTTGGCTCAATCAGCATGCACGTTGAGATAGGCCATGAGCATGTGGGAGGGTGGAAACCATAGTCCTGAAGAATGCCCCCCAAGTTAGATATAGAAACAGTTGGTCAATAGGTGACAAGCCTAACCTGAAGTCGTTTGGCGAAGTCAGTGACTTTCAAACCGTGCTTGCTGAAGTCAGCGAGGTCGATTAAGAGCTCATGAGCGACCCTGCCGTTCTCATTCTTATACCGGACGTTGTAATGGCCAGAAAGTCGTCCAGCCATGTAATTCGCGTTCAGGAGAGCGAGTTTCGAGGAGTCGGTAAGGCCTTTTCCGCCTAACATCTTGACATATGCCCATGAGATAATCGAAATAGAAGCGCTTCCAAAGGGTGCCCCTGCAACAGAGTCGATTGCTTGGTCGCCCTTCGCTGGCATGATTGGGTGTCTTGGTAGGAATGGCGCCAAATGTTCAGCAGCGCAGATGGGTCTAATAAGGATCGTTCACTGATCATTGAAAACTGCTGGTAGTAAGTATGCTTACCCAACGCCAGGTCCTCCACCACCATGAGGGCTGTAGCTCCGTTAGACAGGTTAGAGATGTATCTGGATTATAGCACTCACATCGCAAACGTCTTGTGAAGATTCAAATGGCAGACATCGCCGCCGCATGTGGCAGGATTGGTCAGGCCAACCTGAGCATTCAAATTCGCACCTAGGATAGATAGATAGGTCAGGGAATATAAGTGTGGAGTAGAAAAAGATTGCTTACCGTCGAGGTAGACTTGCCCGCCATTGTCGTGGATGATTTTACAGGCCTGACATGAAGGTGTCAATAGACGCGGGTCAAAGACAATTCTACACGCACATCCTGCACACCAGACTCGAAGACACCAAATGTAGACGGATATGTGATCTACTACACTGTCAGCCAGGCATATGAAGAGATAAACAAAGACACGTACCATAAATGCTGCTAAATTATCCTTATGCAGCTCAGCCTTCGCTTTCAAATCGGCGAGATCCAGACTTCCGTCCTGAAGTGCTTTCACAGGAACCACTTTGAGGCCAGCCATATGCGCAGACTAAACTCCATCAGGTCAAGTTGCGAACAACTAGGAGATGACTCACAGCAGGATTCGTCCCATGAGCACTCAGAGGAATAAGGCAGACATCACGGTGTGCTTCGCCTCGCGATTCATGGTAGGCACGAATGACGCAAAGACCTGCATATTCTCCAGCTGCACCAGAGTTTGGTTGAAGTGTCGCAGAGTGGAAACCGGTGATCTCGCAAAGGTCATCTTCGAGTTCCTGTAGAGGTTGGGGTCAGTTTTTCGGTACAATGTAAAGGTGATGTTACAGACTTTGATGATGGTCTGATAACCCTTGACCTGGTCGAATGGTACGAACGGATGGACGGCACTGAACTGAGGCCATGTCAGAGGTATCATGCTGCTCGTGCTGTTCAACTTCATCGTGCAGCTTCCAAGGGGAATCATGCTGTGGACCAGACTGATATCTTTCGATGCAAGATGGTGAATGTAACGCAGCATCTCCGTCTCAGAATGGTACTTGTTGAACACCGGATGCGGCAGGAACTCCGATGTGCGTCGCAGGGGTTCCGGGATTGCCGAGCCAATAGGTTCCTTGATATCTTCCAGCGATAGCTGAGAAGCAGATGCGGCTGAAGCAAAGATATTGATGAGGGTGACGAATTGGCTGGGAGAGACGCTTTCATCGAACGTGACACCAACAAGCCTGTCGTCGATCTGACGCAAATTGATGTTCACTGCCGCTGCTGCTGTGTGAACGGCGCTAGCACCACCCGAAACGTGCGATGCGTCCAGGGTGACAGTATCGAAAAACGCTGTGTTCTCCACAGAATAGCCTAGGGATGCCACGGCCGATGTGAATGCTTGAGTGTAACCGTGCACCTTGTTCGCAATTCGCTTGATCCCAGCTGGCCCATGATAGATAGCATACATAGCCGCCATGTTGGCCAGGAGTGCTTGACTGGTGCAAATGTTGCTCGTTGCCTTCTCGCGACGGATGTGTTGTTCACGAGCTTAAAACGACGAGAGTAAGAATATATTCTAGATTGCTGCACTTGAAACATACTTTGCAAGGCCAGTCTGTATGCAGGACCGCCTTCAGCATCACGACTTTTACCGATCAGGCGTCCAGGCATTTTCCGCTTGAGTTTGTCGGTAACGGCGAAGAAGGCTGCATGAGGACCACCATAGCCAGCAGGAACACCGAAACGACCTGAGTTACCGAGTACTACGTCCGCACCCCATTCGCCAGGTGGTTTTAACATGGCCAAGGCTAGCAGATCCGTCGCACATATGACCAATCCTCCGACCGAGTGAACCGATTCCGCTAAGGAGCTGAAATCCTTAACGGATCCATTAACATCCGGATATTGAACCAGGACGCCGCAAAGATCGGAACGCAAATTCTGGTCCTCTAGGGCAGCAACCGCATCTCCAACTACGATGTTAATGCCAAAGCCTTTGGCCCGTAAACGAAGTACAGGAAGAGTTTGGGGCAAGACCGCGGAGTCAACCAGGAATGTCCGTTTCTTCTGCGCCGTTGAGATGAATGCCATCAACATTGCTTCCGCCGCTGCGGTGGCCTCGTCCAGAAGGGAAGCGTTGGCGAAGTCCATTGCAGTTAAAGATTTGACCATGGTTTGATAATTGACGAGTGACTCTAGTCGACCTGGAGGGGAGATTAAGAGGGCTATTTCTTATCGAAGAGTAAAAACCCAACCTTGGGCAATTTCAGGTTGGTAGGGTGTGTAAGGCGTGTACCAAGCTGGGTTTTCCATAACCTATGTGAGGCTTAAGCAAGCTCAAGGTTTCGAACAACATAATTACGAACGTTCCGCAGAATCACAGGGGGAACTACCGCTGTGTGATATCCCATTCCAATGAAGCTCTTAAAGGCCTTGTTCTGATCTGCCAAAGCCTGAGCCCTCTCAAGCAACTCGGACTCGCTAAGTGCTGGGATAGATACGTTGTCGACTGAAGTTGTCGCGACACGGATTTTAGGGGGCACCGCATCTGTTATGAATGCGTCCATAGAGTCATAGCCCAACTTTGAGAGCATCAAGGAGGCCTCCTGTTCATCCGGTCCAATATGACGCTCAGGAAAAGCATCGAGAGGTGAGAAGATCGAGGTCTGAGAATGGATGGTTGCCAGTCCTCGAGACCGACGAGCAAGCGTCAGACTGGACGGTGCAATCCGCAAGGCATAGCGCAAGGCTAACGCCATGGTTGAGGACAGCGAAGAGTCGCAATGGTAGTGACACGGAAGTGGATGAAGAGCAGGTAAAAGCGATCGGTTCGCCAAGGATCATGAGAACTTGAACCGTGCCCATTCACCGAGTAAAACACTCATAACGATATGATGCAAAGATAAGGACTGGAACTGCGGGGAACGAACTTGCTGGGTGTATTGCACGGTGGACAGACATATTTGACAAACGATTGGGCACTGTTTTGAACGACGAGGAAGTTTCGAAAACGAGGTCTTGAAATCAATGCGCGCCATCCTTCCTCACTGGGACAAATTTTTTTTCTGGCGCGGGGAAGTCGTGACATCATGGTATTACGGCATCAGTGCAAGTCCGTCGGGCACATGCAAATCTCGCGAAGCCTAGAACGTCTTCGGACTGGTGGACAGTCGTCGGGTTTCCGTCAATAATGAACGGCGTTCCGTTCGGACCACATAACTTACGGGGCTACTGGCTCAGATGAGGTCCTCTTTCCAACTCGCAGGCCATCCACCCCAATCTCCTTTGCAACGACACTCATCACCTCTTTGGCAGTTCGTGTACCGACTAAGCTACCCTTCACTCATAAAAGCTGGCGATATCTAGGATGGAGGAGCTCGATGTCCAAGGATTTATCCGGTCGTAAATGCGGACTCTGCTGAGGTAGCACTAGTGCCTCCAGGAGCTCAATGTGGTTCTTTGGTGTGGTTGAAGACCGGATGATTTTCTGAAAGTGAATGAATTTCGCATTTCCTCGGATTTTGAACACCTACACCTACAATAAATTCATGAGGAGCGAGCGTCACCAGATGGCGGCAAATACACTTCGGACTTTAGGAGGTGGATGTCCAACAACCCGGCGGTACGGCCGTGGCGACACTCGCGAAGTAGAGCAATTAAAAAGGGCTAATGGGTGCCCAGTCGGACTCCATAGCTAGCCAATGCTTTGTGACTCTGAGAAACTAACCTTGAGAAGAAAGACACCCTTCCTTGAGCGATTGAGTTGGTTCTGGAGGAATTCTGTCTTCACGTCCAGATTCAGTGGGTTCGAGAAGAACTGCCCAGGGTCCTCGTGCGGGGTAATCTGTTTGGGACGCAAGCCACTTGAAACAGTTTCGTGTAAGTTCCAACGAATTTGGGGCTAATTGGGAACCATTGGCGGCCAGAATTCTGTAGTATTTCTGAATGGATGGGTACGAGTGTGGAATTCCATTGCAACAGTCAAGCCTTAGCAATAGTCAGCTTCCTCGTCATATCGCCGACGATTAGGCGTTAACTCCGACCAATCTCGCGAAGGTCAATTCGTAGCCTAGGACTAATGAGGTCCACCGTCCAAGAAAGACCTATTAAGATACAATCGTATCGTACAGTAGAAAGAAACACGCGTCTTTCATCATCAAACACCGATTGAGAGCTCACTGACTTCCCGAGATACCAGCATCAACCATCTCAGTTATCCAGCCCATTAAAACCTCATCTCGAATCCGCACTCCCTCCATCAGTCGCCTGACACCAACGAACGCCTTTCGACCGCGCCTCTCACCCTCTCGCTCATTTTCTCCCGAATCTCCAAGTCCAGCGTCCATGTCGTGTTCCTCCTGTTCCTCCACAATACCCGGGAAACCGAAATGATCAGCATCAACTCGTGGGGCGGCGTCCGCTGATGCAAATGACGTGCGGAATAGTATCCGGATGCAGAGCAAAGCTGTCAAGGCGATTGAGGGCGGATCTACCACTGGTCGCTCGTATACTACTGTCGTGTTATGCGGTGGTGGAGGTGTGCGGGTCGTAGGTGTTCCCGTCGGATAAGGCGCATCTTCCGCGGGCAGGGTTATATTTTCGCTTTGTGAAGGGTGTTTTTGAGAGGTTCGCGCACTCGAGAGATGTGTTAAGATGTGAGAACGGAGGGAAGGTTTGGACATGGCATCTCTCGAGCACGTCGACCACAGGCAAGGGGATTCTGGGGTTTCCATGGCGGATAAGTGTTCCAATAAGTGCTCGTAGAGCTCTCCCGGAGAGGAGAAGACGGATTTGGGGCATGTAGACCGATCCCACTGGCATTTGAACCGCTCATTCGCGGAATCCTGCCGTCTATCAACACCTCGCACGATAAATCTTTGAACGGGACCTTGCAAGACCATGGCTTGAGCTTGAGGGAACACGAAGTTGACATTCTTGATGACATCGGAGGCAACGAGCAGGGGGTGTTGTTCTTGAAAAGGTTGAAATGTGTCCTTGTAGAGATTCCAAAAGTCGACCTGTGTAACCTCCCTGTCTGGTTTAGCGACAAACATGACTTTCATCCTGCGATGACATCAGTATCGGTAAGCGAGGAAAAGACCAGAAGTCGACAAACCAATCGTAACAACGCTGCGGTTCAGGTTTTGGCAATAACATGTCAAACTCCTCTTTCGTCAGCTCGTGGTCGTGCAGCGAAATCGTCGTAGAAGGCACAGTATGTATCGGGCCAGAGATATCCAATGTAACCTTTTCTTCCAGGCCCTGTTGCTCTGTAAGAAGGAGATTGACAAGCAGCCTGAGCACTGCAGGCATCTCGGGATGCAGTAAGAACGCTTTAGCCATTGACATATGTGATATATGCACATATAAGTAGTTCAGGCAGGCGTCGATCAGTGGCTTATCTACGAAGAGGGGTAGGTATCTGATAGAGGCTCCCAAAGCTGGCGCGTCAGGCATGATGTTTGTAGCATTGGAGGGACTCGAAAGTGTGACAGTAAGAGCAGTAAGAGCCGCGATGATCATTGTTCGGTTTGAAGATTGGGATGCGATTTTTTGGAGCGGTGGTAGAGGATTGTACGCTGCTGGTGTGGACGAGTTGATGGTGATCCTCGATGCAACAACGTGATAGAGGTCGATGATATGGAGCACGAATTCAGAATCTTCATCCCTGTCGTAATCCAGGACGCGCAGCGCATTCAGTATCAAAGGCATTGTATGTGAGTGGGTCGCCAGTGCAACTGCGTTTGACTCGAGCAGCGCCGCATTGCGGAGAACGAAGAGGGATTCGAGAGCATATCGGCGCTGGCGAGCGCGTTCAGGGTGAGGGGAGAATAGGAAGTGTACGTCTGTTGATGTCTTGTAGCCTTCAGTAACATACCACTCTGGCCAGTCAAATAACCCGTCGATAAGACCTGGAATGCTGGTCAATTGAAACTGTTCGTTATGACACAAGCGGCAAAGACGGTCCAGAGCCCAGCCAACCTCTGAGAGGATTCCAGAGCGAAGAGACAGCGCCATCCTATTGCTAGGAATGCCTTCAGTGTACCATCCTGGAGGACGAAAAACGAGCGCGTCGGAGAAGTAGAGAGTGGAATTGTTAGAATGGACTCACGCTCGTAGTCATCTCTGACATCTGCGGCTGGTCTTGGCGGCTGTGGTGGTACGTAGCCCCCGCGATAGTAAGTGCTGGTACTTGGTGTCACTCGGGTCGGCACGTACGCAGTCATCCCGCGTCGAGAGATGATGAACACTGTGACTGAGGAAAAAGCGCGTCTGTCACGTTTGCTGTCAGTGTCACGGTAACGCGTACCGCGGCCCGTTTTGCCGTTTTTCTTCACAAATTGTGCATTGCGCAAGAAGCTCTTGAGGGCCACAAAACATTCCTTTATGGCAGAATAGAATGGCTGGAGAACTCTCACGAAAACCCTGAAATTACAAAAGCGAAACATAATAGTATAAAGTACAAAACGTATTCAATCGCTGTTGTCCTCTTCATCAGCTCCATCCTTCCATAGAGCATACATTTTTCTCCGGTTTGAGTCGCGGGTCTCCGGCCGACTTGCCTCTTCGAACACAGATCTCAGCAGCTTCCTCCTCAACATTGAGCCATCCACCTTGCCTTCCGTCTGGGGATCCTCGTAGCATGCATTCAACACAAGATTTGGGTATTCTTTAGATTCGCTCAAGCGAGCGCGTTTCGTAGCTCGTGAATCTTCTGTGGGGGAAGGAGGAGCAAGTGCGGATAGCAGAGGTTCGAGAAGGGCAGATTCAATGCGTTTGTACGTGACACTTGTTGGAGTCTGTGCTGCCAAGGACAAGAAAGGCACGAGGAGCAGGTGTAATGGAGCAGGGAGTGGTGGTGTCGTCGAAGTTGAAAGACTTCCAAGAACTTTGTCTAGTTCCTCAGCATATACATCGGCCAGATGATATGCTAGACCCGTAGGGACTTTAAGGTTGGAAGGGCTGATTTTATCATCAGGCAGGATGCCACTAAGAGTCTTATAAAGCACTCACCATAACGGACCAGTTGGTCCCGAAAGAATAAGGTTGTATTCATGACAAACGTTCTTGTCCCAGTTAGCCCGTATCAAAAGGCGGAAAGACACATTCACGAATCTTCTGACGAGCATATAGTACTTATCTATCCTAGAAGTCCACCGTTATCAGCAGCTTACCATTTGCACAGAATAACCACAACGAACCGCAGACGATCTATCCCGTTCCACTCGCGAACAATCGTTTCCCAAAATCCACGCAGGAAGGAGAGGGCCGAAGACGAGCTCGTGATGGTCAATACGAGATCGGCGAGTTCGGTGGCCAACGCTTGCTGGACCAGGGGCTTGTCGGACATCCAGAAACCATAAAAGATGCCCTTCCAGAGCTTGTCCATGTCAGGCCTTGAGATCTCATTCCTGTCGGGATCGGAGAGGAAAACAGATAAATTCTTGATGGCCTTGTCGCGGGTCTTTTTCTCTTCGTCGCCCGTCAGCCGGATACGAAACAGAGACGTGTAAATACACACCAGTCGATGCGAGAGACTTTCCTAGCGGAGGAGACGATACAGGCTCAGATAATGACATGGTCACCTTGCTTGACAAGGTCCCACCAACTCGAAATTCCAAAACATGACAGCTCAGACCTTCCTAATTCGATTATTAGTCATCCTTTGTCATCTTCCCCTCCTTTTCCCTTCCATGAGCGTGTTTCTTTTCGCCTGCTTTTTCACTAACGTCCTTGTCTGGTCCTACTCACCAACACTATTCCTGCTATTGTGGCATCGACCACCTCCTTTTGCAATCTCGTCCAATGTGCGCACCGTTCCACTGTGTCATGTTATGTAACTTCGTACACATCTATCCGACAACGCTCTTCTGCCCTTAAAGACTGCTACCAATAGTTCTGAGTTGCTCGCCAAGACAGCTGGTCAGCTGGGCCTCCTCAGCACTGTCCTAACAATGAACCCCAGTCCCACCGTCAATTAGTTTTTTCTGTACCTTGTTAACCTATGCACTCAGCCTCGACTCATTGCACTTACCTATGCTACTACCTAACTCTGGGTGAATCGTCTGTGTCCTCAGCAGCTCCGCTTTCTCAGCTTACTCCCGGTGTCGATTGAGCCCGCACCGTGCACGTCCGTGCCTCCACACATTACATGTACATCACCTCTGCTTTTACATACGTATTTACACCAAAATCGAAGTGAATTGTGTATTCCATCCACACCTCACATTACTCCGCTCATGCCCAATGTCACTTGAGCCCCCGAAGGCATAGGCAAGCAAGGTCTAAGTCGCCCCCCGGCGGCCCCTGGTTGCAAACAGCGCGATTAGTGACTTTTTTTTGAAAGTCCGGCACGGACACGGTACTATAAATAGCAACGCGACCGTGGATGTCATTGAGTTCGAAAGCATCATGTCGAAATCGCCAGTAACTTGTCACGGTACAATTTCTCAACATATCTCGCCGTATTCACGCTAATATACGTCCGCAGTACTCGACTCGTCCACCGGAAAACCTGCTTCAGGCGTGCAGATCCGACTCCAGCAGCTCGAGATCTCCGATAGTGGTCCTGATATCTTCCATCCTCTTGCCAAAGGGTTAGCTTTTTCAATTCTTATCAATGACCCTCCTTGACGTCGTTTTTACAGTTCCACCAACTCGGATGGCCGCTGTCTTGACCTCTTACCTCCTGCGGGCTCGGGTGAAGAGAGGACCGAGAAAACTGCACTTGTAGCTGGTCAAATATACAAGATCGTTTTCAAGACCAAAGAATATTTCGAAAGCACAAACAGGACCTCATTCTATCCTTGGGTCGAGGTCAGTGCTGATCAGCCAGTAATCGGAGCGAACTTCCCTCAGCAACCTTCAGATCACCTTCACAATCGAAGATCCCAACGAACACTATCATATTCCCTTGCTAATCAGTCCATACTCCTTCACCACCTACAGAGGAAGTTAAACAACTCAGGTCTGATAGCGCAAGATGAAGTATACTCGCGAAGTCGATTAAGCAGCATGTATATGTATCCAAACACAGCGACGATGAAATGGAATCTGTATCTCTACTGTGTATCTACCAGACACGCTCGGATGATAAAAGAAAATGCAGGGATGGTAATAGTGGATGGATGTGCAAGTGTACAGGGAGTGTGTGAGGAAAGCAGGGGAAAATGGTCAGCTGGGGCGACAGAAGAGAGGGCAAAACAGAGTCGGAGGTGTGTGATTATCGTGCCGATGACAGCACGACGTCGTATGGAACACCTCGGATGTGACCCCCACGCATGGATGTCTTGACATTCTGTAAGAACTGGTCTCTGTTCTTGGCCATTTCCGTCGCGGCCTCTGATAGAACGTCGTTAGATATACATTCTGTAGTCGAATTGAGCACTCTTACCTTTATTAAGAGGATCATCGGCATTGGGCTCTAAGAAAAGATACTGCAACCCCACCATCACCGAGTTCAGGTTAAGAACAGGCTTCCAGTCTTCTCGAAGGATGTTCAGGCAGACATTGCCCTCTAGGTCGACGTTTGGGTGGTAGATCTGGAACACGGTTGATGATTTCATGGAATCAATTACTAGGCCATCTAAGATGGCTTACCTTCTGAGTACATTTGACCTTGGGAGGTTCGTGCGGGTAGTTCATGTTGATGGCGAATGAGAAGACAAATGAACCACCCTTGTACATACCTGTGAGTAGAAATGAGCAGAGTGGAAAAGCACATGTGTATATTCCTACGTACCCTCGTCCGGCGTAATTGTCAGCGAGAAGTTCAGTAGATCAGCGGGATCAGGGAAGTCTGTCTTCATCGTGGATGGAAGATCCAGCTCTGTGAGGTCTGCGATCCCCCAGGAAATGGTCAGCTCTCTATGGCACATCTATAAAGCTGCCTGACTACACTACCTTTCTGTACTCGAATCTGGGCGGCGCTAGTCTTTGGCTTCTTCTTTGCCACTGCATCCTCAGTCTTCTTCATACTCCAGATCTGCCAAGGAGACACCATTGAACATCTAACACTCTGAAGATGCGAGTCGACTCACTTTCAACATGGTGGTAGGCAAAGGAACAAGAGTCTCGTGGGTTGGAGGTGGTGGTCGGGTGCCAAATTATAAAGGTGTCTGGATGATCGGGACCGTGGCAGTGTCATGCTCTGTCATGTGTGCCCCACGCCAATGCTGCATTCCTTGTTTCATGAGCCATATGGTCCTCTTCGCGCGACAGCCGTGATTCATCAACCGAGGCCTTTTGATAGGAAGCTATCTAACGTCTCGGATCCAATACTATAAAACCCGCTTGTACCGAGACTGCAGGAAATTCAATCTTGAACACCCCAGTCATGGCTATTCAGAAGGACCTCTCCATGGATCTCCCAGTGATTGACCTTGATCTCTTCTTGACTGGCGTCCGTGACTCCCAGGAGGTCATTAACGAGTGTAAAAAGGTGAGTCACTCCCTCATTCCATTCACATCAGTACAATCAGCTAACTCGGACGTCAAGGCTGCTGATGCCTTGATCACCTATGGAGCCCTCCTTCTGCGAGATTCCCGCGTATCTGAAGAGGACAATTCGAGGTTCCTCGATCTGTTGGAAGACTACTTCGCGCAACCTGCGGAGGAGCTGAAGAAAGATGAACGGCCTGAGTTGAGCTACCAAGTTGGCGTCACTCTCGAAAACACTGAGAAACCCAAATGCGCTGTGGACGAGCCTTGTCTGCGCATCATCGAGAGATTGGATCCAACAGAGCGACCTCTGGACATTTCTGCACACTCTCCTGATCCTAAGTGCAGATTCTTCTGGAAGATGACCGAGAAGCCCCCGTACGAAACACAATTCCCAGGTCTCAGCGCTCCCAATGTGATCCCTCAGGCTGAAGAATTGCGTGAGCGATGGCCACCTATCATGGAGCAGTGGGGAAAATCCATGAAGAATGCGTGAGTTAAGAAATCCCGTCCCTTTATTGTCTGTCGGTACTAAAGAGATCGTGGAAGTGTGGCGATCCTCGCTGAAATGACTGCTATCGGACTTGGCTTGCCTGCGGAGACCTTTAGAGATGCAGGTAGATATGGGTACGTTTTATCAAGGCACTCCATTAATCTTAAG
Organism: Hypsizygus marmoreus; assembly: GCA_013433165.1. Taxonomy (NCBI): domain Eukaryota; kingdom Fungi; phylum Basidiomycota; class Agaricomycetes; order Agaricales; family Lyophyllaceae; genus Hypsizygus; species Hypsizygus marmoreus. The sequence continues at coordinate 3,099,618 of CM024086.1, forward strand.
TATCATCGACTGACAATCCTTCATTAGTCCCCACATCCTCGCTCCAACCGCATCCGACCTCGTTAAATACGGAAAGAAGGACACCATCCTCGCTGGCTTCCACTCTGATCTCAACTTCCTGACCATCCATGGTCGTTCACGATACCCCGGGTTACATATATGGGCAAGAAATACTGGAAAGCGGATCCCGGTTAAGATTCCGCCTGGAAATTACCTTCTCGTACAGGCAGGCAAGCAACTAGAGCATTTAACTGGAGGGTTGATTAAAGCCGGGTTCCATGAGGTTGTTGTGAATGGGAGGACATTGGAGGTTTGTCTGATTGGCCTTCCCTGGCGATGGAGTCTAAGCTTTGCCAACACAATTAGGTTATTCAAACTCGCAAAAATCTGTTCCCTGACCGACCAATTATCCGTATATCATCGACGTTCTTCTGGCATCTCTCATCTGACTATGACCTTGTCCCAATCCCTGAGCTGGCTGCGCGTGCTGAAGTTATCAGAAAGGAGCAAAAGAAACTGAGTGCTGATGATGAAGAGACAGTCTACGCCCCAATGAAAGTTGGGCAGCAAGTCCAAAAGTAGGTATCATCGTTCTTCTCATGGAATGATATTAACGCTTCTGCAGCGAACTAAAGCACATTGATCTCATGGCATGACATATGCGTACACGTAGACAATTCCCCAACACAAAAAAATACGATAAGTCTCAGCCCAGAGTTACCAACACATCTCACTGGATATTTTGTGGGAAGGAGAATGCCATAATCCCCTCGGATATTTCGACGAGCCTGATCGTTCACAATGACGGTGTTGTGCGTATTCGTTCCAGAATCAGTGCACACAGCAATATATCGTCGAAATAATCATGGCCTTGTGGTGATACCTCAAGACGATTCATCTCTGCCGGCCTCCCATGTCTTCGAAGATGAGCTGGAGGTATAAACCTGGCCACAACATTGGCTGTTGTCTTGTCCTTGGAGGAGAAACACTATCGACCGCGGATATCAGAAAATAGGCCATAAAACAATGCATACATATAACGGACCGTTAAGACACCTCCAGCAGCACTGTCATCCCAGAAGAGCGATATGGGTTTATCGTGGTCCGATATTCTCCACGTCCAAGTCTACTGGCAGGGCTTCTCTGAGTCTTGACCTTCAAACACATAAATAAAAGGAGGTCGACGAACGTTGCGGAAGGGTTGGTAACCTGATTTGAGAATATCACTCAAGTGATGCTCATTGCCTCGTATGCACAGCGTGTTTGGCTTTTTGGAATTTGACAATCCTATCCTAACGCAAGATGTAGCACATAGACTGCTGGAGTTAACTGGACTACTCACTCAAAATCCCCAACGAACTCGCCCTCCCAAGAACCCCTCCGTATTGTCGTAACATGTGAAGTTGGTGTGAAACAATTCAAGTTTACAGAGATGCAATATGACGGTCGGGGATTGTCCAAATCCAGTGGCGGTGCGAGAACCATACTGTTCGGTGGTGTCGTTTGAGGCCAGAAGGTATAGGTTATAGAACTCAGAGGTTTTCGAGTTGCTTGATACCTGCTCATGGACGCATTAGACCGAACGCTGAGGAAGAAGACTGGATGACCGACCCAGGAGGCGAGGCAGTAGAGCTTGCTACGCCGTATTGGAGAGCAGGATGGACAGGGGGTGGTGGGGTTCTCAGACTTGGGGATGGAGAGACGTGGGAAGGGACATCGAGTGCAAGTTTAGCTTGGATTTCGCTGGGTGAATACGAATGTGATCATTAGCTTTGGTTCAAGTATTGGGTGTATGACTTCATTCAAACCTGGGAGTTGGTAGAATCATTCCACGAGAGAAGCACACTCGAGCACCAGAGGAGAGCTTGATCAGCAGAAGAGAACTGATTCCTGGGCGGTGATACTAAGACAGCCAACTCTTTGAGACCTCGACAACTTTTCCAGGCCGGAGCACCGCCTCGATTGTATAGACGATGCAGCACCTATTTCGCGAAAGACCTCCCTGATCACAGAGCAGAGGCGATGTAAGTATTTTGCCTGGAGATCAAGTAAGCCATAATTGAAAGAAGGAAGAAAAGGGAAGCGCAAGCGTGAATTTGTGGAAGACAGAGTCGAAGGTCAAGCTCAAGACTCAAGAGACCACGGAAGCTATGACGTTTGACACTGAATATAGATCTATATATCTGCCATTGCGACACAATAACTACAGTAGTAGCACGATTTAGGTTGAACTAGATCGAATTAAAGTCAAGAAGATACCCCAAATGCCCTCAGAACACTCTGCAATTTGACAGTCATTTCATCCCATTCCGCCTCGGCATCGGAGAGGGCAGTAATTGCACCACCTGCGCCAACTGCCCATTCCTCTGTCCAGGAAGGACTACCATCACTGCCTTGGGCATGGCCATACTTGAAACAGCTGCGAATGGTGACAGACCAATCCCCGCTCCCGCCGACGCACCAGTAGCCGAATACACCGGAATAGATACCTCGTTCATCATTTTCCAACGTTTGAAGGATCTCAACACTGCGCTTCTTTGGTGCCCCAGTCATGCTTCCTATAGAGGTGAGAAAAATTAATATGGCGCGCAATATGGACGGTGATACAGATGTCGTACCAGGCGGAAGACTCTTTTTCAGCACTTCCCAACCAATTTCACTGTCTGGATCAAGGTCTGCGCTGGAGCCTTCAGCCAGCTTTCCTTCGATTACGCTGACCAGCTGCCAAACAGTCTCATACTCCTCCACGGTACAAAACTGCTTCACCCGCACATCGTCACCAACAACACCATGTAGATCATGTCTTATGAGATCCACAATCATTAGGTTTTCGGCGACCTCCTTGGTAGAACCAGCTAAGAGCTCTTCTGCGACAGAGCGAGTGATTCCGGGGGCCTTGCGAACAGTACCTTTGATGGGCCTCAACTGGCATATCGAGTGGGGAGGTCGCGAAAATGACAAGAACCGCTCGGGAGAGGAAGATAGTAGTGTAGAGGGATGCAAGCGGAGGAAAGCTGAATGAGGAGCAGGGTTGGTCTTCCGCAACGACTTGTATCGCTCCCATGATGTTGGAGAGGTAGCCGAACATTGTGGGATGGATATACGAGTGGGAGCAGTCAGACAAAGCTCGTAAGAATCTCCAGCGAACAGGTGTTCTTTGGCCTTGTTGATTTGGGAGATATAGAGTTCTTTGTCTGGAAGCGTGACTACTGGCGGCGACGTTGCTTCCGAGGCAGGAGTACGAGTATGATGCTCGTCTGAAGTGCGAATGAGCTGTGACGAGGTGGCTGCGACCCAGCTATCATCGCCTGGGATGATAGATTGAACGTAAGCCTTGTCCGTGACAATGTCGACAACTACGCTGCGCTCAACGAAGACCAAGTTGACGTCAGGATGTCGCCGCCACTCAGATACTTTGGAGCTCTGAAGGGGGACATTTAGAGAATGCACACCAAGCTCATAGCTTAGGTACCCAATCAGGCCGCCCCAGAACGGAATTTCTGCAAGGCCAACAGCTTTATGAGTGCGCATGAATGCAGCAAGCCATGACCAGACATCGCGGGATCCTAGTTTCTCCTGTATGACGTTCTCCCCGCGTCTGAGAGTTACAAATCTGTCATGCACAAAGTGCGTTACTTGTAGGGATGACGGTAGTAAGGAAGCAATGACAGAAAATCGGCCAGGCTTAGCCGCAGAGTCGAGCAATACAAATGGAGAGCTTTCATCCAGAGCACCGAAAAGCTCGCAGATATGGGTGACAGATAAACCCGATATGTCGGTGATACTCGTGGCTACACTTCGTGGTGGATGAGTGGGCGTGGGAGGAGGAGAGTGAGAATGGTGATGAGGCCAAGGATTGCCTATAGCTCCTGTGATAGTTGCGTTCCATGGACGAACACTCCTTCCATTCTGTGTTGTCCAAGCCTGGGCCAAACGCCAGAAATTGCGAAGGATGTCTGAACCTCCACCTGCTGTACAAACGGACTCCGGATGATACTGGACAGCCCAGTATGGACGAGTGCCGTGCTTCGCAGCCATGAGAACACGGCCGTTGTCTTCTCCGTCGTTTGCCCACGCTAGGGCCTCGATTTCACCTTCCTCCGGTAATGTAACATGCAATGAATGATATCGGACAGCACGGACCTCCCCTACTCCTTGAAACAAACCATCGCCAGCATGTTGAATGGTGGAGACCTGACCGTGCTTGACGACATGTAGTCTTTTCAAAAGTGCACCAAATTCGATGGCCATGCTTTGCAGCCCAAGACAAACTCCAAAGATAGGCAAGACATGCTCGTCCTTGACCTTCCATAAGTTCTTAACTACGCCGATATCCGAAGGATTATCAGGGGATCCTGGTCCTGGGCCAACAACTATGGCCGAGAAGTGGTGAAGATAGGGAAGAAGCTCCTCGATTGTGAAGTCGTCATTCTTGATGATGTGTATAATGCAATTGGGAATAGACAGTCGACATAAGGAAGCAAGGCTGTTGATTGTTCTGTTCAGTACGATGGTAAATCGATAAAAAGTATGACTCACTTGAATGTGAATGAATCGTACGAGTCGATGAATAGCAATCTAGGTTGTGCGATTGTCATTGTCGTAGAAGACAGAGTGCCAGAGTCTTTAGAATATCAATAAATATACCGAGGAACGGGTTGGCATGGACTGGATGACGGCGTTTTGGAAAATTATATAGAGTCAGATGGTCAGGTAAGGAAATCGAGACCACATTGCTGGAAGAAGAGATATGCATTGGGCATGGTACGAGATGAATACGTGCTTACCATTGACCAGATGATGGTGGAAGACGATAAGGATGAAGTCATATGCAAGGCGGATGAAGTTTTTTTTCTGCCTGATCAGCGGAAGGATCCTGGATGGCGGAAAGGCTCGTCTCAGTTACTCAGCGAACATAACGATTAGCACTTTGTATGTAGCATGTCCGTCGATTGCATTTGAAGATGCATGGACGTTCAGCGTTCTAGAGGGCACTCGTCGAAGTTCCAACTTCCGAGTCAAGAATCAAAGTACTTCGCTCCCCAAACACGTGACACGATTAACGCGTTCGGCGACGGCAGCTGCCTCTCAATGACCCGCATGTTGAAGGTCACTGAAACACGGTCCCAAGAGGTTTTTCAACGGGTACGTTGCAATCCCAACAATTCGGCCGTATTTAACAGTCATATAGCTTAAAGCTGTCTGTGTGCCTCTACTAGGTGCTTCACTTCTTTCCCCAGCATCGATTCCCAATGTGTCCAAACTTCTGGGCCAACTCATCATCATCTTGCGCGATATAAAAACATCAGACTTCACTTTAACTACCTCACTTATCTCCTACACGTTCTTCCCATTGTCTACTCTGCTCCGCCGAAACACCGCATCCGACATTCCTGACCAGATCTTGGAAAAAGTGTTCGTGGCTATGAGTATTTTATGCGAGGAGTGGTGGTGGGATTGCGATTTGGCCGTATGGGAGCAAATATTCATGCTTTGTGGGGCGATCCTCGGAGGCATTGAAGGAAAGGGCAAAGGCAAAGATCGCGACGAGGAAACCAAACAGGCGGCGGCTCAATGCCTTCTTGCTCTATTACGCCAAAAGGAGCCTAACGAAGGGCTGACGCATCCCTCGTGTGATGGGGCACAAGAGAGGCTGGATTTTTTCAAAGCCCATGCTCGCTCAAGCAAGTTCCTTCCTATCTTTGGTCAAACCCTCGATGCAGTTCTTACCACCGTCGAAGCACGCCATCTGCCTTTACAACGTGTTTCACTGGATGTACTTTGGCTATTCATCGATGTATATGCAGCAGATGATCTCATCCCTACCGTCCTCCCTGGAGTCATCAGCCGTATGACGAAAGTGGCTCTGGGTTCCTCGAAAAGTAAGGGATGGGCAAATGGCGAAATTGTTGCGCGGGCTCTCACTGTAATGGAATCCGCAGTTGTTCGTGCGGTTGGGGACGACATCTGCACCAAAGAAGGTACAATAAAGGTCGTGGTTGACCTTGAAGATTTCGCACAATTGGCGACAGACCTTCCAGACAATCCTTCAGACAGGGATGCGCCACCTTATTCAACATCCAGGACACCTTCTTGGCTTCGAGGAACATCTTCCCAGTTGCTTATTGCTATGAACACACTTACACCCCTTGTTTCCCACCCAACACCCTCCGCCCTCCACGCCCTCTTGAAGTTCTCAGCCACTACTATTCATGCTACCTCCTTGACACTACCACATGCTCAACCACTACTTTTGCATTTATTGTTGTCCCTCTCCAATTCCGACGTCCCCTCCGTGTCAATTGAGTCCCGGAAGTCATTAATCGGACTATTCGCAACACCTTCAAAGGCCCAGCATCCCTTGCTGCAGACCCTGATGCGAATCACGAGCGATAATCTATCGGCACTGCCCCGATTACTCCCTACCCACGCTGACACGAAGGTGGAGCACGCCGCTGGGCTGGTCGAAGCTGCCTGTCGGCTGGCTACTACGGAGGGTGGACTGCAAGGGTTGACGGGTATCTCTACAGGCATTGGTAAACTTCTTGGACCATCTGGTGGTGTCGAGAAATGGGGATGGAGCTTGCTATCAGTCCTTGAATTCGTTGAGCCCACGATTACCGCTGCGCGGACTTCCTCTGCACAACTTATGCTCGAGAGTAATCCAGATACTTCCCAGTGGGCGCCTTTCCCGGAACTAGCATTTCAAAATGTATTCTCTAGCGGCACTCATGACGCGTTGGAACGCATGTTCCGTGCACTTGGTCGTGCTGCAGGAGATACATGTCTCTTCTCCGTAGAGTGGTTTGCTAATGTCGGTCGAAGTGGAACTGGAAGTAGATCTGTCGCTGCAACATGGTGTGCTTGTCGCCTTTTGGAAGGAGTTGCCGATATATCCCTTCTTCAGGGGATCACCGGCGATGCCATTGCTGGTCGGTGCAGCAAGAGGTTAGCGAAGTTGGCTCGTACGTTAGCAAGAACTATCGCAGAGCTTTGGGACGAGCCAAGCAATGGAGAAGCAAGCCCCCTAGCCCAAAACGATATCCGCGACGAAGACCCAGGCAATAATCTACTCATTCAGCACGTCAAGGGTGTTGTACCCATACACGAAAATCTACGGATAACGACATCCTCCCGAACCAAGGAGGTCGCCTCTGCTCAGCAGCCGGTGCTCCATAAGGCACTTTCGCTGCAGCTGCTTGCTGTCTCTGCTGGTGTCTTACAGGCACAATTCACTCCCTTATTTATATACACACTTTATCCGGTCCTGCACTCCCTTGTCTCTTCGGATGTGTATCTATCGAGCGCCGCCCTTGCTACCCTCAATTTTATAACGATTGTCACATCGTATGCATCACCTTCGAACCTTCTGCTGGCCAACTTCGATTACGCTTTAGACGCTGTTTCTCGTCGACTCAGTCGCCGATGGCTTGATGTTGATGCAACCAAGGTTCTTGCTCTTATGGTCCGCCTGGTCGGAAGTGACGTGGTAGAAAAGGCTGGCGACGTTGTCGAAGAGTGCTTCGATAGATTGGATGAGTACCACGGTTATGGTGTCATTGTGGAAGGTCTCGTGGAGGTACTGGGAGAAGTCGTCACTGTGATAAAGGACTATGCACAAGTTGGGCCGTCCGATTTGTCGAGATCCTCCTCAACTTCGCGCGAGCCTAAAAGACATGAATCGTTGGACGATTTCTTTGAATGGTTCGCTCACAGACACGATCAACCCAAGCCAGACACAACTGACTATGGGCCTGCGCCTCACGAGGCCTGGGGGACGAGCAAAGCCTCTGAGCCAAATGCTGCCGATGGGGACAATCCTCCCGAAACAGAGGCAGAACCAGATGCAGAGCCACCTCCGACACCCGTGCAGGCATTGACCAAACAAATCGTTTCTCGCTCGTTGTACTTCCTAACCCACGAATCTCCCGTTATTCGTACCAGAGTTCTTATGCTCCTGAGCTCTTCGGTTGCAGTGCTCCCAGAGAGTGCTATCCTTCCATCCATCCACTCCGCTTGGCCATTCATATTGAATCGATTGGGCGATCCGGAGTCATTTGTTGTTAGTGCCACGGCCTCCTTGATCGAAGCATTAGTGACTCGTTTCGGGAGCTTCATGTTTCGGCGGATTTGGGATGACGTATGGCCGCGGTTTCGTACTCTTCTGAACAACTTGGACGCTGCAGACAGCACGAGCGCCCTTTCAAGACGCGGATATGGGGCCGTCGGTACCGAATCGGCATATACCCATTCCCATCGTCTTTATAAATCCTTAATAAAGACGATGACTGCAGCCGCGAGGGGTGTCCATCCGCACGATGCATCTAACTGGCAAGTCCTGTTGGCTTTCAGACGTTTCTTGCACCGAAATGCCCATGAGGAATTGCAGCACTGTACCAGAGATTTATATCTAGCGCTCGGTGAGAACAACGCCGATGCTGTCTGGCTTGTCTTGTCTTCGACGATGGATGAGCGGTATCCAGCTATGAAATTTTTGAGGGCAAAACATTGGGACCTTGACGTCAACGTAGCCTTTATATTCCAAAGCCTGGGGATATAGATGTTTGTTGATCACGAGAAAATGGTTCTGTACTATCCAAATTCCGAATAAAAATCAGGCCGAAATATAACTCCCAGGGAGATGAGGGTGTTTGTTTGGATTATATCTTCGAAGCTGAACGCCAGCTTCCCGAAACAATAAAGCAGATGTATCATCCCTGCGGACAGTAAGACTGTAGCTATTGCAAGAAACATGAGAGGTTGCTTACACTTTGTATGACAGATTGTACACGACGGTCTTGACCCCAGTCTGAATGATTTTAACTGTGCATCTGAGGCATGGGCATCTGTTGAGATGCATTCATGAATTTGCAAAGTAGCAGGATATGAGGACACCGACGTATTGCAATAGAGCACGGCATTTGTACCGACCCTATCTCGCCCTGCTTCGAGCAGGGCATTCTCCTCCGCATGCAAACACACACACTCAAATGCGACGTTATCAGAAAAAATGGTAGCATTACATCGAGGACAGCCGCCTTCGTTGCAATTTCGGAGTCCTCGTGCAGTTCCGTTATACCTGTTCCAGAAAGGAATCACAGTATGAACCAGTACGAACTTTCGAGGTTGAAGACTCCTACCCTGTAGAAACGACACGATTTTCTCGCACAAGTACAGCTCCAACACGTCGTTTCATGCAGTTTGCCCGCTGCGATGCCAGTGAGGCAAGGGTCTTGTTGCCAACATGAGCACAGAGGTTGCGGTGTAGAACAAAAACAACAAACCATAAAGTACGCATCCCATCCTGGACGCAAGATCTCTGGATCAAGTAGATTGAGGTCCTCGAGATGATCGTACAGATTGCGAATGCCTCTGAAAGAGTTGTAGACCTGAACATTTATTAAATCTCTGAACTCTTGGAGAGAAGTCGACCCTGTCAATGGTTCAGCTCCAAAGACAACACGGTCATTCTCCCGTACGAAATCTTCCAGAGATGCACTACATAATCAAAGGACATTCACAATACTGGCAGGTTTCTTGGAATAGCTCACCCACCTTTTGGATCGCAGAAATCGTTCATACAATGGGGCATCGATACTGAGAAGCAAGAAGAAGGGTCGTCTAACAAAGATTTCCACCAGACGTCGTGATTGGAGATCAAGCGTTACGAAATCGTGCTGCCAGTTTTTCGTCACATATTGCAGCAATTTCTGAGCGGAAGGAAAGTGGAGTGTAGCCTCAGTTCTTGCGTCGTTTGTACCGGATTTGCTCGAGGAAAGCTGAAGGTTCGACATGTCACCAACGATATCATTGTCACTTGATCCCAGGATTGGGGTGCCTTCCTCAACCAGACTCGGGGAGGTTGAACTAGAAACCTGCCAATCTGGCTGAGAAAACCATGACATGACGTCTCAGAGATGATTTAAATACCTCCGCTTGTGAACCGGCTTCGCTATCGATCCGTACGGAAGTGAACCCTTTGACGGAAATTAGATATTCTTCCAAGGAGGACTTTCCTGAGAACCGCGTCCCGACTATCGCGATGAACATCAACTTGCGTGACAACTTCAAAGAGGATGAGTGAGGCAACCCATGTGACTGTTACAAGCCGTGTATCTGGTCTGCTGGTGTAACTGTTGCACTCTTCAACTTTTGCGGCTTGCCTTACATTGCAATCGAGCTGGAGGTGAGGATACAAATAAAATTCCAGCTCTCAAGGCATTCCAAGTCTCGAAGGAGCAATTCGGTATAATTCTATTGTAAATGGCCTCCTGGATTGGACCCTTGCACATCAGCTTTCGGAACAGGTTTTGTTTTCGTTCTCGTTCTCCCCATTTGCTTCGCCAGTGCCTTTTCTGTATGTCTTCTCTCCTTTTCCGCCTTCATATCTCGGGGTGCCGATGTCTGAACTTGTTTTATATGGGTAGGTACAAACTGTGGATGAGGCATAGCAGATGTTAACCAAGACGCGGTCAATGTCGGAACAGAGCCAATTGAAGCCATAAGTGCAGCCACATCAGGACAATCTTGCTAAAAGAAATGTGAGAGGAAAAAAAGTATAGAATATCTTAGTTTGACGCACGTCAATCCCAAGCACGGCAGCCCTTCGCAGGCCAATCGCTTGTGCTAGAGAGAGCTCTGCTCCTTTGGGTAACGGGACGAGTTTGAGCTCTTTGCGAGTATGGACCGAATTGTGAGCTGCTACTAGGTGTGGTAGGTGATCGACAAGCAGCGGTGGATCAACGTCAGCACGACAGACGAGTACAGCTATGAGAGCAGGCGCCGTCGGCGCGTCTTTCTGCTTTCCTGAAGATACGATAGTTGCGATGCGACCCTCACGAATCTGGGATTCTAGCCGCTTTGTGACTTCGTTGATGCCTACAACCAGATGTTGTAGAACAGTGGGCTGACGCACAGGAGTTTCATTCGTAGATGAGCAAGATGGTTTGTCCATATCCATCGCAGGTGAATCAGTGGGGGGACAGTCCTTCTTCCTTTTGTGGGGAAGCTCCTGCTCGTTTCGTTTTCGTTTTCGGCCTTCCCTGTTCCGGTTGCATTGATAATCGGCAACACCATCCATCAAGGCTATTGCAAGTGCTAAGACCGAGTTTTGTACATTAAGAGGAACAGAAGGCCTTGGGATGAGAGGGTCAGCGGCTGGGCTGCTGGGGAGCAATGTGTGGTCGTACCATTGGATTCGATAAGGATTGTCCAGAACACTCTTGAAGACGACCTTTCTTTCCCCACTCTCGCGATTTTTGGAACGGTTAGAGACATGATTATGGGTTCGGGCAGCTTTTTCGGACATATTGGGATGGATCGAGAATCGCTTCTCCTGAGTCGACTCAGAAGGAGAATGATCGAGATGGAAGTGTTTACAGCACTATTTATTCCTCTTTGTTCCTTGAGTCTGTGCCAAATATCGCCAATCGGAGAACTTGTCAGGCTTCAACTTCAACTTTAAGTTGAAGCTTCCATCCTCCCTCACTTCAAGCTTCTTGCAAAGCTGTTGTAGACCATTGTGCATCGTCGACTAAGCTTCAAGCTTCAAGGATCGTGATTTTCCGAACGCCCTGCATGAGTCAGCAGCAAATATGACTCGTAATCGTTACTGTGAGTGGCGCTCTACAGCTTTCAATTTTTCATGAGCGCCCCTCGACTACATCTCTTACGAATAAAGGTGCAATAGATGTGAACTTTTTTTTTTCCTTCTCAACTGGCTGTGCCGCGCTACCCTGATGCTGTACGGTTCTGGATTTCGTCAATATTCTTACCGCCTGGTGTCGCAAAGTCTCCCGCCTTCATCTGGCTTCTCGATCGATCATGCCAGTCGTAGAAAGGTGTTTAAGTAGTGCAATGAAATGGATGCCACACCTTCGGGGATTTCACAGCATCTCGCGCGTCTTTATTATGAGACCAGAAGATACAAAAGCACCTGCATCTGTCACTCAACTCCCTCACCAACCCAATCGAGTCCATGCCTGCCGTTTCCACTACATTCTCCGCCTCTGTGTATCGTTCAGCCAAGTCTCTCCCCCACGTTGTCTGGAGCACTTTTGAATCTGATCCCCGCAACTCCAACGTAATGTATGCCCATGCGTTTAAAGCGGCCCAGGAGATAATGCATACCTCCGTCGCTGATGGTCACTTGTGGATCGTTTGCAGCACTGAAGGTGACTTGCAGACTCCAGTTGACTTAGTACTCTCCTGCACCCAAGGCCCTCTAGGCACTTACCCTATCTTCATCTTCTGTGCCCACCCACTTTCCAAACTCACCGACCAATTCCTCGTTCCCCGCATGCATCTTCTAGTGAAGACGCTTCACGGATGTGTAAAGACAGAACGCGTCTATTCTGTATTTGCGGTGGATGTCGTGACGCGTATTTTTGCAGAGCATTGGTATCACCTCACCGGGGTGCAGCACTATCGCGAACCTTACTATGCCGCGAAGATCACGTTCTGCACCACGCGAACACTAAAGGTTCGACGACAATTCACCGTACTGCCAGATATTTCTTATGATCTTCGACTGGCGGTGACGGACGACATACCAGATGTATCCAAGCTATGTTATGGGTTCGCGGCCGCATCTGTACGCGTTCATTTGCTCGCGATTCATGGAGTTGTAAATTGATATTCCTGCAGGAACCATTTGTATTAACGATGGAGAAGGCCATCCAAGAGGCAACCTTGCTTGTAGAAAACAAGCAAATCTGGGTACATACAGTCAACGCTCTCAATCAGCGTCCTGAAATTGCATCCATTGTTGCTGTTACACGTGAGGGTGGGGCAGTTGCTGCTATCACCAAGGTTTACACAAACCCGGACTGGAGATCGCGCCGATGTGCCGAACGTCTTGTTCGAAAGGTCACACAAACGTATGTTCATTGAGACCTTGCTATCATTGTACCATCTCACTGTTCACCGTCAGGCTACTCAAGTCGAAGGAGAGTGTGATCCTTTACGTTGCCCATAACAACCCAGCTGCATGTAAGGTATATAACCGTGTAGGCTTCGTTGGCCTTGATGGATCATTGCCTCCGGTTAATGGGGTAGACTCATGGCTGGAACTAGGATTCGATAGGGACTTGGTGGATCTTGGACATTGGTAATATGGTCAACTGCCGTCCTTTCTAATTATGTTTTGGCCCTACAACTCAGGCACAACAGCCAAACTTTCAATTTTCGTCTTCAGACACGCTGTATTTTTAGTATTTTTGTAGCGATACTACCAAATTTTGGACGTTTACAAGATGTATGTTATTGTACAGATGCTAAATATTGGAGCTTTACCGTCTCATTGCAACCGTTTGTTTCTTATTTCATGAGGAAAAGGTACCAACTGGCAGCCTTCGTTGCAGTCATCCTTGTACTATGACTCGGACTTCTCGGAAGAGAGAACCACGTTTTGCATAACACCCAAATACTGCCTATTGATCGTCTCAACTACAAACTACAATATGTCTTCAACAAACAGTGTGTCTACCGGCCTTGGAATCCTCTTTGAACGTCCGGAAAACACCGAAGGTGTCAATGATGACACTGTTACCCAAGAAAATCGAGTCTACTCTGCGAAGGAACCATATGTTGATGTCGGGGTTGCTGGTTATCAACAAGCAGACACTTCTCATGGATTTGCAACACCGTCTAACTTGTATATGCAGTCCGACACAAGCCTCGACGGAATAATCAGACAAGACTTCGACACGGCACCTGGCTTGCAGGATGGACGACGCGTTGTACACGATGGACATATGCCACGCCAGTTGTCACAGGCTTCTCTCACTGTTGCCGAACGCCCTGCTCTCTCTCGACATGGAACTCTTCTCAGTGCTGGTGCGACCCCAGAACGGAATGCGGCAGAGCTTAAGTCTATCCTCGGAAGCTCGAAATCGCGATTGAAACCTGGGGCGGCTTTGTTGCCGGTCACTGGACAACTGCCCAATACTGACAGGACATCGCTCGAGCAAGCAAAATCTCATGCTCGCGTGGAGGTGGACATCGCTCTGGAGAGCAACAAATGTGTTCAGGGCGGCTATCTCCATGGTCAAGTCAAAGTACGGATACGAAGGCGGTCCAAGAGAGATCCTGTCGTCCTGATCTCAGCCGGGAAAGTTAGGGTCATCGGTTTTGAGTGCATATCAGACGAAAATGACCGACATCCATTCTATCAATGTTCGTCATCCCTTTCTTCTGTGACGACGAACTCAGGATGCCTCTACACCTCACCTCCGGATGCGGAAGGGTTTGCTCCAGCAGCTGAAGGACGACATACATTACCATTTTCTATGCTACTTCCCATGTATACGGACCACGGTGTTCCAAAGGGAACTTCATATCTTCAATCTGGGATAGCAGTCCGATATGTCGCTATGGTGTTCGTATGCCCGTCAGTGATATTTTGGATTGTGTTAACTCATCCTCGACTGAATTCTAGGTCTATCAAAGTCAAAGAAGGGGAGTCCGACAAGTGTTCTATTGCCCATTTCTATCGAGATTGCGAAATATGGCCTCGTTTGGATCCTTCTATAGTCCTTGCCCCCGCGGAAACCCCTCTCAAAGCGAGTGTGATCAAAGGCTTGTTCATGGGTGGGTCGGGAAAGGTCAACCTGTCTGCTTCTTTGCATCGCTTGCACTGGATAGCTGGTCAGCAGTGCTGTGTGAAAGTCGACGTTCTCAATGATACCAAGAAAACCATCCACAGTCTTAACCTGGCTCTCATCCGTTCTGTCATCGTCTTCAGAACAGACCGGTGCCAGACATCTACCACGCAAAAACAAGTCGCGGAGTCGGTTTTAGAAATGGCTCAGCGAGGTACGAAAGGACATGCGAGCGCGAAAGGCTGGTGGACAGGTGTAGGTCCAGGGGAACGGTCAGATTTCTCGCATTTTATCCTTCTACCTGTGAGTGAACCTTGGTTCATCTGGGCTACTCCTGAACAGAAAACCATGCAGCCGGATGCATTGACCGTGACACGAAGTCGACTACTTGAAGTGGATTACTCCATCCAAGTAACATTGAGCGCCGGGACACTGCGAACAGCAGATGTTCAAGTCTCACTACCACTTTATATAGTCAATTTTCTTTCTATCGATCCTCCATCCGAGTTTCCTTTGAACTTCCATTTGACCCAAGATGACCCAACCCCTCGTTCGGATGATTTGCATCTCGACACATCAACGGTATATGGCAACGCGACACGAGCACACGGCCAACCCTCCCGACCCAGTGGACTCTTCAATTCATATGGGCCGAACTCTAGGACTCTAGAATCCGTTGCAGAGGCGGACGATGAGCGACTCCCATCTCCAGATCGAGGAATGCCCCCGACGAGTTCTCAGGACGAGTCCCTGATGTTGGACGACCCCTATGGCGGTATAGACTATGAATCCGAAGAAGACGACTGTCACGAAGGACACGGAGAACCAGAGTCATGCTCAATGTATGCTAATCCGAACGAGGATCTTGGCGACCTCTCAATGTATGAAGACGACGACGACGAAGTGGTGCAATATATCCCAGATTCCAATTACGAGAATGCACCTCGCTTTGCGGACCTGTATCACGCATCCGTGCAGGAGGATCCTCGCCAGTCAACTGTTCGAAGCCGCCAGCAGGGCGGCAATGTGCACCATGGTTGGAACCTAGAAGATCAGCGCGAAAACTCTCAAGCAGTTCATCTTCCTGAACAGCCATCGCAGAGCCATCACCTGCACTTGCGTCCAAATTCGCGCCTGCCGATTTCCCTGGACAGACCCGGTCGCCCGCGAGGACCATCATCATTTTCTCAACGTGTGCAATACAAGCTAGAGGCCGCAGCGGCCAATATCCGAACTGAGGCCGCCTGTGACTCGACGGAGGATACGATTTCAGCTGTGCCTGTTTCTGTGCCTACTACAGAAGACCTCCATCCCCATACCTTTCTTTACCCTACCGACCACTGTGATCGCTCCTTTGAAGGCGATACCCAAGGCTCCAGCCATGGATACACTCAACGCGCATCTTCATCCCTCCCCGCACCTCTAACGATTCCGATCTCCGACTCAGCATCTTCCCTGCCTTATAGGAGGACGGATGGTTCAGACTTCATCAACAACAGCAATGGCGGTTCTCGAATGCTGCCGCGTCCGCCTGCTTTTGCCAATCCTCCACTGAATAATCAATCGGACTCAGAGACGATCACAAATTCGGCAATTGCAGCAACGGCCTCGAATGTGGTAATCCCAGCATCTTCTTCTTCGGGTGCTTTCCTCTCTCGTCGTGGTGATGGTCCTTCTGCGTGTCTTCCGCCATTGGAGGTGGCGAATAGCGGTGAACGGTGTATACTACAAAATGGGGACGCTACTGCTGACAGGACAGCCGTTAGACCATCCATATCTGCGCTTGGTGCACAAGGAGCTGGGAACGCAAGTGGGTCTACTAGCTCAGTGAAGGAAAAGATTCGAGAACTGGAGGAGAAGCAGAGGCTATTGAAACTCAGCGAGCCAGATGGGTTTGTACCATTTGTATAACTGGCGTTTACAGTGTAGTACGAATTGAGCCTGTGTTGTACGAGTACAAGTATAAGCTGTGCGGTATACCTAAGGAAACATTATCGATTACATAAATGTGATGAACGTAACCTGGGCTGCGAATAGCGTTACAGTCAACGTAGAGCATCGTACTTCATATGTACGGTGTTAATCTAACTTAGGGACCATATAGGACGGCCCCCACGCATATCGCCACGTTAGCATTCCAGTTAGGCAGGCAAGGAAAATAGGTAGGAAACAAATCATTAAATCTGTAGCGTCCAAGAAATAAATCAGCCACCGAGGATTGCCAGTGCTGCCCTTAATTCCTTCCTCGCCTGCTCAGCATCCTCGTAATCGAGTGAGCTGATAGCAAAACGACAATGTTTCTGGGCCTTTGCAATGATGCTTGGGGTCAGCTCGAACACTGGCAAAGGTGTAGGGATGTCAATGAGTTGAGGGGGTGGTGGAGCGGCGTAGAAATTCTGCGCCGAGGGGATAGGGGCCGGAGGTTGTGGTGAAGGATAGTAATTGGTGTTAGGAGGCGAAGGAGGAGAGACAAGCGTCGTTGGTGGTGGCGCGACTCCCGTGGGCAAAAAGTGATGGGGATCGGGCACGAAACCTGGGGGTAGAATGCTCATGTCTATCGCCCCAGGCACTGGTGGAGGCGAACCTCCATATAGAACAGGTGGCGGTTGATTCGTGGGCCAACCACCACCCTCAAAGTTCCGCTCATCATACGAAGGAGACGTCGGAACTGAGGAATTGCTCACAGAGGAGTCAGAAAGGCCGCCCACGACGGACGGTGTGAAATGGACAGATTTCTTGGACGATCCGTCGCTGCCGGTTGTTCCAGCGGAGTCTGGCATCGCTCCTCCGTTCCCATGTAGCGCGTAGTATTGGTTTGCAGCATCGGAATCGATTTCATCGCTCACCCACGCTTTGTTCTGCTTCAACCCACCATCTGAACCATTTCCCCCGCTTCCACCACTCCCAGAACTGCTCCCGCTCCCGCTTCGTAAATTCTGGTCTCTCTTCTTCTCGATGGTCGTCCTCGTAGGCGAAGCCTGATCCGCCCAATCATCTGATGGTCCATAGGCGGTGCCTGGCGTTGCAGCAGTACTCCAACTTCCAGGCGTCGCCTCTCCTTCGCCGCCCCATACACCAAGCCTGGCGTGACCTTCAACATCGAGATGACTCACTGTACTACGCGGAGGGGTTTGAGGCTGGGATGCAAAAGGCGCCTGGTTCGAACGTGGGATGTCAACATGAGTAGGCGGAGATGCGCGTTTGACGCTCGGAGGTGATGAACCGGAACCGGAGGCTTGATTGGGCGAGGAACGACCTATTGGTATGAGCTTTGTGGATGGAGGTGGGGCTGGGGGTGTGAGATCGGCATCCTGTTGGAGATCTGAACCTGCCGGGCCAGGAGTGGGTTTACGACCTTCACGAAATGCTCTTGCGATTTCGGCTGCTTTCCACTTCGAGTATCGAATCTTCTCCTCGTTCTGTATGATTCAAGTTGAGCCATCAACGATCAGAGGGGGGTGAAAGGTGAAACGACGTACTGATTCGGAGACTTCTGATTTGGGGAATGTCTTGAGAACTTCTAGGAAGTTGGCTGCGGCCAAGAACTTTTTGGCTGTTGATCTGATTGAGAGTTATGATGTGCTACTCAAACGTGTTTAGGCAGAATACAAACCTGGTGGCGGCGCCTTTGCGATCTTCGTTGTCCGCCATGGCGAAGACTTTGAGCGCGAAGTTTTCAACATACGCGGAGCTCACGGACTCGATATCGACGGCGTCATTTGCACCAATCTCTTTCTTCAAGCGCTCTAAGGTGCCGAGAAGGGCAAATAGAACGTCGCGCGAGGCAGTGTCTTTGGCTTTGAGAGAGATGCCAACCTGCGCAGCATAGTACGCACACCAATAGGCCATGATTGGGTCCTGCGACCTGAGTTCATGGGCGCGCTGGAGATATGGGGATATGGACTTGAGTGGTGATGAGATGGGGGGAAGACCGAGAAGGGACATTATTGCGGGAATCCTGTGTTTTCAGTGGTCGTTTATATACAAAGCCATTGCAGGCGCCATATTTTTTATCGACGTGGATGACGTAACCGATCGTTTTGTGATGTACGTGAAATGGGAAAGTAGAACACGCTGAATTCGCGTTGCACAACTCCACCCAGTTGTCAGCGTCACAGCCCCCTAGCTGCAGGCTTTTTTTGAAGTTTAAGCTTCGTGGGAGAAGGTCGCCGATCACACCGCCTCGATCATGACAATCCGACATGTTAAAAATTCTGATATCATTTCCGCCGTCGCTACTATCCATGCGTTGCATCTCATCGATAATCCTTTCAACCCTCAGAAACCCGACAAACGTCCCATTGCGACAGCGCCTCAAGGGAAACACGCGGCCGTGGTGGGGCGGGAGGAGACTGCTTTAGCTCGGCTGTCTCCACCCTTCGAATCTAGGAGGTTTCCGCTGGGATGACGTACCAACATTCCGTGAGCGCCGAGATCTGTCTCCCAAGTGTGCCCGATATGAAGGTTCAGTACTCAGTCCTCAGGAGGAAGCTTCACATTTCCTATCATCGAATCCGGACTGTCCATGAGGTGGGTCTGCTTTCCTGGCTCCAACGAATTAATTATCAGCGACGCTGCTGCGTTCTTCGGTTTACCACGGGGCTCTATAGTCCGACTAAGAGATGCAGGAATGATGTTGCTTTCACGCTCTGAAAGGAAAGCAGTGGCCGGGGTGAGGGATCCTCCAGAACTCTGGATCGAAGGAAGCACTGGTCCCAGAAGGTGAGCGTTGGGGAGATTTGTGAAACCTGCATTTGGTAGTGTCGTGGTCGCATGTGGAGACAGCTTCTGGGTGACAGGTGGCGTCTTGTCTGGTGTAACTGAGTTCTGCCGTGAACCAGGTTTGGAAAATTCAAATGTGGGCGCCTGAAGAGTGTGAAACTCTGTGAGGGCTTTAGATAGGTCGTCCAACTGCGTGGGTTTGTTAAAATGGTCAAAAACCATTGATAGGACACACATTTTCCTTACCTTGCTCATGATTTCCTGAATTGACTCTTTCCTGCCCTCGAACTGATCAGCCAAGTTGGAGAACTGCTCCTCCCTTGCTTTCTTGATTTCAATTTCCTCATCACCAGCAGCGTCGACGCCTTCCTCATCTCCGTCCGGCCCGTACGTGTCGATCGTATCAGTCGTAGCACTCCTCTTCGGCTGCCTCCTGTCCTTCCCTGCCCCCGTCTCACCCATTCCCATTCCTTTTCCCCTCCCCCTCCCTTTCCCAGCCCCCTTTCCCTTACCGTCACTAGACCCCACTCCTTCCATCTCCAAATGCATCTTCGCAACCTCATTTTGCAGGTCCAATACACGCGACAGATGTGTCCATTGCTCCTCCTTGTTTCCGGTCGGCGAGATCCCGAGATTGTTTGGGCCTAGTGCCTGGCGCTGAGGGTGCCATTCAGACGGTGGCGCAGTGAGCAGTCCAAGAGGCGTCCCATCGAAGGGGTCGTGCAAAAATTGCTTAGGGCCACTCGGAATATTCGTCGCTGTGGAGTAGGACCCCGGGGAGGGACTTGGCCCATCCACAGAGTCATTACGCACCGCTTGGTTGTTATCGCGCAACAGTCCGTCATCAGTAGTCTCTGCCGGAGGCTGGCCGCGCATCTGAGCAAGAACTGTGTCATGAGGAGATGTGAAGCCTGTTGGTGGCGTTCTCCGCGCAAGCTTCGAGGTGTCATCCTGGAGTTCGCTGGGATTCGTGTAGATGCGCTCGAGATCTGTTGAACGACGTGCGTCTTTCGTCTTGTCATCGTCACCCTTTGAGCCAAACCATGCATTCAACATGGGCAAGTGGTGGTGTGACGATGTTAACCCACCGGGCCGCATCCTCCGGTACATTTGCCCTTTTGAAGATGACGCTCCAGCCACGCGTGCACGAATTGAAATTCACTAATCGTCACTTCCTAGGCAAACCTTGCAAGTTCCCGGAGCACTCAGGCCTCGAATCCAGTTCGAACCATGGATAGGAGGAGAAGTATACCATGATATTTTAATGATAGGAAAAATTGGTGTACTTATATTCAGTTTCAATCAAAATTTGCCTTTGACCTTGGGACACTACGGACACAGCTTGCAGACTCGAACAGTTACATGCATCCGTCTAATAGAAAAATGTCAGAACATCCTGCCTCTCGAATAGAAGAAGTATAGTGCAAACATACTAGGAACAGCCTGCCCCGCGGAGTTAATCTTGCTCTTCAAAGCACTATTTCCGCACAGTAAACCCCTCACAAAGGCCTGCGCCACTACATTCGCTCCAGCCGGCGAAGTGTGCGTATGGTCCATAGGGAAGAACGTATTTGTCGCGGTTTCACCAAGCTTGTTATAGGCCTGCGCAACGTATGCGTAGTGGTCGACGTATGTAACAGAAGTACGACTGGCAGAGACTTGGGCGTATCCGACGAAGCGCGGGCCAGCTGCAATTACACCTGACACCCATGTGTTGTTAGGTGTCTGGGAGGAGACAATGGGGATAGCTCCTTTGGCTTTGAGGGCGTTGATGGCATTTTGGATATAGTACGGGAAGGAGTGGACAAGAATCTTGGTGCCACTTTTATCAACTACGTCAGCTCGAAGGTAGATCCAGCGAGGAAAAGACCTCACTCCGATGCAGTGACAGTTGCCGTTGTGTCATATCCATCGCCAACCGCTACCTGCCGCCCATTGTCTGGGTTCGCAGTTCCATCGTTGTGCCCAAACTCGATGATGACATAGTCACCAGTCTTGACGGAGTTGACGATGGTAGTGAATCGTCCTTCTTCTGTAAAAGACCGGGACGAGCGACCCGCGATTGCATTATTCACGACCGGGATAGTCAGGTATTGTCCGAGATATTGCCCCCATCCTTCAAGCGAATCAGCATACAAGTCCTGAGGTGTGCAGCAGATACACTCACCATCTGACCACCCAGCGCCTCCACCGTTCTTGGCCATTGTAGAGTCCCCAGCAAGGTAAACGGTTTGGGCAAGAATTGCAGGAGCAAAAAGGAAAAATAGCACGACGATGAGTTGAGCCAACATTTTCATTACGCACTGATCAGGAACCTTCACTTCGCACCAGCTATTTATCGGTTGCGTCTTGGACTTGTGTTCGGAGCGTGACAGAACTCCGGACCGCTGCAAGGGGTCAGACGATGGCCAAAGGGATCTCCGAAAAAGCGTCTGCAAAACGAGAGCTGTGCGGGAGTAAATGCGACTTACGTAGCTGCGCCCACCTGACAAACCATCGGGAAGAAGAAGCTCAAAACTTGGGATCGCTCGCAGCACAAGAGGGCAATGAAAGGAAACTGTGTTCTCAACGGGCCGGCATGACGAATAATTTTCACAGATCCGATGTTTTCTCGAGAATTTATTTACAGTCTGTGATTCTGTGGGATAACTTTAGATACATAGGGTGGACGCGTAAAGCCACTTACAATCAATCCCTTATACCGATTTATCGTCTTTTTCGCCATCATCATCATCATCAGCCTCGTCTTCAGTTTCGTCGTCATCCTGATTCAAGAGCACACCAAACCTCCCGCTAGCTCCTCCACTCCCGCCAGCGCCTTTGTCATCGCGGTCATCGTCTGAGTCGTCGGGCTCTTCTCCACTTTCCTCAGGGACACTACCGGTCCCTTCAGTGTCATGCTCGCTCATTCCGTCTTCACTCTCTTGATCACTTTCCTCTTCTATTATGGTGGCACGAGGAATCCATAAACCTATTCCCTCGTCCTCCATGTCTGCAGTGACTGTCGTCGCGGTTGTCCCGGGTGGCCAAAATGCCCACCCGACCTTGCCTTCTGCCAAAGCTCTGAGCACTGATCTACATGTCAGTATATGTAAGAGAATGATGCAAAAGGCCTAGCGTACTGGCATTTCCAGCACGATGGATATCAGGCCGTCCGGCCTTGGCAGTGACCCATCTCTTCGCATTCGCAAAAGCTGTTAGGATATCCATTGCTGTCCAGACAAATGCTTTCTCTTGAGTATCTGTTGATTCGGGCTTCGTACCTTCCCGCCAGGTCCGTTTGTCAGGAACAGGTGGGAGGAGTGAGGCGGGGTGGGCAAGACGATAGATACGCTCGAGAGGCAGTAATTCAGAAGCGTGGTGAATACATGAAGGTACCGCAGAGACACGAGAAATGGGCAGTATTCCACAAAGAACCTGTTCAGAATGAGCCATCGCACCACTTGACTAGAAAAACATGCTACCGACCTGCATTTCCATGGGAACAAGGTTGGGCATAACGAGACCCGGACAGTCAACAAGTCGAACGTCTGGAGTCCAGAAAAGAGTCTGGAAGTGCTTGGTCTGCAAATACACCACCATTAACCCACTTTAAACGCCACGGCAAGCCGCCCACCAACCTTTCCTGGAGTCCTTGATGCCCGGACTTTGTTTTCACCGAACAATGCATTTAAAAGGGATGACTTCCCAACGTTAGGTTGTCCTGATGGTTTTGTTAGCCACAGATCTGCAGTTGTGCGTTGGCTCTCACCAATCAATCCAACAGTAAGATATTCAGGTTCCTCGTCTTCTTCTCCTGCCTCCGCATCCCTTTCTTTCGTACGAGGAACGGTTGCACCGCCGACTATACTCCCTACCTTTAAACCTCGTGCAGTCAAAACATTATCCCAGTCAATAACGCGTTTCACAGCAGGTTTCCACTTTTTGAGCCAAGCTGGATTGTTCTTAACCTTGTCTGGAGGTTGCAACATTTCAGCGTGAACTTCCCTGATCGTGTTCACCAGTCGCTCTCTGAACGTTTGTGGGAGGTGGGGCTCGAACTGCTTTCTCCCTTGGTGAACAGCCCCCGCCTCCTTTTCAACGTAGGATTCAACTGGAACGACTCGCAAGTGTGGATATAGTTCATGAAGGTATGAAATCCAAGCCTCAACGCGGGCGTGCCCAGGAATATCGGCCTTGGTCAGAACGAGGATAATCTTCTGATCGGAGAGATATTGTGCAAGCGACGGCGGGAAGTGAAGGAGCGGACATCGAGAATCGAGAAGCACGAGGATGATTTGCGAGATTTCAGTTACTCGCCATCTGAGGTTGTTGGGGATGAATGTGAAAAATGATGAAGGGGCTTCGGGACATACAGTTGCCGCCACACCTCTAGGTTGCGTTCGAAATACGTAGGGGACGGGGGCATCGCGACAGGTTGTTCCGCGCCTGGGTTTTCATCAGGCTGCGTGTCTATTTCCTCCTCCTTCGTGAGGTGCTGCCAGATTTGCACTAATTGGTCAGTTCTTTCAAGCCACTTTTCAAATACGCCCTCTTCATTACGCTCGACCTGCTTCTTGGTCATGTCGAAATTCCACTTTGGCCGACGAGGGCAAGAGAGTTCACGGGAGGCTGGATTGGTCCAGGCGGTGTCGGGAAGCACTGCGACATCGTTTGAAATGGGGCGATGGAGGGGAAGGGTCGATGCAAGTAGCTTAGTTTGTTCCAGGAATTGGGGTGGAAGAGTGATGAAGGCAGATTGCAGCCGCCTAGCAGCCTGGATGGCGGCGACGGTACTTGGATCTGCAGCTGATCCGATAAGACTGCCCGTTGGGCCTCTCCTCAGGCTCTTGGGCTTGCGAGTCTTTTGCTTTGGGTCTGGGGGTGGAGCATCGCCGCGCTTGATGGCACGTTTGAGCTGCTGGTTAGCTTTTTTCTGACGAGTAGATGTTGGTTTGCGACGAGGAGGCATACTGTAACTGTAGCGATGTTGTCATGTCATGTGTATCTGATAACCTCGTGTCACCTCCTTCTCTCGGACATCACCTCTCTCTCTGGCGACAAGCAATGGTTTGATCCCAAGCTCCCATCGCCAGCGCTGTTAACATAGAGGCGCCTGTGATTCCTCCTAGTGCTGTTACTGTTACTCCTCTCTTCAGCACCTAGTATGAAGCCACTTGCACCTCCGCCACCGCCTCCGGCCCCGACTTTCGACGGAAGAAGGCATCCTCGACTCAAAGAGGGCCAGTTTATCTACAAACACGGCCATAGGCACCACTCCTACGATAATGAAAAGGCGCCATATCCATTATCATACGACAGGGACGTTCTGGAAATGTGGGCCGCCAACCTTCATGATTGTGGGCCTCGCTAAGTTCATTGCATTAGCGAATCTCTTGACAACAGGCTTGCGCAACATCTGAGAGGTTCTATGTCGTTCGTGAACTTCAAAGACGGAACGCCTGAGCGGACTCTGGATCTTGGCTGCGGGGTGAGAGTTAATTCCACTCACTCGAGCAAATATGCCTCTCATGGTGCTTGTTTCTAGACCGGCACTTGGATTCTTGAAGCTGCGAAAGAATGGACCGATTGCCACTTTGTAGGTTCTATGACTGCCTCCTGCGCCTACTGGGAAGCCGAACTCTTGTTAGGTTGGGTTTGACCTGGTGAACATACAACTACCACTCAAGATGGTAGACGAATCAATTGCACAACGGATAGAATGGAGACACGGCAACTTGTGCGTTTGATAAGTCTTTGTATAGCTGGTGTTGACATAGCGCCTATTTGTAGTTTAACGACTAAACTTCCTTTCGAGGATGACGAATTCGATCACGTACATATGCAAGCCATCGCAAAAGGTGTTCCTGAGAATAAAGTGGGTCAAAACCTAATCACATTCCTACTAAATTGACGATTCACGCTAGTGGGGAGTCCTTTTTGAAGTAAGCTAGTAGTTGGATTCGGGAGCGTTAGGATTCTCACTATTTCTGAAGGAAGTCAATCGTGTACTGAGGCCAGGTGGGTCAGTGGAGATTATTGAAGACGGTGAGTTGTCAATCACTACGCACCTCAACGCCCTAAAGCTTTCATTTTTGGACGCAGATGTCCTGTTCCCAAAGCTACCTCGCTGGTTCACGACTGCTCTTCGCATGCGAGCACGAAGGAATACCTCAGTACATTACCCCGATGGCTCTCAGCGCGGATACCCATCTCCTCCAGACACGCCTTCAAAAAAGGCGCCTTCTCATGACCATGCCTTACTTGAGTCTCTCAATAAATCTGTATTTGAACTTCGCTTCATCAACATGAAACCCACAGGTGAGCTGAGAGGAAATATTGTCATTGCGACTTACTTGACTTCACTTATTCAAACCGTTATTTTTCAGCTGTATTACCAAGTTACTTTACGACTTATTTCCGTCAGGTTACGCTGGGCCCTGTCATCAACTTCCCCTTGCCTCCTCTTCCGCCCCCGCAACCTTTACCACCACAGGTAGTTACGACATATGGGGTTGGGTCAAGCTTGGATACTATAGATCCTCGAGCTTCCACCATGTTCACCACTTCGATCAACAGACCGACCTCTTTGTCCTTCTCGTCTACGATTTCTGCGTCGACCTCGTCTACAGCCGATTCCAATAACTCGTCACTTTTCAGTGCGCGGCCGAGAACTGCATCAGCGTCATTATCATCCCACGAGTCTCCTGATACGCTCAGTGTCTTTCGGCGGTCCAATAGTGGGCACTCGCCTCCAAAGCAACGTCCTCCTCTGCCCATGAAAAGGTTCTTGCTAGATGGCTCACTCAGTGAGAGCGAAATAGCCGTATTACCCCCCTCTCTATTTCCGGTGGAGCAGCTTCAGTCTCTAAGCGAAAGGTCACTCGCCATGCATCTATATAGGTCGTACCAATCGGTATTGGCATGCCAGGAGGCGATGTGGGAGGAACTGAAGGATCGAATTCGAAATAGGAAAGAGGAACTGATACCTTTTGGATGGGATGATGATGAAGAGCTGGAGGAGCTGCAAAGTCGGAAGAAGTTTGAGCGGCTTGTGGAACGTTATCGACAGTTCGTGTTTCTTCAAGTTGCTGCCTGTGGATTTTATTATTGACGTGGTGCAATCTAGCGACATGCAAGCTCGTGTTTCGATATGGTGTTCACTGACAGGCATAGGTTGGCCATTTCCTGCCCGGGAACCGCTGTCGAAGGCTGAACTCATCGAGGAGGAGCGTATTCGTGAGAGTCTACTTGAAGCTCGCCATTTCGTGTCGGAAGAGGAACGACAGACGCCATGTCGTGCCCTCAGGGTTCTGGTCGGTTACAAACTCTGAATAGCTTTTGGGACAGATATATCTTGTTTTGCGCGTGGATTTGAATATATACCACCTACAGTTGTATATTAGTGATAACTTTAACTTTTAAGTTGTATTTAGAGTACTTCATAGCCGTTTGTTATGTGTTGTTTGGCACAACTTTTTTTCTGGCAATTTCAAGCACAGGCCAAAATCTCTGGCTATTCACGAATCGGAAATGGCGGCATCGACGTCTCGCCAGCCTAATCAGATCCCTCTACCACCCAGCCCACATAAAAATGAGAAGGCTGACAAGAAGGCACCATCACGAAAAGGGAAGGGGAAGGAGAACACCAGTGGTGTGGCACAGGGACCTGGAGGATCTAACGAAATGTCCTGGGATAACCTGGAATCCGATTGTGTTTGGGACTGGACCTCTCTCACAGACTCGTCAGCGAGCACGGTGCCTCCGATATTTACGAAGGACGGAAGGTACGGTCGCCCACCTTGCATCTGTAAGCACAATATATTGACCATAACGGAACTAGTTATTTCTTTTCACTTGTTGGCTCCTCCATCAAGATTTACTCTGTTGCAACCGGCCAAGTTGTTTCAACGCTTTCTGCGCCTCCGTCTCCCAGTAAAGGCGTGTCGTCGGACACGCTTACCACCGCCATACTTAATCCCCACAACGCCTTCCAATTAATAACAGGGTCCTTAGATGGACGCTTGATTATTTGGGACTTTTTGGATGCCGCACTGTTGCAAGTCATTGACATCGCTCAACCCATACATCACATCTGTGCCCACGATTCACTCAAGGACACAGTTTTTGTCGCGGCATCTAGACCCAGCAAAAAACCGAAAACTAGCCATACCGGTGCGTTCTTGTCTGTAAAAAAACCTACCGCCCTTCCTGACAAGGAGTACAGATGACAATGCTGTTGTCCTTCGTGTCTCGCTCAAATGTGTGGAGAACACCACGAAATCAGCGGAAATCCTTCCTGTAGGAAAGACGCGTTTCCCAACCGGCCTTTCATTTTCGCCTAGTGGTGCATGGCTGATTGCTACGGCTGGCCACAAAGTTTATGTCGCCATGACATCTTCACTCGCATCGGGGTTCACTAAATACGTCTCTCCCGAGCGGCTCACGTGCTTGGTATATCACCCGACCGAGGAATACTTCGCAACTGGGGACGACAAAGGCAACATCCGCTTGTGGTACTGTCTCAATGACAATCTAGCCGTTCATGCCCGCGGAGTAGAGAAAAAGACGCAGACAACAACTTTGCACTGGCATGCGCATGCTGTTTCGTCTCTTGCATTCACTTCGAATGGCGCATACTTGTTGAGTGGTGGAGAGGAATCCGTACTTGTGATTTGGCAGTTACACACAGGCAAAAAAGAGTTTGTACCGCGTGTTGGTGCACCGATTAGCACTGTCTCGATATTTAAGGGCGCGAGTGGGGAGGAGGAGTACCTGCTTGGCCTCGTTGATGCAACTTACTTGTTCGTCAGCTCAGGAAGCCTCAAGATAACGAGGAGTTACTCTCGCATAAAACTTGGTCTGTCGTCGTTACTCTTTTTTTTCATATTATCAGTATTTACGTCCTTCACAGACCCAACCGCGCCCCATGCGTTCCAATCCACTTCACGCCCTGCTAACCCACCCCTCGCTGTTCACACGCTCACCTCAACTCTGATTCTTCCGTCCTCACATCCATCATCGCTCCAAATATATTCCCCTTCCTCGTCCAAGCTGGTATCTGAGCTTGAGGTGTCCCCTTCCAACAGGGTTTCGCGGCGGGATGAAAAGCCCATTGAACCATCATACGTGGGGCAAGTAGTCATCTCACCCTCCGGGGAGTGGTTAGCCTCAATAGATTCTCGAAACGGCGACGATGGGTTCCGTGACGAAATCTATCTTAAAATATGGGAGTGGGACAAAACTTCCAGTCGCTGGGTGTTAAACACAAGAGTGGATCGACCTCATGGACTCAAAAAAGTCACATGTCTTGCCTTCAGTCCTTTCCGCAAGGATCGCTCTTCCATCCATCTTGTCACGACTGGGGAAGATGGTAATGTCAAGATATGGGGAATGCGGACTGTGAAGTCTAAGTCAGGCACGACGGAAGGTGAGTACCCTCCCACCTGGGCATGCTCAGTCTTACAGTTATTTGGCAGAGTTCTGGGTTACACGGTCAACTTTCGGGTATCGCTCTCAAATACCTCATTCAGCCTCCTGGGCACCGGACGCCTCGCTTCTGGCCATATCCTTTGGTTCTTCCGTTAACATTTACGACCCCAACACCAATATCCTACGTCAAACCCTGACAACTCCGGAATGCAAAAAAAGTACCTCCGCATATTTTATCGGCAAGAGTGGCCGCTTTTTGGTTGTGGTTGGGGGTCGCGATTTGGTATGCTGGGACCTTCTGGCTCAGTCCGGTAAGTCGTTTAGATCACTTCCTAAGGAAAGGAAATCTGAAACCTGGCAATAAGCTCGATGGAATTACAATGCCCTTGCGACAATAGATCGGGTGATTCCTCACCCGCAGGATGACTCTTTTATCGTGTTTAACGGTGATTCGATAACTCAAGAGTCCCACCAAACACGAATATCCGTGTTCCGCCCCTCATCTTGTGCACCCGTCAGTATCCACACCGTACCCTTTAGACTCCATGGCGTTTCACTGTACCCATTTTCACGGAAGCATTCGAGCCAACTCTTTGTTGGAATCACTCAAGAATGGAGTGTTTTGCTATTTGGAGATGGCGCCAAGTTGGCGAAGGAAGAAGGATCCAGAGCGATAGGCATTGCTTCTAGTTCTGCGGCTCCGAGGCGTACCCTTTTCCAGGACATTTTCGGTAAATCTGCCTTCACAGGCCCGCCAATCCTCCCCGTCTCAGCAGACGGAACGACCGATGTATGGAGAGGGAAAGGAGCCGCCGAACTCTTTGACTGTCCTGCCTACCTCATGCCACCACTTGAGCACCTTTTCAACCCTTTTATTGAAGACCGCTTAAGGCCCCGTCCTGATGATGTTAATGCCCCTATTGCCTTGGAAGACGAAGATGTGGATATGGAAGATGAGGCTGCTGAACCCACGCTTGTTGGGGGTCAGCGTGCCCGCGTTGTGGATCAGAATGAGATGGATTCTTTCATCGACCTTTTTAGAAAGCATTCCGTCAATCGTACGTTGTCCTTTGTGGTTAATAGATCCCCTGATTGATCATCCATAGATGTCCATACTCACGGCGCTCAGGACCATCCATGTCTGGTCACAAAAGCTAAAACAAATGGCCGTTCTGTTTCTCTAATTGCAAGCACGCCGAAGCAAGCCAGCATCGCTTCGTTTTCTGACTCTCTGATGAACGGCACACCTCCATCAATATCGTCACCCTCTACCTTAATCGTCAACGGTAAAAAGCGGAAGAAATCATCCAGCTGATATCTAGTAAACATTGTGTATAATTTTGTTTTCATATCTTCAATGGATTGGTATCAGTTGGTCTACGTCAGCTTCATCGAACATGATGAGAAGATCGTTTCTCAAATGCAGATCTCCGTCCATTGGTTGACAAAGAAAAGAGTAATGTGACGACCTTCGTTATGAGGGCTACTTTCCACCATGCCATGCCAGATCTCTTTTACATCATTTGATTGGCAGAGGTGAAGATTGTAAGTACGTGGTGTAGAGTAAGAATATGCATGACAATTATCCTCCTTGTATATAGTAATCGATATATATTAGTTAGTCCAAAACCAGAGCATCCTCCTCCACTGCCTTTCCTCCAATGTCCAGAATGTATAAATTGGCGACTTCGCAAAGGGCAATGTGCTGCTCTCGTGTGATTTTGTTTGCCATGTCTTGTGTGAGGTAGATTTTGCTCAAGGGAACACCCAATTGTCGCCTCGAAATACCCCAACTCGTCACCATATCGGGTTCTAAGGCCTGACACTCCAATATGGAAAGCTGGGGGCATACGATTCGTCTTGGCGTGGATTGTGGTTGATGTACATGCTGGAACGTATGAGGGTCGTAAAGAAACAGGTCGAGGAAGAGTTTTTTGATGTTAGCGATCCGCAAGTAGCTCACAAGGGGCATCGATTCCAGCCATTTGACTATCGTCCGACCTGAGGCAACCGAACTGACAATTCCAACAGAGTATATTGTCAGGAGCCTGACCTCTGGGAAGCGCGAAGTCATCATTGCAAACAAGGGGGAGTAATCTTCTCCACCGAAGTTCATGAGTGTTAGATCCCGCACGTTCGGAGCCGAAAATTGTGAGAGGATGTAATGGGCATAGTGCACGCTGAAGTCGGCGATGACGAGGATCCTAAGATCGTTCAGCTGAATGGGAGGCAATCCGCGGGCCTCTTCAAGCTGTAATTGAGGACCAGCACCATCCAAGCAAAGTTTTCGTAATCTAGGGCAACTGGACAATATCGTACGAAATTGAAGGATTCCGGGGGCAAGTTCAAGAGGTATTCGTCGAATATCGATGGTCGTGAGATTTGTGAGGACAGAGTGCTGCCAATCGATATGGACCCCATTGATGGAAAAGTACTTCAGGCATGGTGCATGTACACCACCGAAAAGACTCATGGGCTCCCGGAAAGATTTCGGCTGATACCCAGCACCAATCTGTACGTACGGTGAACCTGTACGATGGAGTTCAAAGCGCTCCATGGCTATATGGACACCAGCTTTCCCAGCAGCGCGAAGCTTGTCAAGGACAACCAAGACGGGCTCCCAATCTTCGACGATGACGATGAGCATGCGAATGCTCGATATTTTGGTGAGTAGCCTCTGCATCAAGGGCTCCATCACTTTATCCGTGAATTTATGGCCAGGATGGTCGCTGATGCGAAGGTCTAAAGGAGCTGACCCAGCTCTATCAAACCAGGCAAGGGAACGATCAAAAGGTGGTTGGTCACGAAACCAAATCGCACTCCACAGAGTAGGATCGTCAAGGGTGATTCTTCGCCACTGCTTGCATGTCCACGTAAGCCATAAGCGCCAATTAACACCAGATTTCAAGTCTGGGGCTGACCAGGCGACGTAACGAAAAATGTTTGCGATGATCTCGTTGGGAAGGTCGTTCACCCGAAATATTCTGGAAAAACGGATCCGATAATCTATGCGTGCCATAAATAGCATTTCCTCCAGTCGTTGGTCAACTCTGGGTGCGATATGACTCTGGGCAGCCTCCAAAGTCTGAATTTTGGAAATGCGCGACACGGTGTCATGGCGTAGACCATCAAGCTCTTCCGGAGAGAGGGTATGCGGCGTCCAATCTTGGATCACCTCGTTCTTCCTGGACAACGCAATTTGTTTCAACCATTGGTAGCGCCGAGCTGCCTCGATCGCCGGAGTCCTAGATTGCTGGCTTTCCCGATTAATTCGAGAAGTAATTTCACGAGGAATTCCCCCTTCATGTGCGAAGGAGGAGGATGTCGACAGATGGTAGGGTGGCACTGCATAGTGAGGGGGAGACGTTGTAGGAAGGTTCTGATAGGGAGACGGAAGCGCCTCGCCTGGGGGTGTCTGTAGGCCAAATCCACCAGTAGAACCATGGGAAGGATTAGGAATTGGCAACATCTAGGAGGGAATTCAGAGTAGCAGAAATAAATATTGATTTTATATCCCACCTGCACGCGTTGTGATCCTTCAAATGTTTTTTGGGCCAAATGGGAGGAGACCGATGTGGATCGTAGTAATGAGATGCTGGATAGCGTCTCGAGATGAGGGAGAAAGTAGAAAGGGCTATGGGTATCGTACAAGGTTTTCCCAATACGACCAGCGCCAAAGCGTGTTGTTTGCACAAATAAAAGCCGACACCCACAAAGCCAAAGAGACACCCACAACTATTGCCTCCGCTCTCAGACTCAAGAGTCAGATGGATATCTCGAGTCGTCTGGATTCTGCTATGTGAATGTCGTCAAGCGCCGGGTAAGAAAAGGATCCAATTCGCAAGGAACTTGCAATCGGATAGATAGCACCAAGCAGGCGGGGGGGGAATCACGACAAGAAATTTGCGTGAGTGGTCGACCTTTGAAGGATTCCAGCAGTGTGCCTTCCTTTGACGATTATGAAACAATGGCAGGTTCGCCGAGGTTCACAAAATGAGGTGAGAGTTAGCTGGTCACTGCGCAACGTTCCATGATGTTCCGTCAAGGGGGACTTCTTCCTTTCCAGCTTGCCAAAACGACGGGGAGTTCCGAGCAGGCAGCCGTCAATCATTGCGCTCCATTGTAGTGTAGTCATGCGCAATATCCCCCCGAGCAGACAAAGCAAGAGTGGCAAGAAAACTCGAAATGCCGAACGAGCATCCCAAAAAGGACACAGTCCCGCTAGGTTGTGACGCACTCTTGCGCCTTATCGCAGACGCCTGCTTATGGCCTCAGCGCAACGAAGCAAAGGGTTTGGAACTCTGTGTATATGAATTATCATTTGCACGCTTGCAAAGGGCAGGGATGGCTGACGGTCCAAAAGCTCACCTTGGTCAATCAAATTCCTGTGTAAACGGCATCGAGTCGGACTACTTTGGCCCCCACCTTCTTTGTTTATCATGTTCGATTCATCTGGCATAAACGCCCCTTGTAGCCAGCCTTGCCCTGGCCGCATTTGCGAGCTCGAGCCTCTGTAACAGGCACACGAGGCTCACAAGGCTCGAATCACGTGAACGTGAACTCAACACCCTCGTTCCTTTCACATTATCACATCGCGTAAATAGCACAATACAGTTTCATAGCGCAAAAAGTACTAATCCGTACAAGGTCGTGGCGACTTACTTACTATACATGAAGTACATACAAAGTATCATTCTGAATAATTGTACCTACCTGCCGATACCAAAAGAATAAATTCAAAATTGCACCGATTACTGCCAAGCGCCTGGCAAGCCTGGGATGGGTTTCGGAGCTGTCGTCAAAAGTTCTTCAAGGAGCGTCGTAACAAGGTTATCCTCCTCATCCTTCGTGAGCTGACCGTTCGACGGCAGCTGCGCACTGATCTTCGAAGGGAGCTCAGGGTAGGCGTTCTGGGTGAAACCCATCTGTCACAAGTTTTCGTGATGAGCAACCATCACGACGCCGAACGAATATACTTACATCTGCGAGTCTTCGACGAATCCTATTGAAACCACGAGATGCCAAGTCACCATTCTCGGGACGCCTGGAAGTGGAACCGTGGCCGGGATGAGTATGATGCCTGTGGACGCTCACGACTTCTAGGGTAGGGTTACGCCCTTTGCCATGAATGGCGATTGCAGCGGGCTGACTAGAGGGGCCAGCCAATGGAGCAGTGGGTGGCGTTGTCTCAAACGTACCGGCTGCACCATCTCTGTAAAGATGATCAGCAGAAATCAACAAGGATAAGAAGATTACTTACATCTCACCGCCTGCAGGTTGTGCCCTTCGCTCCCTTTCCTTCCGTCGCTCTTCCCGCTCTTGCCGGTATCTCTCTTTCTCGGCCTTGTAACGGGCTTTGGCTGCGTCAACCTGCGCCCGAAGTTCCTGGGGCGTTGGCTTCGGTTGACCAGGTATATTTGATGGTTCAGGTGGAAGAGACGAAGGGAACCAAGTTTCCCAATCCATAGGTGGAGGTGGTGGGGGCGGGGGTGGGGGTGGGGGTGGGGGTGGAGGGTAGGCACCACTTCTAGGCGTTTGGCCGCCTAGACCACCAGATGAAGGGTGTGGGGGACCAAATGGAGGGGGATGCGGACCATGTTGCCCCCAATGCCGACCGAACGGGGGTCCCCTGTGCATCCAAGGGTCGAAAGGAGGTGGAGGATGGTTACCAGCACGCCAGCCTTGAAGTGGACGGCCAAAAGGGCCAAACCTCCATGCATGTGGATTAGCCTCCTCCGGTCCAGAGGGAGTTGCTGTTTCTGCTGCGGCAGGCATTTCAGTGACTGGCTGTGTATTCTCCCCACTGACGCCAAGAGTCTGGGACAGGGTCCTAAAAATACCACCAAGGGCGGCTGCAACTCGTCGGCCTGCTTCCTCTTCTGTGTCCTGTCGCAACTCGTCTGCTGCCCTGCCAGTGGATTGGGCGATATCCTGAGCGGCTTGGGAAAGCGCTTCCCTGTGAGCGCTCCAATATGTTCCGCTCGACGTGTTGCGAACAATATTACGGATTCCTTCCGATAATTCAGGATGCGCAGACACAATACCGTTAAATGTGTTCAAAAGAGAAGCAATGTCGCTTGAGAGGGAGGGGGATACGGGAGTTGACGATTCTAGAGGAGGAAGGGGTGGGTCCGCTATGTCCCCAGGCAGGTCTGAGACTGCTTCGGCACCCTTGGCGGGATCTGGCTGAGGAGCAACATCCTTATCGTTGCCCTTCGGAGTACTTTGAGCAATAATTGTTTCAGAAGAACGAGCAATATTGTCGACTGCAGGGGAAGGGGAAGATTTAAAGGCTGCTGCGTCACCATTATCCCCAGAGCTAACGTCGTATACGTGAACGGGCGGCTTCGGAGGGGCGTTCTCCGCGAGAACAGAGCCGGTGGATGATATGTCATCGCCGGTAGCTTCTCTTTCCTTTCCCTTGTTCAACGGAACGATGAAAGGGTTGGCGAAGCTACCTTGTATCGTGGAATTACCAACGCTCTCATGATCGGTGTCGTCCTCAGGCTGAATTGCAACTGTACTCGCGTCACTGTCAACGACCTCCACAAATGCATGCGGATTGGAGTCGTCCCCAGGCCTCGCAATGTACAGTCCTCCTAACTCGGAGAAATTCGGAATTGGGAGCGACTGCCAGTCGTCCTCAATATCAAAAGCACCCACTGGTACGCCAAATGTGTTTCTATTATTAGCGTTTCGGGGGGTTTCAGGTGGGATGCTTTGAATGCGGGCAGAGGTCAAGTCCTGGACAGTAAACTTGATGACCTGGCCGGCCTGGTGAGAGGCCTGATAGAAGTCGTCGAGTTCCTCTTGGGAACTGAGAGTAACGATGTCGTTGTCGGTGTCTGTATACGCAACAGAGACATTTGCGATGGGAATCAAGTAAAGAGACTGGATTTTGGCAGCAAGGAGCTGCCAAGTGGGTGGGTTCGGAAAGGAAACGCGACGAGTGAGCCCATTGGGCTGGTTAAATTTGAAATGAGTAGTAGCCATGGTACCGGTTGGTGAATGAACAACGTCAACTTCTGTTTTGCAGATCCAGTTCTTAAGTGTTTGGTTTCAAACTCCGAACTGCGCAAGTGACTGCGCACAAGTACTACGGTCAAGAGAACATTCCCGAACATCAAAAAGTACAGATACAGACGTGGTACATCAGCTACTCTTCATAATCAAGCAGGAATTTCAGGCGAAGATGGCGAGGCGAGGATCGATCTCAGCAGGATCGTTCAGCTGGAAGAGTGGCATGAGCAAGCGAGCCCGATCATGATCAAAGAAGCATTGACCCTCAAGTTGATGTTCAATGCGCTAATGCTATTGATTTCGCTTTCCTCGAGATCAAAAGAGTCGCAGAGTAAATTCTCCTTTATTCTTTGGACCTTGTTGCTTTTGGGTACAACGGCAACGCCTCGTTGAGTTGCCCATCGAAGTAGAACTTGAGCCGGAGCTATCAATGTCCCCATACTCTTCAGTTCATCACACTGATCAGGTGTAGAAAGACTCCTGTCGTACCTTTCTTGTGCTTCTGGGCAATCGCTATGACTGTGCCATGACTCATCAGACTCGGTGCATTCTTGTCCATGTCGAGTTCAATGTATCCCTGCAAGATGTTCAGAAAGCGAAAGTGCTGCCAAGAAGAATACACAACTCGCCTGAGGCCCGAAAGAAGAGTAGGCAGTAAGGGCAATACCCAAAGTCTTCGCCAGATTGACCAATGCATCCTGGGTTAAATACGGATGGAGTTCCACTTGAAGCACTTGAGGCTCGATCCTAGCATAACGGAGAACGTCCAGAATTATGGAGCCATTGCAGTTGCTTCATATCGTTATTGACAAATGCAAAACACTCAGAATGAATGTCGATACCTGAGTCCTATGTTTTTGGCGTGGCCTTCATCCACTAGTTCTTCCATGGCACCCCAAGTCTCTTGCATTGGAGTATTCTCTGCAGGCAAAGGTTTTAGACCGCGGAACTTTTGATACACGCTATACTCACGTAGGCGGACTCTGCCATCGTCATCGTACCATTCAGGAGGGTAGCGATGAGCAGGATCGACATATTGAAGCGCTATTGGGAAGTGCACCAGGAATAAATCGAAGTATTCAATGCCCCAGAGACCAAGTTGCTTTTTTGTAATGGATTTGACCTGTCATTCCGGTGAGCACGTCCTCCAGAACTCTTATAGCCGGTAACGTTACATGGTCGTGGGCGTGAAATGTATTCCAGAGCTTCTCGGCTACGTCAGGGTACCCAGTCATCTCAGACGGAGGAGCGCCTTGCCTTTGAGGTTATGACTGGACGACATATGTTAGACGCGAAGATGCTACCCAAAGGGCAAATACTCACACAAGTCCTCTCTCTTCACGAGGCCGTCCTGGATTGCACGACGAACCCCTTCTCCAGCTTCCTTCTCGTTCCCGTAATCTCCAGCTCCATCAAATAGCCTACAGCCCGCCCTGATAGCTTCGTAGACCGTCTATGCAAGATCTTTATTAGAGACCGCAAACGAGGAGCAGGATACAGAACTACATCAGCACAACTAGCTTTCGTCACCTGAGTGGATTTTGTTTCAGCGGGCGCTTGAGAATCGACATAAGATGAGCTTTGACCTTCCATAGACCAAACCTGCAGTATTGATACTATAGTGTGACTACAGGTCATTGGTGCAACTCATGCCATACTCACCCAACTAGGGGCATCTGTGGGCGAGCATGGGTTTAGCTATGGATTGATTTCGATGTAATGACCAAACCTTCTGGCCAGTTCTCTTCAGCACGATTGTCGCCATCTTTCTGAGACACTCAAAGCGAAAGTACTCGTGGTATCGATGGCTGCTCCTGTCATCTTTATAAAGATCCTGCTCATCGGCGGAGCGGACCGTCGTGGAGAGTGTTCCAATTATAAACCACCACGTGGATAATTTTGCTCAACTGATCGCGGCGACAGCCCTAGGCGTGAGTACTTCCACAACTATTTGAACTCCAAATTCAAGTGAGCAACGAGCTTTTCATGAGACTCTACTTCCCTCTCAAATGCTGTATTGAAGCACACAGAACAAGAACTTATGCTTCGGGCCAGGTTGACCCGGTGACATGCGATTCCACATCCTTGGACTTGGTTCAATTGGTTCCC
This sequence comes from Hypsizygus marmoreus, assembly GCA_013433165.1. Lineage (NCBI taxonomy): Eukaryota > Fungi > Basidiomycota > Agaricomycetes > Agaricales > Lyophyllaceae > Hypsizygus > Hypsizygus marmoreus. The sequence continues at coordinate 3,137,480 of CM024086.1, forward strand.
TCCTGGCACACAACCTCAGACGCGTTCTTCCAAAAGAGCATTCTATTACCCTCATCCACAAAACGCAAAATCAAGCAGCGGAAGCGTTGACACGTGGAGGTGCAATACATGTCGAAAACCAGGGTTTGGTTTCTACCACCACCGGTTTCAGGTCGGAGGTTTTTGAAGCTTCTAGCACGCCTTCGGATCCCAAGAAATCGAAAAGGAAGAAGCACGCCCAGAAGCTGGGAGGCCCCGATGCCATCGAATCGCTGTTCATCACAACAAAGGCGCATCACACCCTCCCCGCCATTCGCAGGCTCCTTCCCCGCCTGTCTTCGAATACGACAGTCGTGCTTTTGCAGAACGGCATGGGCATATACGAAGAACTTACGCACGACATTTTCCGCAACCCGGAACAACGACCTCACTTCATCCTCGCCACCAACACACATGGCGCATTTCGCAAAGGCAGCCACAATATTGTTCATGCTGGTGTGGGAAACATTGCGTTTGGGATCGTACCAGATCCTTTGGGACGCAACTTCGAAGCTGGATTTGAGAACAAAACTGTCCCCAGGACAGAACAAAATCCCCGCATCTCGGATATCTCCCCCTCAGCCGATGACCCATCCTTTGACCGATACAAAAGTCTCCGTGGTACCGTTGCAGCCATGCTGCTTATGGAGCCCCTTAATGTCTCTTGGAGGCCAATAGCGCAAGTGCAAACTGCTATGCGCCGCAAGCTGGTGGTCAATGCAGTTATCAACCCGTTGACGGCTCTCATGGGTTGCCGTAATGGAGGCATTTTCACGACAACGGCAGCACGGCGAATTCTGCAGAGGGTCTGCCAAGAAGCGTCAGACGTGTTCGCAGCGCAAATCAAAGCAGACAACAAGACGTGGTTGGAATCTCTTGCAGCCGATGGGGTGGATACGAATCGTGTGCCGGTCGAGCGCTTGCCTAGGTCGTTGACGAGGTCCCTTTTAGAAGATGAGATTCTGCACGTCGCGGAGGTCACAAAGGGTAACATATCTTCCATGTTATCGGATGTCCGACGAGGAATTCCGACGGAGATTGACTATATTAACGGATACTTGTTGAAGCTGGGTTCAACATATCACGTTGACATGCCTGCCACGGCCATGCTTTTGAATCTGGTGAAGATGCGAAGTGCTATCCCATTGGATCAAATGTTATAAGTTAGTATAACATATCATCCGACCACGTTTCTAATGCGAGTTAGTCGATATTTGGTTCTTGGATGAACTCCTCGTAGGTACATTATCAAAGCATGACATCGCCAGCGCTTGTCCGTACCAGTTGAGGCTGTGATGGCGTCTATTTTACAGCTTTCAAGGCTCAGTACTTTGCCTTAAGATCTTCACATTCTCTTCGTCTTGGTTTCGCTTCTCTCATGCGCGCTTTCCATGAACAATATCTCAGGCTTATGTGCTGATTATGCTGATAGTAACCCGGATATCAGTGGTGTTGTTAGTGTTCATGTTTCTTCCCATGTCGGTGCTGCTAATATAAATATACGCCAGGGAGTTCGCGTCAGCTTCTATCTGCAGACATTCCTACTCGGTCAGTTTCATCTTTGGAGGATGCTAACAGCCATTCACGATGGAAACAGTGCTCCTGGTCGATAGATCGTGGCAAGATGCCCCCATCGCCTTATGGACTTTCATTGCGACAAGCGCTGGCCTGACTGTGGCTGCTATTTGCCAACGGGAGCACTTGACACTCTTCCAAGCTCTCCAAGTATCAAATCTTGTTTGGTATGTAATTAGCTCATTAGTTTCATATCATAGATACCACGAGTCATTTCATGCAGGTTGGCCAACTTTGGAACTTTTTTTGCTCTAGCAAGCTACTCTCGTCAGAAGGCAGCCAGCAACGGACACAAGAATTCTCGTCGTGCTTTCGATTACAAGGTCAAGTTTGGCGCTATGACACAGACATTGCTGTCCATGGCGTTGACACTGTACATGTGGTACATATGTTCCTGCTCTGCCAACTTAGTAACGTCTGATAAAACAAATCATCAGGGCAAGCGCAGAAACGTTCGGCAATCTATCCGAATGTGCTCATCTCGTGCGATATATGCTTTTTGTCATAGAAGTCCCGGCCATCCAGACAGGGAGGATCGTTGGACTGGTGATCACCACCATTTTGACGACATTATATATCCTCATCACCTTGCGGGAGCTACAGTCATACCGTCAGAGTTACCTTGATACCCACCGAAAGGTCGAACTTTTGCCCACGCAAACTCCATCAACTCCATCCACGGTCGCCGAACCTATAATACCCCCCCAGCCACTTCCCAGGCTCCTACTGCCCTCTTCTGCGACGCTCAATACACCAGAGCGACGTCGCCAGCCTGGCAATCCCCGGTGGCTTACGACGTCCCCCTCATCACCACATACACCGAGGTCTCACAAAGGTCGTCCCAAGCGACGACGTTGGTCTTCAGATCTTGATCCCATGCTGGTGGGGATCATCATCTGCCAGGTGATGGTCTTCACATATTTCATCGTTTCAACCGAGCTGCTGCTCAAACGCAACCCAAGTGACGACGATTCAGTCGCCCAGTGGAGTTTCGGACAGATCCTGGCGCTTATTGTCGTAATACCCTCTGCATTTTCCCTCGCGGGAGCCATCAGCGAGCACGGAGTGAAACGTCTTTCGAAGCGTAAGAAGCGATTGTTGGCGATGAAGGACGTGCGAAGCAGGAAACGGAAACAGGACATAGAGATTGTGTGATTTCCTTTGGGGACGGATATGATTAACCCATGTTTGCTTATTCAATCCGTGAACGAGTTCGGGATATACTGACCGAATATAATATATATGATATAAAGATTCCACTGCGAAGTCCGTTCATAGCCCGAGGAGAAGGAATTTCAATGAGATATTAATGGTCGTCTGAATCAGGCTTCCCCCACTTGAAAATCCTAGTAGCTCCGTCGCTCCATGACTCAACACGTTTTCGAGCCAGCATAGACATGGTCGATCTGTCTGTGCCGACGAAGCCTGCACCTAATGATTGTATTGCTGCATCGATCAGCACGGGATACCTAGAACTCGTGTGAGCTTTCATGACTATGCTTCTTTAGACGCCACTCACCATGGACCCAAGAGCTCCCCTGTCTGTGAGTGGTCTATCGGATACCATCCCAGCGTCTTCACATCTTCCCACCAGGTCGTATTGCGTTCGTCACTAGTCATGATGATATGGTTGACTGTGATTCCTTTTCGTTGCCGAAGCTCTACCTTCACTTCCTCTACGCGTCGAGCGATGACGGGCAATGAGGCAAAGCAACCTGTCGTGTCTTCATCACACCAGACTTTGAAGTCGCCACGCCGTACATGGATTGCAATGTACTGAACATGGAGTTAAGAAAAAATATTAATAGTATAGAAGGAAACGTAAACATACAGGGGGTGTTGGATGGTCTTCTGCAGCGCCGATCGCCCTCCTCACATATTGATCTGCAAGTCGTTCTATAGTTGGTGTCCAGTACATGTATTGCCCAACGAATCTCCAGGCCGGGCTGTAGTCAAATTCGAATTCGAAAGGCTACCTTAAACAGTGAGGGGTAGATCAAAAAGTCTTCACGGGTAGCTTCGCACCTGGTTGGCGCAAACGTAATATAGGTAATCATAGCATAGAAGTTGCTCGTCTGGTGGTAGCAGGACATGATTTTGAGGGGACTTCAGGGGTGGGACGAGATTCGCGGAGCGAGCTTCAGGGAAAGCTAATGCTGCCAAGGACCAGAAGGAGCTGTGCATATCGTGCTCGAAATGTGGGATGACCTTGATCCACGTCGGCGCCTTGGTATAGGATATGTCTTTAGAGGGAACAGAACAAATCATGAAGAGACTCGAATTGCATCGTTTCAGAAATAACACACCAAGTTTGAGATGTTCTGGAACCTGGCTTCTCCGCGGGTATGCCTCTCGTTCCTGAACGGCCTCCCAGGTGTTCCAACATCCAATTTCATCTAATTCTTGGCTATGGCGGTTCTTGACCTGGTGCCATTCAAGTACAGGCTTTCCAAGTGCTGTCCTAAGGCGAGGAACATCGAAGACCAGACCAAAATCTATTGGTGGGACCGCGCCTCCGATGTGAGAAGGTGTGAACATCGGGATAATTGGAATACGATCCGTGATGATGCCCAGGTAAATGAGATTGATCTATAGCGTTCGATGAGTAGTGTTTCGATGGCTGGATACTTGTTGCTACTCACATAGGTCATCACATCATTAGCTGGAGAGAAATCAGTTAATGCAAAAAATAAACAAAAATGGTGACATACTCCACCCAGCTGAGATCCAGGAGGTAATGTATTTGCGATCGGGGCGCAGACTATCTTGAGAAGCATTGGGTTTGACATAACGTCGTAGGGTGAAAGAACATACCTCGGAAGTGCTTTGTAGGTCTCCCAACTAGGTTGAATTCCGGACCAAGTGGGTCAACTACAACCGCGACAGAGGATTCAGATGAGTTGATAGGTATTGGCGGGATGGTTGAGATTTCATCCTCGATCACAGCAACAGGTTTTGGTCCTGCAGCCCATAGACTGCCAAAAAACCAGAGGCCAAGGAGAGAAACGGCAGTGAGGGAGCATGTTGCAACAGCGAATCTGCGACGGGAGGCCATTGATATTATGCCAGAAAGAAAAGAGCGACTGGGAGCTGGGCGATGTGCAAGCAAAGTTTCAGAGTCCTCATAACCAGATGCCTGCATTGGTGGTGGTCGAGGTGAGAACGTGGACAGGGCGGCGACAGTCGTGGGCGTCGCGGGGTTCGCACCCGCCATTCGATCTATCCTTGGATCTTGATTTTCTTACCATTTGGGGATAATTGTGATCGACATCAACGCATGCCAGACTCGTTCCAATCCGAACCCCATCGCAATTTGCTCAACGTATAACTTGTCAGCTCGCACCATGATGGGACTCTCGTACCCCCTCTTTGCCCACAGCGATGTCCGTAGTCAATCCCATAACCCTCCAAGTGGCGGGCGTTGTCTCTTTTTACATGTGTGCTGCTCTCGTGGTGAGGCTCCTCGTATTCCAATGAATCTGCTTCCATCTTGAGCCTCATCATCTCCGCAGATGGTCTTCGTGTGCGTAGCCGCAATGCTCCATGTGGTACCGAAGCTAACCTGCTCTCAGTAACAAAGCCGTGCTGAACAACTCCCCCGATCTGCCATTGCTTTTCCTCCTCCTCCAGCTCTTGATTGCTGTCACCTTGTTGCATGCTTCTGCAGTCCTCTCGAAGAAGATTGAGATACCCAAATTCGACGTTACTGTCGCTAAGAAACTCGTCCCAGTAGTTCTTGTCAACATAATTGGCCTTGTCTTCAATACGCTTTGCTTGCGAGATGTAGAAGCGTCGTTCTTCCAGGTACATCCAACCAGCGTCGCTTGCAGGCATGCTGATTATCTTCCATTATCAGATCGCCAGAGGCCTTGTGCTCCCATTGACGATTCTTGTTTCGTCTGTCCATACACGCACAACTCCACCCCAAAAGGTGTTGCTGGCCGCCGTCGTCGTTACAACTGGATTCTTCATTGGCATTGCACCATCCAATTCCCTACCGACGGCTTCCAAACCTTCACTTCTCTCCCTTTTCTATGGAGTTCTTTCATCTCTTTTCATCGCATTGCACGCTGTTCTGATCAAAAGCTCCCTTCCTCATTGCAACAACTCGACGATACAGTTAGCGTGGTGGACCAACTTTGGGTCTGCTCTTTTTCTGTTTCCGGCTGTCATTCTTCACGGGGAGGTCTCCCTTATAATGAACCATGTCCAGGGTCGGAATTGGGATGGTACAGTGTTTTTCTGGGGAAGTATGGTGACAGGTCTCTTCGGATTTTTGCTCTGCATTGCAGGGCTCCTGAGCATCAAGATAACGAGTCCCATCACCCACATGTTCTCCAGTGTGAGCTCAATGTTTTACGTACGCTTCTGCGATACTGACACTGTACTGAATCACAGGCTGCGCGCTCAGTGCTGCAAACGCTGTTGGGCGTCTGGATATTTAAAGACATACTTACAGTGTACATTTCGCATCTTTCCGATCCAAGACAGTTGTTAACTCCCCTTTATCAGGTCTCGGGGGATATCTATCCTGGTCATTCTCGGCGGAACCATGTAATTCTAGCCTTCGCCGTATCTCTTGCATGAATTTGACCGATGCTTCGCAGGTTTTACACGTGGATAAAGGCAGCTCATATTCCGCCGCCATCTACGCCTCGCGCGGAGGATGTTGAGTCTGCGCGAGCTGAAGGAGTGCCATTAACAGCCAAAGACAACGATTCCGAGACACAGGATACACCACCTCGGTATAAGGAGGAGAAATGAACACTCTAATCGTCAGCGGGCCACCTCAGGACTCACACTCGTTTATGACGACTGTCGACATTGCGTATCGGACAATTTAGAGACAATGGACCGAAACCTGCTGCAAGGAATAGAAAACCTCATTATGCCTGTCCTCATTATAATTGCAGCTTTGATTCGGACGGGTTCGAGCCTGAAGGTTTGAAGCATGGACCTGCAAGTTCGGGGTTGGACAAATCATGCCTGTTTTCATCCAGGTTTTCGCCGCTCTAAAGCCATGAGCCGGAAGCTCCGTTCCTTTTGGTATGTGCTGCAAAATTAGTCCGGAGATATTTACATTTACGCTTCTATACTTTGGTCAACGGCTTTGGAGGGGCTGCAAGCCTGTATCTTCGGACGGGCGATGGATTGACATGTGCTCAGTGTCATATAGGAAGACATGTAGTATTCCGATAATCTCTGTCGGTCTTGACACTTACTTGATTTCTCGCGGGATGAACAGAACCTAAATCAACTGAAGTGAGCTTTGAGATGCAGAAGGTCGCCGTGACACCCGTCTATCTCCTCTGTTGGCATTCGATATCAATACTGCCTCAACTGCTCATCTCTTGATCAGCTGGTAATCATGATTTTGAGAGCCGAGGGCTCGACCTTGATGCTAAAGGTGTTTTTAGTGGTGACACTTGGTGGCAGCGTCATTGAGGCTGTCTGGTTTGAATCAATCATAAACCGGTGCAAACATGGGGTTCAGGCGAGTTCAATTGTGACCCATCTTGATCTTGATCGCGTCGATCTTCACGCAAAATTGGCACAACTCCATGCTTTTATACCCCCTCGTACCGGTCATGGAAGCCCTGAGCATCGTGTCTTTTACCCCTCTGTCTTGGGATTTCTCTGAATGGCTACCACCCACTCCATTCCCGTAGCGTTCTCCCAGCCACGCTCAGCTCACGTATCTCTTCGACTTCAGCTTGATCAGTGTCGAAATGGTTGTGCTACCGAGAAATGCCAGTGTGCAATTATCGGAGAGGCACTTGATTCTTCGTCTTCAGAAGAGACGCTGGTGCCCTTCGACGACAGGGTAGAGCGCGCAATGGGAGATACCGAACTGTCCTACTTCCTACCCTCCCGCGAGAGTGGCGTCAACGACATGTAAGAATTTGTTTAAATTATCCGCTCACTCCAATACTGATCGAGGCTATGCGTCTTAGGTATCTTCATCTGGGCTGCCGTGCTCCCTTACGATTAGTAGAGCATGAGAGGGTTCGCCTAGTGTGGGCCATTCTCCGAACGCGACATCCTCTCCTTGCCTCCAGCGTGGAAATGCACACTTACGACGACGTGAGATTTGTGTAAGCACGACCTGACGCACCACTCCAAGACCTGCACTGTTTAACCAAATTGCTTCTTTCAGATATCTTCCTCCCCGTTCGATCAAGAATGCTCTAGAAGATGCCGGTCATAACCTGGAATATCGTTCTCAAGATAAGGACGGTAGGTATTTTGTTGTCTATATATTCCTCTTTTCGTCTCATCCATTCACTTTAGAGCTCGTTGATTCGTACCTCAATGGCCCAAGGACTTTGTCCAAGGATCGAATTTCATACCTCATCGTATCACCTCATGGTCCCTCTCAACATGAAGCATCAGGAGATATCACAACAGAGTGCGAATTCTTGATATGTGCCACGCACTTTCTCGGCGATGGCATGGCTCTTCACCAGTTTGCCAATGATTTCTTCGGTCTTCTTGGCTCGTCGTCCACCATGAACTACTTGGCATTCATCCTGTCGGCGGAATGGCAAACACGATGCGGGAAATTCCAAGATGAGGTCATTTTCTGATGTTCATGTCGACCTCGTTCTGGATGATTTACTCACATGCTCCGGTAGCCCATCAAGCTTCCAACCTCGCTGGAAGATCGACTTCCACCAAGCAAGGGTAAACTCAGTCAACTGGCCACACGGGTTGATTTTCTCAGGAGTCAGGAGAAGCTCATCGTATGCCACACCATGCTTTTCATTGATTGGATTTAAATCAACGCGATCCCCATCTTCAAGGGTGGCCACACATTCCCTCGAAGATCCTCTGGACCTCGTCGAACGATTGTGCCCACAGTTTCTATTGACGAGAAGCGCACAAAGGATCTGCTGAAACGCTGCAAGTCCAACGGGGTTTCAATTTCAAGTGCCCTCTTCGCAATTTGCAACATCGCATGGGTGAAGGCATCTGGTCAGAAGCAGGAAATGCCCACGTGAATCTTTTCCTTTGCGCTATTTTCGTCTGGTATTGATTCTCCTGTTTATCCAGCATGATGTACTCGGCTCTTAACCTGAGGCCGTACCTGATGGCGAGCAAGGCATTGAACGATTCATACTGGTTCCTTGCCATCGGTTATTTCAACGTCATCCTCCCCGGATTTCTGCCTCGCTCGGGTAGTCTTGCTCCCACTTTTTGGCTCCGAGCACGCTCGGCCCGGAAACAAAGCACACTGGCCGCTAAGAACCCAATGATCGTCTCTCGCAGTCGTGAAATGGCTCGCGAAAGGGGAGAACGAGCTCGCGCCTGGGCCAAAGAGGATGATGACAAGGAACGTGGTATCTGGACAACTCCTCTACCTTCAGCGAAGAAGCCTGCAGACCGACCTCCTTCACAAGCTTTGATCGGTCTCTCTTTGCTTGGGAACCTCGACGGCACCTACAAGCATTCCGCTTTCCTGAAGATACAACTTCACACTCTTACGACTGGTTCACGACAACGAGCTGGTGGAATGCTTCTATTTGGATACACATTCGTTGGGAAGCTTTGGCTGAGCCTTGGCTACGACGAGAACGGGTTTGAGAAGGACACCGTGGAGAGATTCTGGACCAACGTGCTCAGTTGCACAGACGATTTCTTAATTAACTAATACCGCTTTCGTACCATGGACTTACTTGTACAATCTCGGACACTTACAGTACAAAGGAACTTTCCCTCGGGCTATCGTTGTACACCCTCGGACGATTGTAATTACAACTCAAACTTATGTTTTAAGCCTTCGGACTAGAATGATATATCATCTTTTGGCTCAGGAAATAAAAGCTGGGGAATTATCATGGTGGCTTCCATGGTATATTATTACAATGCAGGTCTAGTGATACAGTGCCATTTCCTCCCGTCACCGTATTCGTTGTTTTCTATCCCTTCGAATGGAGCCTCCATCGAGAGGATTAATGGATGTTGAAGCAACCACGAGTTTCGCAGAGAAGGGTATAAGAATCCGATTCGTAGCGCGTCACGGCGACACAAATATCAACCTATGACAGTCTTGATTTGCCAGCGAGTCTAGCAGCAGGCGAAAGGTAACTGAACGGTGAAACCGTGAGTACGAGGAAGGAGAAAATATCGAATTGCTGTGCTTACTGGGGCTTCTGGTAGTTTTGATAGATAACGGTAGCCATCGTCGCTTGGAGTGTAACCCAGATAGCAATACTCTACGATGCACAGCTCATGAGCGAGCTGCATCGCGAGCCAGAATTTATGAAACCAACCTTTCTGCGGGCGACGAGGAGGTTGTACATGTTGGTATAAGATGTTCTCTTTGAGAATATAGGATAGGACAGAAAGGCTGGAGTGGCACCGAAGTGGTCGAGAGTTGTGGGGATCGGAGGTCATGTTCGTCCCGTCTTTATAGGAAACCGCGAGATACGGGATGGGTTGAAAATTGAGCTGAGCGCAAGTCTCGACTCGGAAGCCAGTACGACGTCAAGCGTCTGGACCAAGATAGTCGGGCAATAACCATGTTGATGTCAGAAAACATGCTTGCAGGGCCGAACAAGATGAATGATTTCATTGTGTTGTTTCCGAGATCACATGTTCCAGGTAGAATCTGGGGCGGGCCGGATTATCGAAGGCCTTGATAAATACCAGCAAATATGCGATTCTAGTCTTGTTTCAAGGCTGGATGTCCTCAAGGCGGCTGTCTACAGAAGTCCAGGCAAGGGAAAGGCTAGAGAAAGGGCGGGATGGATTATTTGCTCAACGGAATCATGAAATGATGATCGTGCTGTGCTCACAGCGTCTTGTGATTGCCAAACCATAAACGGTGACTACAGATCGGGCAGCTCCCGTTGTAACAATCGCGTCCATGTACTCTCCTTCCACCACTCGTCCATTTGGTCTATACGCTCCCATAGTGTCTCTTCGTCGACACCATATATCTCATATTTACCTCCATCGAGCGGACGGCCCTCTCGCCGTGCGACATCAATGGCAGCCTTGTTCTCTCCCCTGGTGTGAAGATCCGTTCAGCACAGCATGGAATGATCCCGGCTCGGCACGTACTTCAGTAGCTCCAGTAGCTCCTTTCGTTCCGGGAAGAACAGCCGAGGCTCTAGTACAGCAAGGATTCCAAGCGCGGCACGATAAAGAAAAGAGTCGCCCTCGAGCAGCAATACATCCCATACTCGAGCGCAGGCTTCGAACGGTAGATGGTTCAGAAACAGAGGTATGAGCCAGTCATTCAAGTACGCAGAGGGTGATATTTGATGCTGCTTGAAGTTGAAATAAACTTTTGAGATTGTCAGGAACAAATGAGACGGTTGAGGGCATGACACTCACTCTTGGGCATACCGTCCGCAAGCAAAGTATCAAAAATCCTTGGTTTCAAGAATCAAGAACCATTGGACTCAGGAGAGATCGGCGACTCTTACCGATAGTAAGCTTCAACCTTTGAAGTCATCTACGTCAGCGCCGTTGAGTCGAAAAGTGTCAATTATTGACTTACATCTTCTTTCGACCCCTCTCCTCCATAAAAGCTCCGCATGCAATGTCTCTCCAGAAGATTTCGCATTACAATAAAAGCTTGTTGGATCGGCATATTGATTAACAACATGGCAGCAATCTTCGCAGCACCTGGAGTATACCCCAACCCTTCATCACTGCGGGAAACCACCCATGCACAGAGCATCTCCTTAAGGTCGGCATAGAGAGGGCCATTCACGGGATTGAAGATATGAATAGATGGCAGAGTCGTCATTATATCCTCTTCGATGGAAGCCAGACTGGATTGCGGGAAGACGCCAGAGGCAAGAGCGCGCTTTGCACGAGCGAGACATGTTCGATAGTGATCTGGATGGCAAAGATGCAATGATGAAGATGTCAACATTTGTTAAGGATGAATAGATGAGTTGATGCTGGGGGGAAGGCCGGGCTGAAGAGCTAGCTACCTTTGCTTAATGATAGTGCATTTCCGACCGCGCGCTCCCACATCGAGGCTCGAAGTTTAGTGGGTATGCCCTTCCACCAAAGTTTCCGAAGGTTTGGGTTCTTATGGACCACTCTCCAGTCGGGAACAATCTGTTTCTCCCAGATATGAATCGAGTCTTCTATGTGCTTTTCACGAGCCAGCCGACGTTCCTGTAGAGCTTTCCTCTTCTTGTCCGCTGTTGTGGACCACTTTCTTTAGCGGAGGAGTCAGTATACAAAATAAGGATCACACACCTGCGGCCCGGCTGAGTTTCATCATAGACTGCCAGTCGGCCATATGCTTGTCATCTTCCTGGCGTGGCTTTGGGGGTAGGAATATAGGTCTCGTCTTACTTCTGACCTTTTCAAATGCACTGGGACCTGTCGAGCGGGTTGGTCGGTGACCAAAGGGCTTCTGCGGTTGTGCTTGTGCTTGCGGAGCTGATGACGATGAGGGAATTGATGTTGAGTTAGAAATGAATGTAGGCGCAGTAGGTGAAGGAGATGAGGTAGGTGTAGGAGTGGTACTACTGCTTAGAGGCCGTGGTTGTAGTGGATGCGATGGTGATGGGGTCGGAAGAGATTGAGTAGAATACGCGGAGTCTGGTGGTCGTTCAGAGGATATAAATGGCGGCGAGGGAGCGCGTTCATCGAGGCGCTTCTGGAGGTCTGTCGTTGATGAAACGCGGTGGGAATGGGACTTCCCAGCGGACGCGTCGATGACAATGTTGGGGTAAGGGTGAATCTCTGCGCCATACGTGGGGAGATCCTCTGCAGGTGCTGGGTGGTGGTTTTCCTTGCCGCTATCGGACTGCGAGAGCGAAATCTGTGAGAACTGGGCGGGCAGCTCCAGTGATCCTCGACCTGAGGAACGTGGTGGAGTGGATGGCGGGGACTCCGACCGTGATACGTTTCCACTCCCATTCATGTCAAGAGTAGAGACGGACAAGTCTTCTACCTTGAAGAAACCGTTGGATGGTGCAGGAGCCTCAGGATCTGACCAAGGGGCCTCCATGGACGGCATATTTCGTGAGATATCCTCTCGGATGGCGTCTGGGGAGAATTGGTAGGCGATCTCGTTAACGTCGCCGTCAGAGAATGCATCGTCGAAGTCGAATGCAGAGACGTGGTGGACTGGGACTTCCAGAGGAACATCTGAGACGGATTCCATGTGGGGAGTCAGGGCAACTGGTGGCTGTACTGTCAAGGTCGTCGTCGGCGATGATCGTGTTACGCGACCGTGACTGGCGCGTTTCTCCAACTTTCTTGATGTTCACCTCGTACATCGCGCTCAGTCGCTACCATCGCTGACTCCGGAGTCAAACGGACAGGATAAGGGCAAGTTCGCGACTAGGCTTGGCGTGTACATAAAAAGATGATCGCAGAAGTCCTCCTCGTTCTCGCAGGCCATTCATCCTCCCTCTTCCCAGTCGATCACACTCTTCATCCCTCATTCGCACCTCTGCTACATCCGGGTGAGCAGCAGTGTTTGGAGTCACTTGGTCTGATTGCCTTTCGCTATCGAAAGATAAAGGGAGCCTGCAACCGGCTTTCTCAATCGACTTCTCGTTCTATCTGCGCCCTCTGTGCGACGCTGAACCACATCCTCAGAAACGAATACGAGGCACTAGTTGTCGAAACAGAAGCCAAAGTCCTCAGGCGCGATGCGAGCCTTGTCGCAAGTGGTTCTTTTGTGCCGCTTTCATCCATCCGTGCAACATTTTCAGAATGGGATGCTCCCTTGACTGCACTTGCGTCTTTGGTGGACGAATTAGAGTCAGAGAAGCACTGGAGGCCCGGTCCCTTAATCGATCTACTTCTGACACGCTCTCACACAGGCGTACACCGCGTTGCGGACATCCTGTCGCGTCTGTCTGTAGCCGTGCAGAGCGTTTGGCGGACTCAACTTACAGCCTTTCTTGTACATGGAACAGTGTCACAAGTGGATCCACTCGCATCCGAACAATATGCCATTCTCGGCGGGTCCATTCCATCATGCGTATCCGCACAGTCGCGCGATTCCATCGCCTATGTCGGTCGAGCAATTGGAACTGTTAAAGCTGCAAAATGGCAGAAGCAGCTGCCTCGAAGTTTAACTTCGGAACATACCACGCTTTTGGAAACCGTTTTGCCTGAAGACCAGCATGCATTCGACCTTGTTGTTTCACAGATCCGGACAAATGTCAGTGAATGGCTTTGGTTAAATGTCTTGACCCAAAAGGATGTCGAGGATGCTGTGGAATCTTTGTATGTGATGTGACACCTCTTTGCTGATTCCGCGTCTTCTGACTACTCTCTAGAGCGAACTATTTTCTTCTGCGGAATGGAGAATTCAGTCTCTCTGTTATCCGCGAGATCGAGCGTCTCAAGGTTTCCCGCTTGACGATACGTTCGGGCCCGACATCTATGATACGGGAGCAAGATCTAAACCTAGCTCTACTTCGTGCATCTCTTGGCACGACGGCACAACACGATCCAGCTCTTGCTCATCTACGCTTCTCCCTGCCATCTGGCCCTCTGCGTCCCCTCCTCCCTTCGTTGGCGAGCGCGGCGGCGCCAACATCCTCTCCAACTTCCCACGCAGCACCTGGGACAATAGATCCCCAACTTTTCTCTTCCCATCTCCTTGGGACACAGCTCGCATTGACCTACAGTGTCACATGGCCTCTGGACTTGTTCCTTCATTCAGCGGACCTGAGTGCTTATGCCAACCTTTTTTCTTACCTGTCTGCTCTTCGTAAAACGCATACGAGGGTCCATGGCTGTTGGACATCGCTTTCAAACGCTCAGCGAGCACGCAGACGCTGGACAGGGCTAGGGGAAGGCGGGACCGCGGAGGACCTTGAATTGAGAAGCAGGTCACTCCGATGTGGATGGGGTATTGTGCGGGATATGGAGTGGTTCCTGGACACACTCCTGAGCTATATCATGATGGACGTGGTAGATGTGGAGTTTAGGAAACTGAAGGGCATCCTGAGCCAAAAGGCCCATGATAGTTTACCCGCTAGGGAAACGACGATTCCCCTGTCCTCAAGTGATCTCCAATCCACTGTGAAGCTGCCTGCCTCGGGAAGCTCGGCATCGAACTCGTCGTCCTCCCATCTGGATTTCACTACATTACGAGCTATTCACACAACCTACCTCGATCGTCTATTGACCGGCTGTCTGCTCACGAATCCTGCGCTAACATCTGTGATTCGGCTGATACTAGACATCTGTGAACGATTCGTTGCCCAAGTAGAACGATGGGGCGGGGATGTGTTGCCTGCACTCCTATTCGAAGGGAGCATCAGGGGAGGAGATGAGGGAGTTGGTGCTATGGTGAAGGAGAGGTGGCTCGTGGTTGCAGAGATCAACGAGGTGTGTACATTATTTCTGTATCCCTCATCCCATACTTACGGTTCTACCAGACACTGCAAAATGCACTCGACTCATTTTTTGAACAACTCTCCCTTTCAATATCACAGCAACCATTTTCCGCAGCAGCGGATGCGTCGAAGTCTATTCTGATGAACGCGAGCATGGCTAATCAGACGACCTTCAATTTATCGAGGGGCGGCAAAGGCTTGGATGGCGGAGTCGGGGAAGTCCGGAGGCATGTCGAGCGGCTTCTGTTGAGGCTTGACTTCAATGGTGCCTTTTCCACTCGTCGGGAGAGGAAGACAGGGGGACAGAATATTCTTGCAGAGGGTGGACTTGTCTGAGTTGTACAGTAGATGATCTATGTTATGTGTACGCTGATAAGATAATTCGTGTTACGATCGCGTCGCAACGTCCGCGTCCGCGTCAAGGGTAATAGAAAATTTCTCAAGACTCATCGTAACCCCATGTATGCGACGGGAGCGCGTCGCTCCAGTGCGGCTCTGATCAGGGGATTGGAGGTAAGATATTGGATATTTGTATGGTGCAATCGGATCGATAATCAGGAAGACAGGCCTCCACCCGAAAAACCCGACCAATGACCTCTGTGCCAAACACGGTGCAGCGTCTCTCCCACCAACTCCAACTCCTTAGACCAATCCACAACATGACTTCTCGTCCGTCGTCCCTCTAGCAGTGCTGCCCAAGCTAACCTACATTCTACAGAGTATACTCCTCGCCTCATCGGCGCTGCGAATACACTTGGTGATTAGTTTTCGCCATCGATTCCACTGATAACCACACCGCTGACCAGCACCACTCAGAGCACCGTGTGTTCATTGAGCAGAACGGATCCGTCGTCTCTAGCTTCCACGACATCCCGCTCTTCGCCGACCAAAACAATGGCATCTTCAACATGATCGTCGAGGTCCCCCGATGGACCAACGCGAAGATGGAGATCTCCAAGGAGGAGGCCTTCAATCCTATCAAGCAGGACATCAAGAAGGGCAGGCTGAGATACGTTCGCAACTGCTTCCCCCACCATGGGTACATCTGGAACTACGGTGCTTTCCCACAGGTACGCCTCCGTTTCTTCCTGGGGTCCATGTCTCCTGACACGCTCTCCCATCGCAGACCTGGGAAGACCCTACCCAGTCCCATGCCGAGACCAAGGCCAAGGGAGACAACGATCCTCTCGATGTCTGCGAAATTGGCGAGCAGGTCGGTTACGTTGGCCAAGTCAAGCAAGTAAAGGTCCTCGGTATCATGGCTCTCCTCGATGAAGGCGAAACCGACTGGAAAGTCATCGTAGTTGATGTGCAGGACCCATTGGCGTCCAAGCTCAATGACATCGAGGATGTCGAGAGACACCTTCCCGGCTTGATTCGGGCTACAAACGAGTGGTTCAGGTAATGCAGGCTCTCAAGTCTGATTACAACTATGTTTCTCATTGCTTTAATTTAAGGATCTACAAGATCCCCGATGGAAAGCCAGAAAACACCTTCGCGTTCTCCGGCGAGGCCAAAAACAAGAAGTACGCCACCGAGATCATCCACGAGTGCCATGAGTCTTGGCGCCGTCTGATCACTGGCGAGTCTCCCGCCAGGACACCCTCTTACGATCTTTCCATGTTGGTTGTCTTCACTACATACATTGCTACTCCTTTCTGATACTGCTTCCGCTCAGCCGCAACATCACCATCCAGAACTCCCCCGGTTTCGTCCGTCGGGATGACCCGGCGTACACCAGCATTCCTGCGGACTCCAGGAAGCCTCCCGCACCCGTTGACCCCTCTGGTAAGAGATGCTTGGCATTCTCGTCAGTCTTCGCTAACATCTATCCCAGTCTCCAAATGGTTCTACATCTCATCTGCTCAGGTTTAAAACTCCCAAGCAGAAGAATCCAAACTGTAGATACGTCCAAGGATATGAGAACTTTTGCATGCGGACATTCCGTCAATGAAATGCGAGTCAGCAGTGATAGTCGTGCTCGAAAATATACATTGAGGGTATGATAAAGTCATCTACGGTAAATTACAAGTTTCTGGCGTGAAGGTTCCTATTGTCGCTGTTTTTCAGCGCCGAAGTCAGGCTGAGCGCTGGGATAACGACAATATTTGTCGGAGATCGAGGTGACGGTCCAGGTTCCTGATATTGACATTAGTACACGACCAGCTGCAAGTTATGTTTGACGAACCTTCCAATGCAGAGAATACTGAATATTCGTTTGTGGTTACCCGGGAAACTGTGTGCGTTTCGAGCACTTTTCCAGACTTGCCGCCCTTCTTGGGACTGGGCTCCGACCGTTGATAAGTAAAGGTGAAGGGAGGTTCACCAATAAGAGTAAAGATGATCTCTGCTTGATCACCTGGAGTCGAAATCCGTCAGTGCCCTCCGATGGTCATGAACAAGGAACATCTGCCTACCTTCATGAATATCTTGGAAAATCCTCTTCCCATGGCCAACTTGAGCAGAAGGAAGCGAGTGTACATGGAATCGCAAGTCCGTGACTGAGGCTTTGCACAGTTTTTGTTGGTGGGCGATGGACGTTATTGCAAATTCCCCTGGTTGATTTAGTTGGAAAGAGAACGGCGACACTTTGGCTTCATGGGTGTAGGATTTCCCATTCACGCGATACCTGTGAGGAGCAACGTCAATGCGTGGCAGCAAGAAAGAGAGGTTCGACGGACCCGATGCTCCAGGGCGGGATGCCTTCGAGCTGGAATTGTAGAAGTTCCCCTACACAGTAGTCTTCTCGGCGGTCAAAGGGAATGATGGCCGCCGTCTCAGCTACGTCGACCCAGATTGAACTGGAAAGCGGGTCCAACACAGCGGGACGGCATTTAGATGCATCATGGACAGATTCGATCGTGATAAGGTGAGGCCCGACGGACTTGAAATGGTACGAAGGCAAGTCCAAATTCCATGTGCGGTCAAGTACTTCGACCGTTGTCCTATCAACTTGACTGGCACCCAAGTTCTTGATGGAAAGATGAAGCGTGAAAGGGGGCGTTCCATTGAACAGAACAACTCCGTCCGTCGAAAGTGCTTCCAGAGGAACGAACGCATCATTCAAGCAGTAGGTCATCCGATTTCGGTTCTTGAACCGAGCTGAAGGGCGCATGGAGACCTCTTGCTCAAAGAGGAGTCTCTCAGAGCGGGGAATGACCCCATTCTTGTGCTTCGCAAGCGGGTACTCAGCATCGCCGATCTGCTTAACCTCGTAATACACTCGTCCTGGGTTAGACGTTTGTAGTTGGAATCGAGTGCGTGGTTGAATGCTGTTGAAGGTTGGCTGATCAATGACTGTGGTTCCTCCAGTTTCGCTGTTTTGTGCGATGTTATACATGATTTGGAAGGGTGGTCGACCTGCATTGTAATTAACAATGTGAATCATGGCAATCCAGAGGATACTCACCTTTAAGATCAAGGTCGACATGACTAATCGTTCCCTCACAAATGGTGGGTAGAATATAGGATCCATTATGAGCCACGTAAGTTGCCTTGGTTTGCGGCGAAAGTTGCGCAGATGGTCTTGGTATCCAGCGAACTTCGTAGGTCGATGCATCAGCGATAACGGAACCAGGGCAATGGGTGTCTGCGATCTAGTTTGCAGTGATGTCAGCTATCCGCAGACAATCATCGTCAGAGAAAGTTGCCTACATCTAAAATCTCAAAAACACCTTTCTGGTTTACGAGAAGATGATCGTTAGGGTTCGTCAAGGTCCTTGTAAGGACTTTGGCATCCCCAGCCAGACGATACTTGATGCGCCACGGCTGTTGGAAAGCCATCGATAAATGACTTGAATGGAATGAGACAAGCAATGTACGAACCCCATCGCCAGTCAGTCGCAATGGTAGACTGGCAGACTCATGATCTAAGACGGTAATGTGACGCTTGTCGTTGCTTCCGTAGAATCTGGCCGTTGGCTTAACCCACAACATCATTTACCGACAATCAAAAGTTGTCATAGGAGGAACATACCTTGACACCTCTAACATTTACAGAGATACCAGGAACGGTTATCGGCCGTTTGCACTTATAAGCATCTTCAACGCTCACTGCCTGCGATGTCAGTTTTGTACAGGGTATATGAAAGAATTAACAAGACACTGACCAAGGTTGATCTCAAATGTGCCACCGTCGCTGTCAAGCCCTTTAGGAATAGGTATCTTCAAAGTTTTCCGGGGGGTCTCGATTCCTGAAATCATAGTATTCTCCGAGCTCCTCGGTCCAACCACTTGTACTTCGAGATTCCAAGGCCCGGTTCCCTGGATAAATAGGCGAATTGGTGGATTCCGTGAAAGCGCATGGGAGAAGCACCTACTCTGAGATCGACATCAACCGAGACAGTATCCCCTTCACAGCTGCTGATCTTCCTCCTGTTTCCAGCCTGGCTAGTGACAAAATCTGCAGCTGCAAGCGGATGGATCACCTGGTCGATACTGGGACCCTTCAGCTCCACCTTCTTGTAATTGGCATCGCTCAGTTGCACGAAAGTAAAAATATAGTGACCACTACGCTCAGGTTGAAGAGTCAACTCTCCCCGGGAGGCAGTGAACATCTTGGAAAGTTCACGGGGTGGCTCATTGTCTCGTTGCATGCGGTAGAATACTTGGAATGGGGGTGTTCCACGCAATACCAGGGAGGCGGATACACCTGTGTCACCAGAACTGCAACCAAACTAAGTCAAGAATTGTATGAAGTATCAGGGGTAGGTAGACCTTACCATTCGTGAATTCGCTTCCATTCAATGTCTGCCGTCGGCAGAGGCTTCTCAATAACCTTGCAGCTCTCTGGCGCTAACACATCGCCTGTACACCACTGAATGATTGCATTAAAACGAGACACGGTGATACAGAGAGTACATCTACATACCTTTCCACGTATTCCCAATATAGTATAGTCTCCTGGAGCATTTGCGCGAACAGTGAGTTCTTTTCTGTTGCCTTGAGTTTTCGAAATCTTCTTCCAGGGCTTATAGCGCTTGCTTCCTTTGCCACCAGTGTCAGAATCGGGAGAAGGTTGGTACTTCATCATGATTTCCCAAGGCGCGTCAAAGTCGTCAGAATCACTTGCAGATATAGTCAATGGCGCCTCCGATCCGATGAGGAGGGAAGTCGGCGAGCCAGGCCCACAATTCTTGAAAGAGACTGAGGGCCGACGGAGCACCATCAATGACCGAGTGGTTTTCGTCTGGGTCATCGATCCAGGTTCAACCGTGGATGCATCGGCGCCCACACGAATCACATTCCCCAAGCTATCCATCACCTCCTCGAGGGCATATAGGTATGTGCCTGGATTATCCAAGGATATTGTCAATGGAATGCTTAATTCCTGGGCCACTCCTCGTCGACTGCCAGTTTTCACGTCAGACTCAGCCTTGCCATCTGGAATAACAACGGCTTCCCGAGAGTGATCATGTTCCGTCTCGTCCTCGATGCCCTCGACGAGAAAGTGCTCTCGCCTTCCATTAACCGTCTTGAGCCAGCGAAGGCTGAGTGGTGGAACACCGCGTACTTTGATGGTCAACTGCAAGTCCATATCCTGACCGGCACAGCGCACATTCTCTCTGGTAGATTCCTCATCGACAAACTGTACGGTAGGACAAGGAACAACCATGACCGTGGATGGATAAGAAATTCGAGCATTGATATTGGAAGAATCGGTGACGCTTTCTAGGCGCAGAGTCCCTGGTCGTGAAAGTCGAATATGAACGAGGGTTTGTGTCTTCTGAAGTGATGAATGAGCATTTTGGCCTTGACTGGTGTTGTCATCGTCATCATATTCATCGTAATCGTCGGATTCTTGTGAGTTTGCTGCTGTGGGTCGAGATGTTTGGAGCGCTTCAAGGCGAGATTGCTCGATCGCTTTCAATTCCTTGGCCGTCAAGTCAATCACCTCTGTTTTGCCGTGACCAGGGAAGTCGTAGCCGAGAGGGGTTAAGGAGTATTTTATTCCAGAGAGATTCGTGTTGTTGAGGAGAACCGGGATTAAAACGACGTTATTTGGAGGGGAAAGGCAGAACGAGAGGCCTTGTGGGTTGAGATGAGCCGTGCTAATTGGAGACATTCGAACGGTGTGTTGACCAAGAAGATGGCCATCTTTCGAGCCCGAAGATGAGATAATTCCAAAAGAAAGAGGAGCGATGAAGTCGACGAGACCGAGAGCATTGGGAGCTGAAGACACCTCGTGTCTATCTGTATGAAGCTATTGGGTCAGTTCAAACTGAAAAGTGATTCTTGTGACCCACGCGAGAAAGGAGATATAAAAGCCCCGAGCGCATCAGGCCGTAGTGGTAGGTTCAGGCTTATTGCACCGAACATAACTCCGTCGAAGAACCATAACAGAGCAATTTGAAGCAAGACAATCGCCTTGCTGTAAGTAAGTCGAGGGATTCGGAGTTGCGTAAGTATTGCACAATAAGCAAAATCAAACAGCAGCCATTTCCTGCAGTTCGCAAGGCCGTCGTCCCCTGATATTAGATACCATGAGAAGTCGATGACTTTCACCGCCTGGAAGACGTGTGACACTGAGCAAATGAATATCAAATGACTCGTGTAGGGTGTACACACCTGACAGAGAAGCCCCAAGCTGAGATAGTAGAGACGCTGCGACGGAACATCAAGGTACTTTTCTGGAATTAGCGGCAAAGGCCCGGGTGGCTGCTTTTTGTTGGGAGCTGCCATTATCAGGCGCTCAAAGAACCCGAGTTTCCGTCCGAGGAGTATGAGGAGGCTTTCCTGTCAGAGTATGTGGTCTACAGATAGGGATAGAGAACTGATGTTTTGATGCTGGAGACTGGAGTGAAGGAGAATAACAAGTGCTTTCAACTTTCGAAAGAATTTGGTTGGGCGGTAAGAACACGTGATCGCATTACTTAGGCGCTAAGCCGCAGTTGCATCCGTTGACATCGCTGAGAGTTCTACACGTGGTGATCTTTCGATGTCCATGGTTCCAGTGACCCCACCAGCGCTCGTTCTCACCATATCTACCCAAAGACAATTCCACACAATCGTCCTTATTCAACATGCCACCCTTGCTTCCTCCTCTTCCCAAGATTGAAGGAGATGTTGACCTTGTCCTCGATGTGTACACACACCCATCTCTCCGATTCGGTAACCCGCCCCTCAACGACGACTATGGGGACACTGATCGCCTTGCGGAGCTCGGGGCCGTCGTCCTTGAGCTTGCTGTCACTTTCCACTACTATTCCAGAAAACCAATGCTAACCGCTCAGCAGATCATGGTACGTCTGCCAAAGTCCTGACAATATTTCCATGAACTTATCGGGCTATATACCTAGGAGAAGAAGAGATTGGCTCTCTCCGATGACAATCTATCTCTATGGCTGGAAGCTTATGGACTTAGACATAAGCTCCGTTTTGCTCCAGAAGAGAGAGACTCCCTTAATCAACCCAAGGTAACCATTTTTCAAAGAACTGAGATCACAAGTATCCTCACAGTTTCAGGAAATCCGCCGATTCTTCCACACCTACGTTGGAGCTCTACACATTCGAAATGGAATGGCTACAATCCAAGATTGGATATCTCGATTAATTGACCCCGATTCTGAACCTCTCCCCATCTATACCGGCCCTTCGCCCGCAGTGGGCGCGCCGCAACAAGCCTGGAATTCTCCTCCACCGTCACAACCTCCTAGCTCCCCCCCTCCGCTTCCTCCTAACAGTTCACCTTCAACTGGTGCTAGCGCTCCAAGCTTGGTATCTCTGGCCCTTGTCAACCAAACGGCTGCGCAACGAGGAGTAGCCGTGACTTATACAGCAGAGCAAGTTGGGCAGGCCCACATGCCAACCTGGACTGTGAAATGTCTCAGTAAGGTTCCAGTTCTGCTATTCGCAGTCTGCCTCTAATATCAACCAGTGAATGGCCAAGAACAAGGTCGCGGCGTCGCCAAAAGTCAGAAGCTTGCCAAGGAAGAAGCCGCCCGACAAGCTTGGACAAGAATGCAATGGTAAACGACCGTAAGTTTTAATGCGCCTTGTTTTGTTACACTGTCAGACTGCCAGAGGTTTTGACTGTTCTTCTAGGCATCTCGTCGGCAGGCTGACAGTGTAACATAATGGGGTTCATTCTAAGCAACCTATTGTTCAATTTCTTGGTTACGAGCTTGGAGATTCACAGCTGACCATGGTTAGTGCAGTTTTGAAGTCTGTATATGTTGTCATCTTTCTTGCTGTTGTATGAATAAATGTATCAGTTAGTGCATCATGCAGGGAGTCTTGGGGTATTCAACGCAAACATCAACTACACATTTCCGACCTTTGAAAGACACAATGCTATTGAGGACGCTCAAACTAGCTAAGATACCAGAAGAGCAAGTACGCCGCAGCTAAAGCAAGTAGAATCTTGACCTGAGGATCAAGGTTTTTCACCTTCCCAGTCGCTTGACTGACTGTGCTTTTGACATCTGCGATATCGATAGGCGCCGGTCCACCCCCTAAGGTCTGGCCCTTGCCAGTAAAAGCGCTGGAGGACGCAGGGCCAGAGTGTCTGCGGACGGCATCTTCGAGGGCTCTAGATGGTATTGGGAAGAACCACTTAGACGACGCTTTGTGGTGAAAACCTGGGTCGCTTACGCTTTATTGGCTCCCCGAACTTGGTCCACCTTAACACCTCCTTTTAAGAAAATGAATGTCGGCCTGTGTATAGCATGTGAATGAGTCTCTTCATTGGCAATGTTCAATATTCGTTACTTACATGGCTGAGACTGCGTATCGGGTTGCTATATCTTTGGCGGCATCGACGTCGCACTTTAAGAAATTAACATTCTTATATTGTTTCGACAGTGACTCAAACGTGGGCGCAATCGCGTGGCATGGACCACACCTACGACATGGTTTGAAAATATGAGTTGATGAGTATAAAGTCATGCTTGTCGATGCACTGACCAAGTAGCATGGAAGTCGATCACCTATATCAGAGACCTGAGTGACTCCATTCAAATCTCCTATACTCAGACGAGAGGTTCTCACAGAGAGTTTGTCCTTAGACTTCGACAGGATCGTGTCTAATTCTGAGAGCGATGCGAGGTGTGTAATCGACATGGTTGAGTGGGTTTGAGGAAAGTCGATCGAGGCCGCCGACGTGTTGGTTGCCGGTTTGAATGACGAATGTGGCATTGGCACGTGACCAATATCAGCTTTAATATTGCTTGTTTCCTGGCTCGCCTTTCTCTTCAGGACCACCATCATCAACACCTCAAGCATCGCTCCTTTCGCGCGATAACGGCCCTTCACATCTCCTAAATCTTACCCCACAAAAAGCAACTCATATACGATGTCCGGACGTGGTAAAGGTGGAAAGGTGCGCGCTCTTGTTGATACCTAACCTCCCGCCTAGAACTGGAATTGACCTCGCTCTTGTTTGAACACAGGGACTCGGAAAGGGTGGTGCAAAGAGACACAGGAAGATTCTTCGCGACAACATCCAGGGTATCACCAAACCTGTTAGTTGACTCTCCAATGTGCCTAGTACCGACACTGACGCTTGCTTGCCATAGGCCATTCGTCGTCTTGCTCGCCGTGGAGGTGTCAAGCGTATCTCTGGTTTGATCTACGAAGAAACCCGTGGCGTTCTCAAGATCTTCCTCGAAAATGTCATCCGTGACTCCGTTACCTACACCGAGCATGCTAAACGGTACGCTCCTTCTCTACCCTTGCTCCTATCCTCCCAAACTCCCGCTTGCGGTCCCGAAAATGATTGACTCACTTTTGTCTACTTTCCCACAGTAAAACCGTGACTGCTCTTGACGTGGTGTACGCTCTCAAGCGCTCTGGGCGCACTCTTTACGGATTTGGTGCCTAAGCAGTCTTTAAGTACCAATTCTCTTATCCCTCTTGTTGTACTATGTAGTTCCCATAAGGTCTGAGTTTCATCTTGCGAATAAATATGTACGTTGAAAATTGATACATACATGCATGTGCGATAGTACTGGCGACTCAATGGAAGGATAAGGAGACGAAGTTCAGACTAGTGTTGCGGCAGTCAGACTAACTCTCAATCGCTGTGGGTCTACACTGGGTTTGATGGTGACGGGGGCTGGGAGACAGAGGTAGGAATGATAGTGACTCTGCTTGAAGCATCGAGACTTCCACAACAGGATGCGATGGGGCAGGGTCCTCGACGTCATCGTCCACCAATGCAGCCAGACGAGAACGGGGAATGATGTGTCGTGCCGGATGATAGAGGGGAGAAACCCTAGGAGGGATTTCGACACGAGAGCCTGAGTTTGGAGGGGTAATACCAGGCCTGGACCGCTCTCCTGCAGATGATGCACGACGGCGACGGATAACTTTCGATTGTTCCGGAACTTTCATTTCCAGGACAGCAGCGGGTAGGACAGTAACGGTTGATGGCGTGTACGGAACATCGTGGTCGTCCGTTTGCTGTGTAAAATGTGACTTCGCTCGCCGATGCATGTTCCAAGGAAATACATGAGGTGGTTTGGAGTCTAAGTGGGCAAGCGTCGGCTGAAGATGTGTCTTTCTGATCGTAGACCGTTGTCCGCCAGATGGCGAGAGTGATAGGGACCTGGTATTGGGAAGAAAGGCGGGGGGCTCCATCTTCTCCGAAGTCAAGTTTGGAGCTACACTTTTCTTCATTACATGCATCAACCTTATCCTTTTTCCTTGAAGGGGATGAAGGACTAGTGGCGAACACGCAAAAGATAACGGTGTCAAGATCTTTTCGCCATCAACGACTTTCTTGCCCGACAGCTCAACCCGGCGATCGTCCACTAGATATTCAAACCTCCAGTGAAGCTTGAGAGTTTCGGCAACAAGAGAAGGTTGGGAATGCTCCACATCAGCGCGCGATGTATGAAGGCATGGCGTCTCGTGTCCATGCACGACGTAGACGCCGTTCGATTTTAGCCCCAAAGACGCTTGTCGCGAGATGTAGTCACGAGTTTCCTCTCCGTTGACGGTTATTCGCCGCAAGACTGGTAGACCTTCGAGAGGAGCGTAATGAAAGTTGAACTTCTGTCTGTGTATGGGTCGAAACTGGGCTACTCCGCCTTCACCATAAACGGACTGCATTCCCGGAGAGCGTTGGCCGCTATATCCTGTGAACTTGAATCTTGCCAGAACTCCTCGAAAGCCTTCCTGATCAATCAACATTTCAACAGTCGTGTTCTCAAGCCAAGCAAGGTTTTTAGGCAGATTATCCTTCGAAACGCGGATAGGACGCGGGGGACAGTTTGTACGAGAGCCCTGAGGGGACGAAGGTGCCGAGTCACATCGGGATTCCAGAGAAGCCAGAGCAGCGGCAATGGCGAGTTTCCGGGTGTGCGCATCAGCTTGACAGTTACTGCCATACGACGTTCGGCTTCTACGTCTTGCGTAATTCAGGAAGGATTCGCTTGCTGATAGCAATGGAGAGGTGTCACTTGGCGTTTGGGGACGGTCGTCCGACATCTGAGGTGATTCGCTGTCGTCATATAGTTCGAGAGAGAGTGCTTCAGAGAATGTAGGCGGATCATTCTCTAAACCGATAACTGACTGGTATATGGAGCGGGTATCCTTTTTGAAATATGAGATTGGAGTCGGGGCTTGAGGATCGCCTTCGAATACCAACGCTTCATCAACCATGTCAGCAGTTGGAATAGATGTGGAGTTGGAGCCCAAATGACTGTAAGGAAATCTCTCAAGTGCCACTGGGGTTTCAGAATATGCCATAGATTCGCGGAATTCTTTTTTTTTGCGGGTTGGTCCAAAGGTGCCGACGGTCCCAATAGTGCTGATGCTGGAGCTGGGAAGTATGCCAAGTGCAAGGCTGGAGCTGCTATCTCTGTAGCTACTTCGGGAGTTGTCATGAGTGTGCTCTTCCGAGTCGAAGTCTAGAAAGATAGGGATTTCCATAGACGTCCATGTCACCGCGGTCGATAGCCCGCTTGGGCTCAAAATCGGAGAAGGGGGAGACAAAGAAGACAAAGCAATAAGCGCTGACGAGGAAGGGGGTAGTCCATGAGGGTCATGTGGGGGCATTTCGTTGTTCAACGCAAGAGCTGAAGTTGGCGAGAAGCCACTGGTAATGGCGTGCGAACTTTAAACATAGAAAGTTGACGGTTGTTTGGACCCGAAGCTATTAGCTTGCCATGTCGGACTGGGCTCCAACTCAGGAAACTGAACTGGCAGTATGCTACCGCTCCAAGCTTTAGGCCTTCAAACTTCACCCTTCGGCCGGAAGCCTCAGACAATATGATGTCACAGTTGGCTCGTCTTGGTGTACTTGAAAAAGAATGCAATGACTCCAAGTTGTAGATTACAGTATTCAATAACAAGTCTATACTCATAACGAGTGGTTCCGCCCTCCGCCCTCTATCTCCTTAGAGACTCAAGCTTCCTTGAGAGACCAGTTGTGCAACGTCTGACTCCTTCTTGCCAACAAGCCTTTTGTTTTTCAGTAAGCAATAATCCCCGAATTCGTTGCGGCTTTGCCAAGCCTCTCCAGGAGCCCAAAAGGCCCTCGTCAAGAGTCGCGAATGTCTGACGTCGATGAAGGGCCTGCAGTAGATACGCTCCCATGTCTTATCGTCGACGGCGTAACGAGGCTCAAGAGGCGACGTAACAGGATGGAGGGGGAAGTCGAGGTCCATAAGGTAGTCGCAGGTCTCGATGGGAACCTTGCATTGAGAATTTTGAGCCTTTTGCGTTTATCGTTTAAGCTTCAAAAAAAGGACGTACATAATGGGATGCCTCTTCCTTGTTTAAATCGTTCTGGTCTTGAGGAACGTAACTAGTGCCTGGCCTTGGCCACCAACTTGGCACTGCATCCCGTCGAGGAATGTCCTTGAAGTGACCTGGCAGAAGCCCATTGAAGTCGCTCTTGACGAAATCGATGCCAACGCCCTGTGGAACCAGATAGCTGCCTGCGAACCGGTGCCATTCTTTACCCACACAAAGCGTCAGATTAAAGTGTCCGATGGGGGTAAGGTCGATGCGCGGGATATCCTCCACAGGGGTTTTCGGGGGATAGACAGGAAGAAGACCTGTGGAATTTAATAGGCGGGGAAGTTCCTCCGTTTCCAACGCGAAGAGGACTGTCATGGGAGCATGGTAGTAGTGCCAAAGGGCCATTATTCGAGAGACGGAAAGAATCGATGTGGCGACGACAACAGCCAGCGTGAACCTGGCGAACAACATAGATTGGGACGCCTAGGAACACGTTATTTAACACTTGGGAGGAATTCAAAGCAAAACTTACTCGGTAAGGGGAACTGGTTAATTTGATGAACAACGCCTCTTGCCAGCCTCGCATCAGATATAAGGTAACAGCTGCGTTGAAGCACAGCAATGGGTAGGCAGGAAACATGAACCTTTCTTCCTTGTGTGGTTGCCAGCTAAGTATTCCAAGCCAAAGATAGAAAGGTACTAGTCGAATGGCAAGAATGGTGAAGGGGGAGCTCTCATTGGCGCCGGGTCTCACGAGGCCGAGACGCTTGCGATCCACAACGTATGTCACCAAGAGGGCAGGCAGCGCCAGAAGAGAAAATGGAACGAGCACATTAAAATTGAGAATGAGGTTAAGGAAGTAGAAGTTCCAGGGTGATGTTCCGTAGAGCTCCGGTCCTCTCTCAGCTCCACCGAAAATATTGTAACGAACAATATTCCAGGGAACGACGGTCAGCTTTCCATACGCAAGACTGTCAATAACAATGACCGGGACCTAGGATGAGGTTGAAAACTGCGAATAAAAAGACACCACGAATTCTACGCACAAATATCAACGATGCGGTGAGG
This sequence comes from Hypsizygus marmoreus, assembly GCA_013433165.1. NCBI lineage: Eukaryota > Fungi > Basidiomycota > Agaricomycetes > Agaricales > Lyophyllaceae > Hypsizygus > Hypsizygus marmoreus. The sequence goes on from CM024086.1 coordinate 3,166,165, forward strand.
CCAGCAGCAATAAGGCGTTTCCACCGTTTGAGCAGCCAAGACTGATAAACCTCTGAGGGGACTCGGTCGGCACCAAAAACAAACAATTCTTCAACGACAAAAGGTACCGCCAATGCCAAAGCGAACGGCCATCCAATAATGGCACCTGCAGCGAAACTCAACGTCGCCATCAATGTTCGGTGCGGGTTGCGATAGCTTGGTTGGTCCAGGGCATATGAGAATGCGATCATGATCATATACATTGCGAATGACGAGGGAAGAAAAGCTTTTGCGAGTTTTAGACTCATCAGGAAGAATTAAACAAAGACATACCTGTAGAAGCGTTCCACATCCCAGTGCTGAACAGCAACATGAAGAAGAGATAGCGCCCAACCCTTTCATTTATTTTTGTCGCTACAGTCCTGTAAAACTTGGCTTCTGCAAGGGCACTGACAAATGCCAGGAATATTCTGACCGCGAAAAAAGCCGGTCGCTGCAAATGCGGTCAGCTCCTGCTGTCTCACTGCAATGAAAACAAACCTTTTCGACACCGAGAAAAAAGGATGCAATACGAGCGGGAGGAATATGGAGCAGAATATATGACCAGCTACGAATGGAAAACTCGGGAGAGACTTCCCACGTTTGAAACCCGTATCCTCGGTCCAAGAAATGCAATGGTTCCCAGAAGTTAAACACTGGGATGGGAAGCCATCAATGAAAGTCAAACACGCGTCAAAGTATAGAGTATAAGCACCTTCATCGCAGTCGTCTATATTGGAGTACATTGCTCCTGCTACACGAACAAGAAGGAGGATGCGAACCGCGAGTGAGAAACCAGGACTCCATGGTCTGCGCTGAGCTCTAGACAACTTGAACATGTGCGTATTTCAGGATACGAAAGAGAGGAATACCTCCTAAGCTGGTCCTGAAGGATACCGGTATGCCTGGGTGGTTTTGGGGTTGCTGGCTTGGTCTCTGGATGGCGCAAACGAATATTCTGCACGCCAGATGACATCGCAGCGGGAGGAAGCGGCGGTGCAAACAAACCAAAATACCGATCCCACCCAATCTGGATGAGTTGGAAGGGATCTCGATCAGAACACACTTCGCAGATTCTTTCAGAGTCCAAACTTAAAGGACGTGTTCGGGCACCCTAAAATGAGGCGGAATTTACGTGTGGATACGAGCCGTAAAGGATATCAGCGCTAGATCTTGGAGCGGCGTCTTTCTCTGGACACAGATGAGCTAAAATGAGAGGCGGACGAAGGGGGTGTCGTTAACGAGTTGAGATGTCGGGGGTGGTGTGGCCGAATGAAGACAGGCCATGCTTCTTGTAGGAACTGACAAATGTCGTGCCCCCGTCTCCCTCTTGTTTTCCAACGACCACCATCCCACCACACCTTCCCTTCATCGTTTTTTTCTGCCTTTATGGCAGCTTCAACCGTGGACACTCCTGCCGCGGAACACTTTATATATGTCACTCAGGTATACTTCTGTGGTACGTAGTCATGGCTCGCGTTTTCCGTGCTTTTTCGCTGACCCTCGGATTTCTAGCCATGTGTAGGAAGTTTCCCCCAGCTCTCCTTCTATTGTCTGACGTGTGTTCTCTGGACATAGACGCCGTGGTCATCTGGGACTGGATTATCAGCCTGCCTAGAGAATATCGCTTCGTAAATTACCGCCTGGTCTCGGCTAGTTAGCACACTCTTCTCACCGCTTTTCTTAGGTCTGGAGGACTCATTGGACCCCAGTCAAAATAGCCTACCTTTTCTGCCGGTGAGTTACCCTGGCATTTAAACGAAACGAATGCGCTTCTTACCTTATTGCTTTCCACGTTAGCTACTGGGTCATCACTGTTGTACCATATCTGCTGTACTGTTTTGCCTCCGACCATCCGTTGGCCACATGCGAGAGGATCTTTAGGGTCTGCTCTGCTTACAAGGAGTCTTTCGGTTTTTTACTGAATCCTTGTTAGATCCCGGTCGCCCTTGCGATGTGGAACCAAGTCGGTTCTCAGTGTATGTATACCTTCTACTTGCAACCTGTGCAGGTGGTCTGAATCGTGCGCATATATCAGCCGTCCTTCTCATCCGCACCTATGCTTTTTTCAATCGGAATGCTTATGTTCTGTGGTTTCTGCTTTGTGCCCTCTCCGGGGTAATCGCCTATCAACTTTACGTCGACACTACTCAGATGCTTCGTGGGTTGCTTCATTTACCATTCGTCGTGGTCCAGAATTAAAACTACTCATAGTGCTCCCTTTCGCCAAACCTCCATTTGTGAGCAGCCTAACATTTTGACTGCTTGTTTAAGCCGACATGGATTGCTTAAGGACAAGGGACCTTGCTTGCCAATGTCGAAACCTCATTCCGCTCATCTTCTAGGTATGTAGATCTCTCGAGTTCCTTCTTTTTAGGTCGCTGAAAGATTTCTACAGGGTTTTTTGTTAGTGATCTGGTCTCGACTTGAGTTTGCGCTAATCACTCCCTTCTCACAGATTGCCCCGCTCCTCTTCGATACCGTTGTCACATTCATGACCGTTTGGAAGGCCTTCACCATTCGCCGACTAAATGGCGGTCCGAATAGCAGGCTGATACAGACGTTCCTGCGCGAAGGTTTGATCTGGTTTGGATACTTTGTCACTGCTTTACTTACATCGATGCAGGCGTTTTTTATTATATCTTGATTTCCATCGCAAACCTGGTGCGTTTCTACACTTTTCGACTTTCTCTGATGTTGACCTATGCGTTAGATTAATGGTATTTTCTATCTGCAGTATGTGGCCTTTTTTATTTTATTTTTACAACTGCATCCTGTTCTGAACCTGAAACGTACGCAGACCTCGCCAAGTTATTTCCGCCATCAATATCCCATTGAGTGTCATGATGGGTCCTGTCCTTGCTTGTCGTCTCGTACGCTGTCCAGCTTGTCTCAAGCGCATATATTCACATTTTTTCTCTGCCAAGATTCTCGATCTTCGCGAACGGGGCTCAGAGACTGTTTCCCACTCTGAAGGCACTGGAATCGCTGCATTCACTACCAAATCAATGACCCAACAACAATGTTCTCCCTTCACTCCTCCTGGGCATCGCACCAAAAGTGCAGGAGGTTATGGACGGCATACTCGCGGTACTGTTAGCTCTAATGTGATGCTTAGCACACTTGGAAGCATCCCACCAGACATGGACCTAGACCTTGACATTGAACGAGATGTAGCTGAAATGGAGGATATTCGCCTGGGTTTGGGAATGGATCTAGGAAGTCTCAGCACTGCTATTGGTGGAGATGACGGAGAGCCAATAGCTGAAGGCGACAGTCATGGCGGTACTCCTGCACCAGCATATCACTCCCTTGAAATGGGTTTCCGGGGCGGTTTGGCTCGTCCAAGTTTCGACAACACTGGTATTCGAGGGATCAGAGTGGACGTCGAAAAGGCAACCTCGACGATGTGATAGAGCGTCTTCCCCTCCGACTTTCTTTCTTGCTTACCAAGTTTCCACCATACCCTCATTCTCATCATTTTTACCTTCTGCCGGAACGAAATCATTGGCGGCCTGCGGGCCTGACACGACAACAAATACATACCTCACGGAAAAGAAAAGCATCACGTCCTTCCCATATTCCACGGCTTTCTACTTAATCTTGTTTATAATTCTTCTGTAACATTAACCCTTGGGTATTTTTGGCAGTGTTTTTCATGTTCGTGATTCAAGTACCTCGTCCCTTCATAATTCCTACCACACGCTCTTTTACATAAGTCTCACTTGCCTGTACATGTTTTCCTATAGTTATCTTGCGAAAATGATACTCCTTCGTTGATCTGCTTTGGCTGAAGCACGAAGCACACCGAGAACGCGTCGCATCAAATTGACCACGTGCCCATTACTGCGCCACTGTATCCCAGAATGGGAGTCGTGACTCGGGGGAACTTGGTAACAACAACTGCGATGTTCAATCTTCATCCACCATAATTGCCATGAACTCTACGCCCCTTATTCTCAGTATTCCGCCTGAGGTCATTCTACACATATGTGCGTTCGTCTCATGATTCCGTATATTGCCTCCTCAGCCGGATTTCAGTCTCGTATCTCGACCTCCCAGACCTTGCGGCTTTAGTACAAGCGATCCCTACGCTCAGCGACTTGGCATCCGATCCTATACTGCACAGAAACCGTGTCAGAATCGTGGCACCCTCCCGCATACAGCACTCGTTATTCGGCGCCGGCCCGCATGGCCATGCCTTCCGACCTACCGTTGGCGACTTGGTTCATCGAGGCGTCATTCGTGGATTTGGTATTGAACGAAGGTGGCGAATGGGCGCTTACTTTTACTCTTTGAACGTAAGCCCCATTCTCGCTTGATGGAATCAATTCTGCTCAACTAACTTTCCGCAGTCGATCATCCAATACGAGAATGGATTGAGGCTTGCACGTCGGCATGCCAGTGATGTGATATCTGTGCAGCTGAAGCGCCGTTTCTCTCGTGATACGTTCTTGAACTCCATTTCACACGTACTTCCGGATATCGAATCCTCCTCGTTGACCATTTCGAGGAGACTCCTCCCGGCAATACATCGGCTGAAGTGGTCCCTTCAAAGGGACAAGCTTTCCAGAATGGTGAAGGTGGGTTTCTGCGGTATTATGGGTCCTGACGGTGTCCTCAGCTTTGGTGCATGGCGGGAGAGCAAGGGCCATGGTGTGGTTGAAGAAGGCGAGAGGGTGCGGCTTGCGATTTGTCCGGATATCAGGAAGACCGTTGGGTTTTATGAGAGCTTAGGGAGGTCCGTGTGATGAATTTTCTGTGTATAATTTGTATTATGGTATAACACATCAAGACGTACGGACGATCCTCGAAACTGTACGGATTTGTAGGGATTTGGAATCAATTGTTTTGTTACGTGACAATCTCGAGGATCGGAAAATCAACTTCTTGTGCGAATTCCTTGGTATGGGCGCCTTATTCACTCTTTGTTCTTTCAGGATTCCGAGCAACAAGCCTTCTTCATCCTTCGAGGATGCGGTCATCTATTGCGTAAGTCACACACGATATTTGAACTTTCCTGCTTTTCTGATTGAGAGTGTAGTAGGGGGACCAAGGCAAAGGCCATCGATACAGGAGTTCTCAGTATCACCGATTCCGATGACTCCCAAGAAGAGAAAATGGCCATTAATCCTCGACCAAACAGCCTCCGCAAGTCGGCGAGACTTCAAAAGATTCGCGCACCAAGTGAGAACTTTCTCTCTCTTAGACACCACAAAGCGGGCCTCTGAGAACGTAGCTCCCTCAGGCATTCGTACATCTATGTCTCCAGAAGCTGGTAGGCAGACGGCTCGCGCTCATGCTGGTCGTCGACGCTCTGCCCAGAAATCTGAATCTTCAGATGCAGATAGCTCAAGCGAGAGTGGCAGGGAGGAAATGCTCCAAAGCGCCATCAAAATAAATCGCACCAATTACAATGAATCTATAATGCGTTCAAACTCTAGCTGTTGGTATGTATCTGACTCCCAGTTATTGTGAGCTGGATTCATGACTTCTTTTCATTATTACAGGCTTTGCCGAATTAGACATCTCGTGAGCTATTTTCCACCTAGTAATTTGAACCTATAGTTGACGAGTAATGTGAATAGAAATGTAAACCGCGTGGTGATTCTTGCCATCTATGTGTCCGAGCAGCAACCCAATGTCTGGGAAAAGGCCAACGAGTTCCTTCGGACATGCGTGTAAATTATCATTGCATATTGTCTAGAAATCGCATCGACTCACGGACCACATAGGGCAAAGGCGGCTCGGAACGGTATATCTCTAAATATCGTCTCCAGCCCATTGACAAACAAAAGCGGGCGGCTTCGCCACCTCTGACTGAAAATCGATTGGCAAAACGCATCGGTGGTCTATCTGCTGGTGAGAGTGAAAGGAAAGGCCGATCCTCGTCCTCGTCTCTACCTCGACCTCGCGCTGGCGCTTCTCACCAAAGAGTCGTTCGTTTTGAATCCGATCACCCTAACCACGGTCACTCCAGCCATTTGCGAGCAGGATACCAAAAAACGGTACCCCGGAACAGCACAGGCTTGTCTCGTCTTAAAGTGACAACCTCCCCTGAACTTGGCGTTGACTGGAAGCGCATGGGTCAAAAACGATCCATGTCACCTGAGTTCACAATCACCATTGGATCTTCCTCCCCTGAACCCAGCGCTTATGCAGGACATATTGTCGGGAAATGGAAAGACGATCCGGAAGGAAACGATGAACGCCCGCTGAACGTGGCCCAATTCCTCCGAAGCTTGGAACTCGGGCACAAAATTCCTGTTTTTCATCAGCTCCATTTGCGATCTGACCGCGATCTCAGAGCATTGGCTGATAACATCGAGGATGCCATGCGGAGGGAGGAATTGTGGAAATTGTTGGAGTCAAAGGGCTTGTCGATCATTGACTGGTGGGCGATTGTAAAAGGATTGTCAGCGCTCTAACAAATACGCCCTCCCTCATACGCCCTCCCTCAGGCTTAAAATTGTAGGTATAATTGCATTATATAAGTTTTTTCTTGATGCATGGTTCGCACAGCTTGATGATGAAAACGGATGTCGTGCATTAGTTGATGTGAAATTCTCATTTGTACAAATTCTAGTGAGATTTCATTTATAAACCTTCAATGTATTGACTGGATGATATAAAAACCGTGTATTCTGACTGTTGATATGCATGACTTGCCCTGTCGTGATATTGGAGTTGTCAGACGACAGAAGTACATAAGGAGAACTAAGCTTAGTGGGCTGTCCCACACGCCCCTGAAGAGGTACGCTAACTCCCAGGGCAGCTGAATGGCCCGGAATCACCTGAAAGAAACGATGGCACCCTTAATAGAACTATGATCAGCTGCGGGCTCGGATTAGAAGTGATATTGCCAGAAGAGGGACAACATACCTATCCCTGCAGAACCATTATATGAAGTCACGGAAGTCATGCTGATGATGCTGGAACAACATTTCAGGTGGGGAAATGCAAGCTTGGACATTCCCAAGATCAGTTTCCTCGAATTCTTGCAGATGCTGATTACGCGATGTTGTCAGTAGGTATGATAGATAACGGTGTGCGATAAAAACTGACATCTGCTTGGATGCATCGTTGACGAGAACATTGAGTATTCCGAACTTTTTCTGGTGAGACTTGACAGCAGTTTTGCAGTCATCTTCCTCCATCAGATCTCCAGAGACAAAGTTTACCCCCGCACCTCGAGCGAGGCTTTGGTATTCTTCGCGTCTTCGTGGTCCTCCACAGAAATCGAAGTCGAACCTCGTCGTTGGACGCGGAAGGTAGATGATGGTGATACCTTTACAACCTTCCTGTACAAACATGACGGCTGCGACACGACCTATTCCGCTGTCCCCTCCAGTGATGACAAACGTTTTTACTCTCAATCTGACATATCGTTGAGGCAATCTGGCGGAAGCGAAAGACTGATACTCACGCCTCACTTCTTACATTCTCGATCAGACTCGGCTTTCCATAGTTCCAACCTCGAGCTTGGAGTATTCAACTCCAGCCGCAGAGGATATCAATTGGTCAACCGAAGAGAGCAATGTATTGAACAAGTACTCACGCGAGATATGTTTGTCTAGACCAGCTAGGTTCTGCTTGTCGGAGACAGAGGCAGAGTAGGCGGAAGTGACATCTTTTTTGGACATTTGTGCGGTGTGACATGGTCTACCAACACCGAGTGACCTGTGAGTTGCTCTGAAAGCAATGAAAGCCTGGTCATGCAGGTCTTGGATGATGTCAGACCATGTCGGTGGTCCGTCTTTTGTGCGGCATTCCTTCGTCGTCGAAATCCACAGCTATGATGGAGGTTAGGCGCTGTACGAAGTCGAGGGTATCCGATGGGCTCCAGTCGTCATGAGAGTTGGTCTCCAGTCGCGTCGACGTGCCTGATGTCGATGAACCATGTGACCGTGACACGAGGCATCCTTTGATCTCTCTCAACCCGGTGTTGGCATAATGGCACTTGCGTCCTCGATACTCGTGGAAGTCTGCGTAGACTCTGTCCAGTCAGCCGTCAAGTCCGTTTCATCATACTTTTTTTTCGGCGCAGTTTTGACATACATAGTTTTCAGTGCTGCTCGGGGTGGTGCCGACAGACTCGAACTGTGTGCAAATCTTGGCCTTGGTGGTGGTACAACTCCCAGTCTCGGGCTCCTTAAAGCTGTCCAGAATGCAGTGAAAGGTCTACCTATCATGGTCTGCGACTTTCTTTCAAATCCAACAGCTTTGAATCAACCGATGTTTTGGGCCTCTTGCCCTGACCCGTCCACATCACTAGGCCATGATCCGACCCCGCAGCGGGGATTTCCTCTACTCAGATGACGAGATAAACGTTATGGTGGAAGATATCCGAATTTTCAAGGAATCTGGCGTTCGTGGCGTTGTTGTCGGGGCCCTGACCAAAGACGGCAGGGTGGACACTGATCGCATGAAACAGTATGCCTTTGTTTCACCAGTGCCCACTGTTTCTCATAAGTATATCCTAGGATAGTGGATGAAGCGTTGCCCCTAGAAGGTAAGGGTTGTGATCTTGGATAGCGTAGTGGTCATTTACGCGCAGATCTTTCGCCAGTTTGCTTTCATCGAGCATTTGACATGACTCGCGACCCTGATGAAGGTACATGCCTTCTACCGTTGATCCCTACTTCGCGATCCGATGCGGCCTCATCACAGCACTGCACGATATCGAGAGCATTGGAGGAATATCCCGGATACTGACCAGGCAAGTACATCAATCATGATACCGATCCCAACAGCAGCCAATAACTTGCATCAATAATTTCCAGTGGCCAAGGCAAATCGGTCCCTGAAGGACTTCCTGCACTAAAATCATTGTATCGAAAAACAAGAGAAGTTGTAGAGGATGAACCATGGGGGCTAACGCTTCTCCCTGGCTCTGGCATCAACGCGGAAACTGTTGGTTCGATTCTGGATTCCCTTCTGCCCTTTGGACTACATGAGATTCACCTCAGCGGGGCGAGCTGGGTCGATGGGGGAATGTTGTACAGACGTGAAGGGATGGGAATGGGGGTCGGCGGCAATGGGGACTGGGGTGTCTGGACGACGGACGAGCAAAAGGTCCGGGAGGTAAGAGAGATCGCAGACGTTCGTTGGAATTTGTATATCAACCACAATTAGAACCCGTCTCAGTTTCATCACGATGCTTTCTCCCTGGTCTTGGCCGGCGGCCGATGGAATGGAATGAAGTCGTTCACGACTTCATCGTTATGTAAGATTTCGATGCTGCGCGACGATATCCAACCCCAACAATTCGAACACCAAATCGTCCTCGAACAGGATTCCCAGCTTCCTTCTTCCCACTCAGCATCACTTCACCCATGACTGTCGCCGTGGTTCCCTCCCCCAGGATCTGGTGGTCTAATGCCATATTTTTTGTGTCAGTCCACGTCGCTGCTACTCTCGGCGCGTTCTATTGGCCACCATCGACACTCCCTCGCGCGACCATCATCCTGTTCTTTGTTGCCTGGCAGCTGGGATGCTTTGGGTGTGCTCCTTTCTTTTTGACTTTGGCTGAATCTTTAACATTTCAAGTTGAAGTGTAACTATCGGATATCATCGTCTTTACTCCCATCGTGCATTCCATGCTACCTTAGGTGTTCGTATGATATTGGCGGCAATGGGATGCTCGGCCTTCCAAGGTTCAATCAAGGTGAGAAGTTGATTCAACCTTCTTTGGAATGCATCTCACGCGAAGCTTTAGTGGTGGTATGTCCATATATGCGCCAGTTACCATGAAAATAACGCGTCTAACCGTGTTTTTGCAATTTAGGTGCCTTCGACATCGCCTACATCATGTACGTCCGCATATACACAGAAGGATTGCGCAGATTTTCAACAAGTTGAACAGAGATTCACCGATGACCCCGATCATGACCCGTGAGTATTCGAAGTTTGATTTCTGAATTGAGCGAAACTAAATCGTCGAACAAGGTACGCTGCAACGCGCGGTCTCTTCTATTCGCACATGGGATGGATTTTCCTCAAACCAACGTACGTGCGAATGGACCTTGTGGACCGCGAAGATTTAGCTAGTGATCCAGGTGCGTCCCTACAGTATCGTTTGAACCTCGTAAGCTGGCATTTACAATCGCTAGTGGTGCGGGTCCAGCATGCCTTTTATGGTATGTCCCCAATGTCTGACATACCGGAAAACAACCTATCAACCTATCTACCTAAATGCACGCTCCTCTAGTTCCATTGGCCATCTTCTTTGGGTTCATCGTGCCGACGTTTTTGGGGTCCTTGTGGCATGACCCATGGGGAGCTTTCATCTGGGGCGGATTGCTCTCTAAACTTGCTAGTAAGGATTTGCCACTGCAAATACACTACAGTCTAATCTCGCTTCGGGTTTAAGTCTGGCATTGTACATTTCTAGTCAATTCGTCAGTGATCTGCATTTCTCCCGTTACCCTGGCTCATGCTGGCTTCAAGTTTGGCACACTGGGATGGTTTGCAGCCATATTCAGACGAGGACACGTCTCGAGGAAACCTTGTGAGATTGTTCCTCGACCGTTCCTTGTCTATCAATTGAATTGGATATTCGCTGTTAGCTGCTTGCCCTTCTAACATGCGGCGAAGGCAACCACAACTTCGTAAGTATAGGTGTTCACTTCCAGAACCTTTAAGCTTATCCCGCCCTCAATTTAAGCATGTCAGCTCTATCATTACGCGTTAGCTTCTCAAATTGACAGTGGGTTCCTCAGCATGCCTTCCCGCATGATTTCCGTTCAGGACCATCTCTCACGGACTGGGATCCGTCGAAGTGGATCATCTTGATACTTCATCGATTTGGTTTTGCAACTCGCTTGCGTCGCGCCCGCGAGCAAGATCTTGTTGAGGCGACAACTTATATGCGCATCAAGGCGCAGCAAGGGACTGACGTTGTTACATCACTGGATGGTGACGATGAAAACTGGGAGGGTGCCATTTGGAACTCTGAGCAGCTGGAGGAATATCTCGGAGCCCGTAAAGGAAGATGTGTAATTCAAATCAATGGTTTCGCCGTTGACGTCACAGATTACCTCGGAGAACATGTGGGTATGCTTTCTTGATATACAATCGACGCTCACGATATTTTTACTAGCCTGGTGGCGCAGGGCTTCTGCGCAAGTACTCTACTGTCCCCAAACAAGAAAATTCACACGTACCGGACGCGTCTTGGGCATTCGGAGGTGGTCTGAACAATCATTCTCGTGCGGCGAAGCGACAGATGGGGTCGTATAGGGTTGCAAAGATACAAGACTGAACGATACGGATTTGCTTTGGACCGGCAATCATAGAAACCAAAGATACATGGCGCGTAAAGTAGAGCTGGAAGGACATTGACTGTATAAGTAGAGTGTCTTTAGAAAACACGCGTGCAGTTGTAGAATATATTTAGCGCCAGACAATGCAATTAGATCTCCTTTTGGTTCTTACCCACTTGGGAGGTAAATAGTTTGTTGACGCGACTCACGCGTCAGGAGCACGTGACTCAAGGGTTCATCACACGATTCTGCGTTAGGGTTGGGGAAAAAACGACGTGTAAATTACAAAGTGTAATTTACCGAGGTAATTTACAGTAAATTACCTATTTTATACATGTCCCAGGATGGACCATGTATAAAATGTAAATAACTCCCACGGGGCCCAGCAAGGACCCAGCGTCTGACACTGAATGTATGCGCCACCTGCAGTGCTCGGACTAGCTAAATATTATTCGACGGTGAAAAACTCGCTGTCCGGAGCTTCCGTCACCAGTGAATAGATGAGATCACTCTGGTGATGGCCCGGAGCCTCTGTCTCGATAACGAGCGGGATCGATCTCACTGGGCTTTGGCCTGATGAATTTATTTCTGTCCACAAAATAACACACATGGGGGTGAATTTGTCTGAGGTGAGGAGGTGGGGGTGCTTTTGAGCTGGGGGGAATGGGGGCTCAAGCGACGAGTGCGCCCATCCATGGCCTTGGCGCGGCGCGTGCATTTCTGATACCACGTGACGTGAGAACTTTTTGTATTTTACAACGTAAATTACCTTTTTTACATCGCCGAAAATTTTGGGTGGTAAATTACAGGGTTTTATACCCTACCTGGAGTTTTTTCCCCAACCCTATTCTGCGTTGCCTTGATTAAATTGTGGATATCCCTGCTGTTTCACAGCCAGTGTGCACTTTGCAGCCTATTCCGGTGGACCTATAGTGACCTTCGAGACGGACACGAGCATGTCGAAGAGGGAGCTTGGGCAGTTGAATGCAAGCGAAGTTGAAGGCCCACGGGCCAAACGCCGGCGAGAAACCGTAGGCGCGTCATCCGATGTCGATGTCGTCCAGTCGGACCCAGTAGTTCCAGGGAAAGAGGATGATGGGCAAGAAGGCGGTGCGAAAGAAGAAGGAGTCAAGGAGCTGGGACTCAAACTATGGCAAACTGTGAAGGATGCGGTCAACAAAGAGTGCGTTGAGTCCTGCCTTTTTCGATTGTTTTCCGCTTCTCCTTTGCAACATCAATTCTGATTCATCTCGTTACCACTCTCAAGAGGTAGAACACTGTCTCTCGACTTTCTACGACGGCCTTCAAAGCGTCAATATCCCGATTATTACCAACTTATTCAACGCCCCATCGCGCTTGAGGATATCAAGAAACAACTCGAGAATGATGGTTACTCAACACTGGAAACGGTCAAACAGGATTTCGAATTGTGCTTCAACAATGCGAAGCAGTATAACATGAAGGAGAGCGATATTTGGAAGGATGCGAAGGAGTTATTGGTGAGTCGGTTGTGTCTCAAATTTGGACTATTTTTCTTTCCCCTAAACTTCGCCCTCATATTTTTGTTAGAAACTCGTTCACAAGACGTACAACAAGATGGTCCCCTCAGATGAAGATGGCGAGAATGCAGAAGGCGATGATAGGAAGAACAAGTCCAAGGCGCCTAACCTGACTCGTCTCATGAAATCCAGGCTCCACAAGCTGGTCGCCAAAACTGATGACTCGTAAGTTCTTTTCAGTTTCTTCGATGGTTCTGAGAGTGATGTCAATCCGAATGCAGTGGGCGTATCCTTTCTGTGGAGTTTATGGATCTGCCTTCGAAGAAAGAATGGCCCATCTATTACAAGGAGATCAAACGGCCCCAGTGCCTCGAGAATATATTTGTACGCTTCATTGATGCCCCCTTGGCCTCTTCTCATATGCTTCTATCTGTTGCAGAAACGTGTCAAGCGCAAGGAATACCACACGGCTGGCGAATTCGCTGCTGATGTGGAACTTGTCTTTGCTAATGCGATGGCTTTCAATCAAGAGCACACAGGTATCTGGGAGGATGCAAAGGCACTGCGCGTACGTTCATCCTGGTCCAACGTATTCCAGTCCTGCTAAGCATTAACCATCTACAGGATTACTTCCGCATTCTCATGTCGGACCTCCCACCGCCGTATGCACTCCCAGAATATACCAAGCCATCAAATACGAAGATCAAGTTGAAAATACCTCAACCAGCTCAGCCCACTGGCCCATCGTCGTTAAACCCACCCATTCAACCATCCGCGTCTTCTTCTTTGGTTGTACGTGTTCCCGCGACAAGCCACATAAAGGCATCCCCGGCACCCACACCCATCCCTGCCACCGTATCTTTACCCATAGCAACAGCAACGCCTCCTCCCGCTCATCCCATGACCTTACCCTCGACGCAAAGTATACAAGTTCCGACAGGCTCGACGCAGCCTGTTTCCTACGTCAATCCCACTTTCTCTCATTATCCTAACGCATCATATATTCCACCAGTCGCGCCACCGATACTGCCAGTTGCATCGGCCTCGACGTCAAACCTTCCGACTAATCATGTTGTTCCAGCTCATTCGGTCTCAATCTCACCAGCACCTCCTCTCCACTCGGGACATCAATTAAAGTCTATTAACATGCGGATAGAGCCTCGCGGACGCTCCTTCAAACTCGACTATCGCGATGGGGTCAAATGCTGGGCTATGCGTCTGGTTCCTGGTGAAAAGGAGATTCACGTCGATCAGGTGTTATTTATAAGTGACGAGGAAGAGGAAAGCAGTGATGAAGAGGGTGACGAAGAACCAGAAGGAAAGCACGAGGAGGAGGAAGAGGAATCTATGGAGGTTGATATGCCAGCCAAGAACGGGCGCAAGAAAGGCAAGGGCAAGGGCAGAGGACGTCCAAAGAAAGTGACCAGGGCAGTTGCTGCAAAAGCCAAAGACCTGACGGCAAAGAAGAAAAAGCAGAAAGTCGGGCCGATCCAGGTGAAGTTGAATGGGTCTGCCATTAAGGAGCGGGAGGATGAAGGGGGAAAATGGACAATCAATCCCTTGGCCGGCTCGAATGTGCTTGAAATAGGAGAAACGGGGGGGTTGGTATGGAAGGTGTACATTCAGAGGATGGGTGACGCCTAGATTGAGCTGTCTGTGTACATTATTTAGTTTCACATAGCCTACTGTACATGTTATTATTGTCCTTTGTCCTTTGTCATATGCATATGCATTTTCCTGGATCTGCACTGTCTCGATCAATCCTAATCTTCGTTAGTATAAGTAGTTGAACTGCCTTGACACTGATCAAAGGTCACTTTTACAGTAAACATTGGACTGAACTTCGTTGAGCGTTGGACTTTGAACACCGAGCGAAAACACATTTTGCGCTTTAACACCGACACTCGCTCAGCATACCTCTCTGTTCATTGCTCGCAAATCTGCAAGATAACTCAATTTAGGAACCTTTGGGAACTGCCCCTGAAACTTGGCGGCGCAGGTCCTCCATGCTGATTCGGTGCAGAGTATGGCTTATGGATCCAGGGTTTCCTGTCCACTGATCGCCTTACGCAGAACTTCGATGATGATGGGGCCCCGATGCGTGTCTTTGGATGCCCCCAGGGCGACAGCTGCAGGTTCATCCACCCGGACAATCCTTCCTGGAAATGGGCTATCAGAAAGGTGAGATCCAGTGTCTAAGATGGTCTAAATCTATTTCTAACAAAATAATAGGAGCAGCCCAGTAACAGAGGGATGGGACGGGGACGTGGCAGGGGAAGTGGAGGCCGTCGTGGGTCCGGGTCCTTGGGCGGGGGCTCTGGTTCATGGGGTGGCCCTCCTTCACCCTTAAAATCAGCCGATTCATCCTGGGATGCTTCTAGTTGGGGCCCAAGTACAAATTTGTCAACAACGAAAGCAGCGCCGATAGCGACTAAGGACCTGCGGATATCTGCGAGTCCCACTCAAGCTTCCCCGACTGCTGGGAGCTCAGGCGCGTCCAATGATACTAGACAAACGACTGACGGATGGGGCAGTCCAGCTAATGCTGTGTCTGGCTGGGGACGTAGTGGAGGAAGTGCTTGGGGAAATGACGAAGGAAGCGGATGGGGAAGTGGTGGAGGAAGCCGTTGGGGAAACAGTGAAGGAAGCGCATGGGGAACGACTGTCCAGAGTGATCAAGGAAATGCATGGGGAACGACTGGGCAGAGTGGGGAAGGAAGCGCATGGGGAACGACGGGGGAGAATGGTCAAGGAAACGCGTGGGGAAAGGAAAAGGAAGCTGGGTCGAAAAGGAGTGGAGAGAACAAAACGTCAGGAAATGAACACCCCGACCCAGCTCGGACACCAGCCCCCTCCATGGACGCAGAAACTCGAGAAACCGACGGCAAATCCTCCCAGTCCATGAAAGGCGAAGTATCGAAGCCACCGTTACCTACCAGGAAGTCTGCTGCGAAGAAGGCTCATGAGCCATCTTCTGAGATGCCTCATAGCACCGTCGCAAATGGCTTGAAGATCAGGACCCATTCAATTCCAGCTGTCGAGCCAGTTTTCACTAGCATTCCCGATTCTGCTCGTCCTCGTGAGACAACCCTCACTGGCAATCGCATTCAAATATATACAACTACCATCAAGTATGCAACCCGCTTCTTCCAGTCAGTCTGTTATTTTAATACTGATGTTTGACAGGTACATGCAACATGCAGTCAGGCTCCAGATCGACCTTGAAACTGCCAAAGCGGACGTCGAGCGGTGGAAAACAACACAACTATCTTCCAGCTTTGCTCGTGCCACCCCTAGGACTCGAAAGGAATTGGACGAGCAGCGCGCGAAATATGCACAGACAGTTTCTGAGCTCACCAAAAAGCTGGACGCCACGATCAAGGCACTTTCTGAACTCCCCGATCTTTCAGCACAGTCCCTTGCAATGTCCACTCAAGTCGATGAAAAGGAGCTCATGTCGTATACTGCCCAACTCAAGGACTGGATAAAGGAACTTGAGCTCTTCAATCGTGTCAATCCCCCCTCTCCTCCTCCCGAACGCCCAGTAGACCCAGTAGAAGGAGCCTGGCAGCAGATTAAAGATGCAGTCTCTGAGCTGGACGAACTCACAGAAACAGTCATCGGAAACATGTATTTCCGGGACTACACAAGCCTCCTCGATACCACAGTTGACACAAAGATGACTGCACTCCTTGAAGCACGCGAGCCGGGAAAAGCTTCTACATTGCTTGACCTTGGTGAGGGCATGCTTGAGCAGGCAGACCGTGTTGGGGATTCATTGGGAAACTTGGCGGACCCTGCGGCCAAACTAGTTGGAAGTTCCTATCGTGACCAGCAAGATCTTGTACAGCTTGCTGCTTTGCTCAAGGAACAGGAAGCCGCTCAAGCTCAGGTCAGTGATATTTTCTCTCTCTGCAGCAATAAGTTAACTCATTCATCATGCAGATCCGAGAGTCTTTCAAACAGTTTGAAGAATGGCAAAAGGAGGACGCTGCCAAAATTGAAGAAATCACTGAACGACTTCGCACACTCCACACCCTCCCCAGACCTGTTCCCCCACCTCTGAACCTTGAAACCTTACTTCCGGAGCTCCAAAAACTGGTGGTCGACGATGTTCAAGTTGAAATTTCCAAAGTGATCAAACATCTTCATGACGCCTGCATTCAAAACAACGACAGTTTCATCAAGGAACTCTATAAAAAGCTTCAACCCACATTGGAGTTAACGGATGCTATCTGTCGTCGTGCTCGGGAGGCTGATGGACCGCAAAACATGTAGGGTTGGACTTTTTCCAAGAGTTAAATGGCCTTTATTGTAGTTCAATATTCCTTGATTGTTCCATGATGTTCCTAGTGTTTATTCAAACTGTGTTACTGTTCAAAATAGTTGTGTACATTACATAGTCCTAGATGTTAATACTTGTCTCTAATCTATCACTTCTTGTTAATGGTCTGTGCAAGGGTAATGTCGTCATCATCACTTTCGCTGTCAGGGTATGGGATGTAGCGATGGTATCTGCCAGGTTCTTCCCCTATCTCCCTGAGGTACTGGCTCAATAGATCCTCCCTATCGACTGGCCGCACCTCATATCCTTCGGAACCCCTTCTTATAAATGGATTCGTTGCATCGTCCTCCCCAGACGAATCAGTATCAGAACTGTATACGATGGTGTCCCTGCCCGCCTGGTAATCCGGATGATAGGGTGGTAGTGCTGAAGAACCAGTGGTATGTTGTTGTCGTCGGCGCTTGGAGGACGAGGCAGCATTGCGAAGATTACTGTTGTAGGGCTTGAGATCAGGATTCACGGACCCATTTTCGTATGTCCAAGGGGACGAGGGAAGGATGAACTCTGTTTCAGGGCCAGCGGAGGAGTGTGTTGGATCGCGCGGAGGCCACACAGGTTGATGTTCTGCGGATATCGTTAGAATAAGACAATAAAAACTCTGACAAGAAATAACAAGTAAACGGAATACAAGCTTGGGAGCTTCGAGAAAGAAAAAAGAGCGGGGGATGAGTGAGAGTTTACGATTGCTTCAGTATTATACTCACACAGTATGACCTCGGTACTTCGTTCCGTTAGACATTTCTTCCGTCGTCTGCCTCCCGCGCAAGGCCATTTCTCGTGATCGCCATGTCAATCCACTCACCCTCACCGTCCGCAATCTCATATTTGAGACCAGTGCCAGGCGTGACAGTTGGCCAGCACCAAAGGAGCGGATTCTTGCCAAAAACGGATTCGATATTTTTCCTCTTTCCCAGATGCTAGAGAAAATCAGTCAACGAAACAACCATGCAAGATGTCAAATACTTGCATATGGGAATTTGACCTAAAGTGAAGGTGATGAATATTATAGGTTGGATTATTTACCTCTCCTTTTTTAAGATTGAAGTCCATACCTCACGCAATTTTCCACGGCGTACCATGGTGGCCACTTTATCCTTCTCCCAACCTTCTATGGTTGTCGTGTTCCCGAGCAAGCAGTAAAAATGATAAAGACTAAGGATGGCGTCAGCATTTGAATAAAATAAACAATTTGACCCTTGCCTGAATGCCCCAACTGCCATGAGAACCGGGACGCATGCGACATAGTTGAGAATCGTGAAAACTAGTTCAATACTTGACGGTTCATCCTTAAAAATAAAATAAAAACACGGCATGAGAACAGGACTTGCTGGCGCTGATGATCAGACAAACCCAATAACGCTTTCCCATAGTGTCAAACACCCTGCTAGTAACCATTGCCAAGTGGTACGAGCAAGCAAGATCGACATAGAATAGGAAGCGCAGGAAGTGGCCATAATTGAAATGTCCAACGCAATTGTTGATCCAAGGGCAATGATGGTCTGCATCAAATTATTGAGAAAAAAGCAGACGGCAAGCTTAAGGAGTCGCACCCATTCGCAGAACGCATCTGTTGATTGACTGGAATGAATGAGCTAGTAATGCAGAGACCAAAAAGAACGCGCCTATTGCATGACCGACAGTGATGAGCCCTGGGTGGTTTGTACTTCTCACAAACGCGACAGTAGCGTGGCGCGCCAGTGAGTTTCTTGACTTCATATCCTTCCGAGTGGGTATCTGGTTTCTAAAGGCAGGTCAGAAGGCGAGGGAAGAATCGAGGCCAACATGTCATACCCAGTGTTCTGGCACATGCCCGGGGTCAGTCACAATACAAAGAAAGTAATTCCATAGCAGCATGGCGACTAGGAGGCTATACATATATTGTCGGTGAACATTGATCATGCAGTTCATTCTGGGCTCACTTGAATGGTAGAAGGAGGGTGATGAGCTCAATGGAGAGCTCACGGCCGTACCATGGCCAAATGATGAAGATTTGAGAAGAATACGCAATGAAACAGATGAGACAAAGTACGAAGTTGACGATCAACCGTCCAATCCATGGATGCATTAAAGAAATGGGAAGAGTCGAGTTCGACGTTGGCAAGCACAACGCCAAGCACAAGTCAGCAAAGGCGCGTCCACCACGTGACTGCTACAAAAATTCAATTTGCCAACAACCTTCACGGTCGACGGCAGCGATGCATCGTCTTGCCTACAGACCATGCGTAGCCCGTCGTATCTCTATTTCTGTGCCCCAAGCCACTCGTTTCAACTCGACCGACGCCCATGTCAAGGCGTCAGTTCCGGAACCCGCTGGCCAGGCTTCGGAGGAACCGGCTGCCAAACCACGCATAGCCAGTTCATGGGGTAATGTTGTCATTCGTATGTACCTCTAGTTCACAAATCACCCACTCTGACTCATATCCTTGCAGCAAGTCGCCAGGAACTTCTTCAAAGGCGGAGCCAGAAGCCCACTGTGGTCAAACCTGACCTGAGTTACCTGACCAAGGGCCCTGCTACGGGTCTGGCTAGTCGTCTAGCAGCTCAAGCCGAGGCGAACAAACCAAAGCAGGAGGTCAAGCCAAAGGTGGAGGTCAAGCCAAAGGTGGAGGTTAAACCAAGATTGGAGGTTAAGAGACAAAACGGGGAATTTAGACGTCCGATGGAGGACGTCGCAGCACCAAGAGAAGCAGCTCCAAAACCCAGGCAACAGGTCAAGCAGTTCTCTGCCCCTATTCCACTTACTCCAGAGGAAATGGAAGTACGACAGCGCCGCATAGACGAGGCTACCGCCAAACGGAGAGCAGAGCGTCTCGCCCGTGAAGAAGCTTGGTCGCAAGGGTCGCAAGCATTGGCAGCGGGTGGCCGTCCAGGTTTCCAGTCGCCGCGAGATGGCCCCGGTTTCAGCAGGCCGAGTGGTGTCAGGAGTGGAGGTGGTTCAGGCCAAAGAGTCGGCGTTGCGTCGATGAGGGGGAGGATTGCGCGGGCCAGCCCAATTCCTTCTCGGAAGATAGCCCGAAGTGACGAGGAGGGAGATCAAAGCGAGGATATCACTCTAGAAATTCTCGAAGAAGGAGGC
This sequence comes from Hypsizygus marmoreus, assembly GCA_013433165.1. Lineage (NCBI taxonomy): Eukaryota > Fungi > Basidiomycota > Agaricomycetes > Agaricales > Lyophyllaceae > Hypsizygus > Hypsizygus marmoreus. Next base: position 3,186,367 of record CM024086.1, read on the forward strand.
GACGATAAAGAGCCCGCCCAATTCAAGACCGCCGATGCGCCTTTCGCCAATCTTGACGATGTCTTCGCCTTACCTCCCACTGTCAAGCCAGACACCATTTCCGCCCACCAATCATCCCATTTCTCTGACGAGCACGCCCAGTGGATGCGGGAAACATATGGCGGGGATTATTCTCGTTTTGCGCCACAGACTGGCAGCGATTTCACAGTTTCGCACCGAAAATTGGGGCCTTTGAGACATGCAGCACTGGTTCTTTCAAAAAGACACGACATAACGATTGGTGCACGACACGAAGCTTTAGCTATCGTGGCGTCGTCGGTAGGCGACGCAGGAACCAAGGTAGCTCGAAGAGTATGAGTTATATAGTAGTGCTTAGGTAGCATCAAAAATTAACAATAATAAGCCTCTTTACTTTACATGGTCCAAGAAGAAAACCCATTATGAGGTATCTTCCTTCAAAATTGGCCCTTGGGATGTTTTCCTTGAAAACTCGGCAGCGTTCATAATCGTCCTGACGCCGGGGATTTCAACGACATCCATGGCCTCTGGAACAGGTGACTTGGGTACGATGGGCTCTTTTTTTGAAGGTTCTGCAGCCTCTGCTTCATCGACGTCAGAGGGCGGGTTTATCCATGCCGGGAGTTCAAAATCCCTCTCCGCGAAGACTTCGTTGCGTAGTTTGACGCCGAATGCAGTGAGATGTCGGTGAGCCTTTCGTATAGTGCTTCCTGAGCTACGAATTGCAGCAATCATCAGATAGCTTCCAGTTCGCTCGGTTGTCCCACTTGCACTCGTGTAGGTTACTTGATTTTTGGTTGAGAGTATGGTTGACGCGTGTGATGGGGATCGCCGTCTAAACGGTGGGGCTGAAATCGAGGCGATGGGTGGCACCGATGGCTCTCTTGTTGCGTACCGCGAGGATACAGATGGGGGTATATTGGAAATTTTGGCTCGTTTATGCGGCCGAGACGAAGATATGGATTCGATTGGCTCGATCGAGGCAGATAAGAACTGGATTTGTCCAGGCGATGCAGATATTGATTCGCGTTGGTCGGTTGAGGCAGAAATATACGACTCCTCCTTGAACGCCACTTGAGCATCTGGAGTTCCAGGTTCCAAGACTGCGATTTCCGGATTGGAAAGAGGCGTGTATGCTCTTGCTGGGGGTTTTGGCTGTGGTTCTGGTGCTGCCTCTGCCTCTGCCTCTGCCTCTACCTCTGTTTCTGCCTCCGGTTCCAGCTCCGGCTCAGATGGTACGGGAAGGGGTGATGGAAGTGCAACAGGCGAGGGAGCTGGAGAAAGGACCACGGCCTGAATGGTGGGTGAACGTTGAATAGGTGCGGGTTCCTGTGTAGCCCTGGTCCTTCGAGTCGAGAGTTGCTTTAAAGGAGGCGGGGCACTTTTTCTTCTCTTCTTTGATGATGATGCCCTGGAGGCCGGCGACGAAGCAGGTGTAAACTTGCCGGGAAACTTGATCCTCAGCTTCAACTTCTCGTTTTCCCTTTGCGTAGTTTCAAGAAAAGTTTCATCGTCAGGCTCCAGAACATCTCTGTCCTTCCTTCTGAAAGCTGCACCTTCTGGTTCAACCGAAGCATCCATGGTGATCTGGCCCGGCGTTTTCTTGATCCTATCAGGTGGCAGAAGGACACGATAGCGTTCCTCCAACATGTAGGCAATGTCGAGCATCTCTTTTCTCCGTCTCTCGCCTTCATTGTAAGCGGCCGCGCCGTTGACATGAGCTCCTGGTAAAGCTGTAAGGCCATCCTCTGTTTCGCCGTCCGATTGAGTGAGTCCTGGAGGAGGCGGGAGAGCAGAAGCGGGAAGGGAAAGAAATGCCGAGCCATCCATGGCACGCAATTGCTCGATACGCTCCTTTAATTTGTACTGTTCATGCTTGAGCTTCTCCTTCTCCCGTAGTCGCTGACGTTTTTCAAAAGTCTCGTATTTGCGGTGCCTTTTTTCATAGGCAGCGTCTGAGGTTTCAATGGGACCCTGTGGTTGTGATATCTGTAGGTTGGGATGTCATGCGACAATCAGAATAACGTCCAGAACACGCACATCCTCTGTTACTATAGTGCCAGATCTGGCTCTCAGTCGCCCAGCAGGAGCACTGCCAAGATTGACAAATTCAGGAGTCTGGATAATGACTTGTTCTCTGTAGGCCTTGAGCACTTCGGGTCGGTCGAAGTAACGTTCATTTGCATGTATGTTGATCTGAGTCTCCAAAGTCGCCGAAGATGTCGATGCCACTGCTGAGTTCGTTGTCAGCAGAAACTGCGTTTCTGCTGGAATGAGGGGTTCATTTTCGACTGGAAGTCCATTTAGCTCGTGTAAAAATCGCGACCTGCGCGTCGACGACGTACATTTTCGTCGATGTGTTTCTAGTATCATAACGTCCGCATCACAGTTTCCTACACCAGGCCCACCGCGCCTAGAACGCGAAGGAAGGACACGCTTTTGACGGACTTGCATTCCAGAATTCGTGGAAGTAGAAGGTGCACTCATGTTGAGAGTGAGCGCTTTGGGACGACCACTTTGAGGCTGATTCACGAAGTCCGAGGGCAAGCAGTCGGAGCTCAGGGTGCTCAGGTGCCTGGCATCCAAGCATGAAACGCTCTGTGAATCAACTTCTCTTCCTATCTACCACAATTTCTCAAAGTTCCATAAAGCCACAGTGCATGCGTGATCCTTTATACTTTCTAACCTACAAAAGTCCAACCATCCAGCGCGAGCGCAACTTCAGCTTCAGAGAGCGACCCTGTGGGTACCAATACGAAGTCGGTGTTCCTGTAATGGGCGATAAGAAACCTACTTAATGGGCCGAACGTTAGTATGAAGTAGCTACCAGGTAGAAACCGCAAAGACGGGGACTTTCGCTGTCTTGAGAGGTGCGGTGAACTCTGCCAGGATGCCGATCAGGTCTGCCGTTCGTTCGCAATTGTGCAGCTCAGATTAAGCTCGGGCAACGACAATGCACTTAGAACAATACCCACCATGTTCCATTGGTCCCAATATCTTGATGCATGTCCAAGTGGAAAGCTCCTTCACAGGGTCTGGAAACGATTGGGATGCTTCGCCTACAATCGAGATCTCTTCATCTGTCCTGGTTATGGAGATGAAGTTTGCCTTCCCAGTCAGAGCGCCCAACGCCCAGTTAGGAACATCTTCATGGGAGGAGAATTTGGCCACGAAAAAGGGGACGGATAGCACTTGAAGATGCAGAGATGGATGGTTTGATGGAGGAGGCATGGCCTCGTAACTTCGCAGCGTTTCTTGCGAGTCCTACTTGGCATATTGGCAACTCAGCACTCATGAAATTATGGCGTTTGGCGCGGGACTGTATAGGTTGATATATGTATTCCAAAAAACTAACAAAACCTTTTCGTTGATCTTCTTTAGGAACCAACGATGACCAAAGTATAGTCCTGGCTGCGACTGCTTCCTGTGTACACGGTGTAAACTGTGGTGCCGCTGGGCGTACCGTCGCTGGTGAAGGAAGAAGATCCGCCAGAGGCAAGCAGAAGGTTGCTTCCCGATGTATTCTGGTTGACTGAGATGTCAGAAAGTTGGAACAAAAAAAGTTGCATTGGCACGTACGGCTGAGAAAGAGGTTAACGAGACCCCACTGCCACATGAGAAGGCGCCGCCAGAGACACCGCAGTTTCCTTTAGAAGAGATCATTGTGAAGCTTGACGCGCTTCCTGAGATTGTGTATGTGGCGAGAGTCTGTGTTGACCACGTTCCAGCGGACAACAGACCCCCAACGAGCGACCCCGATCGAAGAGCTTTGATGGTAGCCTTGGTTGGAAGGCTGCCGGGAGTCTGTATAATAACTAGTACGAATTATCGAGAAGGCAGAGGATGCACATACACTTGTACCGGTGGGCTGCATTTAGGGACCCTCACTTAGCATCCGTGCATAAGGCGCAAGATTCGATTACTTACCGAGGTGGACTGTTTGAGTGCAAATTTTAGTTCATATGGAAATCAAATGCTCAGTGAGGATGCATACGGTGGAAGTTGGGGTGCCTGACTTGGGCGGATACTTGATTCCACTGGAGGGGCAGGAGCCTGATTTAGGAGCAGCTGATGAACTGCGTTAGAAAAGTCATGAAAGTAAAGGGGAGTGCTTTACTGATAGGGACAAATGTGCCATCGATGGCAGAACCTTTCAGGTTGAAATACCAAGAGATGGCATTCAGCGTGCTCGACGTGCAGTCAAGTGCAGGGGTATATCCCTGAGGGATATCAGCCAGTGCAATGGATTTAAGATACGGAACCGCTTGCTTACTCCAGAGGCTGACTTGAGAGCAGAGGTCAAAGTGGAGAGAGTATAAGTTTTACTCGTAGAAGGCGTGATGCCAGCATTCGCGAGCCAGGTATATGTAGGAAGGCTCTGGAGATGGATATAGTGAAATCAAAACTGGTCGAATTGTCTTAGACTACTTGCCTTGAACAGCTTAACCACAGCCTGGAAGTACGCCACAGCCTATGCATGTTACGATTTGCTTCAGGCATAGCAGTCTTCAAGTAAAAGGGGGCCTCTCACCTCAGCCCCCTTCGCGCTTCCGCTGGGAAGGCATTTCGTCTCAAGTGTGCTGTTCCATGATTCATGAGGCACGCATTGAGTTGGGGGCCAAAATATAAGTACCTCATGCATGTGCCATGTTTGGCCCACTCATGCTAGAATTACCATTAGAACCCAACATTCGCTCTGGATGATATAGCATCTCACCTCCCAAAACTGTTCGTTTTGTCCGTTGATATCGACCCAATACTATGATTACAATCAGTTGGGCATGATCGACGGTCATACGCCCTGCACGAAAGGCAACATACCGTCTGCATGTAGGAGAGGGTATCACTGGCGCCACTCGCAGACAACAACTAGTGGTGTAGAGGTAAGTGGATAGTTTTAGACAGAAAGAAGAATATACTTGCAGAATTGATGTTTGTGTATGCTCGCGACGGGTCACAGTTTGAATCATAAGTCAAATCACAACTGACGCAGGACGTATAAGTTTGGACCAAGCGAAGAAATACTGGGAACACACTTGTCGGGCCATAAACCTATATAATATTAAAGATCACGCTAGGACAAATTTCGGGATATCTTACCGTGAATAGTCCAACTGTCAACTGGGCCAGTCGAAGGGTTTGTATCCCAAAACTGACCAGATAAGATAGGTGAGCAGGATCCACACCAGTCGTTACATACTATGCTTACCTGTGTCTGTAATAACAGGCCCTAACAAAAGTGTCAACATAGTTACCGAGCCAGTATGATGAAGACTTACTCCTGGAGCTTCGAAGCAGCAGAGGTTGGAGACTGCAGAACTGTTTTTGCAAGACTGGGTTCCGGAGGTGGAGCAACCAGAGACAGCTCGAGGAAAGAGATCTGCCAACCCAAGAGGGGAAGGGGAGAAGGGCGAGGCGGAGACATACCTCACGAAAGTGGAGAGGGCAATGAAAGAAGCAACAAGCATGATGAAGCCTCTGGTCAAGATGCGGTCTGAACGGGGTTGTCAGAACCACCCCACCTGAGATGGGCTAATTAAAGGATTTCGCCAGTTGTTCCTAGAATCAGCAACCGAACACAAGAACGGCGAAGATGCACAAATTGCCGTTACGCATGTCATCCACAGTGGATAAGAACTCGTGCGTCTTCCTATGCACGTTGTGCGTTGACAGTTAGCCATCGGATAGGAACAAATGTTTCCGCTGCGTCGCATCGATCATGACCAGCACGATACTCACAACTGGCCTATCACAAAGCATCTAGATGAAAGGAAGGGGGCGTGTAAGGTGGAAGCATATGGCGCACACTCAACGGATTTCAATTTCATCAACGCATCGTGTGCACGCGCACAGCGGCCAAAAGAGGATGTTATATTTGGACACCTGTACGAAGCACGTGGGCAAGCTGAGGCCGGCGGAGCGTACAAAGTGGTCGACTGTGTAATTAACATGAAGCCCTATGAAGCACCATCTCGATTCTCGAGAACGCGCAAATATGTGAAATATACCTGTACTGTAGCTCAGGGGCCCGAGCTATGTTTTCTGCGGCGGGCGTAGTGCGGTGCTAGAGGCGGCGGCGGCGTGTGCAGCGACACTCAAAGGTCATCTCTGAAGGTTGAATACTATGTATCACTGTCAGAGAATCGGAGCTGTGATGGTCGATGGTCAGATGGATTGACATCATGAGGGTGCAATACCTACTTGATCTTATCTTGCGCCGCCGATATCGCTACCTAGTCCATTGATGGAATGTTGATCTTCCGCCTGCACCGTCCATTCGTCCGTCCAATTTGATTCCACAGCGACCAGTTGATTTGGATGTATAGGGCTGTCACCGCTTTCAGAAGGATTCTGTGTGTGCTGTCCATAATATTGGGACTGGCCCATCCCCATGTTCATGCCAAAGGCGGACGCAAATCGCGGGTTGATATGGGGCTGGACAAATGGTTGCGGATATCCCTGCACCCCGAATGGGAACATCTCATGGCTAGGCGGGAAATGTGGATCTTGGGCCCACGCTTGGGAAAGGGGAAGGAGCTGTTGTGAGGCAAAATTGGAGCCGTCGGGTAACTGCCCAGTGGCGCGCGCAATCGCCAAAGACGTTGGAGATAACGGTCGAGCGATTGGGGGTTCGTAGGATGGTCCTGTGCCTGGCATGGCAGGCATGGGCCGCCCTGCCCAAGCACTTTCACCTGCATTGCTTTCCCGGGAGCCCTGCGTGAATTTTCCTCTGCCACGATCGCCATGTTCCCCTCGTCCTCGCCCCCGTCCTCGCCCCCTCCCTCGTCCTTCATGTCGATCATGACCACGCCCTCTGCTTCTTGAGCTACTTTCACTGTGTCGGCGTTGATTGTAACTGGGCTCTTCAGTCCTGTCTTTTCTCCACTCTGGTTGTGAAGCTGGTTGCGAGGTGGGGATGTATGTGTCAGAATAGGGATCATCGTAAGGAATCGGAGTTGGACGTGAAGGCCCAGCACTGTAATCCAAATCATATGGGCCATGTTCATCGTACGGATTTCTGCTCATGGCGGCCTCAGCCAAGTCCTGGTCATGCATCTGCGATGGTGTAGGTGTGCTTTGCCGTGATGATGCAGCCACAGAATGAGCACGAGATTCTCCTCGTCTAGAATCATTGTCAATTTCGTTTTACCATAGAGATGAAGAAATAGCGCACTTTCTCTTCAGGCTACTTTTGAAAGCGGCCTCAGCTTCATCATCGGAAAATTCCAACTCATTGTCAGCAGGCTCCTCGTCGTGTACGTTGCTAGCGTCACTTCCCCTCAGTCGCTTGATGTGGCTGAGGAAGACAAAATTACTCCGTGCGGGAACATGGAAGACTTCTCGCGAAAGTCTGGTGTCTTCGGGGTTGAGAGGAAAAGCTTCGCTAAACTTGACTTGATAAAATGGTTGGGACGTCGGTCCAAACGTTTCGTAGATCTGAAAGTTAATCTTCAGCTCAACGCAATTCGACAGCACATATGATAGAAGAAACCTCACATAACCCATGACCTTTCTGTCCTCGAAAACAAGAAGAGTGTCCGAGTCCAGTGCTCGTTCGGATCCTCGGTTCGCATGCTCAGAAGGTAAGCCTCTGATTATCGCCAAGTTTCCCATGATGGTCATGATTTCGCCCACTGTCTCGAGCACTTCCTCAGGCCCAACCTGATCAACGTCAGGCACGACAATTTCAGCCTCGACGACTTCATTTTTGGTGAGGAAGTAGGTTCCTGTAGTAGGAGGTGGGCCAGACTCTTCATCGTCATCGTGGTCATTTGGAATAAATGCTTTATCGTCCTCGCCCTCGCCGCCTGAGTCCGAGGCCGAATCTGAGTCTGAGCTGGAGTCGGAAGCTGGTCTGTCCAATCTAGACAGTGAAAACATATTCGAGAATAGTTGAGATAAACATACGTCGGCTTTAGGTCTTCGTCGTCATCGATTGCAATGAGTTCGGCTTCGATCTCATCTTCACTGGCATTATCGCCGTCTGAACTGTCGATGGAGTCGTCTTCTACTGATTCTAAGGCTTCGGGTGTAGGTATTGAAGGTTTCGGGATGCCAATGATATCCTGGATGAGCAGTAAGTCTTGAGGGATCGTCTGGGGCACTTTGAAGGTGTCCATAAGGGGGAATCTGCCCGAATCGTCGAAGTGTGCGTCAAGTGTTGAGACGCGTCGCGAAGTTTTTGCGGAAGGTTCGTCCCGGTCACGGTCACGCGCACAAATTTCAAGTTGTAGAATCCATTCCATCCCAAACCAGAAAGATGTTCAGGTCTATTCGCCATGCTACCTGCTCATCATGTCGCCTCTATTCTACACAGCCAGTCAAACCACCCGTAAAGCTCATCGGCGAGCTCAGGAAGCTGACTGAAGTCTCAATCACCAAGGCGCGCGAGGCCCTCACCGCAACGAAAAACGACGTCAACCTTGCCTTGGAATGGCTACAAAAGGACCTAGCGACTTCGGGTGCTCAAAAGGCTGCCAAGGTGGAAGGTAGACATACTGGAGAGGGGTTGATTAGCACGTCCGTGCTTTCGAACGGGATCGGGTCGCGGTCGGGGTTGGGGCAAGGAGGTGTTCGTGCAGCGATGGTGGAACTCAACTGCGAAACGGATTTCGTTGGACGGAACGAGCTCTTCGGGCGATTGGCGGCCGACATTGCACACACAGCAGCTTATATCTCTGACCCTGCTGGCAGTCAGGACACGACATTCCATACACTATCCTTGGACGTGTTGAACGACGCGCCACTGATATCCGAGAGCCAACCCAATGCTCCCTCATCCGCCACCGTTGGAAGTTCCATTCGCGACACCATAGCTAAGGTCGGAGAGAAAATATCGCTTCGACGCGCTGTGTCGTTGGTCGAAAGTCCACCTCCAGCACAAAGCAATGTTGGGCTGAGGCTTGCATCATACAACCACGGTGCTATAACCATCCCCACACAAGGTCGAATAGGATCCCTGGCCCTTCTTGCCCTAAAGTCTCCTCGGCTGGCTGAGCTATTCGCCTCTGAGGCTTTCCGGGGGGACTTGGAGCGGTTAGAACGCTCACTGGCGCGTCAAATTGCTGGGTTCGAAACACTTTCCATCTCGTCACCGAAGGACACCAAACTGGAAACTGCCCTATATGACCAACCTTTCATGATGTTCCCTGACAATTCATCTGGGGAAACGGTTCACGAGGTCCTTTGGAAATGGGCGCAGCAAAAGGGTCTTGTCGGATCAGAGGAAGAGGTCGAGTCAGGAGGATTGGTTGTGCTGGATTTCAGGAAATGGACTGTCGGGGAGACCGCAGACGCTGTACCGCAGGAATAGATTATAGTACTTATCTATGGTACATACAAGTGATAGTGCCTCTAGCTCTGCTTTCTGTCAACGCGGAAGACATGAGGAAGTCCAAACCGATATCCGAGCTTGTAATTCCTGTGGTCGTCTTTCGTGCACAACGTTCTGTCAAGAGACGTTCTGTTAGTCTCGGATGACCACCACTTGGTAGGGTGCTCTCACATGTCTAGGGCAAGTGGTCTGTCACTCATAGCGTCAATGTAAGGAAGGCTGATCACGTACATTGCATTCCAATGAACATAAAATATGTTCCAGCTCCCTGGGGCACATATCCGTGTGACTATACATGGAAGGCTATTACAAGGATCTGCTCACCGTTAATACATGCCACCAGGAATGTCCTGGGAGTTGACCTCGTTAGTGCTCGAAAACCATGTAGAGGGAGAAGAGAATACCCTCCAGTAAAAAGGCGCGTGGCCAGCCTATTGACACCTTCCAACGAGTGAGAGTATCGCAGAATATATTGTCTAGATTCCAAATCAAAAAGCCCAGGGCGAAAATGGCGGCACCGCTGCAGAACAGTCTTCCAATTATAGATTTAGTATTGTCGGGAACGCGCGACGCGTGTTCGGACCATTTCAGAAGATAGGTGATGCGCCCCGCAGTAGTTAGCACGATGGTCGCAAAAACAAACTGGTGATATACTGGATTTCGATAGCAGAAACTGATAAGGTTGAGCAGCGGGCATCGATACACGTTTCGCAGAAGACGCTCACTAGCTCCAAGTGAATAACACGTCAAACGCAATGAGCATCGCAATGAGGATTTTGGTACGCGTAGATCGCACGCCAAAACCGGGTTGGTCATCAAATAAGAACCATAAACTCATTGATCCCACGTATATCATGGGTAACTCGTCTGCAAGTTGTGCTTGGAAGAGTAAACTCGCATGGAACGCGAAACTTCCAATGCCAACCAGAGCAATTCCCTGCAAGGGAAAATTGAGATTGCAAAGACAGTATAGGTGACCAAAACATACAGCATATCCAGCGATGTACCGAGTTGGCAGAGATTGGCGCATGGCCTCAAGACCCCCACATATGGCCAAACCAATGGTAAACAGATTTGAAAAAGTGTTTGCCATTTCTGCAATGTAATAGGAGAACTGGTAATTGGCCTGTAGGTGAAGGTTAGGCCTACGATCACGGGGTGTTTATAGGCCTTTCTCACCTCACACCAATCCAAAGTTGCAGTTACAGGCCCAAAGAAGCCATGTGTGAGCCACGGAGTGGTGATGGAGGAATTGGCCATCGCGGAATGCTCAAAGGATGGCGATTGGGGAATATATAGATGGCAGAGAGGGTAAGAAAAGAACCGGATGTCTCGGTGCTATGAATGTCATCGAGTCCATTTCTCAAGCGCTCTCTGCGATTTACCTGATCGTAATTGGCTAGGTGTGTACACGTGATCATTGTGCTGATGAGAGACGTTTCACGAACTTAAGATAGTCCTAAACTTACGCGATCGATATCCCCGCATGGTCCGCTTCGCTGCGGATTGCAGATGTTTTGAAGCATTGGAACTGTTCCGTAAGCTCCGAGGGCTTGACTAAGGACGCCAGAATCAGCAAGTTCTGGATGATGGAGGAAGGTGTTGGTCGGTGTCAGGAAAGTTTAACCGTGGGAAATGGTATAGCAGCGCGCGTCGGCATGCAGCGCGGTTTTGTTGCTGAGTCACGTTATCAACTTTCCCTCCATTGACGACGATGCGCAGGGCCAGCACTTCGCTCATCCGCCAGGGCCAGAACCTGCGCAAGGCCTCCCTCAAGCGTGCTATCCAAACTCATGCTGGTCCTGCAGTCCAGATCACCACGCTGCCCAATAAAATACGGGTTGCAACCGAGACAACTCCTGGCCATTTCTCCTCGGTCGGCCTTTACATCGATGCAGGCTCTCGGTACGAGACAGAAGAGTCCTCCGGTGTTAGCCACTTCCTTGACCGAATGGCGTTCAAAGTAATGTCCCATAATTTCGGTGTTTGGCTCATCTCATCGTTTTCCAGAGCACTGCAACACGAACAGACGCAGAGATGTCCACTGCAATCCATTCTCTCGGTGGCCAGATAATGTGCTCATCAGCAAGAGAGTCCATCATGTATCAATCTTCCCACTTTCACCAGGCAACCCCTCTGGCGATGGCGTTGATTTCTGACACCGTTCTTAATCCATCTTTTTTGCCAGAAGAAATAGAAGCTCAACGGGACGCGGCTTTCTATGAGCTCCGTGAAATTACGTCAAAGCCTGACATGATACTTCCAGAGATTGTGCACAGTGTTGCATATGGCAGAAATGGACTGGGGAATTCACTTCTGTGCCCAGAGGACAGGATCACTGCCATTGACGAGCTGACGCTTCGTAAGTCGATGAAGGACTGGTATCGACCAGAAAGAATGGTCATTGCAGGGGCTGGTATGCAACATGAGGAGCTTGTCGAGCTTACCGACAAGTACTTTTCCTCCCTGAAGTCTGGCCCTGTGCTTTCGTCTCCATCCCAAACACAAACGCGAACTTCACAGCAAGTGCCGCAGCACCTACTCTCTTCCAACTGCCCCTCTGTCGCAAAATCAATGACACGCGCTGCTTCATATCTCTTCCCCAACGCATCCCTAGACCCCACCATTCCCAGAGCACCTTCATACACTGGAGGTCATCGATTCATCTCTGACAGCACACAAGAATTTAACCACCTCTACGTTGCCTTCGAAGGCGTTGGTATTCACGATGATGATATCTACGCTCTGGCCACTATGCAGGTTCTTCTTGGTGGAGGTGGCAGCTTCTCAGCTGGTGAGCTTTCTCACTTTCTCGCTTCTACATCCCATCTAAACCAATCATTTTCTCAGGTGGCCCTGGAAAGGGCATGTACTCCCGACTGTACACTCATATCCTCAACCATTTCCCACAGATCGACCACTGTGCATCTTTCCACCATATCTACACAGATTCGTCCCTCTTCGGACTTTTCGCATCCTTCGTCCCTGCGTCCTCTGGCTTGCGTGGCGGAAATACACCTGGACAAATATTGCCCCACCTTGTGCATCAACTGAGTCTTCTTCTGTACACACCGATTCCCGAAGCAGAGCTCAACAGGGCTAAGAACCAGCTCAAGTCGAGTTTGATGATGGCTCTGGAAAGCAGGGCAGTCGAGGTCGAAGATTTGGGTCGCCAGGTTCGCAATCACAGCTTTCGTTGTTTCTTGTATCGGCGTGGCTAACTACCAATGACGCAGGTTCTTGTTCATAACCGCAAAGTCCCCGTAACGGAGATGACGGACAAAATTGACCAGGTCAAACCCGAGGACATTCGACGAGTTGCCGCACGCGTGTTCGGTCCACAGTCTGACAATAAGGCGACCGTTGTCTGCATGGGACACGAAGACACCGGGGCTTGGGAGGAGGTATTCACTAAGTACAGTGTTGCAGGGGCATAAAGGTCGCCATTCTACATCTTGGAATCCACACATACATTATATCTTGCTGATTTCTTGCTGGCTGCTTTATGGATGCGGACGTTGCTGACAACAGTGTGGTGCATGCAGTTCCGGTATTGATACATCTGTACATAAAACAACCTCAACTACATACTTAATCACGATTGTCGGTTCTTAATGGGTGTCCAGCGCGAGTCCCGTCTTGTGCTCAAAAAGACTTCGGATCCTGGTTCACAATCCATCCACGCAGTCTGCTGCGTAGGCATGAGGTTCGTCACCTGAAAGATAGATGTTGAGGAATGATACAATGTGAAGTATTACAAACGTACCATATATCTCTGACCTGCCTCGAAGGCACCAGCGGCAGACCCTTCAGAGAGCGACAGATTCAGGACATCCCAAACCGTTAACTGAGCGTTGCGATTGGCGGGTCGACGTTGAGTACATGCATCTTGAACAATCAGGATCCTGAAGCTGCGAACTTCTCGAGGAGGACATATGCTCTAAGATCGAAAAGAGGTCAGGGAATTGATGGACACAGAAAGGAGGAAACGTCCAACCTTTACTTCGTTCTCGAGGTCTTCAATGGCCTGAGCTCTCTCCTTTTCACTTTGATCACGAATATGGCGAGCAAGCCATCCCGCTTCTCGAGGCCCCACGCTTGCCAGTATACGGGATGCACCTGCCGGATCCTCAAGTTCGTCGTAGAGATTCTCAATACTGTCAGGTGGTAAATCTACAAAGGTTTTACTTAGCCAAATAGCTCAACGATATTTCGAGGAGAGACGCACCGTCTTCGCCAGGATTGAATTGATTACCTGCTCTTCGTTCCAATCGATCGATGTATGCTTCATATCTGCTCAGCTTCTTATCGAGCTCGGAACGCAACTTTGACATCTCAACTTCCCACCGCCGCTGAGAATGAGGATGAGCTTTATTAGCATAAACTTATAATGTAAAAGCATCCCGAAAGCCCAGACCTTCCATTTTTCATTGACACCTGCTTCCTCGCTCTCACTCCTTGGACCCTCGCGATGACGCTGTCCATTTTCATCCTCGATGAATTCAAAGAAAGCGACTGGGTGTGTCTATCAAGAAAGGTAAATAAATAAATAAAATAGCAAGCCTGAAGATAGGATGAAGAATCCTGACCTTCACCACAACAACATCCATCGCGGCTACGACCCCGCCGTCACATGTTAGACTGTGCAATGTCGAGATACAAGGACCATTCCTGAAACCGAGTTTGGCATGCCAAGGAGCCAGATGGGAGGAGTTCCCAGAAAGAATTAACTTCGTCGACGTGTACGCATCCAGAACCTCTGCAGGGTCCTTCTTCTCAGACGAAAGCTGGCAAAAGAACATATTCAGTATGTATCCGTTCAGATTGGAACAGGAAAGAACAAACGCGAGCACCAGCGACACCAAGCTTCCTCCCAATTCGAATCGCTCCACGTCGTATGGCTCTAGCGAGAGGAGCATCAACTTGAGCTCGCAGTCTGTACCACCCGTCCGTAACTTCGAGCTCGGGATGAGGCTCAATAGGGAGGCCGTCGTCTGTGACGCCGCCCTCTGACCAGGTGACATTCGAAACACAGAGGACCATGGGATATGCGGCTGGAGCATCTTGCGTCGTTATTAGGCGAAGAGCTGGGCGTTTGCCTTGGTTCAGTTCTCGTTCGTATCTACGTAGTTGCAAAGTAAGTGAAAGTGGTAGGATGTTATGGTATGGATGAACAAAAGACCTGTATGATAGTTGACGTATGACTTCAGTCCAGCACCACCGCTTTTTATCAGGGATGAGTTCTTGATCGGGATCGAGTCCGACCATCCCAGCGAGCTTCCAGAGGATGAGACACCAGTGATTATCCACCCATGGTTTCGTGGCAAGGATACAACCGTTGCCGAGCAGGTAATCAAGGGCAGCTGCAGGGCCAAGAACGACCGGAGGGTTGACAGACAGCGTCGAGGAAAGAGGTGTAGCTGTAGGTGTATGGAAAGAGTAGTACATCGCCAGAGTTGGCGTAATCTGCAATAGTTCCGCGGCGTTTCTATAGCGCTATATTTAACCATGAGAGCTGAGGAGGAGGAGGCCTTGTGCTTACATGCCCATTGACTCTAGGTCATCAACTGTATACAGCTGGGGAACTAAACCAGAGGTCTCCAAGGTTCTCCTATTTGGATGACGCGCTGTAAAGTTTGGTGTTTAACCTAGGTAAAGAGGGTCGGTAATGGGTACGCACTAAGATCGAAGACACCTGGCCTTGCCTGTCTTTTTTCTTTATCCCCAGGTCTTTCTCTCGTCAGCCATTCACTACTTCCTGTTGCTTGTGTCGCTGGTGTGGGTTGCGTCAATCGAGATGCTTTGGCTGATTCATCGAATTGTATTCGGCCAGGTTGTCCTGGCTTCATCCCAGTCTTGAACGGTGTGACGAAAGGTGCAGGCGTTCTTTTCAGACCATTGCCACGCTGCAGAATATCAGCAGGGCGAAGGGGAGTGGAGAAAGAAGGGAGCTCAGTTGGCTGAACAGTTGTCGATGGTATAGATGCAGGTGTGATAGGTGTAGAGGCAAGAGGATGCTGTGAAGACGCGGTGTGTTGTGACAGGGTAGGAGTGAATTTGGAAAGACCACCAGTACCAAGGCGACTTCCAGGATTAAGTGGTGAACCAGGAAGAGTACCGTTAACCAGGGCTGGGGCTTTATTAATCAGAGGGGATTTGAAAGGCTTCGCGTTCCGGCTGATAAATAGATTAATAGCTGGTAGTGGGGAGGATATAGTTTTAGCCAGCATGGAGGGACGCGAAAAGCCGAGAGGAGTCGGTGTATTAGGCGAATTCAATGAATTCTCAACTGCACGCAACGCTGGTCGACCAGGCGAGAGTTTCAAAACACTCGACGCAGGTTTAAATACATTTTCCGAGCCCACCATTGAAGACGTTGTCAGAATGGTACTGGTGGAGTCCGCAATTTCAGGATCTTCTTGCCAGATCTCCTTCATCTTTTCTCTAGCTTGGGCAAGCGCAGCACTGGAGGGGGCAATCAACCCTTTATTAGAGGCCTTGGTAAAGCCAATCGGCGCTGAGGTTTTTATGGTCGAGAGTTTAGCGGCGGCCGTTTGAAAGGCAACTGGTGGAACATGGGAAGTTGGTTGGAACCAGGAATCAAAATCCTGTTCTGGTGGTTCTTGGGGAGATGGAGAGCGTTCAGAACTGCGAGAATCCTGCAGCATTTCTAGGCGCATAGATGAGGCGGCCGCAAACCCTAGCCTGGGCAACACTGACGAAGCAGCGGTGAACGAATCATACGTATGCTTTGCGGTTGTGAATCCAGTTGTGAATGGATTGTCCGGGTCGTCTGAGAGTTTGGAGGTACTCCTCAATTTAGATGGGGAGGAGTCTAAGACATTCTGTCAGCAAAAAGGTTGCATTCGGTAACTGAAGACACCGTTTCAAACCTGATGAACAATTCTCCGCCCTGCTGTCAGGATGACTACTATCCGGGAACGCCTTCTTCGGTGACTGCGAGGATTGAGACAATCTGGCGTCCAGTGCATCAAATGCAGCAATGTCGTCCTGACTTAGGTCTCCGAGTTGCTCGTCGTAGGTAGGTGAAGACAGTCGTTGCCGCTTTCTGACTGGGGAGCTCAATGGTGATGAGTCTATGTTAATGGCATCAGATACGCAAAATGAAGAGCTGATTTGGCTTTAACCTGGGCTGCGCATTTGGGCAGACTGATTGTCAGTATAATTTGTCGAAGAGATAAAGCATGAATGAGGCCCGTGGCCACTGCCAGGTTTTCTGAGGTGATCAAACCGGGACCAACACAGAACGCGTCCTGTCACGTTACTGCAAAACGTGACGTGACGTATCACGCATTCGGACGTCACACTCTTCATCAATGACTTTCATTCCGGACAGGAACAACGGCAGGCTCGGTGGAATAAATGGAATAGATTGTTGTGGGTCCACCCTTTTCTGAGAATGTCCCGCTTTATGCACGGCGGTGCTGGTGGATTGTTGTGTACTGTAGTAGCCTTTGAG
This sequence comes from Hypsizygus marmoreus, assembly GCA_013433165.1. Lineage (NCBI taxonomy): Eukaryota > Fungi > Basidiomycota > Agaricomycetes > Agaricales > Lyophyllaceae > Hypsizygus > Hypsizygus marmoreus. The sequence continues at coordinate 3,203,199 of CM024086.1, forward strand.
TAGCCTGTGTAGTTTATTTTTTCTCGGGCCGCTTTTTGTCCAAATAACAAGCAAGCGGCATTGTATTCGAAACCCCTACAACCGTGGCAGCGGCTTATATAGCGCAAGACAAGTGTTAGGAAGCCAACGAGGCCGAAGGTGTGGTAAACTGACACAGTGTTTTTACCTTCTGACATAGTCTGACATCTCCCGTCACGCTCACTTCCAGTGCTTCACCCACATTGTCCAGCTATGAACGGAGCCTCATCGAACCACCCTCAAAACACCACGACAAGGGTGGCGAAACCTCCTCCAGTAGGGCCTACTCCACCAGCACCTGCCACCGCACCCCCCGTACCTCCAAATCACACCAATGCACCCCCACAAGCAAGTCGACCGAACCAACCTCACAGTCACACTCCTGGTACAAATGGACATCATCACCATGCGCCAAAGGGAAAGAAGAGGAATGACGTCCCCGTCGATCCCGCGACTATGTACGAGAGTCTGAAGAATAGGATTGCTGCTCTCGAGGAAGAGGAAGTCCTAGAGGAAGAGGAGGAGAGAAGATTTGGTGCGTCCGATCGAACTCACCTTGCCTGCACATTCTTTATGTCTTTCTGTCCAGCCGAGGAAGCTCAGAAGTCGGTGAAAGGCATGGAGGAAAATGCCATCCACGGGAAATATATCGAACTGGTCTGTGTTTCGCATGGCCATATACACACTGCTGTTTGACCCGTTTCTCTCCAGTTTGCAGAGCTCAAGCGCTTGGAACGAGAGCATGCAAAGGAGAAACAGAAGCTCGTGAAGGACAAGGATGCAGGTAAATTCTTGATTCCAGCTCAAACCTCCCCACCTTGATCAATCCCAATGCTACACAAGCCAAGGGCCAGCTCACAAAAGCGAACCAGACAAAGACCAAGATGGAAAACCTTGCCAGAGAGTTACAGAAAGTTGGTCTACATATTTCGTCCTATTCTGCAACTAACGCAGTCTTATAGGATAACAAGCGACTACGGGTAAGACAAATGATGCATTCAATACACCTTTCTTGACCCCCCAAACAGGAAGATGGAAAGCGACTGGCGCAAAGCGTCGAGGAAGCGCAAGACGAGGTATTGACATTCAGCCTCAGCCCCGAACCCCCCGTTGATACCCGTTCACCGCCCAGCTCTCGCAAATGAAGAGCGACCTCGCGAAACGTGCCGACAAAGCGAAGATGCAAGACGTCAAATACCGAGAAATGCCTGATATTGTCGTTAAGGTCGTGTGTCGCTATCGAGCGGAGCTATTCTTCAAAATATCTCGTAAGACCAAGCTTTCGAGACTATTTAATGCCTGGACCGACAGGATGGAACGCCCGGCTGGGAAGAAGACAGGCGGCGGGGATGGGGTGGGAGGGAACCAGATGAATGGGTCAGCAAAGTCGGAAGCAGCAAGTACTCAGCCGTCAGGGACTTCTGGGATAGCGTCGACCATGCAGTTCATCTTTACCCATAATGGGAGAACTGTGGAGGCCGATCAGACACCAGAAGAGGCTGGGATGGAAGATGGGGATGAGATTCTCGCGGTGGAGATGATGGACTTGACAGAGGGCCCCGGAAACGAAGAATGGGTGAGTGGTTAATGGTGTTTCACATAACTGTTGTCGCCGAACGGCGGCGAATAGGTCGAACAGGTTGAACCTCACCGTGAAAAGTTGAAGAAGACTTGGACGAATGATCCGAGAGAGTGAGACTCGAACTATTGCCCAAGAATATTTCTTTACTGCGACTGACATGAACAACAGAGCAAAAAGAACTCTGGAAGAGATCTTCGACGGAGTGTATGTCGTTTTTGATTCCCCCCTGCCCCCGCCCACTAACTCTTAACTAGTGTACGAGAACGGCTAAAGGAAATTCTTCGCCAGTACGAGCTTCGAGAACGGCATTTCGAGTGTGTCATCCGGTCTAAAGAGTTGGAAGTCCTGCTATCTCGAGCACGAGCCGCAGAACAAAAGCAGCTCGCCGACGGCGAAAAGACTCGCGCTGATAAACAGGAAGAGGAGGTACGCGTCCGTCTGCATGAACGTTAGCGTCTCTTAGGTTCGATTACTTCAATCTCCGCTTCCTTGCTGTAGAATCAACAACTCAGAAAGGAGTTGGAGGACGCGCAGAATGGGCAGACGATGCTCATTGACAAGCTTATAACATGCTGTAAAGAGGTGAGAATTTCCCGTGCGCGCCATATCGATATTCTGAAGGAAAAACTGATTCAGATAATACAAAAGCCTAATGCCGAACGTACGCAGCGTCTCTTCGCGTCCCTTCGGGAAGAGTTGGAAAGGAAAGGACCTCGAGGGACGAAGAAGCTGCCCGATGGCCCTGTTGGAGGTTGATACTTGTTCCTGTCATCCAGCTGGCATGGCACAAAATATACAATCTCCATCTCTTCATTCCTGCCGAGTCAGATACTTGAGAAATTCAACATTACACTTCCGTAGTAGGTCCATTATGTGGTAAGAGTCCCTGAAGATACTTGAAACTATGGGTAAACTATGCTAGAACGTCCAATTCCTCTACGTGCTCCACATACCCAGACTTCGTAAATGTCTTCCCCTTCACGCTTTCCAAACCTTCTCCGGCGTAGCTAACCAGTGGTGAGATCTCAATCTCCACTTCATCGTTGACGGTAGCTCCAGCCTGCTCCAAGAATCTCTTGTGCTGAGCTATGAGATCGCGGCGGCTAGTTTCTGGGTCGTCGGACCCCGTCCCCGGTGCATTCTTCAAAGGACTGAATTCTTCATTCCTCGCAACTTCCAGAACGGCGAATCGTTCGGTGAAGGGGAAAACATCAAACACGAACATCTCAAGTTTCATTCCGTTGGGCTTGCTCGGCTTGACGAGCTCGCCGCTCTCGAGATCGATGTGAGGGATCTTCTTCCGAGCGATGTGGAACGCGAGCTCCTCTTCGAACGCCTCAACTTCGTTGAGGAACGTGGTCGTGTAGAAGTGGTTCGCGATATTTCCAGCCCTGAAAGTGAGGTCGCCTGTCTCGGAATCCCGCCTCTCCGCTTGCTCCTTGGAGATTTCTGAATATTCGACAACGCTAAATTTCGAACCGCGACGAGCGACAACGCCAACTGATTCCGTCGGGTGCGTCTTCGGAACAACCTTGGCAGCACAGTCCGCTTGTTTCTGAATACTATATCCAAGGAAAACAGGGTCCGCAACTCGGACGAGGCAATTGTCGACACAGTATGCGTGCACGTATAGCACCTTTCGCGCGGCGAGATCGGATAGGACCGTCCTCGAGGGGTCCTTAGGAGAAATGGGGGAGCGAGTTGCGGCGTAGAGTCCACCGTTTCCGTCAGGGGCGACGGCTACGTGATAGGGACTTTCGAGGAGCACTTTGCCATCCATCGTAAGGCAAGGCAATGTACCTAATCACGTCTAATGTCAATGTCCATTTCATCGATTAGCGTGGCGTATATTCACCTTGCTCGAAGATTATTACGTTCTTCGGGTCCAGCCCAAAGTACGAGTGTGAAGAGAAATAGGTCTCTGTCTCACGACGAGTGGGACCGCTGGTCATGACGTACCAAGGAATCACGACGGATCCAACGGGTTTGCCGGCCTCCTGTTCTGCGACCGTCTGCAAGCGAGTGATACGTTCCGCCTGGTATTGGAAGAGAGATTTGTGTGAGGGCAAGCCAATGTCGTAGCAACCCTTGGGTGCGCTGCTCCCAAGCCTTGTTCCCTGTCCGCCTGCCATCAAGAGCACACCAACTTCGCCCCGCGCGATGGCTTCCAGACCGATTCTGCGCCATTCTGCATCCTTCTGAATTACCCCCACCGCGTCCGATGCACCTTTTGGTAGAGGTTCTATCGATTCTGCTGGGGAGTCGGATGTAGATGCAGCGGATTCCGAGCCTATGGCTTTCTTGTAGATGCGATTGACGCGTTCGATGTCGAGAGATTCGAGTTGGCCAGTGAGGGAAGCCCGCTCAACCTCAGATAATTGGGACCAGAATTTGAAGAGATGGTCCTGACCAGCAGCTTGATAGCGAGTGCGAAGGGCGTCGATGGACATGATGGTTTTGTTGGAGGCGCGATGACGGTACTGAACATTATATAGGTCTTCATGATGCCCGGTGTTTGCCGGATTGAACGTCCGTTGTGAACGTTTGCAAAATGCTGTGGGCACTGAGCACGTTGCGTTGGAATCCATCACCGCTGAGCTCTCTCTGCAAAAACATCATCAGGAATGTACAGGTTCAGCCTTCATGCCACACCCTGATTTCGTTCCGAAGGAATGCGGACGCGCTTTTTCTTGGATTGACCGCCATGAAGGTGTGGCATACACGAAGTGCACAGAATTCCAAGATTTCACTGTTGGGACGCGTCTTTTACTCATGAATACCTCTCATGGCTTCCTTCGGCCCATCACCTTGCTCAAGGAGGAGTCCAGGTCGAAAATATCTACCCCACGTTTACACGTGGCTCACACGCCCAGTGACCCTTCATTTGGCTTCTGTTGTCCTTGCGACCAATCCTTCTTGCTCGCTTGGCCCTGCCGGCAAAATGTTAACGGGAGCTCAGTTTGCTGGTGACAGGTGTGCGCTGGCATTCCAAAGCAAGCATTCTTGGCCTCCTTGCTGCCGCTCTCAGCATGCAGGAATGAAAGTATCATGCGTGTGTCCTTCTCACGTGTGCTCCGACAGGACTGCTCTCCAGTCCTTGCCAGTAGCTATAGCGTGTCCGGTGCGTCGTCGTTTGACATGATATCCGGGGTTATTATTCTTAATGCCGTAGCCTTTGTACGTCCTAAAGCTTCTCCTACCAGGAGGTAGACGCGAAACGATGCATGTGAACTTGAACGATGCGGCGTGTTCGGACATTCCACCAGGATCCTGTTCGTAAGCCTTATTCTTATTCGCCTTGGTATATTGCCAGAAGCACATGGACCGATCAGTCCTATATTTTTTTAGGTTTGACGCTTTGACGCAGGACGTATAAATGGACATTCATACCAAGTCCTCCTCAGGCCTTTCATCTCCCTTCAATGGCCCCCATCCGTGTTTTAGCAGCGCTTGGATCTTCTCTTCTGCCATCTCTAGTTGGCGCGCTTACGTATGGATTTCCTTACGGTTCACAGAAAGTCCGAGGTGTCAATCTAGGTGGATGGCTTGTACTTGAGGTTTGTCGACTGCGAGTCCCCTTGGACGAGCTTTTCACAAGTCCGATTTTTAGCCGTGGATTACACCCTCTCTGTTTGACAACACGGGCGATTCACGCATCATAGATGAATACACGTTTGGCCAGTTCCAAGACCGAACCAAAGCTGCCAACACGCTCAAGAGCCACTGGGACACGTGGATAACCGAAGCCGACTTTAGAGCTATCGCTGCCGCTGGGTACATACGCACTCATATATTTGTTGTAGTCTGCTGACTCGTTACAGGCTCAATCATGTCCGAATCCCTATCGGGTATTGGGCTTACGATGTGTCTGCAGGAGAGCCATACATACAAGGGCAACTTCCATACCTTACCAAGGCCATCAAATGGGCTGCTCAATATGGTCTGAAAGTTATCATTGATCTTCACGGTATGTGCTTGCTACCGGCAACTTCCCACTAGCCCTTCTCATTTTACAAACAGGTGCTCCTGGTAGCCAGAATGGGTATGTGTTATATGTTAAGGCGTTCCACTCAACCTCATGGAAATGGTCTTGTAGCTTTGACAACTCTGGCCAAAAGCTGTCAAACCCGTGAGTTTTCCCTGTCGAACAAATTAATGTTAAGCCTCCATTAACGCAGATTAAAGGACGTGGCACACTTCCCAATCTTATATTGCTCGAACCAATGCTATCATCAAAAGAATAGGCAGTACCTACAAGGATCAGACATCAGTGGTGGCGGCCATTGCACCTCTGAATGAGTAAGTTATGTTTAAAGTGTATATTTATTTCCACTCCCAACATGCATACACGTAGGCCTGCAGGCTTCCGCGGAGCTGATGTTCTTAGTGTAACAAGACAGGTCGGTGATCGGCATGCTTTGCTTCGACACATACCTGATGAACGAGTCTCCATAGTACTGGTACGATAGCTACGGGAGCATCCGGTAAAGTTGTGATACTCTACTTAATGAAGGGTGAGCTAATCCCTCGCTTCTAAGCTATTCCTACGGTACCTCACAGCAGAGTAACACCGTTGTCGTTCTGCATGATGCGTTCCAGTCTCTCAGTTACTGGAATGGATTCATGTCTTATCCTGGCTGGGAAGGTGTGATCATGGATACTCACATTTACCAGATGTTCTCTGCTGCCGTAAGTCTCTTCCAAGTACACCTTAATGCCGCACAACTCATTGTCCCACGACTCACAGGAGAATCAGCGGACCGATGCCCAACATATTCAAAATGCTTGCAGCAAGGCAGGCTCACTGACCAGCTCCAGCCTTTGGGTTATCGTGGGCGAATGGACCCCTGCAGCCACCGACTGCGCGAAGTACCTCAATGGTCGTGGTGTTGGCTCACGTTATGATGGGTCGTACCCAGGTTCCACCCGTGTGGGCAGCTGCACGGGCAAGACCGGGAAAGCATCGACATTCAGCGCAGCATATAAGACTTTCCTCAGACAGTATTGGGAGGCACAGACCAGCACCTACGAGAAAGGTCAAGGGTGGCTTCAGTGGACGTGGAAGACCGAAATTGCCGATGAGTGGTCGTACCAGGCTGGCTTGAACAATGGATGGATCCCCCAGAACCCCACTACTCGCCAATACCCCAATATCTGTGGATAATCGTTTTTATTTTTCCTTCATGCTTTTTTTCGCTCTGTTTCATCATCCGTGATACCATGTCCATTCCGCTATTCTTGGCATACCCCTCATTTTTATTCAGTCAAATTATTATCGATGTTTTGCGTGTTTCGTCGAAATCCTTCCTGCCGAAAGAGAAGTCAAAGTCGGAGATATCTTCACGATCTCTGAGCGAGCAATGCAGACGTGTGGGTGAAATTAATGTATGTCTAGTAGAGAATAGCCAAGAACAAGGATCCTCCCGACGAACCTATGGCAGTTGTACCTCAGAATCGTCAAGGGCTGTCTCTCGTCCTCTTTTGAAATCCTTGTAAAGGCCGATAATAAGGTCGTTTGCAGTCAGCGTGATAATGCTAGAAAGCCGGGGTCATTAGTTCATCACCAATGAGTGATCTATCGAATGGTATGAGTTACGTGTGTGGGGCAATGCGCATAAAGTGCGCTGTTGAACCTGATAAGATTATCGAGAATGTCAATGATGAAGGCACAAATTGAAAGAGCAGATTCTATACCTTTGTACAATCCCCGAACTCCTTCTATTTTGAAGGTTTTCCATATACAGTCTATCGGATTCTTGTAGAGTGTACCCTGTAGCCTGCCGTCCGGTGTGCGTATGGTCGGTTGGTTGTACATGCGCGTGAGAGCCTTTCGGTTGTTCGATAAGAAGACAAATCCATGAAGTGAAGGTCTATACATACCGTATCTGCAGGCTGCATTGCTAGGCACTACGCGCAAACGCTTGATAAATATAAACCAAGCTCGAAAACAACATGACATACGACACAAGCGCCAGAGATTGAACTACTGGCAAGAAAAGTCCAGGCACTGTTGGCTGGAAGGATATCGTGTTTTACAAGCTGAGTTTTGGCGAAATGATAGCTTGGAAGTTGTACCTGAAGATTGGCAAAACGTAAACACTTCTCAGGTTGCGCTAGAAAAGGAAAAGCCATACCGAAGACCCCATTGATGTCCGTAAAATGGCAGCATCTATTCCACGCGCGAGGCCACGGAATCCCTCCGCCCGAAAGATGGTGTAAAGTGCATCGAATGAGTTTTTGTAGAAGTGTTGGGCTCCAACAGGAAGAGCTGGCGAATAGGCCTAGGACACAGTTAAAAACCGAGGACAGTTATTGGCTGTAGAAGCGTCTCATACCTGCATGCGTGCCTTGATCAAGAACAGAGGGTTGCCCAGTGAAGCTATACTTTTTTAATAAACATTATAATGACCCGTGAAGTGCGTGATATCACCTCCTACGGCTCCACTAGTTGCGCCTGCTAGTACAGACGTGAATGGTATCTGTTCTGCGGCCGAATTCCCGAACCACTTATTGAATGTGTGCCTAAACGGCTCATAGAATCCTGTGGAGGTTCAACGCGCCTCGACTCATGTCGTAAATTAGGGATACTAGAGTGCCTACTGACCAAGTCGTGAACCATTCAGCAGGATCTGCATGCAGGGATTCTCGTCAAGAGTCAGAAACATACTTCGTAACAGAGCCGCTCACTTGATATGCATACTGTAAAGGACGTCAATGAAATAATCCATCCAGACTAACACCATAACGCACTGCAGGACCAAGACCTCGTTGTACACCCCGCACACCCTCATTTCTAAAAGTCTTGGCGAGAACGTCGATGGCATTGTTGTAAACCTTGACACCACCTCCTTTCGCAAGCTCTCCCTGCAGTTGCAGACGTGTTTTGGCGACCTCAGCGGGGTTGGAGACGGTCACCTGAAATTCAAAGCAAAACGTTAGGAATGCGGGGTAGAACTGGTTAGATGGATCCTTACTGCTATACAGGCAGCGATACCACCACATACAAAGCCCTCAGCAGTTGAGAGGGGTATTGCTTTGAGTGAAACGCCCGAAGTTGAAGCCATGAACGCGTCGAGCAACCTGCAAAGGAGTCGGGACAACGGGAGGAACAAGTTAAATTGCGGCTCACGTGGGCCATTTACATATAGAGGCCCGCGACACCCGGATCGGTCGAAACTTGAAAACTAGCGACCAGCAACGGTCGGAACGATCAGCTCTGGCAGACACTCGACGGCCGCAGCGAGCAACCGATGACTCACACGGCCAGGGCTCCCACATGAACTACTCCCCCAGCACTCGCGTCGTCGTCCTCGTTGGCTTGCTCGCCGTCCTTCTCCCCGTTGTATTTCGTATTATTTCCTCGCCCCTCATTCTCCTCCTCCTCTCCCCCTTAATCCTCTTTCTCCTTGGACTTCTCTATCTATCCTTGAACCTCTTTCTTGGACACCTCGTGGACAAGAGATCCACAGCAACTAATCATCTGCAACGCGCCTCACGCCCCTTTGCCTTCTCAACTCCAGCAGCTTGGCAAGCAGTGCTCACGAGATCACAATGGTCGCAAAATACTCCGCAATCGTTCCCTCCGTTATGCCCCAGTGCCCCTCTCGTGTCGTCTGCCTTGAATGACATACTCATCATGATTGTAAGGGATTTTGTGTTGGTGTGGTACCAGGACCTTTCCTCGTCGCCATCGTTCCCAATGGCTGTTTCGTCGGTTCTCCACGAGTCTCTTGAGCGTCTTCTTGACCGGGCTGCAACTGTTGATATCTCGGTGCTTGTCGTCAAACGAATCCTTCCGAAAGTCACTGCCCATATCGAACAGTTCCGACAGTCAGAAGTCGCGCTTCGTGGTGCTGGGTTGGAACGCAAATTGACACAATCGGAAGAACTTGATCTACTTCTAGCCAGTCGGTACTCTGGAAAGGGTGGAGGGAAACTACACCCAGCCATCGAGAACTTGTCCACTACGTTCACAAAGCAGACAGAAGAGATGCATCTCAGACAGCTGGTCGAAAAAGCGCTGCCGCACGTTCTTCCGGAGACGGAAGCAAGAAGTCAAGCTTTTAAGCTTGTCGTGCGGGAGGTTGTCGTCTGTACCGTGTTGCAACCCCTCATGGACATGGTATCGGACCCTGACTACTGGAATCGTGCTATTGATCAGGTGGTATGTACCTTGTATCGATCTTACGTCGTAGCAATGTTGACTTTATTTTTAGGCTGGTGCTGCTATTCATCAGCAGTAAGTCGCTGTAAAGCCCACAATGGACAGTGAGCTAATTTACAACAGGAAACTGATCACCAAGGTTCGAAATGTATTAGAAGCACAATCTCCTCGACCGCAGTCACGAATATCGACTGTAGCTCCCGTTTCCACTGAACTCATCACGATCCGAACGGATATCCGGCAATTTGAATCCTTTCTTCGGAGCATCAACAGATGTTCCTCTTTACTCGACGCTCGAAGGCTAAAAAATGATGTCGTTGGTGAGATTCGGAGAACGAGAATGCTTCTTGGTGTGTGGGCTTTGATACTCGTATCCTGCCATCTATTTAACCTTCACACATCAGCAAATCATGACAAAGAGGATTGGATAAATGGGGAGAAGACTGAGGATGTGGTGGCATTCCTTGACAGACTTTACACAGCTAAACGCAAGGTCGAGGAAAGGATCGTTGTCTTGGGAGGGGACGATGCTCGTGAAGCAGTACGTTCTGAATAACCGCCCTGCAGAAGTGATGACTGAACTTTTTTGCAGAGACAAACGACATATCAGGACACTGATCAAAGGTCTGGATTGACCCTCCGCGACATTCTCAGAAACCCTAGCTCGCTTTCATACTTCATGGAGTTTATGGATCGTCGTCATCGCTCATTGCTAGTTCAGTTCTGGTTGACTGTGGAAAGCTTCAAAAACCCTCTTGAATCTGTTGACTCTGAATCATCTGGTGATGAAGACGAGCAGATACAGGATCCCTCCAGCTATGCCACGGTGAAGGAAGACATATCCATGATTAATGATCTATATTTCTCGCGTTCAGCCCACCATCCCGCACTCGCCTCCATATCCAAAAGGCACGTCGACCTAATTCGTACCTTTGCCGAGAGTGACTCCCTACCTTCTGCCGCTGCTCAGCGGAAGGTACGCAGAAGTGTCATGTTAGCTCAACGGCAGGTCGAGCGAGACATGGAGCAGGATTTCGAGGATTTTGAACGCTCAGAGCTCTGGTTTCGTGCTATTGGCGACACAGATTTTGGCAGTCGCATAGCCCCTGCAATTGAATACTCAGTAGCGAAAGACAGGGATCCAAGCTCAAGCTCAGCGTTTCCGCCGCCGATACCCCATAGCAAGCATAGCTATTCAGCGTTGCAAACGTTGGTACCCGATCCATTTTCCGCCCCAGAAATGCAGAGAACAGCTAGCTCGAGTTCTTATCACTCTACCGGCTCAGCGTCGTCAAGTCAGCGAGCACTACCCTCGAATATTGAGGTTTTAATGTCCCCCATTTCCGATGCGTCTTCAGAATCATCTCGACCTCCGCTATTCGACGACCCTGAAGATCAGCAGCAAAGAGAAGAGGAGAAAAGGATGGAAGCGATCCAAGCAGCATTGACAGATATAATGGCTCTGGAGCAAGAACGTGCAGATAAACCTTCGAGGAGAGAAGGCAGCTCCAGCCGACCCAAACTTGCCCGTCCCCCTGACCGCGGGAAACGGCGCGCGGTCTTTGACGATGACCAGGACGACGACGATGCTGAGGACGACGTGGATGCAGATGATGCCGGCCACGAAGACTCGCATGACGGTCATGGATCGTTTCAACTCGCTGCTCCAGGCGACCTGCAGCTATCTTATGAAATTGCTCGTCTTGGGGATAATATCGCCAACTTGGAGGCGCAAAATATTATGCTCGAGACTCTGATTAAGAAGGCGGAACTGACAGGCGATACTCAGGAACTTAAACTTCTCGTGAGATCCAAGGCTGCCATGAACAGGGATCTCCGGGAGCTCAAGTTCCAGAAGCTCCAGTATGAGCAGCAAGAGTCTGCCAATCGGCTCTTTTCGGATCGAACAAGGGTTTCCATCCTGAGCTCAACCGTTGGGGATGAGGAGGGGAAGTCTGTCGTTCGATATCTCATTGAAGTTCAGCAGCTTGCTCCAGATGGTGGCCATGCCTCTGGTTGGGTTGTTGCGAGGCGATATAACGAATTTTTCAATCTACATAACAAGTTGCGCGAACGCTATGGACTCGTGCGGAACCTGGATTTCCCTGGGAAGCGCCTTGTCACCTCGCTTTCCGGAAGCTTCTTGGATACGCGGAGAATTGGGTTGGAGAAATATTTGCAGGTGCGTTTAGCAATGAATTGGAGGAGTCGCAACTCATGTCTGAATTATCCAGAGTGTGATCGCAATCCCCATCGTTTGCGAGAGTGATGAGCTTCGAGCCTTCCTTTCACGCGACTCCCCCTTCGTTGCTTCCGATCCACAAACACGGACCAAGGGACCATCCTTCTCTGGCACTGACCTTGTCCGTAATGTATACCGCTCAGTTGCGGAGAGCATCGATGATATGTTTTTTGGTCCATCAATGCTGGATGTTATGATCCAGCGATTGACACGACAGGCTGCCGAGTTTGCTGGAATCGTTGGTTCCGGCGTTACCGACGAAGACCTCGTCGCGCAAGCTTTGAATGTATCTGGGAAAAGCCCACCCGATGCTGCGTTCCTGCAGCTCTCCGGTGATCTAAAGCCGTTGGAGGGCGAGACCAGTACATCAACCTTCTCAGCGCCCATTTGCGATCTGTTGCTGGCGATATTTGAGCTCAACAAGAAGAATAACTGGCTGCGACGTCAAGCTATTGTGATTATATTGCAGCAGGTCCTTGGTGGTACAATTGAACGGTTAGTTGTCATTTTGTCGTCAAACATGAGGAAAGCTTATTTTTGTCATTAGGAAAATTCGTGAAAATGTGAAGGCGCTACTGGAGGAATCACGCGCCCTATCCTTTATCAAGATCTTCCGTGATAGCTTGTGGCCTGGCGGCAAACTCAAGCCACCCACCCCACCTCGTACTTCAGAAGAAAAACTCCGCACTCGCGATGAGGCAAACCGAAAGCTATCGTCTCTCGTTCCTGGTGAGTTTGTATGTCGCACTGGTTCCCACAGCACATAACTTTTCCTGCTTCAGACCTTGCTGCCAACATGATTGGTCGATCGAATGCCCGTCGAGGAGCCCGACGAATGTTTGCAGTCCTACAAAACCGACGTTTAAACCAACATATCGCGTATACAGTTGTGGATGAGGTTAGTCACGCCATTTTTAAAGAGAGGACAACACCCTGATATCGTTCTTTCCAGGTCTTTGCCGCGCTCTTCCCCGAATCGGCTACAAATCCGTGAGGCTAACAAAAAGCCATCACCCTGCACTTATGCACGTCAACGTGCACGCAACCTGGACAATTCATTGCCCTTTACCTACGTCTACCATTATCGCATCACTTGATTTTTCTATACTAATGTCATCCTTTGGAGTCTCGTGCGACACGGAGGGTGTCTGCTCTGCAGAGTTTGTGTCTCCCTCTTCAATGTGTATTTTTTTGGGTTTCGGTCTACGATGTGTCATGACTGATGAGGCGCTTGGGTCATCATAGCTACGTGGTTGTATCGTTAGTTAATGATCGGTTATGTTTAGTGTTACATACACTTTTGTTGCGTGAAGGACGAATCCTCCGGAACCAGACGTCATCATCATTGGATGCGTTCGCCCAGGTAAGACCTTCGGAGTGTCGGTCAATAAATAAAGATGCAATGGCAACAACGTTACCTGATAGCGACGTAGAAAAGACTCTGTCACACTTGGACAAAGGTACTGAGGATCTCCACGCATTTGTGTTTGAAGGTCCGCCAAAATCTACCAACAAAATGGTCATGGTGTGCACGTAGACGTTGAAATGAGTTACACATACTTGAACATGCGGACTATGGACGACAATGGAACCAGAGCCCCCCACATATGGCACTAATTTCTCGAGGATCGACCAGGAATCATATTCGCTGGCGACTATTAGTCTGCAAGAAAAAGATTCAGTTGACATCGATCTACTGACCCATACTAACACTGACCCATCAAATTCGCCACTGAAAAGTTCTTCTCGTGTATTCGACAGTAAATCAGTGACCGCTTTACGCTTGTTAAGACGCGATTTCTGTCTTTCAGAACGTATTTGGTCTGTGGGGACGTCAGAAGGAGGCAATACTGAAGACACATCAGAAAAAATAGTCTTTAGGAGCAACAGAGACAAACTAGGTGTATATTCCTCTTCTGCTGTGGCCCAATTCAGAGAGGCAAGGACTCCGGAAGTAATTTGTGATCTAAAATTCATGTTTGCCATTACCGGATATGCTGGGGGAGAATCGGTGTCGCAGATAGTTATTAGCCTGCCTTCTCCTGGATTCAAAGTCATTTAACGAGAGCGAGAATCGCGAGGCTCTAAATTGCACACCTCCCAAGCGCTCCAATATCCCTGAAACCACCAGTCCAGATGCATCATCTACGGCGATATATCTCCCTCCTGGCCGTATATTTGCTAGATTCAAAATTTGAGAGAGCGAGTCTGGTCGAATATCGCGAATACGATTTTGATCCTTGTTAAACCAGTATTCGCACACGTTGAAGAGTGTCGGCTCTATTGTCGTGAATGACTTTGAATATCTATAGACAAGTCAATACGTCGTACACTGAACAGTCTAATAATACCGTACTTGGCTTCCTTCCGCTTTTTGTACTTCTCTTTGCTGTATTCGGTTTTCAAGGAATAATTGGCGTGCTGTTCTATCTGCATTTTGATCATATCCTGAATGACCTCGCGTCATTGATACGGCTTCAAAATTTTGGTGAATCGAACGTACCGAAACATGGACGCCAGACAACTTCAACTTCTGTATTTCGTCTATTGTCAGAGGTTGTACAAATTCCCCATCGTTTATAAGCTCGTTAGTGGCTTCTGTGTCCTCTGTTTGAAAGTGGAGTATGAAGTCGGCATTTTTGCATAGATGGGTATATGGCAGCCTACCGACTTCCTGCAAAGTACGAGGGGGCATGATTTTTAATTTCTTGTCGACCATTTCATACGTTAGTCCGCATGGCTCGCCGATCAACTCATTAGCGTAGAAATATCCTAGCCGTCCGACACTGACTGTGCTACATTGATGTTAGCGAGCGTTTCCGCGAAAGTGTGCACACGAGCGTACGAGTCTTTCTCCAGTTTAACGCCTTTGATATCACCGTTCGGTAGCTTCAACAAAACCATATCCCCTGGTTGGATGTTCGGCGCCCTAGTATCGTGGTCAGGCAACGGAGATCCATCGTGATTGTCCATAATAGTGGGCTTGGAAGTGAGAGAGAGTCCGGATGTCGGAAGGTCAAGTGCAAGTACTTCAAGCTTCAAGTGTGGCATTGTATCCTCTTCTCAATCCCCTCATCATCCTCATCATCGATAATATCTCATCGCGATGGCCTCGAGGGACGAAAAAAAGGGCAATACACATCAATGGGAAAAACCCATCGGCACACGCGAGGGGTCTATCTTGCCCGACGAACTTTCCTATCTAATCACCGCCTTCCTCCCATCTCATACTGTCGATGCTCACTCGAAGGCCTACCTCACTCTGTCTGCATTTTGCCAAGGCGTTAGATCCTCTCAGACCGTTAAAGGAAAAGACCCTGATCCCGGCACAGAGGCTCTGGTCAGGGCATTCGGGCCGTCTGTGGTGTCTCGACTAGCAGATACGGATGAGAAAGCTGTACTTGAAAGTGTGTCGTTCTTGACGGCTCTCTTCCAAGTTGATTGGGAGTCAGCTTCGTCCGTCTTCCAGCAAGATGGAGTTCTCGAGGCAATCATGGACAGCGTTGACCTTGCTCCGTCTGGGGAGTTGGCTCAAAACGTTGCCCAACTTTTGTCGCAGGCTTGCGGACACAAGCCATGCCGAGCAATCTTGACTTCACAAGCAATCAAGTGGTTAGATTTTGCATCCTGCAAGACTTCAGATCAGAAACTCTGCGCCCCTGCAACCACTGCTCTCATAAAGCTCTCCAAGGGTTCAGCTGTCGACAACTCAGAAATCACTGGAGTGTCACAAGGCGGCGATATTCAAGGTAGTACAAGGAAGGACGAGGACCTTGCTGCTGTGATGAAGGATATCGTGGTTTCCGGAATTGATGCCGCCTCCACCTCCGATGCGGTGGAAGGACTAGCATATCTCACTGTTGATCCAGAAATCAAGGAATCACTCTCGCGCGACAAGCGATTCCTGCAAAGACTTTTCGCACTTGTTCCTCACCACAAAGGTGCAGCTTCAGTCGAATCAGACCAACCTGTAACGACCCTCGTTTTCGGGATTCTTGTCATCATCTCAAATCTATGCGCATACCGCCCTCACCTCACTGAAGAACAAGCGCAAATGCAGAAACTGCGACAGATGGCTAATGCAGCCAATTCCACGGTGAAGACGCCTGCTTTCGAATCTGTCGATAATGATGATAGGCATGTCCGAACTCGAGTTCGACGACTAGTAGATGCTGGAGTCTTGGAGGTGTTTCCAGCTGCTATCAGGACCGATAGCCCGGGAATTAGGGTTGCATCTGGAAAGGCCCTGCTCAGCATTATCGAAGACAAAGAAAACAGAGGCAAGGTCCTTCAAAGCGGAGGGGCGAAGATTCTTACTCTGATCATTAACAAAGCAATGTCAAAGCCATCATCAAATTCCTCGAGCACAGCACCACCATTCGATCCAGCATATCTCAGCGCAATCCAAGCCCTTGCTAAACTCGCCATCACATCTTCGCCAGTCCAGGTTTTTGGACCAAACGAAGGCGCGATGCTGGACGCTATTCGACCGTTCGCATTCATGCTTGAAGCGTCTTCATCCACTCTCTTACAACGGTTCGAAGCCATGATGGCTTTGACGAATCTGTCCTCTCAAAGCGCTGAACTCGCATCGCGTATCGCGAGTGCCGAAGGCTTGTTGAACAAAGTTGAGTTACTACTTCTGGAAGACCACACCCTCATTCGAAGAGCGGCTATGGAGCTTATATGCAACCTTATCGCGGGCTCCGACGAAGTGTTTGAAAGATATGGGGGTGGAGACAATATGAGTCGCACGAAATCCAAGCTTCAGGTGGTTATCGCACTGTCTGATGTCGAGGACCTTCCGACTCGGCTGGCTGCCTCAGGTGCTGTGGCTACATTAAGTAGCGCACCCAGTGCTTGTCAGGCACTTGTTGCGATTCAGTCTGAAAGACACCGTGTTCTCCCCATCTTATCCCAACTCATCGACCCTTCACCAGCGCGGAGTGATGATTCGGAAGAGGGAGTAAACAGCGAGGTCGACCCGGGCCTTATCCATCGTGCTGTTATATGCACTCGAAATATCTTCCTCAGCATATCCGATAAGGTTCTCCAAAAAAAATTATCGGAGGAGGCGGAGGAAGCAGGGTTGACGCAAGCCCTCTTGAAATTTGTTAGGAGTCAAAGTGGACAAGCAAATGAAGCTGTGCTGCGCCCTGCGCTGGAGGTACTAAAGGTGTTGATGAATAAATCGTAGCTACTGCGGGGAATCCCGATTAATTATCAACAGGAGCTGTAGCATATATGTACTTGTAACTTGACCAAAATTGACATTTCGGACATGGACATCGCAGCAGCTGCAGCGCAACTGCAGCGAAGGCTGTGGCCTCTTGTTGTATTCGGAAGGGGCCGAGCACCGGCTCCGCGCTCCGCTGTGCTTCAATCTTGAAGTCCGATCTGCATAAAGTGGGCTCGCGACTCATATCCACAACCGTCGATCAGTAACATGGTAAGCCAGCGAGCCATTCAGGGTTGCATGTAGCTCACTAAACTCTCGCAATAGGCGCCATCGAAGAAGGCGGGCAAGAAGGTGGCACCTGCAGCCAAGAAGGCAGGTGGCCAGGGGAAGGTTGCGAAGGTGCGTCTACATGTTATTGCCGGCGACGTGAAGTATCTTACAGATAGTTTTTAGGCAGATTGGAAGGAAGGATTCAAGAAGAAACAAGTTGGAGTGTCCGATATGACGCTACTCACGACGATCAGCAATGAGAGCATTAACGAGAACCTCCAGAAACGATGGACCAATGCCGAAATATATACCTATATCGGAGCAGTGTTGATCTCTGTGAACCCTTTCCGAGGTGTGTACACATGTATTACTGCCTTTGATCCTACGTAGGGCTGAAGATTGCAGACCTTGGTATCTACACTGAGGAGACGCTGCGAAAGTATCGAGGGAAGAACAGACTTGAAGTCCCCCCGCATGTCTACAGCATCGCAGAAAGTGCATACTATAACATGAACGCATACCACGAGAACCAGTGTGTCATTATATCTGGAGAATCTGGAGCAGGGAAGACGGAAGCTGCAAAACGGATCATGCAATACATCGCCGAGGTCTCTGGTGGCCAGGATAGCAGTATACAGGAAATCAAAGACATGGTACTGGCCACGAATCCACTTCTTGAGAGCTTCGGGTGTGCAAAGACACTACGCAATAATAATTCAAGTCGTCACGTACGTCAGCGATTGTCAGTAGAACTCATCATCAACTCACTTGCGAACAGGGAAAATATCTAGAGATTATGTTCAACAGCAACGGTGAACCCGTTGGAGCTCAAATCACCAACTACCTGCTGGAAAAGGGTCGCGTGGTTGGTCAAATAGAGAATGAGCGCGACTTCCACATTTTCTATCAATTTACAAAGGGGGCCACGGATGACCAGCGCGGTGAGTTTTGTTTTTCGTTATGGCGTATTTTTCATCGAGCCTGGTCGTAGAAATGTTTGGGCTACAGGGTCCCGAGTCGTATGTCTACACGAGCGCTAGTAATTGCTTGGATGTTTCGGATATAGACGATGTCAAGGATTACCGGGACACGATAGTAAGTGTAATCACCCTTTATACAACACCTCGCCTTATCACCATCCCCATCCCCCCTTCTAGAAAGCTATGGGCATTATTGGTCTTAGCCAAGATGAACAAACTGAAATATTCCGGATGCTTGCAGTCATCCTCTGGTTAGGAAACGTTCAATTTGAAGAAATGGATGATGGAAATTCGAAAATAGCTGACGTCGGGGTCACTGATTTTGTGGCCTATCTCATGGGGGTCGATTCAGACCTAGTTCAAAAGGTCTTGACTTCGAAGATTGTCGAAACACAGCGCGGTGGACGCCGAGGGTCTATTTACGATGTCCCTCTGAACCCTTCCCAAGCATCATCTGGCAGGAACGCACTTGCTAAAGCCATTTATAACAATCTCTTCGAATGGATTGTTTCGAGGGTCAACATCTCCATGAAACCCCGCGCTGCTCATGCTCATATTATTGGCATCTTGGTATGTGATCTTGAAAACTTGAACATTGAAGAATGCTCACTCTCGTCCAGGATATTTTCGGATTCGAAATCTTTGAAGTCAGCTTCTCGATGAATCTCACCTCCATTGCAAGTAACTCATACTTCTTCAGGATAACTCGTTTGAGCAACTGTGTATAAACTACGTCAACGAGAAACTGCAGCAGATCTTCATCGAATTAACCTTGAAGACGGAGCAAGAAGAATATGTACGGGAACAAATCAAATGGACACCGATCAAGTACTTCAATAACAAGATCGTGTGCGACCTCATCGAGGAACGGCGGCCTCCCGGAATCTTTGCTGCTTTAAACGATGCATGTGCAACAGCGCACGCTGACCCGTCTGCAGCGGACAGCAGCTTCATCCAACGAACCTCAATGCTGTCATCAAATCCCCACTTCGAGGCTCGTGGAAGTCAGTTCTTGGTCAAGCACTATGCTGGCGATGTCATGTATAACGTCTCCGGTATGACGGACAAGAACAAGGACTCGTTGGTCAAGGATCTTTTGGACCTTGTTGCGACCAGCGACAATCCCTTCCTCCAGAAATTATTCCCCGACCGGCCAGATCCTAACAGTAAGAAACGGCCTCCGACCGCCGGAGACAGAATCAAAGTAAGCGCGGTATTGTTATTCTCTTTCAACGTCTGACGAAAAGTCTTCCAGGCATCTGCAGGTGCACTCGTCGAGAACCTCATGAAAGCGCAACCATCCTACATCCGCACCATCAAGCCGAATCAGAACCGTAGCTCATCTGAATACGACTCCAAAGCCATTCTTCACCAGATCAAGTATCTCGGTCTACAGGAAAACATCCGCGTTCGGCGAGCAGGATTCGCATACCGGAACACGTTCGAGAAGATGGTTGAACGATTCTACCTCTTGTCGCCCAAAACTTCGTATGCCGGCGACTACATCTGGCATGGCGACTCCAAGTCAGGCTGCCAGCAGATCTTGAAGGATTGTGGTATCGCGAAAGATGAATGGCAGATGGGCGTCACCAAGGCCTTCATCAAGAACCCAGAAACGGTGCGTCTTGACAGTGGCTTGACATGCATTATTACTGACTTCGAGCAGCTCTTTGCTTTGGAGACAATGCGTGACCAATACTGGCACAACATGGCCCGGCGCATACAACGAGCGTTCAGAAACTACATGCGCTACAAGCACGAATGCGCGCGTCGTATACAGCGATTCTGGAAAAACAACAAGGAAGGATTGGAGTATGCACAGAAACGTGATTATGGTCACAAGATCCTTGCTGGAAGGAAGGAGAGGCGGCGGTTCAGTCTTCTCAGCTATCGCCGCTTCATGGGTGATTATCTCGATATCAACGGCAAGAGTGCACTCGGGGAAGAACTTGCTGCGGCTGCTGGGATTGGATGTGAGTAATGTCCTCGCAATGGTTTTTGTCCTTCATGCTGATTGTGCTGTAGCGGAACCGGTTGTTTTTAGTGGCAGGATACAATTACTAGTGTCCAGGCTTGGGCGCTCGAGCAAGCCGAGTCCCCGATATCTCATAGTGGTAAGTGACGATCATCCCATGCAGTCATTCTGTTTATTGGCGGTTCTGCAGACGAACAAGGCTGTTCACATCCTCGTGACGACTCTGAAGGAAGGACATGCGCACACGAGCCTCGAAAGGAAAATACCTCTGGTCACAATTCGAAGCATTGGCATGTCTAACCTCAGGGACGACTGGATGGTGAGTTGCTTTCGCCAGATACAGTAATGACATCAGACTGACTGGGTCGTAAGACCCTGAATGGCCCGACAGTGGAAGAGGGAGATCCAGTATTCAGCTGTTACTTCAAGACCGAGTTGGCAGCCACTCTTCTCCAGCTGACTCAAGCCAGCATCACCCTGTTCATCGGTCCAGCGTATGTGATGCGTATCTCACCTTTGGTGGATTCGTGAAGACTGACCCCGGCTGTTAGGGTTGACTATTCCAAGAAGAAGGACAAGAAGTCGCAGATCAAGTTCCTTAGGGATGAAACCGTTTTGAAAGACGGCGTGTACAAGAGCCACGTCGTTCATGTCGGATCGGGAGAACCCCCCAACAGCCTGTCGCGTCCCCCAGCCAAGAGAAAGCCAGGTGTCGTTCGCCCGATCACGGAAGGCAAACTTCTGCGGGCGGGTGGGCCTGATGTACGTGCTGTTCGTGAATATTTCGATGCCCCAATCCCTAACATATCTTCAAATCATAGAAAACCAAGACGGTGTCGAAACCCAAACCCACCGCACGGGCCCTCCCAGGCCAATCCGCCCCAACGCCCGTCCTCAAACCCACCCCCTCCGCCTCCACCACCACCACCAGCCAACGCGCCCCGCCCGCCCCACCACGGCACACCGCTCCCCCACCTCCCCCTCCACCCCCACCCGCCAAACCCGAAGTCCCCACATACCGCGCCAAGTTCGCCTTCGAAGGACAAGAAGGCGAAATGTCGCTCGCCAAGGACGACGTGGTGGAGCTCGTGGAGAAAGACGACAACGGGTGGTGGCTCGTCAAAAAGGACGGCGCGGAGGGATGGGCGCCTAACAACTACCTCGAGCTCGTCCCACCCAAACCCATCTCCGCCCCAGCCCCGCCTCCCCCGCCTGCCCGCCGTGCACCCATACCCAAACCGATCGTATCGTCCGTCTCCGCCGACGCGTCCGCGAAACCGGTATCGGTGTTCCCTGGTATGATGCCTGGGAACGGGTCCGCCACGCCCTGGAAGAAACCCGGTGCATCCGGAGCTGCACCCACGACGGCGGGGGGAGGGGGAGGTGTGACGAGACCAGCGAGTGCGCCGCTTGCGCCGAAACCGCCTGGACCGCCTGTTGCGACGAAGCCGAGGCCTCCGCCGGTGGGTGCGAAGCCTGGGGGGAAGCCGCCTATACCGGCTGCGCCGAGGCCGGGTGCGGGTGGTGCTGGTGGAGGTGCGGGTGCGGGTGGGAAGGTGGTGAAGCCTGCGACTGCTGTTGGGCATTTGGATTTGTCTGCTGCGGTGCGTGTCTTTCTTTCTCCTATCGTGATTTGTTGGGGTTCTTATGCTTTTTTGTAGTTGGCGAGACGGGCTCAGAAGATCGCGGATAATGAGTGAAATGAGTCAGTGATTACGAGGGGCGAAACGCATTGGATTTGGATTGGGATGGGAAAATCTAAATTTCAGTACTGTATAAAGATAAAGCCTGTTGTATCATGGATGGATGGAGACGAGCGGGAAATAGATGGATTAGATGCAATAATGGGTTTTGCTGTTGCTGCTGCGATTGTGAGAGAAATGACGGCCATGCGTGCTATGTGTAATGAAAGAAAGCCACAGAGAGAGAGAGAGAGAGAGAGAGAGGAGGATGCAGGGGGGGTATCATCAATACGTGATATTATAAGACGTCGACGGTTCCAGCATTATAACGAGGCAGAGAGAGAGAGAAAGAAAGAAAGAAAAAGGCAAACGTGAATCATGATATCTATCAGTGCGAATCCATACTCATAAACGGCGGCGCAGGACTCGAGCGCATCGACTCGCTCGTAAGCGTCATCGCCTCGACCTCGTCCTCCGAATCCAAACTATCCGGGACAGGCACGAGCGCAGGCGACCTCGGCACCACCCCTTCCCCCTCCCCCTCCCCTTCCCCCTCCTCCAGCACAACAGTCGCATGGTCCGACAACCCCCCGGAAGAATCGCGCCACGTCCTCACTTCGTCCGCGCTCAACACCTTCGCCCCGCCCTTCCCGGCGCCCTCCACGCAATCCTGCACCGTCCTCTCCAGCGCACGTGTCCCGCTCTCCAACAGCCCCTCGAGTATGATCTTGACGCGTGTATACACCTCGTCCCCCTCGTCGTTCTCGTTCTCGTTCTCGTTCTCTTGTTGTTCCTCGTCTTCGTCGTCGGCATCGTCGGGGTCGGCGGTGTCGTCGTGCGAGACGGCGCGGAATGTGCGTGGGGGGAGTATGAGTCTGGATTCGCGCAGCTTGCGTCTGAGTTCGCGGATTTCTTTGGCTTGGCGGTGTTTTGTGCTTTCGAGGGAGGCGTTGATGGCGAGCAGGGAGCGGTTCGTTATTTCCAGGTCGGCGATCTGGGGAGTAGGGTTTAGTTCGCATGTAGATGAATGTGGTGTATGATGTGTTACGGTACCTTTCGATTAGACTTGGCTTCGGCTTTGAGTTTACGCTCTGCGGCGTCGACAGGCTCGCCGTCCGTTTCTCGGTCGTGGCCGCTGTCCCCAGAGTGGGTATCCTCGCGTGAAGCAATCTCGGTAGTATATCGCATGAGATTGTCGAGTGTGTTTCGTAGCCTATCCGAATCCCCATTCTGCGACGACAGCTGAGTGCTCGCACGGCTATCCACCGATTCCGCAACATACGACACGGACGATCTGGACACGGAGGAGCGCGAGGAAAAGGATACGGCGGACGCAGGCGGTGATGTTGGCGGGAGGGGGATGGTGGCAGGATCGACCTTGGCGAACCCGTTCTGGCGGGTATATGTGACACGCGAATCGTCCTGCGGCTGCGGCTGCTGGAAGGGCTGGTAGTAGTGGTGGGCTGTCTGTGAGGGACTGGTGCGGGTCGTGGCGAATCGGTGGGGATTGGCGGCGGGTGTTGCGGTCGTTATGGGGTAGAAGATGGGTGGCTTGGAGGATGAGGGTGGGCTGGCAGAGTTGGATACATTGGAGGATACGGATGCTGTCCGGGCTCGTGAGGTGGCTGTACGGGTGCTGGGGACGATAGGGCGAGATGCGGGTTGGGAGAGGGATTCTGTTGTTTGCTTTGCGACACCAGAGACCTTGGCTTTGATGCGGATGGAGGGTGAATGGCTGCGTTCGTGGTCCGAGAGCGGGGGAGGGGAGTGGGACGATCCGGAAGAGACGGTGGACGAGCCTTGGAGGGAGCCAACGGACATGGCATGGTGCAACGACACGCTGCCTTGACGGGGACGCTGCTGCTGCTCGGGGCCGAAACGGTCAATGTCGGAACCAGAGGCCTGGGAGCGGTGGTGGCGGAGGAGCGGCGTGCTGGGGACGGACCTCACCACAGGGGGCCCAGTGACGTTGGATCGGATGGTGGGCCGGGGTTTGGGCTGGTAGGTCGGGGAGAGTGTACCGCCGGCGCGGACACGGGGCGGGGGTTTGGTGGGAGAGGCGGGGCGGGGCGTGGTTGTGGCATCTCGTGCAGTCGCAGGTCTGCGGGCCGTTGCACTGACTTTGGCGCGCGGTCGGATGGGTACGGGGGCGTCTATTGCATTGAACTTGACGGGAGAAGTAGGTCGTGGGATGCTGGATTGGGTCGTGGGTCGTGAAGGGGATGGTTCTGTGTATGTGAGCTTGACGGTGACCTGGCACGACATCAACGGCGACCATGCACAGCGACGACGAGCAAACCAACCTTGTGTTTGAGTGTCTGTTCGACTTCCATGAAAGAACGGGAGTCGTCGTCACAATATTTTGATTAGATTCTCTAAACGGACGTTGCCGATCACAGTCCTTTCCGTGCCAGAACATCCTCGACTACCTTTTCTACAACTCCACGGATCCCCTCTCCCCCTCTCCCCCCCAGTGCCGCAACCACGCTCTTCTCTACATACTTTCCCACCATGTCTACCTCGATATTCACCTTGCTCCCTATCACCTTTTTCCCCAGCGTAATCTTGTCCTGCGTGTGCTGAATCAACATCACATCAAACGTCCGCCGCGAGTCGTCCACTCCCGTTAAAGTCAGTGACGCCCCGTCAATCGTCACATATCCCTTTGGAATCAGGTACGGCAGCAACGACGGTCTAGACGGTGTCGCCTCTGGAAGCTGGAACCTCAGTCGCAGCGAGTCGCCGTCGGACGTCCGCTCCACCACCGTGGCCGTGGTATCCACATGAGCCTGGCACCAACGTCAATTTCAACTCTCTCAAGCCCAGTCATCTCCATGCCCACCTGCACAAAATGGCCCCCAAACCTGACATGTGCCCCCATCGCGCGCTCTAGATTCACCTGATCGCCCTCCTTCCTCTCGCCCAGGTCCGTCCGCTCCAGCGTCTCGTTCGCCAGCCACACTTTCAACCACCCGCCCTCCTTGTCCTTGTCAAACTCCGTCACCGTCAGACACGCCCCATTCACTGCAATCGAGTCGCCGATGTGGCAGTCCCCCAGGATCGGTGCTGAATCCGAGATCGTGAGTGTGCACCCGCCCGCGTCCAACGCGATGGAGGACACGGTTCCGAGGTGTTCTATCTAAGCAGAGTGTCAATACACGGTGCAACGCTCTCTGCTCTGCCATGGCCTACCAGTCCGGTGAACATTGTGGGTAACTTTCGAGGAGTAGCGAATCTTATCACGTGCGATCGCGTACTTTAATTGCCGTAGCTGCCAAATACATCAAAATAACGCGTCCCCCAGATGCAGCGCCGCGACGGAGAGCCCATTCAAGCAATATTGATATTTCGAAGCGACCATAAATTCATACTCGGTCTCCGCATGAGAGGTTCCAGCAGGTGCGGATGGTATCCAGGCGAATATAGCATCTGCGGCGTCTTGATCTCCTCACCGTTCCGCCAAAATCCACCCTTCGGAGTACTAATCTCCTTGCCTGCACCCCCACCCATATTATCCATCGACGCCAATGTCGGATACCGATACCCCTCCTCACTCGCCAACTATGCTCCCAGCTCCTCTTTGCCCAATGCGGCACCAAGCCCTCCTCGCCCACGCCCCTACCACCCCTACCACCCCAGTCCGGGATCGTGAGCGTCCACCGCGATGGATGACTCGGTTCCGAAGTGTTCAATGTAGCGCAGAGTACCAGTATCAATCCACCGTGCAATGCTCCCTGCCTCTGCCATGGTTGAACATTGTGGATTAACTTTCGAGGAATAGGGAATCTTATCACGTGTGGTCGCGTACTTTAATCGTCCAGCGATTAATTACTACCCACTCCGTGAATGTCTGTCGTTCCCCCCTCTTTCGAACAAGTTGCACCCGATGGTACTCTCCCAGCTACGCCCCTTTTCGTCATGTGCTCCCCGACCCAAAGTATCTTTCACTAGGGGGCCCGGGTCTCTATATGGGGGTCATATGAATAGTAAGTATAAATATAAGGAGGGACTTTCACTGTGCAATGAAGTCTGAACTTCACTCTGTTTTCCTCGATCATAGATAGAGGAAAAGCTCTCACGCTTTGTGGGTGAAACCGATCCACCACTCGAGACCTACCACTGGAGGCTGACAAGCAGTGGAGGCTGACAACTGGGGAGCTATAGATACAAGGGTAGGAGACGTTTACAATCATTGTTGGCAATAACACTAAACCATGCCGATGATCAGCAGAACTGACACCCCCGGTCCAGTCCAACAACGTTCAACGCCGCGACGAAACCGGATGGAGGACGGCGCAAGAGTGGTTGAAGAGGACCTGACCGGTGCGAAGCGGAAGCGGCATGAGACGGACGACGATGCCCAAAACGCCCTCCACATCAATTATACCTGTATCTTTGAAATGGAGGAAGATCCTGTTCCAATTATCCCCCGCGTCCACACACAGCTACTTATGCAGGGTCCTGGTCCGTGTATCAAGCATTTCAGTAGCCTGAGGGAATTAGTTCGTGTGACACGGGATTGTGAAGAAGGTTTGGGCTGGGCCAAGTTTCACAGAATGACGAATGCTCACGGGTCGCTTTCCTTTAGATCACAAGAAACTCCACTCCAACAATGTTCTGCACCGAGACGTCAGCCCTGCGAATATGATCATCGTGCCCCAGGACCCGCTATGGAAAGAGCCAGCAAAGGGACGGCTGGTCGACTTCGATCACGCAAAGCATACCACTCAGGAGATGAACACCGCATTCACTCGTGAGGAACCAATCTCAGAAGACGCAGTCAAGCTTGTCCTGTCAATGTTACAGTCTCTGACATCGACGAAGATTAGCGAACATATTGGACATGATATCATCATTGCCGCTCTCCGTGTTTTTCCCCCCCACACTGCGAGCTTGTACATTCGAATGGCCATTGAGATGCGGGAACAATACTTCGGGTTAGCCCCACCTGATGATGGTGTCTATCACTGCATTCATTTGGGCTGGAATAAAGATGTAAGCCACTGACGAGGCTTTTCCCATTCCATTTGCTCATCGAGTCCTTCTTCTTAGGACAGAGTTATTCCGAATTTCAATGACCATCAAGCTCGACTTGGTTTCCGCAGTGTAAGCATTCCGCAAATATCTATCTTTCATGTGCTGACTCCCGTTGTAGGGGACGCTCCCCTACATGAGCTACGAAGTTCTGGCGGGTGCAACTCATCCCATCTATTACGGACTAAGAGATGGCTACTACGATCTCCCGACTTTTTTCCACAATGCTGCTCATGATGTGGACTCCTTCAATTGGGTTTTGATACACATCTGCCTCACTCGCAAAGGTCCCGGCATGGACATGCACCGGGACGAGCTTCTCCCTCCCTCAAACGAATCACCCGAAACAAAGCCTCTTCATACTCTGCTTCATGATCTCTTCCATGCCGATGAAAGGAAGATAAAGGAAACGAGATTAGCACTACTTCTTCCGCCGACAAAGTTTGACGACGAAGTCGTCCCCTTGTTTCATCCGTATTTTAAACTGCTTGAGCCGATGATGAAACAGCTGTGGCATACTATGGCTCTTGCATATCGCTTCCGGGCATTTGAGTATGTTCATGCTCAAGACTTTGCCATCGAGATTCTGGAACGCACCGAGGCACAATATGAACACGATGCCTCGTTCAATGACATCAAGGATACAAGGAAGAGAAATGACATTGCGATGTTCAACGGCCTCGGCAATGATGATACGCAACGGGAGATCCGGCGACAGGTCAACCACTACCAGCGTGCGCTTACGGTCTTCGAACGTCCCCTGGATGCCTTAGGCCAAAGCTCATTTACCCTGCCCGAGGACACTGAGTCCGAATCTCATCCAGCCCCTAAACGTGATCCTGAGTCTCCTGGCAGACCTCAGAACAGCCGGAAGAAAGCACGAGTTTAGGATGGTGATGATATCTCGACCACCATCCCACCACTTTACACTTCACATCCACAGACCACTTCGACGAGCTGTATGGGGAGAGTTTTTGCCTGGTGGGGGGGGACTTATTTTTCATCTATCCTATACAAACCTATGTTTTGTCAATTCTATTTTCAACTACGTATTACAAACTTGGAAGGTTGCCTCGCCACACTCGATGGTCCAAGCTCAAGGAAACGTTAGTGCAAGGTTGCTGAACCGGAGAATCGACTCAACCATTCCTGACTACGTAGTTGCTACGAAGAAGGATTATACGTAATCATAAAGATGCAATTGTAAAGCTGAGCAAGAAAAACCACCACACCACCGTATGCATCCGCACTCCCCGTCGGCTCCGTCGGTCTCACGAAAGACACCCCCACCGAGTCCTATGGCGCACCCGATATGGGGTTCGCGATCGTCCCCCAGATGAATGAGAGGCGGCATGGGGTCTGATGAAGTATGCCCGGGATACACCGGGCGTCACGGAGGTGCTGGGGTTCTGCAGTCCTGAGGATACGTGGAGCAGGAGGGTGTGGTATATGCCGGGGGATGACGCCTGAGGGAGGTGGGATACGCATCGCGGAGTTGAAACAAGGGGCCGCCGGGGGGCGACTTAGACCTTGCTTGCCTACGCCTTCGGGGGCTCAAGTGACATCGGGTGCGAGCAGAGTAATGCGAGCCATTTATGGAATACACAATTCACTTCGATTTTGGTGTAAATAATTAAAAGCAGAGGTAATATAATGTGCAAAGACACGGCGGAGGGCGCATAAGCTAACAGACTACAGTCGATACTGACTGACGGTGAGACCAGCGTTCACTGAGAGGACAGTGCTGGGGAGGCGTAGTCGGCAAATGGTGTTGGTGAGCAACTCTCAGTAGCACTTCTTCAGTCTTGAGGGCCATTGAGGTCATCGAATAGCAGTGGACTAGGTTGGGGAAGGAGGCCGTCCATGCCACAATAGGTGGGACAGCATTGTCGATTATGAAGAGACAAAGCTTTTGATGGAAGATATGGCAGGAGGAAGGAAAACTCACGGGCCATGGCGGATAACACATTCGATCCATGGTGCCTATGACAGTAGGGGGAAGCCCAGTCTGCGAGGCGGGCAGTAAACCACCAGCTGAGGAGGGTCCATGTATTCATGCGCATGAGTGGCAAGCCAGACGATAGCATTGGCAACGCCGGTGCACTGGCAGGCAATGAGCAGGGGAGGGGTAAGAGGCGTCCATGGTAAGGAAAAGGAGGTAAAGGTGACAAAGGATGACTAACGGTCAGAAAAGGAAGGTCTTACCTGTCATGTTTTGGAATTTCGAGTTGGTGGGACCTTCCAAGCAAGGTGATTGTGTTCCCTTCCACCGTGACCAGCCATGGCAGCGCAGAACACACCCACCCGAACCCCACCCACTATCAAAGCGAACCCAATAGCAAACAGAACCCTAGCACAATCCTACGCAAGCAAGATACTTTTCCTCCTTTTGAACGTTCAACATCCAACCTCTGACTTTTTTATGCGTACCCAGCACTTCCGCGCCAAACGCGTCTAGCCCTCTCCCTCGGCGTCTGTGCCGTTGCAGTCGTCGGCATTTTCGTGTCTGATTTGCTGGAGAAGAAGGTCCCGGCAGAGAGGAAATGATGTACTAATTGTATTAGGTTGAAGGGAGTATGGGGTGCGGGATTAATACAATGTGGTATGTGGGCTAGAAGTACAATCTCATGTCTACTCTCGTCGAAGTCTAATTCTGATTCTAATTCTAGTTGCAAATAGATACGGAGAAGAAGAGAAAATGCTTATAACAAACCTTTGGAAGGATACAACCAGCGACGCGACGCGACGGAGAGCGGTTCATGGAATATTGATATTTCGAGGCGACCTCGGATTTGTGCTCGGTCTGCGCATGAGAGGTTCCAGTGGGTGTGGATCGTATCCAGGCGGCGAATACACCATCTGCGGCGTCTTGATCTCCCCACCAGTGCCAGCACCAGCACTCCCCCCAAATCCACCTTTCGGAGTCTCCTTGCCCGCACCCCCACCAACATTATCCATAGACGCCAGCGTCGGATACCTATGCCCCTCCTCACTCGCCAACCGATACTCCCAGCTCCTCTTTTCCCAATCCGGTACCAAATCCTCCTCGCCCACACCTTTCCCACCCCACGCCCCACCACCGCGTTTCCACCTGCGCTTCCCACGCCCGCAGAAGAGCGCACACACGAACCCCCACCACGCATCGAAGAATACGACGGAGAGGATTGCGGTCCCGACGAATGTGATGCAGATCACGACTAACCCGATCACTTTCCATTCGGCGGCTTCGGCGGGGGGCATTGGTGGCGTGGCGTTTATTGCGCCACCTGGGGAGGTCGATGTGGACGTTGAAGTCGTGGAAGGGGAGGAAGGGGCCGGGAGGGAGGTTGTGGCGGAGAAGGTGAGGAAGGCAGTGGGGTTGGGCGTGGGCGTGGTGTAGGTTGGGTTCCCGATGATGGAGTGCGCTCGGGTTGTTGGGGTCGAGGGTGTGGGCGTTGGCGGTTTGGGCGGTGGTGTTGTACCTGGTCCCGTGTCGCCCGGAGGGAGGAGGAGCCCGCCGAGTGGGGTGTGTGCGGGAGGAGGGGGAGGAGGGGGAGGGGGAGGGTTGAGGAGGTCGCCGTCGAGGAGATCTGCGAGGTCGCGTGGGGGGATGTCTGGTAAGGGTATTGGTGTGTCTAATGTGGGTAGTGGTGCATCTAGACCAGCTATGAGAGGGTGCGGGCGGACTGTTGGGAGGGCTTGGGCGAAGAGGAGCAGCAGCAGGTATCGCCACATCGCGCCTCTTGGCGGGAAATGCACGCTGGACGATATCGATATTTATTGGGTGAATGGAAGAAGAGCTTGAAGAATTTGTGGCTGTTTGCGTGGTGTGAACGACGCATCCTGCGGGCTGGACAAAATATAATGTGGCGTCTTTGCTCTAAAACTCACTGTTGTTCTGTCAAACCAAACATATTGACGTCGTGCTGGAGGTTCTAACATCTATTGCACTACCCGAAGTCCAATCCCAATGTACCTGTATACCCTAGCTTATTTCTCCAAAATCGAATCCAATAACGGCCAATCCGCACTCCGTCTGCACATCTCCCTGAACGCGCCGCCCGTGGTACGCAACAATTCCCCCGGGGGCCCAAACTCCCTAATCTCGCCATCGTCCAGAACGAGCACCCTGTCGTAGTCCATGATCGTCTTGAGCCGGTGTGCGATTGTTATTACGATCGCGGAAGAGAACTCTTCCCGGATCGTTCGTTGGATCTGGGGTTGAGTCGGGGTTGAGGGATTTTTTGCATTCATAGGGAAGAAGTTGAAAAGAAATAGAAAGAAACCTACCTGGTCATCAAGCTGCGAATCAATCTGCGACGTCGCCTCGTCCATAATAATAATATTCGTCCTTCGCAAAATCGCACGCGCGATCGCCACAAGCTGCTTCTCCCCCGCACTCAGCGAGCCCGGGCTTATGGGCATTCCGAGCGGGGTCGTTTCCCCAGCAGTGGGTATATGGTTGAGGAGGCTCATGAGGTGGCACCGCTGGAGGACGTCAAGGCATTCAGCGTCGGTGTGGATGTCGAGCGGGTCGAGATTGCTCTTGAGCGTGCCGGAGAAAAGGGAGACGTCTTGCGAGATAATTGTCTGTTGCAGAAAATAATAATAAAATAGTTGGAAGTGATTTGGTATGGGATGTGTGGAGTACGACTTACGATGCGGGTTCGGAGGTCTTCGAGGCCTAACGTGGATATATCGATGCCGTCGATGCTGGTTCAGAGTCAATCAACAAAAGCAAGCGAGTGTGTAAGGATAGGACTAGTGGGACGCACATTATCTTTCCGCTGGATGCTTCAATCATGCGGAGGAGGGAGAGTGCCAACGTCGACTTTCCTGACAAGAGTGGATAATTTCGCTAAATTGCAAATGCTTCATCAAGAAGGACTCAAAATCCTCATACCTGATCCAGTTCTCCCAACCTGCACACTGGTCGTCAGTGACCTTACTCTTCTGAAGTGCAAAATAAATAGTACATACCACACCAATCTTCTCAGAAGGCTTGACCGTAAAAGACAACTCTTTAAGCACGGGTGGTAAATGTGGGGCATATCGCACAACCAGGTTCTCCACCCTAAGCTCCCCGGTGTTTGATGGCCAATACGCAGGCGGCCTGCTCCCCTCAATAATGGCAGGCGCTTCTTGCGGGACGTCAAGATACTCGACCACCCGCTCGACGCTGTTGAAGTCGAGTTCCAGCTGCGCTGCCACCCTAAAAGACAGGCGATGGTATTGGTTATTGATTGCTTGATGAAGTATGGAAGAAGTGCGTACTTCACAAGTTGACGGCTGGCATCCGCGAACATGCCGGCTTGGACGATGACGATAGCCGTGGAGCCGTCGGTGACGCCTTTCCAGAGGGCAAACAAGGTTGCTGCGAAGACCACTACGGATCCGAGGCCTGTTGGAATCATTTAGATTGGGCAGCAGGGAGAGAAATAGGCATGGAAGCTTACAGTCGTATCGCCAGCGAAGCCATCCATTCACAAGCCACTGAAAACTTTGTCAGAAACGCTACACCATATAGTTGGAAGAGAACTGACATAGACATGATCAAAGGATTGGAATTTGTCGACCTGACAGTACAACTTCATCAGTCACCGACAACAAACATGGCACTGTAAACCAACCTTGGCATAAAAGTTATTCTGATACTTATCCTCCATCCCAAACGCCCGTATATGCGCAATTCCCCTTAACAATTCATCATAACCCGCAAACGCAGGCGACAACGATACAGACTCCAGCCTCCGAAGGTCCCTAGACGCCTTAATATACGGCGGAGCCAGTCGAATGTACAACCACGAAATAAAAAGGGCGAAGGGCGCAAACGTCGGTACGAGCACGAGGATCACAACGAACGAGGTCAAGAAGTTGAAGATTCCGAACATGCAGCTCCTGGCGGAATTCATCAGTGCGCCATCGATGGTGTTGATGTCCGTCGTGAACCGATTTAGAATGCGCCCGATGGGCGTGACGTCGAAGAAGCGCGCTGGGGCTCTGGTCAGTCGCCTGAGGAGGGCGATGAAGAGTGATCGGGAGGCTTGGAGGCTTGCGTAGTAGCCTAATGCGATGTAGAATAGGATGGAAGTGGCACCGAGCGTGGAGATGTAGAAGTATATCAGCAGCCATGGCTTCACATTGACGTCTGGTGGAGGTAGTCCCGTCCATGGAAATGTTGCCAACAGGACCGATAAAGGGGACACAGAGGCTTTATCGTCCTCGTATGCTTCGCCCAAGCGAGCAAGGAAGACCTAGAAGTAAGAGGGTGGTCAGTGAAGGATAGGCAGGCTGATTGGGTGCCACCGACCTGATTTCCGATGTTGATGGCTCGAAGGAGCAGCATAATTACGATCATCAATATCCACGACAAAATCCCAGCAGCACGGATGTACGTGACATAGGTCCGCAACGAGACACGGCCCTCCGCACGCGCCTCGGCTTCTATGAGCTTGCCGTTGCTCGCCTGCTGTGCAGGTTTCACAGAGATACCTTTCGGAGCGTCGGCTTCGTTTTCTGGCGTGTGGGGCGCGTCGTTTGGGAGGTCCTCTTGTTCGATGACGGTTTGGAGAATGTTTAGGTCTTCTAGTTCTTGGATGGACCCTTGCCGCAAGACCTTTCCTTGCGACAGTTCCACGAGGTAGGACGCCACTGGGAGACAGAGGCTGATATGGTGGGTCACAAGGATGATTGTACGATCACGAGCGAGGTCGCCTGCCAGGCATTTCGCGACGAGATGCTGCGCAGTGTGCATGTCCACTGCCGCCAGTCTGTGAAGGGCATGAATAAGGCCACGTCCTCGACATATTGGATTACTCACGGGTCGTCGAGTAGAATGCACTTATTCCAGTCATCAGTTTCAGAGTGTGAGAGCAGGGTAGCTGAGGTGTACACACCTGGGCCTCGGAGTACATGGCACGAGCGAGAGCAACCCGTGCTCGTTGTCCGCCAGACAGCGTGATGCCCTTTTCACCAATTTCTGTGTCGAGTCAGTCATCAAGAGCATGATTATACAATATGGACTCTACTTACCTGTCAGGTCTCCGGCATCGAAGACCTCCAAGTCTCTGACCAGAGCACATGCTTCAATGACCGCCCGATATCGCGCTTCATCGTATCCATAAGCACAGCCGAAGATAATGTTGTCCCTAATCGTGGCATGTTCGAGCCCTTGAGCAAAGTTAAAACCTAACTGCATTCTCTTTGTTTAAATACCAATACTTACATGGGTTCTGGGCACAGTACGCAATTCTGTGGTGCGTTTTACTGATAATGACTTGGCCAGACGTGCAGTGCATTTCTGTGACCGCAGCAGGACGTCAGTCAATTTGTCGTCGATTGGCCATGTCGCCCATTACTGACCTCCGAGTAAAGATGCCAGAAGAGCACTTTTTCCTGACCCCGTTGCACCACTGACAAGTGTTAACTTTCCTTTAGGAAACTGGATATCTAAGGGTCCAAGTGTAAAACGGGCAGACGACGGAGATGATTTTGGGAGCGATGGCCATTCAAAGGATGCTGAGGAGAAGCCTATTTCACCCTTGTAGTTGTCAGCTTCCGATGTTGTCAATGTCGAGGCCCAGTCTGGGACTTCGTTCTCGTCAAGGAATGCCTCAATGCGCTGCATCGAAACATAGGCTGCTCCATTTCATCAGAGAATGTATATCTAACAAAGATGTGACCTGACCGTTTAACATAGCAAATATTTGGCCGGGAAGGGCCGTCATCGGTTGTTGAAGTTGTGCAAAGAGGGCAATGGATGTGAAGGCTTTCGAAACAGTGAGACGCTCTCCTGCGATCAATATGTAGCAGAAAAAGGATGTGAGAGCGGTAGCGGAAGGCATCCAGATCCTGAGTCCGTGTTAACGCTACTTGGGACAAATATCAAGAAAAACAACGTCACCATATGAAGGAAATGAGAGTATCCACCGTGTTTTGTTTTATACGCCACTTCAGCTCTGTTTCTCGAGCAGTTTCAGCCTTTCCGGACCAGTGGTGTTCTAGATGTTGGGTAAGTGCGACGTTCATCCGAAAACAAATGTGATCTATGCACCCCAACCATAAAACTTCAAAAATCGGATATTTTGCAGCAGTTCGTTTACGACCTTCATTCTAGTGTCCTTTGCTTTCCACGAAGATCTGGTAATCTGTAACTCAACTCAGCTCACAGGTTCCAAGATGGTGGCAGAGGTACGTACAGACACATTGTACGTCGCGAGAGGATAGTTCACGACATATGCGAGAAGAATAACCACAACGCCAGAGAGAGCACTCCATCCAAGAATTCTGGAAAATAGCCTGAATGATGAAGTCCCTTCTGCGAAGAGGCTAGCACATACTGATAAAGAAATACCAATGCAATCGTGAGGCTGATCGGAGAGGTGAAGATGCCCGAAAACTCCCAGAAACGCTGAGACACAGCATACGTATCACCTCTGAGGGTTCATCAGCATGAATTTAATTCTTCAGGAATTCAAGACCGACTGCATGAGATTGACAATTTTTCCAAGGTCTGTGCTCTTGTGTTCATCCTCTTCCTGGGTAACCTGACCACTGATATCTTGTCGTTTCAATGATTTATAATGCAAGGAGCAGAAGAGTTGGCCCCGAGTTCGCTCATAACAGCGGCGAGTATGCCAGCTTTGGAAAAGATCAACCTGAGCAAATGAGAGGTGGGCCAAGAAGGTTATGAGAGCCCAGAAATAGGCTGTTCGTTTTGCGTTACGTTCGCCGGTCGCGAGAGCAGCCAAGATTTCCTTCAACGCATATGGAGGAACGAACCCTTCAAAGAAGGTGGTAAGACACCACGCATGAGATAATCTCATCGACCTCACCGACAACGGCGCTCCATAATTCTAGAACAATATCGAGAATCAGGTCGAGAGAATTGGATACCAGGAGGAAACGGAGCAGCGAATGCTTAGGGTGCCTGTCATGATGGTTCATAGAACCATATTAGTTCTAAGCCAAAGAATATAACGTACAGGCTTCGGTACTCCAGGCATTTGGTAAAGATATTCTTGTGTCGAAAATATGGAGATAATGCCCATACGTCTGTGTCATTCAGAGTTCTGCTCATGGCGAGATCAAACATCGGTTGCACAAAGGAGAACGTGCACCAAGACCAAAGAGTCACATCATCTTCTGGGCACGACAGTAAAACAGATGGAACCTACGAGATTTCGTTGTTAGTGAAAACTGACTGGCTTGGGCAGAAACGAACACACATCTCTCAGTCCAGCAATGTTTGGAGCAGCACGGATTGGTTGTAAATGCAGAGTGCCAGCAATCCGCACAAACAAGGCTGGCATGACCATACTGGCAAGATCAAACAGAAGGAGCCTTGTGCGTCCGTTGTCTTCAATAGAATCAAAGCCAAACTTCACAAGTGAAAATATAATGTGGGCACAGGCAAACAGGATTAGCATGTACGGTGGTGTTGCGGGGGTTCGGGTGATTGTCCAAAGTGATGCATAACCCTGGGACAAGCTTTCGATTTGAGAAGCCCAACAGGATGGAACTGTAGCACACACCCATGACATGGAGGCCACCAAAGCCCTCAAAGCAAATTTTGCATCATCTAGGAAGGCACCATAGACGAAGCTACCCAGCCAGGCCACCGAAGAAAAGGCAGCGATAACACTCAGTCCACGAGTTTTTACGACAGACCTTCGTTCTTCGCCTCCTTGTGTGAAATCCTGAACATCCTCAAGCTTCAAAAAGTTCTCGAATGGTACGCTCAATCCACGTAAAGTGTTCCTGAGTGGATTTGGAAGCGGTATGGTGGATGTTAAGTCATGAACTATTGCAATAAGGATGAAGCTTGCTGGTAATAGCGTGCCCAGAGTCAACTCTCGAAAGTCTTCTGACATCCATGGCTCTCCCTAGGATGTATGGTCTTAGATGTCCCCGACAATGTGTGACCAAATGTGCTCACTATTCTCATGGTCGATAAACAGAACAAAGCAGAACATCCATCGATGGTGCGATTTCTCCAAAATATCGGAGGTTCTCACGAATTTTGATGGCTTCAGCGACCTTTCAGCGCTCAGCACTGATCAGATCCTTCTCTGTCTCATACGAGTACATACATGTTGGGCTCGTTGTCAGAAGGAGCTCATGGATGTAAAAGTAATGAACTGTCGCCATTGTTTGCGAACACATGTTATTCCAATTTCCAAGTAGTAGTACTGATCGATCGGTGATTCACAAATGCTACAGTACACTGTCGACGGATAAAGGTATTCAAGAGTATTCACTATTCACTATTCAATCCTAAGGCCTGAGCGCAAGCACCTAAGTAGAGTAAGCTTCATTCAACAGTCGGTACAGCGCTCATATCATCGAATCCTGTCAATAGACAAAATGATCTTATGAGCATCGCTGAGGTCGATGAGCAGGTATTTCAAATTGGAAAGAGGTCAGGAAAACCCGGCATATGATCTCACCACACGGCACAGTGCAGTCGTATAATAGGGAACCAAGAGATCATCATGGAAGCATGTAGAAAGTACAAGACTCACGTTTTGGGCGAGACGTGGTGGATGGCAGCAGGAACTGAACAAAGTGCGTGACTGTCACACGACGATCAGTGGAAATGACGAGCAGGTCGGCTGTTTGTCATTGATTCGCCACTCTCTCCTCCGTCCACATCCACATCCTCCGACTCCCTACATCCTATACCAATGTCTTCAAGGGAGCCCCTTTGGTTTTGCCACGAAGTATGTCCTTGTTCGCCTTTTACGCGCTTAGCTTATTTCTTTAACAATCAATTCTTTTGCAATCTTGTAGTGCCATGCAGAGATGAGACCGCTGATGGTAGGCTCTAACCTTGCTCTCGAGCATAATATCTCGTGGATTAATAATATGAAGGTTCCCGATCCTGTGTGTGCATCATGTCAGGGTAGCTTTGTCGAGAAAGTCGGCCTCCAGTTCTTATTTCAGGCTTTAGCTATCTCTGACGCCTGATGCTGAGCAGATGGAAAATCCTGCAGACGACCCACGCGAGTTTGCTCATCACGGACCGGGAGACTTTGATGCAGAGGGATTACCTCCGGGAATGGATGCTTTCCTATGTGCGTTCACTTTTAACCCATGCTTGTCAGTTCGCTCATCTGCTCTTGTAGTTGGCTTACAAGCTTTGGTGGATCGTGGAACTGCAGAAGGAAGGACGCAACCGTCTCGTGTCGGGTCAGGAAATGGAGCTTCTGTGAGCAATATACTCGATAATGCCACCCAAATACTCACAGAGATCACAGGGTAATAGACTCACATTTCAAATCAGTGGTGGCTCAAGTCAACGGCCCAATATAGGTGGCCGCTCAGGCAGTGGGACAGGAAGTTCTGGCCCAGTTCCGACAATGTCAGAGTGAGAGTTCCCATCCCCCGAAATATATTAACTAACGCTGTCCAAAGATTTATACGAAGAGACTCGGATACTCCCCAAGGCACATCAATCACTGGACCCCTGATGGCGCAGTATCTCATGGCTCTACTTGGGCAAAGAGACCCATTGAATGATCTCGTCGGTCGCGACCTGAGCGATGGTCGAATGGGTGACTACGTGTTCAATCAAGAAGGTATGTTTTTCCACACCAGCAACGAATTGATTACTTATTTTCCTCTTCCAGCCCTGGATCAAATTATCACGCAGTTAATGGAAAATTCAAATGCACATAGACCCGTTCCTGCGACAGAAGAAATTATCTCTAATCTTCCTCGAGAAGTTCTTGAATATGGATGTACGTTGCCATACTCGTCTCCAGCGAACAATTTGTTGATAAATTTCGTAATAGCGCCAATGTTGGAAAAGGATTGCGCTGTCTGCAAGGAGCAGTTCAAGCTTGAGACAGAGGATCCAGACGAGCAAGTCGTAGTCACATTACCTTGCAAACATCCTTTCCATGAGCCTTGTATACTCCCTTGGTTGAAGTCGAGTGGAACTTGCCCCGTTTGCAGGCATGTCTTCCTCAATTCGGGATGCTTAATTTACCCTTCTAATGTCCTGTTTTAGGCATGCTCTCATACCACAACCAGAACACCAGTCACCTCCAGCAGGTGGTCCCAGTACAAATCCTGACTCTGCTCGACATTCTCCAGACTCTTCTCGCAGTCGCTCTCCACGACGTGACCCTGACGGCCATGATGCCACTGGCATTCTCCACTCATTGTTTGGTGGGTTCGTTGGCGGGCGGGGCCACACACAGGCAGGTGGCAATGGTCACAATCGTTCTAATTCAGATCCAGCGTTACGATCCTCAGGACGAGGGACCGATTCTAGGAATAATGTACCCGGCAGTTGGGAAGACCTCGACTGAGATGTGCGCCACACCTCTATTTTTTTTTTACTGCATTAGGTCATTTGTAATCCTTGTCGCTCGTCATTGTATAAACACTCAGTAGACTTTTGTACTCCGTAAGTAGATATATGTACTCGTGCCAGAACAAGATAAAGATCAACATTGTCAGAACTCAGTTTATCGTAGAGCGGGTGAACGGTGTAGTAGCAAAACCAACGCGGCGGTTAGCAGTATCGAAAACAGAGTAGAAGCGCTCGAGGAAAGCGAAGCCATTGACGAAGTCGAATCCTTCTCCGCTGGGAGTGCCAAGATCGGAGACGATCAGATAGATGTTGTTGGCTCTCCCTCCGATGGCGGTATTGAGTGCTCGGGGCCATAACTGGGCATTCGCCGTGAACTCGTACGTTACCTGCAAGAAACGGAATTCAATAAACGAGTGACTGGAGCAAAGGGTTTCCATACGCCATTGATGTTGAAAAACAAACTCTGCAGGTTTGCGAACTGAGCTGCAGTTATACGCAGGAGCCCCGTACTAGCGTCAGGCACCGCGCCAGTCGCAGCTCGATAGCGCGTGATGGCGTCACTCGCCAAAAGCAACAGCGTCGTGCCTAAGTAATGACTTGAGGGTGCCAATTTAAATCTCGCCTCATGTTTATGACATACCGGTATCCACGATGCCAGCAGTGTTGGACAGAATGGTCGTTGCGGCTCCATATCTTACGGACTGATTAATCCCCCAAAATTCGCTTGAAGGGGATGTGTTTGTGATCGGTCTGCGTAAAAATCAGTGACATACAAGTAAGTATAAGGAGCGGTGATCCCCAACGCACGCGAAGCCGATCGAGCCAGAGAATTTCGAACTGTCAGTGCCACCTAACGTAGTGGGTTGAAATCAGTAAAAACATATATATTAGAAATAAGAAACATACCCCAGGTCAGTTCTCCATTCAGAGTCTCAAAAGTATTTGTTGGCGCAAAAGAGATTCCGATCTGATTGGCACTGATGGTTCCAAGAGAGAACAAGTTGTCCGTGACAGTAGGAATGAGGGTGTTGGTAGCAGGCGACAAGGTACCTGGGGTTAAATTTTAGTACGTAGTACTAAAGCGTTGAACGCCCTCATACCCAAAGTGAGGCCGACAGGGCCAATACTTGGAACACATTTAGTCAAGAGAGTCGAATCTTTTATTGACTAAAGTTTACCCCAATATTCCATCGAATCCGTCAAAACCAACGGACTGATACAATGTTTAGAATTTTACCACGATCGGATAACTGTCCAAAACTCACTCTTGATGCAACGCCGATTGATTGGGTAGGAATGACTAGCCCAGGAGCAATGGTGACGGTGTCAGTGAATTCAGTGCCTTTGAGAGATAATTGACAATAGTTTAGATTCGGAGGGGATGGAAAGACAAACCTGAGAAAGACCCTGATCCATAGGTGACGGACTGAGGAGGTCATCAGCGACAGTAAATAGGGAAGGAATGGTCATACCACACGGTTCGAGGTCTGGACGCTAGTACTAGTTCTAACGTAATTCTGGGTGGCCCCCACCCAAGTATTTGAGCTGCAGCAATGAGGTTAATCTCATAATAAAATCAACGGGTCAAAATGACACTCACCTCCCGGTATCAATCAGCAAGTCGTCTGCGTTGAATAAGGGATATATACAAATAAGCGTCCAAGCCATCGAAGATGCAGGGCAGACGCATACAAGTCGTTGCAGGACTCCCGACTCCAACAGCCGCGACGTAGGTCACGGCCTGGTTATCGACAGCCTCACTGATGACAACGTCGATGTGGAAGTCTCCGCCGGCCTTGGCCTCAGCACGCGCTCTGAGGGCTTTGGCTCTGGACAGGTCGTGTCGTACGAGATTGTGAACGCTCGTCACATTGACACGCCTCGCTATGGGCAGGGTGATCGGAGAACGGTTCACAATGATAGGGTTGGCTGATACGGCCAAGGCAAGCAGCAGCGTAGGTAACAAGGAGGTTAGAAACATCGTGGCCTTGAGACGAGAAACGCGTCGACGGTATCTCTGTCACAGGCCTGGTAACCTTTATACATTCTTAGGTACGATCGCCACATGGTCGCTCGAGAGAAAGGCGCGAAATCACAGGGGGTAGCGACGCAAGAAAGACACGGAGTGAAGGGCTTGTGACGTATAGATAACCTTCACAGACCTCGTGTCAAGTTTAGAACAAAATTGGCAGTTACAGGGCGGTTGCCAAAAATACAGTGGTTGTGCAATTGCATAGCATGGTAGCGCCAACACAGGAACAGTTCACCTGAGCATACGCGTTCCCCCTCTGACCAGAGATGGTCAGGTCTTCCAATGCACTGGACGTCCTCGGTCTCACGAATAATAAAAATAGCTCAAAGGGAAGAGAACCACAGCAGTCCGCAGCTGGGGTGCAAGTAAGTGGCGCGCTTGTGCGGGGATCGCGGGAGGACTCTTGGAGTGATTAGCGACGAAGAAAGAGATGCAAAGGCGAAGGTAGACGGTGTATTAAGTAGTCCACAAAGCGAAGTCAGTGTTTGGAGTTGCAGTGGGGGCTTGAAGAGCAAAGATTGCCGCTATTAGTATTTGGCAAGAGTATCCGAGGTCGGAGTTCCAAGTTCCACTCTGCCCGAACTTCATTGAAATTCTCCTCATTTCCCACTTGAGAGGTCCCCGAGCCGCGTCCACTGGTCCACTGCAAACGTCTTACATATTATCCAGGCCCTATGCATAAACGTAGGGCACGCCCTTATATGATATGGCCCACAAAGGTCGCTTTTATCTGTCTGCACGAGCGAAGAAGTTGCAAAGCTCCACAGATCCGGTGACAGTTGGAAAAGAACACCCGTGTAAAGTTGCATAAATCGTGTAATCGATCCTCATGATAACGCAAAATAGCTCACACAGTCTCGCCATACAGAATTCCAATTGACTCAAAGAAACTGTATTTATAACTGGTTTTCGCATACCCTCCTTAAGCGAGCGCTTCTGCTCCATGCAATTCAGGAGAATTCAGGACAAGGACTGCACACCTCTGGCAAGGGGCACTATTTTGGGACAACATATCCGTCATATATGCATCAGATATCGAGAATAACAAAAGAGGTTTTATAGGCATCGCATATCTATTGTTCTTTTCAAAATATCCTAAAGCCTATTGTCCGCCTGCATATCCATGCCTCGAAATCTTGAATATAATCCATCCACATATGGGCTTTCAGCCAATCACTGAGCTCGCTGAGCCCATATGTGGCTCAATAATATTTCCAATCTGAGTCTAGCTCTCGAGGGCGCAGGGACGAAAAATAATAGGGATTTCGGGAGCCGACGGGCAGCCCTTTTGGGCCGACCCGTGGCCCCGAAAAAATTCGTGTATTTTCCTATTGAGGTAAAGGCTCGAGTAAGGAAAATAGTGTCTAAAGGTAAGTGGGTGGGAGGGAGATGCAAATATAAGCTCTGGTACACCACTATAAGACAGATGAGGTTACGTGAAGAGTATCCCTCAGAAATGGAGAACTTACCTAGAAGAGGGATGAGGTGGAGTGAAGAGATCCCTGGGGTCTCAACTTCGCTCCCTCAGCCTCTTCTAGGGAGTGAGGCGGATGTCACATAATCTGTACCCACGCACGAGATGGTCTCGTATTCGAGGGTGAGCATATTATGTGCCGGGCAGAGGTGGAGGCACGTGCCGGTTTGTTCGTGTGTACCAGAGGCTTTGACGACTTCAGATTGAACTTGTGTAAACGTCGTTTAAACCCGACCAATCTGAGTCTAGCTCTCGAGGGCGCAGGGACGAAAAATAATAGGGATTTCGGGAGCCGACGGGCAGCCCTTTTGGGCCGACCCGTGGCCCCGAAAAAATTCGTGTATTTTCCTATTGAGGTAAAGGCTAAAAAGACTATATAAGATGAGGAAACGATGTGAGGAGCAATAGGAAAGTAAATAAAAGACGTAGCGTGCGTGTATTGCTATGAAGGGAAAGGAAAAGAGAAGAATGGTTAAGTATGGGTAAAGCGTTCGGATTGCGAATTGCGTCCAAATAGTAAGGCTTGAATGAGAACGGGGCTTTTTCGTATGTAAATTTGAAAGGTGTCCGTGGCCCAACGACCAATGGCTTGTATGACGGCGGGGGCGACGCCCTGTTCGGCCAGGTGTGTTGCGCCACCGGCGCGCATGGATTGACCTGCGACGCTGGAGTCGAAGAACTTGCGGAGGCGGGTGATGAAAAATGATCGGGTGGGGACGCGGCCAGAGGCTGTGAGCCAAAGTTCGGAGGATAAGGGGAAGCGTGTATATCGAGACAGAATGTATAGATTAAAGTTTCGGAGAGGGTCGTGGATGGAGTCTTGACGGCGAATAATGATGACGTTGCCCTCGAAGAACTTGTCGGCCTTGTGGCCGGGCAAGAAGAACTTGTATTGGTCGGGGGAGATCTGAACGGAGGTGATTTTGATGCTCTTTCGATCGTCGCGAAGTTTTGGGTTGTCGGGATAAGTTAGTTCCCCGAGGCGCATGAGTGCAAAGAACCCGGTAAGGAGTTGAGCGACGAATAGGCGATCGTTGTGGTCGTTTGATTGGGCATAGTGGTTGACGACACGGTCGAGGTCCTCAATTGTTAAGGCACGTTTTCGGGAGGTTGGTA
This sequence comes from Hypsizygus marmoreus, assembly GCA_013433165.1. NCBI lineage: Eukaryota > Fungi > Basidiomycota > Agaricomycetes > Agaricales > Lyophyllaceae > Hypsizygus > Hypsizygus marmoreus. The sequence goes on from CM024086.1 coordinate 3,247,248, forward strand.
TGGCGCGAAGACGTTGACAGCCGGAGAGGGTTCGGGAGACGAGAGAGGATTTTCTGATATTGCGAACTTCGGGGAAATAGGGTTCGAGTTGCTGGCAAATACCAGAGAGGTATGATGCGACGGAGCTTGGTTTAATGTGCGAGCACATATAAACGGTGAACAGGGATAGGGTGTCGGCGGTCGGGTCGACGGGGAAGTCATGGATACGGACAAAATTCAAGTAAGAGTTGAGGGCCGAGCTGTATGATTGCTATGTTGACATATCGATGGCTTGGCCGAGCACAAGGGAGCATTCATGAATGAGATGCTCCCGAGACCAGGCAATGCATAAAGGTTGTCTGGATTTAACTCCGGAAGTAATCATTTTTTAATTGCCCCCAGCGGTAGTCGAGGGGGTTGAAAGTAGGCGATGGAGAGGGAAGGGACGAGGGCGTATGCTTGCGAAAATTGTGCACGCGACAAGGCATCGGCGACGACGTTGGAGGCGCCGGGGACGTGTAGGACTCGTACCTCGTGTGAGGTAGCAATGAGTATGTCGCAGAAAAATTTGAGGATGGGTGTGTAAGTCGGGAGACTGTATAGGGAACTAAAGATGTTGACGGAGTTGGTGTTGTCGGTAAAGATAATAATTCTGATTGGGGTTTGGGATGGGAATGTTTCGGTGACGTGTTGAAGCGCGGACGCGACGCAAAGGGCCTCATAGTAGAAAATATGTTCCGAAGGTGTGTCGGGAGGAACGGTGGTGTAGAAGCCGAGCTGGTGTTCGGGATAGTAGAAACCCATGCCTTCGAGGCAAGCGTCGCAGTAGATGGTGAAGTCGGCGACGTCGGGACTCCAGTACAGCGAACGAAGGACGTGGGTGCCAGTTGCATTGGAGAGGTGATTGATTGCCCAGTTGAGGTCGGTGCGGATTGCGTTGTTGACATATAATCCGAGGTCCGGCTTAACCTTGCCTTTGAATGAGATTTTTGGATAAACGTTGTTGAGGGATGGCCGAAGGAGCGGAAAGACGTTGAAGGCCCAATTCATCCAACCGGCGAGCCTCTGCCACACTTTGAGTGCAAACGAGGGGCTCTTGTGGTTGGGATATTGAGTGAACTTCAAGAGTTCGTCGATGAGCATGCGCAAACGGTCAGGGGGAAGGGTCATGGTCATGGTGGAAGGATTGACGTTGATTCCGATGATTTTGAGCGGGGAGCCGAAGACTTGTTTCTTCTCTTTGTGGGGGATGCCGAGTTCGTCCCAGAGGAGGAGGAGTTTGACTTGGTTCCCAGGCATTAGTTTGTTGTACGGTTCATAGCGAATGAGATTGTGAGCGTCGTCAGGACCGAAAGAGTCGTCGGAATAGGCACATAGGAACTCAATGAGTTTGACATGGATAGCGATCCAAGTGACGAGCGCGTTAAATGATATCCAAATGGAGCCCGTACCACGGCCGCCGAAAGCGCCATTACGGTCAACGTGCCTAAGCCCATCAATGGTGTTAACTTGCTTTATTTGCCAGTAGGGATGCATTGGCATGAGGCGGTAGGCTTCGGCGATGTCGGATTTCCACAAAATAGAGGTGGATTTCACTGAGGAGCGAGCGAGAAGGATTTCTCCAAGGTGTCGCATGTTGTCCAAAGGGTATCCCGCGATGTCTTCGTGGAGGACCATTGAATTCAGGGAGAATTCGCCAGCGGACTGGTTGGTTACCATGCGAAGGTCGGTAGGCTCTGCTTTTGGAACGGCGTGGATTGGCATGGAGTACATGCCGGGGAGAAGGTGGTGGCCGAAAGGTTGGGAGAAACGATTCTTGGATATTTCGGCATCGCGTTGAGAACGAAGAAAGGCGGCGTGGAGTTTGTCTGCTGGAGGTGGTAGTGAGGCGTCGTGTGTGATGGGATAACCAGGGAGATGTGTATCAGCCCATGGCCAGAAGCCTTCACGGAGGCCACGACAGACAGACTTGACGAATGGTTGGTTGGGGTGATTGATGAGGAGCTTTTCGAAGCGGTCGACATTGATGGGGGTAACGATGGCGAATAGGGACGGGTTTTCGCGGATGGTTTTGGTGACGATCGGATCGTTTAATTCTGACGAAGGAGGTGGAGGAAGGGGCTTAGCATGTAGAGTCCAGTCGGCGCAAGTGGGAGTGAAAGAACCATCGGACCGCCAGACGTTGTAACGGAGGTATTTAGGTTGTAGCCCGTGCTTCGCGTCCGTCTGTGACCTGGCAATTTTCCTTTGCATGGCCAGGCTGTCGGCATCTACGACAGATATGTCGATAGGGGCAGGCTGCTGATGTGTTCGGGCATCCTTTGGAGGAGTTAAAACGGTTGCAGAGTTGCGGGAGATCGACTTTGTTGGAAGCGGACCCTTTTTTGCTTCCGTGACTGGCTTCAACTCCGTCGTGGGACATGATTGCCGTGTGAAGGCGGGTGAAACGATTGTAGTCAGTGAGGAGGCAAGCTTGGGCACCCCCGACCTCAGCGCGGATGGCTTTGTCGAAGGATATGATAAGGTGGTGGGAGCTGGGGATTTTAGACGCAAATAGACCTTTGATGTACTCGGCGTAACTCCGGAGTTCGGAGTCGCGGTGTTTGAATACGAAGATCGTCGCTTTGATGGCGGCGTTCCATGCGGAGGTCCAGTCGCCACTCGTTTGAACCTTTCGAGTTGGTTCATTCTGTCCAAACTTGATTTCAGTTGATCCGAGGCGTCCAGTGCTCTCCTTAGGAGCCCCAAGGTGGTGGAGGGAGCTGAGGACGACGTCGAGATTGATGGGGTTCCCTTTGATGATGTTATCCCATTCAGAGCTGGGGAAACCAAGTGGTGCGGTTTGTGATAGCCTGATGAGTTGCTTGACTTCTCCCGGATTTCGTCCGAAGTACTTGAGAAGTTTTTGCGTTTTGGCACAGGAAGGTGAAGCTCTCTTTCTCGCTTTGAGTTCTCTACGGTGCCAAGGCATTTTGGACTCTGAAATTGACTTCTTGTTGGATTTACTTCCATCCTCTCCAGAAGCGTTAAAGTCCTCTCCTGAGGAAGAGCTGTCGTCGTCAGACGACGGGTAATGCCGTTTCGAGGAAGTGGCCGAGCCGGCCTCGGCAACGATACTTCCGAGGATCTCAGCGACCTCATCTCCAGATGGTCCTGAGGTTCGATCAGATCGGTTGTCTCCATTGGATTGATCCAATCCATCGGCGGCATGCTGTCCTCTCCGGTTGGCTTCGATGGATTGGGAGGCGATGGAGTCAAGGGTGGAGAGGTAATTCGAGAAAGAAGAGTCCTGGATGGTAGTGGAGATGTCGGTGGAGCGTATGAGTGAGAGTATCTCAATAATGGCATCTGACTTCGAGATCTCTGATGACCTGAATCTTTCGATAAATGCTTCGATTTCTCTAATGACTTCTGAGTTGAAAAGGGGTAATTCGGGAGACTCGGATCTTTGATCTCCGGATCCATCCTCTCCAGTAGTGTGAGTTTGCTCTCCAGATTGTTGTCCCTCGGTTCGTCTGGATGATCCGTCTCCAACATTTGAAGACATATGTGAATAGGGGTAATGAGGTACGATGGAAGGAGGTACGATTGACGATTAGAGATGCAAATATAAGCTCTGGTACACCACTATAAGACAGATGAGGTTACGTGAAGAGTATCCCTCAGAAATGGAGAACTTACCTAGAAGAGGGATGAGGTGGAGTGAAGAGATCCCTGGGGTCTCAACTTCGCTCCCTCAGCCTCTTCTAGGGAGTGAGGCGGATGTCACATAATCTGTACCCACGCACGAGATGGTCTCGTATTCGAGGGTGAGCATATTATGTGCCGGGCAGAGGTGGAGGCACGTGCCGGTTTGTTCGTGTGTACCAGAGGCTTTGACGACTTCAGATTGAACTTGTGTAAACGTCGTTTAAACCCGATAAATCTGCAAGATGACATTTGGAGCAAAAATATGTTTTCGCATATGCAGGATATGACAATGGATATGGTAGGGATGTATATCCATACTTGTTATTCTGGATAACTGAGCAAATATGTCGGAGGAAAATATAGCTCCCTGCCAGAGGTGGCATCTCCGTTGTCATCAGCAGATGCTTGATCTGTCAGATAACCTCAGCCCGGCTCACGGCTCGCCGGAAACTTGCAGATCCTTGCTCACACATGTCATTGAAGCCAGTGAACTCTCTGCCTACGCACCTCTCAAAACACACCACATTAAATGAACGGATCTTGCCTGGATAACCTACCGGTCTCAATGACTGATGTTTTCCAGTCCTTTTCCGGCTCCTTCTATAGCTCTGACCGCGTGAACTCGCACTCCAACACTTCTCTTCTGATACCTGCATGCGTTCCCAGACGACACGGCTTCGATTCTTCAATCCCTTATGGCTTACCTGGCTTCATCATGCACCGCCATATGTACCTCAGTGACCTTTGTGGATTCTGGACTCAATAGCGTTCCGAAATTACTACGATGAGTCTGATGTTGTACATGTCTGAAGGGCCACTGCTTCTGCAATTATCTTACGATGGACAGCATCGGCCTTCTGTGTGTCTATCTTTACGGCCATGATATTAAGAATGATTGGTATTAAGAATGATGTAGGGATCACAGCGACGTTCGCAACAAGAAGCGTAGCCGGGGAAGGGGAAAGGGAAAATACATATGTGAAGTACAGCGATGCAATCTGATCTTGTGTTCCTAATATTACAAGTGCTGGGGAGTCGTCGAGCCGACTCGAGCCTACGCGAAGCGCACTTTCTCCCCAGGGCGTCCTTCCGAAAGGAGCACGACAGCCTAAACATAAGTTGACCGGTCCGTCAGGCCCTCTTTGAACAAGATGCACGACAGGCTGTATACAACTCACGTATTTTCCGCTGATCTTCCATCCAGGTTCAGTCTTGTCCAATTGCTCGGCAGTTTCATCCCCATCTGGTCCCAATCCTACAACTACGTCGCTCTTGATCGTCCTCAGACTTGCGACCTTCGGAGCACCAGCCGAGCTCGCCATCGGACCAATCGCCATTTCGAACGGCGTACTGGCAGGAGCGGCACAGTCGTAGGTCAACTTGCGATGGTTAAGATCGCCCTTGAAGTACACGAGATCGGAGCGTGACAGGTGCAGAAAGAGATCGGGAGCTTCAGAATGAAGTTCCCAGAAGGTGTAACCAGTACACCAGAACGGATGCTGTTCGTACACCCACTTTCCTTCCTTTTCGTATTGCTGAAATTTAATATGTTTGTTAGTGGGTGATTGTAGGCTTCCATGATGCATCGTACCTTCCAACGGGTGCCCAGCCTCCTGAGCGATTCCAACTCAACGTCGGAGGCGTTTGGGAACAGCTGGCCGTACACCATGGAGTTGAGGAGCCATTCCCAGTCCTTCTTGGTTACGTCCGATACGAACCATGGGTATCGTTTTCCATGGAACCGAATCTGAGTAGCGAGCCCACTCTGAAGCAGGAAATCGGCTGATCGACGCCAGCATTAACACCCAGTCAAGAATTGACAAACGACGGACTTACCATAGACGCAGTCGCAATACAGTTCGAATCCAGCGTTATCAAGAACGAAATCTACTCTACCCCCCGTCTTTTCGCGCATAATCTTGACGGTCTCCCAGAGGCCATTCATATGGTTTCCGAGGATGTTCTTTTCGGTGGCGGCGAGGTGGTCGCCTCCAGTTGACTGGAGGGATTTGATCTGGTCTTCACTCATGTCGATCAAGAGCGACAGATCAGTCGAGTTGCCCCACAAGCAAACTAGGCGATCGCGTGGAATTGAGTGTCTGCCGCAGCAAGTACAACATCTGACGGACCTTGTGTTAATTCTAAGAACATAAGGCGTTCGGCCTCGAGTCTTTCCGCAGGGGAGAGGTCTTCCGATATTTTGAAAGGGTCTGCGAATCGCATGGACAGCTCGAAGACTGCGTCCGCAGAACGCGAAAAGGTGTCGCACTGGAAAAAATTACAGTGAGTCGACGTCCTGATATGGGTGATAATGGCTATATGCTGACTTTTTGTCTGTAGAACACGTCGTAATGGCCCCAGTAACGACTGGTGCTGAATGCTTCATGAAGGCGACGGTACTTGTAGGCCTCGGCGAACAACCAAGGCGCATTCATGAAGTCCTTCCCTAGTCAAATTTGGTTTTAGCGCCGTTATACATTGAGTGATGTTAATGAATGGAATACCTTGAAAGTACTTTGCAATCTCCTTGTTCCACAATGCGACGTCGGCCTCGTTGTCGTCTATGATGGGTCGAAGCTTCGCATTTCCGCTGAGGTCGATCATGAGATCGCCCATGCGATCGATACAGGCGACGAGGTCAACGATGCGCTCTTCGGATGACTCCTCGTTGAGAGTGCGGGTGGCGTCTTCGATGGCTTTGCCGAGAATGGTCGGCAGCCTGGACTGCATAGTGGCATGGGCGAAGGAATACTCATGATAACCACGGTATGCGGGCCAAGGGGGATTGTTGGGGTCGACACGGGTGGGAGTCCTTGGCCATGGTGCTTTGATATCTTTCTTCTGAGGAAGATGACCGAGGGACAGAGTAACTCTGGCGGGGGCACCGGATGGGGCTTTGGCGTCTTTGGTGTGACCGGTCATGGCAGGCAGTTGATCTGTTTCAGCTGGGCTTGCCTTGCCTCTTTATACCTTTACGTTTTTTAAAATTTGCAAACCTTCCTTGACAAATACCGTGGACGCCACCACTGACGTCACAATAATTACTGGCCTTCCTTCGCTCTAATAATACTGTGACACTTCGTGTTCCCCGACACCTGCGTTCGGTCGTCTCGGTCGCCCAAAGCAGCTTCCAACGCTACAGACGCACGGACCTCCCGCCCTACAACAAGCAACTCTGCGCGGTTCGTTATCACGGCGCCTCGATACCCTCGTATCTCCGTCGCGACGAACTCTCCGAGCCTGACCCGATCGTGGACATCATTTCAAAGAAAGCGGACCAGTCTGCCATTCTGAGATACCTTCTGCACTTAGATCAGAAATTTGCTCCACGGTTCTAACTCGCCTCAACGTTATGCTGCAACCTGGTGATCGACGTTCATTTTCGCTTTCCGGTTTTCGGGGCGCTTTCCCGATGTCAGCGCCAAGATAAAGGATGAAATTGCCAAGACGTCGAACGCGGCGCGATCACGTGCATGTTTACCCACGAACGCGTTTGTTATGTTCCCACGGTTTTGAGGCCCGAGTCGTGAGCATCATTGTCGAACTTCTCTGAATCTGATCCTTTCGCGCTTTAAGCACCGTGTCGTCAGCAGACAGGCTATTTCAGCCATGTCAACATGGAATCTTGGGATCGACGATGTATCCGAAGAGGCTCAAGCATTCAAGGACAAGCTGGCGAGCAAAGGTATGCCAACGGGTCCTTCCTGAACAACTGTGGCCTTGCTAAATGTGCTGCAGACACACATATTTCAGCACAGCAAACGCAACTCATGAGGCAGACTGAGCAGATAGAAGAGCTGCAAGCTACTCTAAATGACACCCTCCACAAGGTATGTGCCCTTATAACCATCCCCGTGTATGAAACTAACCACTCTGAATGAACCCAGCTAAGCCGCGAAGCGACTCGCGCTCTCCAGCTCGAAACGGAACTTACTACTTGCTCCGAAGATCTCCGCAATGAGAAGATATCGTCCCAGAACGTTGGCCAAACCCTCGTCGCTGCTCAACAGAAAATCAAGGAGAAGGAGCTCGAAGCCAGGGATCTCCAGGCCAATCTTGAATCACTGTCACACACATCTGACGACCACAGCGCCCGTAGTTCCAAGCTAGAACGTGAGAAGGCGACACTCGAGGCTCGTGTCCGCGAGCTCCAGGCCAACATTCAACAGATCACATGCCCCCCAACCACCCCAAGCCACCGCGCTCGGTCTTCTTCATCGTCTAACTTGCGGATATCAAGTCTTGAACAACAACTTGAACAAGTACGCGCATCGCTCTCTCAGAAGGATGCTGATCTGCTGGTAGCCAGTCAGAAGGCCTTGCAGGCACAGGCGGAATCGGTCAAAATTGGAAACGAGAAAGTCGCCATGGAGAAGAGGACATCGAGAGAGATAGCTGAACTACAGGAAGCACTAGAGGAGAAAGAGGAGGAATTGTTGTACTTAAGAGGACAGCAGAACGACGGAACTAGGGAGCAGGCGTTATTGGAGAGGATTGAAGAAGATGAGGCAAAGATTGCGGCGTTGGAGAAGCTTCTAGGGGACATGCAAGACACACGAGGGATGCGGGAGAGGTTGAGTGAAGCCGAGGAGAGGCTGAAGCAAGAAAGGGAGCGTGCGGTGGCAACTGAAGAGAGGCAGGTCGAGTTGATCCGGGAGAGGGAGGACGCGTTTGATGACCTTGAGCATGCTCGTGAGGAACTTCGCGCTCTAAAGGAAACTCTGAGTCAAAAGGAAGCTCAAATTCGAGAACGGTATGCCACTCGATGTAATCTCTCAGTTCTGCATGCTCATCAAATCGTACGCAGGAATACTAACGATACGGGTGCCGTTGCAGTTAGTCTGATGGATATGGACTCTGCTGAACCATGCACCACCCCTCTTATTGAGGCAGCTCCTGATGAATCAACGGCCGCAACTATCGAGCGAATGTTGACCACTATCGACCGACTCCGTGGGGAACGTGACACTTTGCGGCGAAGCGTGGAATTCTTGGAGACCGAGTCCAAGTTTGCTATCGAAGCCCTCGAAGCCAAACTCGCCACTTCCTCACCCGCCATCAATGACGACTCCGCAACGTTGATTAACCAGCTACAGGGCGAACTGGATGCACTTCGTGTCCGACTTGTCGCTGTCACTGACCATGAAGGCGAAGTTATCCGTGGAAAAGACCGGGAGATCAAAAGACTGGCTCTTGCTGCCACTGCTTCAGCAATTGTTATCCAACATATTAACTCTGAGGCAGATCATCTTGAACGACGTGTTCTTGACGCATGCTCCTCACGCATCGCAGCTCAAGAACAACTGCACGCTGGCGAAGGAAACTTGGAGGAGTTGGAGGTGAAGGTGAAGGACTTGGAGGTCAAACTCGACGTGACAGTCCTCTGCCTCGAAGCAACGACAAGTCAGCGAAATGACCTCATGGCACAGTTGGAAACCAAGGATGCTGAGCGCGAGGAGGAAGTTGCGCTCCTCAAGACCGAACATCAGGAGACAAGCCATAATCTTGAAGAAGCCAGGATTCAGCTTATGGATGTTTCGAAAGCCCTGGAGAATGTCGAATCCGAGCGGAATTCACTGACCGTGCAGGTGGCCAATCTCCTGACGGACCTTCGCGCAGCACAGGACGACCTCACCAATGCCGAGAGCCGATATAGTGCACTCCAGTTCCACCAGCTCTCCTCGATGTCGTCGAACGAAGCGACACGAGCGCTGCAGGAACAGATTTCAGAGCTTGAATTCCGCGTCTTGAGGCGTACGGAGCAGGTCGGTGTTCACCAGCACGATATCTTGCGCATGGAGACAAACATCAAACTGCAAGAGGAGCGCCTGATGGAAATGACGACTGAATTGGAGACGATGAGTGCCCAGAAGGATGCTATGGTGGAGGACTGTGCTGATGCTAGGGAGGCAAGAGATCAGGCACTGGAGCGGCTTGAGGTCCTGGAGGTTGATATGGAGGCCCGACTCGAGGAGGGAGACAGGACGATCGAGGCGCTCATCGAGACCGTCTTCAGATCCGTGGGTGGGGCGAGGGACAGTCTTCGGAGGGCAGGTGAGAACTCGAGGCTTGTGCATGAGGACTTGTTGCGGCTAGATGGCGCGTATCAGAAGGCGCTGGCGTTGTTGGACGAGAAGGAGACGTTGCTGGCGTCTGAGGCATCCACTGCGGAGGATGCAAAGCAGTCAACAGTGGCACTGGCGGTCTCCCAAGTTGGAATTGGCAAGGCTCTGGCTTACATCCGACAGATTCTGAAGGAGAAAGAAAACCTCGAGCGAGAGATCAAGAATCAGGAGGACAATGTCACCCGCGAATCCTCCCAGGTAAAAGCGCTTCAGAAACAGATCGAAACGCTCCAGCATCAAGCTGCCAACACTGCATCCGAGTTTGCTACCCAGACATCCGCATTCGAGTCTCGAACTGCAGAGCTCCAAAGGGCAATATCGGAAAGCGAAGCCGCTCACCAAACCACCGTCGAGGAACTTGTCCATTCGAAAGAGCAGCTTCAGGCTACTCTGGATCAGGCGCAGCGATCACTCACTGAAAGCGATTCCGACGACACTATTGCTAGTATTCAGGCGCGTCACGCCCAGGAATTAGGTGACCTGCAGTCAAATCTGTCTAAATCCCAAGCCGCATTGGAGGAGTTGCGGACTTCCCATGCTTCGGTGAAAGAAGAGCTAGAGGTGAAGTTGGCCGATGCTCTGAAAGCAAAGGAAGAGGTGGAGCAGCGCCTGTTGGAGACCTCAAATAGCCTCCAACAAAGTGCTCTTCAGAAACAGGAAGTCGAAGATGTAAGCGAAACATTGGCGAATGAGATTTCGACTCTCAGAGGCGATTTGGAGGAGGCACGCTCCGAGATTGGGAGAGTTTCATCAGCTCGTAACGACCTGGATGCCAGCTATCGTCGCGTTAGGGCGGAACTTGCAAAGCTCAAGAAGGACCACGAGACTCGCCTTACGGAAGCCACTGCCCAATCTCTGTTGGTCCAGCAGAAACTTCAGGACGAGCTGACCGATCTCCAGAAGAAGCTCGACGAAAGGTCGCAGGAACTTGACGACGCCGTCAAAGAAACCGATCGACTTGCTCGCCAGATCCAGGATGAGAGCAACGCACGTACGGCAGACAAGGAGATATACGAGAAGGAGTTGGACTCTGCCAATCAGTTCCGTCAGCAAGCAGAATCTACTTCAACAAAACTACAACACGAGATGGAACTCACTCAGACACAACTCCAAGTGGCGAAGGAGGAAGTGGAGACCCTACAACAAGAGAAGTTATCGCTTCAAGAGGAGATCACGACACTTGGAGCAGAAATTCAACGATCCATTTCGTTGACTCGGTACTTGGAGAGCGAAGTCAAGGAAAGGTGTGTAACTGCCGTCTTTCCGTCGACCTCTGCTGATTAGTGCTTGTCAATTTATAGCCAGAATAAAGTCATCGCCGTTGCTGAAGAGCTCGGGCAAACTCAAGCAGACTTGGCTCGTTCCGATAAGGCTGCAAAGGCTGCAGAGGTCAACCTCAGCTTGCAAAGCGCTCAACATAAACGAGAGATGTCAGATCTGCATCGTCAACTAGCGGCTTTACAAGCGCAACCTAACCTCCAAGATGCCCTCGCCGAACTCGAAGAACGAAACAACGAGATGGAAGAGCTGCTAAGAAATAAATGTGCAGAAATTGAAGAAAACGATGATCGCGCACTTGAGTACGTTTCATTTCTCTCATTGAAGTCTAAAGAAATTGCTGATCGAGCCGTTCAAAGGATGCTGAAGGAGAACAAGAAGCTTGCCACCAAGGTCGAATCGTTAACTCGTAAGGTGCAGAACTTGCAGACCAAGTTAGTGGCTGCAAAGGCTTCGATCCCAAAAACGTCCGATGTCCCGAGCGTGAGCGCACCTCCCGTCGAACCTGTACCAGGCCCTTCATCCCAACCCATCATGCGCTCTCGAGCAAATACCCTCAACAATGTTCCTTCAGTTCCTCCCCTTCCCATGCATGCCCCATCCCCAGCTCACCGAACACCCGTACAACGCGTGGTTTCGGTCCCATCCTCGTTACCTAGACCGAAGACACCAGAAAGAAGGGCAGTACAACCACCTCCCGTCTTCAAGGCACGTACACCTGAAAGAAGGGCGGTGTCATCGACACCTATGGAATCAATGGCATCTGCTTCCACCATTGGCAAAAAGCGCAGGGCCCCAGAAGACTTTGAAGCTTGCGAAAGCCTAGCACCGCAAGGCTTCACAGCAGACAGTCTTCCGAGTCACGAGCTTGTGGAAAACACGACTCCACGGATACGAAGGGTATTGAGTGGTCTCCAATCAGGATTCACACCAGTACGGAATCACGCCGCACGGCCCACGGCGACGATGCCTTCTCCAAAACGATTGATGACAGGCAGACCTGGGCGATCGCCGCCGACGATTGCTGATGTGACAAATAGCCCTCGAGGATCGTCTACCAAGGCAAAAGGTTGGTTGGGGAAGCTTCGCACTCAGGCGACAGGAAGGTCGACGGATGTTCGACCGAGGTTTGAGCCTGAATCTTCATAATATGGATGAGGTCGAGAGTTTTGGACTCTTGTAGCTTTCTGGTGCACGCATCTGTATTTCTAGGCATTGTGATGACGACACGTTCATTTTGTATATTTTCCTCGTTCGTAATTTCTTTTTGTAATCAATCTATTCGTCATGTCACGATCGTGCCTCGCGTGGGGTCATCTCGAGCACCCACCTACACTCCTTCATGATCAGTGCATCTGGTGTCTCTATTCGTTAGCTCGACACTATGTTTCGCAAACATGGCGATGCTGTCTATATCGATCTATCGTTAGAGTTGCGCGACCCCGATGATTGGCGAATTGGACCTCTCAGGACATTGGATATCCCCCTCAATGTTACAACCATGGCCACAGAACCAATATCCGGACTTCTTGCTGTCGGTAAGCCACTTTCTCCTGAAGTTTGCTTTATCTCATGAATCACGATTCAGGTACGGCCGGAGGAGTAGTGTATGTATTTGGTGGCCCAGGGGTCGAAACAAGATTACCACTGCCTGAATCGGTGGGAGTGAAGTTTCTCCAGTTTGCTACTTCAACTTTTCAGCTTGTCTGCCTTGGTATTCGACTCCCCTTCCTAAATCTATCGCACATCGTGATGTTCAACCATTTTAGATGACCGCAACATGATGCATATCTGGGACCTCGCAAGCTATGGTCGCCCGAAGTTCGTCCTTTCGGTCAGGTTCGACCCAACAAAGTGAGCGGATGGCCATGAAAGGATGAAACCAAGACTAAAATACGCGTAGTTCTCTGACTCTGTCGCCCTCCCATTCACACGTTCGTCTCTAATTCGTGATATTGGTACGCTTGGGTTTATGCTGCTTTCATCAGGCCTTTCTCGCCCTGAATTCTGGAGAAATCAGGACATACGATTTGACATGCCTGCGGAAATCACCCTACACCATGCCCAATATGTGGAGACTTTACGAGGACAAATTGTTTGCTGGTGGAATACCCAATCACTCAAGCCCAGACGCGTAATGCACCCTTCGTTTTCCCTCCATCCCCATCTCACGTTCAGTGACAGTCGCATATCTGTGGATACTGTGATACATCCTAGAGACTTGAACCAGCTCTTTGTTGCATATGCAGGTTTGTATAACTTCTCAAATGCAAATCCTGGCTAACATTTGCCTCTAGGGGGAATAATCCTTTCAGATCTTGTACGCCCTTGACTATGTCCCACCACTCCCAATTCTAACACACAGACAGACCGAGCGGAGTACAATTCGATCCTATGAACTAGTCCTGCCACCTGGAGCTCCTGGAGGTTTCGGATACGGAAGCCATGTAAGGATCTTAACACGTCTTGAAAGGTGTATTCAGTTGTTCAGCCAAACACCTTCCCACCAGGACCTATTAACGCACCGCAAAGCTGAAGTTACTACCTTGGCCATTCACCCTGCAGGCCATTTCTTCGCTGTTGGCTACACCGATGGATCTATTGCATTCTGGGCTGTCAATGACGACGAATCACCCCTTCTTGTCAGGACATTAGACGCGATCGATGTCAACGTTGTTGATACAGAGCAGCTTGATCAACACGTCCTCCAAGAAAAAGCTGGAAAGCTCGGCCCTATTCCCGAACGAGAGCCAATTTTCAAACTTTCCTGGAGTGGCTTTTCCAATTCATCGGATCCTAGGGGTGGCAAGACTACACTTGCAATACTTGGCGGTCTCTGCTTGGGTGAACCGGCGGGGCTCACAGTCATACAACTACCGGCCTTCAACCCTCCAGAACCGCCATCTCTGACATCACCTACTACTGAAAACTCTCTTCATCCCTTTATGCGAGCTGCTATGCGGGATTCTCTCGATCCTCTAGAATCTCATTTCTATCTGACACAAGGCGTGGTTCATGATTATTTGCTAATCCCTCGGCAAACACCCCACTTTGCTGGCACATTTGACCCTGTTGCGATTCTCCTGTTGATTGAAGGCCCAGGTGATACACGCATCATCGAGGCCTTCCAATATCCTCCACCAGAGTTTTCTTCCTCAGAAGCCGATGCTACAAAAATACCCCCGGAAGGTGGAAGAGATGCCTTGAACTCGCTTGCTGATGATCTGGCCTCTACTTTACAATCGTTGCAGCAGAGTGGTGAACCACAACATCTGAGGTTGCCAACAACGCTCTCCGACGGTAGTACTGGCTTATTAGATGGGCAGTTATTGAAGCTTGAGCGGGAAACGTACCAGACATTGATCGGCGACAATTCCCCCAATAATCTTTCCTTGCCATTGAAAGGTGGCTTGGCGTGGTCAGACGAGGCAAAGGTTAACGATCTAAAGCTCGCCAAGGTAAACCACCCTCTTCACCCATAATCCAGGATGCTCACCACCAGATTTTTCAGTACCAGCCACATCGTATTCTCATCACTCACCACCGCGACTTCACTGTGCAGTTTTACGATATCAGTGCCCAGCTATTGATTGGCCTGCAACCAACCCCAATGCAGCACAGCTTCCCTCATCTGCTACATGACCTTCTGATCGACTTGAAGCCAGTATTTACCGATGCTTTCGTGACGCGGCGAATATCTCCAGCATACCTTGATCATGCTCGCATTGAGTCAGTGCATTTTGCGGCAGAGGCACTCGAAACGGTCGCTGTTATGAAAACGGGCGAAGTTCTGGTGTACCGACTATCAGGACCTCGACAATCGACCAGATATCGGGAATCTTCTGATGAGGAGTTGATCGTATTGGACCACGTACCCAGCCAACGTGGATTTTCGCCCTATCTCATGCTTGCACCAGGAAGAGGTCCGGTCGAGGCTTGTGCGTTGTCCGATATTGGTTTGTACAGCTCATTTTCCCTCGTATGCGAGTATTCACACCTCACTTTTCAGGTTTCGTGGCTGTTGCATACCACAACGCCCTGTTCGTCATCAACATGCGCGGTCCCAAGATAGTTTTCCGGCACATCGAAGAAAAGCCATCTAAAAAGCATGCTATCGGCGTGAACACAATTCGTACAGAGTCTGATCCTATTTCTTCGCTCCTATGGACTGTGAGCCCGATTGCAAAAGGTCGGTCCACAGTGTTATGGGGTGCCACACAACAAGTAACACAGACACAGATCCCGAATCGCGTGTGCGCCTCATCGTGCTTCGAGCATCCGGTCACTACCAGATCTTCACCCTCGCACAATCAGAATCCTCCAGCTCCTGGATCTGCGCCGGTCCAGTATCAGCAGACGGTGCAGCGGCTAATCCACTTCCTCGAGGCTCTTTCGTCATCGATGGTAAGTCGGGTGCTGGATGGCCGGCGAGCAGGACGCGATATGCTGTTGCACTGTCCGGTACGCCGGCAAGTGGTACCCCTCCGTCATGTATATTTGTGACGACGGGCGCGAAGGGCGCGAGGTGTTTCGCGAATATCAATGGAGAGCGAGTTGGTAAAGCTGATTGGGGGAGCAAAATCGGCACCATTCAGGCGGTGCAGATCATTGAAAAGCTAGGTGAGTAGCTCTTTGTTATTGGTTATGACATATATTGACTTTCGTTATGACCTTTTCTTCGACAGGCTCCCATGTGCTTGTCGTGGTCACTGACCGACACGAAGGCTTTGTCTATTCCCTTCCACATCTCGAATACCTACAGACACTTAGACTACCACCAATCCCATCCTCGTAAGTCCTTCGATAGTTCTTCGTATCTTATATGAACCTCCACCCTTCCAGCTCGTTCACTCTTGATGAAACGGGCGACTTCGTTGCTTGGACTCCTCATCCGTCATCAGGAACGATACACCAGGCGACATATGGTACCCTATTTGACATCCGACGGGTGTACGACCAGCCCGACATTGACTTCCTATGTACTAAGCCTGTCATACCCCCACAACCCCAACCTGTTTCGATGGGTCCGCCGTCAATGCTAAGTCTTGGGTCCTGGTTCCCGTTCAATCAGTCCATGACTGGTGCTCAGCTTGATGAATTGCGTACGTTCTCCCCAAGTCGTACATGCCTCGCACTCACTTGGATTGCTCTTATACACCAGTCGGTGGACCTGATCGGCCAAGTCCCGAGCCGCATGTCCAAAGTCGGGACTCATCAGAGGATAATGTAGCTGGAGTATCTGGGATTGCAGCGGCAGCATCGTCCACGCAGAGTAATTTATACAATCGGCTGGCGTCAGCGTTAAATGAACGAGGGTCAGCATCTACTATTTCCGTTGACAAAGACCCCAGAACTAATTCCGATGCTATACAGACAAATTCTGGGCGATTTGGAAGACCGGTTCAACGCACTCGAAGAAGGGAGTAAAAACATGGTTTCGCAAGCCAAGAAACTTGCCACACAACAGACAGCAAGGTCATGGTTTGGACTGTAAGGTAGCTATTACTGAACTGAATCATAGTGTACATATAATTGTGGCAGGCATCCACTTCACATCTTTGGACCTTTTCCTACAACAGAATCCGTCAAACTAGCAGTGATCTTCTTTCTCTGCTCGTTGAGCATTCCAAAGAATCCGTCGCTGCTGGTTGAGGATTTCTGGTGGTCCCATTGTTCATCGTGACTGGTGACCAAATGGGCATCGTTGACTTTGAGCGCCAGGAGGGAATTGACAGTCTGAGTTGAGGTTAATCTTACATTCTGCGTTAAGTGGGGATCGATCTACCTTTGTTGGGGACGAGGACTTCGCATCGCGGAAGTATGACACATCCTGGTCGATGAGAATGGTGCTCTTGGGGACAGTGGGTGGGTTTTCGAGGACTCGAAACCTGAGAATGTCGGCGCGAGGGAAAATCTGCGAAATGATTAATTCGATGACTTTATCGTCGGAGGTAAATTCATGCCTTTGTAAGACCAAAGAACTGAGCACGGATAGACTCTACTCCTTTGGCAATTCCAACAGGGTCATGGAAGGTAGCATCCTCGGTGTAAATTTTGAACGTGTTCTGGTGAGGGATTACAACTTGCTTTAGACTATCACATTTCAGTACTTGCCTCGGTCGGCGAGCACGAATACATCTGGGTTATGACTTGTCAGGAACAAGATAAAGCCGTAGCATATATATGTACTTCTTTAATGCCCTTAATGATACTCTCCTCATGAGGCTGAATGCTGCGCTCCTTCAACGATTTGGATTCTGATGGCTGGAGACCTGAGGCATTGACGGCGGACGACATTCTGCGGCTAATGTGGGTAGCAAAAACAAGTGAACGAGGAGAGAGGAGCGTCATGGCGGTCGACTTTATAGCGACGGGCCTTCATGATGATGTTCAAGTTGGTGGCATGCGATCGAGGAAGAGGAAGATATACGCGGGTGACGTCACAGCCGCCTGAAGTCATCGTCGAAGTCGGCATTTGCCGGTGTACTTACACGCAATGAGCGACTACGAACAGCTTCATCGGCAATGCAGGACGCTCGAGAACATTTTCGACACAAAGCTCACATCGTACTCCCAGATAGTCTCGACTATTGGACGCCAGCCGAACGACCTTGAGGCGACCGGGTCGAGCGAGCGATGGAAAGACTTGGAGACCGAGCTTGATGAGCTGCTGGAAAAGGCATGTGCTTGCATCGACCGTGTATACGCGTATGGTTTACCTTTCAACTAGCTAGAGGAGAACAACGAGCAACTGGCTACACTCGCGAACAACCCAGAGTTGCTGTCCCAGTCTATGCTCAGAGCAATACAACGGCACCGAGAGCTCTTCCAGGACAATGCACGCGAGCTGAGGAGGACGAAGGTATGTGGCGCTTGGAAATCAAGATAGCGCTTATCTCATGTATTGCAGACTAGTGTGAAAAACGCACTTGACCAGGCGAATCTTCTGACCGGCGTGCGGAACGATATTGAGTGCGTATTGCAGTGTCTACATGTCTGATGGCACTCAACGGTTACCAGCGCATACAAATCCTCGGCCGGGGAATCATTGCTTGCAGAAAGAGGAAGAATAGATAGTTCTCATCGAATGACGGACGATATCCTCGAGTGAGCCTGTCTGTCTTGCGTGGCGTTCATTCCGCAGTACTCACATACCCAGGCAAGCATATGAAACACGGTCAGAATTCTCGCGACAGCGCACTTCGCTAGCCGGCATCAATACCCGTATGATGGGCGTTCTGAGTGAGCTATTTATTACTTTTTTCCCACCCATTATGCTCATCTCATTTCTCCAAGATACCTTGCCCGGAATTAGCAGCGTCATATCCATGATTAAGTCTCGTCGGCGAAGAGATTCTATCATCTTGGGCGTGGTCATTGGTGTTTGTATTATTGTCATTCTGACCACCATGTGGAACTAGTTGCAATTGGTTATCGGTTACGAACATTCAACGTTTTGGCATTGGAGAATCTGTCTCCTAATTCGCAGGTTTTTATGATTTGGAAGCCTTGGTGCATTTACTCTTCAGTTGTTCGCAAGAGCATACGTACATGACTTACGTTACTTACTCTGCCTCGTCGCCACCGTTCCTGAAGACGTGGCATGGTATCCCTTCTTAAACCGAAACCAGTTCTCCTCTAGCTTCCTCACAGTACCCCAGTCGTCCTCGTCCAGATCATCTATCCATTCGCTTTCCAAAGGCCACCCCCTTACCTCCGCAACAGTCTTCACCATGTCCCACGTCCTCTCGGTGCATTTGTCCACATTGTGAAAATCGGATTCTACGAGAAGGCGAGTGGGAGAACACGTTGCAATGAGCGCCCGGTGGTTTGGCGAACGACTGTTTATCACAGTAGACAAGGATAGAAACACGTTTTTATATTTCCGCTGGAAATATAGATATGATGAGAATGTCAGTGTCTGCAAATAACAATGCCATGCCTCGATGTCGCGCCAGCTCTCAGGACTTAGTCCGCAGCTATGCAGATCAAGACTTATCCGGGACCAGTTCTCTTGGTGCTTGATCTGCATCTTTGCCAGAAGTTCCGCAGTCGCGAGCTGCGACTTGACGCTGTGTATACTGACATTACGCCCCAGTTCAACGGCAAGTTCAAGTTGTGCTTCGAGGATAGCCAATTGATGGTCAAAAGGAACAGTAAATGGCGTCAACTCGCGCCGCTCGGCGTAGTAGTCGAAGGGAACGCGGAAAGCACGATCCAAGCCCACTTCACCGAGCATTGCCTCCGGAAACGCCTCGAGGTTGCGACGCAGCTCCGAAAGGATATAGTCAAGACCGATGGGGTCTGGTAGCAATGGAAGAAGCCTTTGATACGCTGAGATGTGAGCTGGGTCTTGGCATTGGTCTTGGGAGGAGGTTGGGAGGAAGAGACTTCGATAGTGATCATCTTTTGATGTAGACGGATGTATGGAGATACGATAGGTGAACCATGGATGGTAGCCTGTAGCTTTGTTCAGCTCTGGTGGGGCTAACGAGAGGCAGGCGAAACAACCGGGAGCTGACCAAAGCAGGGCACGACCTTGGTTGGGTGTGCTCTTGCGAGGTCACAGACAAGTGGTTGATCTTCTGGCATCGTCGACATGGCACAGATCGTTATTTGGAGGCTGGCCATGGATTCTGGAGAAATGGACGGTGCGTCCGTCGGGTGACAGTGAGCGTCGACAATGTGCTGCAACACTCGTTCATTGGGCAAGTCTACCATCCTGCAAAAATAATTTGGGATGCAATTGGTTGTGGTTGGAAGGAAGAGTTGCGATTGGCCGATCGTGATCGGTGATCTGCTTGCTCATGCTTGGTTCCCATGCGGATCGGCAACAGCAACCAACAGCGTCTCTTTCTACAAGTTCGTCAGTCGGATTCGCAGTGAATGTTTCGAATTCAGCATTCCTTCAGGAATCTATTGCATCCAGCATCGATCATCCGCATGTCGCGTCAAATAGTAATCGACGCATCTCCTCCACCATATCATGGCTCGCTACAGGAACCCCTCGATCGGAATGCCTTTCAGAAGTCAATCAACATTCTGGCTGCGAGGACGCCTCCTGCAAAAACGGGATTCGTACTGAAAGCTCCTGTGATGAGAGGGTGTGCATAATTTGCAGTCAGTTTACTCTACATGTCTGACCATATGATGTTTAGGGCTCTTATGAACCTGCCAAAAATACGTAGTGTTGACGTCGATCCATCAAATCCCGACGGTGAACGTCTGGTTCTACTCAGAGTTTCGAACGAAGGTACGGATTATTCTCCTCGCTTCCTCAGCCCATTTGATCTGAAGGAGTACTTGCAAGTCAGCTGAACTTTCGCCGGAGGCGTTGGACTTTTTGAAGGCTGAAGCGAAGGGTTTGGTTCCGTACACTCTTCATCTAGATTACGACTACTGGACATCCGGTAGGCAGTTTCTCAATCGGTATACTTCTTCGTCTGACTCGGTCTGGCAGATGAGATCCTTCAGGTGGTTCTTCCAGAGGAGCTTCGGGACGGATCTCCAAGTGGCTTTGCAGCCACAGGCCATATCGGTACATTCTTTGCGATAGCCTCCGTGTAAACATCTAATATCTCTGGATAGCGCACGTAAACCTCAACGAGGAGTATCTTCCGTACAAGCACCTCATTGGTCAATTGATCATGGATGTACGAGACTTTCTTCATTTTTCTAGAATGCAAATAGCTCATTCATCGACAGAAAAACAAAAAGATCAAGACCGTCGTCAATAAATTGGATTCCATCGATACCCAGTTCCGCTTCTTCAAAATGGAGCTTATAGCTGGTGAACCGAATTACGTCGTTGAGCATGTGAGGGTCCAATTTTTCTGCCTTGTTGTGCATCAGTTTCTTACTGACTCCTTGTAGCATGAATCAGAATGTCGTTTTACGTTCGACTTCACACAAGTTTATTGGAACTCGCGACTACACACAGAGCATAGCCGGCTCGTTGAGCTCTTCCATCCAGAGGACGTGATAGCCGATGTATTTGCAGGCGTTGGCCCATTCGCAATACCATCCGCCAAGAAAGGATGTGCAGTGTTCGCGAATGACCTAAATCCTAATAGCGCCAAGTATCTCACAATCAATGTCCAGAACAATCGAGTACGTCGTAAATTGCTGTGGCAAATTTCTGTTCTGATAGATGGATCCCAGGTGAATGACCTTGTACGCGTTTCTTGCGAAGACGGTCGCCAATTTATCCGCGCCGTTGTTCGTCGATCCCTCGAGGAGCCCTTCCCAGCGTATACTGGTCCCAAGACGAGCAGGACTAAGCAAGAAAACGAAGCGCGTCGAAAAAGACAACAGGGGAATTCTTCCTCGTCTCTGGCCCCTTCGTTTCCGCGAAAACGGATAGCCCACTTTGTTATGAACTTGCCGGACTCTGCGATCACGTTCTTGGATGCGTTCCGCGGTGTTCTGGCATCTGATGACTTGAAGGAGGTATACGATGTTATGCCGATGATACACTGTCATTGCTTCACGCGCGAGTTGGAACCAGACAGGGCAGAGGCGGACATTCGCAAAGTGGGTCCTTGCTGACATCATTTTGACCTTGACGGTCGATGACTGATCTCTGTTCTGTAGCGGGTCGAAGAAAAGTTGGGATCGGCGTTGGCGAGTGATGTTTCCTTGCATCTGGTGCGCTCTGTTGCTCCCAACAAGGAGATGTATTGTATTAGCTTCCGTCTTCCTTCCGAGGTTGCTTTCTCCACCTCTTGAGTCAATCTTGAGTCATGAAAATTTTCGATTGAGGTCGGTGTAACCTTAAGTCCGATTGGGCCGATGGATGTTTGGTGGCATTGATCCGTGTTTACTGGTAGGCGATTACACCGGAGTATTTCTTCGACAAGCACATGTATTTTTTGTTACTGGGCATTGTGCCTGGGGAATGACCATATGTGGGTAAAGTGCTGCCAAGATGCGATGGTTTTACCCTAAAACTGGATTAAAAAAAGCTTTGCTCATAACTCTGACTACCAAAACCGGCGGCAGACATGCCGAAAAGAAAACACGAGGAGGGGGAAGCATCCTCCACCAAGACTCCGTTCTACCACCTCCGCCTGGTGTTCGATTTCGATAGATTTCCAGGTTATACCCCCTGTTTCCTGCATACCCCCCACTCATAGAAACACGTCTCAACCATGGCGCCGTGGTCACACATCCTCTCGACCGTGCACTGTGACTCTGGTGAAGGTGCATCTTTAACCTCTGCTATAAAGAGCGTCCGGTCGGCATTGCACGTCCCTGAGCGCGAGCTCAAACGCTGGAGGCGGATTTTCGATGCGAATGCAAAGGTCATAGACGGCGAGAAGTGCGTTGTCATATTCCTTATATGTTTTTTTTTGGCGTCGAGTCATATGACGGTCTAATATTTGGTGCTTCTGCTTCTTCTGTTTGCTGTATTGAATAGGTATCTGGACACGGAGAGCTTCGTGAACGCCATTGCCCCGAAAGGCGACCTGACGAAGATTGGACGCGCGCAATTTGCGATTCTCTTCCGCGTGGCTGATACGTCGAAGCGTGGACTGGTGTCATGGGAGGATTTCACGGTGTTCGAGACCTTGTTGAAGCGGCCCGATGCCGACTATTGGATTGCATTCGAGTATTTCGACGTGTATGTGCATTCATGCTGAGAGGACCTCTTCTTATGCTGTGACTCATCGGCATATTGGATATAGTGACAATTCTGGGTTCATTTCGTTCGATGAATTCAAGAATGTTTTCATGGCTAACGTCGGGCCCGATGCCATTCCTTTTAATTTCGACTGGTGGGTATTCGAACGGCGTCATTAAGGCTGCATCTCATGATGCATTTGCCAGCGATTGGCTCAAGCTATACATTGGAAAAAAGAATGGGACTCGCGCATTAGGATGTCCGTCAATTTCATTATATTACGCAAAAGCTCGCGCTAATGGACACCAAAGACAATGAATTTACCCAGCTTATGAAGGGGCTACAGGGCGAGCGCCTTCGTCAAGCATTTAGATATCTAGATCCCGACCAGGATGGATTCATTCGCCCAGATCAGTTCAAAAGAATCATCTTAGTACGTTGTCCCATGGTCGTTCCTCTGCACAAATCATAACCCCAGTTTGCAGGAACTCGCTGGTCATAAACTCTCAGATGCAGTTATAGAACGGCTCCCTACTCTCTGTACCCTGAGCCCCGGACAGAAGATATCTTATTCAGAAGTTATTGCTTTCCATAATGTTATCCGACGTCAGTTTCCTTGTTTCTGTCTTTCTTCTATTGGACTCATTCGTTCTTTACCTTTGCAGAAATGGATATGGTAGAACGGTCGGTCTTGGATGATACATTGAAATCGTATTTTTCTCACATCTAACCCCCAGGATAATTCGCGAAGCAACAGCCAAGAGCAAAGATGGACGAATAGACCAATCTGACTTCCTAAACCATTCCGCGGCCAGCTCCCGATACTCTCTATTTACCCCGATGGAAGCATCGATAATTTTTCACTTTGCTGGCCGTGGCATTGCAACCCAACGGTTAGCTCTAATAGACTTTGCATCACTCTTAGACCCACGGTGGAAGGCGCCACATGAAGAGGTTGAACCCCAAGTGTCGCCTCCTAGAGTTTCCTTATTAGAAGGGTTCTTGCATTCTTCCTACAACTTCGTATTAGGCGGTATGTGCTTCATCTATGGGTCCCCTTTTCCCTGATTTACGCTCCGGTTCTAGGTATCGCTGGCGCATTTGGCGCCACAATTGTCTACCCAATTGATATGGGTAAGTCTTGAAGTTTTCTCCCTGAAGAAACACTCACATGTTTTTAGTCAAGGTATGTCTATGGACATTTTGTTTCGGTTCATCGTTGTATCTCAAAGCAATGCGACTTGTTCCTATAGACTCGGTAAGATGTGCACGTCTACGATTACAGTCTACTTACCTTCTGTTTCAGGATGCAAAACCAAAGAAGTTCTGTTGTCGGCCAAATGCTATACAAGAACAGCATTGACTGTGCCCGCAAGATCTTCCTCAACGAAGGCTTCTTGGGATTCTATCGCGGTATTGGTCCTCAGCTTATTGTGTGTTTCAAAAATCATATGCTGTTTTATATGCTCATATGGTGTTGATAGGGTGTTGCTCCTGAAAAAGCAATCAAGCTGACTGTCAATGATCTCGTCCGAGAGAGAGCTACGGATCCGGAAACTGGCCGTATAAAGCTTGGTTGGGAGCTTATTGCGGGTGGTATGGCCGGTGGCTGTCAAGTGGTACGTCGGGGATGTTGTCACATTCGAATGATGCTAACAATCCGATCCAGGTGTTCACGAATCCCTTAGAGATTGTGTACGAGGTCGCCACCCCCTGCCTGACGATAAAACTAATCAATCGCTTCATAGAAAAATCCGTTTACAAGTACAGGGCGAAGCTGCAAAAGTGGAGGGTGCCCTACCAAAGGGTGCAGTGCATATCATTCGACAATTGGGTATCCTCGGTCTCTACAAAGGAGCCAGCGCTTGCTTGCTTCGCGATATCCCATTCTCTGCCATTTACTTCCCCGCATACTGGCACTTGAAAAAGGATCTATTCCACGAAGGCTACAACGGAAAACAATTGTCGTTCATGGAAACCCTTGCAGCAGCCGGAATCGCGTACGTTTTGGTATCTTCTTGATTGACGTCTCCTGATCCTCTCGTGATGCTATCAGAGGAATGCCCGCTGCATACTTTACAACACCCGCAGGTCAGGCTGAATCGGGTACCTGTTCGCAACACGCTGACATCCTGATGAATAGATGTTGTGAAGACTCGACTCCAGGTTGAGGCAAGGCAAGGCCAAACGCACTACAAAGGCCTACGCGATGCATTCGTTAAGATCTGTAAGAGTGATATCCCATCAATCACTGTCGTTTAAGCTCATCTTGGCGACTTATCAGACAAAGAAGAGGGCTTCAGAGCTTTGTTCAAGGGTGGACCTGCTCGCGTGTTGAGGAGCAGTCCGCAATTCGGCTTTACGCTTCTTGGTGCGTGTTAGGCGGAGAACTCTGATCCTTCCTTGCTGACACGTTTCTTTGCAGGATACGAAACGCTGAAGATTTATGTGAGTGTATTCATGATATGTTTAGAATTAAACCCTAATGGTGCCATCATCACATTCCCCAGTTACCGGTGAGTCAATTCTCCCAGCCCGCATTTCATTGGCTGAGCCTTGATCCAAGTATCCATGGGCTGAAAAACCGCGAACGGTCGAAACTGCCCTCACTGCACGGCCCGACGATATGTCCAAGATTCGTGCACGCAATGCCCTCAAAATCCTGCTGGACGTGCATGGTGACTTTGGACGGCGAGCTGCCGCATCCGGGGTACCGTTGTCGCTGTCGTCTCCGAGGCTGTCCTCACTACGAGAGACCAAATAGATGTATGCTTTCATGTACCTCATTGATAAGCCAATCGGAGAGGAAGGTGCAGCATAAGCACGCGTGAGCTTGGAGACGCTGGAAAACTTCATCATCTGTCAAGTCCGAGATCCCCCCGTGAGAATATTGATGAGATGCCATTGGTTGCGATGGAGGAACATACCGATCTCCTGGGTCGAATATATATCCAGCGGCTTCCTCGTTCTCTTCTCCACCCTCTTCGTTCCCTTTCGTCCCGTTTCCTTTCGTTCCTTTCGTTCTTTTTTTTCTACGGTAAGGTCTATCGTCACAATTTTTCCTGGCTTTCAAATTTATTCAGCTTCAGCGCAAGGCTCGCCGCGTCCTATCGCTATCTACTGCAAGACAGTGTTAACGCCAGCGTAGACCGCTTCTTCATATCGACTTCACTTTCAACATTCCTATTACAGCACCACGCAGCCCACTCTCTTTAAATATGAAGTCAATCATCTTCGGTCTTGCCCTCGTTAGCGTCGCTGCTGGCCAGGTGGTCAACGGGGTCTCAACGGTTCCGGCTGCTGGCCCTTCTGTCACAGTTGCACCGGATGCGAAAGCTGCGGACGCTGCGCCGCCTTCGCAGCCCACCCCTGCCCCTTCATCTGGAGACTTTTATCAACAGTTGTCCTACGATGCCTACAAGAGCGGTGGCTACCAGAGCTTAGACTGTGGGTATGGCTACAAAAAGTCCTCAGACGGTCATTGCCAACCTGAATCTTGGGTACTTACATGCCAAATATGACTCGACCATTTTTGCTCATTAATTTTCAGTACACCTACCAAGGGGAATGCTACGCAACAACCATTATAAACAACATGTTCGTGGACTGCTTATATTACAATTGGCCAATTCCTAACCGCTCTTTTTCTGCAGCAATAAGTGCCATCAGCAGATCGTGACTAAAACTGTGCACGATACCGTCGTCAAGACTGTGGTATGGAAAATTCTCTGATTTAACGATGTCACACCCCCTCACAGGCTGTATTGACAGGTCCATACGCAGACTGTACCGACGACGATCACCAAGCACTTCACGGAAACTCAGCATGTTACGCAGATTCAGCATGTTACGCGAACTCAGGTTCTTACCTCAGTCGAGGTTAGGCCCACTACCCGCGTGTGGGTGTCGACTGAAATTATCGACAAGACCAAGACTCTGGAGCACACTCTCACTGCAACTGAGACAAAGACCCAGACGAACGTGTACACAAGGACCGCCACTGAGACCGATACTGCAACCCAGACACTCAAGGAAACGCAGACGAACTTCGTCACGAAGACCCAACTGCACACAATTGTTCTGCCTACAACTTACACCAGTGTATGGGTCAGCACTCACGTCATCGACAACGTAAATACGCTTCCTCTAAATTTGTCAATAAATCTGACCTCGACTTTAGACGAAGACCATCGCTGAGACGAAGACTGCCACCGTCACTGATAAAGTCACTCATATCTCGACGGCGACTGCGACAGAGACCACAACTGCCCATGTTACCCTGACAGACACTGTGACTCACGTTCAACCTACGACGCTCACGTCGGTGTGGGTACAGACGGAGACCAAGGACAACGTGTGTCTTCAAGTTTAACCATTTTAAATTGACGTCAATGACTGACCATCTTTATATTTAGACTAAGACCGTTTTGAACACCATCACCTCGACACTCGTAGAGAACAAGACCTATCTTCAAACTACAACGTACTTGGCGACTGCTACTGCTACGACAACCGAGATCCAGAAAGTCCAGGAAACTGGTCTATCTGATTGCCTTGGCAAGGTCAGTGATGAGGTTGAGCTGCTGGAACCTCTTTCCTGATATTTGTTTCATGGCAGTGCAAGTCCAAGTGGTCGCTGAACCCTGGTAATAGCAACAACTCCAACACCTACGCTTCTGCATCTACATCGACAACTGCGGCCTATAGCGCTGCCACAGGCTCCAGTGGATCGTCTTACGGCTCTAGTGGATCGTATGGCTCCTCCGGCTATGGCAGCTCCAGCGGCGACTCGTACGGCTCTGGATACTAAGCGTTCGCTGTTTTGTTTGATGTTGGGTTTGTTGTAACGTTGTCTCCTCACGCCGTTTCGTAGACTTTTTATTTTATTTGACCCCCACGGACCGAGCCTGTACCATGGACAGACCGATACTTTCGATTTCATGCTGCTTTATATCTCACTGATTTGGTGCTTAATACGTTTTTCTAAGCGTAGTCTTTTCTTTACGCGACAGGCTCACGGGTCGATTCCTGCTCGTTCTTCTCTTAGCTTTCATTTGACTCTTCCTGTGCTACTCGGTGCTTTCACTGCGGATACAATGGAATGCTTTGGGAAACGCTTTGAACGGATTGATAGGGACATTGCAGTGTGATGTCGGCCATGTGAACAGTCTGTAAGCCCGAAACGGAGCATTCAAGCAACGTTAGTGGCATATGTCGAAAGACTTCGATCTTATGGCCACATCGAGGATATCGGTCACAGAGTGTACTTAAACTGTCAGTCAACTATCTGACAGATTTCCCACATACCAAGTCGAACCCCGAACTAGCTACCATGCCTCTGAGAATCGCTGAAGAGCCCGTCGACCCCAAGTCCTTGAAGGATGTCGCTGAGAAGTACATAGTCTTTTACTCTTCGATCATCATCGATGGAAAGTCGTGGTGTCCCGTAAATACTCACTCACGACTCTTCACTGGTGAAATTCCTCAGCTGCTCTTGTAGGATTGCCGGGATGTCGAGGGCCTGGTCAAGCAGACATTCGGTCCTGCTGACAGCCCGTCTGCTGTGACTAGAGATTGCCGCTTGAGCGGCAATTTGTCACCTTGCTGAGATTTGAATTTGAAGTTCCGGTGGGAGCCAACTTTGTCACGGACTGAAGCATCAGAGACACGTGATAGCAACGCGTATTGAAACTGTCGCACGTTGAATCGTAATATCTAGGCCGCCTATTGTCTTCTACACCCAAATTCCATCGTTATTGGTGGGATCACCCTTCCCCTCTTTACAAATGATATCGCTATCTATTTTCACTGTACCTTGCTTGAAATTACCTCCTCTTTTTCCCTTCCCTATCCCTTGTTGTTACCTCCTGAGTAGTATCCCACCTGTAATGGCAGATGGTCTCAAAGCCAGGAGCTAGTTGCCGTGTGCGAGTGGGAATGCCGAACTGGGATGGAATGAGGAATGGCTGCGTGGGGTGGCATAAACGGGCGATGGACCTATGCATAACGGTACAAATACGAGCGGACGGTGCTGTTTCTTGTCGAGCGAGTAACAAATTGCACACCGTCCACTTACTCTACTGATCGTTGGGGGTACACGGTAGTATCGATAAACATGGAATTATTTTCGTTGAATAAATGTTCGAGAAGTTTGAAATCAGTTCAAGTACGTATTAGGAAGAGGTCGAAGACTACTACCTTGATATGATTAACCATAAGATTTCGAAGCCGTCAAACAACAGGTGTCGCACCTCGGCGGCTCCGGGGTTCACTGAATATCGTGCTTGGGGCCTGTAGTGTCCTGGAAATGATGCCAAGATGCAAGTCCTGGCAATTCATGTTTCTTTTTTTCACGTTTTTTTTTTAAATCCACTCACTGTCCCGGAATCTTCATTTCCCCGAGTTATATATGTATCTACAAGCTAATTCAGAATTTAATCTACACTCTGAGTCAGACAAATTTCATTGTATTAGAAGGGAGCACTCACCTAGAAGACGTAGCTCAGGGACACCGCCCGCCGCTGACCTCGCAGGTACCCTTTCTTCGTCAGTTTCCTTCTAATCGATACGATAGCGCCGATGCACATCCATACCCACTGCAAATCATCGTATGAAATAGAAATTGTGATCGTAAAGGTGAACGTACCTTCTTTTCAGATCCAGGAATCATCCTTCCTCTGGAGTCGTCCCTCATCATTTTGTAATCATATCGAACGAAAACTCCGGGCTCGGTTGGAGCGTCTT
Source organism: Hypsizygus marmoreus (assembly GCA_013433165.1). Lineage (NCBI taxonomy): Eukaryota > Fungi > Basidiomycota > Agaricomycetes > Agaricales > Lyophyllaceae > Hypsizygus > Hypsizygus marmoreus. The sequence goes on from CM024086.1 coordinate 3,276,687, forward strand.
GTGCTGGTTTGACAGAAACGGGCGTGCCATACTAACCCCGATTGTATAGACACGGAAGTTAGACGATATAGGACGACTCACCTTGTAGATCCGGGGCCCAATTACCGGAAGTCCCAGCCTACGCTCAGGTCGCGGAAGACGCATTGAAGGCGTATTGATGAAAGTGTTTGATTTTGAGCTGCGAGACTTCGAGTTTGAAAGGCAGAACGTCGAAGTATTCTGAAAGATGATTGAAAGAAGTTAAGGACGTCTCTAAGCCATTGAGGTCTTACTAGTTAACGAGTTATCGCTTAGACAGCGCATTTCGATGAAGTTGCTTCGCTATACATAGTTTCTTTCTTTCAATAGTTTAAGGGGCTGTTATTTCTTCGTGATCCTCGTCTGGTTCATCCGCCCAAGAGGGTAAGCTTTATACTATAAATAGACGTAGATCGGTTCCTGGTGATCGGTTACCGGTAAAAGGTTAATTTACCGCTGGGTGAATGCCAATATGGGCTTGCTGGCTAATATAGTTAGCTTTTTCACCAATTCCCTTCAACCAAGACATTTGCCTGCCAGGAATCGCACGAATATCACAAATATACCTTGGCCCTTTCAGTGATTGCAGCCCTTCTCACGAACCAGGCCAATCAAGTTCTGGGAAGGTAACTACGGCTTCTCTATCTAGCACGGTAAGTATTTGCCAACTAAATCCGACAGGCTCAGACCGGCCTTTATAGTAATCCCCTCATGTGCATCGCCTCTCTGTCAGGACGAGCTTGACTTACCGCCTCCCGGCCCCTGTCACACAACTTATCAACTAGGTGCATAATTTCGCTCGCTCTCTTACGCGGGAAGGTCAGGTAATTAAAAGGCGGTCACTGATAAAAATTAGCTGTCATTAACAATGCATATTAGAAAGTAGTCGGTCAAGTTTCGACGTGCTACCGAAATCGAAAAAAATCGTGATAGCCTCCCTGTGCTACAAGATATATCCGACAATTAATAGACAATCCATAAGCAAAGTTACATGCGACCGTAGTATTTAACGATCGTTTGAATGAACTCCACGTCTTTGTCACTGAAGCTATCCTGGTTCTCGAGTACCTTGTTAGCAACGTCAAGCAGGGTAAGTCTCGCTTGGGTGTATGTGAACCGCAGACGGTAACTAACAACGAGGGAGTACATGATACTGTTGCGATAAAGACTAAAAACTTGTAACCAAGAGTTTCCTTTCACATCATATCCAGAAAGCCCTGTCTTGCTCAACGGTATTGTCCAACATACGTTGTCGCCAACCCATCTAAACGGAACCAAGAATTCTTGAATATTGGAAGTGCGGGTCATCGTCCATCCGAGACTCTTGTATCTATCGATCGTGTGTTGTTGATTCGGTCCGCCATAGTCCATAATGAGAGAGATGTTATGCACAAACGTCGCATTGGGAAAGAAAGCGACGGCAGCATCGAATGTAATGATGTTCATTACACAAGCTAGAATAATAATTTGTTTATCGAGAGTGGATACGAAACGGCAAACATACTCACTAGCTGGGTAGTTCAAAATGGGCTCCATTGCAGACCCAAGCACAGTGGCCATGATTATGACTGTATCTCTGTGTCTGTGACGAAACACGAATCGAGGATGAGCACGACGAGGAAAAGCATTCGATGGTCGGATATAAGTCGATGCCTCGAAATAGGCTCTTTTGAAGTCAATCGGCAGAAGCCTGAGGCTAACGTATTCGTACCCGACACTGATAAACCAACGCCCGATATCCAACGTGAAGTGATGTTCGACATATAGCTCGAGTTCGATATCGGGAGACAATCCCTGTCTCTGAAAGAATCGAATGGCAGACAACCCCGTAATCAGCATGCCCGTCGATCCTTGCAACATACGAAATCGATGGACTTCTTGTGAAGTAAAATAGGGGGAGAGGTGTTTTTCAATGCTGAACGCCCGTAGATAATATGATTGGACTTTAGAATATGTCGTGGGAGACACTCGTGCATATCGAACGAGATCTCGTGTCTCGAGGCCGGATAACAACAAATCATCCGTCGTGGCTGGTCTGAGGATACTTCAGTGGAAAGAGTATTCATGATCGACGTCAAGACTCACAAATCATGGAATGACATGGTCTTTGAGTAGCGTTGCTTATCTTCTCGAGAAACTTGAGTATTGCCTAAAGATTGCAAGTGCATACCGTTGGGCTATATATACTGATTATGAGAATCACATGCATTCGAAACGAAACTCACCCAGTCATTTGATAGATGATTGCAAGAATGCGTGTGTGGCCGGCAATTAGTTTCCTTGCATCGGGTCGGCATTTTCTCTGAGGAAAAAGCGCCATAGACCACATGTGCATACAACCCTGGTGTCTGCGTACATAAATCCGACGTCGTGCCGCGTGTTTTCAGGAGACGCAACTGGGGAAAGTGTCGTAAACGAGGTGGTTGAGAACCGACATCGTGGCGCAACGTCTCAATGATGAATCATGAGGGAAAATGTCAAAGTAGTGCGATGATGACGGGATAGTACATGCGCTCACCTAAGGCATTTACGAATTCCAACTGCCGTGCGGATTACGCGTGTAGGGTCTTGCTACCCATCATCCTTTCGTCTCCATGTAAATATGCAGGTTTACACGGAGTTAAACCCAGTATGACTCATCTGCTCGGTTAACTTCATTATTAGCATCAGATGTTGTCGAGTGTCCCATCGGCGAGCAAAACGGAACCAAGGCGCTGAAACATAGCCTCTCTGGGAATGACGTTCGCATGCAGAGAAAGACACCGTATCATGGCCGACGGCGACAAGCCTGCATGCAACAGTTCCCGGATACATATACCGACATGGGAAAGTTAACGTCAGAATCAAATACAAAAAACTGAATGGTCGCAAACGTACCAGAAGGTCTACGTTGCCGAATTTCCAAATCCCCAATGCCAAATATGCAATTGCCGTTCTCACCAAAACATTATGAGGTTGACGCAAGGATTTCGGATCTAAGGAGTGGGCGTGTTACAATCATACATACCGTACAGACCGGACGGCTGAAGATAAGTTGGACTACGCCCAACTAGTATGGAGGCAGAACATCAACCACCCTCGCTTGTCATGCATAGAACCAAATTCGCCACAACATCTACGTCATTTACACGTGACAGTCATTGTTATAGTACGGGTCGACTACCTGAGTTGATTTTCTGAAAATATACATTACAAGCTACAAAACTAGTCGCAATCAAGTCTGGTATCAGAGATCCTGTCGTAATAGTAACCGCCTCGGAAAGGACAATAGGCATTGGAACAATGCACTCCTAAGCGCCATTTTATCCTTTGTGTCCTTAGCACCGAATACGTTGCCACAGAACGGCCGTCGACTTTGCCATTATGCCATCCACCCCAGTTGAACTCTTCAATGCCGTCAAGCTCTTCAGTGTAACGCCAGACCGCTGGACAAGCAGTCCCACAACTATGATTCCAACCCACGGTGCTCTCATGGTAGGCAATCCTCCTCTTCTTCCACCATTCAATATGCTCCGAACTCGGCTTGTGCTGGGATGAAACCGTTATGCCCTGTCGCAGAAGTTCGGGATATAAAGAATACATCCTGCTCCCATCGACAATGATCATGTCTGACGTGAGCGGTAAGTTAACGATCACGTCCAATGTCGAAGCCTTCCGACTCTCAATCACGGTCACTGACATCGTCTTCTCAAGAACATTAATTAACCTGGTATTTCGAACTTTATGAAGATACGCACCTCGTCCACCGTCTTGAATCTATACACCTGATTTATTCTTGATTCATATCCGATGAAGCCAGCATCGCCTACGATGCAGTATCCGGCCTGAATTAGTGTCTCTGCCCAGGAATTGAACGTTTCCGGTGGCGTCACTACTTGCATTTCGCGAGGTAATAGCTCGTATTCCAATTCCGGAACAGTCGCCGCCCATGCGATGGGTCCTGAAATCAGAGCGTCGGTCTTGCGCAGAGTCTCGAATATTTTGTCTCTCTGCCAAGGAGAAAAAAAAACGCCAAAAATTCGGCGAAGGCGGTCGCGGAATACGGATTGCACGAGATCGAGGTCAAGGACGCTGAAATTGACCAGAGAAGACCAGTCTAATAACAGACCAATGAGGAGCATGCAATCCCTGAGCCTGAATATCTCATGCATTTGAGTGGAGGATGACTGGGAGGTAGAGCGAGAGTAGTTTACGGTGGGCATGTGGAAACTTTTTGCAATCGAGCCTCAGGAATACCTTCAACTATTTAATCAGTATTCGCTGAGTTGAACCCCATTTGTGAAATGTGATCAGCTGATGCCTCCTGAACTATAGACCAAATTGGAAAAGACAGAGTTTGTCCGATGGAGATAGCCCGACCATCACGGAATTTTGGTCATGATCAGGGAGGATATCGTCTAAAAACCAGGAACTGACGCCCTTGCTTCTTTCAACCATTTCAACTCCTTCCATCTCAATACCATGACAGAAGATTGCGATGTGGATCGCATTGAAGAAGGGATCCTATCGAATACGCCAGTATGCCTCTAGAACTCATTGGCGCCAGCCCTACGATGTCTGACCCTTAAATGATATGCAGCCATTTTCGGACAAGTATTTCCGTGCTCTATTCATCGGTAACAGATGCTGACAAGTGAGAACCGTAATAGTTCCTCCGAACGTCGGCACCCTCGTCGCTACTAAGGTCGACCATCTCGCAGTTGAAGTATGGATTGACTTGGACGAATTCTTTGAGGCGACGGTGATCGACATGTCTAGTCGGTCGGTGTACGTGGATAGCCTTCGAATGGAGAATGATGACGAAATTATTCTTGACTCTGGTTATACAATATGCTTCAAACCCCAGGTGAGCGGCAGACCTGCATCTTGACATTATAGGCCTTGAATAACAAGCCCAGTCAAAGAAAGAGGGAGGGGTTGTGAACAGACTCGTCCACGAGTGGACAAACGGGGGCATAATAAATGGCAATTTACTTGTCTTTAAACATACAAGGTCGGGATCGCTCACGAACATGAGCATCTCCAGAGATCTACCTACTGTGCAAGCGGTCGTAGCCAAGTAAATATGCGACGTAAATGCATTTTGAGAACGCAAACTGACTAACAGTGGATTACAGCGCAGTAATGAACGGATTGATACCTTGGCATTCGTAATCGTACATAATCAAGGCTTTGTCTTCAATAATCAACAATATTCCTATTTAAATTGGGTATTTGTACATTTCGGGACAAGTGCGCTCGTGATACAACTACAAACAGTTCGAAGTTCCAACTTGGTAGAAAGTTCTTTGATCTCTAAGCCAGCCCTACCATTCGGCTTCATAGCTTTCACTTCTTAGACTTCCTCTTCTTCGGCGAAGATGGTTCGAGATCCCCCCCTCCATCTTTGACTCCGCCCACTTCGGACTCGCCAGATATAGTACTCCCTTCCGAATCCACATGGTCCCAGTCTCCTTCCATGTCATGTTGATCCTCTTCACGCGCCTTGCCTTTATTGTCTCTAACTCCTTCCCGGATGGATGTCGTCCCACCTTTCAAAGAGAGTGGTTCTAGTCAACATTACCCCATTTTTATCTCTTTATTTTGTACCACTCACCTGTTAGCATATCTTCTCGGTTTCCTCCAGAATCAGCTACGGCACCGACAACGCCGTCGGTAGGAACGCTCGGAACTGATTCAACCAAAGATGCCGCCGACACATCCACCACTGAACCATTGGGTGCCTCAATCGCCTGCGAGGACGTACCTGGAACCTCATCGTCACCAGAGTTTGGAATAAAGGCATTCGCGGCTCCCTCCATTTCTGAACGAGAAGGCGTCACAGCTTTTGGTCGAATAGGCCCGTCACGAGCTCTCGATCGGTAAGGACTGATATTGTTGGCGATGGCTGGTTTCAGGATTACTATCTGCTCAATTATACCGGTGAAGGAATTGAACCGGTCTTGGCCTCCTCCGATAAAATAATGCTTCAGCCTGAAATGGACTTCAACCAAAGAGCCTCTAATCTTCCCCGAAACTTCACGGGGCCCAACGAACTTGTTACGCTCGTCATACACCATCATGGGCAATACCTGATGGGTATGCTTGACCAGATCGAAGGCCTCCTTGTGCTCTGCTGTCACAGGCCAATCTGCCGTATCGCTATCAAGTTTTCCTATTGAATTCAATATGAGTAACGGCTCTATGTTCGAGTCGTGAACACTAACCGCCTTCAATGACAGGCTCTGGCTAAAAAACATACATGTCAGCGCTTGCGACATGTTGCTATCTTTGATAACATAGTTACCCTCATGGTCATCAAGGGAGCAGAAAAGCGCAGAGAACGACGACCGGGTACGTCCTCTATTATGAAATATCGCATATCCTCGCCAATCGCGATGGCTTTCTGACATTCAAACAAGGCGGTCAACGCCCTCTCGAAGTCAGGAGCAAAATCGACATCATCCGGAGCGAGCAAGGTTAGTTGAAACTTGGCGGTCGTGAAAGTATTGAAATTAGGATTGTAGCTGCCTATGGGCGATGTGTATAGCTTATGGTCGGAAACTTCGCCGACCACAATACAGTACGCCTCCTCAACAAGGCTGTTTGTAACAGACCCCGTGTTCGTCTCAATAAGAAGACTGGCGGCTGCCGACCTCTTCCACCCGACACGTTCCATGAAACCCTTGCCGGCTACATAATTACGAGCTCTAAGAAGTCGACTGCGTGCAAATGGTCCGTTGAACGACATCTTTGAAAGGTCAGCGTATACTACGCTGAACGACGAGAGGTGAGAGGTACTCACATTGAATCTTCAGACACTAGAAGTTTAACACTTGAGAGATATTATGAGGCAGTTGGAATTATTTGCGTTTCTGGGGTTGAAAACCGAAGATGGTGCTCGCTTTTTATACCGTAGGTTTGTTGTCTATCGTCTTCGGATTAAAGCATTCTGCGTCACGTATGATTTGGACGCGGGCCAACCATTCCGTATTATTGATGGACAAAACGGAGACACGGAACACGGCAAGAGACGAGGCCATTCCTCATTGTAAGCAATGACCTTCCATGCTGATTACACACATTCTCCACTCACCGAAAGGTAACGACTTGCATGTACCGACGGTTCTTACCCATAAAAACTGGTCGTATCGTGGGTCAGTATTCCGACGGTCCGTTCTCCTCATTCTTTTTTTTTTTTTTCATATTGATCCGTCCGATGCAAATACCGATCTTTTTATTAACATTTCAATGGTTTCTTCAAAACAGGCCTTCGGCATGATAGATCGCGGATTCGTGGAAGTACGTGATTCAAAGGCGACTACTGCAGCTAATGATAACTACATAATTGTAGAAGACGTTCAGCTTTGTTGACAGAAATTCGACATCTGTCTCCGTATCTGACGTCGCGCTGTGAGCATCGAGATCTTTCTAAACTAAACAAAATATAACATTTATCTTCACAGCTATGTAATCCATGAACTCTTGGGACGGAACTGCCGTGGTTCATAACTCCCACGAACCGTTTAACAATGTATTTGAAGTTTCCGTCGATCATCACCCCCGCCTCGACACCCTAAAATTCTGCCATGTACGGTTTGCAGTCACGGGTCTTCGTGCAACAAACTGTGTAATGTAGTACATCAGGTTGCGTCTGCGTGTAGCTCGATGTTCGGAATTCATCGTGTCAAAGACTATGTGCATGTGGATGCTCCCTCTGCCTTGAATCTCCACTGATATCTGAACGGAAGCCGATGCCCCTGATCGTGACGTCATTAGCGAGTTACATTCCATTTTTAGAGTTCGTACCTAAATTGCCGCTCCCCAAAGGTTCTCGGCGTTGTATGTGCAGTAGCTGCTGTCCAGCAGATGGACGGAGACTTTCGTGGGTCGACATATCGAAGATGCTGCGTCGACGACACTAGCAGAAGGTATTTATATGCTACGATTTGTGTATGTATCTGTATAACTCCGTTCTTTTATTTTTTATTTTTTCCACCTACTCTTTTCCATCGATGCTTCGAATTCAAAGTGAACGAGATCCTCACATTTATGTCCTGCTCTGCTGTCCGTGTTTCTCGTACTGTGGGCTTTGACTCGTATAGACATTATTCAGCAGCTAGCTTTTCGGAGCGAAAAGGTGAACATTGGCAGACACCGGAAGTTCACCGATTGAAGTATTGCGGGGAAGAAACGTACATGACTCATTTACTCCCGGGCCTATCCACCCTTGCGTCCAACTTGTACGGCATAATCAACTATGTATCAGAAATCGGCGGGCATGGAAACCTCTCCCGAGCATCCGAAAAGTGAAGGCTCACATAATACAAGTAGAGAATTCCTGTCTGATGCACGCAAACGAGGTACTTAGCTAAACGCTGAGATTCCATCCGAGGAAATGTCGCAAGGGCTATATTCTAACCGACGCTTGGAAAATAATAGACCAGTGGTTTAACTTTCGCGACTTTACGTGCCTTCCACCAAGTTTCCGAGTTATCGTGGAAACTATCTTTACTTACCGAACAACAGATCTACATCGCGTAGCATCGCCGAATCGATTTCTCCGCCAGGTTCGCTGGGTACCATTCTCGGGTTGTAATACTAAGAATGTGATGGATCGGCTGTTTGAATCTCCTACCATATTCTGCATTACTCTATGGACACATCGGCGTTCTGTGATACTCTGCGTTTGACATTGCTGCCGACATCTCAAATCGGAGTGCAAAGGGAATGCCTATAATGTAGTTGAGTGTTATAAGTTAGCCATGATCCAGACACGAGTTCCTTGGTCCAGATGCGAGTTCCTTGATCCAGGCGCGAAATCCTTTCTAACGTATGCGATCACAAGTACCTGAGAACATTGAGTTCGTACAGTTATATGGGATTTCCGACCTTACAACCAACGCGTGAACTTCAAAAATTGTGTGTTATACCCGGGGGGAGTACGACATCTCCGTCATCAGAAGAACCCACCCATCACAGGAGTAGATGATCTACTTACGGCATCTACGATATACTCAATGCTATCTCCAAGGTCTTAGTCCAGAGATCTTAGATGCTTTGTTGAATAGTATCATCAATGGAGATAATGATTGATGTCACGCCAACGACACTCCGGTCTCTTACTTAGGGCTATCTGGCACGAGTGTTGTCGGTCTGGACGGTTTCTGACCGTTCCCGCAAGAGGCGCGCTACTCGAAATAAGAAAGGGAACAAATTTTAGAGAACATCGACGGTCTTACATAATCGTATAATTCTACTGTGGTTATGCTGCCTATTTCGACGAGTACCAAGAACTAACTAAGTCTTCAGTTTCTTCATGGCGGCCAACGTCTTCCTAGAGATATTATTGTATGGACAATCAACATTGAGACAGAAAACCCCTGTACGCCACTTAACGAGCGATGTGGCGAATTCAGAGTACGCATCCCAGATTCTGTGCTTCCGCGATCCCTTGGTAGTGAGCTCAGCAACGCACTTCCTAGAGCTACTCTGGCTATCAGAAGGCTTGATAGTCGACGATTGACTGACATTGTCTCCTCCCTCCTGACTGGATTTCGCCAATGCGCCGACATAATAAATGCCAGATCTCGTATCACCTTCGATGACATCAAGGGACACAACTGCGACTCCATGTAGATCTCGGGCTCATCTCCAAATCCCGGGGCATGCGGGACCACACCCATCAGACATATAACGAGTCGTTGTGGAAAAAGACGTTGAGCGGCTGAATAAATTGTGCGAGGCAAAATTTCCGCTGTCTGCGAAGCCTCGGAATGCCTGACGTGAAGCCAGCATGTCTGGGTAGAAACAGAAAAAATGCGAGGCCGTGATGATGTTCATGTGCGTCGTTATCGGAGAGCTGACTATGACGGGCAAGATAGCCTGCGTTAGGCTCTCAATGACTGTGACCGTTAGGTTCTACAAAGATTTGAGTGAGCGAAGAAGATTTGAAACGTCTTGGAAAGTTCCCTTACCAATGGTTTCCAGAAGCGGTGGCATATCGCAGCGACATTGTCGAGATAGCTAGGCCACGGATAAATGATAGAGTAGTCTTTGAACCCGCTCGCGTTCAATAATTTATACCAGGCTGGGAACTGGCCACGAGGAATTACAATATTGAGGTCTGTTGGTATCGCAGAACCTCGAAGTCTGATGGATGTCGAGAAAACGGCCCAAGGAACTGAACCGTAGATGGCGGCTTTTGACGAGGATAAGAGTGCGAAGAACGGACGAAATGCTTCGCAGGGAAGGATATGGGTGAGCACCCCTGCGAGTCGAGCACGATAATAGTACTGCGCTCGCATTCTTCCAACTTGATCTACATGGCTCAATGCCACGATGGACTTCCATGAGGATGATTCCATCACCATAAGCATCACTTCGTTAATCATATAGACCCTGCCGTGCAAACCTGTATAGGTCGACCTCTTGGACTCAACAAGCTTGTTGAGTTCGGTCGTGTCGATCTTCACGAGTTGAACGACTGGCATTCCACGATGGACGGAGCCATTTATAACGGCTATACGATGGAGAGGAAGCTGTGGTCGAACGTAGGGGCTGTGATGATCTTGAAGGGATTGGAAAGACATTGGGGACCTAGCGCGGTGGGTTGTGGGTACTTTCGGGAGGACGATATACTGAATGACAGTAATCTCGACGACTTATTATATTCGAGGATGTACATATCTGGATGTTAAACAACGCTACCCCCATTCCGATGATCACGGAAATATCTAAGATATTGAAAATAGTTGTCAGTGTAGAACCCCATTCGTAAATGACAAAATGAATCGGAATTTACCTTAATACCATTTTTTCGATAGCCACAACCTCTTCGACTTCGACATCTCCAATGTATCCGCTCGGATCATGCTTGATGACAAGAAGGTTCCCGTACCATGTCACTTTCTCCAGATGATGATGAAGAAATAAATTCGGTTTTCTCTGTATGCCTTCTATGACGGTCTATAATGACAATATAAGGTACTGCAAACCGTTTGATAGAGAGACCCACGAATCACCTGAGACGTGTAACACAACGAATAGCGAGTTCCAGTCTCGCTTTCCAACTTGACGGAGAACTGTGAAGGATCGAAGACCCCAACCGCGAACTTTGAATGGATCGGAACCCATCTATCCAATGCCAGTTCATCCACGTTGGTCGCGTCGCGCACATCAGGTTCCGCGGGTACGTCCACAATGCAGCCAGTAGAAGACTCGTCCGGAACAAAGAATCCTTGATAGTACTTTGGATAGGTCTCGAAACTCTCTTATAAGTAGCAGAATTACCCTGATAAATGATTCATCTTACCGGTATGTGACGCTTGATGGTAGCGTCCATATATCGTATCTCGTCGAGTCTCGTCATTCTAAAACTTGAAGCAACTTGTCCGTATCTTGTCCCAGTGTTTTCCGGAAGGTCACCAGCGACATAGTGCGTACCACAAATATATGGTTCAGAACTCTCATTGCCAAGCCCGTTCGGTCCTTTTCTTGTGTAAGACGATGACAAATAACCGGTTTTGATGGGCATTTAACCGGAGGCTGTGTTCCCATAAATTGATCGTCTTTCTTCTTATAACACCATCATTGAGACCAGAACAGGCAGTACGTTTCAGTCAATCCCGTCCTGCCATGTTGATAGTACGATCTGCCCTAGCGTCTAATAGAAGATATCAGAAGTAGCAGCATCAATACATAGCGGGAATGTCGACATCTGTTAACTTCGGTCACGGTTTTTTCGAACGCTTTACCGTCAGCCAAATTCTAGAAGCCTGCAGTTCTGTTGTCGAGATACGCGGCCAAGCAAAACGTAATCGAGCAGAATTGCTGCATGTAATCTCACAGATGAACGAAGATAATCGGCGTATGCTAATGACAGAACTCTCGTCCATACCCTCAAGAAAGCGCAAGGCGCCCGAGCTACAGGACCGACCTCCAAAACAGTTTCGAAGTAGTCTGCGGTCATCGGAAAGGACTCTCCCAGATTGTGCCTGGTCGAGAAGCGGGTTTCTTTCTACCCCTTCTAAACGCATAATCCAGGATGCCACAGCCGCATTCATAGATCGTACTGGGAACGATGCATTAAAAACTGCTCCTTGCGGATCCTGTGCTCGGGAGATGGATTTGTCCTTGCTCAAAGGCTATGCAATACAAGACATCCCATCACCTCTTCGTTTACATCCGACTAATCCTCACCCCGCGCACGACCTACGTATGGGGATGTTGTTGCATGGACCCGCTATTCGGCCCGATAACACGACGTTTATCTGCTCTGACTGCGATCGGAAACTACGTCAGGATACCATGCCAGAACTTTCACTGGCAAATAATATGTGGATCGGAGACATTCCCCACGAGCTAGGGGTGTTGACTTTACCCGAAAGGGTCCTTATAGCAAAATATTTCCCTGCGGCTTACATTGTAAAGCTATTCCCTAAAAAGAAAGGCGCTCGTTATTGGGACAAGCGGCTTATGCACAGTGGAATTAAAGGCAACGTCTCTACATATCGACTCGATCATTCTGAGATTGCATCGATGATCGAAGGGAATGACATGCCACCCCCGGCCCGAATCCTGAGTGCTGTTATAGGCGTCACCTTTGTCGGACCAAAGCAATTACCTGATAAAACGCTACCAGACATGTTTCTCGTCCGAAGATTACGAGTATTTCAGGCATTGCGATGGCTCAAACGTCATAATCCAATCTACCGTGATATTACCATTTCTCAGGATCGACTGAATGAGCTTCCGCTTAATGGGATCCCAGAGGAAATCCTAGCAGGTGTCAAGTATTCTTCCGATGTCGAACTCCTAGATCAAGAACGAGACGGCTATATACCAGAGCACGAGGAGGAACCCGACAGCGACGCACCTTGTATGTTTCTTCCTTTTCCTCGAATTCTGTTCCAGATATATATACTCATTGACAAAGACGAACCAGCCATGTCAGATCAACAACGATCTGAAACGAATACAATCTTCAACTATTCTCAGCATTATTCTGTCGGCGTTGCACCAGCTGACGTTATTCCAGTCAGCGACTCATTTATGGACAATTTCACTGTTGAGGAAGGGGAAGTTACAGGTGAGCTTTGCGGCTCGCGTTTCTTACACTTATACAGAGCTGTTTTTTTGCCTCTTTTCTTATCTTTATCTTTTATTTCTTCATCAGAACCTGCAGTTATTCCGTTGATGGTAAACGGAGTTATTGACTCCGAGGGGGATGATGTTCCTGCGAACGATGTTCTAGCACACGCTCTCAACAACACAGCTGTCAGATTACCTATGAAGGACTCTTTTCATATCAGAAGAGGAAGCGCATTCGTTAATGAATATCCATGAATGGACGACACTACCGGTCAAAGAACAGACGGTGGGCCTAGTAACGCCAACCACCTGCTAGGCTCATTTCCAGTACTCTTCCCGTACGGTGTGGGAGGTTTCGAAGTTGGACGAACTCATAATGTACCGTATGAAACGCATGCGCGGTGGGCCCTTCAATACTCCGATAGGCGTTTCCGCAAAGACCTCCATTTCGTTTTCCAAGTATTCGGCGTAATTCAAAAACGAAACATATGTCGTGCCGCCACCGTCCAAATAAAGACGAACGCATTTCAACGGAACCAGCATATCCTCAAATCCCTAAAACCAGCTGATTTGTTGACTGCTAGTCGTGAAGAAACACGTCGAGTGCCGTTTTCCAATCCTGCGGTCCAGGCCCTACGGAAAAACATAACTGCTGTCCGGGGACGAATTCCTGGAACAGACGAGTCACGAACCGCGATACGAAGCAAAATATGGAGCACTATTGTGATGCATAACCCCCCGAACCTGTGGATTACAATCAATCCCCCTGACACGCAAGACTCTATAGCGCAAGTTATGTCGGGAGAAGACATTGACCTCGATAGGTTCAATGCATTACTTGGACCCAGCGCGACACAGAGGTCTATAAATGTCGCCAGTGACCCGTTTGCATCGGCCAGATACTTCCACACAATAATTCGTATCGTTTTAGAAGAGATGTTCGGTATCACGGTCAGACGGGGACACAACATCGAAAGAAGAGAAGGAATTTTCGGAGTAGTCAACAGTTACATCGGAACGGTCGAAGCTCAGGGCAGGGGTAGCCTTCATCTCCATCTCCTCCTGTGGCTCAAAGATTCGCCAACATCCAATGAGATGCAATCAGCTTTATCCTCCGAAGCATTTAGCGAAAAGATGCGAAACTTTATAAAGGCTAATATCCGGGCAGACATAGATGGCATGGACACATCTGCGGTAAAAGCAATGCCAGTGGTACCCGAAATTTCTTACAGCCGTCCTATAGATCCTAGGAAACCTAATTTCGAAGCACGCGTCACAGAACGGGAGCATCAGCTAGCACGTGCTGTTCAAGTTCATGTATGTGAAGTTGGGAGATGCAAGAAAGTGATTCGAAATCGACTGGTTTGTAAAAGACGAGCACCTTTTCCACAGGCGACGGACGACTGGGTCTCCGAAGACGGGGAATGGGGGCCAAAGCGCAAGGCAGGATGTATTAATAACTTTTGTCCGCCACTTATGAACATATTATGGTCGAACCATGATATCAAATTGATTATTAGTAGTGGGGAAGCGAAACATCTTGCCTGGTACTTGTCGCGTTACGCCGCAAAAAAGCAGTTGGCTGCATTCAACGCTTCGGCATTACTTGCAAAATCTCTAGCATATTTTTACGCCGAGGAAAAGAGAAAAAAAGAAATCTTAGAAATGAACAAGCGTCTCATCCAGCGTTGCGCTAACACACTCAGTCGACATCATGAATTCAGTGGACCAGAGGTTATGAGCTATATCATGGGTTGGGGAGATAGATATGAGTCGCATCATTATGTGACGATCTACTGGGACTCGGCATTGAATGCTCTGAAGAGGCAATTCCCTGAATTGAAAGGTAGACGGTAATGCTATTTCTCTGTTTCAATACGACAGTCAGTTCATACTATTTCAACAGAAATATTGGCTCCATCGATGAAGGACTAGAAATGTCACGTACTGAAGCTGGTACCGGTGACAAGGAGGTACGTTATTTCTCCGAAATCAAATTCGTTGCTTATGCGCTTTATAAAGGACACATCTGTACGACTAGTATTCGAAGACGGCGAGATCAAAGTCTATGATCAGCTCAAAGATTATCGATTCCGTGGACATGCACTTACGAATTCCAGCTTCCTTGATTTCTTTTTGAACACATACGAAGGAACATTGTCTGATCTCGACTTTCTTGATCGGACACATGTCACTTCTAGAAGCGAGAGGGTTCCTTACAAGTCGGGATCTGAGAAGAAGAAACGTTGTCGTATCATCAGAAGAGCTGGCCATGAAACACTGCCCTTGTTCGTTGGACGATGGTTCCCTAGGAGTGACGACCCGGATTCGCGTGAGCTCTACTGTGCAAGTATGCTGATGCTGCTGAAACCTTGGGAATCTTTATCGACTCTGAAAGCCCCATTCGAAAATTTCGCCACCGCCTTCGATCACTTTTTTTCGTCAGCGTCACACAGAGATAAAAGAATAATGGAGAATATACAGTTCTATCACGATAGTTCCGACAGTGCGAAACAGAAGGCAGATGAAGCCGCCCAAATTTCGGGTTTTGAGCCTAACGAAGCAGATGACGAAGAGTTAGAAACAGAGCCTTTCCCTGATGCAGATGATGAGGATAACACATACGAAATCACGGAAGACGACATCGAGCGCGCACGAAGAGAAAGCGAGCCACCCAAAGAGATCTTTTTCGGCGAAAATGCAATGTTGACAGCTGTTAATGTCGGAATATTTTCCGAAGAACGTCCTTCCACCGCGTACCGGCCGTTCGCACAACGCATCAGGGAGCAGGACGTTCACCAAATCAATAAATGGACAAAGGCCCTCAAATCTTTCACCTGTATCGATAATCTGGCGACGATTTCTGACAGAGATTTTAATGAATTCGATACTCCATCTGTTTCTTCAGCGACGCACCTCGGCAATGAAATTACACCATCCGTGATATCAGTACCATCCATCTCGATAGACTATGAAAGTCTAATTAACCGACAGAGACTCGAAATTCTCAATGCAGATCAGATGCGAGCTTACTTAATTATAGAACGACAAACGATATCTCGTCTTAGAGGCGAAAACGTACCTCAGTTGCTTATGCTTGTACTGGGTCAGGGAGGCACAGAGAAAAGTCTGTTAATCGAAGCCATTACCGAAACATTCAAGGAATTAGGAATTGCTCACAGGCTTGCAAAGACGGCTTCATCAGGGGTAGCAGCAAGCCTGATAGGCGGCGATACTCTTCATTCATGGGCAGGCATTCCAGTCAATATGCATGCAGAAGGCGCCGATTGGACCGAACGCGGGAGTAGGACGTCTCAGGAAAAACGCACGAGAAATATCGCAGGCAAGCTGTTATGGTTACACGACGAACTTTCAATGACAACCAAGGACCAACTTTGCTTGGTTTCGGAGGCCACCGGGAAGGTTCTGGTGGGAGAGGCAGGATCAGATGCTACTGTTCCATTTGGGGGTCTGGATGTCGTACTTTTTGGCGACTTTCATCAATTTCCCCCTGTTCGTAACCGCTACGGAGCTCTGTATTGCAACAGACCAGCAACAGACAAGATCAGAGCGTTAATTGGGAGGGAGATCTATCTTCAATTCAATAAAGTGGTCATACTCAAAGAGCAAAAACGAATACGAGATCCGGTGTGGAACCGCATACTGTCACGTCTTAGGAACGGAGAATGCGTCGGGGAGGATATTTCAGAGTTAAAACGGATGATTCTCTCTCATGAATCGTGTGACGTGCCTGATTTCGATTCAGGAGAATGGTCGAATGCTATACTGGTCACGTCACGGCATGGCGTTAGGAACCAATGGAACACTGCAGCCCTCAAAAAGCACTGTGCTGGATCGGGAAATAGGTTATACGTCTCTCAGGCCGAAGACACAATCGGAACAAATGGCGCACCATTGACCAATACTCAGCGATTGATTGTAGCCAGTATGACGTCGAAACATTCTGGGAAACTTCCGGAGAGAGTACAGCTAGCGGTTGGAATGAAGGCGATGGTTCTCATTAACATCGCAACGGAAGCCGAAATAGCGAACGGAACCAGAGGAGTGATAATCGATATAGCGCTTGATCACAGGGAATCAACCTATAATGTCACGGACGACGGCCAAATTTTATTGCGTTACCCTCCTGCGGTCATTTTGTTCAAGCCAGACATACCTCTGAGCATAGATTTCGAAGGCTTCCCCAAAGGCATAATTCCAATTGCACCAACCGAAGTCACTTTCAGAATAACAACTCCTGATAGAGTCTCGCACCAAATCCGACGTCGTCAGCTTGCTGTGACTCCTGCGTATGCATTTACCGACTACAAATCTCAGGGTCAGACCATCGAACGAGTAATCGTGGATTTGGCGAAACCTCCTACCGGTGAATTAACTCCCTTTCACGCCTATGTTGCGTTGTCACGAGGTCGTGGAAGAGACTCCATCAGGCTCTTGAGAGACTTTGCCGACAACCTATTCACCACACATCCTTCAGAGGATCTTAGACAAGAAGATGCACGGCTTGAAGACCTGGATAGGAATACGTTTTAGAAATAGTAGGATTCAGAATAATTCAGCATATACATTTTACCACACCACTGAATAGAGTATCGGAGAAGTCGCGTTACACGAAGATCGTGCCAATATCCGCACGAAAGGGAAAAAGACTCAAACAGACTGTAATACAAAAAAATAATAGGAGCGGTCGAGGTAGCAGCAACACACCAAGTGGTAAACAGTTCTACGCCGAGTCGATAGCGTTGGCGTTGACGACGCAAGCTGCAAACAGATAGAGGTTATAGCACCGTTAACTACAACGTATATGCTACTCACTGAAATGAGAACACAGCACTGAAACGAGGATACAGCACTGCCCATAAAATGAGCATTGAACATCCTAAAGTCATTTACAAGACCATCAGTAGGGAGATTTTGCAGCATATCGTAGATCCGCTCACCCTCGTAGACAAGAAACGAAATCTCTACACAACGGCACAGGAATTGGGATGTGAATCCAGAGCACCGAAGCTGAAGTTGGCGAAAGCAATGAATCTACGTGTAATGATGATCTGTCGCTGACATTGTCTCTCCCACCATGAAGGGGCCTATACTCACCATCCTATTGGCACAAAGCAAAGGCTTACTTTAGTAGAACGTCGTCACGTACCTGATTGAACTGCAAACAATCGCGTATAGCTCAAAAAATCAGACCATGCAGGTCTCGCACCTAGGAGTAGTCGGTAGCAACACGCGAATGAACGCTGATGTGGTTACCGAACTGGATTATTTACAGAACTCGTTACCGTGAATCCTTCAAATCTGCCAAAACGAGGGCAATCTTGAGAGAGTTGGCTAGAGTTACAACACACGGTCTACGGAAGGCTGGTTTCCTGAATGTCACATGTTCGTTTCTTCGACTATTTTCGGCGTTTGCCGAAGATGCTCGATCTCTTTTCGCCTCGGACGCCTACGCTCGCTTTTCTACTCTGTAATACCGCGCCCTTTCGCTTCCGACCTTCACAGGCGATTGAATCAGAGTATATCGCTTCCTTATAATCTCAATCGAGATGGCACAACCCGCCTGGTGGTGAAGCGGTACGGACACGACATCCAGGGCTAATTCAATACCTTTCAATCAGAATGGAGCACCTATTCAGTTTTCTCACTAGGCGTTAGCAGATAACCTATTCGAATTTCGAAAAACAGCTTTACCACCGCGCGGTTCTCACTCCGGTCTGATGAGAGAGAGATTTCATTCCTTTTCCGACAAAATCTCGGCGACCTCTCAGATAGCAGATAACGTCTGGATAGACATCCGTGAGGCGCGCGATTACGTCGTCATCTTGTCCGGGCATCCATACTGTTCATACTGCTGATACCCACTCTTTATTAGGGATGTACCAGGGACCATGCGTCTGTACGTACACCGGTGATACGAATGCAATACCGACGTTGACGGATTCCCGTGTGAGTTATTGAATTCATTCTTTTAATTCTAAGGGCATATGTGGCGAACAGACGCGAATATCGAAGCATCGATACTGTCGGCGACAAATCCGCATATCTCGCAAGAATTATCCTTGCTCCTGACGACAGTTATGATGATCTGTAAGTATTCGTTAGTTGCTTTTGTAAATCACATCTAGCCAGCAATTTTCGGACAGGACGCATCGGCATCGCCTTGGCTTCAGCGGACGAGGCCATACTACGGTCAAACGCATGTCAGGAACGCGATATTGCCATGTGGCAGCAAGGTACCTACTTTGTTTAGTATTGGTTCATCTCGTACGTCGGTCTCACAAATAAGATATCATTCGGTCCGACCGCTTTCAAACAATAACAGACTATGTTTTTGCGGTATGTTTTCAAGCTTTCTCGTAAGCATCCATATTACTAAATCAGAAGAACAGGATATGGACGTAGGATCATATGTGGCCTCATCACCGACAACATCGACATCGGGCGTCTGTTTTGTACGTCGGTACCGCACGATACCAAATCAAGCGATGATGTCAGTATCTAGAAACCTATTTCCAGACTTATCTCCATGGCTTTCACTAGTGCGAATTTCTTTGCATTTCACGCCGTATTTCATTCCGAATACACTCGGATCCGGATCTCTCGCAAATACTCCGTAGGCCACACGATCCGAAGCATTGCTGCAGAACCCCTCATTTACGAAGCAAGAAATTAATGTTATGGCTGGAATCCGAGAGTTCCGTATAGCTGTGTAATGCCGTATCGAGTACGTGGTCATTACTTAGCCAAACGCAATCCGATTCCTTACGTCATGCAGAAGATCCGTGGCTCTGTGTCTTGTCCTTCAGCAACGCGCTCGTCAGTCACGGTATAACGGCCCCAAGATATTTAACCATTCCTTCCCGTGCCTACCAAACCTAACAATCCTCTGTAGACAAGCAATTCTGATGCCTACTATCGCCACCACGTCAGTATCACCCTGTCGAGGCCGAACCCCCTTCAGACTCTCTAGACTTCGACTAGATATCCGTTATCCTCGACAATCTCCCGACATCCAATATGCCCCAGCAAGCACAACTCACTCCATTCCCCAAAATAATCGCCTTTACATCTCTACAGGAGAACTCGTATATTCATCAGACGTGTGTATGGGCGTCATCCTCTCCTTCTGTCCATGGAATACTCTCATTTCCGTCAGCCATGCAAGCTTCACGGGGAGACGCTTCGTCCAGATAGAGATTAGCGCCCGGGTCGCGTATGCATTGCGACCTTTCATTTCCAACAGCGTACGCGGAACTTTTTTCAACCTGATGGACATCACGAGAAGCGTTGTTTATGGGATCGTCCCGTGGACTGTCATATCTACACCACCTCAGATTCGCAGACGATCTCGCACCTACAATGTCGAAATCGCTGTTCCCCATGGCCGTATGGACGACTGGCGAAAATTCCTTGGAATAATCGGTTACAAAGAGCATAAATCAATCTCCGTACCGGGCTTCTTAGGACAGGTCATTGATATCCAATATACCTTTGTTCAAGAAACAGTAAGTACATGCCGTCACTCTCAATGACTATACTGTTCATGCCACGCCACTCCTCAGAGATCCGAGTACTCGATCACCGTATCACAGAGCATGACCAGCTCAGTCCTACCAATCATTTTGAGTTCGCACACTACTTGCCAAATGAACATCCTGTCATCTTCGCATCTGTTCTGTTTTTATCCAAATCTTACGATGGAATACAAAGCCCTAGCGTCTTTTCAGAATCTATCTCGTGCTCAAATTCCATATATATACCGACGTCTCGTATCCTTCACATCGACCACCGAATTTTTTGGCTATCCTTGCGGCGAAGTTTGTCCAGCTATCTGGAGGCATACGCGCGGTTTGCAGGGAGTCGGAGTGATAAGGTGGAACGAAGGAAAAGGCTTCACCTCCAACAATCAACATCGTATGCTGGCCGAGTTTATCAAAAACATTGATCGAGTCGACTATGAGCCATACGATGCACTCACGGAATACCAGAATTCCACGTTCAAATGGAGGACGGGATCTCATTGTCTTAACCCCAAATGTGAATACAGCACATCTTTACCTACTATACGACCATGGTTTATCTAGCCTATGTCAAATTCCGAATGCGATAGAGTCGACAGAGGGACATCTAGCCGGACATATAACTTTTAGAATTATTACAAAACTATGAACAATGATGCTCAAGGGATGACAAGCGCTCTCTTGGTAGGCGTCCTTAATAGTGGTACACGTTCTCGAAGTTATTTATATTTTACTGTGGTAATAGTAACCAACCTTCGGCATCTAGCATAATTACAGTCGACAGAGAAGATTTAATTACTGACCCAAATTCAGGCCCATCCGCCTCTCCCACGTACTCGCCACTAGGAATTTGTCGATGCACCTGAAGAGTTCAGTAAATCTGGGATTTGGAAAGGTCAGCGTCCGCCGACCAGGTCGCCGATCTTAATCGAAGCTTGATCGGCGGCAAAGGGGACGGCAGAGGGGCGGAGATTAATCGCGCCCCCAGAATGCCCAAATGTCCTCCCGCCAACCTCCCGCCGTCATGTTTGGCCGTCTCGACTGCCCGCCCCTCCCGCTGCTCACGCTATAGTCTAATGATTTCGTCCCATTGCCTCTCTTCATGTTCCTCCTTTGCAGCGATAATTCTCCGCGTGGCACACGTCTTCCTCATCGGCGGGCGCAGGGGCGGGCGTCAATTTGGTGCGTGCTGACCAAAATGCCTTGTTGATCAGTATACAGTCGCCCGCCTTTACTAACAATATTTGCTTGCAAAAGTGGTCCTACTAGCCCTATGGTCTAATCAGGGGAGCACCCACCAAATCTGCTCACAGCCAGCCTCTCCACAGCCTCCTGTTTGCTGAGCTACGCTTCGCGCTTCCACATTGGGTTCATCCCCCCCTTTCCCCGCCGCTCTGCACTTCTTCCCTTCGAGGACAATCGCTGGCAGTTATAGGGGGGCTTCGCATGCCAGTGCCGCACGGCGGGAGAGTAAATTTCTCAAAGATTGTGCATGAATAGGGTACGAAAGCGACGTGGCACGGCGTCGTTGTCTGTAGTTATGGCAATGAAATTCTCTCTGTACCATGACATGCCCATTGCCCTCAAGAGCGCAGCTGTTGGGAGGATGAATTTATTCATTACTGAAGATACACGGTACTCTACGCTATGCACAGTAACCACATACTTTGACCTGGGGAGAACTCGCGATCGGAGGTTGTTTACATTTATTACGACTTCACGCCTTTGGTCGGCGGCAGGTCGGCAAGTGGGTCGGCGGAGTTTGCCGCCGACCTTTTGATGCCGACCTTTCCATTTCCCAGATGTCCTCGAAGAGTTAAAGGCTCTGGCAATTCTGGCGGACGTTCTTCTCAAGTTGCTCCAAAGACTATCCACGCCGATTCCCCTCATCTACAGCAGAAACGAAACGAGTAACGATCAATTTTACGTCGGACATTGGTGTTGTCTGCCGACGTTTGTGAGCCAGCATCAGCATTTAGCTGCCGGGTCCTTATTGGAGAAACGGACATGACTGGCTGACCTGAAAGTCAAGCCGATCTATAAGAACTCTTACCAAGCGCCCTTCTGAGAACACTTCACGGGGGTAGAAAGAAATCAAGATATGAATGAGTTGGCTGCGAACAGTGTAGATTGAATATGAACTCGTTACCATCCGTACGAGAAAGTAAGCTTGCCGATCATGTCTACACTGATCGATCTAGGAGACATTGATCTGGGTGCGCATTGAGTTTGAAAGTTCTGGACATGCCGGAGATGCCGTCAATATAAGCACTGCTCCATCTTCAAACCTTCAATTGCACTGCCCACAGCTACATAGAAGACCTCTGTTCAGATATGAGCATCTCAGACCTCCTTGCAATCTGAATTTGCCAACTTGGTGTCCTCAGAGCTCTGGTCCATTGGGAATCTGAATCGAGATGTAACAATCAATTACTAATTCCATTTCGGCTGATTTCTTATATCTGAACATCTGATCCTATTCTCTTTGAATATGAGGCACCAGATCAGATTGATCAGATTGATGATCTCTTGACCTACTATATATAGAGAGCACAAAGTGTAGAGTTCTTCGTCTGAAAAAGACCATGCACTAGGATCAGAGTCAAATTCAGGCTCAAATTCCAATAGTCAGGAACTCACTTCATGGTTCCAAACATAGACTTATAACTGCCAGAGCGTTACCTGGACATATTACCAAAAAGGGACAGAACAAAATACCACCCTGAAACCGCTATATCGGAATCGGTAGTATACAGCAATATTTACTTTATGCCTTTCACTCCTCTCGTATGTCATACATGACCTTCGCCACTCTTTTAGCCTCATACTTGAAGTTGGCTACTTCACAAAAGAGACATTCAATCGAAAACAACAGGTGGACCACTATTTCAGTTCTTGTGAAAAAAGCAGCTCACTGAATAGAAATATAGACATTCATCGACATTCTCTATTCCACCTCGAGTCAATCAGGGAAAGGCTCATAAAATACCTATCTTGCCTGACTACTTCAATGAACTCCGCTACAAAATCACCCAAGTCAGTCTTCCTTTGGAAGAAGGCCAACACATTCAACTCGAACCACATGGACAGGGATTAATAATCCGAATCGGAGCCAATAATTATCGACACTACACATCTGTCTGTGTCAGATACGACATTACAGACAGAATATACCGGCTTCGTTGGTATTGGGTAGCACGATACCATATCCGAGAGACAGAAGAAGAATTGAGACGTCTTAGCGGGGAGACACTCGTAGATCGGAAGCCAAAACGTGCCCATCACGGAGTCAATTGATTGGCTTCTTTTTTGTATTATGTAACCTAGAACTTGCTCTCATTTCAACTTCGATGTCGTTTTTTGAATTTGTCCATCGTCAATGGTCTGATATGAATCAGACCATCAGGTCTCTTTTCTATAGGTAAATATATATCAGATAGAGACATTCATACTCTTCTGATTTTATTCTATCCAGACCATCTACGAGGCCATCTATCAGGCCATCTACTACACACTTGCCACAAGGACAAAACATGGGGCGCACTCGCAAATCTCCATACGATCGGTCCTCTACTATGATTGTACAGGTCGATTACTTTCTTGAGGAAGGGCAAGACATCTACCTACACCCAATTGGACTTGTGACAGTCATTAGTATCGCAGACATCGTTCACTACCCTCACATCTCTGTCTACGTTCAGTTTAAAGCACACATTAGTGGTCGCAAAAATATGCTTCTCTGGATCCATTACCGACGGATTACCGCATCTCAAATAGTTCAGAATCGTATACAGAAAGCCAGAGGCATAGTCGAACATGGAACTTCGTAGCCAGTCTTAATCTGTGAATTGCTTATATAATCACATTTCTTATTCCGTACCCTTCCGATCGTTCTTCCTACCAGCACATCACACATAAAAATGGTTCCAGCGCCAGTCCGTCTTCCAGCGTATGAGGCACTAGTTTGGCTACTTTGATTACTCAATAACCTCATATTTTTAGACCTGCCAAATCTGATCCCTTTTACAATTGCCTACATGATGGCATGATCAACATGGTCGTCAAAATTCGCTCCATTTTCTTCAATGGACAAAACAGGACCATTCGATGGCTTTTGCTTCCTCAAAGAGGACCATTAGCACGTAATCAACCGATCCATGTCTTCCCAGACTCCGACGAGGAAACAAAATTAGCGGGATACAGCTTTGGAATCTGCTTCATAACAGATGTTCACCAATTCGTTGGAAGATATGCGCTCATTACACTGGTTATCGACATACCAGAAGGAGGAGAAAAGAAAGTAAATTTTTGTTGGATTGATTCAAAGGATCTCGCTTTAAGTAACGGCTTTCGACGAAAAGCTCAAAAGGCATATTTACAAAATCCTAATTTCTCTCCTAGTGTCCGCCGTCTGTATTTTTAGCAACACATTACTTATAGAATTTATTGCTTCCTTGCATTAGAAACTGTTGACGTCATTCACACACAAAAGTGGTAACTTATCGCATGAGCATGAGCCAAATAGGGTGACAAAATATGAGTAATAATTCATGAGTATGGTTTAGTGGTTATCATGGCTGACATGAGTGCAATTCCCACCAGTGCTAGCTTTTCCAGGCATGAGAGTTCAATTCTCTGGCACAGTATTACATGATGTCATTAGCAATCACCATAGAGGATACCAAACCTTTAGTATATAAAAGATACATGGAGTCACCAGCCCATGCTGGTGACCTCATCGGTGACCCCAGTGTAGGCAAAGAAGTGTCACCAACTCAATATCTTCTTGTTTGGCAGGCCACTGCCCAAGACTTTCCAAGATCTGCCTCAAACAGATAAGCTCTGGGCCAAGGTTGGCTGGCAGTGTGGCATCGGCTCTTCATCGGGTTTGCCAAGGCCTCTCGCCACCATCTCTCTCTCTCTCATCATTCTCAAGCATAGCTGCATGATGCTGCACAAGGCCATTCTCTGTTACCCAGCAATATTTATTCAATACCTTTTGGCTATTTTTCTTCTCAAAATAGACATGTGAAATCAAATTCAAGTAAAAACTGTTCAATTAAAGAAAATGAAGGTTGTACAATTGAAGGACTGAAAGCCATTCAGTCAAAGACTTGAAAATTGTTCAATCGAGCAGAAAGACTCTTCAGATGAAGCAACAAAGTCACTTTGATCAATCAACACATCTGATCAAAGTGGTCGAGGTGATTGGAAAATGTCCAATTATGAATTGTTCCAACAAAAGATGTCCATTCTGTTCATCTGAGGTCCTTCAAAGGGCAATGTTACCTATCTAAGAGCTCTGTCAGAAATGGGAGTGGCGAGGTCATTAGCCCGCCAAAACTTGGGCAATGGGAATACTGATGTAAGATCACCTTTGTGGTCACCAGAATCTAGGTACATATATATTGTATATCAAGTCGGGCAGATATTAATATACTTTGTTAATCCCAGCAGCAGGTAATGATACCAGTTTTCCTCCATTCTCTCTAATTTGCAATACTAATGTGCCATCAGTCATTCTGGCAGTTGACTCAACACGTCCATAAATTATTTGGGCTTTATTATCCCAGAAGAAAACTCGAGTTCCATTCGGAAATGTGTTCATATCTAAATATAATAATTGCTTCAGAAAGTCATTATAAGTCATTAATGAATATATTACACACCCAATATGACAAGGAAATTATTCTTTACTCCTTCTATAATGTGAGACACAATATAGTAGTCTGCAAATATTAATGAATATGCCTAGTGCATATAATCTTAGTCAATACAGTTTTATAGCATATCACAGCAACTAAGACAGCTCACAAAAACAAACACCAAAGATTTTGTCGACAAGTATAAGAAGCTTTGAAGCCAAGTCTTCAATAGCAGGAAAACAAATTCAAGTAGTTTAACGTGTCGCTGCTCCCACTATTAATAGGTTTGTTTACTTTAGGGCCGGCAATCTGACATAACATCAGCTACTGATATAATATCAGCCACCGTAATATCAGCCACCGTAATATCGGCAAAGATCATCCACCACAAATCTGACTTACATCATTTGACATAATTAAATTGTGTCTCTCTTCATCATTATTCATCAAACAAATGGAGACCTGTCAGATGTTAGACCCTGCTGCCCAGTGAAAATACGTAAAAATTGAATCTTTCAAAGCAAAAAGCTGCCCATTGCAGAAGAATAGCCAACAAGTGATTAACTGATTGATCAGGAAACACATCACCTTAGAGCCCTGTTCAGCTCAGATTATTTCTCAAATTCTTCTGCCAAACAAAGCAAACCAGATTCTCAGTTTATTGGTTGTCAAAGGTGACTGATGTGACTCATGATCTTGATGATAGTTGGATCTAGACTAGGTTATTCTTGACATCCGATCAGGAGAGGCGTGGGTGTGCTCAGGCAATCAAGAAAGCCATGCACGTTGTTCTTATCGATGAGCAGGGCTATTTTAATGTATGAACAGACCCAAAAAAATGGAACTGGTAACACATATAGTAGTGTTACATATTATGTTCACAAGGCTACTGCACCCTTACAAAGTAAATGCACTATATTTGACCCCAAGCAGTTATGGTCATTGACTTTGACAGTGAGCAGGCACTGAACAGGCGAAGAGCCGATGGTGAGAGTGCTGAAGGAGGCCCATCAAATGATTGACCGTAAGGCACATCAGCTTACATATTCTGAGTTTGAACGCAGCCTAATAATAGTGACTACACTCGACAGAGCTTCTTGGGCCTAGATCACCATCATCATGATCACGTGAAATTGTGCTCTGAACATGAAACGGCATGACATATGCCTCTGGCTGCCTACTGTCTCATTCATTAAGCTATAGTAGTGCAAAGTCTAGCATTTAATACAGCTCACCTGTTCATCAACTGCCCTAGATGACAAAATGAGTGAATCTACTGAGCCGTGAGAAACCACTGATGATGGTTGGGAATTCCCATCATTAGACAGATGACTCATGACAAACTCGGCCACGAGCTTATGCCAGACATTGACATGTGCAATAAAACAATGCATTGACCAAAACTGAACGCACTGTTCAAACAGAACTATTGATATTACAGACGGACATTGATAGGCTACGTTCTGAAAGATCAAACCTCCACAACCTTACCAGTGCAATAATCCTGCCAAGACCCTTGCATTGGGAGAAGTGGTGGGCAAAATCGACCCTGCCAAAGATCTCTCTCCTTGTGGTCTAGCCACTATGCCTGCCGACTGCCGGCCATGAACTGATCCTAGGCTCGTCGGGTATCTGCAAAAACAGCCGAAAATCTCCGGGAAAAAATTTATAAAAATGAAACCGTAGGGAGAACAGCAATGCACCTTCAAATGTCAAACCCACAAGTCGCTCAACAGCCTATTCACCCAACTGCCCCAAGGACGGTCGCAGCTATTGCCACACGATCGGTGTCTCCACGAAGTATTCTGGAGCAAGCCGTAGAATGGACATTACTAGACGTCATATCCGGACCACTGCTGCGGAGAGGGGACTTTGTTCTCTTCTTCCATAAGCCAGCGGATGGAGGAGCACCACTACTGCAGACGTTTGTGCAGATCTTAGGGATGAAAGCATCTGATGATTCAAAATGGGTCACGTACGCAGTCTCAGATGATGAAGAAAGCTCGACCATGCTGCGTGTGCCATTCCACCTCACGCGACTAACTGGCCTTGAGATGGTAGCACATTACGAGACATCGAATGGACGCACTTCACCATTCCCCTCCCTCACCCTCACTACGCTCAGGACCGTCCAATACACAGCAATCGATGTTTCGGTAAGGGCCCCACCTGACAGCCGCCGTGATCGTGCACGTGGATCCTTGTGACATGTCATCCATCATCCCAGAGGTGATGAAATACCCATGCGAACAGACAATGCACAAGGTCGGTTGCATAAAAAGTATTGAAATGGTATGATAACTGACGATGCGCCCTTAGATTAGCCCAAAATCCGCTCCTTACTACCACACTCCCTTGCTACCATAATGTTACACTGTTATTGCTGCCTGGATGTGTGAAAAACTGCATTCTCAACTCGTCTGCATATGTACGCACACAACAACATTATTCTACAAGACCATGCCATGCTGCCGGAACTACGCAGCGATACAGACTGCCAATATTCACTATACTATAATACACCGGAGTACAAACAGAATCCAAGTCCAAGTCAGCTGAACTTCGAAGGAATAATGGATAAGATTGGGATGCATCTGCTTCTAGATGGGGGATGGGCACAGGAACATGAGACAAGGACACTATCACTTCATCAACAACACAATTACAACACGAGAGATTGTTACCGAAAGCTGACCTATATTGCAATCACGTTCACGTTATTAGAGCGATTGAAACCTGGCCACATTGTCGTCAGTGTCGGCGAGTGCATTGGAACACGTAGGTGGACGGCCGACCGTCATCTGGCTTGTCGCACTGTTGTCAGTGCCGATGTAAGCGTGGCGCATCGTTATCATCGTATTGCAATCGGCAGTTGCTGATATCCTGCGACAAGCGGCCGCTGCTGAATTCGTTGGACACTCTCTTTGTTTTATCGTTGTAAAGTGCCAAGCCTGCTATTGCTTACTATCGCCCCGATACTGTGAAAATGTCAAAATCGAACAAAACGAATTAACTTGGAGAAAAATTAAATCTCGCCCGTCGAAACTGTAGTTCAGGAAGACAGACTCTGCAGGTCCTTTTGACAATACTCCCTTCACAGTTGACAGGTGTGTGGTCTTCGGGCAGCAATGAAGCAAATAGGAAGTATGCTTGGGGAGGACATGTAAAGAAGGTATAGTCAGGGGTGGCAGAGGAGCGCGTAAATACGCAATCTTCGCATCAAGATCAAGACTGGCAATGAATATAGATAGTTCAGAAACGAGCATGTCGCTCGCGTCTGAACCGGGCGAAGCAGGATCGGGTGGAGGTAGATTTTGTGGAGGAGGGTGAGATGCAGGAATTGGAGTGTCGAGTAAATGAAAAGTCGATGTCGGTTCTGTTAGACGCGTCACGAAAGATGCATACTGAGAAACGAGGGTGTAGAAGGCAGATGCTGGTTGTCAGCACCGTAGGACGTACTACTGTCTGCGTGACCAAACGTCAATTAATATTTTTCAGACCATTCGTGGTTGATTTGGTAGCATACCTGGGCACTTCCACTACCTGACGTCCTCGCGGGTATCGAAATTGTATGCATTCATCCCACGGCCAACCCAAATACTGCAGCTCCAGATGTCGCAGAATACACATAATTTGCCATCTTCGTCCTCAAAGGTCGGATACATGAGAAGGGAGCTGCCTGGTTGACGATGCTCTGCTATTTGAGGGACAGATTGAATCGCGACGGAGGCATTGCAGATCTAACAACAAGCACGAAAGGAAGGGAGACAATTATTAGGATTGCAGTATAACGAGCAGCGATGCACGTCGACGTGGATGTCAAAGGTACTGAACGAGCCACGTAGCGCGATGGGTTGGAGGTGACGATATTTCGATAGACCACGATCGGGCGCCGCTCGGCGCGAGCGGGCATTCAATGTCGGAAGGCGTAGACAAACAGACCCCAATGGTTCTGTTCATCTCTCGGATATCAATGGGTGGCCCCCCCTGGTCCGATCACTGTCAAAATTTTTGCGAAGATTTTTGATTGCAGGGCGCTGATCCAAGTCGATTGAATAGACATCATGGTATAAATAAAACTCAGAACCTTCGTAGTTTTCACAAATATTAATACTATACAACAAGCTAATGTAGTCGAGCCCTGTATTCACAATTCTCATTGAGACAGAAAGTCCCGATCCTCCATTTAAATTTCGCTGACCCCAGAACATCAGAATTTCCCATATTTCCCGCTACATCCCTGTCACACGTAAACCCCCCCCAAGCAAGCTCACCCACAAATGGAAGCCCTTCGGTATATCTCCAAATGACTGGACAGGATATTCCACACTTCTTCGGCCAGTCATGGGTCGAATAGTTTTGAGTTACACCAAACTCCTTCCACCAGTCCAGCTCCTTAGGAGTTGCAAATCTAAAACACGATAGTGTTTCGTTTTTCTTCGCAAGCGTCGGATACAGGCAAAATACGCGGGATGAGTTGAGCATAGTCATGTCCGATGTGAGTGAAGACGTCAAAATTGGAGGCAAAATGGATTCTGTACATGATTCAATAATCAGGATAGATGAGCCCTTAAACAAAGCTAAGTTGAATGAGGTAAAGAGGAAAAGAACGGCGAGCCACACCTGTGACGTTGACCAAAACCGCCGAGCATTCGTTACTGTAGGTCCCATGGTAGAGATAACTCTCCCAACAAGACAGAAACCAATGTACTGAAGGACTGGAAACCACGATTGGAACGTCGATCGAGGGGTAACGATTTTTAGTTCATCCTGGAGGCACTCCAACCGGGTATTCCAATCCATCGTTATAACCGCCCACGGAAGTCGTCCAACTATCATTGCGTCTGTTCTGTCCAAGTGCTCAAAAATCGCGTTATATTGCCACGAGCTGAACAATGGGCTGATCACGCCCTTTATTCGTCCTCTTATGACTCGCCGTGCGCTGTCTCTCCCGATGCAATTAGTGTGGCTGACGGCGACTAGAGTGACAAAATCACAGAACTGCAGCATATGTACTAAACAGTCTGTGATCTCGTAGAGTCCGCCTTGAGATTCGGGGTCCAAGGCCAGGCGATCCCGCATATCACAGAGTGGGAGTGGAGAAAGGGCGTCCATGGGAATGGTTGACGTTCGCATGAAAAAGACTATGAATATAAATACCCATCATGGCCTACACAGGATGACCCTATATTTAAACAATCCTGAGCTTCTCGAGTACATGTTACCGCATTCGATAAGTGAAAATGCATACCGGCACGACGTGGCGAAATGGCATTGATGACACACGTCCCACATCCGGTGCATCGGGAAACTCTGCCCCAAACCATGCTACGGAAAGTTCAAGCCGTCGACAAACACAATGACTCACATTCGACGCCGATGAGAGTCGTCATCGAACGAACGCCATTCGGACGGATCGTTATCAGATTACGCATTTGCATGACGTAACAGGCACAACGGCTTCGATATAAAATATAGCTCGATCAGCGATCGAACACAGAATTCTATTTTTTTTCCTGTATCACTATGCGCAACACAGACATCCAACGAATACAGAACGAAATATTAAGAGACACTCCGGTAAGCGCGACCCATTTAACCAAAAATGCGTTTCTCATACTTCATCTCAGCCTTTATCCCAGAATTATGTTGAGGCTTTCTTGGTCGGAGACCAGTGCTACGGCATCCCGATCGTACACGTTCCTCCGGACGTTGGACAATACAAAGCCACGAAGGTTGATCAACTAGCGTTCGACATCTGGCTCAAACCCAACGGAATTTATATGGACTCCCTGATCGACATGACAAAAAGAATCAAGGTCGTCGACACTATCACGTCGATCAGCGGCGAAGTAACGAAGTTGTCCAACCGTTTTACGATCTGCTATTCGAACCAGGTGAGCTGCAACCTGATCAAGCCTATCAAACACCGTATGAATAAATGCAATTCCCCAGCATCAGCACAGCCGGGGAATGATGAATAGACTTGTCAAGGCCGTCACAGGTGGGTGCGCATGGTATGGGAGCTTGTTGGTGTTCAAGCATGGAGAAACTGGCGAACTCGTCAGTGTGACTTTCGACGATTTCAAAACCGCGATGGAAGTCATGGCGTGGTAATATCCAGTTCGCCACTCTTTATTCACAACAACTAACTCAATATTTTATTTCACATTTGCTTGGGCGTGCGGATGGGGTAAAAGCACGATTAGACACGAACTGGAGTACCATCATGTGATGTAGCACAGCATGATACAAATGGTGCACGGATTAGACCCGATACTGACATCCGAAACAACCGAGATAACTCTACATTGACTCAAACACAGAAACACAGCCATTTTTCAGCTACCATACAACATCGTGAACGGCGGATTTGACGTCATAGACGACTACACATGCCTTAAATTGCATCATCCTCCTCAGAATCAAGGTACCGTTCACATCCCCCACAAATTCAACACAGTAATTTGAAAATGGCCTACATAACCCTTCGCAGATCCTTGCGACTAGCAAACCGACGCGCGTTTCATTCCCTGTACCATACAACGGACTGCATGTTCGTTGTCATGGAATTTTGTGACTGGGTAACACTAGTGTCGCTCAGTCATACCAACCGCACAGGTCGAAATCGCGTACGAAAACTCATCACTATCTACATTCGCCGCATCATGCGCAAGTTCATGAACGACGAACATCACCCCTCTTTCTTCAACACGTTACGGAGCACACGGGGAGTAGTATTTGGTGCGATTCCTTGGACAATCATGACTGATGCCACACACTGTGGTTTACTATCATGGCCAAATACTGCCTGTATCGTGACGCCCCCAGGCACCACTCACAAATGGCTTTCATTGTTACCCGACTTTGGATACAACTTGGTCTATAACGATCGCGGCGTTGGTTTCGTATACAGCGTCCGTCGATGGTCGAAACGAGTCATTCTGTTCCGGAACCTAGTCAACGTAAGTCAGTTCCCTGACTACATTGATTGTCCCAAGTACTTATACGCTCCATAGAGACGAACTATAATGATTTTCGAATCGAGAGACAACTGCATACTACATGTCATACTTTCATCTCTACAGACATCAGAGATGTCGATACTATCCGCATCGCGTATATTCTCCTTCTATCCTACCTTGCAGAGACTGAATCAATCCGTCAAATCGCGCCCTACCAGACTGGACGCCATGCGGGCGTGGTGGCATCCTTCGGTCAGAGAATATATTGAAGGACGTCCATGTGGAATAAGCTGTCCCTTGCTCTGGCGATCAACAAAGAATCTTAGAGGCATCGGGGAGATTAGTTGGGGGGGTCTCGACAACGATATCGACATCGCAGGGAAAATGGAATCATCAAAAGATTTCTCTTCTACAAGAATAGTGTGGCGGCTTGGACATACGTGTCGCAATCCCTTATGTCCAAGTCAAGGCACAGTAAGTCCACATGCATGTCTGTTTCCCATGTCTTGACCGTTATCCAGGACGACTTCGACTAGCAATTAATACGCATCGTGAAAATATCCCTCGATCTATGGTGTGTCACATTTGCAAACGTGCCTTTGGGCTTCAAAGTTCGTTCACGGAATTTCCGGTTTCTGAGAGCAAGAAGAGAAGTGAGCCGGACTTGGAAAGCTGTCTGTTCTGTAAAGCCGTCACGCGCCAATTGACGGAGGAGGAAAATTAGGTGGAGTTTTTTGGAAGGATGGAAGAATATGTAATCTCTCGCCCACTGGCATAGGAGTGCAAGCCTTATAATGCATTTTATTGGTAGACAGCTCCTGAAGGAAACAGAACGGTGGTCAGACCTTCATTCTATGGGTCGTTGTGGGATATAGACGAGGAAGAGCCATGATGGAGGAAGAACGGGAAGTAACCGTGTCACGTTCGGGGATCATAATTTCTGGCCTGAATGTATAGGAGAATTCTATTATTAGAGGTGAACAGCGAGAGTATACTGGTTACAGCAGCAACGAATTTTATTCAATTTCTTCCTGAGCAGGTACTATATCTGTCCGAAAAACGCCGGAGTCATAGACATTATACTACACGACCATACAATATACGTCATTATTCGATCCAAAGTCACGCCTTATTTGCCACTATTTGGTTTTGCAGACCATCAAAAAAAAATTCCCTTATATGGATGGATCGAGTGTGAAGGACCTTGCTTACAGCAAG
This sequence comes from Hypsizygus marmoreus, assembly GCA_013433165.1. Taxonomy (NCBI): domain Eukaryota; kingdom Fungi; phylum Basidiomycota; class Agaricomycetes; order Agaricales; family Lyophyllaceae; genus Hypsizygus; species Hypsizygus marmoreus. Next base: position 3,311,148 of record CM024086.1, read on the forward strand.
GTGATAGTATATGTCGGAGACCGACCCGCGTACGTCTCAATATCCGCCTCAAAATGAATTCCATTGATGCAGATCATTGACTGTGCTGTTTGCTATAGATGGAAAACCCCCTTGAATGTCTTCCGTGCTGATCCATGGAAACTAACGGACATCCCGACAATCATAAAGCTCCGAGATGTATGTCCATGTTCTAGCTCAATGTATTCAGCGCGCCTGATATGTCGTTCAGGGCGTTGAAGAATCGCGGCTCGTGGAGAAGGACATCGCAGGTGGTCTTGCGGCCTTCATTAAAGAATGATGCAATAGACAGAACCATCGCCGACATTCATATAATTAATTGTGGCAGAGCACCAATCCATCGAATGTTGACCTACTGCCAACATCCACCAAGGGAAGAAAATAATTGAATCTGCGAGCAAAATTGTTTGACCATTCTTTGATGGCTATCTTACTCTTTGGATTCATCCTTGCTGTGGTCTCCCTATGCTAGTGTACCTCTCTGGAAGTCGCCGCTGCGGCCACCTGACTTTTGTGAAACCATGATGCCGCCGATTTCCATCTCTCGTCCTGCTATCGCCTTGAGCATATCCCAGACGGTCAGGAGACCAACAGATACGGCTGTTAGTGCCTCCATCTCCACGCCGGTCTTCCCTTGTGTTGACACAGTCGCGCGGCATATAATGCTATATCGGCCAGGAACAGGGCCCTCGTTCGATTCGTTGGGCGACTCTGGTGTCAGCGTCACGGCAATCTTGGTCAAAGAAAGAGGATGGCATAATGGGATGAGATCAGATGTCTTCTTTGCCCCCATAATGGCAGCTAATTGCGCCACCGTAAGTGCATCTCCTTTTCTGCGCGCCTTCAATGTTGCCTGCTCTTCGTGGCTTTTTGGCTCGGGATGGGCATCGTCAACACGATGGGTAGACGTGACGAGGTCATACGCAATTTGAGGAATGTAAATGCGACCTACAGCAGTGGCAGTTCGCTTTGTTGGCGCCTTGTCACCGACGTCGACCATCGATGCTCGGCCATGTTCGTCAATGTGGGTAAGGGAAGGCGCGGAGTGGGATGGAGCCGAAGTACTGAACGGATGAGAAATACGGATTGAAAGGGGTTGGGGGAGGGGGAAAGGTGGCCAAAATGTATTCCTGGGTTTCGGTGTCATGTACGGTCTGAAACTTGGGTAACCTATGGAGAAGCACGCAGTCTATTAGGCCCAGGATGTCGACGCAGGTTATACTCTCTACACGAAGGAAAGAGTACTCAACCACCTATCAATATCATGGGCCGATTGGTAACGACGTCGATATCCTCCATTCCGGCATGTTTCTCCTGCTTGCCTGACACTGCTCGCCCAATAATGTCCAATAGTTCATCATCAGAGGCGCCTCTTCGCAGCTCGTCACGCAAAGATAACTCTTTTGCGTCAAACAAACAGACCTAGGACGCTGTGAGCCACAGCGCTTAGGTATGTATAGTGGGGAGACAAACCTTTATCTGACCATCTGCCGTTATACGAAGCCGATTGCACGACGAACAGAAATGATCAGACATGCTGCTGATAAATCCAAAGTTCCCTCTGTAACCTGGGATTTTCCATGACCGGGCGGTGTCGTTTAATTCGTCGGGGGCTCTGTACACATCCGGGTACTGGTCAGTGAGCCGGCCCAGCAGCTCCGCGGAAGGGACCATCTTCTTCTTATCCCATTTGTTGCCTGAGGTTAAGCTGAATTATTTGATGCATGAAAGATGACACCGAGATGACCGACCAGTAAAGGGCATAAACTCAATGAAACGGACAGATAGTGGATGGTCCTTAGTCATCTCGACAAACTCAGATATCTCAGCGTCATTGAGCCCTTTCACAATGACCACGTTCAACTTCACAGATTGCAAGGATGAGTTTAAGGCAACATCGAGGGCTTTCAATACCGCGTCATGACCTCGTCGTCGCGTTATCAGTTCAAACTTGAAGGGGTCCAAAGTATCCAGACTGTGCTATGTCAATAGAAGAAGTGTGAAGGTGAGAAGGATGTGTACCTCAAGTTTAAGTGCGACAAGCCGTTCTCGATGAGTTGAGGAAGACGACGGTGGAGAGCTAAACCATTGCTGGTCATTGCAATGGACCTCAGTCCAAATTGGCGCAGCCCATTTAAGCTACCTAGACAGCCACGAATCTATGAGTTTTGGTATATCAAATGGGACAAAAATGTCTACTTATTATCTCGGCAATTCCTTTCCTTACAGTGGGCTCTCCACCTGTCAATCGGATCTTGGTTACCCCACTCTTGACGAACAAGGCGGCCAGCCGAATAACCTCATCGTTTGTCAACAAACTCCCATCCGGAGAGAGTTCCACGCCCTCACTAGGCATGCAGTAGAAGCCTAGTAGAATTTAGGCAACGCTTCTCGAGAATATCCAGGAATAGCTGACATCGGAGGTTACATCTTTCCGTAAGAGATATGCGAAGATAGTCGTGCTTGCGACCAAATGTATCGACAAGAGCAGGAGAGAAAGGGGTCGAGCTATCAATCTCCGCAAGTTTCGCCTATAAAACATGAATTCTTTCTCAACCAACCCCCACTGGAGGAACAGACCTTGGCGCGTGAGCGGAGGCTCGGAGCAAGAGTTGTCTCTGTAGAGAAAAATCTACAGGATGAACGCAGGAAAGATGACCTAGAGATTCTGTAGGTCATGGTGTCAGTGAGTCAAGGTTAGGCTAACGCGGATGTCATGAGTGGATTCGTATCCCATCACGTTCCAGCGTGGATTGGGGTGAGAGCACCTCGGAGTACGTGTGACAGACCGATTGACGTGACACTATCGTGACAGACGACGCGTCACTTGGACGATCGCTGCAAGGACGCGTAAGTTAACCAACCTCTCACTTTTACTGCCAATATGGTGAGTATTCTTTCTATCCACCCCGGGACTATCTAAAGGCGAGTATAGTCTATAATGGAACTTAACGGTGGCTCCGTGGTCGCCATGGTCGGCAAGGACTGTGTGGCCATCGCGTCTGACCTTCGTCTCGGGAACCAGGCTTTGAGTGTTGCGACAAACTTTCAAAAGGTATGCCCGCTTTGAAGTCATGGATGTGCTCGCTTAAACTCCGTGCTCAGATCTTCCCAGTGACTGACCGTATCTACCTTGGCCTCCCAGGTCTCGCAACCGATGTAACAACTCTGTGCGTTGTGCTTCGACCATTCACCTACATCAATTAAGCCACCTTCTTCATTCAGGCGGGAACGATTCCGGTTCAGAGTCAACATGTATACGATTAAAGAAGAGCGGGAAATCGAGCCGGAAACGTTCGCACACCTCGTGTCTTCGACGCTATACGAGCACCGATTTGGACCATATTATATTGAACCAGTCATGGCTGGTCTCTCCAAGACACCTTCCGGTGGTGTCAAGCCTTTCATTGCGGCTACAGACCTCATCGGATGTCTGAACTTTGCGAAGGACTTCGTGGTAGCGGGTACAGCAAGCACCAAGCTGTATGGTGTGGCGGAAGGGCTTTGGGAACCCGACTTGGAGCCTGAGGATCTGTTCGAGACAATATCACAAACTCTCCTTAATGCAGTGGATCGGGATGCATTCTCTGGTTGGGGATGCATAGTACATGTGATGTGAGTGATGCAGCTCTGTTGACCACTTTGCTTCAACTCACCTTCCTGGGAAACAGTACGAAGGACAAGGTTATCACGCGTACACTGAAGGGGAGAATGGACTAGTTATCGTTGTCATATATCAATCAGCTTTTCACATTCATGCATGATCTCACACCTCACTGCGAGCGGAAAGGTCGTTCGGGACCAATAAAATTGTAAATGTACCCTCAACAGTTGCTTTGGTCAGCATCTCCTCTTGCTGCCGTCTTTTTTGTCATTCTCGCTCTCTTTTTTGGTCCATGGAAGAATTATAAAAATCAGCCGATCGACGATGCTGAAAGGCAACCATTGCTTCAGGCACTGGGTCCTTCATTTGCCTTGAACTTCGATGTCACCCTCGAGCGTTTTGTTTCCTATCCAGCTGCGACCCAAGTGCCCGATACAACGGCGGTTATTCTCAACTGGTCGCGCCTCCCTGACGTTCGGAGAATTGTTGCTCTGCTATGCGGAAGTTCACTCGACCAAACGATTGCCGCAATCATTGTGTGGAATAATAGCCCTCAGAAGCTCACCGAACATGTCTGTTCCCCATCGCTTGAAGTCATCTGCAGATGCTCATTCTCATTATTGTGCAGGACTTCGTAGCCTGTCCCAAAGGGAAACTTACAATCCGGAATTCACCTTCGAACTTGTACTTTCAAGCCCGATTCATTGCATGTTCTCAAGCGTCTACTCATTATTGCTTCATCCAAGTTATGATCACACAGTCACTCCATTCATATGTGTCTGATGTTTGAAAATAGGACGACGACTATCTCGTTTGGCCCGAAATAATCCAGGCTGTACACGCCTACATCAAAAGGTCGACCAGCCTTGGAGTTTATCTTCTCCCACCTCATGAAAAGTTGTCGAGCGATCTTCGTGCAATTTCTGTTGGCTCAGACGTGCATACGTCTTTCGCGTGGCTGGGACATGGTGCACTTATTCCCCGGGCTCGAGCTATCCAATTTTTGGCCCTGATGAACTGGTTTAATGCATCTGACGAGGAGCTGAATATGGCTGATAATTATTTCACGATCCTAAGTAATACCTTCGTTGAAACTTGGTTCGATCAAGGCGTTGAACTCGGTGGTGGCCAGCCTTTTACCGTCGGAAGCGAGGGAGAGGAGAGGAATCGGAGGCATATTGTACGTCACAAGGTTTTATTCGACTTTTCTAACTACTCAAACTTCTGGCGGCATAGCTAAGGGCCACCGACATGCTCGAGTCGATTGTAGCTAGCAATGATACTTCCTGCTCGCAAGTATCGGAAATCCCAGATCTCCCTTATATTCAGCGAGGCCTTCAATTGGACCCTCCTCAGGTTTTCCGAGCGCCGTGTCTTGGGTCAGCCTGCTTGTTGGAAACTACAATCAACATATTGCCAGAGACAGTTCAACACGCCGCATCTTCTGCGAGTGAAATGTTTGCCCTCGAGACGGCAAATAAGAAACGGATTGGTGTAGCTCGGATGACTCACTATCTCAGCCATTCCCCTTCCAATGCAGTCGACGGAAACCCAGAAACCGCTTTTTGCAGTTTCGACAGTGCGTTCTCTAACACTTTCTTATTATTGGAGATGCATGAACATGGGTTCAGATGCCAAACCTGGAGACATGATCTCTCTTGATGTATTTACGAGTCAAGGACTAGAGTTGCAACACGTTGAACTCGCCTTCCTTGTCGATGTTCCAACAGAGAGTATATTGCGTGCCTCCGTATTCGAGGTAGGCAATGCAGGAAATCGGGTAAGTATTCCTCAATTTTTATTTGTGACAAAGTATAGTCTCATCCCCTCTTCGCAGGCGGTATCTACTATTAGCTATGAGCTAGTTTGCGTGGACACTGGAATCGTCCCGCCCGACCGTGATTTCAGGTTCCTCCGCGAATGCAGCATCCAGATGTTACCGAGTATCGACATCGCTGGAGCGCATGTATTCAGGGCTCGACTCCAGAAGGAAATGAACCAGAATTGGTGTATACATGAAGTCTGGCTGAGGGTCAGACGTTCGCAGTAATTATAGGATTCGGAGGGACTGTTTGGAGGGCATCCTACTGGTAAATCTTGGATTGGAACTTACAAGTCATTTACCGATCGGTGCCTAATAAGTCAAGGAGAGGGAGCCTCCGATTTAGGAAATGCAATTGTCGTGGTCACGACGCGACGCGTCAACGACGTGTGAAATGGCGCGCTCAAATTGGTACGCCTGCTTACCTAATAGTAAGAAAAGTGCTCGGAGTTCGGTTACCCCGCTCTCAAGCCGCGTTCGAGTCTTACGCTCAGCCATGTCGCTCTCTGCTCTTCTTTCTCGACGTGCTGCTCCCATTGTTGCGGCGCCCGCCTCAAAAAGGCTCATTTCTGTACAGGTAATGCATCCATGTCTGGATTCCATGTTCTATTTCGCCTCGTCCTTATGCTGACTGCCTAGTCGCTCCTCCACGGATCCCCGGAAGCAAAGAAGGACGGTGATTTAGATATTATCCAGCACTCACGGATTGTTGGTCGAGGGAAATACCTCCATGGCTTCGAGAGTAAGCCAGATCTACGAGAATCATGAGCCACGCCTTATGTTGCTCCTGTTCTTGTAGCGCATCTCGTCAAGCCCGACAAGACTGAAGAATACAAAAAAGCAGTGTATGTCCCGATCGCTTGAAAAAGACTTACCAAAGCTCATCCCCTATTTACAGAGAAAGGCATTATCTGGGGATCAAGAACGACCCAAGGCTGCAAGTCAAGTTGACCGGGAATTGGGAAACTTTGGTGGGCGAGCAAGACACCTTTGTCCATATCCTAGAATACGAGAATCATAGCGGATTCGACAACGCGACTAAGCTGTTGAGATCCACTCCAGAGGCGAGTGTTTGAGACTTTTCTGTTGCTCTGTTTTTGATACCTTGTCGCAGCACATAGAGGCGTATCAGGCAATTATGCCCTTCATCACATCTCGTACTTCTCAACTGAATCAAGAGTTTGGGCTCTTCCCCACTGCGCCACCCCGTGCTCAGGGAGGAATATTTGAGCTGAGGACTTATACTCTTCTACCCGGTACTCTGTTAGAGTGGGAAAGCACATGGTGTGTGATCCCCCATTTAATGTTAGCCATCGAGTGACGTTGTATTCTAGGCGGAGAGGCATTGAGGCGCGAAGAAAGTTTACTTCACCTGTGGGTGCATGGTTCTCGCAGTTGGGCAGGCTGCACCAAGTGCATCACATGTGGCAATATCCGTACGTTTCAAAATGTGCCAATAACAAAGACGACATTGACTTGCTTACGCCCAGGTCTTTGGAAGCACGGAAAGAACTTCGCGAACAAGCATGGCAAACGGATGGATGGGCGGAAACTGTCTCCAAGGTGCGTATTTGTCAATGAAATCTCGAAAGCCTCCGTTTGAACGGATCTTTTGCCAGACATCACAGTTAGCGAAAAGCATGGACTCTTTCATTCTTCTCCCCCTTCCTTTCAGTCCTCTCAAATAAATGTACACGTAGTATACCCTTCCAATGTTTTGCACACACAACCAACAATCAATCCATTGATGCATGATGCCTAAGAAGGCCTAAGGACCTCCGCTGCGGGCGCCAAGATCAGCAATCTGGGAATTGGCAATTGCGTAGTGTCACGTGAGTTGGTGTCTCAGCTCCAATCGGGACTTGTGCCTAGTCCTCGACTTTTAAGCTCTTACTCCCAGTCTTTCATCATGGAATGGCATTACTCTGACCATTCCGACGACGAGGGGGGACAAGATACACAAGCTACCAGCAGGAAAAGGAGCAGTAGAGGTATGCTGATTTCACCTGCTGTTTTCAATACCCCTGACCTCTGTTCTAGCCTGTGATCAGTGCCGCAAAACTAAAAGCAAGTGTGAACGTCCTGGAAGCGAGGCATCGCCGTGTAAAAGTTGTGCTTTGGCGGGAACCGGTGAGCACAGATGCATACATGTCCCACGACGCTCTCTCACACCGAGGCATAGCATGTACTTTTCTAGGTATCGTTGACTTACCGTATCCTGGGCGCCACTATTCCTAATACAAAAATTCAGGACCCAGCTACAAGCGTGGTCCTCCGAAGGGATACATTCATGCTATCGAACAGAGATGGCATCAGGTCGAATCGCTGTTAGGCGCCATCGTTCAATGCCCCGATCCCCGGGTTCAACAAATTGTCTCCGACTTACGACAAGACGACCTTGCGCGCGAGATCATCCGAAGAGTTGACAATGGCCCTTATGTTCGTAGTCTTCTGATTAGATCCTCTGACATCTCGTGACCGCTTACCCAGGGCCCTTCTGGTCGAAGGAGTCAACCTGATGGAGCAACGAAGGAGGACTTTTTTGCATCGATTCTCAAGAGTAATGAAAGTAGCTCGGGCTCCCGCGATTCCGCTCGTTCTCGCAGACAGTCGAGGGTGTCACGAGAAATCGTTTCATCGAACCAAGGTGAGCCTTGCGATTCTTGGCAAGAGATTCTACGCGCTTAACCTTGCTCTCAGACAATGGCCTTTCTGTGCTTCCGACCAAGGAATGGCAAGACAGCCTCTCCAACCGCCTCGCATCTTCGTCAAAAAATGGCCTGGACATGAATTACGATCAATCAAGATTACCACGTAGGCGAAGGCTCGACAACATGCCCTCCACTTCACAAGTTCAGCCAGATTGGAATGAAATGTACACAATAGATTCAGGTATGAAGTTCCATAATCATCCGCCCCCTTGTTTCCGACCTTTTGCTACGTTTCAAGAACAGGACGAGGTTAAGGATGCTCTGGATGGAATTGGAGAACTATCATTAGATGAAAACCAGGAAGTAAGTGACACAGTGGAGATGTGATCAAGTCCCTCACACATTCTAGGTTCGGTTCCATGGGAAGGCTAGTGGTTTACACTTACTCAGCAGAAGCTCTCGTACCGATGATCGAATTGAGGGCGGAATATGGTGCGTTGTTGTGCAACTTAATTTTATTCGCTTCCTCAAATCTATGTATAGGAGATTACCCATGGCAAGAGTATGGCCTCCGACAAAGCAGCGAGTGATACAACAAGAGCAGAACATCACCACACCATTGCCACCGATCCATGTCCAGGATCGACTCATAGACCTGTACTTCAACTACGTGCATCCCACATTCCCTGTTCTCCATAAAGGACGTTTCCTAACGGAATACAACTTCAGGTTTGACATTTTAGTACGATGCCATCCTCCTCACTTATGAAATTTTACTGTAGGAAACAAAAGTAAGTTGACTGTTTCAAAGACGTTGTGACGAAGTGACCTAATTTGAAGAAGTGGCCCAAGTGCTCGTGCGATGTCACCTGAATATGCTCCAGGGTCTCCTCGTCCAGATCCGTCGCAAGAGCTCACGCCACTACTACTTTTTTCAATGTTTGCAATAACGGCCAGATTCTGTGAGGACGAGATGCCTCCTCCACCAGAAGGAAAGATGTGGGAGGCTGGCTGCAACTATCTTGATAGTGCAAGGGCGATCTTAAGTAAGTTTTTCTCTTATACCATTACTTTTAACTCATTTTTCTGTAGCACAAGTCTTCCATCAGTCACGACCGTCCACAGTGCAGTCATTGCTTCTTCTTGGGTATCGGGAGTTTGGTATTGGTACGTCATCAGTGTACGTTACGGCATGGCGTTGTTGTGCTCAGTCGTCCTTCAGGTTCAATGGAACAAGCCTGGTTATTCATAGGTGAGTACATAGTCCTCAGTTCGAAAGTTTTTGCTGACTCGACTAAAGGCATGGCCATTCGGATGGTATGTACATTTTAACCGTGTTCACAGCTTTGCTGAATCATTCACAGGCAACGGATCTTGGACTGAACTGCGACTCGTCGACTTGGAAGATTCACGGCCATGACCTCTTCTCAGCGACGGAAAATCAAACACGTTGTCAGATTTGGTGGGCTTGTTGTATCGCTGACAGGTATGAGCCTTACCAGCAACATCTATTAATATTAAACTCACCGCTTTATACAGATATGGGTCTGTGTATATGGGTAATTCTATCAATGCCAGTCAGCTCAAACTTTTTTAAATTATTGGAACAGGTCGGCCAATCGTGATCAAAGATGATGATTTTGATACGCCTTTGCCAGTCGTAGAACCCGTAAGTTTCGGGATATGTGTAGTGACAACGTCGGCTAAAAATATCTTCAGGAAACGGACCAAAATCTGTGGCCATCCGCAACCAGAAATAATCTAGACCCTTCGTATCCTCCTGTACCAGGACGGATAACTTTGTGTTTCCGTGCTGTATCTAGCCTTTGTAAGCCCATTGCCAGATATCGCCATGACTGGCTTTCTGACACCGGCAAATTAGCTCTAATATCCGGAGCCATTATCAACAAAATCTATGCTGTTCGGCAGCCTTCCCCCTCCGTTAAAAGGGCAATATATGCAGAAATGGAAACTCGTTTGGATCAGTGGTATATTGGATTGCCCGAAGAACTGCGATTCGACACAACGAGCAGAAGATCCGTGCCCCCACCTCATATACTCTTCCTTCACATCAGATATTGGGATGCAGTCCTTTTGTTGAATCGAGCATTGTACGTTCATTCGTTCGTCACTTGGCTCCTCGCTTATGTTCCTCCAGCATACCGAATTGGAAAGGGTAAATATATCCCCATGTTATTAGCGTCTCTTTCTCACAATCTTCACAGGACTGAACCCACCTCGCGCAACACCCTCGAATTCAAGGCATTTGATCTGGCCCAAGGGGCTGCCAGTCATGTCAGTGCCATAGGTAATTTTTCGTTGCGTTTGGACGACCTGTATGCCCTACTGAGATTTGCCGTAGTGACTGCGCATCGGGAAACCTTTACTCTGAAACGGAGTTCTCCGTTCCTCACCTCCCATCTGCTTAGTGCTTCGTAAGGAAATTTGCATCATTTCCTTGTCCCAGATGCTGACTGAAGCTGTCTAGAATCATGCACATCCTAACATGTGTGCCACTCCGTCTTGGCTTTATGTTCAAACTAATCTAACTTCCCTTGTAGTGACTCTCCGGCCATCGAATGTGCAGGCTTCGCTCGGTTTCCAACAATGTATGGCTGCATTAAAAGATATGGAGGTGTGTTTTGCATGCTATGTCTCAAGGATCCGCACTGATTTACCCGAAGATGGTATGGCCCAGCGCTTCCCGCGCATGGGAACTATTAAACGGCGTTAAGATGGGATCAGACAGTGTATCCCCGCCCCAATTTCATCTCGCCGACAGGCACAAAAGACACGCTGACACCGCTTTCGGACAAGAAAAAAGCTCTGATTACCTCCAGCGGGAAGCTTTCAAAGATCCTGCTACTGAGCGTCACCCGCCGGAGGGGGAGGATGGAGTTCAAGAGCTTGGTACTCGAATCATGGCACATATGCTGGGTCTTCACATCCCTGGCATCGAGCCTTCCACTTCATACTATCCCGGTTACGAATGGTGGCCGCGGTCCCACGAGGTCACTCCGCCTCCATCTCATCAGCTGTCTCCTCTTCCTGTGGATTCGATATCGAGGAATGTATTGCCGTCTGGTTCTGGAGGGATGTTGCCTGCTGGAAGGGCGCAGGATTGGCCACAGGTTCCTATCTCAGAGACTAATTATGGTTATGATTTTGGTCGTTTTGGCTTATGATACGTAACTTAATCTAATACTCGGGCAACGCTGTACAATAGGATAGATGTGACACTGGTATCTCTGTATTTCGACTTTTGTTTTTCTCCCCTAATTGCATTGGTCCTTGTTTCCAAAACAGACAAACAATGGCCGATCGTGATCTTAGGTAATCTGTCGCTTTCAGAAGACGATGGACCTACAATGACCTCTCATTTTCTCCGCCAACTGTACAAACACAGATGATGTCCAGTCTTCGTAACATTTTGAATCCTGAAGATGGTCGCAAGCGAACAGTCAAGTGAGCACCGTTACACACCTTCTGGTCCTCCTCTGATCGAAATTCGTAGGCTCATCTTAAACATGGATCATGCCTCAACGAGCGAGCTACCGTCATCTCCTGGGACGCCCGTATCTGACACGAGCGAGAACCCGGTCCCAGAATTTGGCGAAGACCCTACATCCAAAGACCACGAACCTCATCAAGATTGCCCAGACAGTCTTGCTTGCCTACCGGATACCAGTGGACGGCCTCAACATACACTTCCAGTTATTCTTCGTTGTGCTATTCTTGGGAGTCCACGCAAGCGCCTTACAATCAGGGAAATATATGCAGCCATGGAAGCGAAGTACTCTTACTATAAAACCGCCGGCCCAACATGGAAGGTAAAGAGCCACGACACTTCAAATGTTTAAGATCCCAGCTCATCGTTGTCTGTTAGCAATCTGTCCGACACCATTTATCGCTCAATCGACTGTTTGAACGCCAACCCAGACCAGTAACCGACCCTGGGTTTGGCTCGTATTGGACAGTGAACCTCACGGCACCTCCAGGAACGAAGCGACCACGCAAGAGAGGTCGACCAAACAAGGACATATCCGATGGATCTCCGCATCCACCAAAGAAGAGAGGACGTCCAAGAAAGATACCCCTGGCGGCAGATACAGAACCACTCCCTCTGGACGAAGATGATGAAGATAAAGACATGTCACGCACAGGACTAGCAATGTTCGATCACCAAGCTGGCTACCGGGCACGGTGTATCCAGCGGGCGGACGAGTGCGAAGGGGAAAAACTGGACGATGAGGATGATCCAGATGCGGTTTCAGGGTCGGATGATGAATACGAAAGTGAAGAGGAGATGGCGCGTCCAGTGCACCCCATGGATCGGCGGACGTCCCTTGTTGGTCTGAGCTCATTTGCCCCGGCACGACCATCACAGGCTTTCACACTTCCGCCATTCTCATCCCTACGAGATGGCTCGGAGGGCATGATCGATAATATGCAAGCTGAAATAGCGAATCTGCGCCGTCAGTCGGCGGAGGCCGTCTCGCTCTCGCTTCGGCTGTCCGAGCAGCTTGTTCATGCACAAGCGGAGTCATCGAGAACTCGGGCTACTCTTCGGACGATTGAGAGTTTACTTGAAGAGGAGTCGAGGCGAAGGAGGGAAGCAGAGAGGATTGTTGATGACGAGGAGAGGAGGCGAAGGAAGGCTGAGGAGGCGTTGAATGAACTTCTGGCTCGGACATCATCAAATGGGAATGAGGGTGGACCGCCACCGTGATCACATACACGAAGGTTACTTTACACATCGCACAGTAGACTTATATACTGTACATACCTGTCGAATCAGTTGCACATAATTCTAATCTCCTTTCAGCAAAGTGACGTCACGCGGCGCTGTTTCGAGGCTACAGCCAAACATTCCCAAGCACAGATAATTTTTGAACAAGTTGTAACTTCGATACAGAACTCGTTCAAATGGCTGTTCCAACTGGCCGACCAAAGCTCAAGACCGCGTATGTTTTGCTTCTATCATCCATAATCTTACTGACTTGCTCAAAGTTTCAAGAATGTTCGGTCCATCGGACCCTTGTATACTGGTGGACCAGTCGCCATCACTGCCGACGGAAAGAGAATTGTAACTTGCGTTTCTGAGAACATCCTCTTGACGGATATCTCAACCGGTGTTGAAATCTGCCGCTTCTCTGGTGTTAGTCTATCTTATTCATTTCCTGAAGCTCATCAAATTCATTCAGTTTTAGGATACTCAAGCAATCAATTCTCTGTGCATTTCGCCTTCATCCACCCACCTATTGGTCTTCACCGCCTCTTTGTCACTCCGTATCTTTGAGCTCCCCGCAGATTCTACCCCATTGAAGAAGCTCGTTCACCCGACTCGTGTGATATCTCGTGCACACGATGCTCCCGTCCATGTCTGCAAGGTCGACCCCACCTCAACATACCTTGCCTCCGGATCTGCTGATGGTGTTGTGAAAATCTGGGACATCCGCAACGGATATATCACGCATGTTTTCAAGGGGCATGGTGGTGTCGTGAGCGCCTTGGCCTTCAATTACCCTCAAGACCTTTCGTCTGTAACCCGGGAACAAAAAATGCACTTGATCACCGCCTCTGTCGATACCCGGATAAGAATATTTGATTTATCTACCTCAAATCCTGCCGGTGGTGGAAAATCTGTGGCTGTCTTGGAGGGTCACTACTCGGTACCAAGAGGGTTGGATGTCTCCCTCGACGGTAAATGGCTTGTGAGCGGTGGCCGAGATTCAGTTGTTCTGATTTGGGACCTCTCATCTCAACCATCTGTGACAAAGTCGAGTAGTGGTAAATCAAAGGGAAAGGATAAAGCATTCGTCCCAACTCTCGTAAAGACCATACCAGTTCTTGAGCGGGTGGAAGCTGTCGGCATTCTTCATCCTGACGAAGATCTCACTGGGTCAACGTCTGGCTCAGAGGGTGTTCGCTTTTATACTGGTGGAGAAAAGGGTCTTGTTAAGATCTGGGACAGCAAGGACGCGAAGATCCTCTTCACTCTTGGTAAAGAGCAAGCAAAAATATCCGACGACCAGGAGGAACAAAGACAGATAGTTGACGTGGTGTAGGTGTGCTTTCTACCTATGGAACGTGCGATGTTGAACGTGAATTGGCAGATATCTCCCATCCACCTCGACTGTCGTCTCCATCCACGCGGACCAAAACATCATCTTCCACTCTCTCTCGACGCAATCCCTAACGCGGCAACTCATCGGCTACAATGACGAGATTGTCGATGTGACCTTCCTGTCCCCAGATTTCTCCATGTCATCCAACAAAACCTCACAGCGCGACACCCACATAGCCCTGGCAACCAATTCTGCGCTCATCCGTGTTTACAACACACAGTCATTTGATGCACGACTTCTCGAAGGGCATACCGATGTGGTGCTAGCGTTAGACCACGGGGTTTCTGGGCGTCTTCTTGCAAGCGGTAGCAAGGACCGTTCTGCCAGAGTCTGGGCACCACTACAATCAAAACTGAGGAACGAGGCCGACTGGGGCTACGGCTGTGTCTGTATCTGCGAAGGCCACGCCGAAAGCGTTGGTGCAATCGCACTGTCCAGAAAGGCTGGGACTGAAGGTGGGGCTGACCACCCCGAATTCATGTTTACTGGAAGCCAAGACCGTACAATAAAAATGTGGGACTTGGCTGGTGTACCCATGATATGCGAGGAAGATGACGAGGGGAAGGCCTTGCGGTGTAAAAGTCTCACCACGCATAAGGCACACGAAAAAGACATCAATGCGCTAGACGTTTCACCAAACGACAAGCTGCTTGTCTCTGGATCTCAGGATCGGACAGCAAAAATCTTCGCGATCGAATATAGCGTTGGTATTGCGGGGAGGCCGGCGCGTGGGGAGCTTAAACTAATTGGGACATGTAAGGGACATAAACGTGGGGTATGGACTGTGCGTTTTGGACGTACTGAGCGGGTACTGGCGACTGGAAGTGGGGACAAAACAGTGAAGTTGTGGAGTTTGGACGATTTTTCATGCTTGAAGACTTTTGAGGGTCACACAAATTCTGTCCTCAGAGTCGACTTCGTCAATGCGGGGTTGCAGTTGGTCAGTGCTGCGTCAGATGGGCTGGTGAAGTTGTGGAACATCAGGGAGGAGGAGTGCGTGGCGACCATGGACAATCACGAGGACAAGGTACATGTTGTATATTCGCTGTTCCTCCTTCCATTTCTGACTCACTTCTCAGGTTTGGGCCCTTGCGGTTAGCACGGATGAATCCAGGATCGTATCTGGCGCGGCTGATTCTATCGTTACTTTCTGGCAAGACTGTACCGAAGAGCAGGAAGCAGAGAAGGAAACCAATCGAGCGGAGATGGTGTTGAAGTAAGTTGGATACGATGTGGCCCTCATGCAAGCTCGTTGACATTTGACTTCAGGGAGCAAGAGTTTCTGAATTATCTTTCGCTTAATGACTATCGTAAAGCGATACAACTGGCACTGGCAATGGAGCAACCAGGTCGACTACTCTCCCTGTTCAGAAACATCCAAACGACCGACGTGGAGGAGAATTCCATTACTGGGCGTTCTTCCGTGGACGAGGTCATCCGCACACTGGGAGGATCTGACCTCGCAAAACTCCTTCGCTTTGCTAGAGACTGGAACACGAATGCGAAGACCAGTCGCGTAGCTCAGGGAGTGCTCTACGCTATCGTCAAGCTCAAGTCAGCCGATGATCTGATGAAGGCTTTCAAAGACGACTTGGGAGAAGCAGCTTTCGCACAGGGAGAAGTTGTAGATGGGAAGACTACCGGCACGGCGTTGAAAGAGTTGGTGGACGCCCTCATACCGTATACCGAGCGGCATCTGTCGAGGATGAATAAGCTCGTGCAAGAGAGCTACATGGTGGATTACATTCTTGGGGAGATGGACGATGGAATGTTCGATGTCGATGAGATGGACGTGGATATAGATGTAGCTATAATTTGATGTGATAGTTTGTTTATACATACTGCTGAACCCTTCAAAGCATGTCCAGAAACCCTTGAAATCAATGTATCTGATAGTTATGTGTAGCCGAAATTCGCAATTCTGCCTAATCGACAACCCTGGACCCCATTAAACAGAAGAACCCAATCACCCTCCCTAATATTGTCCTTTGTCAGAGAATTATCTTTGGCCTCGTGTATACGACCTTGTTCTAGAAGCCACCGCCGAAGAACGCCGGGAAGACAACCCGTAGATGCCGATGGGGTTATCCAGTAGGGTGTGCGGTAGAAAGCGACGTTAAAGATGGAGGTCTCTGTGATTAGATTCTGTGCGTTGTACATCAGAACATCGGCCAAAATAGAGGGAGTGGGAATGATAGGGAGCCCCGCTCGTGTGCGTGCATCGTTGTAAACACTACGCTCCGTTGTTTTTGTGGAGGTGAAGAGGGATGTGGGGGAGTACTGGGAATCCATGTGTAGTGCAAATACAGGGCCGAAGAGCGTGGAGTTATCGGATAGCGGGTTGAAGAATGAGGCTGATGTAGGATCGGCGGGAAATGGCGTTGTGGGCGACACGGACGCCTTGAGTTCACCAGATTCTGAAACGATGACGCGAATCTTGGGGATGCCGGGATCAATAATCGGAATACGAACACAGCTCCAACAATATCACCTTGACAGCTAGTGCAGCCTCGCTCTGCGCAAGATAATCTGTCACGGCACGATGGCACGTCGACTTGAGTGCTTCATAGTTCAGACAAGCCTTGGCTTTCTCCCAGCCATGCAGGCCTGCTGCATCGACGAGGCGATCAAGGTGATACGGCAAAAGGAGATATTGAGAGGGACCATCGTGGTCATTATTCCATTTCAATGTGGACAAGAGAGGATCGAAACGAGTCGACGCCAGCAAATGTAGTTCAGAGTTAGGCGAAGAGGACATGGAGCCACACGTGATTCTTGAAGGCACAAGTGACGGTCGTGACAGAAGTGAGTGCTAGTGAGCAGTGCTAGTGATGGTTTACATGAAGAAAATCTGTATGTATTCAAAAATGACATCTTATGCCATCTTATGGCCATAGACTTCGTCGCCTCCAAACTTGGCGTCGACAGAACGTTGATCTTGAGATACGTCTGACACAACCTCTTTCTGTACGTGAATCGAATGCAGCGTGTGTCCAGCCATCGTCTGGCTCTGGGTCTGCATACGGAAGGCATTGGCATTGCTCTGGCATAGGGTTCATGAGACATGAAGCCACTCTTGAACAAGTGTGGTCATACCTCGGAGTCAACGTCGATCGTGGCATTGAGGTTCTTAAGCTCGATACGAGCATTAAGTGTGTCCAAAAGCGTCTGAACAAAATGTCACTCGACATCAACATACATACGATAGTGAAGGACTTACGTTGGTGTAGATACGGCCAATGGGGTATGCGAACATCGCGTACAGATTGGTATCGCCATGAAGGACGAACGAAAAGAGATCAGCTAACGCAAAGACTGACGCAAAGAGACCTGTTTGAATGGCACCCCGGATCAGTCGGTTAATGATAGTATCTGTCTTGCGAAAGCCAGTCCGGGAACGACTGAGAACGAAGGACAGAATGACTATGAAGGAGAGTGTCATTATTGGGGCCAATCAAGAGAATAACTGACTACACACAGGTGATAAACAGATCAGCGGTCGTTTGGAACCCGAGCCAGCAGATGACGAAGGGTTTCAGAGGTCCAAATTTCGCCACTCTGAGTAGAGAGGCTGGTGAGCTTTGGAGAACAGTCGAGAGTCATGCGACTTACTCATGAAGAATTCCGGACAGGATACCAGCATAGACTCCAAAGACAAACCCAAGAACGCTGAAGATGCCGATGAGACCAGCGAGAGCCTTACTCTTCGTGAGAATCAAAACCCTGACAAGATAGTATTAGTCGGCTGTACAGCAAAACTAAGACGCTTGAATTCCCATACCGATGTCCAAGGAAGAACTGAGTGAGAATCGCAGCAACAGATGTCGCAACAGCCGTGAAGGGAATAGTCCAGCTAACAACTATAGTGGTCTTTCAGTGATGAGGGGCATAAAAGGTAGTAAAGATCTGACAAGCAAGACTGGCCGGGTTGTTGTAGTTGGTCACGCTGCAAGGACGGAATGAATGTCGGATTTGGTCTCCGCGCTATTAGGGCTTACCACATCTCCCAACCAGCATACACGGCACTGAGAGAGAGCGAAAATTAAGAAAGGAAAAGTGTGGCGGAAGGAGCGGGACATACACTGCACTGTGTATGGTGTCGGTCACGAAGAGCGTGGCGACAACAATTCTAAAAATCATCAATGAGAACCGCGAGACTGCAGGTCGCTATTAGACTGCATACTTGATCCACAGAGGGTCGTTGAACTCTACAAGGGAATCGTGTCAGGACATCAAGTGATATGTAGGAATAACCATACTCGTGTTGGCGTAGACCATAAATTGATACGTCACAAGACCATAGAGGTAGGTGTTGACTAAATTGGTGAAGGCGCATGTAAGTTTAACAAGGAGGCGAGACAGCTTCTCATAAACGTACAGAACAATCCAAGTAATACAACACCTGTTGGGAAATTGGTGAGCGGTTCTTCATCGAAAGAACGAAAGAAAAATAAATAATCACCAACTACTTTATCGAATGCACCCATTGAAACGACTTGGCTTTGTGATCAGCGGGGCAAAAGGTGGGTAGAGATCCAGGCGTTGCGGGGAGCCTTTTATGCTCCTTGGAATATGTTAGAGTTTGGCGAGAGAGAAGGCCAGCGTTGCAGGGTTGAACAGGGTTGAACCAATGTCGGAAAGCGACGACATCGTTTGGGTAATGTTTTGAGGTCCCCGTCAGATGGGGATCTAGAAGCAGTTTGGTTCAGGTTCGCGAACTCGCTAAATTTGGAATATGCTGAAAACCTGATGTTGAAACAGAATGGAAAATCTCGATCAGAGGTGGAGGACCAAGCTTGTGAATTGGGTTAGTCTGGGTGAGGTCGGACCGCCCTACCAGAGTCCTACCAGGTCAACAAGGGCTCAACTTTTGCTTCCGTGTCAGGGCCCGACGTCGTGCACTAGTCCTGTTATGGCAACCGCGAAAATCAAGAAAGGATTAACCGGCCCCAACATCTCATCTATCGTCACGCTGGTTGCTTGCGTCTTCAAATTTGAAAAAAAAAAAAACATTCCAGTCCCTGCACGATTGGAGTCTATGAACCCCATCTTGATCCTGATAAAAGTCGGTTATCTTTCGCATCTGCACCCACTGTAGGTCCCCGTCCCATCGATTTAACATCTGGCGACTTGCTTCATGTGGCTAAGGCTAGATTTGGGGTCACAAGCCGCAAGCGAGGCCGATTTTGCGGACGTTGCCCCCACGCTCGAGTCGCAATGACCCTCCCAACGCTCGCGAAACAGAATGAAAATGATCAGAAAAGATCATGATATTAGATCTTGGTAGAGAAGTTTCTGTCACAGGGCTAAGGATGTCGCTGGCTGACCTCATGCACGCCACGCAGGACTATGGACTAGATAAATATCACATCGTCTGGTAAACGAATTTCCAGAACACAATGTCTCTCTCCGAGATTACCAGCCTTCAAAACACTCTCAACAGCGCTCTCGACATCTTCAAGGCAGAGCTGGCTGCCCAGAATTTTTCGGAGCCTTCTCTGAACACATCGAAACCGCACCCCGTCGATGAAATCACCTATCTTCCCACACCTGCTATGTACGAAGCCCGCAGGGTAGCTTTAGCTAGTCTCGTAAGTTATCACCCAATTTTGTTTTGCGCTTTCCTGACCTAACAATGTTTTCTAGGGTCTCCTCAAGTCCCTGGTTCAATCGCCTTACGATGCTCTCGCGGCTAACACTTGGGCGACTCTTGAAGTCTCCAGTGTCCGCCTTGCTGCTGAGACTGGCCTCGCAAGTGTCCTAGGTGATTCCGAGGAAGGCTTGAGCATCGATGAGATCGCCGAGAAAACCGGCGTCGATGGTCTAAAGCTTGGTAAATCGACCCGCCCTCCCCTCCCCCTCCTGGTGATATCAGTGTCATTGACGCGCCGTCTTAGAACGCGTTCTCCGTCTCCTGATCACCCAAGGCTGGTTCCGTGAATCGAAACATGGATTTTTCGCCAATAACCGCCTCAGTAATCTCATCAAAAAGGATCAGCCTGGTTTCCACCTCGCGACGTACATGTGGGTTTTCTCAAAACAAATAATATCAAATTTGCAGCCGTCCTGAATCCCGAAAATAGGAATGACCTTTTCAACAAGGTGACCGTCGGGTTCCCGGAGATGATCAACCATCCCGACCCGGAATTCAAGAAGAGCAACGATCCCCTTCATACCGCGTTCCAGCTGTCCTACAAGACGGACGTCGCGTTCTTCGGAGCGGACGGATGGCTCACCAAGGACCCAGAGGAGGCTATTAAATTCGGTTTATCGTATGGCTACCTCTTATTTATGGACCATTTATTTACCTGCATCTTTCTATCCCAGCATGGGAGCCGTTGGCCCTACCTCGGATCCCGGAGTTGCCGCCGACTTCCGGTGGGCTGAAATTGCCCAAGGAAAGGACGCTATCGTCGATGTTGGTGGAGGGCAGGGAACATTGTGCTGCTCTCTCGCCGCCAAGTAAGCTACACGGCCTTGCTCGGTGTATTTGGCTTATATTTTCTTCCCCTTCCCAGATACCCCGAGATCAAGCAATTTATCGTTCAGGACTTGCCCGAAACGCGGGAGGCAGCCGAATCCTTCATTGCGTCAAAGGGCTTGTCGCATAGGGTTAAGTTCGAGGCACAGGACTTCTTCAAGCCTCAACAACGGAAAGGGAAGTATGTGTTCGTCATGCAACGAGGTGGGAGTCTTACTACTCCGTCTATGGAGCAAATTAATACTGATAACTATAAATATAGTGCTACATGATTGGAGTACCGAGGATGGTAATCACTGCGAATCGCTGTGTCCTCGTACACTTTCGCTGACAGCCCGCCTCCAGGTGCAAAGATGCTTGGAAATATCCGCAACGTCTTGAACAAGGATGTAAGAGATTTAGATCATTATCTATTTATTCAGACCCTTCGACGATTTCACAGAGCTGTCTCTTGATCATCGATACTATAATTCAACCAGGCGTCGTTTCTCCTACTGGGCCCACCCTTTCGGAATCTCTCTCCAAATCGAACAAAAACTCTTACGAGCCTGTTCCCCCGCCAGAATACATTCCTGTCGACTTCGGAGAGGCGAGCCGCATTCAGCACCAGATCAACGTCGCTCTTACTGCGCTCTGCAACTGTGGGTATTTAATTTCCACCGTCATAAATGCCATAACGATTTCGGTTTTCCATCCAGCCTTCGAGCGCACATACCCGCAACTCCAGGAAATGGTCGAATTGGGTGGCCTGAAGATCAAGAAAGTGAATGCCACCAGGTTAGTCAGCTCGTTCCCTGCAGAGGAACCATATTCACCCCGGTCGTCATACACAGAGGATGGGCGTCTATCACCGAAGTTGTCGTTGCTTAATTCTGAAATCATCAAATCGGGATTGTACTTTGCTGGAATAGTTCTTATATCCATTCACTTTTCGAAATTATTACTTGTGCGGCATTCCGACGGAACTTTCTGAAGAGTGACAGCCTCTGCACTGGAAGGAACAGCCACCAATATGCAACCTGGCTCTCCTAGCGCAGAGGCGAAAACTTCAATGGGTAGACCGTGGCGTTGGGGGGTGGGGTGGTTACATTAGCCCCCCCCCCCCCCCCCCCCCCCCGATGTCACGGAAATAACTTCTTCTGTGCGCCACCATACTTGCATGCGAGGTAGGGTACTTACGAAGTGGCGAAGCCTCGGTCATCTGCGGAGCCATACTCAGCATTTATCCCACCTCAATAAAAGAAAACTACCATCATATTTGGGATGTACGTCAAATATATTTTGCACAAGATACTGTAACAGGCTGGTCGGCGTTGCTGCCTTTCTAATTAGCGATATGTCGTGATCGGCGACGTTGATGCGTTGACAGTCGAAGCGGGATGAGTTCACACTCCAACGTTGACCTGAATTCCATAAAGATGTCCGAGAGGGGCCGGATTAAAGAACGGTCTGGCTTGAGCAGAGCAAGGGAAGGCCCAAGGTGTGCTAAATATACATGCGTCCCTTGTAATGTAGATTGGGGGAATATTGGTTGCGAATACCCCATGTTCTGGCATACCAGACGATCTGTAAAACATCAACTATCACCAACACCACCGCACATTGCTAACACATAAGTATTATGCATCTCTACATCACCTGCGACAGCCTGCGGACTGGTGTGCTTGCCTGCGGAATGATTCTGTCGGACTTGCGTATCGACTGCGAGAATGCTGACGTAATGGGGGTTATTTGAGGCTGCGGATAGACTGGAGTGGACCTTAGTTGCTAACTCCCACCATTGCAACCCCATCGTTCTCACCAATGTTCTCCGTCAAAGCCACCTATCGTGGCGAGATACGCAAGTTCTCGTTCGATACTCAGTCCTTTCCCACCTTCGATCAACTCTATAACCAAGTATGTCCTCACTATCTCCTTCTACGGCATGTGTCTCACACTCGATTCAGCTTCACCGTGTCTTCCCTTCCAGCCACAATTACTATCTTTCAAAGCTCCTGTTTTGTCCCGATGCCTCGCAGTCTGCCCGTATCCTCATGGCCCAAGAAGTCCATAACGCCGATGACTACGCTAGATGTCTCCTCCCATACAAAGGTCGCTCTTGGTCCAATGCACTCCTGAGATTCTCTGTTTACGACGAGACGCCTCACAAGACGCCCAGCAACTTCTCAGGGGACACCTCGTTGAATTCATTCCCAGAGAGTTCCTGGAGTGCTGGAGGCAGTTACCCCGTCCCCGGTTTGGGCGCCAACATTCCGTCACTGGCTGAGTCAGACGCCACTCCTCGTCCCATCTCATCTTTCTACATCCCGCCTCCTCCTATTGTCTTTTCTACGCCACCCCGCGCATACTCTCATGGTCCAATGGATGTTGATCCTGTCCTCGTTGACGTATCTGTTCCCAATCAAGCCTCTTATACCCTGTACTCTCAGCCCCGTTCCGCGCCATTACCGCCCAGTCAACTAAAGCCCAATTCGTCAGCATGCTGTTCAGTCGGTGAATCCAAGGCCGAGATCCAAGTGCTTCTTCATAAGTTCCAACAAGATCTAGACCGTATCTTAAACAGAACATTTGGACGTTCATCTGATACTACCCCAACGAATGCGACTGAGCCTACTCCCCCTCCACCTGTGACCACACCTTTGGTAAATCCCTATCTGCCCTTTCAATCGACTCCCTCGTCGCACTGCTCTGCATGCGCAAATGCCCTCATTGGATATTGGTACGTCTGTGCCAATTGTTCTGCCCTCGTGGTAAGCTCCTCCCCTACCATGACGTGCATCATCAAGTACTAACGGTTGTATCAGTGTTCCGATTGCTATTTACACGGTAAAAACGACTATCGTAATAGATGCTTGTGTCCTGTGTCCTTGGGCTCTCATCTCTTGAACCCAGCTTCTCCTGCACCGCCCTTACAACCGCTCTCGCTGCCATCGTGGCCACCAACCCGTTCTATCTATCCACCTTGGACGGCATCCATGCCGTCACTGCCAACTTGCCATAACAATCAAGCATATACATTCCGTTACGGAGCTAGCTCACCTCCTGTGGAACCGTTCATCCCACCCCTCCGAGTACCCAGCCCAGTTTCCAGCCCTGAGAGGAGTTTCAATGTCTCGACGATCCGTTCTCAGCATCCAGGAAGGCCAGTCACTCCCCCGCCGCCACCACCGCCGCCCATTATCCATCAGGGCGTGATTTGCGATATGTGCGAGGCAACAATTGAAGGTATACGCCACAAGTGTCTCGATTGCCCTGGTGCGTGTCCAAGCTGCCTAACCTGCGACGGAGAGGCAGACTTACTTATGTGTTGTTCAAGATTATGACCTTTGCACCCCATGCATCTCTTCTCAATCTTTTGGTCATAACCCTCATCATAAATTCCTTGATCTTGCCGAACCAACTCGTATAGTCGTACATGCCGTCTATGACGAAGGCGGAACTAGGCACGATACAGTCTCGAATTCAAGAGGCCCAGCGCAAGACTTAACACCAACATCTGATTTGTCTGTCTTTCATGAAGCCACTTGCGACCTATGTGATTCCACAATTCGAGGCGATCGCTACGTGAGTTCCCTCCCGTCACCCAAGTCCCTGAGTCATTAATAATTTCGTGATATTAAGAAATGCACAGCTTGCCCAGATTTCGATACCTGTAGTTCATGCTTCACGTATGATGATTTCACTTACCTCTATGTATCTAACCTGACAATATCTACAGCATTACCAAAGAACAACATCCAAGACATTCGTTCGTAAGAATATCGCATCCAAGTGCTTTCATTGTAAGTGTTCAGCTCGACCTCTTTCATACAAGTTTCTTAACTTCATATCTAGCGACGCGATCCCAGGCCTCCTTGCATTCATCTTGCCAGGTGTGATGGTGAGTCCAGTTTTCGACAATTCAGCTTGCCAATTTTACTCATTGAATCTGATAGCCTGTGGTCAAAGAATTCACGGCGTTCGTTACAAGGTTGGTCATTGCCATCAGGAGTTTTTTATGCTGGGACTAACTCGAATCCAGTGCCTGCATCGTGATTGCCCCGATGTTGACCTTTGCGAGCGGTGTGAAGGTCTCCCCATTCCACAGCATCCCGACAATCATCCCTTACTAAAGATGAAGACTCCTGATACAGCGATCCCAACTGTTTATCGGACGCCTGCAGCGCCTGTCTCTCCGAGAGGTAGGATACACACCTGGGGACTGACTCGCTCCCCTTCCTTTGAACATGGATACATGCATAATCCCGCGTCTCAATCGATGTGGAGACGAACACGCAGCCGCAGTCAATCTCCTTCCCTGGCCGATCCTTCACTTTACCGCTTTGGACGGTCACCTTCTCCCGCAGCCCCCGGGGTAGGGTGGTCTCATCCTCTTGGAGAGTATCCTTTCGACTCGAGGCCTTACCTTCCATATGCTTATCAGGCGACTATGGCACCTACAGATTATCCACCACTTGGCTCTCCTATTAACAGGCCCGTGTCCCGCCAAAGATCGGTTTCGCCGCCGCTCGAGTCGAACATACCGCCAGCAATGCCCTACGCTCTTAACCCAGGCTATTTATCCGGCTGGGCGCTCCCTGGCAATAACACCGCCCCCACACGTGACACTGTGAATACCCCGCCCACCATGCAATACCCTTATCAGAATATGGGGTTATTTGGTCCACGCAGCCCCAGCCCAAGCCGTTCTATCGTAGAGCTACGTACTCCAAGCCCTGCAGAGATCGACCATGATATACCTGGACACTTCCCCATCTCCCATTCTCATGATTTGGCGGGCTCCGTATCCCATACCCAGGACACCCCTCCTGCAGAAAGCGGGCCCTGGTTTGACTTTCATCGAAGTTTGAACAGCTTAATGCAGCACGTTCTCGATCAGCCTTCCCCGCCGACTGAGGATCCATCATCCCAGGAACTTGGTCAACAGTGTGCTCTAACTGAATCGACTGTGATGGGCTCTCCTTTGGACAACGAGGCTCTCTTACAGAGACCTTCCGTATCAGACTCGCCACAAATGGCAGAGACCACGATAGACCTCTCTTCCCAACATGAAGCCCTTTTGAGTGGTACATCCATCACACCACCTCAGGCCGATCAAGGCACGATGGAGTCCCCTTTGCAGAACGAGGCTTTGTTGAACCGGGCTCCGAGTCCTGACTCGCGAGACATACGATCAGCAACTCAGAAGTGTATACCAAGCGACCGTTCCCTTTCGGATGTTCTTAGCGACTACTGCTCGATTTCAATCCCACATTCGGAAGCCGCAGAAGAACCTGAATCTATCAAACCAGTTGCCTCGGCGGGACTTATCCAAGAGCCGCTGTCCGCAGAATTTATTGAGGATGTGTCCTCGTCAAAGGGACAAATTTTCCTGCTCGGAGAGAGATTTATCAAAATCTGGCGGATGCTTAACAACGGTTCGCGAGATTGGCCCGAATCCACTACAGTGGTGTTTGTTGGTGGGACGCGGATGATGAGCGAAGAACAAGCGCAGTCGGAGGTGGTTGGATCCTTGAAACCGGGGGAGGAGAAGCATGTTTGGAGCGGGGAACTTAAGGTACACTCAAGTCCTTGACTGAATGTGCGCAAACTAATCGTTTTGGACAGGCTCCTGAGACTCCTGGCAAGTTCACGAGTTATTGGAGATTACGAGATGACAAAGGTCAACTGTTCGGCGACACCATCTGGGCAGAGTACGTGTTCAACACCTATCTTTATCTAACTCAGATGTTCACTGTTGTTTTAGCATCGAGGTCATTGAGCCTGGCCGCCGCTCCGCTGACGAGCATTTATCTTCATCGTCTATTATCGTTATGCCTGACATGTCTTCACAAGCCGCCGCACCTGCCGTTCCAAGTGAAGACGGCGTCACTCCCGCCTCGACTGTTTTGACGGATATGTCGGATGATGGCGTGTCTGACTCCTCTTCCGTGTCTCTCGTCAGCATGCCTTCTTCCGATGAAGAGGACGATCCTACCCTGTGGGCTGATAGTCGTGCGCAGGCAACGGCTGAATATGTGACTCAGGCGATGGAGTATGTTATGCTCTATGACGATAACACTTCCTCGGAGGAAGAGTGAACCTGATACTCTAGACATATACAGCACATCTGACCAGCGTTCCTTATCCCTTTATTACCTTGAAGTTTTATGTATAACATTTTATGTATAAAATTGGCCCGCAGTATCTTGCGCATGAACAATATATACTTGGGTAAGGCCAGTGCTTCGCATGGCAATTGACGAGTCCTATTCCTCAGTTGATAAGTAGGCTGACCCAGCCTCCATTCAATATGCTTGCTTTGTGGCAAGCGTTGTGCAGATATGATCATACATAGATTGAACATCAAATTCACCATGGAGATACATATGTGCAATATGTAGCTCTAACGTAGAAAATGCCCACCTCAAAAGAAAGACCGACCTCCAGTGCTTGGTTGTCCATGTAACAAAGAAATTCAACCAATATTCAACCTAAGAAGCTCACTGCCCTACTGGTCAACTTGTCAAGTTGAACTTGAACCAACCCTCGAAACCGCCGACAAAAATAATGATGCCACCCTTCTAGCCGACATGAGAGGGACCGACTGTTGATCAAAACCAATGAAAAAAAAAATGCAAACTCATGCAATACGTTGAGACAATGGAAAGGAGCAAGGATGAAAGACGGCGGATCGGAGTTTGATCGGAGTGCAGGTTGGCACGCGCCAGGTGGGTACGACCACGTGGAGGTCGAGACCGATCGCCACAGACTTTCCCACGCTGTACAGTACTAATTTGAAATACCCGCGAAAGCGCTGGCGGAAAGCTGGGTAGAAAAAGACGATATCCTTACGTAAACTTCAGGACTCGTAACACTGTAAAGTTTACACTCGCTATTCATCCAACAAGGATGCTACAGAGCAACCATTGCCATCACAGCATCTCTTCCGACAAGATCGGTCTTCACGTGGTCGAAAGCTGGAGTCTGTGGAGACAATCGGTCATACGCGTCCAAAACGTACGGAGCACGGGATGGAGCATACCTTTCCGGAGTGTAGCTGGACACCGTAACCCGTCCCCTCAACTCCTACAAATGTCGGCGAAACGGTCACAATTATTGTATCAATAACCATTCTGCCCGAAGCAAATTCTGCGAAGAAAGACCCAATGATTCTTGCACCACCCTCAACCATTAAGGTTCGAATTCCACGTTGGTACAGTGTCCTGAGAATGGTGTGAATTGGCAAT
The DNA here is from genome assembly GCA_013433165.1 of Hypsizygus marmoreus. Classification (NCBI taxonomy): domain Eukaryota; kingdom Fungi; phylum Basidiomycota; class Agaricomycetes; order Agaricales; family Lyophyllaceae; genus Hypsizygus; species Hypsizygus marmoreus. The sequence continues at coordinate 3,339,081 of CM024086.1, forward strand.
TGGCTACCTGTTATTCTCTTAAGGACAGGAAACCGCATTTCGATTGACAACCATACCATGCGCAGGAAGAGGAATTTGAATTACAGTCGCCCCTGCTTTCTCCAGTGCCAGCTTGCGTTGATGCCATTCTGCATCGTCGGCAATGGCGCAGATTACCCATGGGCGCCTCCCACGGCCATTCTGGTAATTGGTCAAAAGTTTGCATGTTGGAGGGAGCCTCAGTCGTGTGTCCATGATCACAGGCCGCGGGAGATGATGCCTTTCGTTATTGGGCAGAGGGGGAAGATGCCTTGCTATTCCGCAGGTCAGATATGTTATCTATTACGAAAACGGTGCGATGCTTGCTGTTAAGTTGTGGGTCGTCATTGAGCGCTGTGCCTATACCAACGAGGATAGCATCATGCATTGTACGCATCCTGAGGTGCGAAGATATGTTACATTGAGTATGGATGTCGATGGCGAGAATAAGGAGCGGATAACCAGTGTGTCATGACCATGCTCTCTTTCCCGCTGAGGATAAGCTGTTCTCCATGGTGGCCTGCAATCTTGGCATCGAGCGATTGAGCGAAGGTGAGAGTAACAAACGGGTGGTCATGGTGGGCCTGGATGTGTTGATATCGCGACAGGACGCTCAGCAATTCTGGAGGAGAGGGCCGCATGAGAGTCGATGATCACGATCACATCGGAAGGCCGGGCTAAAATTAGACAGGAAGGATGGGTTGTTTGCTTTGAAAGCCGTCAGCTCATAAAAGTCACAGATCTACAGCCTGAGTCAGCCAATCACCTGACTACGATTCTTCAGCCAAGCACTCCATTTCCCGGTTCCGCAAAAACAAATCCAGAGTCGCAACCATGATTGCGGAGGCGAAGCCACACAACGAATTGAAGGACGAAGAGGAAGCTACGCACCATGACGGTGATGAAATCGAAGAGGGGGACGACGAGGTGAACGGCGAAGTTCCCGGGGCCGGCAAGTTTTCATAGTGCTCATTTCGCTCATCGATTTCTTACATCTGTCTTCACAGGCGAAGGAAAGAAGAAGAAAAAGAAGAAGAAGCCCAAAAAGAAAAAGCCTGAACAGAGCGACCCTCCTCGAATAGGCTTGTCCAAGTTCTTCCCGGATGGAATATATCCCGTAGGTGAGATCCAGCCCTACAAAGACGAGTATGTGAATTCAATATTGGAACGAAATTTGTTTTGACTGTCCTCTGGTCTAGCAATACATGGCGGACGACGTCGGAAGAAAAGCGCTATGATGAAAAAATGGCCAACGAGGATCCAGACACCACGTATCAGAGCATCAGGCGTGCTGCAGAAGTTCACCGCCAGGTCCGGCAGTATGCACGAAAGATGATTCGACCTGGAATGACCATGACTGAAATTGTGGAGAACATCGAGGCGGGCACACGAGCGTTGGTTGAGGAGAATGGTTTGGAATCGGGCGTTGGATTCCCGACAGGCGTCAGCTTGAATAACTGTGCGGCTCATTATACGCCAAACGCTGGAGATACAATTGGTGCGCTTCCTTTGAGAATAATTTGACATTTGTGTGTTAATCTAACTCGATACAGTGCTTCAGCATGGTGACGTCTTGAAGGTGGACATTGGTGTACATGTTAAAGGGCGGATAGCCGACTCTGCTTTCACCATGACTTTTGACCATAAATACGACAAGCTTCTTGAAGCCGTGAAAGCTGCAACAGATACTGGTATTCGAGTGAGTTCATGTGATTTCCATAACCAATGCGTGAAGCCTGACTTTCGCAGGAAGCAGGCATCGACGTGCGATTGGGAGAGCTTGGCGGTCTTATCCAAGAAACCATGGAGTCTTATGAAGTCGAGATTGGTGGAAAGGTCTATCCAGGTTCGGCCAATCAAAATTTTCTTTTTTTCAAATTCAAAGCTGATTGCCTTCTTCAGTCAAGCCAATAGAAAACCTCAGTGGCCATTCCATAAACCCGTACCAAATCCATGGAGGGAAGTCGGTGCTATTAGTCAAGAACAACGATCAGACAAAAATGGAGGAGGGGGACTATTTCGCCATCGAAACGTTCGGGTCCACAGGTCGAGGCCGCATCGTCGAGAGTGTGAGTTTAAATCATGCCGAGGTGCAGCGCAATACTGACAAAGTGGCATAGGGAGAATGCTCGCACTATGCGAAAGTCTATGATGCGCCGCGCGTGCCACTCAGGTTCGTTCATGCTATACACCTCGCCAGTCGACCCATCTAACTCTTCGTTGGTTCAATAGGTTGACGAGCGCGAAGTCGCTTCTGAAAACCATCAATAAGAACTTTGGCACACTTCCGTGGTGTCGGCGATACCTCGATCGGGTGGGCGAGAGCAAATACCTCCTTGCAGTAAGATGATCTAATATTCGAGAGCAACGTTCGGCAGCGATCTAATCGGATTTGTAGTTGAATCATCTCGTCGCACAAGGCATAGTCCAAGACTATCCTCCGCTCTGCGATCAGCTGGGATCGATGACTGCCCAATATGTACGTTGAGTTCCTTCCAAACGAATGTGATCTGACATGAACTTAAACAGGAACACACGATTCTACTGCGACCGACAGTGAAAGAGGTCGTTACTCGGGGAGACGACTACTGATTTGTATTCCTGTCGTGCATAGTCGGCCGAAATATAATTGGAAATAGGAGTACCATCGGCAGTGAAAAGCAAGACAGTCGCAGAATGCACAGCCGCACAAGCCGTGCTTGCCGATCAGGCCCAGAAGGATCGTTAATTTGCCCCACGGGGATTGGCTACCCCGCAGTCTCGTGACGCAATTCTGGTTGTGGAGAGTCAGGAGACCGCGGGTCTTGTTCACCGAGTCTTCTACCCTTGTCGCCTGTAAAACTCGGATGTCTCTGTTCCTCCCTTTCACCACCCTCAGCATACTTTCTTGTTCATGAGTGAATGCTACATGTCCTCGACGTTCCATCGAGCTGGGGCGTCTGAACCCACCATTGCAAGACTTGGTCAGATAGACAAGGAGCTCTCAACCACGTCTCTGCATCACTACACGACCCCCGGCGTGACACCACCGTCTGCTCGAGTCAACCCTAAGCTAAAGATCCAGCCAAGACGTCCACTAAGAATCTGGGATGTCTGGAAGTATGGTCTTGTCGTCGTCTCCAAAGGTAAGCCCAGTGGAGCGAATCCCTCTTGTTTGGTGCTCAGGTCGTCATTACATTGCGTAGCGACTGAGGTCACTGGCGACGTGCTCTCCCACCATGTGTGGGGCCCTCGGAAAAAATCTTGGGGTATCGAAATGACGATCGTCTCCAGCATCATGCGAGGGGCCGGACGACACAGCTCGCTGGTCGACATTGTATGTACCAGCCATACACAATTAGCCATCGATCTTATAGGACATAACAGGCTACTATTCGCACTCTGATGAGCATTGGGGGGCTGGTGCCTCTTCCATCGGATGCTCTCGTTACTCCAGTCACTTTCCGCGTGAAAAGGCGTCAGCTTCGGGGTATCCTCGGGGAATTTGATGCGGCGGAGGACGGAACACGGGAATTGTCTGGAGAATGGGTGGTAGGTAAGAAGACATGGCAGAGGCTCCAGTCGGAGTGGCGAAACACCCGAATGCAGCGTGCAATGAATCCCAATCAAGTTCCAAATCCCAACTTGAAGACCAAGGAGCAGGTAATCCTCTATATCCATGGCGGTAAATATCCTTCCTTCCCGTGTTATCTTTCAATATCTGAGTGTCGCCATAGGTGCCTACTATCTGTCCAGCGCTGCAGCACAGCGGTTAATATCAATTCCACTCTCTAAGTTCACAGATGCCAGGGTTTTTGGTGTGTTCAATTATGATAAATTCGCCTGTTACCATCTGACTTGTTCTTCGCGTAACAGCTCTGGATTATCGTCTAGCGCCTGAGACGAGATTTCCAGGTCCACTCCATGATGCGGTCAGTGGATACCTCAGATTAATTGAGGACCTTCACATCCCGCCTGAAAACATCCTTGTCGCCGGGGATAGTGCTGGGGGTGGCCTTTGTCTCGCATTACTCATGTATCTTCGAGACAACAACTACCCCTTACCCTCTGGCGCAATATTGATGTCTCCTTGGGTTGGTGAGTGCTTCGACCTTCCTCACTCAATGCGATTGACAGACGAGGGACCGAAGATTTGACCATGAGTTGTGAATCATGGGATTCTAATGCAATGTTCGACGTTGTGCCCTTCCCAGCGCAAGACGATCACATGAACCCTATTGCTCTGTACCTAGGAGAACGCATGGAAGAGTACTTGACACATCCATATGCTAGTCCCCTTTTCGGTGATTTCCACGGCCTCCCGCCATTGCTTATACAGGGCGGAGATTCGGAGGTGCTGCGTGACGAGATTACACTCTTGGCTCACAAAGCAACATTGGCGGGCGTCGACGTTCGTCATGAATTATTCGAGGATGCCGTAAGTGCATAATCGTTTTCTTGTTCTACTTCCGATCCTCAGCCCTTGGACAGATACATGTGTTCCAGGCATACCCGTTTCTCACTGCAACCCGCAGAGCATTTGTATCCATGAGAGACTTTGTTCAGAACGTCCTACCCCAAATACGCACTCGCTCGCCACAACGCCTCAACAGTCGCGCCGAGCTCCACCTTGAACAAGAGATCGAGAACGAGAATGCCACCGTGGTAAGTGGCGACGGGATGGAGACAAGGTCTGGCATGGAAAGTGTGAATGGCAAACTAGGGACGGAGGAAGGATCTGGGTCCGACAGCAGTCAAGAGCGGGGCCGTCACAAGGAGTACACTAGCTGGGGGCGGAGCTGGCGTATATGGTCCCTGGTCAATTTACCATCTCCTCTGGACGAAGAGGACGAGAAAGAAACGGGTAACATCACAGTTACGCGGCCCCCTTCTCCGGCGCTGTCGACTCTTCCCGTGCCAGACGATTCCCAACAGTCCAATAACCTTCGCCGCATCCGGTCCGCGGTCTCCCTTGTCGTTCCTGTTTCAACCACTCGCGGCACAAGGTCTCTTCACCGCAGACCTCTCGCCTTTGAATCGCGACTGTCTGGTCCTGGCCACATTCGCATCCCACCAATCACCCCCATGTCGAAACTCGACGTGAACTCGCCGCCGAGTTCACCATCCCTTCGTCGTTCCAGCAACAGCCATCCAGACCTCGCCTCGCTTGTGGAGGGCTGGTCCCATTCGGGCCCAGCTAACAAGACGAAACTCTTTGGAGTGGCGCCATGACTGTCTCGCCATATTTATCTACTTTATTCTAGTTGCTATCCGCCGCACTTACTAAATTGACCATATTATTATTAATCTGCATCGCATTCACACATACCATATAGCTGATAGTCTGTATAGTTAGCCAAGCATCCATTGAATATAATCCAATCCATCCATCTCCCGATTCAATCAGTAGTTAACAGATCCCCCCTTACCCCAGACTGAATTTGCAAGCCCTTCCTGTAAATCTCCAATTCTTCAATAATGTTCATCAGTGCATTACACTCCCAGTTTCCGTATAAGAATCCTTCATAGAGCATCGTTGTTGCCAACCAGGAGATGAAGATAGCCAGGATCAAGAAAATGGGGTTGATCCAGCTGTATGGAAGCCATGATGTCCCAAAGATGATCGCAACCAGGAGAAACAGGCAGAGACCAAAGATCCTGATCTCCTTCTTGGCGCGCTGACGTGAAAACTGGTAGCAGGTGGTCATCGCCTGGATGACCGTTGCTATCGATGCATTGGACAGCTCTGAAGGAGCTCGGGCGAGAGTGATCGGTTGATCAGAGGGCGGTGTGCGTCGCTCGGAGAAAAGCTCTTCGTGTGGGGTTTCCTGAATTTCCAAGGTGGCTTCAAGCCCGAAATGGTCGGAAAGCGAATAGTCGAAACCGGGTACGTTGTCCGTCAGGACCACTTTGCAGTCGATTGCCCGCAGGACAGGTACTTCGCTCTTTGAGGAGATGTGAGGTCTGTAGGGTTGACGATAAAGGACGTAGTCCAACCGTTTGCCCCAGAACTTGCGGGCGTGGGGGTCAAGGGGCTTCCCGGCTGAATATGAGTTAAGAGGAGAGTCGGCCGTTACCCCGAACCGAGTGATTGCTTCGAGAGGAGAGGAAACGGAGGGTATCGAGCTTTCGTTGGGATGTGTGACCAGCCATGAGTCCGAGAGCGCGGCGTGTTCGCGGATGACGGTCATTGGAAGCGTGGTGGGGATACTGTTGAAGTCACCCAGCTGTCCTTGGTGTAAGAGACATGCGTTACTGATAGCAAAAGGACGTACAGCGATAACATAACGGCCAAGCTCGGCGGCATGACGGGCCAGCTTTGCAAATTCCCATGCATTCACAAGACGATGCGCTCTGTTGTGTTCGGGTCCATCCTCACCACCTTTAGCGAACAACTAGAGAACATCTGAGTAAGTTATTCATTGTGCTGGATGGAAGGGCATACACACATGTGTGTTGAATATCTGGATGTGACCAAGGACGGGGTGATACACGACCACACTCGCAGCTGCCTTACCAACAAACCAATCGCCGGCAGCTACGTCTATTGGCGTCCCATTGAGTGAATACGGGTGAACAGTCGTCGCTACTATTGGGAACCTGGAGAATATGGCGAGGCCTGCGCCAAGAGCACCGCTAACACGTGGCCCATTCAGTTGCGAGCATACCACCGACGTTAATCGTGCATTTTACCTGTAGAAGAATTTGGAGTATGGGAGTTGCTTAGAGATCCTTTGCTGGACATTCTCGTAGTCGGCGTACACCCATATTTCCTGGAGGGCAATGATATCGTAACTTGAGTTGGCAAGTTCGTTGGCTATGCCCTCGATGCGCTGACTGCGATGCTTGGAGACATACTTGAGACCCCTTTAAGAACAATGAGAAATGCTAGAGAAAGAGATTACGAGGGACAGACCAGCAATTGAAGGACAGGACGCGGATTTGACTTTCAGCCATGTCGTGGTACAGAGCTAAAACCGGCCTGCCGGACCGAAGCTTGCTCTTTGTCTCTTGCCATGACCGCAGTGGTCCCCCCCGTCGTGCCCATAGTGCCCATAGTCCCAATCACATCCAGCGAGTGCGTTGAATCTACTCCGCCTGTCTTTCCTTTCACTTATATCTTTTTTATAGCGTTGAGATCGCGACGAGGGCTGCAGACCACTTCACTCGCATATACTACACCACATACGACTCAGACACGCGTCTCAATGATTTGCCACAGTTTTACCGGCCAAACTCTTCATTAACATGGAATGGGAAGCCGTTTCAAGGTGTGGAGGGAGTCCGCCAGCTTATAGAAAAGATGCCCAGCACGAAGCATGAGGTTCTGTCCTTCGACTGTCATCCAATCCCAGGTGCGTTGTGCTTTTCTCGCTTTGTTCAATGTTCACTAGCAAACTAAACTACTGCGTAGGCACCTCACCGCCATCCCTTATGGTGACGGTATCTGGGAATGTGACCCATGGGCGTGGGCCTGCAGGAAATCCCCCGACCACCTCGTCTCGAAATCCAGAAGGCCAACCACGCGTCTTCTCTCAAACATTCTTGCTCGTGCCCGACCCCGCTGCACCAGCCACGAAACCAGGGGAGCTTGCGAAGTACTATGTCAGCGCGGATGCGCTGAGATTCGTCGGGTGACAACGCCTAAGGGCCCAAAACTGTGAGTCAGCACGACATGGGAGTGCGGTTCCGCAATGTATTGATTCGCAAATCGACAGCATATTGGACACCCATGTACATCATCATACACTCGAACCTCGAGCAGCGCCACGCCAAGTCGCAGAATGTCGCATAATTATATGTCTCCTTGCCACATGCAACCACACATATCTTCAGAATCAAAAATTCGGGCGCAGCGAGGAATTATGAATTTAGCGTAGCAAGGCGGTTCTATATAATGGAATACATGATGAAATACACTGAAGCTGGGAGTAAAAAAAGCGCTAGAGAGTCTAGCCGAACGTCTGACTCTGTAGAACAAAATGAGCATCTTGCAAAAGGTAGGAAAATCGGAAAAACATACCGATCTTGCACTCCGCTTGACCTTCGAAAGTCGCCACTCGTCCGGCTTCTCGTACTTGTTGAATAGCGGCTCAATCTTCTCTTGTCGCTTGCGTTTACTGATCTTATTCGCGTCAGCGACCTGGAAGAACTGGGGTGCAACCTCCACAAGCCATTTGGGCTCAATGGCGGTGACGTTGTGGCAATATTCCCTTGTGGTGAGCACCAACTCGTGATACACCACCCACTCCGGGTTCCTATTGAACAAGGCGGATGAAGGATGGATGTAGACGGGTGTCCCCTCGACGAGGGTTTTATAACCCTCTTGAGGGTCCTTTTTGGCTGCGTTCCGGAAGAACCCAGAGCAAATCGCTTTTCGCACCCGGTTGTAGTCCCGACCTGCTGATAGGATATCATGTTTGTACCTGCAAGACATAAGGTTAGACGATCAACATAGCAAAAAAAAAGTCGAACAAGCCACATACCGATCCATGATGCCCAGGAGCTGTTTCCTGACGTCCTGTGCCCTTCTCATACTTCGTGCTTGGATGAAATTCTCATAGCACCACGGATTTGAGAAGTTACTCCCTTTCCACCCATTGTAGACTGTCAATAGCGTAAGATGATCTCCTTCAGGTTGATGGAACTTCGCCTTTTTCGAATCAGCTTGACCCTGCTTTTCCTTTGGTCGATAGAAGACGCTCTGCACTGACAGCATCGCGACAATGGACAGAATCTCCTCCGAACAACCCAACTCAACAGAAGCGATCAACATCTTCGCCAATGGCGGCTCCATGGGGAAGTCTGCCATCTTACGACCAAGCCGAGTCAAGAGACCTTCGTCGTCAAGCGCCGACAGTGCATACAACGACTCCAGAGCGGTCAACATAGTTTGCGCTGGAGGCGGGTCCATGAAATCAAAGCTCAGGAGGTCATTGACCCCCATAGCCTTGAGCTGCAAAATAGTCGCGGAGAGATTCGTCCGCTGGATATCAGGGATCGAGTTGGGCAACATCTCATTGCGGTATGCAGCCTCAGTATAGAGTCGGTAGCATTTACCGGGTCCTGTGCGTCCAGCACGCCCGGAACGCTGCCGCGCTTGAGCTTGAGAGATGGGCATGACGACGAGCGAGTCCATGCCAAGTCTGGGGTCGTAAGCATTCTGCTTCGAAAACCCGGGATCAATAACGTAGTAGATACCAGGGATTGTGAGACTGGTTTCTGCGACGTTTGTAGCGATGACGACTTTGCGGGCGCCAGGTGGAGTCGGTTCGAATACCCTAGATTGGACCTCAGATGGGAGGGCAGAGTAGATGGGCAAAATGATGAGCTCGGGGACTTTGGGACCAAGCGCCTTCATCCGTTCGAAAAGGATTTCACAAGCCGTGTCAATTTCTTCCTGACCGGTAAGGAAGAGTAGGATGTCGCCAGGGGGTTCGGAAAGATGGATCTGCATGACAGTGATGAGCGAGGCGTCCAGATAGTCAGTTTCGGGTTCTTTGGTGTATAGAATCTCGACGGGATATGTGCGACCAGGAATAGTGAAGATGGGACAACCGAAGAAGTATTTCGAGAACTTCTCAGCGTCGAGGGTGGCAGAGGTGACAATAAGCTTGAGGTCTGGACGACGTTTAACGGCCTCTACAATGAGAAAGTTAGCAAAAAATATCGCGTAGAGGCGTAATAAAACGTACTCTTCATAAGACCGAACAAGACATCGGTAGCGATGGTACGTTCGTGAGCCTCGTCCAACATGATCACAGAATAAGAGCTGCACAGCGGATCTATCAAGCATTCACGCTGGAGCATACCATCCGTCATGTACTTGATTTTCGTTTCTGGACTCGTGCAATCTTCAAACCGAATCGTGTAACCAACTTCCTGTCCCATTCGACAGCCAACTTCCTCAGATACACGTTTCGCGACTGACATTGCGGCTACACGACGCGGCTGAGTGCATCCAACGCGACCCTTGTCAGTGTAGCCGGCCTCGGCAAGGTATTGAGTCATTTGTGTCGTCTTTCCTGATCCAGTATCACCGACAACGATGAGGACTTGGTGCTGCGATGGCTGTCAGTGATTGAGAAACCAACACAAGAGTATAAAAACATACCTCTCCGATAGCCTTCAGAAGAGGATCCCGAAGTTTATATATGGGCAAACTTTTCCGTTGGTCCTGGATGCTCAGCGACGTACTTTCACCGAATGTTGTCGCCTTGTTGAAACTCTGTTCCTTCCACTTGGGTACCTCCCCTGCCTTCTGACCCTTCAAGTTTCCACGCAGATCTTGAGCGAACATCTTGTCAGATTCCTTGGACATGGGGTCCAGCCACGGTTGACTGAAATCACGAGCTTGGGAATCCGCCTCCTCGTTCGCTTCTTGCTGTCGCAACTCGCGTCGTTCTTTGGCCAAAGATGCTCCAGCAAGAGCTGACCTGTTTAGGGATCCATCAGGCGCTTTTACAACCTTGACTGGACTTAGGTCTAGTGTACGCTTCGTCTGTCCAGCCAAAAACGGTGGTTCGTCCTCCCTGATCTCGACATCGAGCTCCTCCTCCACCTCGGCATGAGCCATAGGATTGTTCAAGTCCTCGTCCAGTTCGGGGTATTCTGATGCGTCGACTGCACCAGATGAGATAAGCTGCTTGATCTCCCAACGCTCTGGAGACGTTAACCGCTTGGCGGAGCGTACGGGGCCTTCATCCTTGGAACGGAGGGGGAGAGCGTTGGCACCCGAGGAGGCACGAACCGCCCGCATCCGATCTTCCTCCATCTCAGCCTCTGATTTAATACGAAGATGTGGTGTTAAATCGCGGCCTGAAGCCTGGTCAACATCCTTCATAGAAAGTCCCACTCGGCTGCCAGCAACACTCATCACTTTGACCTTCACAGCCTGCCCACGACTGAGAAGATCTGAAGCCGAGTTCGCTCGACCGCCTGCAGAGATATTGGATACATGCACCATTCCTTTAAAGATTGGATGAGTATATGTTCTGTCATAGAGAATGAGCCAAGCATACCTTCTACCCGGCCAGCTACACCCTCCAGCGTCACAAACGCTCCAAAGTCCTTCATCCCTGAAACCTTGCCGTTATAAATTTTGAACAGCACCGGCTTCTCATCCATTGTTGGCCTCCCCCCACCTCTGCTTCCATAACGGTCGTTCCCCCGATCCCCATATCCCCTACCTCGTGGTGGACTTGGACTCCGTCGGCGAGGGGAAGGCGAACGGTCTCGACGTTGGCGTTTGGGTGACCGCTGATCCTCCGTTGGCCGAGGTCTTGTTTTCTTCCCAGATACTAAGTCCCCAAGTTCCTGAAGAAACACATCATCCGGAACCGCAGGTGGGACTTCTTTGTCCTTTAACGCAAGCCCAGGAAATAACCGCTTCTGCTTCTCCTGCTCACTCAACACACCGTCCTCAGTGTCCTTCCCGTTCTGTTCGGCAGGTTTCGTGTACTTCTTCTTGTGCTTGGGGTGCATGCTGAGAATAAGGCGGTCGACATTTTCCACGAAAGACTCCGGGAAGTCGGCACCAACTTCCTTCAGCTTCTGCTTGAATGCGGGGAGACTTTTGTTGGATTGGTCATGGAGGGAGATAATGAACTCTGCAAGCGTCTTGTCATGAATTCCAGTGTGGTTGTCGATTTCCTGGGTGATTTTTGCGACCAGGGAGAGGAATTCGAGGTTGTAGATGTCCGAGTCTGCCATCCAGTGAGGAGGTCGAGTTCAAGGAGGTGTTATTACGTAAGCTCACTTTTCTTTGCTTTATGCCACCAAGGCGCGGGATCGTCAAATCTGGAAATGCTGGAAACTCATCCAAGGTCGACAAGGCGCCAGCCGTTCCTGTTCCTGAGGGCGAAAAGCCTCTGTTTCCTCCGGGTTCAAAGTATCCTCTGAGTTTACTTCATGAGAGGTATTTTTTTGCATGCCCGCTGCATTATTCTACCGTGGTCCGTCACAGAAACACTGACTCCATAACTACAAGGTGTCAAAAATTAGGTTGGGAAAAGCCATTTGTCGATACTGTATGTCCTGTTCTTTCGGCCTTTGCTTGGCACACTCAACTTCGTCCTAGCATCAAACCCCAAATGGTTGGTCCTTTGTCGCGTGCTTGAGCAGAATCAGCAAGAAAACGAACCAGAAGGAAACGATACGACTAGCGCCCAACCCTCCATATCTACGCCCGACATCTCTGGAAGCACGTCATTGGGGAGCTACTTATGCTTTATATCGTGTTCGTGCAAGCATGTTCAACATAATGTCATCAAAAGCCCTAAACATGTATATCACATTAGTTCTGCAATGGCATACAGCTCAGTATCGTTCTTCCACCGGGTCCTAGGGATTACTGGAATGAATTAGCGGCCGAGCACAAGAATTCTCCACCCCACTTGAAGTGGATGTACGAGGCCGATCCCTTTGCAGCTCAGGAAGCCAGAGCAGCCATGAAACGTGATGCTGCAGCTGCTCAGTCGACCTCAAGTTCTGCCTCTACTCAGAAGCCGACTCATGGGCAAGCGTCCAGAGAATTCTTTCAGGCCCCAGAAGTGAAAATGGCGTCAAGTTTGAGAGAATTAGTGGAAGACGCAATAAAAAAGGTCCTGTTGAACGTCGAATCGCCTCATCCCGTCGCTAATACGTCTGTTCCAGGGATTTTCGTTGTATCCAGAGGCAAGCGATGCTGTCCCTTCTATCCTTTCCGACGCAGGTGCATCAGAAGTCGGACAACAACTCGGCCATCTTGGGTTCACTACAGCACAGTGCCGCGACGCCATCAATTTTCTATCCCAGCCCTCTCCTCTGACTTCTAGCCTGCTAGAATCATCCTCCCCGTTACAGGCATGCATAGAGTATCTCGTCCTCCATATACCCGAATGTGATCTACCACAACGATTCCTTCCTAGCAACAACTCATCGAATCCCTTCATCACATCGGCACACTCCGGTACGGATGATTTGAAAAGACGCTGGGTGGAGGACAAGGCTGTGAAAGAGGTCGGCTGGCCTGCGCACGTCGTCAAGTCCCTCACTGCGAACCCAACACTGGTTCAAAAATGGGACTTGCTCATGGTGGCTCTTGGTAAAAAGCTGATTGGCGAGGCTTCCTGGGTTGCAGAACATGATACCGGCATGAATAACGCTTCGCCATACGATATAAACAGCGATGAAGTTGAAGCGCTTGGAGCGTCTATCGAGGACCCGACGCAGCTCGTCATGCCTCTATTCAGTGCCCCTATCGAAGTTCATATCCTTACCTCTTCAGATGAATGCTACCCACGTCCTGGCTATTCACCGATATACTTGACATCCACCTCGCTTCCGGCCTACGTCCGTCTCCACCTTCTTTCACAGCTTTTGATGGCCATGGAGTCTGAAGACTTCATAGAGCCTGGCGAAGGCTTTTGCATGGCAGTCATGCGGGTATTGGAAGGGGAATGGGCAAAAATTGAAGACAATGGGAGACCAGACATGTCCGTGGTGCTCAGACACTTCATACCTCAATCACAGAGCTCCACTGGCTCAGAAAACACTCCTGATGTGTCTGTTGTGTCGAGCACACGCACTGGAAAACGGAGAGGGCCAACGCGTCGTGATACTCGCAGCGATCAACAGATCAAACAGGAGTTCGAATCTCTCTGTCAGAAGGATGAGGTAGGCTTCGTCCTCCTTGCCAGTTGACTAACTCATCCGAACCCGCCTACAGTATGCCGAGATGCTTTCAACTCGACAAAGACTGCCAGCATTTGCAGCAAAGGAAGAGTTTCTGCGCCAACTCGATAAAAACAGAGTTGTCGTTGTCGTCGGCGAAACAGGTCAGTTGTGCATCAGCGTCGAAGGGTTGGCAGTCTCTCACCCCACATCAACAGGTTGTGGAAAGACAACACAGTGTATGTGGGCTCCGTCTCATCACCACCTTGGAAGCTGATGTTCGCCCCGAAGTACCACAGTTCATACTAGATTCTCTGATCCTGTCTGGTCATGGGTCAAAAGCTTCCATCCTCGTTACTCAGCCTCGTAGAATCTCTGCCATCTCAGTTGCTGCGCGAGTTTCAGCGGAACGCCTGGATGATGGCTCGGTTGGATATGCAATCCGGGGTGAAAGCAAGCAGGATCAAAAGACAAAGTTGCTGTTTTGCACTACCGGTGTAGTGTTGAGACGCCTCGGCGTCGGCGACATACTTGAAGGAGTATCACACGTAGTCGTGGATGAGGTGACTTCCTTATTTTGGGTATGTCATCTAGTATTCATCCTCAACAGGTACACGAACGTTCGGTGGATGGAGACTTTTTGCTACTTGAGCTTAAGGAGCTTCTAAAAAGGCATCCAAGGCTCAAAGTTGTCTTGATGTCTGCCACCATCAACCACGAAACTTTCATCAAATATTTCAATGGTGCACCACTTCTGACTATCCCTGGATTTACACACCCTGTAATCGACAAGCTAGGACTTTCCTATCTTTCCTCCTGATGAAACAGCTAACGGCCTTCATAGGTACTTGGAGGACGTCGTACCTCTGATCCACTATCGTCCACCCATACCCAAGACTGGTAAAAGGGAAAGCGAGGAGTCACAGAGAGCCTTCCGTGATGAGTATAAGGGACTCGATGAGTCAAGCATTACCGCCATTCATAATATCACCCGCTCAGATCGCATCGACTTTCAGGTGATACAACCTTTAAACAGATATGCTCTCGGCTGACGCTTCATTAGCTGATTGCTGCAATCGTTGACCACATCGTTTCAATGGCAGAAAAACGTGGTGGCATACTGATATTCCTACCCGGTGTGCAAGAGATTCGCCAGTGCATCGAAGCAATGCGCACTGTTTTTACAGGAAAGCAAGCAGACATATTACCTCTTCACGCAAATCTATCCAGCGATGAGCAACGTCGCGTCTTTGCAAAGACGGCTGGTTGGAAAATTGTTGCTGCCACTAACGTCGCCGAGGTGCGTTACAAACACATAATTCAGAGTTCATGCAAAGAGCTCTGACTACGATTCGCCATTAGACTTCAATTACGATAGACGACGTGATATACGTTATTGACGCGGGCAAAGTCAAGGAAACTCAGTATGATCCCGACACCAGTCTGTCGCGATTGGTCGAAACCTGGGTCACCCGGGCAGCAGCCCGACAAAGACGTGGTAGAGCGGGTCGCACGCAGCCCGGTGTTTGCTACAAGCTTTACACAAGGAAACAGGAGTTAAATATGGCGAAATTTCCTATGCCAGAAATTCTCCGTGTGCCATTGGAGAGTATATCGTTGACCGTGAAAGTGATGCGTGAGGATGAAGACGTCAAGGTGTGTACTTCACGGATGGTATGGAATAGATAGCCTAACTTGGGTATAGCTCTTCTTGAGCCGGGCGATCGACCCTCCCAAAGTCGCGGCCATGGAACGAGCCTGGTCTATACTGGAAGAGCTTGGTGCCGTCGACGCCGCTGGTCGATTGACACCTCTTGGACGAAACATGGTGTGTCATGGCATTAGTCTCATCTTCAGCAAACCCTGACTAGAAAATCAAGTCCATGTTGCCTGTAGATCTAAGGCTTGCAAAAGTACTGATATATTTTCAAAGATATAAACTACTCACTTCTCTTTTCAGATGCTCATTATCGGCACTATCTTTCAATGTCTCGGGCCGGTGCTCACCATCGCTGCTACCCTATCATCTAAACCCTTATTTCTAAGCCCCATGGACAAGCGGAACGAGGCAGCACAGTACGTCTGGCTTAGGTTTCACCAAGAATATTCCTTAATGAATATACTTTTACGTAGAGCGAGGGCACGCTTCACAACAGCTGGCAGCGATCTCCTGACTGATCTGAAAGCTTATGATGACTGCGCACGGTTGCGCTCAGAGGGAAAATCGCAGGGTGCCATAAGGTCCTTCTGTGAAGATGTAAGAGGACATGTTTTCGTCCAAGCGTGAAGACACTGACCCGCTCGACCAGAACTTTATTTCGCTGACCACACTACGTGACATCACAACCCTTCGCAATGATTTCATTTTAACTCTGGCTGATATGGGATTCGTCCCCCTATCTTCCACTCCATCTACTCCGGCTCTCAACAAAAACAGTGACAACACAAACCTCGTGAAAGCAGTCATCCTGGGTGGTCTCTGGCCACGGGTCGCCCGTGTCCATCTCCCAAAGTCTGCTATCAAATTTGATAAGGTTCAAGCTGGAACCATCCAACGAGAGAATACGGCCAAGGAGTACAAGATATTCGACTTGAGAGAAGGGCGGGTCTTTTTGCATCCAGGCAGTGTTCTGTTTGGCGAAGCAGCTTGGAAAACTCCCTTCGTGGTGTACTTCCACAAGTATATGTCGAGCAAAGTATTTTTAAGAGATGCTACGGAGGTAAGCAGATGCAGTGAAGCCGCCTCCTTCCCAGTTGATGTATATCAAAGGTTCCGCTCTACGCTCTCCTGCTGTTCGGCGGGCCTGTATCTGTAAACCAAATAGCAGGTGGCGTTACCATCGGTGGCAGAGAAAGTTGGGTCAAGCTGAAAGCTTGGCCACGAATCGGCATACTGGTCAATCACTTACGGTGATTAACATCTGCGCTATCTGGCTTTACTCCACCCCTTCTTATTATTAACATCTAGACGCCTCTTGGATGCGCAGCTCGAACGATGCTTCGAAAACGGAGCCATGCTCACTTCCAATGCCGATAACCCTATTGTAAATGCAATCCTTGCACTACTGACGCACGATGGCTTAACAGAGTAGATTGCCACAATACCTAGCGATATCTACTTCTGTGCTCGCTACATATGCTACAGCGATATTGTGGCAAGTTATACGGATGTAAAGATGGTGATGGTCCGTTTCCAGCGAAGAACTACTCCTAAAAATACAATGCGCTCATAACCTAGAATCGACGACGGATGCTTAGAAGAGACTTGGCTTTCTTCGTTATTTTCTTCAACTTCGTCTTCCTTTTCGTCGTCTGTTGGGTCTGGACCTCAGCAAAGGACGCGAATACAATCTCTTCCACTACCCCTATATCCGACGAATACTCAATCTCCGTTTCTGTCTCCTGCACGTCAACCTCGACTTGGACCTCGACGATTTTTCGAGCGCCGAAATAGAAATCGGGACTGATTTCAGGGGAAGATGTCTGAAGGCTGGTGATGGTAGAAGAGAGGTGCTCCGAGAATCGTCGTGCTGGGGCTGACATCCGACGAACAAGAGATAGAGCAGGAGGAATTAAAGTGCTTGATCTTTTTGACCAGGATCTAGGACGAGTTTCAACCTCTTGAGGTTAAAGCTGCAATCAGAATACCAACTGTAGGAAGAGAGAACACCACGCACCTTTACTATGGTCGGATTCATCCGGCGCCTCATCACTGATCGATAGGGAGTCTACAAGTGTGGAGGTGGTAGATTGTAGTGAATGGATACTGACGGTGCGATTCAGGTAGCGAGGGCTTGGAGGGGTTACTTGGAGTGCAGGCATATTGGGTGTTAAGGCTGGGTACAGCCAAAGGACCAAAATGGCTACGACACTCTGCGAAACTCATCAGCTTCCACTTCATTGTAAAACAGCCATCAAACATACCTCGAAGAAGTGAGTATAGGTAGACACCCGCGAAAGCAAGCGAATGCCCATGGGTGGGCGTTGTTCAACCAAGATTATGGTCGGCATTATCAGGAAGGGATGAGTTTCTTGGGTACTGTATGTGTTGGTTGGAGTGAAAGGTGGTCGCTATAGATTTCAGGAGGCTTCACGGGACCCTTTTCGAGCCCCACTAATGTGCGCAGAGGTTTCAAGAGCCCCTATACTCTGTTCTAGGAGACGTAAATACGGAATGAGAGTGGCGTTTCCCGGCATTGCGGTCGGGATTTCCCTGGGATGCTAGTGTTCTTCAAGAAAGAAAAAGACAGCTGGGAGTTAAGAGTATAACAGTGTCAGACTGTGAGTCCCCAGCAATTGCGGAGCGCTGCAGCGGTGATAGCTCTTGAATCGAAGTGAAGTTCAACAGGCTTTCGATCGTGATCGCCACCACGCGTTATTGTGCTTACAAGGCGCCGCCAAATATCAACATAGCCACATCAACTGCGAATAATAGCAATTACGTCACCAACTTCCTGACCTGGGCGCTATCCACAATGTGGATTCCCTTCTTTTCCATCTCCTCCCACTCACTGCCACCTTCAGACACACTTCTAACAGCATCTTTGATGACCCACGTCTTATACCCAAAATCGGCCGCATCCATCGCCGTGCATTTCACGCAGTAGTCACCCGCTAATCCGACAAGAAACACATCTGTAACTCCAAGACCCTCAAGGGTTTTTGGAAGCTCGGTGGTAGCAAGATGCCATGGATCCTGGAATGCGGAGTAGGATTCAATTTCTGGGTGGGTCCCTTTGTAGATAACGCTGTCCAAGGCCTTATGATCCAGACCTTCAACGAACGCGGAACCTGGGGTGGATGCAACGCAGTGAACAGGCCACAACACTTGCTCGAGTGCACGCTCTTCTTTGATATCACCAGGTGGGTAGATGGTGATTTTGGAGAAGACGTCTTTATCGTGTGTCGCGGCAAAGGAGACATGGTTTGGCGGGTGGAAATCTTTGGTGCCGATCTTGGTTGCGAAAGGGAGGGCGAGGAGAGAGTTAACGATGTCGATAATGGTAGTTGCATTTGGTACAGCGAGAGAACCATGCACGAAGTCATATTGCATGTCGATGACGAGCAGCGCCGGCACGAATGTTGATTTTGCGGACGCCATGATATTGTCTCTGCCAAAGCCGAATTGGGACGTCTTAACGAATTTTGGAAGTATTCACTTTCACGTGTCAAGAGAATCTGGATGTGGCAAGAATCGCATTTGACAACAAAATAATGATATTGCTTGGGGTGAATGTGTGTAAAAAGTACATTTGTATGCTCATGAATTAACCGTGATATGCCCGTCTTGATAAAGCCCATGCTAGACAAGGCACTTCAGTTTAAGCAACACGCGATTCCAATGAGAACAGGGACTCACAAACACTATTTGATTATGTTCTCTATATTATTGCTGATCTAGGGTTCAGTTGGGAAGCGTCCATTAACCCGGCTCTCGCTGAAAGATCTCAGCCTGACCATTGGTGGTCGTCCATGGCCAAGCGTAGCCTGGGCTTGAGCCATTGCCTGCTTGGCTTCAGGGCTAGGACTCTCATCTGAGAGATTCCCCTTTACTCGAGAAGCCCGAGTCTGAATTGATGTGGGAGTCGCGTCGTCCACAAACTGTGGCGACTTGCGAAAGTCGAAGTAGTCCGCAGGTACTGGGGGCTCGGCAAAATACGGTGCTTCATAGGGCAACGTACGTGGCTTGGGCACGGGTGCGGATGCGCGCCGACTAGACTTGCTGGACTTGAGTGGGAAAAAAGACTTCGAAGGTGACGCGGTGTCGGGTACTGGTGACCCAATAACTGATGAGCTTAGTGGCGGCTTTGAAGACGATCGTCGGAATGAAGAGCGGCCGACCGCGCTCTTGACTGACACGTTATCAGTCACAATGACGGCTGGTCTGCGATTCCGAGAAGGAGACCAAGGCGCCGTGAATCCCCTGCTTGACCTTCTCACGTGTTTTGAGTCATCAGTCACTGTTCAATACGAATTCAGTAAAAGAAAAAATCTAAGCAGTAAAACGTAGGCAACGCGGGTCACGTACATGATACCGATTGCGTGAAGGAATTCGTCGTCGAATCAGGGGAATCTGATCTGCGGCGATTCTTTCCGACAAGGTGATTCATTATTCGGGGAAGATTTGTAGAGAAAGAGGAACGCCGGGATGAAGTATCCGACTCGGCAATAGACTCGTCGTAAGTGTCCCGCTTCAACAAGATGTTGATAGGGTTGGAATTGCTACCGTGGTTGGAGAGCGATGAACCCGGACTGTCTTCAAATGGTTGTGGTGGTACGAAATTCTGAGCTGCTGGTAGCTCTGTCAGCGCTTCGCTCGTTTCCGGCGGTTGTTCCGTGGGTGGCGTTTTCCGCTGGTTTGCTGGAGTGTCCGCAAAATATACATGCTTGTGGTTTGCACTGTCTTGCGAGTTACTACGCGCGACAGGAAGAGTGATCTTGTGAGTGGAATGTAACACGTGTAGTGGTGCTGATCGACGGCGTTGTCGATGCGGGGATGGAGTTTTTGAGGGCTCAGGAAGAGTGGCGGTCGCAGACGGTAAGAGCCAGTGTAGCCATATGGCGAGAATACTCTAAAAAATAAAATCAGACACTTCCTCTGATCGCGTTTGGATTGCGCGCACCAAACCAAAGCCAACTGAGCCGATAGCCCGCGCTGACAAAGTCACAAAGAAAGACCTTTGGTTCGTGGCAATGATCATAGAATCATTCTCGTCATCGTGAGGGGGCATGGGAGGGTCCACAGCTGAACTAGAGTTGCACATAGATAGGCGAAACAGCATCGTCCAGCTTGGTACCCTCGATTAAAAGTGCCTTCGAAGGGCTACAATGGGGATGGCTGGGGAGGACCAAGGTGATGAACTTGGTCGCGATTTGCATAGGGCGTTACCCATAAGAACCAGTCCGTAGGCAGCAGAGTGGATTGGGCATGGTGTCAGGATTATATATGGGATTTATAACATGAGACCACTTTCAATTTCTTTTCCAACGCGTCACGCATTCAATGATCTCGACACTGACAGATCGATCGAGCCGCGTAAGCATCATGACGTTTCGCCTCCTCGGCTTCCACCTCTGAAGTCATCTGATTTTTATCATCCACGAAATACATGTATTTCGAAACAACACTATCTCCGGATAACCTCGCCACTACGAAATAATGCGCTACCTCGCCACTTCTCCATCTAGACTTTTCTGGAGGGGTCCACGCCGACGGCTACACGTCGCGCGAGTTTAGCAGATTCCGGAATCATGAACTCAGAACTGAAAGACATACTAATATAGCCTATTACCCCCTCTGGCCAATCGTCGTTGATTGACTCGATACTGATATAAAAAGATCAGTTGCAGTTGTCCATGATGAACGGAAAGATGATCACGGAAGGATTACTCACTCCACGATGGCGCTGTAGCCGGCGCTGTTGGCAAGCCTGTAGTTAGGATCTTGTGCATTCAGCATACGAGAGTTGGTATTCTGAGCGTAGTTCATGTATTGCGAAACGACATCGGTCCACCTGTCAGTAAAGAAGAATTGCCCGACATGCGAGATGCTGCCTGACATCGATGAAGAGGTGTGAACTATCAAATTGATGTGGTTTGCTGCGTCAGAGGTGTGGCCTGGGAAGATGGTCTGAAACTCGGCTATGCCAGTTGATGTGGAGGTGAAGGCGCCTCGAAGGAACGTAGAGCCGTAGCTACCGACCGCGTTAGCTAGAAGGGGTCATCAGGCAGTAATTCCTTAAGACAAATTCCGACTTACGAGACCAGATTTCGACCATGACGTTCGGGATTGGCTTACAGGTTGTAACATCCAGAACACCGATATCAAGGGTCAAGGAGACACCGCTGCGAAGCGCACTATCAGGATCAGTTTTACTAGTGAAAGACATAACTCACACTTGGCCTTCAGTAACGTCTTGACGGACGCGCTGAGAGACAGGTTCAAACATCGGCCTCGTAAACTAAATTTGGAATTACCGGATTAGCGACGTAGTGGACTAAAGTATCATCAACTATCAGAGAGTGGCCGTGCATTGAAAGACGCGAGTATTTACCTCGAGGCGTCTCCGGGGCAGCAACGCAAGTTAACTTCGAGAGTCGTGTCAGAGACTATCGTAATAAGTTAATGAGGATGAGCCTACATTTTGCAGGCCTGGCAGGAAGGTCCTCTTGGCGTGACCCCTCGTTTCTCTCCTTGCGAGATTGAAGGTGGTGATCTCTTCCGCACAGCTGCGCGTACTATCGGCTGGGTAGGCTATGGCAAGCATGAACTTACGATGAATGTGTGGGAGTGGGAAATGGTCGCACCTGCTACAATGCTGCAAACAGCGAGAAGTGGGATGAGTGAAAAGAGGTGCATGACTTGGAAGGTTTTCACTGGTGTTTCCTGTGTTGAATACGAGTCGTTCAGTTCAGTCGCTTTTATACAGAGCAGGATGCCGTATAGTCCGAAAGGACCCCTTCAGCATGTGGTAGAGCAGATGGAACTCGGAGAATTCGAATCAACGGAGGAAACTGTAAGATCACCTTGGCGTAGGTTGTTTACACATCGTTAGTACCAGGATTATCCGTAGTTGAAGGAGCACGATTGAGGCAAGATGGTTGGTATTGCTAAGAATACACGAGTGTCAGGCCTTCGAAGTGCAGGCAGCTCGGTCGTAACCGCAGTTTCTCCCCTGCTCTTCCGTGGAGTCTCGTCACAACGCTCCGGACGGCACAAAAGGCTCGTTTCGTGAGAAGCTGCTTTCCTTTCAAGGGCTTTGTAACGCTAGATTCCAGTCCTCTGTGTAAGAACCGGACCCTTTTTAAGGTCGTACATCGTAGAATCGATCGGGAACCAAATCCGATGCAAAGAAGTCGCCGTATTGTACTGTTTCTCCTGGTCATATTTAGGTCAGATGGAATCGACGAAGGTCAGGAGACAACACAGACAGGAAAATGCGAAGTTATGTAATGAATACAAGTCGAAACCAGGAATCTTCAGACTGTTAAACATTCAAGAGCTGGAGACAACAAGAACGCAAGACTAATGTTGTGAGATTACAGATAAAGAGTCGGGTTTCATTGGTCAACTGGTCAATGCCATGGGAAGAGTGTTACATGCTTGAGGACTCGGGTGACAGGAACATATTGTTTGGCCCTGAAGTATTCGGCAAACAACGTCTGCCGAGAAAACGGTCATGTGACATGTGCCGATCAGGTTTCGCCTTACGGAGGTCTAAGAATTCCACCTGGGTGATTCATCTGTAACGGGGCAAAAGAGTCGCCGTTACGGTCTTGTGCCAAGGCATGGTCAACTTGAAATCTCTTCACTGGGATGCCGGAGGCATTATAAAGTGCTAATACAAATATTTTTGGGAGGCCAATGGGAAGCTACGGAGGAACGACTGATGGGGTCTGCTTAGGAAAGACTGATGGGAAAAACTGGATTCAAAGAGATACTGGAACTGCAGGGTGTTTCGGGCATATGTAAACTGGACGAGATGGGATTTTTTCTCTCACATGCAGCAGGAACGTCTTATCAGATAACACCTTTCTAATCGAACGACAGCGCTTTTGTTGGATCGACGCCTACAGCTGTTGCTTCGATGAGGACACGAGCCGTAGAGAGGAACTGGAATACGTACTGATATAGCCAACCACCCCTTCGGGCCAGTCATCGTGAATGGACTTGATACTACGCGAGTTCGGTCAGGCAACATTCCCAAAATGCAACAGCAGAGACATACTCGACGACAGGGTAGAAACCTGCCTTGCTAGCAGCCATATAGGTGGAATCATCGAGATTCGTTACCCGGGAATGCGTGTTTGTGTTGTACGGGCTTGACATTCCGATAATCGTGGTCCATTTGTCGGTGAAGAAGACCTGGCCAACATGTGCTACCTTAGAAGATGCAGACGACGAAGTGTGCACCATGAGGTTGATGTGGTTAGCTCCCTCTGAGGTGAACCCGGGGAAGATCGTCTGGAACTCGACGATGCCGTTGGAACCGGAGGGAAAGGCTCCCCGGAGAAAGGTGGAGCCGTAGTTACCTTGTGCATTAGCTTCGAAATAACTGGGGTCAGTGGATATTTCACAAAAGAATAGAGATTGTCACTAACGGGACCAAATTTCAACCATCACGTTAGGAAGGGGTTTGCATGTCGTAACATCCAGAATGCCGATATCGAGGGTCAAGGCAACTCCACTGAAGATACTTGTCATTGTGGGGTCTGAGGATGGAAGAAGGAGAAATCGTACACTTGACCATCAGTAACATCTTGACGGAGGAGCTGCAGAACCATATTAGATTCCTCTTTTTGGTGAAGTTTTGGGTGTGAACAGCGTACTGGATGGGCGGCGTAGTCCTCTAGAAGCAAGACTGTTAGCCTCTAGGAGTTTGGAACTTGAGGTGGCATCACCTTGGACTGCCTCTGGCGCAAGAAAACAGGTGAGCTAAAATGAGAGGTAAATAGGTAATTCATATAAATCCTATGATGAGTAGAGAATAGTATCATACATACATTCAAGAGTATTGGATATATCGACCTCTTTGGGCTGCGCTGTTCTCTCCTCGCGAGATTGAATGCAGATATCTCACTGGAGCAGTCTCTAGCCACGAGCTCCCCTGTTGGATAACGTTTGACAAGGTAATGTAAACACACTCGCCAATGATGGAACATATGACGCTCACCGAAAACTAGGCTACTAAAAGCTGTGGCGAAGACGACGAGAGACAGAAGAATTTGCATGGCTAGAGGGGTTTGCCTTTAATGCTCTGAAAGTCCCACTCATTGCCTGAGCTTTATACGCCACCTTCAGCCCAGATCCGCCCAATTAACGATGAAAAGAGACTAAATATCAAGGAAGCATGCTCGTCAATCTTACAAAGAGCTAAAAATGAACGATCAATAATACGTGAACGAGTGCATGTGGATACCGCACGACGTGGCGAGCCTTCGGCACCTTCAGAAGCATGTGAGTGGAGCAAAGATGTCGCGATTTATCCTAGAGCAATACGAGTTCGCGCTGGCAATGGTCTGCACGTACGGGCCAGTCCATTCGAAGTGCGGTCGTAACGGAGAAACACTGGATGCTTCGAAGTGACAGAAGTAAGTGTTTCCTTTCTTGGGAACGTAAAAAGGCTGGCATGCCTAAATGTCAGCAAGTGGGCCGCAATGGGCCGGCGAGCCTTGTGCACGAAAAAGTCATCGGATCGCATGCCCATGTTTCTTGTGTTTACATGAACAGTACAAGTGCACGTACTGTAAGTACGACATCTCGGAAAAGGTCCCGTCGAATATGTTCTTAGGGCTGCTCCATCAAGATGTTTGCACGAACAGTATGAATCGAAATACTGCCATCGAGAAAGAGGTTGCCGTAGACGCCTTTGTCCTGATGTTTCCACAAGTCCCTGGCGGCATATCTCTCGTCGGCTTTTGGGTGAGGCGAGTGTGAGAAAGTCAAATGTAGGTCTATGGTGCATTCGTTGAAGTTGACATGCATAATAGCGGTGTGTTGTTGATCCTTCAAATAGCCACTGCAATGCCATCAATCTCGTAAGTCGGCAGGATCAACGATGGTGTAAAATCACACTAACGTACTTGCAATACTGTGCGGGGAAAGATCTACATGTGCATGTCAAGAGCTAAGCAGAAAGGCGGAACAGCAAAACATACGGATCTCATGTGTGATCGGTGTTTGCCCAAAAAGAACGGCTTTAATGGCCCTCTGATAACAGTGTCTTGGTTTATGGCAATAATTTCAGGATTAGTCAAAATTGTGATAGAGTCTTGTGGGGGGGTAGAAGTCTGA
This sequence comes from Hypsizygus marmoreus, assembly GCA_013433165.1. Lineage (NCBI taxonomy): Eukaryota > Fungi > Basidiomycota > Agaricomycetes > Agaricales > Lyophyllaceae > Hypsizygus > Hypsizygus marmoreus. The sequence goes on from CM024086.1 coordinate 3,364,525, forward strand.
GGGGCGCGATTAGACAGGCGAAAGTGCGTCAATGCGTAATGGAGGCAGCTGACCATAAAATCGCACACCGAGGTCCATCTGAGCCGAGCGCGTCAACTATTGACGCGGAGAAGGAGGCCCAACAAGAAAAAGATGACGAGAAGCGCTTTGACCTTCGTGACTACCTTTATCCCGCGTGCAGGAATGAAACACAAGGTTCGTGCGCATTCCACATTTTCATTCGAGCCGATACTGACATAGGGCGCGTTGAACAGCACGTTGGAGTCGTGTGCGAAGACCTCCAGGTCGTTGTGATGGGAGGCTTGGATCACAAAGTAAGTTTACTTTCAGCGTTGCGTTAAAGTTGATCACATCGCGTCTAGGCGAAAAAGAGCAAGAAGTGATGAGTAGATTAGTCTGCAGTCCATTAAGACGGAATTATGGATCCACATAAAGACTCAAGAATGAACAAGAAACCGCGAGACATTATTGTTGGTCGTTGAGGGTCATGAGGTCGGTACTTCAGTAGGAATGAAGCTTGGTGAATGAATATCTCCGGTTGAATAAAAACAGGGTAAAAAATGCGGCACTTGTTTCAACTTCTGAAGAAATCTTGTTCGCGGCGAGCAAGGCCAACCTGTTGCCTTAAAACCCATATTGGCCAAAGACCAGTGCAACATGGTGACGATCACAAAACTTTCTGGTTGGCATACAGACAGTCTTCCCTCGAGGTGGTCGCCGTTCCAAGAACAAATCAGACAACAGAGCCTGGTCGGAGGTCAAGTGAGGTGGTGGGTCGTAGCGGGCATAAGGAGCGACGATGCTATCGGCGACGAAACATAGCCATAGCCTCAAGGATGTGTTCCGACTACCGGTATTATAGTGAACGCCCGAAACGATCCTAGTCCTCTTGACCGTAAGTCTCAGCAGGCGAATTTCTTCACCACATGCAACGAATATACTTCAAATGGACAAGCCCAGTTGGAGCGAAAAAAAGACCCTCGAATTCTCCAAGGCCGTGCGCTGCAAGGTCTGCTGAAATTTAAGAGAAGCGAAATGACCAGAACTGACAAGGAGCAGACATCAGCAGTTGGAGCAAGAAGAAAGGGAGCTCGAGTACTATAACACTCCTTGACAATGACAGAACATTCCAAAAGCGAAGTCACGTTGTCTGGCACTCAGAATCCTCTACCACCATAACCCCGCATGTCTGATAACTCGGACGATTATGCTGCATTCGACTTCTCTGAGTTCACTGAAGACGACTTCAAACAGATAGACGCCGATCTGGCACAAGAAAGGGGTGGTCCTAGTGTTACGATTGAAGTCGAACAGCCAGATCGCTCAGAGGTGCCTGCAATTGCGACAAGATATGAGAAACAGCGACAATCTGAGCTGAGCCCTCTAGAACGTTTTCGTCCCCATGGCGTTCTCTTTGTAACCGATCTTGCTTCATTAGCATGGTGTGTAGCAGTTGTGAACCCCCAGATTTTATTCATGGCATACTTTTCTCAAGGTGCGAGGTACAATTTGACTATGGTCTTCGCCAAAGAAGATCCAAGTCAATCACGACCCGCCCCAAGTCCTTCGTATCAGCGCAGGGCAAAGAGATCACTGTGGATAAAGCAGTCGCGCTGAGAAATGACGAAACCACGAAGCAAGGCAAAGTACGCCTTCCTGTATCTATCTTCGAGCAGACTGGAAGGTTACATGGATGCAGGCTATTCACAAGGCATTGGAGCGTGAAATTCGATTGGAAGATCTGGAAGTCGATATTACTTCGGAAGAGGAACTGTGGGGATTGCGGTGTGTACTGTGTTTCGACCGGCTCGCATGCTCAGATGCTGATCACATATGATAATGCAGTCTTGTCAACATGCTCGCCAGCTTGAGGTGTATTATTCTGGAAGGGTTCACGGTAAGATGAATGGACTTGCATACCCTATGTGCATTGATGCATTTCGCTAAAGCGCGAGATGCCTGTATTGGGGATTATGCACGGCCAAGTGATCGTTGGAATTATAGTGAGCCGACTTCATACATCCCAGATCGCTCAATGGACAAATCTCATCTCTTTGCAGGACGAAGTAGTGAGGCGGCCTCAACAACATGCAAAACGTCCTGCTGGCCAGACCCATTCTACTCCGAAGTCGAAGAGATCAAAAAGAACGCCTTCTCCATCTCAGCCTTTGATCACTGAGTTTATACCGGAGATGTCTGAAGACGTTTCCTCAGCCTGTAACCTTGGGTCAGTTAGCCTCGCTCAACAAGCATCTACCTCTGGAGATATCACACCTTCTCGGAGCCTCCGTAGTTCCTACAAGCACACCCTCCAGCTGATAGACACGAAGACTAGACGGACGAACTCTCTTCCATCTTACGATGATACCCTTGCATCGCGGATTCAGCTGATGCTCTATCACCGGCTGCTGGAGGAACTAATATCAACTTCTAAACCTTATGACTTTACACCCATCTGGGCGCGGTTGGAATTGAACTCCTCCCGAAGATTTTCTACGAAATTTTTAATCCAATCTGGGCTGATCACGGAAAACGACTCCAGGACAACATCTTGTCTAGATGATCTTTCTAAGGCTTGGATAGAAATGGTCCATGAGCTAGACGTTCCCGGGGTGGACAATGTCCTGCAACTTATCTATCGCCTCCAACCTCAAACGTCTAACTGGAAGCGCAAGAACAAGGGGAAAACCCGAGCGCAACCCCGATCAAGTCACCTGAACCTCGTCGTCAGTCAGGAAGAACTGGACCTCGCCAGGGCAATAGAAGCTAGCTTGAAGGACCGTTTTCCAGACGCAATTCAAACCGACACCCCAGAATCAAGGGAGAACACTGAAGGAGAGACCAACAACTCGATCCCTATTGCGGCTCAATATGGGCCGGTCGTAGCTGAGGGCTCAGCATTACAGAGGAGGATTGTCGAAGGTGCGCTTGACGGTGAGATCGATCGTTTGCTGTTCCTCTTTGCAAGGCTTGGATTCTGAACGAAGTCCAGGCACAGATTTCGGGGCGACAACTCCTCTCGTCAATGAGCAACTTGTTGAGGAGTCCGAGAATATAACCGTCGATGCTATGACAATCATTGGTACTAAAGAGTTCAACTATGACGAGGTTCTCTTGCAGGACCATGTTAACCACGTTTTGAAATGGTGGCGTGGCGATAGGGAACCCCAGGGAGTGTCCTTGGCACAGTCCAGGAGGTGTTTGTGAGTTTATTGCCACTATCTACAGAGGAGTTTCGCTTATTCGAGGCCCGTCCAGTTCCTGCGAATATGAGGCCAACTGTGAATGGAGAGAGAAGAAAGCAATGGAGATCAGAAAAGGAGGACAAGACCGTCAGCAACCATAGTAGATCATGGTACATAAAACACAGTTGTAATTGTCGTACAAAGTTCTCCGGTATGCATTTGCGTGTCGTTCATTTGGCAAGATCTGGACAGTGGATTTAGATCCCCAGATTCTGTTCGACGTCGATCACCAAATCAGTGAATTCGGATTTGCTTCCACCAACCTCCGCAGTCCGCAGATCCAGCCTCCTTTACGCGACGCGACAGCCTCCACATTTTACCCCACTCATAAAGAAGTAACGCTTTCACTGTTAACTCCTTCGCCACTCCTTTAAAATGCACCAATGGGAATCTCACCTACACTGGTCATTTCTTGAACAGCATGTCCTCATGCCTTCAATTACCCTGGATTCGTTTTCCGGTTTCCTCGCCGCTTCGCTCCTAACGATGTGCATTTGTGTAGCGGAAAGGTGCAAGTCAACGTTGCCGTTATTGTTTTGACGGTTTATGCTCAATCTTCATGTCATTCTAGGTGTCTAACGCGGTTGCTAGAGAAGCAATGGCAACCACCATTCGTTCGGTATTCACGATGGCAGAAATGCGTGTCGAGAGGCGTACTCTATTGGCTTGCTACTTTTGCTAGACTGTGGGTTCTTCGCTACTTGCAAGTGGATACGAGTACTAAAGTACTGGCCCTACTTGTAGGAGTTATATGCTCATTGCTATGACCTTTCACCTGGGGTATGTTTCGAAACTGTGTAAGCTTCTTCCGATCTAACGCAAATCCGCGACAAAGCTTGATACTTGTGATCGTATGTTACACCGAAATCTAGACGCCCTGTGCCTCTCTAACCCCTCTTCAGACTACAACTCTGACCATCACTCAGTCTGTCATCGAGCTCCTAAACCCGCCCAATTCTCAAAAATCAGGGTGCTTTCTATGCCTGAATCAATCGTCTGAATATACTCATCATACCATCCAGGCATGGGAGAAGTGCAACCGACTCAGACGAACCACTTCTTCACGAGAGATCATACGACCGTGGCTCAGTTATCACTCGACCACGTTCCAAGTCGAAGCCAGACCATATATTTATCCATCCCAACCACTCAAATATCGCGCGCGCAGATGCCGCTGCCTTGGAGCTTGGCATCTCAGGCAATACGGATCGCGTTCACGGAAACAGATATGAACGAGAAGAGACTGCATGGCGAGCAGGCGAAGGAAAAGAGGCAGCAAGAGCCCTCCTCGGCTCCACTCGAAAGGCAGCAGAGGATCAATTCCACATAAGCAACGACTCTGACTCTGATTGAAATGTAGATATAGAGACTGCAGCGGTAGATGGTGGTATCATTATTCTGATTAATTTCTCGACTATTCGTAATGGGTGTGTAGCGAATGTGGTGTATATTCCGTAGATGTCTGTACAAACCGTGGCGAGGACAATTCAAACATGATTCTATCTGGATGAATCATGCACAACCCCAGCTCGTTTGCCTGCGAAGGTGCTGCGCTTGATGCCCCCAGGGCCCCTGGGAGGATCTGCTTCTGCTGTCTTCCGCTGCCATTGGTCGATAAGTTTACCCACTCCTTGGTAGGGGCGTTCTGGGGATGATGAGCGATTGTCAGGAAGGGGTGACGAAGAGTCTTCTGTGGACTTTCGCAAGGGGAAACGAGGTCTGGATATGTCGGCTTTTATTTCGGGTTTGAGGGATGTGTTGCGCGGCATGACATCCTCCGATTCCTTGGAGAGGGTATCGTGATGAAGTGGTGTATGAGTCCTGATTGTCGAAATTTGACCAGGGGACGTTTGAGTCAACTCGGCAGGACTCCTTGACGAGCCCACGTCTCGGGGAATAGGCAATGAAGACCCCGCCCGATCTCCCTCCCCACTCACTTGGCTTCTTGAGTAACGACCTTCACTTGAACCTTGCCCCATTTTGCTAATAGGTCGTGAAAGCCCTGGCGATGGTGGTACCCCTGTCGCTTTCGTGTTTCCACTGATACCTTCGTAGCGTTGTACCATGTCAGAAATGGAGGTGCGGCGCCTGGTTCGGCGCCCCAAGTCTTCAGGTGGAATCAATCCAGGCGACACTGAAGGACGGCTTGCAGAATGGGGAGACAACACATCGGAGGACTTCGACGGGAAGATAAACATGGATTGAGGACGAGAACGTGAAGAAGGTGATGGTGTGGGCCCAGCTGACGTTGGCGATGACCGGCGGTGGTCCTTGCCTCCTTTTTGCTGGTCTGGGGAAGCGATGTCAAGAGGTGAGAGTAGCTGGTGGGAGGCTGATGCGGGGTTTGATTTACTTGAACTTAGAGGCGGCACCATAGCACGTCCTTTATGTGCCTGTGGAGTGACTTCTGTGTCGTTTCGGTGAGTCGAAGGCGTATCCCGGTCTTTGTCTTTAGGTGCTAGGCCTCCGCCATACAAGTCCACCAAGTCATGTACTGAGCTCTGCCGACCTTTTCGACTTCTTCGCTTCGGAGGTTGGGTCGCCTTAGGAGTCGTGCGCGTGAACGCAGTTGCGTCTTCTGGCCCCTCATCCGCACTGGAAGCGGAGTCTGGTTCTGGCGGAGTCTCGGGCACAAGGGGTGCGGAAGAGATCCGATTGTCTTTGTAATCCCCCATAGGAACTTTGCGTACCTGGTCGGTCTCCTCAATGGGAGGGAATGCACGAGTGAATCTTGACAATGTAGGAGATATTGTGGGGGCAGAAGACGTTACAGGTGAGGGCGAGGGCGAACGCTTGGGCAGTGGTGTGTGGCCATGCTGTGCAATGACCGGGGCTGGTATTGGCACATTGCTTCGTTGGATAAGAGAGGCACGTTTGCTGGGGGAATCTCGTAGAATGGGGGTTTCCGCTGGAGATGGAGGCCGTAGAGCTAATGAAGATGAGGAATTCCCATCATCGTCGCCTGTTAACCAATCCATAGGCTTCGTAACAGGTACGCGCGGTGACGGCGGCGAAGCTATTTGAGCCGTTGAGAGCTGCACCGTCGAGGAAGTGCTCGCCTGGTCGTCTGGATATAACGCGTGCTTTACAGTCACAGAACTACGATGTTTCCGTACGAGGTTTGGTCGCGACATGTCAGGCCCATCCGGCGGAAGAGATCCGCTCGCGCTTTTGACATCACCATGTCTATCAGTAACCACACTGCTGTCTCTAAAGCCATTATTCCCACCGCGCGATTCACGCATTGCAACTCCCGTTACCTGCTCCGATCTTACCCCGTCTCTCCCTTGCAATCCCCGCAGATTGGAGTCCGGTTTGAGGAGGTTAGTGTCACCAACGTTTGGTCGAGTGAGAGTATCGTTACGGCGGAGCGATGAAGTCGGGGTATCCTGAGCCTTCTGTGAATAAGATGGGCTGCTTTGTGCGAATGTCGCACTAGAACTGGAACTCGGGGCGAAGCTGGCATCCAACTCCTCGAGAGAGGGAAAACGGCTTTCGGCTGGGAGGCCGTCAAGCCGGGATGTTGTGTTCGTCTTTGCTACAGGCCGTTGAGTCAATCGGAAGGATGGACTAGTCATCGTGGAGTCCAATGGTGGAGAGGACATTGGTTGAGACTGGGAGGGCGGTTGGGAGTAATTTGGTTGTCGAGATGGAGTAAGGCGAGAAGAACCACTCCCCATTATGTCATTTGCATGGCGGAATCCACTTCCATTGACATTCATAACGGCCAGTCCAGTTCTCAGCTTTCTAGCCTCACCAAGAGTCGGCGCTGGCCTTTCAGAGAGTCCAAGGCCCAAACCATCAAAAGCGTCCTTGTCCCTTTTAGGGGAAGGCCGTCTGTCCGTACCGCTGGGTGGAGGTGCCCGTGTCGGCGCCACGAGTCTCGAAGATGCATCGAGATTGGGACTTATTCGAGGTTGAGAATGAGGAGGAGTGCTTTTTCCAACGGAATCCCACAGCTTTTGTCCAAAGTCATCACCAAACCCTTCGCGCTCTTTCCTCCCATCCCTTCTTGATTCCTTCCCATCAACGTTCCATGCGTCTGCAGACCCAGCCTTCCGAGACAATTCTCTTGCGGCTATAGCTTTCCATGCACCGTCGTCCTCCGGAGCGAAGCCGCCTTCCAGCCAGTCATCTGCCTTCATGGTATTAAGCGATGCTTCTATAACCTTCTGGGCGGGTGTATTGTTGGAACTCGACGCTGATTCCTTTGAGACAGTTGGTCTACCTCTGCGCATTGGCGGAACTATCTGGGGGTCGGGATACTTCTGGGAACCAGAGGCTGGTCTGGATTCATGGGAAGTAGTTGGTACGCCCCGAACCAAAGGCGCAATGGCTTCCATTTTTTCTTCACGATCCCCTCGACCTGAAGGTGTTACAGATTTTATGACGGCATTCGGGGGGGTGTACTTCGCATTTTCAATCCGATTTGGGGAAGGTGGTGGTTTAAATTGGGTTTGGCTTCGAGGAGAAAGAGGTTGTGGGACAGGAATATTGTACTTGAAGCGTGACTTCGTTCCACGGAGACGATGTACTTGTTCAAGTAGCTGGAAAACGCTGGGTCGTCGTATCCCATGCTCCTGCAGCATTGAGGCTAGAGTAACAATGAAGACCTCTTTTACAAGTAAGGGAAGTTTGAGCTCACCAATCAGTTGATTCATCTGTGGCGAGTACACAGGATATGGGGGGATTCGATATTGCACGTTGAGGATGGCCAACTGGCCGTGTTCCTCAAATGGTGTCGTGTAGTAGCATAGCTTGTAAAGCAGGACCCCCAGCGCCCAAACATCACTTTTCTCGTCCACAGGTTTCCTCGAGTATAGATCAACCATTTCCGGGGCTCTGTACTGCAGGGTAGTGTGCCGATTCAAATCCGCCTCCAGTGCACGGATCTCCTGAGTATTAGTGGGTGGTTTTGAAACCGTCGATGCTGATCCAAAATCGCAAAGTTTGAATGACGTTGGAGATGACTGAAGAATGTTCTCGACTTTGAGATCGCGATGAAGAAGTGGCGGGCGAAGGTTATGCATGTACGCTACCCCTTCACAAACATCCACGAATATTTGCAGTATTTCGGCCTCAGTAAGCCGCTCACGAAGCCGACGGTTCATCATATCGATTATACCACCACCTTAAGTCGAGAGTTTAAGCTAAATACGGATATTGAAATAAATTGAACGAACCAGGGCAGTACTCCATGAGAATGAATACCTCGTACGTGCCGTCGGGCATCCTCTGCCATGCTGCATCAATGAGATGGACGATGTTTGGATGGCCTTTCAGCAGCCTCTGAAAAATAGCATAAACGACGTCCGGTAGATGGCTGAGATAACGCACCATGATATCAACTTCTTTCTTCACGTCCGTCAGCATGGCTTCATTCGCAACCGCGATTCGTTTAAGGACATGATGTGTCGTGTTGTATACTGGCGTCGCCGTTCTTACAAGATAGACGTGGGCAAATCCACCTGCAGCAAAGTCAATAACCACCATATGCTTGGAAAAACTACTGGACATGCCTTGCGAAAGGTATCGCTCGACCTGAACATTGAATTTGTTGACCAGGATGGTCTGGCCGGGAATAAGAGTCCCTTTATTCTGTGCGTAAGCCTGGTATACTTGCTGGCTGGCCATTGCTTCGTCCTCGCTGCGGAGGGCTGCTGGCGTCCTGGCGTACAGCAACTCAAGAAGTTGCCAGTTGCAGTTCGGTAACAAACTCACGTGACCTTGACACACCGCGATCAAGTATTGATCAAGCATCTGCTTCATTTGTCCTTTTATCCTGAATCTTACCATCGTTTGAAGGATGTCTTCGCTGTTGCATACTCTTCACCAGGATGCTGTGCCGTATTCCAGGCCAATTACCCCGGCTTCTCATCACCCCACAAAGATCGGCTTCGTAGGTCTTGGTTCGATGGGGTATCTCATAGCTCAGAATCTTGCGAATTATCATGCGGCGCATTCCGATGGAAATCCACCCGTGCTTGTCTGGAACAGATCTGCTGAGAAGTCAGAAAAGCTGCTACAGGCTCTTGGAAAGGACAAGATTCGCATTGCCCAGGACCTTGGACAAGTTGCAACTGAGTGTGATGTCATCATCACTAACCTCGCAAATGATGCAGCCGTGAAATCTGTGTATGAAAAGTTTACTGCGGCGTTGACGGTATGAACGCAGTCCGTTTGTCTAGTCAGGCATCCCATTGTCTTTGGTATAGCATTTACCACCCACTGGAAACAAGATATTCGTGGAAACGAGCACAGTTCGTACATTCACATACTTATATCATACAATATTCTCGTAATCAACTCATCTTTTCTCCAGATTTACCCATCCCTCGCTGGTATTTTCCAACATAATGTTCTTGATATGCTTTCTGACTGTATTGGTACCATGGTTTAGGTGAACTCGATGCACTAGTATCCTCCATACCTCACTCGCATCTCATTACCTGTCCGGTTTTCGGAACCCCTGCCGTTGCGGAGAAGGCACAGCTTCTTATTATCATGAGTGGAGACTATCGATCTAAGAAAGAAGTTGCCTACCTTCTTGTGCCAGCCGTTGGAAGGAAGGTAATAGACTTAGGCGGGAATCTCGAAAAGGGTTCGTGAACAGGTCGCATCTATGCTCAAAAAATGGACTGAATTCTTCGCAGCGCCAACGTTCAAACTCATCGGAAATTCCATGATATTAGGCACTTTAGAGATTCTAGCGGAGGCGTTCACGCTTGCTGAAAAATCGGGAATCGGCGCTGAAAATGTACACAACCTTGTCAAAGGCAAGTGTCAATGGCACCCTTTAGGTTGAATGCGAGTGCTGATTTGGCGAATATAGAAATTCTCCCAGCCCCAGGGTATGTCCAGAGTATACCTCTCAGCCCTATCGTGATTTGTTTACTGACTTCAAGGATCAAATTGGGACAGCACCATCGCCTATTCCGACAAAATGGCGAACGATAAGTTTGATGGGAAAGCGGGCTTCGCAATCGATGGTGGGATTAAAGATGCATCGCACGTCGCACGTTTATTCTGTTGCTCCATCTGTCATTAACACACATTACAGACATATTCGGAAGCTCACCGCCGAACTGAACTCGCCGATGCCTGCCATTGATATCGCTCATCAACATCTTCTGACTGCCCGGGCCATCCACCAGGGCCACAAACAAGAAGGAACAGCGAAGTTTGAGACTCTAGACTGGAGTGGGATTATTGCTGGCACAAGGGTTGCCGCTGGACTCGACGGCCTGGATAGTCAGAAGGTAAGGACTACCTTGGTTGAAACCTTTGCGACATCGTTTTGACGCTTCGGCCTGTGTTCAGCATGACAGCATTGTCCGTGAAGATTAGACTCGCTCTCCGACTGCTAAGATGGAAAGATAGAGACTGTTCATGCATTGTATGTTGTATTTGATGTACCTGTGTTCTGTTGTAACTTTGAAAGGGCGATTGATTTTGAAAATATCAAGATCATGAAATGCCCTAAGCACCAGGTAACTCCGCAATGCACTCGATCTCAACGTCCGCTCCTAGTGGTAGACATGCCACTCCAATACATGTTCGCGCTGGTAATGTGTCCTTATCAAAGAACTATACAGAACCAAGGTATGAGCTGAAAACAGATTGGTGGTATCTTGAACGCAGGGAACCCACCCGGATGTAGGCTTCATTCATCAGCTGGAAATCGCGTGGCATATTCACGAGATAGACGGTGGCTTTGACGATATGCTCCAACCCAGAACCTGCCGCCTTGAGGACGATAGATATATTTTCAAGGACGATAGATATATTTTCAAGGGCGACACGCTGCAAACGCTTTACATTAGTTTCCAGATGCTATGGTTTCTTGTAGATTCACAGTTTGTGCTTGAACACCTCCTTCTACCAGTGTCAGATCTTTCTTGCAGCCTATATTTCCAGACATATATACATGTCCGCGAGAGATCACTGCTTGAGCTTCCAGAATAATAGGTAGTCAGTCATAGGTAGACTATTCAATCGACGCAAGGACCAACAGAAGACAGGCAGGGGCGGAACAGCATCCGGTGTAGACACAATAGTCTTCGTTGGGGCCATTGTCATGTCCGGCTATCGGTGTGGTTGTGGTTGTGGATGACAAGCACTTGGCTTATTTAAATACTCTGTGGGTCTTTACGCTGTGCCGGATGTGCGCTCGGAGCGGGAACTAGTGCTGTGTTACCTCTAGCCACTCTGATTCGACCGGTACCACTTTACGAGGAGTAGCGGGTTCATCAGATCGATATCTTCCGATCGAGCTCTATGAACGAAATGGTATAGGCGTGCGTTCCTAACAGAGTCAAATATGCAAGATCAGCACCCCCAAATCTACAAACCCAAATCCTTCCGATACTGGATAAACGCCACCAAGTTCTCGCGCACCTCCTCTGCTCTACGCCGAAGCTCCCTTCCACCCTCCTTCCGCCGGTCGATGGCCTTGACCGCTTTTTTGACGTCGTCTACGCTGGATACTAGTCTATTCAAAAACCCACCCTTTCGGAAATTGATGTCATAGGGCATGTTCTCGTCTGAGTAGATATCGATGAGAGCCGAGAGAGCTTGAATTAGCGGTTCGGTTCCAGCCGGCGATGGTGATCCTCCGGATGGAAGTATCGAAAGCAGGTATTGTGATATCATCTAATTATCACAGAAGTTAAGAGAAGATATCAGCTACTTTGAAAGGGGAAACCTACGTTATTGCCTTCGATGGAGTCAGGATGCTGAGCAAGACATTCAAGCGTGCCTATACATTTTACGCGTATCCTCGGGTCGGACGTGGCGTCGCACAGCTGAATAAGTACCTTCACTTGTTCTTCCTTAGGGACCTGTAAAGGAACACAACTTTATAAGACCAAATACGTAAAAAAGGTTTTCTGGCAAACAGACCAATGAGCCTTTCCACACATTTCCAATTCCCCAGAGAACGCCGACTGCCACCTCCCACATCTCCTGTCTCCGCTCCTGGCCCAACCCAGTCTCTGTCCCTACGACCGACAGAGCAGCCCAGATGTCGTCCCAGACTTTACGACCGCTCGCATGGTCAGCCGATACACTAGGATTCGGGGTGGTGGTGAGGGAGAGGAAAACATTGTTAAGGCATTCTAGAGCACTGATGTGGATGGCACTGAGAGCGGAGGTCGTGGGAGGATGAGGTGATGGTGCAGCTAGTGGAGGGAACGATAATGTCGTAGGTTGTATGAGAGCAAGTAAGGGCGAAACTAAAGCTGGTAGGAAGGAAGTCGTAGGTCCGTTCGTTTGTGGCGCATCCTCCTGCATATCGACATCAGCTTCATCAACAATGACAAGATCTACAGGCCACAAATTAATTCCCTCGTCTGCTGAAAAGTAGCCTATGATGCAATTTCTTACCTTCGTCCTCATCCTCATCCACATCATCCTCGTCTTTTCCTGGAATCTCGATTTCAGGATCAGGAAGAGTCGCACAAGCTCCTGTCAAGATTTCTAGCGCCAATTGAACCGTCCTCATCTTCGCTTCCAACCGTTCAAGCTCAAGCTCAATTTGCGACTTGTGATCAGTCTTGGGCGTATTTTTGAGAGACAAGTTTTCAAGTTGTGGTTCTGCAGCCTAGGATAGGATTTTAAGTTAAAGAACGGCTTTACTTGTGCAACACGCACTTACCAGCCTTGTGACAAGCTCAAGAGCCGTATTTGCAGTCTCGGGCAACGATATCGAGGCAATGACAGGTTGGAGAAGAGGTAAAACGATATCTTTGTCAATGTCGATGAACCCTGCGGCAGTTGGCGGCGGCAACGGAGACAGGTTGCGCAGGATGCCTGCGGCGAGGACCATCAGAGTAACAGCGCGTGGATCCGATACTTCCTTCGCTTTCCCGTTCGGCACCTGGTCCGATTTAACAATATCAAGTAGACACGCGATATATCCTGCGTCTGTGCGAACGTCGGAGATGGCGGGGTAGTTGTCGTCCGTCAGGACATATAAACAATGTGCTAGTGATAAAAGGGTTTCCTGTAAGTCAGAAGAACACATGCGAGAAAAATGGACTGACCAGCAGCTGTCACCGGCGCGAGTGGGATTTTGTCACGAGCGGCTAGGAATGACATGAGGAAGGGTATCAAGTGGATCTCATTAATGGCATTCAGAGCCTTGTTCGATGTCTCTCTAGAATCAATAAGGAACGCGACATTTTCTCACTGCAGAGGAACTCACGATAGACACCACAATGTCGTGATCACATTGTCTGCGAATTCGTACACAATTTTCTGTGCATTCTCCGGGGTCGTTGTGGAAGAATCCAGATACTGTGATAGAGTCGTAGAAATCTAAAAACGGCGTAAGATCATGTTAACATCATCTCGTACGAGGAATTGAAAATCGCCGCACACCTTGGGAATGAACGTCTTCAACGGCACGAGTATATTCTTGTTATACATCTCAGCACAGATATCATACCCTCCATCAATACACAGGTTCCTGCCCCGATCATTAGAGCACGGACGCGGCAACAACAAGATCTTGTTCATACCTAAGTGCGCCAACTGCCTCCACGACTACTTCCTCCTCACTGTCCGTAAGCCGCGTGATCAACGCGCCAACGATGTTTTTACCCTGCAGCAGCCGTCTCGTCGACGGATCGTTTTGGATAAGATTCGACACGGCCACGCAGGCCCATTTTCGTTCTGCGGCGTCCGGGCTTTCCATCTACAACGCGGAATGAGATAAGTTGAAGATTGTGGAGAGGGATCTGGGTGGTGTACCTTTTGTAGGATCGGGAGGATGGCATCTGTTTTGGAGGAAGTGGAGGAAGCGGATGCGAGGCCCTTGGGGAGGTGGGAATCTGGCACCCGCATAGGGTTATGCCTTCGCATGGAGCGCTTTTTCTGCGACTTGCCCATCGTTGAGTGGGCGGGATCCGATTGTACTAGGTTGTTCCTTGCGTTCGCTGAAGGAGGCAAAAACTGAAAAATGTGATACACGTGGCCAGGAATCTTATCTTATCTCAAGTAGGAATGACCAGAGGAAGCGACGATTCGACAACACTGACCGCGAGACTGACTGTTTTGTGCAATTGTGTGATGTAAATTATAATGTACTATTGTACATGATTGTTTGGATGTTGGGGATTACCGATACAACGATAACATACTGTACTCGTACATAACCCAAGAAGAGAAATGTAGAAGATAATTATGGATGATAGCAAGGTGGTGTTCCGTCACTACCGACAGGACCTTGCACTGGTGGAGTGGAAGTGTCTGTGGGAGGTGTATGCAGTCCAGAATCAGACTGAGGCCGATCAGCTGTCGAAGTAATGTCCTCATCGTGAGGTAGTTGATTCCCATCGCCGGCCTCGCATGATGTCACATGTGCCTCTGTATCATCCCAATCGTTGGGTGGTGCACTCGCATAGGACTCGGTATAGTACACAGCATCTGCCTCTGACAGGGGAGGTGCTGACGCTGTGAGAACCATCTCAGGAAGGGAAGAGCTCTCCTCTTCCTCAAATGGCGGAGCAGAAGGTCCGGGTTCAGGTTCTCCCGTGATGTCTTCGAATGCGTATGGATAGTCATAGAATGCCGCTGCCATCTTCCCTTTTGAAGGTGGCGGGGGGAATAGCGGGGCTGTAGAGGATGTCGACGTGGATTGATCTGATGCCGGGATGTTGCTCTCGGGGTCGTACGGGTGATGGTCTGAGAAGTCTTCCAGCTCCTCGTCTTCCCAGACTGGAGCAGAGACCTCGAATACGGTGGTGTTCGTGTATGAAGAGGAGTTGGTGGCGTCTTCTGGGGGTGCACTGGCAAGGTCGGCCATTCGGGCCAAAAGAGCCTTATCATCAGTCGCGACATGTGCCGCATGTAAGGGTTGAGGTGGTAGTTCCGGGTCAGTGGCGGTATCAGTGGGATCAGATGGACAGCGACTCGAAAATGAGGAGCGCCGTGTGGGAGGTGACAGGGGCGAAGAGGTTAACTGGTCTCCGTCCGAGCCTGTCGATGAGATGACTATCTGGGGAACGGGAACACGTTGGTGGTATGCAGGTGGCGAGGTGCGCGGAGGGGGAGGAGGATGTGACGATGGAATTGGAGGCGCAGTATGTTGAGATCTGCCATCTTCGTGAGGAGAGGAGGGCGTGTGAGCGGGGTCCCCTAAAGAGGGGTCCGCATAGAGGGACTCCATGGAGGACCGTCGAGATAATGGTGGAGAGAGTGCGGCGATTTGTGGACTTCGCTGCGCATCTGGCGGTTGGTCCAGAGAAATAGAAGAGTTTTGGGGGCTCGTCATTCTGGTAGTCGATGCAATTCGCTTGCCTCTCCTCTGTCGGGCAGAGTACCGTGCGTTGGCTTTCCAACGCGCAGTAGCTCGGGCCCATATTTTCTGTTTCACCCTGACTTCCTTCTGGGTTGCTTCTGCCAGCCCCCTGGTAGAGTCGTCGTCCTGGGTCTGGTTTCTCCGTCGTCTGCGAGCCCTCATTTCAATGTCCGTGTCCTGCCTCCGCTTCCGCCGCTTGCTTTTACGCCAGAAGAGGCAGCCAATGATCAGAAAGCAGATGAAAAAGGCGAGGACGAGTGACAACGCAAGGATGAGTGGGGTGCGACTGCTCTGGGTCTTTGTGGAGGGTTTCCAGCCCGGAGGCAGGGTGTCGCGTATATCGTAATCCGCCATCGCTGTTTCGCCGGTATCGGGGCTTGTGGATGAGCCTGCAGGCCCTTGAATTTGATCGTCAATCGAAGTTACGGAGTTGGTAGGATCATAGCAGTTCTGTAAAACAACGTAAAGACCTGTGAGAAGGTGGTGTCACAAGTGAGACATACCGGGCACACCGTTGAGCCATAGAGCGTATACGCATCGACCCTCCTCCAGCGGCCGTTCTCGTCTATCTCATACTTGTCGGGGACATGTCGTGTACTGCCGGACGATCTGCGGGGAAAATCCTGGGACCGAGAAGCACGTCTCGACGACGCCGCAGCACGGGGACGAGGGTGAGACTGAGGGACGTCCTCGGTCTGCAGAGACGGACAGAGAAAGGGGAGGGGAGCGGGGCTGCCATGGACGGAGGAGGACGCTGCAATGGTGGCAAGGATAGATAAAAGGGCGGGAGAAGGACCAGACGACGATGGGGGCTTTCGCCTGCGACGGCGACGGCGATGATGAGCGTTAATTTGTGGCGACGGTGGATCTTGCGGGGTCGTCTTGCAGCCAGCACTAGCAGTATGCATTGGCTTGGCCATGATATGGGCCAACGACTAAGTGCGCCAAGCAAGTCTTGCACTCTGACTTCCGAACCCGATTTTGGTCACGACTGCGCTGATTGCTGACCAAGACGGTGCGGCGACAAAGGGGGGCTTGACGCCGTGGCTGACAGCGAACAACGGGCTTGGGGAACGGCTGGGCGTCGCGCTGGGCACTGGGGACGATGGCGGGCGATGGCAGATATAACTGGATACAGTATCGCTCCAGATTGTTTCCTCGCAAAGTGCCTGACGCTCCAAGCTCCGACAACCAACATTTCTATCTTTAGTTGCAGGGTCTAGCCTAATCACACATTGAACATGTCACACAACACACGCCTCCTCTCCTCTGACCGCCCCTGTGCCCGCCCCAATAGCACCTGGCCCTCCCGCCGTCGCCATACCATGTCCTCGCTCCCACTCTCGTAAAGCATCTTGTACGACCCTGGTCGCACGCGGATCCTCAGATGGTTGTCGCACAGGGCTGCGCCGTCCTCTGTCCGCACGCACCTAAAAATAAAACACCACCACGCATGGTCAATCATGAGAACAAATCAACCGATAATAGTCCCAGACAAATCCCTATTTTGACGGACTCGGCCTCCGAAACTCACCTGCGCAAAAACACTGGTGCCCCGCCCTTTTTCGTCGACGTCCACTCGGTCGGGTAGTTCATGACATAGCTGTCCACGTACCCCCGCCACCGACCAACCGCCGTCCGATCCCCGTCCATGCTCGGTTCGTCTGGTCCAACCAAATGGACTCGTATGCATTTCAGCTCCCGAACCTACAACTCCCAGGCTCAGTACTCTGAAACCAGATCTAATCTTAGAACCCACCCATTGGAGACGGTATAAATGGTCATCCTGTCCGACGTGCCGTTCTGCCTCTCGACGATATCTGACAACATCCTGGTTGGTGATCACCTCGGAGTTTTGCGCGCTCTGCAGCAGCCTCCACAGCTCCTGGCACCTGTTGTCGGAAAGAATAGTCTGAACCTTTCACAGAAGCCCCATGTCAGTCGCTCCGCGCCGCACCAAAGACGCGTGTACAACTCCAAAATACTCACCTGCTTCACAAGCGCAGTGATCACCTTGTCCAATGTGAAGAGTAGATATGCCTATCAATAGACGATGTCATTTTTAGTGCAACAATAGCAAAAATAACAAATCACACCCACCTTGGTCCCGAAGAACCATCTCATGTGTTCCTCAAACGTCGCCAGGTCCATCTCACTGTCGAAGAACTTTTCGCAGGCATTCAGCAGGTACATATAGACAACGTTCGCGTTGTCGCTTGCACCACGATCGCCCAGCACCTCCATGGTCTGCTCAAGGACGACAGATGGACCGTTGGGTTCGTCCAGTCCAAGCTCTACAGCCACCCGATTAGCCAGGAGATTGGCGTGCTTCTCCGCCGCATGTCGTGCGCCAATCTCCTTACACATGAGGAGACGGGAATAGAGCAGCTGTGTGATGAAGTCGTTAATATAGAACCAGGGCAAGATACCTGCAATTTGATTGTGACTGTACCTGTAATAATCGCAACAACGTGTAGAAAGTGGTATTTGCAAAAAAGGGCCGTTCCGAATCGACCCCAGGTGCCAAATTCTGCGCAAACGAATTAGCACCGGCCTCTGTAATCCAGATATCTTCAGGACATTCGGATATCTCCCCCGCGCGTGGGATGTTGGGAGACCGGTGACCAGGCGAAGGTGATGAATCGCGAGATGCGGCCGGCGTCGATTTCCCAGTCGCCCGTTCCTGTGCTGTGCGTAGGAGTTTC
Source organism: Hypsizygus marmoreus (assembly GCA_013433165.1). NCBI lineage: Eukaryota > Fungi > Basidiomycota > Agaricomycetes > Agaricales > Lyophyllaceae > Hypsizygus > Hypsizygus marmoreus. The sequence continues at coordinate 3,382,776 of CM024086.1, forward strand.
CGCCTGAGGTCATTGGCAGCGACACCGCTTGAATGGACAGAGTGGGTGCTCCCCGTCGACCGACGACCGCTCTTGGTATGTCCCTCAGCGAACCCATTCAGCTCGATCAGGGGGTCGTCGTCGTGTGCCCCTTCCAATGGCCCACAAGCGGCATTGAACTCCGCCACAGGGTACATGCAAAGAAGGGGAATGAAAACACGGAGGAACTTCTCAACTGCGCGTCGTTCCTGGGAATTGTACTGGGCCTGAGAACGGTCCAGGAAGGAATAGACCATCTTCAGGGAATCCAGCAGAACGGACGTGTCGTGGAACGCGTACTCAAGCTGATGCCCAACAGACCCACGGACATAGGACGGAATTTCCTCCTCCTCCCATGCCTCTAATTGCCGGTTCTTGATTGCTTCGATGTCCTGGACGAAATGTTTCGCGGTGATGTTCTTCTTGTCGTTTTGCTTGAAGCTAATTCCTTGATGGTCCAGCGACTTGTAAAAGTTCTTCGAGTCGACTTCGCGCCACGTCCGGCTCCATTCCCGCTGTGCGCGTCTCCACTCCTCGTCTTTCTGCCTTAGACGCGCCAGCACAACTGGAACGGCTACGCTAGGGCAGTCCTGTAGAGCTTGGATCACTTCGAGTCCACTATCCCGGCCGTAGACTTTCCTGATCAGCCTATGATATATCGTTCTGCTGGGACCCCCAAAGTCGGGTTTGAGCTTGAATAGAGTTCGCTCCTCATTCGTCATTTCCTCGATGCGATTGTTGATTGGCTCCAACACTGCAATAGTCCTTCCAAGACCTTCGAGGTGCACCTGATACTCGTATCGTTCTTCTTCACTTTTATGGAGCGCCTCTTCGAATTGGTTCTTCTTGTGAGCAACGAATCCAGAATCTTCTGAAGCCCATGTTGGGTGTGAGACCCATCCGTCGTTCAGGACCGATCGACATAACTCGTCGCGACCCGAGCAAGCCAATCTTACCTCCTGTCAAGCCGTAAAAATACAATCCAATTAGATGTGCATCCGATAGTGAGAAACCAAACTCACACTATCAGGTAATTTCCGGTAACTTGGGCCCTGTCCGTCATCTGCAGGCAGTGCAGACAAAGCTTCTGGAGGACCCGTCCGAATGCTTCCTGGAGGTCCATTCTCGGTGTTATCTTGTCTTTCATCCCAGCCAATGAGGTCTTTGAATTCCGCGAGGAGATCAGCGTCGCCTAAAAATACTTGTGCCCGGTCGATGAGCATTTTCGCGTCGATTATCTCTTTTGAGAACAAGCTCAGAAGCTTCAAGAAGTCCTCGTACATCTCGCGGCTTTCCAGAGACTTTTTAGCCCTGTCGAAAAATAGCAGCTTATCGGCTGACGTGCCTCCCAAAGACCCGACGCCATGTAACGATGCTTGAGGCTGTAGTGCATGGGAATGCGGCATAGATACCGGCTGGACGACGGGCGCCGCAGAGGTTATGTGAATTGGAGGAGGCTGAGGAGACTTAGGCTGGACCAAAGGCGAAAATGAAGCGGGGGTAGACTCTGACTTGTGGTGATGTTTGACCTTTTTGGCCTAAAGGACGAGGATGAGGTCATATTGAGAGGATAGGTAAGTTAGACGTACGCGACTCGGGGCTGGCTTTGCGGGAGGTACAGGGGTGACTTCTTTCTCAACAACACGCCTCTTTCGTTTTGATGGCGCAGCCACTTTCTTTGTCCCTTTGTCTACCGGACTCGCGGCTTCGGGTTGGGACCATGTGGCCGGAGATGAGCTCGCAAGAGGCTGAGGGAGTATGGCAGGTCCAGGCTGACCGGACACTGCGGGGCCGGCGTCAGGAAGAAAGTCCTTGAACTCTGCTAACAAGTCCGGGGCGTCCTTGAACAGATGTTGCACCTGAACATAAACTTGGGACTAAAGGGCGCTCGCTTCAGCATCTTCAAATATCTACAACAATATAAGCTCACTCACATCTTGGAGGTGTCTCTGCTCTCGTTGGTATGTTTGGAGAATATCAAGGAACTGCTTGTACGTGTTGGCGTCATCGGCGTACCGCGCCTTTATTTTGTTCAGATAGTATATGGCATGGTTGAACTCCCCAGCGGGCTGCTGCACGTCTACGATGCCTCTATTATTATTTCCCATGTTGCCCAGAACCGACGCTGCCGCCGTCGTTTGAGGATTTTGTATGCCGGGGGAGAAGGGCGCATCATACTGGGCCGGCTGACCATATATATGAGGTGTGTGTGCACGCGATACCGAGGGACCTGCAAGGGTGGGTAGGACGGACGGAGCGCCAGAGAATGTCGGAGTGGTTGCATGAGAACGGGGGATGTTGGTGCTTTGTGTAGTGGTGCCCAGCGGTGTTGTGACTGTGATGGTGTTTGGGTCAAGCGGGTCTGCAGAGATGTCGATACGGTATCCCATAGGCAAAAACGTATTAAACCCTTGAATGAGATAAGGATTGCCATGGAAGAGCCTTGAGACGCGTTGGATGACGCCAGGGGTGTCGATCCTAAACGAATTTAGGATTAGCCGATCGACGCACTTCCATGACCAGATAGATACGCACACTTGGCTCTTAAAGTCCTTCATGATATCCAAAAACCGATTATAGACCTCTGGCTTATCCTGAAACTGAACCTTCACCGCATCGAGGTAGCTCAGTGCATCTGTGACGTTGAGTGCTCTAACCTCCGGCGACTTCTGCACACCAGCCGGAGAGTCCCCGGTAGCAGGCCGCGGCGTCGACGACTTCGGTGTCTTCATGCCAGGTGTATCGGAATGAGGTAGAAGAAAGTCTGCAGATGGTGGTAGAGAGAGAGGACTGTGGCCAGGCAATGGCCCGGGGTTGGCCAAAGGTAGATGGGTTTGGGGGTTAGCAAGGGCCAGCAGAGACCTGGAGTCGACGGTGGAAGCTGATGATGAGAGCTCTGGAATGTCGGCAAGACCAGGCAGGGCAGCAGGCTGTGGGAGTGATTGAGCGAGGACGCTAATTGGGGCATCACTGGCGCCAGACATTTGGACCCCTTCAATTTCGGTGATCGTGACGGACGATCAACATGAATTCAACTTTGCATTTCCGTGGGAACCGTCGAAATCTTATCTGATAACTTAGATAGACTAGAGTACAAAAATAAGCACATGACTTCCGACAGCTAAACGAATGTGAATATCAAGGATATCATTTGCGAGGAGCAATGCGGTGGTCCGTAGGAGGTGCCAAGGAACCGCCGATGGTCAATACCTTCCCCTCAGGTGAAGTCGGTCGCTTCCGAGATATGGGAGGTAGGGTGCGACTTCGAACAGGCTTTCGTTGCTGGGGAGGTGAGTTGGGAATGGGTGGAGGAAAGAAATAAGGCGCTTCATAAGGTTGAGTTCGCAGTGCAGGAGGTCGTTGTTTCTTTTCAACTAATGCGATTGTAGGGCAGCTTGCAGAACCTACATATAGAATTAGCATTCCATGCAATAGCGCAATGAACCAAACTCACGAGGGGTCGAAGGGTGACTGGGTGCTTTACGAAGAGTCTTTGACTTTTTCTTCAGCAAAGGTGGCAGCTTCTGCTCCTCCTCAAGGGTGACTGGCGAAGGTATGGGTGGGTTGGCTGTAGTAAGATGTGGTGACGAAACACATCGATAAATCTTCCGTCGTTTGTCTCCCCATGGGGGCTTCAGGCTCGAAATCTTAAACCCATTCTGGCCATCTTCTGAAGGAAGGCAAATACGTTCAGAAGGGAGAGGCTTAGCAGTTCTTGTAGAGGCTGAAGGAGATTTAAGGGAATCCTCAATGAATGTGACAGTGGTTGGCTTGCGGTTTGATTTCGGAAATGATGGATCGTCGGCGTGCTCGACACGTTGATAGGGTGAGGGAGACCGTGGCAATGGGGTATTGGTGGAAGAAACAATTGCTACTGAGGGGTAGGTCTCGAGGTCTTTGGGTGTCGACGGTGCCGACGAACTGATGGAAGCATCTGAGCTGTCTTTGGAATTCGTGTATAACGCTCGACCTCGGCGCTTCTCGGAAAGGTTAGAGAGTGCAGGAGGCTTTGAGCCCTCAAATGGCGGTGGTGTGAATCGTGCAGGGGTCAGGAGACCTAACAGAATTGCGAGGACACTCTGAAGGAGGGATTGGGTTACAACGTATAATACTGCATGAATAGGTTAATACACACCAAAGAGAAACCGATCGAGGCGTAGACGAAGCCAGCTGCACCAGCGATCACTGGGTGCACCATCGAAGAACAGGAAGTAAATCAGGTGGGAAGGGAGCGGAACAACGATGGCCGATGTACTTATTAATAATGGCGAACCGGCGTGTTGAAGGGGTTAAAGTCAATACATTTGATGAAGAGTCCTCGGCGCTTTGCAACAGCACACTGGGAAAGAGGAACACTTGACAGCCCGGTTTATAAGGGGATCCCGTAAGGTGGTTCGGGAAGCGATTACCTTACGTAGAATTTGTGACAAGATTGAAGTTCGGTGTGATTCTGGGAGGGATAGGAATTTAGAGGAGATTTTCTCGCAGAACACTTACAAGTGAACATGGATGCCTCCTGTTCCACACATGTTGCTACGGCGGATGATGATCAAGTTGTCCTTGTTAACAAAATTACTGATGCCGGTGGCGCACGTGGCGAACGGAACCAAAATTGACATCGATGATCTATATACTCAGTACTGAGTAGTACTCGGCATCGACCTGTCATGTATGTATGTGCTTGACATCAATCACCAGGATGAACACAGCATTTCATGCTGTACAGCAGTGCACTAGGCACGATAGAAACGTCTTCATTAAAAAATAATCCGCAAACGTTCAGTCCACATCACCAGGAAAACCAGTGAAAACATAACGTCGAACGCAGGGGCTGTGTACATTGTATCTCTTCGAACAAAAGCTGGAGTACGAGTAGCCCAGACCAGCCAGGCAGAATTGACTCGATGAACGTCGGAATTATTGGTTAGCTCGTGAAAGAACAAGCATGCCTCTGCAAGTCCGGCCGTTCGTGGAATGTTTCCTTCTGCGGTAACTGATTATGACAATATGCAGTGATAGACACAGAGGTAAAGTACCAGAAGTTACTCCTTGCCATTTCTATGGACTACCAGAAATCACGTTCAGAATAGGGGCACACAAATCGATAGAAGAACCCAGGGAATTTCCAAGCACAGTCGAGGAATGCATGTCAAGTTCCAGAGTTAGCCGCTGGATTTCACGTCCGGAGCCCAGAGGAACAAATGAATAACAGCGAGAGTTATCTGAGCGAATTCACAGGTTGGTGGAATGATATGCAACTCCTTCGAAGAACCTTGGAACAGTACCGCAAAACACTAGAACTTGAAGGTATGGGTCTCCTTGAAAAGACAAAGCACCATAGCATTCGGCGAGTAACGGGCACTCTCAGCGTGGCCAGGATGTCTGTCTCTGAACAGCCTGGAGCGTTTCACGATGGCGACGGTGTTCACATAGTGGCTGTGGCTGAGCGGAGGAAAGAGGCTGGGCGAAGGCAAGAGGCAGTGCTACCAAAAGAGGCGACACTGGCGCGACAACCGTTGATTGACAGCCTTTCACCCAAACAAACCATTCTTCTCCTCCCGTTTGCTGCGCAGATTTCCATCTGCTGCCGTTCATACTTGCGTTCTCTAATTCTCTTACCTTTTTCGTTCCTACATAAGGTTCATTCCTTAATTCTCTAAACCCCTTCCGAAAATGGGTATCATCCGCCCAGCGACCCCTGGTTTCCTGGTGACATTAGTGGCGACTGCGCTGCTGGCAGTCGTGTCTTTCTGCGTGCCATACTTCAAATCAGTGTATTTCCTGAAGGCAAACATATCAATCGGGGGCAACAATGGATCCATAACATTTGGGACGCTAGGGTATTGCTTACAATTAGCGAACGGAACTACATGTTCGAGCCCGGCAGTCGGATATCAGCTGGGTGAGTGCATACCTTATAAACACCAGTGTCCTCTTGCTGAGGATCATTGCAGATATCAATAGTTTAGTTGGAAATGAGCTCCCCGTCGAGATTCCCCAAGTCGTTGTGAAATGGCTCACCTACTGTCTCGTTCTCCACATCGTCGCCTTGGGCCTGTCAGCCGGATCGGCCCTTTTTGGTCTCCTCGCTCACGTCCGGGAAATGTCGATGACATGCTGCAGCACCTGCGTCTCAGGTCTCGCTGCAGCGGTTGCGCTTCTTGCGTTCATATTTGACATCGCGATCTTCTTTGCCGCCAGGGCTCGCATCAACGCTGTTGGATCTGCAGAGATAGGGAATGCAACATGGTTGACATTGGCTGCATGGATCTTGTTGTTCTTCAGTGGATGCTTCTACACCCTCGGAAGGTGTTGTTATTCAAGGCGACAGCCCAGGAAAGGTCAGTGGGACAATTCGAAAGGCTCAGGTGTCGGTGGGCTTGGCGGTGGAAGTACTGCGGACCAGCTGCGTTTGGACGCTGTTAAAGCGGAAGCGGAGAGAAAGGCACGACAGAAGGACGTCGAAGTGGGTCTACCTGCATTCCACGAAATACAGCCTCTCGCAGCGCGTGTAGACGGCGACAAGGTCTACCTAGATGACGACCACGATGCATCATATGGTGGCCGGCCTGCCAACGGAGGCGGATATTCTGGCGGAGGATATGTTCAAGCTCCTGTAGGTTCTCGAGCGGTTGACGAGTATTACTCCCCCACCCGCACCAACTTCCCTCCCTCCACGTATCCCCCAGCACCTCAACAGGGCACCGGTTATGCAGTCGCTGGTTATGGGCAGAACAACACCCCCAAGCCTGCTTCACCGCCGCAGCAAAATCCCCGCAGACAGGACAGTGGCTACGCACAATCCCAATATGCACAGTCGACGTATGCTCCTTCTACGTACGCGTACAACTCCCCGACACCAGCTCCAGCCACGAACCAGTATCTCTCAACGGCACCGGGGCAATACGGAAATGACAGATATGCCAGCCCTGGCCGCGAATATGGGCATACAGCTGCTGGAACATCTTGTAAGTACTGCTCACATCTTATGATGAGATATGGCCTCACCTATAAAATGATTCAGATCATACTGCTGCCTCCCATGAACAGGAGCCCAGCAGTTATTCCGCTTATGATCCTTACGAATCTCATCAACCGACCAATAACGCTGCGTATAATAACTTCAACAACAATAGCCTTCTCACAAGCCCCCCTATACCTTCGACTTCCTACCCCACCAACCAATACTACCCTACGCAGCCGTCGCAAGTGCAGTCCCAGCCTGAGCGTAGCTATACGCTAGGAGGCGATCGGTATACAGGCAATGGTTATGGCCAGAACTCGTTGCCACCCTTGGCAGAACACGAAGGGTCGTACTTTCCTCAGTCAACGACTACGCCTCCAGCACCCATAAACACCAACACGGGCTACGTCGTGCCTCCCCAAACGAGTCCTGTCAAGGGGCCCAGATCTCAGACTCAGCTCACTGTCCGCAATGAAGTCGACGATTCACCACCAGACTACGACGCTGGCTCGTCGAACATTCAAGGCGCATGGGGCAAACGGTAACGGAAGGTAATGACTGCGGCCTAGAGTTATTGCCTTCCTGTTTTCGGAATGGACATCTGCCACTTTTTGTGTTATTTATCTATTTATTGTGCCATGGACACCATCTGTTATACCTGGCGATTGGCTACCAGCGGGGGCGTACCCCTTCTTCACTTGTTTGCATATGATACATGCATACTTGCTACATCAAGGATACCCTATCTGTTCTTTACACTGTTATTCTCTTGTAGGAAATAGGAAACAGTCAATTAGACCTGTGCTCGGGATGTATCGGTGCGTGCTGATAGTCGATGGAGGAGATCGAGGGCTTGTCGCGTTCGCCGAGCGAGTCTCAGCAATTGTAAATTCTCGATTACTCCGATCTTCTTTCTTAAATACTCCGTACATGGAGCAAACGACGTCGGTGTGTTATTCAGTCGGATAATCAATACGCCATCGAAGATGAGGGTAGCCCCATCCCGTAAATTTTACAAGCCAACTTTGAGACAAATTTAACATCCATATATTCCTGTCGGGATTCCTTCTTTTGGTCACAACTCTTCAGGTCACAACTCTTCACGGTATGCTGGCGGGCCTACACTGGGAGGCTTCTCAGCAAGGAATAGCGACAGGAAATCGTGTACGAAATCTGCTGCCGCAATCCCAGTAATGTCGGCTGGATATATGCATCGATCAGCCATTGTCGAAGGTCATGGTCGTTGGGTAAAACCTACCACTATCATATGCAGGAGCAACCTCGACGATATCGGCACCGCTGGATTGGAAGTGATTCAGTAAGATGAAAGGGGGGGAGAAACTAAAGGTAACGAACACGAAATTTAGCCCTACTAGTCCTCTGAGAATGCGTTTGAGTTCTCGAGTCGTCCATCCTCCAGGCTCAGGTGTTCCAGCTGGGAGGCAATATGACACGTTTAGACAGGAATGATGTCTCGTAGAAGAAGAGTCACCCACTAGCTGGTGCGAGACCTGGGTCAATAACGTCAATATCAAGGCTATACATCTAAAATCAGCATTTTCTACAGCATGGGCCGAATTCAAAACCTGCCTAAGGTAAACCGGGGTATCTCCAACGCGCTGTCGGATTCGGCGGACGATTTCCGGGATACCAAGGTCGTCGATGTCATCCGCAGTTACTAACTGGAACCCAACGGACTCGTCGTTCTCGATATCTGCCAGACCCTAGAAACATTGTAAACCTCAGCTTGTTTGACAAGGCGTTGACTCAAACCTCAAGTTTACAGCGTATCCCAGCATGAATGCTTTGGTTCGAGATCAAGCCTTCTTCCTTTGCGAGGTAGAAGAATGTCCCGTGGGTTACACGAGACTGGTCCGTCGTTTGACCTGGATAACGCGTCTTTGGCTCCCAAGTATCCTGTGCAGCGTCAATAACGATGCCGAGTTTATTCAAAAGATCCGTACCAGATGTGCATCAAAGTGGATAACTGAGATTGGGCCGTAGACTTTGTGTAAGGAGCGTAGAATTGGCCAAACCTACAACTGTCGTTTGGGAAATGCTTTCATCCGCACTTCAGAGACGCACAATGGTATGATCTCCACCGAGACTAGATACACACGCAGCCGCGTCAGCTTCGAGTACCCTCAAGAGATGTCGATGACTGACGTGACGATTCGCGGGTGTTCTATGCCATCCTTTGAGATCAGACGCGTAATGTCTCGCTCTCCCATTCCCTCCGCGGAAGGCCTGTCCAACAACGTAGAATATGCGACTTCTATCTGGTCGACAGCAAGCGCATTGTCGAATGGGCTAATTGGGACCTACATATACTGGTTATCTTCGAAGTCACCATGCAACGAAACGATGGGACTCCTCACGTCACCACAGTCCAAGATCTTCACACCCTGGTTGAACGGGCTATTTCCCCAGGACATAGTATAGCCGTTCGTTGCACGTTGTCTCCGACTCCCAGAACGAATGGCGAATGGTCCAAACCGGGCTCTGGAGGGATTGTTAACGAGCTTAGTAGCTCACTTATGGTACGGGACCGGAAAGCTCACCCAGGCCTGTACGAAACTCCGGTATCGAATGGCATCCCGAGAACTGCGATGTCGAATTTTGTCGCTTCATTTTCCAAGCAGCGAGTGTATGGGAGGTGGGAGAAAGAGAGCAGTCCGGAAAATGGCTGATCGCTCTGGGGACCATACTTTTCTGTCCAAGTCACTTTTTTATCCCATTCCAACGGAATTTGAGTGTCGCGCGCCGACGCGAATTGGGCAAAGAGTGCTACCACCACAAAGGAGTTCAAAGAGAGTTTCATTGTCACGAGCGATAGCGATGTGGGACTCTTGGAAGATATAATATACATGTGGACATCATCACTTCAGGAGATACGAGATAACACGGAAGGTATCATAGCCGGCCCCCCGTCGTAAAATAAGAATGAGAATAGAACTTCGATCACAAGACATGGCGTGGAGAGCATGAATTCAACGACATCATGTCCCTGTCCTGGCATCGACTTTCCTCAAGGAAACCACTTTCCAACGTCTCCTGTTACGAGCTTTCTCTCTCAGAGGCTCGTCTCCCGTTCCAGCTGTAACCATTCTCACTTTCCTTCCAGGATCTTGAGAATCATCAACCTCCGCCTCTTCCCCACGTTCTTCCTCGATAACTTCATGCTCGTCCAGATCAATAGCACCGTTGAAGACTTCCTCCGGCGTCGCTTGAGTCACTGGGCTCCGGCCTGAAAGGAATGACAAGGGAGTGGAGATGGCAGAGGAGAGGAAGGCTGCGGCATCGTCGATGATAGTCTTTGGCTTTCGTAAAGGAATGGAGGTTAGGACATAAGACTTGCTCTTCCAGGCATCAGAGCCACTCCCGGGAGGCGGGTAGGTGGGGTCATAAGTGAAGTTCACCGAGATTTCGCCAGTCTCAGCGGAGTAAGAGAACGTTGGGAGTGGATGAGCGTATGAATTTGGGAATGGGTATGATATTGGTCGTCTGTGGCGCAGAACTAGTTTGTCACCTAGGTGAAGGATGAGTACTGAGTACTAGGCTGCGGGGTCTTCGACATTTCAAGTCTCCATACCTTCGATATCTATGGCATGTCCAGACGCCCTGGAACACAAGGCTCCCGATGCATCAATGAAGAACACCTGTATTATGCTAGTCAGCGTCTCAAGCGATCCTACCTGGCAAGAAGACGAGCCTGATTATTAGCGTCAGGATTCCTCCTAGCTGGGAGATGGATGGGGTCAACAATTGTGCTCATAATCAATGCTTGCTATTCACGAGACAGAAACGCACTTTCAACTAGCGAGGTCTCTTTCTCTGGCCACAGTATGACCTCCGTACCATCCTCAATATCGTCGTCAAATACATCCAAGACCCGGTCGCTGGCTACTGAGCGTATTGTGAAATAACCCGCAGGGAAGCCGTACGTTTGGACGTTGCCTGTCATACCGAGTTGAGTTCAAGGCACGATGACAGGAACAGGGGTGTGTAGTGATTCAAATCAAGTCCCGCAGCCCATCTGCCATTTACGGTAGAAATCCAAATGAGTTTGTATACAGCATCTATGTAACAGTCTCTAACATGTAAGGAAACTGTACCGTAACTTTAAGGACATTCCATTTGCTTCTCAACGGATGCCAGAGCTAGATCACCGCCAACCAGTTCGCGATTGCCTCCAAGGTTTCTGTCCTTTCAGGCTCATGCCACTCAAGAACGAGGAAATCATGGACGGCATCTTTAGCCTCATAATAATAGAGGTCCTTCCCAAGATCCTTGGCCATCCTATCTCTGAGGGTGATGATTTGGTCATACAAGATCTCTGCACCCCCAGCTACGATGCAGGTTCTTGGGAAACCTTTGAAGTCGACAATCATAGCAGCGTTCAGGCTGGCAGGGGATATATATGGGTTATGCACAAGTATTCCTCCACCGAGTGGGCCCGTGAACGCGACTCGCGCATAATCAATCTCGTTTCGACTGGGATGCAAATAGTCGGATGGGATGCTTTCGAACATGGACCCTCCAGGTATGTCATGGGAGGTGCTCATATCGGCCCAAGGCGAAAGGAGGATGAGGGAGCCGGGCGGGGCAGGCATTCTGAGCTCTGGCGTGTCCTTGTACTCTACAAGATAGCGTGTGAGGGCGTGGGCGAGATTCGCCCCAGCCGAATCGCCCACAATCACGATATCGGTAGGCGAGAACCCGACCACGTTCACCAGGTAATTATAGCCAGCAAGGGCATCCAGTAAAGCGGCAGGGAACGGGTTGGCAACCTTGAAAGGACTGGCGGAAGAGAGCCGATATTCGATAGAGAAGGACCGGTGGATGGAATCTACGTGCTTGACGATGCCACGGGGGATGGCAGCTGTTAGATCTGTGGGATGGGCAGAGAGGCGAACGTAGGCACCGCCATGAAGATGGTAGAGGACTTTTTCGCCAGGCGCAGGAGGCGCACCAACCTCAATTGTAGAGCCTTGCTCGTGCATCCAGTAGCCAGGGATGCGTATAGCTTCCACTGATGTAGCGAACATCCAGGACTTCAGCCTGCCTGTGACAAGTTGAGGAGCAGGCTCAACCCAGATTCCATTGACATCGACGCCGCCGGTGATGGCAAGGTGGTCTGGATGCTGTGAAATTGGCCCTATACTGTAAACACCATGATATTAGTTCAAAATATTCACAAGTGGTATGTAATGCACTGTATGCACCTGGTCGCCATCTGCATGGAATGGCCAAGGAGCTTCACCAGAACACTACGTTTCAGGCTCCAGGACTTCTTTGGGCGCCTATATAACCCACATCTTTAGGACAACAATCACCACCGAGAATTATGACACGTCTCTCACTTCCAAATGGCGAGTAGCACCCAGAGAGGGACACGTAGAAGGAGAGTGGACATAGCCTGGTATGTTAAGTACATGCCTTTGAGAGGTTGGTACCGAAATGTGTAAGCCATGGTGGCTACAGTCCTAGGAAATGGTCCAACGATGAACGTCGAAGTATAAGCTGTGTATAGCTAGTGCTTCCAACATGGTGATGGTTCGCACACCTCAGGGCCGAGTTTGCCCCGAATGGGAAGGCAGAACGCGTTGTGGGTCACATGTGGGGTACGCGTGCTTGAACTTCATACTCCGGTCCATTGGTGGTCCATGTTTGCGCACCGTGCACCATAGTTCTTAGCGAGTGAACTGTGAAGAGTCCATCATGCGCGTGTACCCAGAGTAGGCCAAGGGGATATACAAGCTGGTACAACAACAGATATAATGTACAACTACAATCGCGTGAATAACCAATATTTACCTAGTCATCTTCGTCATCGTCGTCGCCATCCGCAAACGCCCCAGGAACGTATTGCGCCCGGCTGCGTAACCTCGCTGAACGCCGTCTGCCTGCCAGCTCGGCTGACTCCTGCTTGTCTTTCTCGACCCAGTCTTCCAAGGCACCAGGCATCTTCAACAAACCTTTCCACTCATGACGTGCAACAATGCTTCCGCCGCGGCCGCTTTCCCATCCTGCACTCATTATAACAGGTTCCTACAAGATTGCTATTATAAGCGTGCAGAGGATCTTCACAGCGATGACATACCTGTGAATGCCAGCTGACATCACGCACACACACATTGGAGCGGTGACCCCTGGTAGCGCGTGATTCAGGTTCAGAAGGGTCATGAACCATAGGAAGTGTATTTGCGCGGTCCAGGATCTGAACGACTCTACCATCCAATGACCAAATCTACAGCAAGTTAGATACGAGATGACAAGGAACTGGTTTTTACATACATGTATTTTGCCGTCCGCCGATCCAGAGTACAAGTACTGGGCACCTGTGGTTTCCATGGGACTGAAATGGCATCGGATCAGCGTGCGCAAAACAGAGTGACCACGATATGTCATGACGCTGCAGTCCAGTGGGTGGGCTAGGACCTTGGGTCTCGGGTAATGAGGATATCTACTTACTTCAGTCGTCAGTTAGAAGTACGACTAGAACACCAATCAACAAACCGATAGTCAAAGTTATCCACCCCATAGCTCCTTGTTTCGACGGCTTCGAATTCTTGACTGCTGCGCATTTTACGCAGATCCCAGAGACGCATGGCCTGATCCTTTCCATTCGAGATGATATAGCGACCATCTCCTTTAGCCGATACATATGTTATGCCCTCGGTATGTCCTATGAGCACACCAGATGGCTTTGGAGAAGCACCCAACGACCGCCGATCCCTGAGGAAGATTCAGATGCAGATCTCACTGGGCTATTTAACACACATACCAGACTTTAATAAAGGTATCGTCTGAAGCACTGACAAGAACATTTCCTGATGAGGTATCAGCCCAACAGCAGCTATTAACATCATCATTGTGTGCGGATATTTTCACGGTCCTCCGATTCGCAAGCAGATCATAAACTGCGAATCTTTGAGCAAAAAATCAATAAAATTCAGCAAAACGCACCAAAAATCTTTCCGCTTCCTCCAGCCACGACTTCGTTGCCGTCAGCAGAGAACCGACAGCTCCAGATACCGAAACTTTCGCCGTAGCCCCAAACATTGGAAGCACGGCTTGGCGGATCAGCGAAGGGAATCGGTATTTGTACAGGTGAACTGTCACGAGTACTTGTCATATACACCGTTGGCGTCTGAAATACTTCAATGCCCACGAACTCCAGTGTCTAAAGTAAAGGACCTACGATCGAGGAGTAAATCATCCTGAGGACGACGCGTGAGATTCCACAACCTCTTGACGCCGGTGTCAATGACTGACCTCTCGTTATCAGGCGAAAGATTGGCATCTGTTATTGTCCAACGACCTGGATGGCCTTGGATTGTTTTCATGACTTTCATGTTGGTCTGCAAACTGGCATCAGAGGTAGGTCTATGGAGCCCCGTCCGGCCTTTGAGTGGAGGCGCGGTCGTATCGAAAATATGAAGACGGAAGTCTATGGCACGATGAATCAGAGAAACGAATGTTACTGGGATCGTCTTTGTCACCTTGGGAGCAGGTGTAGTAGAATGATGAATCTGAAGGATTGACTGTTAATCGAATAATCGAGTTGCAGTCTCAGCCATCTCACCAGCCGAGAACTGTCCTGTATAGATATTAGCGTCGTAAGCAGCGACAGCTGTGCCATTTGAGTTGGGTACGAGGTTCTAAGTAGATCATAAGTAACGGCGGTAAAGGTTTGTGTGGATTTGCCGCACGTGGGTGTAATCCTCCTTATAGGTTGTAGGTTGACATCGTCTCGTACGATTAAGGAGGAACTTTGCGATGTTTGTATTCTGGCGCTGCGATCCCGATTTATTCGCAACTCTGCCGAAGTCACCACTGTTCAGCAGCTCGACGCCGGCCTCCTGCGGTTCGGCAACTTCTTTAAACCACTTGTGATGCGCAGTGGAGCGAAATGAGTTGTAGTATTCATCCTCATCGTCTTGGTTTTCGTCATCCTCTTCCATTTCATCTTCATCGTCATCGACAGCAAACATACGGGCACTGTGACCACCACCAACAGCACCAACGCTGCCGAGCAGACGACGGAGGTCTTGTATGGTGACGCCAGAAAAACTAACAGTTCGGGAGGCACCGCGATTAGCCTGAGGGCCTCCACCCGATTGCAAGGTGAACAAACCTGATGGTCACTCGGTCATTAATACCAGGAAGACCTACCCCGGATAAGGAAACACGCACTGTTCAGGATGTCTTGCACCGAAGCATCCCCGCTACTAGAGCCAGAGTCAATGCGCGGCTGCTCGTCGTCATCGTCGTCGTCCTCAGCCCGCATGTCCCAGTCGTTCTGCATTGGTGGTTAGTGTGAGAAGGGGTGCTGAAGTGCTGACCCAGCAAGCTGGACGGCATCCAATGTCCCCGAAGTGATCGATCGCCAGATGTCAGTGCAGCATGGTGCAGCCAAGCACGAACAAATAACGACTTTCATCCTCCCAAATTCTTGCAACTCACCCGTGTTCGCTCTCGCCATGGCACACGCTCTCCGTATCAACGCGGACGAAATAAACTGTCTCATTTACGCCTACCTTCAAGATTCCGGTATACTTCTCCGCGTTTCCCCCAGTATGAGTTGACCTGATTCGGTTCCAGGCTTCGTCCACTCCGCGTTCGCCATTCGAATGGAAGGACAGCTCGATCGCTCTCCACATTCCTCTAAACACATTCCGCGTGGAGAACTCATTGACCTCCTAAGCAAAGCGCTACTCTATCTCGAGGTCGAATATCACTGGAAAGGCGACAAGATGACGAATACCTGCAAGGCCGGCTTCTCGTTACTTGAACCGCATGCCTGTTCACTAGAACCTCCCAGTCAAGCTGTTCTACAGTATGGAAATATACCTCCGGCGATTCATGACATATCCATGGTCACCGCGCCCGCGAATGGCTTGGTTCTCGACTCAGTCGCAAAACGTAAAACGTCGCCTACCAC
The DNA here is from genome assembly GCA_013433165.1 of Hypsizygus marmoreus. NCBI lineage: Eukaryota > Fungi > Basidiomycota > Agaricomycetes > Agaricales > Lyophyllaceae > Hypsizygus > Hypsizygus marmoreus. Next base: position 3,398,705 of record CM024086.1, read on the forward strand.
GGCCCCCAATGAAGGTCCCGCTGAGAAACGCACGAAGAGGGACTCGGAAGATATGGACTTGGACTCGTCATCAGAATGTAAGTGTAATTGAGTGGTCTGATTTCCTTTGACGTCAATTGTACCACAGCATCAAAGATGAAAGCTGGTCCCGCTGAAGCGGATAATTCGATGAACGGCGTGTTAGAACCGATACCCAAGAAACCATCAAAGTCTAAACCTCGTTTACAAGGCCCTGCAGACGATGTAACAAATCCGGAAGCTATCCTTCTTCTCCCTGGTCACCGAACAGAGGTATGTAGATTCGTCGGTTCTTCAGATGCAGAGCTTCATATGCTACATCGTTTTAGGTATTCGTTTGTGCGTTCAATCCCGTAAAGCCAGAGCAACTGGCAACAGGGTGCGTATCTTTCTTATTTTCGGCGTTGCACGCGTCCACTCACAACGTTATTTCACAGCTCCAAAGATGCTGTCGTAATTCTATGGAGTCTGCCGAAGAATCCCCCGGGCCCCGATAACTTTTCAATTGAGCTTGCTCGACCTCATGTGCTCGACTATTTCGCAAAGCCTGAGGCAGGGGATCTCACCGCTCTGCACTGGAATTCGGAGGGCACACTTGTAGCTATTGGCTCTTATGACTCTGTCCTCCGAGTCTGTACATCAGATGGCAAGATGTACTTGTCGCACCCCCAACATCAGGTATCTGATCTTCTTTCTGTTGCCTCTTGAAGTTCTCACTGTTCTTTCCATTGAGCAGGGACCCATATTTGCGACGCGGTTCTCGAAGTCAGGTAAATGGCTGTTGACTGCCAGTCTTGATGGTACAGCATGTCTATGGGACGTCAAGGAAAAGCGTGTACATCGGCAATACCGATGTCACACAGGTAATTGGCGTATACTGAATTTGCTGCGGCTGCTACTGATGCCTGGACTTTCAGACTGCTGCTTAGACGTGGATTGGCTCGACGAAAACACATTCGTGACATGTGGTGCAGACCAACTCATACACATAATGCGCGTGGATACACCAAACCCACTCAAAACACTAACGTATGTCTGTCCATACCTTCCAGGTGAACAATTGACTAAATCCTAGACGCAGCGGACATATGAATGAGATCAATCAGATAAAATGCAATCCCGCTGGCACACGGCTAGCATCATGCTCCGATGACATGACTGCACGCGTTTGGAACGTTCAAGGCATCGTCAATCCCACGGATGATATCCCTGGACTAGTCGCTTCTGATGCTGTTATTGTGTTGGAAGGGCACAAGCACTCCGTCAGCACGATTGCATGGTGCCCTGATCGTAACCTCGGCCCACATCCCCTCATCGCAACGTAAGTTACTACCTTCCCACTCCGTGATGAACTATGTAGACGATGTGTGTGCTCTAGGTCCTCATTTGACGGGACAGCCCGTTTGTGGGATTCGGTGACCGGAGAATGTTTAAAGACATTCGCAGATCACAAGCGGCCTGTGTATGCTTTGGCATTTAGTCCAGACGGAAGTTGGCTAGCCACAGGTAGTGGCGATGGCTGGTTGCATATATACGATGTCTTGGTATGTTGATATCTTGACCATTCGATTTTGTTTGTTCACTCTTTCCCCCTTCCCATAGGCCCAGGAAAAGAGGTGGTCATGGTTTGCTGGGGCTGAGAAACCCGGGGTTTTCGAAATTGACTGGCAGGTGCATGAGGGAATAAATCGCATCGCGTTGGCGCTCGAATGCCGACTGGTGGCAGTCATTGATGTTACCAAGATTGCAGTGTTGAACGGAGGCGCACCACGAAGGAGTGGAACCAAGCCAATGCATGTTAGTTAGGCTGGGACGTGTATACTCGAGTACATATTATGGTCTATCTTATAATATTCTTATTCACCGTGCTTGATGGTTTGGCGAGCCGCTGAATGGATCTCTCGTCAACAAGTCCTGTACACGCGGATACGCAGTCGGACAGCCGTGCCACACTCGTATTAGCCTCCACAAGCCGGAAGCACATTTCCCCACACTGTTTGGATTTATTTGTCAACGGCATGGTAGCATGACGCAAGGGCTCCGGCCAAGTCGGCAGATCGGATATTTCAACAACATCACTCAGTCGCCAACGTCTTGCCTTTTGTTTCCTTCCCTGTATCTCCACCATGTTTCGTCTAGGAACTCTGCGTCCTCTTCTCGAATCAACCTCCCTACGCGTCTCGACCAGGCCCACATTCTCAGCCCGAGGGTTCAGCAGCTTCAGGCAGAATGGCTTTGGAACTTCCCAGAAACGTTCCAACGTATGGATACCTGGAACGTTTGCGAAGAGCTCGAGGTCTTATATGACGGAGCGGCCCATTGTGCAACAGGCACAGGGTATCTCATGGCAGCGTCTGGCTGTGACTGTGGTGCGTGGCTGCTATTTCTTGAGAGGTGATCATGAAGTTGATAAAGGTACGATAGGCTGGTGTAGCTGGAACCGTGGTTGTTCTCAATGGTGTATTCAACCGCGAGACACGAGATGCCCTCTCCTTGGCAGAGAGATCATATCTCCACAGCACCTTCCAGTACACTGGTGGTGGGCTGGTCCTTACCGCGCTCGCAGCCCGATCTATGTTCAAATCTGGAATTGCATTCAGGATAATGGCTGCCAATCCTTGTTCGTAGTAATCTACATTATCTTCATACTTATTGAGTATCATTGCTGATGCCCTTTCCATCAAGGGGTTGTGCTTGGAGTCAGTCTTGTTGGAGGCATCGGGTCTATGATGGGTGTCTTCTATACACCTCCAGAAAGGCCCGTCCAGAAGCACCTGTTTTGGCTAGTATGTCACCTCTCCATCACATACAACATAGATGACTGAATTTTCCTGCGACAGGCCTTCAACGCGTGTCAAGCGGCTACACTTAGCCCTCTGTTCTTCTTCCACCCTGCCATTCTTTCTCGAGCTGCACTATACACGTGCGGAGTCGTAGGAGCAATCTCTTATGTTGGTGCCACAGCGACGTAAGTGTAGTGTCCACGTATTATTCCCTGCTCGATGGTTGACTCCGACCTATACAGAAACGACAAATATCTTAATCTGGGTGCTCCTCTCCTGGCTGGTGTGACCGTCGTCGCCTTGAGCTCCCTTGCGCCAATGGCTCTCCCTCTGGGATTGCGTGGACTCGCCATCACAGAAGCCATTTCTCTCTATGGCGGTTTGGCTGTCTTTGGTGGATTTGTGCTCTACGAGTTAGTTTCCTGTCCTCTTTGACTTCCCAATCGCACTCAAGCTGACTTCTTTTCTATTTACAGTACTCAAAAGATTCTGCAGCATGCCCGTCTCGTGGAACAGGGTCTCAAGAAAGCGGATCCTGTGACGGAAGCTATCAGTTTGCAGTTGGACATGATCAACATCTTGTGAGTTCCCTTCCTGTCCATGTCGTGCATTATCGCCTAACATCGTCAATTGCTAGCATTCGTCTTGTCCAAATTCTTGCTATGAACCAGAAGAAGAAATAGGCGCCACGGGTGATTTGCCAAGCATAACTCTTAATGTAATATCTTACCATTCAACCCCCGTACTCTCACTCCATCCAACTTGTATCAAAAACCAATGTAGCCTTGTCTGGATAATATATGAAATAATGGAGAACAGACAGTCTACTCACATGGAGGAACCTCTACAAATACATGCAGGGAAGGTATCTCAAATAGTCACGACCTTCCCAAGGCCCTCCAGAGTCTTGACGAACCCACCAGGGTCGATGATGTCTGTCCCGCCATATGTAACCTTCTTTCCCGTCCGATTTGCCCACTCCTCCAGGTTCCCATACTCGACGTACCCTGCACCTCCAACCATGAACACGATGCCCTCCGCGAATGCCATTCTCCTGCCCTTGCTCACACCACTACTTCCCGCTCCACCAGGAAGGCCCACGTTTGCGTGGCGGGCTGCACGCGGATCGAGGAAGATATATTCATCTGTTTCCGCAAGAGACTGATTGGATGCAGCGGACGAGTCCATAAGTGCTTCTGTCAGTCGGGTGACGGGAAGCAGTTTGTTTGTTGGAAGGAAGTTCTTCACGCCAGAGATCAGGTTTTCAAGGCCGCCTTCTTTAAGGCGGTCTGTTAGCTGTCATCGATAACAGAATCTCGTTGTTAAACGATAAAGCTTTAAAAAGGCAAATATGACATACCCTATTGCCCAATGCACTGAACCCTTTGAACAGCTCGCCACCCTGGCCAGCCACCCCTCCTAAATTTGGGGTCGCAATTCCACTTGCAGTGCTTGTCGACATAGTCATCCGAGATATCTCCCTCGTTCGTCGGACATAATCAAATGCAGACACGTCCGCGCCAGCGGATTTGAGCTCCTTTTCCAGCTCGTTGATGTCCTCCTTCGTTATGACGTTGTCTGGAGAGGATAGATAGAAAACGAGGACGAGACGGAGTTTATCAAGCGCTGTGAATGCGCCGTCTGGTCTGGTGGCGCGGAGTGTTTCGAGTATCGAAGCTACAGTCTATGCCAGATATAAGCATCTCAGAACAGCCTGCTTGCTAGAGGAGTTGTATTACCTGTTTATTGATAGCCTCTTCTGTACTGAACAGTTCATCAAGCCCGCGCTTCTTGATGTTCTCTAGAAGGGCGCTGGCGATATTCATGTGGGTGTCGAGCGTCGCCTTTCGAGCTGTCAGTTCCGGTAGCTGCGTTATCGCAGTTTTTAGATGTGCAGCATTCGTAGAAAGGTCCCTGAAGGAGTAGAATTCCGTCAGTATCAAGAGATATGAAAACACAACAACAACAAAACAGACAATTGTGAAATGTCGTTGACGTTGCTGACTCCAGTGATCCTCGTGATCTCTGCTGCATCCTGCTTGTATTTGTTCAATTCCACATCGATTTCCTCTGCCACTTGCGGGAAAGGGTTGGCTGCATTTCGAGCCCAGAAAAAGTCTTTCGAATCGAGATCATATTCTTTTCTGGGCGTATCTTTCGACGTGACGATAACGCGATTGAGCTTGATTTCCAGACAGTCGGAGACGAGGGCTTGGTATGTCCATCCATGTGAGAGGACAGAGACAAGATCCACGTTCCGGTCAAGGATGAGGAGGACTGATAAGATTGGTCAACAGAATAAATATGGGAGAACAAAGTAGGTCATACGAGGACGTTGCAAATTCGAGAGACCTGTTGAATCCTGCGCAAAAAAGGAAGACGAGGACGGGCCACCATGCGATCGAGATGCTGTGAGGATGGCGTCTCTTATCTTGGTTTCAAGCTTCTTGGCAATCATCTCTGCAGCGTTCCCACGCGGTGCGCGGATGAATGGGACATGTCCTGTTGAATGCCGTGTCAATTAGGGAAGGTCTGCGAGAACGAGAGCTTTCACAAACCCAATGTGGCGACAACGCTAAACAGACCGCTTGCTACACGTTCGATTTCTTGCTCGATCTGCTGGTCTGTGGAAGAGGGAGAATTAAGGATGGTATAGGTAGAATGGGGGATATTAAGTGCCGCTGGGGTAGAAGGTGTGGAAAGTTGGACTGGTAGCGGTGGTGGCGGTGAAAGGAGTGAGAAAAGTGACGGAGAAGGCGCGATGAATGAAAGATACTGGTCCAGAACCTATCTCAGTACAACGGTAAGTTAGAGAATCAAATAGCAGAAGTAGATGGCGGACGAACTTGTTCTACGAGTTCCCCAGTACCGTCTTGCGCAACAGAAGCGGCAAGCTCTTCCAACAGAGCGCGCGGAAGTGGTTCCACAAAGTTGAGATGGAACGATTCATAAAGGGATTTTTGTAGGTCCTCCGCTATTCGTCGTATGTTGGCGAGCGTTGGTGAGACGAAATAGACAGCTGGCACATCGGGAAGTGGTGGTCGGATCGAATGTAGTTGCCTGTAGAAGTATGGATATTAGCTCTATACTATAACTAGGATTGGTCAAGTTCGGTGCATACACGTGAAGAGTCACGCCAACATCCCGGAGGTCCTGTACGCGTAGCACAGTCGCGAGAACGTCTTTCGTCTGCTGATCAAGGACAAGGATCTTCCAAACGGGAGGACCCGTAGGCTGAGGAGTCTTGGTACCTGCGCCACCTTTTCCGGTACGACCAGGAGTGGTGCTTGTCTCTGGTGGGTTGTTCAAATTGAGCAAGGCAAGCAACGCTTCTGTCTGGGCATTCTGTAGCGTTGGTGACGCTATTGTGGCCTAGAAACTGACATGAGAAACGATTCCTGATCATAGCTTGGGTACCAACCTGTCTCGTTAAGCTTGTCATTGCAGGCAATGCCTCGCAGTAAACAACGAAGAAACGGACACTGGGATACGGAATTGGAATTGCAGCTCAATTCACCGAACACGTTGCTCTCCTGGCGCGAGCACGTGATGTTATCGCGTTGCCCAATTCGGGAATGGACTGCACTTGGCTCTGGAGTCTGCTCCTGTATGCTCCTGTCACAAATAAATTGCTAAGGCCAAGTCTGAACCACCAGCATCACCCGTCGCCATGCAGCCCAAATTTATCCTGGCCCGCTATTGGCTGCAACTCGAAGCGACCTTTGCCCTGCATCAAATTCAGAAAACATCACTCTTCTTCGCGACGTCAGGCAACATCGCAATCCTTGCTCAGCGCTGCGGTGCGAAAGTGCCGGCATTGCTCCACATATATAACAGCCATTCGTGGAACTCGATGCCCTACCTTTCCCCTCCACTTCCTCTGTGAGTTTTACGCGACGTTCCTCGTTTCTGGCCCTCACTTGTGAGAACAGATTTCAGAAACATCGATGGGCTGCATACCAAGCAAGCAGGAAGTACTGGAAGCTGAGGGGTCTGCTCCAACCACAGAGAAATCATTAACGCCGCTGAAACTCAAGACGAAAAACTTGAATTCAGCGGAAGTCCCGTCACCTGCACCAACGTCGGCCCCACCATGGGTTGGAGGGCACAGGCTATTGGTTGTGGAGAAAAATGGGGATATTCAGCTGAATTCACCATCTTCCTGAGAAAGTACAAATGCCCATCACTTCGGTCATCTGGTTCATTCAGTCATCGTCATTCCGTGGTCATTCCATCAGGTGGCAGTTTGGCGGCAGTCGTGATCGTTGTGATGGAGTTTATTGGCGTGCTTTGTTCTCTCTTTTTTTACTTACTCGCACTTGTAACAGTTTGCAATTGCAATGGGTCCTTATCTGAAATTGGAGCTGTTTCCTGGGAGACCCACGAAGGCCTTCGGAGGGTGTCGAAATAAATAATTACCTGTCGCTCCGCGCTGATATCGTTCATAATATTGCATACATAGGAGGCTCGATATACAGGCGGCTCTACAGCCCGACCCAAGCTTGACTCTCCCTATTTATCTGCCTTGAAGAGCTGTCACCGGTCAGATATTAGCGTTTAAAGACCGCGAATTACCGTAAAAGGCAGGTGAGTTCTTTTGGTTCAAAACTTCATGGACGGCCTGAAGCTACTCTGATCGCTGTGGCCACAGTTCCACTCCTACCTATACCCTGCCCGCCGTGGGCTTTTACGACCGCAAATGACGAGCGTGATGCTTGCTTCACAAGCATACTCACTTATTCTAATACGACCACGACGACCACACGATCAGTGGACTTCACCAGGACCATCTAACACTATACCCACGAACAATGGATCTGATCTAACATCTTCTCCTGCGAATACCCAGCCCCAGGACTCTCCGTCAAAGACTATAACTTCTAATGGAAACTCACAGTCGACCCTTCGCACGCCTACGACCTTCACCAATACCCTGCCGGTGGACACTACCACACAACCCACTACTACATTCACGTCAATTTCTGAATCTACTCTAACACTAACACCAAGTGAAAGCTCAGCATCTATCTCGAGTTCCATAATACCCTCAGGTTCACCATCAATTTCTCCTTCACCATCAGGCTCTGCGATACTCAGCACAATAACTCCCACACCAGAGTCTGGTATCAATACTCGGTCCATATGTATTGGCACAGGCCTAGATGCATCCTCTGAAGGACTGCTGGCTTCCGTGATTCTACCAAGTGCAATTGGACTGGTGTTATGGGTAGGTAACTGGACAGAACCTTGCCTTCAGAAGACTGATGCTTCTTTATCCAGTTATTGTTCGCTATCGTGCGCCCGCGTTTTCGGCAAATTTATGGTTTGAGGGAATGGTTTATCCAACAAGAGTGAGTTCTACGAACTTCCATATATCTGCTCTGTTAAATTTCACTTCAGTCTGCGACCCAAGCCATTAGGACCATCCTTCTTCGCGTTCCTCTTCCCTCACGTCCCCCTTGTCCCCTCTATTCCCTCAGATGTTTCCAATGCAGGACGTTCTGCTGCACAGGACGCAGAGCTGTTTCCATCTGACGAACAACTCAACCAACGTGCCCTCTGGATAAGCCTCCTCATTGTTCTTGGGTGGACCTTCCTCGGACTTGCTGGCGCTCTTCCCCTGTACCTTGTGACCACGCCGTGTCTAGCCCAATCAGCTCCTCCTGCCGTTTTTGGAGGCGCATATTCTACGCTTCAAGATCTGAGTTTAATGCGTCTATTACAGCTATTCGATAATGGGGACATCTCTACATCCAATTTGGCCAAAATACAAGCTCGGGCAGCTGACGCGGATCCGCAGAATGCTCGCGTGAGAGTTATTGTTCTGACTGCGTTGACGCTGGGTCTCGGAGTCCTCCCTGCCTTGTGGAAAATCACTCGGGAGCTCGGTAACTTGATTGTGCATCGCAAGAACTTTACAGAGGTTCTATGTGAAGGCAAGGAGCTCGGATGGCTGAGTGCTACCAAGGCGCCTGGATTCATAGGATGGGGAGAGAAACGATTGAAAGACTTCATTTTAAAGGCTGGTCTGAGCCTTTCAATGGACCCTCGCGACAGTAGGAACGGGGTCAGGGCAAGAAATGGGGAACGACGGACACAGAACAGAACAGAGGAGCGGCAACCATTGACTCGTGCTGAGGAGGCTACCGTAGAGGTGGACATCCAAAGCTTGTTTTCTATCGGGTGAGCGGTGTTGTCTGTTGAAGTGCGCGAGGAAATTAAAGGTTTTCACTCTAGTGATACACAAGCTCTTGCCCTTCTCATCGACGAACGGGATGAAATATTAGAAAATCTGGAAATTGCAGAGACGAGATATATCAGTTCATTCCGAATAACAACGCCTGACCCGTCTATCGCGGACTATGAACCCACACCACGCGCTGACGGAGATCGCCCTTATATTAGTCGACCTCTACCTCTTGGACAGAATAGTACTGGGGTACGTTTCTTCCTGCTGAGCTTGCCCGCCATCTGACATTGAAAGCAGCGTGGTCGAAGAAGACGTGCAAATCCTGCTTTTGCTGCATCCTCTCTGGCTCCGACATCTTTCGTAGCCCCTTCCCAGTACTACAAACTTCGCTCAGTGCAGGGCGTGAGCGGTGGCAGATTCGCGGACTCGGGGATGGACCAAGAACCCAGCCTGACTGACAGCATCAACTCTCGTGTCATTGGCAGCCGTTTTCTTGAAGTGAACCGCAACTCCGTCGCATATGGTCGCCTACCTCTGGGAAGTCACGTTGTGGTCGAGAAGTCTGGCCAGTTAGGTCCAAGTAATTCGGCCCAAGGTGATAGCGTCAGATTTTCCATTCCGGATCCTCGGAGGTTTGGTCCCAACTATATGGAATCTACTGAAGATACCCACGTCAATGAGATGGGTGTACTGGATGAAGAGTGGGTAGATCTCAGCAAAGAGCATCCCCTCGATTCCGATACAGAACCCAATGGTCCTCTGCCCGGTCCTTCCTCGTTCATGCGAAGACCTAGAAATTCACCCATTCCAACTGCACGTCGCGAAACGTTTCCGTTGCGAAGGGATAATGATGCCGATCCCGATTCCCTACCGCCGCCCCATCTTCGGTTACAGCCTTCCCAGCCATTTGTTCGCCCCCTTGACGGGCTCAACTTCGACGATTTAGGCGCCGTGTATGCCGACATCACACAGTGGAGATCGAGGTTGAAGGTCATCAATGCAGAGATTGCTGATGCGCAGAGGGAGAGCTATAATGATATTGCAGATGGCGCAAGAATCAAAGGCTGGTTGATGGTGGGCCGAGGCCTGCGGTACATCCCTGGTGTCCAACTGATCGAGGGGCGAGCGAAAGAGGACATCCGGTGGGATGTCCTGCAGAATGAAAGGAGTGCATTGGACAGTGCTGTTCTATGGTCCATTGTTGTTGTAGTGGTCGTCCTCCTTGCTGCCGGTCGTACGTTTCGAACTCTGTTGTCAGTCGAACTTATGCTGAGATATCTATCCAGTGACCGCTGCTTCAGGGCTAGCTTTGGCCACCGCACCTGACTTTGCCCATTATCTCCCCTTTTTGCAACCACTCCTTACTACTAATACCTTAGCAGCTGGGATTGCTACAGTACTCGCTCCCGCTGTCGCCGTCACACTCTTTGCCTCCTTAGCCATCCTTCTAGTCCAATGTAAGTCCCGAGAGCCATGTTCTTATCACCATGCACTCACTTATTTACCAGGGATTGCAAACGTTCATGGCTCCATCTCCGTTTCTGGAGGCCAGCTCTTCGTTTTCAAGATCACCTTCTTTATTTTAACGTCGATCGCCGCTCTTTGGCTAATGGCTGTTGGGGCCCTTCTATTCTCCATCCGGGCATTCAGCGACAATTCTGGCACATCACGCTCTGTTGCAAGCGGTTCAATCTACATGAGTATCTTGGCTCTTTCCGTTATTACCAGTCTTGCTGTTATCTTCCCTGCTCTGCTTTTGCTTCAACCGTTCCGTCTCTGGGGTGTTCTACGAGATGAGCGCCAGGCTGTTACCCCTCGACAACGTTTTAGAGGTAGGTAAAGACAAAACGTTTCTAGAATTTCAGGATTCTAATCATGAATTGCAGCCGTATACCCTCGGACATATAACCCATCTCTCGCAACTGGCGCTTGCATCCTGGCTATCGTTTTCGCATCAATGTTCTCTTTGATTTTTCCCCTCATTGGACCGGCCGTTGTTGTTCTACTTTTCCTCACTTTAATTGGCAAGCCTCCTCGTTGCTTCTTTTGGGTGTCGTTCTGATGTCCTTTGACAGCGCACCGGTATCTCGTGGGCTATGTATATGGTCGGACACATTCACAAACGGGAGGACTCTTGCAAATCTGGCTTGTCAAACGCTTTGGCACCCTGTTGTCTTTACAACCCATTCTTCTCGGTCTCATCTTTTTAAGTCGGGAGTTTTGGATAGAAGGCGGCGTCCTCGTCGGGGCAGGTGTCGCTGTCATAATCTTTGTGGAAACCTATGTCGGATGGAAGACCCGACTTCCTGGACGAAAATCATTGAGTCCCATCACTCAAGATTCTCTAAGCACTTTCGAGGTCACCGCATGGAACAGGAGTTCCCGCACTGTCGACGACGAGGGCACAAGTTATGGTAGTAGCAACGGACGGACTCCGCGGACGCGAGGGTCAATGGCCTCCGTGTTGGAAATGATGAGCTTGACGTTGGCTGTGATGCCGTCTGCCACAACTTACCGTGGCCCTGTGCCTCTGCGTACGTCGCTTCTGTGGTCAACGTTCTTCACCTGCTGAAATGCCTCTGTTTTAGAAACCGAGACGCTGGATGACTTGACGGCAACAGAACGTGCTGCGCGGACGCATCCTGATGCTCCGCCTCATCTCCCACCGTTGCCTTTCACTGATCATGCAGAGGAAATGGCGGGCATTCTCTATGCACCTGAACTCATTGCCCCCCCACCCATCATATGGCTTCCTAATGATTCGGCAGGGGTGGCACATTCCGAAGCGGTTGACTTGCAGAAGTACCATGATCTGCAAGTTACCCTAGATGTCCGAGCAAAAGAGGATGTGATGCCGCGGCGTTCTTCATCCTCACGACGGCGCACATCACGGTAAATCTTTTTATTATCTTTCTTCCGTGTTTCTTGGCAATTTGGAATACAGTATTTCTTTCCATCTGGATCTTGGTACTTTATTGATTTTTGGACACGTTACTGTATAATTGAAGGCAATCGATAGAGGTCTAGGCCAACAATGACGAAGTTGCTAAGGCACGAATATTGACGTCATCCTTTAATTTCTTGATTGGGTTATTAGTAGATCACCCGCATCTCAAGCTTCATAAAAGAAATTTCCTTGAAGTTATTCGGTCCACGCGCTGCTCAAGACTGCTGTGCCGTTGCAGTGGCGAGATTGGAGCGAACCACCGGTTGGGTATCCTTAAAGCTCCTGAGAAAGCATGAAGGGTCTTCAGAGAAGGGTTAGTCCAGTTTTTTTTTACTCCAGTTCCCTTGACAGTACCCCACCTTCCATGCCGAATTTTACGATACATGGTCCTTGTATTGTCGGGAGTCGAGGCAGAGAAAGTATGTCCAATTTAACAACTGAGGACTTAAAATGCCCCAGTTTTGGCGTCCCTCAGAAGTAACATACCCAGTTGCGAGGAGCCATTCAAAAATTAGCTCAACGGTGAGCGGAGAGTCAGCCAGAGACAGTTTCGGCATAGCTTCTGCACGGAAATGTGATCCGGCCCCATTGCAACCCCGGAAAATATATAAATCGATATCGTTTATTGTTCGCACCCTTTAGGACCACTCCGCGGCAAGTCACAACCATCCCAACCCACTCGTTATTGCCCATGCCTTCGACAACCACCCCACAAGTGCCAGATGAAACGACCGACCCGTTCATCGCATATTCACGCGCACTCTACAATTATACCTTCCGCCTCTGGAAGGAATCACAACGGGCTTCAGAGGATAGAGCGCGCCTAACACCACGAGGGAAAGGCGAGGAAGAGGAGGGAAAGAAACCTACTCAATCTACCCACAATGCAACCTGAAACTCGCAATTCCTTGCATGCCTCGGACCACATATACCTATCACTGGTCTGTTTGCCTGTTCTGCTACGATAGGCTACCGATTCCTGACTTGATACATATTTTGCCGCTTCAGCGACTGGCATCGACTGAATTGTTCTCCAATCGACTTTAATCTACTACTCGCCCACCATCTGCACCCATACGTCCTCCATCCCCATCATCGATCGCCAATGACGTAGCTGTAGACCCTAGAACGTGAGATGCTCTCCGAGAGGAATTACTTATAGTTCATTCTCGCTATCCGAGAGGTAAGACAATCTAAAACTTCGAACGCGAGGCACGTCCGTCATGGAAAGCGGGCACAAGCGATGCCATGCTACTTATCCAACGGGATGCGCCACAAACCCGAAGTTGGCTGCCGATCGTCGACACTGTAGTGCACAATGCAGCTCACCCGTTTTCAATTCGCAATATTAGTGAGCGGCGGCGCGCGACACACCGCCCACAGCAGGTTCCTGTGGCAGACTGGGATAGGGATATTAAAGGCTCATTATAGAAAAGCACGGAATTGCTTAGGTGTGAAATTCGTAAGGCTTGTGCACAAACGGCTACCATAGTTCTCATGGCATGAGCCTCAGGGAAGGGCGAGTCCGCCACGGCGGCGCCACCTCCGGCGGCTTGTTGCTTTTGCTTCCGCTTTGGGCCGATCGGAGATGATCGCGTATCACAACATTGTGAACTTGTGGGCGCGTCCTTTTATTGACAAATCCACTACCAGGTATCTCGTCGTTTTCTAGTTGCCTGGATAACAGTGAAAGCTATGGACGTCTTGCCCGTACTAAACGTCCAGTTCAGGCACGCAAATATCATGTTACTACCTCTCGATGCCAATTCACGTCACCGTTACCTACATACTTGACGTGGGTAGAGATTGATCAACACCTCGCTTGTCCTATTTTCGACTGGCGGATAGATTGGACCTTATGGCTTTCTCGCCATACACGGTGCTGCGCTTCTTAGGTGTTCCCATAAAGCCTGGGCAGGAACCGCGTAGCTATGTCGAGGGCTTTCTTCTTCTTCCCTTCTCACACCATCCAGAAGATGCGTTGGCACGTTCCAGCATTGGCTGCTTTGCAGGTGGTACCAGCAGTCAGCGCAGCCTCGATTTCACCATCGACTTTCACAGTCCCTGGTGCCTTTCCGACTTCGGTCTTCACAAAATACTACAACAACCCAACGGCAACGTCGGTTCAAGTCCAGCCTGTCGTTTCTGACCCTGTCACTGTTGCGTATATCTAGTCCTTCAGTCCTTACTGATCTAACACCTGATGCATATATCAGCATGAAACGTACCCACTATCTTTAACGGACCCCGACAAAATCCCTCTGCAGAATATAGTCGACCCACATCCCTTGCCCCCCAAAGCATCGTCTTCAAAGCTGTACGACCAAGCTCTCGCGCAAATTCTTGGCCTTGCTACCAACACGAACTTCGGAACCAACGAGTGTGCACGCTGCCACGCGATTCTCGAGATTTTGAAATTTATCTCGTTGGCTGCGCCAGAACAGGCTCCAAAGCTCGTGGTTGCGCTCTGCGACTTTCTCAAACTGTCCAAAACGTGCAGCGCTACTCATGGGGCACAGGGACTTGGCTCCGTGATAACCCAAGTCCTTGCCAATGCCAACGTCGCTGGATATGATGGGCAGGTGTGTCAATTGCATCTTGTCGGGGTATTCTTTTCTTCAACATCTAGGTACCTGACAGGCATTCTGTCAAAATTTCCTTGGAATGTGCCCAGCTCCGCCAACGTCTCCATTGAACCTGGCGGCATGGTTCCAAAAGCCGAAGCCGAATCCTCTTCCCCCACCTAAAAAGCCCAGTGGCAAAAGGTTAAAAGTGCTTCATATATCTGACTTTCATTTGGATCCAAGTACCCTCTTCTTTGTATAACACCCCTTTCTTTCACTGATTGGTCTCTGAAAGGATATGCAACTGGCGCAGAAGCCAATTGTACTTCTGGGGGACCCTGTTGCCGCAAGAACAACTTCAATCTAGGTAGTCCAAATGCCACCTTACTTCCGGCACCCCGATTTGGTTCATTCCGTTGGTAAAGTGGAGCTTACTGATGTCCAAAATGCAATTAATGATAGGGCTGCTATTAGTGATACTCCGCTTTCGCTGGGCCTGTCTGCTCTTCAGGCGATCCCGGCTCTCGCTGGAACTCGAGACACTGGATTCGCGTGGACTCTCTATACTGGTGATTTGGTTTCACACGATCCCGACAACCAACTGTCAAGGTGTGTGATACATTCCAGGGGTCTGTCCATGACTTGTGAATAATAATCCTTTCTGCGAAAGAGGGTTTGTCCAGTATGTCGAGGTAAATTCAATGTTAACAATGGATAGCCAATGCAATTGATTCAAAACCCAACTAGACAATAGCCTATGATTTATTTAGGCGTATGTTGGGAAGTGGTCCCGTCTATGCAGCCTTGGGAAATCACGACAGCTATAATCAGTACGTCCACCCGCTTGGCATCTGGGTTGCTGGCTTCTGAGCAGATTCATACAGAGCACAAGACGCACCCCACTCACTGGGTGGTGCACTTGCGAATCAATTCAGCTGGTGCGTATCAGCCTGGGCGAGTATTTTCAAACAAAAAAAAAATGTAACATTTGGGCAGGAATTATGACCACGTAGCTGGCCTCTGGAAACACGAAAAGTGGCTTCCCGATGCTGCAGTGAAGCTCGCAAAGGCCCATTATTCTGCGTATATGGTAAAACGTATGGATGGACTCCGTATCATATCTCTGAATACCGATTTCTGTACGCATCTCATTCTTGTTCCAAGACCCTATGGCTGAAATCATCCAGGGTATCGGTGTGTATACTTGATTTTTATCTCAGTACATATCTAACAAGCGGGATTACAGAGCTAATTATTTCAACTACATCAACATGACCAACCCGGACACATCAGGGATGCTTAGATTCCTGACCGATGAACTCCAGAGCGCCGAAGATGCAGGAGATAGAGGCAAGCTCTTTCCTAAGCTCTTTCTTACTGCCTCATGTTCGAATTCCTGATGACTTCTTCTAGTATGGATAATGGGTCATGTCCTGACTGGGTGGGATGGTACTAACCCCCTGCTCAACCCTACCAATTTATGTAAGGCGTGATACAGAATCAATTCTGGTTCAAAGAACTGATCGGCTTTCTAGTCTATCAGATGTAAGCGGGGGCTTCTCCAAGTACAGAATCATCCCTTTGACATATTCTAGTGTCGATCGATTCTCCCCACATGTGATTGCCAGTACGTTCTTCTGATTGCAGGATCTCTAAATATCATTTGACATGTATCTTTAGATATCTTCTTTGGCCAGTAAGTTAACAGTTTCTCAGTCGTGTGACTGTCCCATTAAAGTATTCCTTGCAGTACCCACGAAGATCAGATGTCTGTACGTACAATTTATGGCGACATGCAGATGCTGTTTAACTCATTCTCTCATCTCCCAGATTTTCTACGCAAATAATGGTACCGTCATGAATGCCGAAACTGCACATACGTTGGCCTGGGTAAGCTCCGGATTGAGCCTCCCGCTCTTCATTTTCTTATGATAATAGTTGGCGCCGTCGATCACTCCCATAACAAATCTGAACTCTGGATTCAGAGTGTACGAAGTGGACTCAGCTGTGAGTGCCGTTTACTTCATATGTCCTTCACTTCTGCTCAGATAGGAAGCACTCCGTGCAGACCTTCGAAATCATGGATGCGCACACGTACGATAACCTTTTTTCTCATAAAAGACAGCCGTGCTTATCTCTACACAGATGGAAGAGCGACGTCAGTGCTTACCCTGACCTTGATGGTCAAACTGCGCTCGGTCCTGTATATACCTACGAATACAATACCCGCGAAACATACGGCAAGAACATCCCCAATTGGACCGAGAATGATCCCCTGAATGCAACGTGGTGGCATCGAGTTACAGAAGGTATGATGAGTGTTGCCTGATCGTCAATTGTCCCTTCTCTAACCCAAAATATCGGATAACAAAGCGATGGAAGCCGATTCGTCTCTTGTGTCTGTGAGTGCCATATGCACAACTTTGGGAAAATGAATGCTCTAACTAAAGCGGCTTTTCTTCAGACTTTTAACACTTTGCAAGGGAAGGGCTCAGTCATGACGCGTGCCTGTACTGGCGATTGCATCTCCGCGAAGATTTGTTACATTCGAAGCGGTTCTGCCAGTATCGCGATGAAGAACTGTCAGCAGGGTTTCGGATCAGTCCAGTCGTAGTCGTTGGCTAGTTTACCTTACATTTCTTGAGTCATTTGTTTTGTTGAATTTCAAGTATGCTTTGAAGGCGGGTGATGCTCTACACCCTATGAACGCTCCCTGAACCCCCTGATGCAGGAGAATATGTCTCCGAATACCTCATTATAACGCAGACTTCGTAACGTGAGGATGCTCCAATTGAAAGACCTTTTGTGTTCCAAACATACATGCAAACAGTAATATGACATCTTCCCTCTAGAGCCTTTCAATATCATTTATCAGGTCGTTGAATCTTTATGAGAGAGAAGGGGTGTTCTCAGAGAAGTATTCGTGGTTGTCAGCGTTGAAGACAGCGTTATTAGGGTTGCTGCTAGCGAGGGACTTGGCGGCAGATTGGCCGTATACATAGTCGTCAGTGCCGCCGTTGCGGGTGAAGTGGGAAGACTCGTGGATGAGGGTTCCAGCCTTTACAGACATCATATGAGTTTCAGTGCGGACTCAGGGATTTCAAGGCTTCTTTACCTTGGAATCGGTACCAGTGGCGGGCGCATTCCAGAAGGCAGCTAAGAGGTAAGTTAGCACTTGTCACGATCAGTCTGCATGTGAGATCGTACAGCAGAGGTAGACACGGCCGAAGCTAGAGAAAGGTGAGTCAATGATGGAATGTCAGAAAACAAGGCGAAGGAAGACATACGTATCAGGGTAGACGTAAGCATACGCAGAGTCAGTGCATGTGCAGTCGTAGGTATATGAAGAGAAGGTGTTTCCGCTAATCAGGGAGTAGTGGGACTGGACAGTGCTGCGGCGCGAGCTGGTGAAGGCACCAAACCAGGTCGTATAACGGGTAGATGCGGAAGTGTGCGAGTTGATGTAGCTGAAATTATTCATGAATTAGAATACAATTCCCTTACGGAATAATGAAAACCCACGAGAGGGAGTTGGCAGCGTAACTCTGGGCCGCAGAAGCAGCAGAGTTGAGGAGAGTCTGGCGGGAGGCGCTGCAGCCAACAAAAGTAGCGCGCTTAGAGAGCGAAGCTTCGGTCTTGCGTGCAATTGCAAGGTTTCCTGACACCTTGGAGCTCAAGGCCTCTGAGTCGGCGTAAATGGGCACAACCTTGTTGCTGCTGTCGATGACGTAGAAGAGATTGCTGGCCTCGAAGCTGTATTCTCCAGCGCCAGTCCTAGTGAAGTTGTATGCTTCCGACACTGAAGATTCGTGATAACTCAGCATAGCTCCCGATGATTTAATTCTTGGGCTCACAGTTGTGCTCAACATCTATTGATTGCCCGGGGGCAAGGACAGTGTAGGCTGATGCAGCCGCAGCTGCCTGGGGAGAGTACTTGACCTTGATTCCAGTGAAAGCCGGACGAGCACCCTTAGCATCCGTGATGTCGAAAGTATTGGCAGGGAGCTTCGACAAGGGACTGCGGGGATCATTGAGGATCTTCAAGGTCTGATCGCCAGTGTTGGTGACAGTCGCGACGACTTTGAGGTTCTCGACACCAGTGACCGCATCAGGGCCTAATTTCTCGACGGTCAAAAACAGCTCTGTCAATGCGTCAAAGTTACTGACCTGCGACCTTCAAAGAAAGGCCGGGCGCGGCTGAAACAGCGAGTGCCGAAATAACGATAGCAGCCAAGGCAGAGCGGACAGATGTGGGGAACATAGTGCGTTTGCGATGAACGACTCGGGTGAACAATATGACGGTTCGAGGTGTAGTTTATATGGGATCTACGCTCACCCTTGGCATCTCCTCATCCAGCGCCATCGCGCGCAGCATGTACGGATTACGACCTAGCCTGACAGTACCAAGAGCCCAAGACCATCCAACGGGAAGGGAGCATGCATTCAACGGCACCAGACAAAAAGCGGAACAGAGGACCACAATTCAAAGTGAGGTGATAGTTGCAGATTTGTCTGATGGAGCTCGTACACCCACATGCACCGAGAGAAGAGAGTGGAGAAGCGAGTTCATGGATCATGCGGAGACGTTGACGAAAACGGATGTTTGTACTGCTTCGTGGCCGGCGCGTCGAGGTTCGAAGCACCTCTATCACATTGCCTCCCGTTGCAATCATGGTTTGTGCGTATGATCGCGAGCAATGGCGTGCAGCTGACCACGTGAATAGGTACCTGGGGGAGCGGGAAGAGGTCCAGTGATTAACTAGAAGAACAGATGGAATTCCAGTGACAGATGGGTACCAATGTACCATGATGAAAGCATAATCGTTTTAACGATTCTAATTTGATAATAGCGAAGAAACGACACGAGAGTGACAAGGACAACCACGGTGGCATGTGCCACCCAAGTGCCACCATGCTGCACGTGGCCGGAATTGGATAAGATAATCATGTTCGTCGTACAACATCATGCCCAACCACCATCTCTTACCTCCCGAAATCTGGCTACAAATATTCCGATGGGCCACCACATCCGATAGAGAACGCGAACTTATCACGGCTACATACACCCCCTTCCAGCCCCCTGCAACCGATGCATTTGATCCCTTGATAGCTGTCAAACGCACACTTGCACTCGTCTGTCGACAGTGGAAACGTTTGTCGATCGAGTTCTTATACGAGGATCTCCGCATTTCACGGGGAACTCATGTACTGAAAGACATTCTAGGTCAAGAGGGAGGTTGTGGTAGATTGGTCTGTTTGTCGTTACCTCGCCCACAATTTCCATCTTCATATTTTTACCGCTCACAGGTTCGCCGTGTGGTGCTTCCCTTCCCCAGCACCGTCACGAGTCTAAACCATTACCTTCCGTCAGTTGAGATCCTTCGACTGTGCACCAACCTCGAAACCCTGGTACGGCCCCGTCTGGTGCTTCCCGAGGCCCTTCAGTTCCATTTTGACGCTGAAGTGCTTCCATTCCATACGTTGCGACGCCTCGATTGGTGGTATCACAATGAAGCTGAGCGGTCAGGAGGAATAAACTCTTTGAACGCCGTCCTTCACACCGCCCCGAACCTTCAGTACCTTTCTGTAGGAGGTGTCGTCGGATATGGTCGCGTCGTCATTGACACTTTGCCTCTATCTCTACCTGAGCTACACACGCTTCGCCTTAATGGAAGTAATGGGCTTTTCCTACGCCAACTCGTGGAACTGTGGTCATTGCCATCACTTCTCCATGTCATCGTCGATTTCCCTTTAGCAGAATTGGGCATGAACCGAATATGGGACACCTTCGGGAGCCAACTTCGCACCGTTGAGTTTGGGAGGCACATTCGCTTCCTGATGAATGACCACGTTACTTCTTGCTTGCGAGGCTGCTCAAACCTTGTTGAGCTGAATTACTTCCTCTTCTTCACCTCGACTCCTGACCTGAAGGTCCCACATACATCTATCACCACCATCGGTCTTCACGCGGCAGTTAATGAACTTCTCCAGGATGGAGAAGCGGTTTGCTCTCATATAGAGCGACACTTTGCCATCTTCATGAATGGTGCCTTTCCGGCTCTGAAGCGCATCTTCCTCTTTGGCGAATGGAGAGGGATCATTTCACATCCGCGTCTTGCTCCCATGTGGCGAGCCGCTAATGACCACGGCATCGCTTTCATTACATCCGAGCGATAATATTGAACATCATGAGTTTGAAGGAGGGGGATATAGATAAGTGCTGCAGCTATCTCTTTATTCCAAGTAGACTCGCTATCATGTAAAGGTTGTGTGCCTTTAGAGATTGATATCTTTATATGTCGTGAAATTATATTTGACCCACAGTAGATTCCTCACTGAAAAAACCTTTCAACCAAATTGCTTCCTTTTCCATCTCTTCCAAGGAACGTGGCAGTCTGTCCTCGTCAGCATCAACTTTGAGGGGTTCGGCATGTGCTGCATGGAAATGCGATGGTAGAGATACTTCGCTTGCTTCTAATGTTGAATAGATCTCGTCGTTGTTTTCTGAGAAGCGATCGCCTTTGAATTTGCGGGGCATGAGGTGAAAGTGGACATGAGGGACACTCTGTCCAGCAGCCTGGCCATCCTGCGATAGGGCGCTCAACAACATCGGCGGAAGGAGATACAGTCGGTTAACTACCTGGCATGCAATTGTCAGTCCATCTCCTCCGTAGGCGCGTTCGATCACGCGTCCGACGCGTCGCACCGAGATCATTAGCGATGAAAGCTCTGAATCTATCCACATGAATCATGAGAATTGCAAATTATGCAAGAGCGCAGCAGATAGACCATTGAGATCAGACAGGCGTGGGACCGGCCTATTGGGGATTACGAGTACATCTGGCGCTACATTTGAGCTTCAAATCAGCCGTGTGAGAGTGAAAACACCTACGTCCTGGGACGATGGGTTTCAGATTCACAATAGCATAGGACAAGGCAGAATGGTAGAATGCTTGTCGGGTGACCTCCATGGTCGAGAACAATAGGCTGACAGTCATGACGGCAAGGCTTCGGAGACCAACTTTTCCAGCCCCAAGTAGCAACCTTCAGCAGAACCAGAGCCAACGTGATTGTCCACAGAGCTGAAAAGTATGATGATAGTCAAGTCACAAGTTGGACTGACGCAAAAGTGGTAGCACGGCTATTGCCGGCGCGCTGAGCTTGAACAAGAATTGATGGTCTGGAACTTGAAAGCCGTGGCCCCAGTTTCAACCCGGAAACCCTTCTCTGAATTCGCTGCAAGCAACAGGGCCCCTCAGTCACTCAGAGCATATATCTCAACAAGTATCGTATGCAGGACCTTCCTTGCACACCTCCCTACCGATGCTATCGCCTAATCTTAATCGCACATACGTTTGCTTAAACATTCGGACCGGTGCAAGACCGGTGGGTTGAATAAGAAGTAATTGTGTCTGCTGCTCTCATCCCATACAGATCACAAGGGCAAGCTGGGATGCATAAAAGAAGTCTGATGTCACAGACATGCGCAAATCCCTCTCTCGCACCACTTGACTGTTGTTGCGTTCGTTGCAGCTCCACATATTACATCCTATCGGGAAACCATGACTAGCATCCCAAAGGACTTCAAAGTCGCTATCGTAGGTGGTGGTATGTGTGGTCTCCTGTGGTGAGTAACGAACCCTTTTCCGCACCATGATAGCGCTGATGTATATCTTCCAAGTGCTGTTGGTCTTGCGCGGTCTGGGATACAAGTGGATGTGTTTGAATCTGCAGTAAGCTCTCCAAATAGAACTCGAGATCGGCTACTGAACTTGTTCCTTCTAGCAAAAGTTTGAGGAAATTGGAGCTGGTGTCGGCCTTGGTCTGTATTCGCGACGCTCGCAGTACGCTGGATGTTAAAGGCATCTGTGACTTCAGGACCGAATGCTGTACGTGCTCTGGATGGACTCGGTGTCCTCGAAGCTGTGCTACGACATGCCGACTCCCCGACCCCGAATCAGCTTCCATTTCGCTTTCTAGCTGGTGTTGGGAAGCACGAGCATGTTTACCTTGTAGGCATTCGTGACTAGAAATACATTTATAATTCTCAGGCCAAGACAAGTACCCAGTCTCCTCCGATCATGCTGGGATAGGCATCTACAGGAAAGTCTGCACCGCTCTTCTCCGTCGTGACGCAGCAGCACTCACGTCTATTTAGGCCTGCATTTCTGCAGGCATTGGAACCTCTTATTGACCCGAGTGTCATTCATTTTAGGAAGCGTTGTGTTTCCATCTCAGATTCAAATTCGGGCACCCATTTGCTTCACTTTGAAGGAGGCTTGGTTCACGAGGCCGATCTTATCATTGGTGCTGATGGGATTAGGAGCGTCATTCGCAGTTTCGTCGATCCAGAAAAGTCCAGTCGTGTCGTATACGTCAACAGCATTTCCTATCGATCATTACTTCCCCCACAATTGCTCGACCATGCTGGTGTAAAGACTGATCTGACAACCCACCCGCTGTGCTGGGTCGGCGAAGATAAAGTACGTATCAAAGCGCTCCAGGGGTTTGTAACTCACGTCTGTGTAGCATCTCATTACCTATCCAGTGCAGGCAAATAAAATGGTTCGTGTGGTGTCTACAATGAAGAATTACCCTGCTTGAGAATTTGCAGATTAATATCGTCACCTGTTCCACCAACTCTCAAGTGCCTGTTGGTTCAGTAACAGTTCCCCTACCATGGAGTCGGCCTGCCTCTCAGGATGAAATGTTGGAAGTGTATTCTGGATGGGGAGACGATGCAACCACGCTGTTGAAGCAAATAAAGAATCCCAGCAAATGGTTTTTGCATTATCTTCATCCTCCTCTGAAGTCCTACGTTCGACGGAAAGTTGTGTTGGTCGGTGACGCAGTGAGTTATTCGCCTTCCACGTCACTCTACGCCTTATCTCTACCACAAGGCCCATGCCATGTTGCCTCACTTAGCCGCCGGGGTTGGTCAAGGCTTTGAGGATGTGTTTGTTCTTTGTAAGCTTCTCGGCCATCCTCAAACAAATGCCGCAAATCTCGATGTGAGCATACCTATCGTATAATTGACTTCATCCAACTAAGTCAGACCACAAGGTTATTCTGGAGGCGTATAACAATATCCGCGTTCCGCGCGCGAATATGATTATTCAAAGGAGCTTTGACATGGGCAAGATTTATCAAGGGTATCGGGACACGGAGGATAGTACACCGGAAACACAGAGGCGTCTCATGGGTATGTGGGAGCCTGTTTGGCACCATGACCTTGCTAGAGAGGTCGCTTCTGTGGTGAAGGATATTTATGGAGGCCAAGAATCTTCACTGTGATCTGTCAGATTGATGGTTCATTTTCTCCCAAAGGCAGTTGTAGATACTCTGCTTGATAGTTATACATCGCTTTTAGGTATATGGTTCGTGGATTGATATTGGGCGTCATTGAGAGCGAAACACTTGTTTCCAAGGACGATGCCTTATATATTTGGTAGTGGAGAAAGTCGAGCAATGGAAAGCCTTTCGAGGACAGCCTATGTCTATAATATACAGTGTACGAGGTTGAACATGTCGCGTTCAATGATCATGTTGCTTCATGTTGGGTAAGTAAGTATCTCACGAGGACCGGCCTTCTCCGTGGCGCTGGGCTTGAAGTTCTCGTCTTCTTCCGTTGAGACTTTTCCCTCCATCCTTCTTCGTAATACCTCTATCACCCCGGATCTGTCTGCCTACCTACGGCTGGTATCACTGAATGCGACTTGGAGCTAGAGTGGACTTCATGCGAAGTCGGACCGACTTGTTGCCAGTTGTCACAAGATCATGTCCATAATTTACTCATCCCCTCAACCACCAATTATATCTCTTTTTCTCGTACCCCGAGTTCCTATGAATATAGCACGATACCAGATCTGACTCTATGTTGCAAGCACCTTTCGCATCGATTCATTCTATTTGCGTTTTCCAAATCAGCACTGCGCAACCATGTCTAGCCCGAGAAAGGACTTCAAAGTTGCTATCGTAGGCGGTGGGATGTGTGGCCTTTTGTGGTGAGTACCTACCCTAGTACCTACTTTGTATTTGGCTTTAGTGATGACGGCCAATCCTTATCTTTAAAGCGCTGTTGGACTCGCGCGGGCGGGTATTCAAGTGAATGTATTCGAATCTGCTGTGCGTTCTTCGAGGAAAATTTCCATTATACTTGCTCATATCAGCACATTACCTCTTTTCAGACAAAGTTCGGGGAAGTTGGAGCCGGCGTTGGCCTAGGTAAGTACACATCAAACTGGAAACCAAAAAAACTTGGACATTAAGGCGTCTCACAAGGACCGAATGCCATTCGCGCCTTGGATGGACTTGGAGTGCTTGAAGCAATTCTCCGACGTACTGATGAACCAACAACAGAAAGTCTTTCCTTCCGTTTTATTACTGGCGTCGGAAATCATGACCATGTTTACCTTGTAAATATAATATTTTAATTTACTTCCTTTTCCGCGAGCTCATTCTGAAACAAGTATCCAGTCCCTTCCAACCACACTGGCATCGGTATCTACAGGCAATTCCTTTTTCCATTTGCTGCTTTATTCCATCCTTACGTTGTGTTAGGCCTGCCTTTTTAGAGGCGTTGGAACCTCTTATTGATGCAAAAATTGTTCATTTCGGGAAGCGTTGTATTTCCATCTCGACATGCACCTCGAGATCCCACTTGCTTCACTTTGAAGGGGGCGATGTTCACGAAGCCGATCTTGTCATCGGTGCTGACGGGATTAGGAGTGTTGTTCGCAGTTTTGTTGATCCTGAGACCACTGGCCGAGTTGTTTACTCCAACAGCGTTGCATACCGTTCATTGCTCTCCCTACAATCATTGAAAGAGGCTGGCGTCAAGACGGACTTGACATCTCAACCGCTCTGTTGGGTTGGTAACAATAAAGTACGTACCAAACCTTTTGTCTTGGACAACTCATACATGATTTTATAGCATATTATCACTTATCCTGTCCAAGCCAAGAAAATGGTCTGTCTTATGCTCTGCCTCAGCCATCTCCTTGCTTAAAGTCTGCAGATCAACATCGTTGCCTTTTCCACCAGTTCGGAGGCGCCTGTGGGCTCGAATACCATTGACCCACCATGGGTTCGCTCTGCCTCACAAAACGAAATATTGGATGCATTTTCTGGATGGGGGGATGATGCGATTACTCTTCTCAAGCAGATGGCGAACCCTAGCAAGTGGTATTTGCATTCCATGAACCCCCCTCTCAAGAATTACATCAAGCAGAGGGTTGTGTTAATCGGTGATGCAGTAGGACCCTCTGCTTGTTTGAAGGACTTCACTCATTGCCTTGATTCTAGGCACATCCCATGGTCCCCCACCTTGGTGCTGGAGTCGGTCAAGGGTTCGAGGATACACTTGCTCTCTGCAAGTTGCTGAGTCACCGTCAAACAAGACGAGAAAACCTCGATGTAAGCCTACCTTTCCATGGCGTCGACGTCATCATCATAATGTTAATACTGCAACAGGTTGTTTTGGATGCCTACAACGCTATCCGTGTTCCACGCGCAAGTATGGTTTTGCAACGAAGCTTTGCTACGGGAATGATATATGAAGGTTACAGGAGCCCCGACGACAGCAAAATCGAAACGCAGAAACACCTAGCGGGTATTTGGGAGCCAGTTTGGCATCATGACATTACTAGCGAAGTTGCTTCTGTCTAGGAGGAGATCTATGGAAGCAACGATTCTCAAGCGTAACAGTCACATCCAACACAATATTCCCTTGTTCTATTAGGTTCCCGCCGAGCTCACCGTTAGATATTTTTGAAGCAAGTCTTCTCCTCCAGCGCCAGTCATTCATTTTCAAGTTGCGGTGTCGCTTCGGGGAAGACATTCCCACCAAGCCATCCAAAGTAAGGCTTCCTTTCCAGGGTTTGTCACCCGTTGCTACGCGGGCAGCATGGCATGTGCCACCCCAGCATTAAGAATATGTATTTCCCCACGCTCCACAACCACTAATTATACACTAACTCAAGCCGCATGTGTGCTACACCAGAAACAGGACGCTGGATCTCACTGGCGAACAAAGTCCCCCACATCTCACCTTGCTCTGCTTTCCATTCTGTCGACCTATTCCGCTTTACTGCTGAAGAACTATGACCCATCCAACCAAGGACTTCAAGGTCGCTGTCGTTGGTGGTGGGATGTGTGGCCTGTTGTGGTGAGACTATATGTCCTTCCGACGTCCTATCCCGGATTCATAGGCAGCTGCACAATTGAAGTGGCATCGGACTCGTGCGGGCTGGCATCGAGGTCGATGTGTTCGAATCCGCTGTAAAGTTTATTCACCCAGAGTGTTTTAAATCCCAAGCCCAGAGTTCATGACGTTTCTGGCAGCCAAAATTCGAGGAAGTTGGTGCTGGCGTGGGTCTCGGTAAGGAGCACAGCACACCGCATGACGCATATAGGATTTAAGATTTCAGGACCGAACGCGATTCGCGCTTTGGATGGTCTCGGCGTCCTCGAGGCTGTCCTTCGGCGCGCTGATGAAGATGTGCCCACACTGCGTCCATTCCGTTTCCTCGCTGGCGTTGGAGAACACGAACACGTTTATAATGTCAGTCAGAATCCGATGCACACCTTCTTGCAGCGTCTAACGTCGGACGTAGTATCCAGTTTCTGCGGAGGATAGCGGCTTGGGCATCTACAGGTGAATTCCGTGAGCCATACCTTCTGGACTAGCAGTCCTGATCGATGTTCAGGCCTGCTTTCTTGGAAGCACTGTCTCCATTGATTGACCCAGCCTTTGTCCACTTCGGCAAACGCTGTAATTCCATCTCTGTTACGACCTCCGGTACCCATCTGCTTCATTTTGAAGGCGGAAGTATTCATGAAGCTGATCTCATTGTCGGCGCTGACGGTATCAAGAGTGTTGTCCGCGATTTCGTTGTTGACCACAGTAGTAGCAGTCGACTGGTTTACTCCAACACCATCGCTTATCGCGCGATCTTGTCTGCCCAGTCTCTTAAAGAGGCTGGTGTAAAGACAGATCTTCAGACACAACCTCTATGCTGGCTCGGGAATGACAAGGTAGGCACAGGCGCGCCTAGCATAATTGCTCCTGCTTACACTTTGACACCTGTAGCATATAATCACGTTCCCTGTGCAAGCGAAGCAAATGGTCTGTACTGGACAATATGAGCAAATGATTGATTTAATTGATTTTATAGATCAACATCGTCGCCTTCGCTTCTGATTCACAAACATCTTTAGGTTCCGTCACTGTCCCCCCTCCCTGGGTTCATTCAGCCTCGAAAGAAGAGCTGCTGAATGTATTCGCTGGATGGGGGGCAGATGCGATCACTCTTCTGCAACAAATTAAGAACCCCAGTAAATGGTTTATACACTGTATGCACCCTCCTTTGAGAACATATGTCTGCCAGAGGGTTGTTTTGATCGGCGACGCAGTGAGTTTTTGCCAACGTGCCCATCCTTTGTTAAGTACCGAAATTTCATTCACAGGCCCATGCCATGCTCCCTCATCTTGGGGCAGGGGTCGGTCAAGGTTTTGAAGATGTATTCACTCTCTGTAAGATCCTTGGCCACTGTCAAACCAGCGCCGGAAACATCAACGTACGTATAAATATCTTTCTCTGACCTCCAACTTGTGACATTGACACTGCGCCAGAATGCTCTAGAAGCCTACGACTCCATCAGGGCGCCACGCGCAAATATGGTCTTGCAAAGTAGCTCCAGTCAAGGCAGAATATATGAAGAATTTTTGAACACTCACGGCGATAGGTTAGAAACTCAGAAGCGGTTAGCGGGCACATGGGAGCCAGTTTGGCACTATGATCTTGCAGGAGAGGTCGCAACTTTGCTGGAAAATATGTACGGGCATTAAAGCTCAAGGTGTTAAATAAATCCAGCAGGTCCTGAAATACGATTACTGAAGCCCAGAGAAAATACTGTACTTCTACCCCCGCCCCGACCCCTACATTAAATTGCAAAAGGGATTCGGGTTTTCGCCTTTAAAACCGCACATCTCCTCCATGAGAGCCAGCTCCCTGCACTGCTCGATAGCGTGGCATGCTCTGGAATCACGAAGGATAGGAAGAGCCCCGGGGCATCTGTGCCTGACTGCAATTGAGAAGTCGATTATGCGTACGTCATCCCCCAACTTCACGAAATGGCGTCCTCTGACTAGGTCGCCGTGGCTAATCCCGATTTGATGGATTTTACAAGCCGCCACCATTTTGGCTCGACTGCACAACGAGCACGTCAGATTCTTCTTTATACACGCAGCGTAATACGGTGAGCTCACTTTTCTTCGACTTTTTCTTTGTGGTTGCGGGGTGCAAATCCAGCACAATACTCGAGAAGCAAGCATGCGATTTCATTGCCGTCGACCTTCCCCTTAAAAAAGCCATAGCAGCGAGGTACAACTGTACCCTGGAGGTGCACCAGATCGTTCATGTAGAACTCCGTCTCCGTCATGAGTGCGTGCATCTCACGGGGGCTTTGAGCTACCTTGACAACGACAGCATGAGTAGGCTCAGCCCCCAGCGGTCCAAGGTGCGCCAGGTAGACGTTATTTTTGATACGCTTCATGATATGCGCAGTCTGGTGAGTGTTTTCCATGGACCACGTCCACATATCGTAGCTGCGATGGTCCCAGATGAGCTGCAGAGTGGCCATGATGATGTCAGCCGGGAGGGGCGTCTGAAGATGCGAAGGCAGTAGTGTGAGAGTCACGGTGAAGAGAGGCTGGAAGGCGGAGGTGCTCAGTATATATAGGAAAGGACAATGGAACATCTTGGACATAGTGAGCAAGCGTCGACCGCGCGATGAAAGGGTGCCACCAGTGGCCAGATCAAAGCAGGCCAAAGTGGCCTCCTTCGTTGAGCATTGTTCGACGTCGTCGGCCAATTCATTCATAACGCCGAATGGCCAAGAAGCGAGCAATGGGCCTGTTACGCTTGGATGCCAAAGCGATCGTCCACATTGTCGGCCCATGCAGGAAAGCTGGCCATGTCACTCCTGGGTTCTCGTATCCATTCGCTTACCATACTCATCTTGACTTCGTTGCTCTGGGTGCTGCACGGATTAGCACGCCCTGTATGTGTTTTCTAGTTCTAAAAGAATCGAGTCACGAAATTTGTGATGCATTCAGGTCATGAAGATCAACGTTGCAGGCAAGATTTCGCACCTTACATGCAGACACGATGCGAGGATTCAAGGTCAGAAATTTATTAACCTGCTCATCCATCTTTCGGTTGGTGTCATTTGTATATTATCAACAGATGACGCGTCAAAGTCATATGGTCAACGCAGCACAATTTACGCGAATCGCACCTCTCCTGTTGCCAGCACTGCCAGCTGACCCCTCAGTCTCACGACTTTCTCATCCGAACTCCACACCAATTTCAAGTCGCCGCCACGAGGGCTGACTTGCCTGGCCACAATCTCTTCCTGGCTTGCAATACCAAGCTTCCGAGACCAGTAAGGTGTCATGAGGCAATGAGCAGACCCGCAAACATGATCCTCATCGCCTGGAACGAAACCAGGAGCAAACATGCGCGAAATAAATCGCTCCTCGCCGTTCAAAGATGCCGTCGTAAAGATATTGGTGGAGAAGCCCGCGTCTCGCTGTTTGAAAACAGTTCAGTAGCGCTCTGATCTATCTGACAAAGTCATCCGAACCAATGCGTCACCATCCACGGGAAGGTCTTTCAGGTTTTCTTTTTTATCTATTTCGACCATCAAGTCTAGAGTATAAATTTAATGATCAGGATATGATCGTTCAGGGCTGCGAGATACTCACAATCTTCAAAGCCCTCTCTACCAGCTCCAATATAATTGATAGACACCTCCTTACCAAAGGTGCGAGCAAGGACTTTTCTAATCTCGTCATTTTCGTCCCCCAAGATTTCGATCAGGTCACCGGCAGGAAGTTGAATTTCAATAAATCCTCCATCACATTTTCGGGCAGTCATGATCCCGCGAGTCAGCGTGTGGAACTCGATGATTTCCGTTTCTTTCGATACGAGGTCCTCTCTCTCAAAAACCGCCTTCGCAGCAGCGATCGTTCCATGGCCACACAGGTCAATTTCCTGTCGATTAGGAGTAAACCAGCGCACGTGGAACGCGACGGTTTTCGGGTCATTCGATGGAATGGGCGAAGAAGATAGGAATGCGGTTATTGGTTGGTTGAAATTCCGCGCGATGGTCTTGAAGGTCTCGATGGGCAGGCTCAGGTCGATGAAAACAACCGCGGCTGGGTTGCCTCCCTCCACTCGAGTTGAGAACGCAGTAAGCAGCGAAAAAGGAGCCGTGGCCGACATGGGGAATGATGGTTGCGGAAGAATACGAACGGGCGGGACTCATGACTCATGTTATAGGAGATTATCATGAGGACGTGCCTGTAATTTGTGATCAAAAGTTCATCCTCCCTAACATATTGGAGTCAGGAAAGCAAAGATGTGGGAAGGTTGAAGGCGTTGATAAACACGGATAAACATTGTATCCATTGGTTAAATGTAATGAGCAGGGAGGATACACTATTACGAGAGTAAGTGAGTGGTGAGGTCGGTAGAAGAAGGTCGTTAATTGTACATAAGGACGTACAAATAGTATCCGCGTCAGTGATTGCCAATTAACATTCCTTGTACTCGTTCCATTCAGCATCGAGGAGCCGTATGCGATATCTGCCGAGGCGTTTCCTCCACTCCATCATCTCTCCCTGCACTCCAGCCAACTGGGCACGCGAGTTCATCCCCTTCCTGAGCCATCGGACATCTCGCATGCGTAAAATGCACAGGTTCGGAAGTCGTGGGAGGAATCTTTCGAAGACTCGCCAAAAATCGGCATTTGGGCGAGGAATGGATAAAATTTGCAAGGGGTGAGTGACGGGGAATGTGAGTGTCGGAAGTGGATTTTCGAGTGACAGGTGGCGCAGATGCGGGCAGGTTTCTAGAAGAGTCGTGGGTGAAGGATGCAGGTTTGTCGGCCATGATTTGGGTGTGAATAGGAGGAGAGAGCGGAATGTCTCGCCGTGAATGGATATGAACTTTGAAACAAGAGCAGCGGGGTATACAATATCGTCGTAAGGGGTGAGCGTGATTTTCCGTAGCGAAGGAAGGGGAGAGAATAGCAAAGACAACATGAGTGAGGATGTGTGCATCGATAGCAGGGTCATAGTGTGTAGTCTTTTTAGATTAAGCGGAATGAATGAGTCTGGAGGTGTAAGGTCGGTGTCGTGGGCCGTATATTCCAAGTCAGCTGGATCTGGGCATATACCCGTCACGTCCAGTTCCTCGAGGTTGATGCAATGCCTCAACAGCCGCACGAGCGGGTCATTGTCTAACAATTCGGTGGGCCCCGGGACATAGCTGATCCCTTCCAGGGAACGCAGGTTGACGGTACCATCACGTTCACCCAAGGATGTCATTGTTCTACGGCTCAATACAAATGCTGGGTTTATTGAAAGCCGTGAAAGAAATGGCACCAAAGGGAACAGTCTGGTAAGGAGGGAATCAACTAGTAAGCTTTGCGCTTCGTCGGTATAAGGCAGCTGTGACAGGTCAAGGACCTGTACCCATCGACCAGGTGTGGAATATGGTATCCGTCTTATTGAATCCCACTTCTGGTCGGCGGCGTGAAGTCGCGCTTGGAACTTTTCCAACGCCGATAGACGGGAGAGTGTGACGGACGCATAGACCGGAGGCAGAGCAATTTCCTGAAAGTCAACCCAGACGGGTGATGACCAGCGCGAGTTGGATGAATATTTGATAACAAATGAGTAGAACTGCTAATCACGAACCGTGAATCCTTTACATATCCGCAGCAGGGACCCCGCTAGTCCGACGGGTCCTTCATAAAGCAGCACATAAGCGACAATTTCAGACCAGACTTCTGCGGGTAGTGGCTTGAGAGGCTTCGGAGATGGAAGGAGGGGTAGAAGTAGGAGTTTGCCCGAGAACTTTGCGTATGGCCTGGGCTGTAGCAAGACGACTTGTGAAGAGCTCATTGTGAGGGATGAGAGGCGAAACACCGAATAAATGTCATGGTGGTGGTGGTCACGAGTCAGAACACGACACGTTGACGCAAGTTTACGCGTGTGTCCCACACTGTGACGCTTTACCGAGCAATGCGTCGGGCGCGTTCACGACTGGAGAGTTCCAGGTCCTCTTTTCACAGGGTCGGAAGAGGGAGGTATATAATCCATCACTACCAATATAACAATAACAATAACGTTCGTCTAAATAGGTGAACGAAAGCTATTTTGTAGGACCTAAAATATCGCCCATTTCTTCAACAAATTTGGTATAATCATCCTTTTTCTTCTCCTCCGTCTTCGCCTTCTTGCGGGCAGGACTGGCGGCAGGGGGGACGGGACCAAAGCGATCCTTCAAGGCGCTTAGCAGGTCGGGGCGAGCAGGACCAGCAGGCTCCTCGTCCTCGTCTTCCTTGGCTGAGGGACCGAAAGATGGGGCGGCATTCACTTTTGATGAACCTGCAACGCCTGGCCTCTTTCGCTTAACTGCAGTAGGTACAAACGCGGTCGCCTCCTTCTTGAAGTCACGTAATTGGGGTGCTGCAAAGACTGTGGCCGCCGCAAGTTCAGCCGCGGACTTTTCAGTGGTGGCCTTGCCAGTAGATGATGGGAGACTGGGGCCGGGTGTGGCTAACGTTGGTTTGGAAGGAAGAGAAGGATGAACTGGAGTGCCTCGATGAGCTTGGAAGGTCTGATGAGGGATTGAAGAAAGTGGATCCTGCATTGAAGAAGCAGATTGATTTCTTGGGAAAAATCCAGGCGGGGGAGGTGGCATAGAATACGAGGGCATGCCAGGAGGTGGAAAGTTTGGGAGTGAGGGTGGCAGAGGGAAGCCAAGAGGAGGAGGAGGAAGAGGATAGTTCCTAGGCATCATGAATCCTGGAGGAGGCGGCGGCGGCGGAGGAAGATGAGGCGGGAAAGGGGGAATGCCTTGAACCGGGTGCCCGGGAGGTGGTGGGGGTGGAGGAAGATGACCAGGTGAGGGTGGTCCTGGGTATGAGGTAACTGAAGGTGGCAAGGGCGGGAGTACTGAAGTTGAAGCTGAAGATAAAGTTCTAATGGGTCCTTACATTTGAGGAGAGGCACACTTACCTTCGTCTAACTGGCCAGGCGGAGCGCCCTCTGGCATTGGAATATCGTCGACATCATCATCCTCGTCTTGCGTACCAGGCGGAGGACCCTTGGGCATTACCACATCGTCTAGCTCAATTGTCAATGGCGTAAGTAAAAAAGCGAACTGGCTAGCCCAACCTTCATCATTTTCTTCATCGCTCCATACTTCTCCAGGTAGGGGTGCTATGATTGTTATTTGAGCACAAGAAAGGTAGATGAAAGACTTCATACTCACGTCGTTCCATGTACGGCATTCCCGGCGGCGCAACACCAAATGCATTCATGACAGGGTCATAGTAGATACTTCTTTCTGGATGTCGAGGCAGTCCATTCTTGTCGAATATCCTCCTCTTTGACAAGATGATCTCTTCAAGCTGCTCTCCTTCCTTACGACGGGGCCTGTAGACAAGCCGTCTATGCTCGGGATGCTCTTCGACGTATTCTGCCTTCTTTCTATTGATCTTTTCTAATTCAGCCTTTAGGTCCAACAGTCGGGACTTTTCATCGGGGTCATTGGCGGCTTCGAGTTTCGCAATCTCATCCTCGAGGTCTTGGTACTGTCAGTAGCTTGGTAGGCGGCAATACACGAGAACTCACCCCCGGTGTCCTTCTTTACCAATGTAAAATCCCGCGCCTTGGATCTTTCGGTTTTGTTCTACTACAGGATCCATGTTAGTTGACTTTATAATGAAGATGGAAATTACGTGCCTTTTTCAACTCCTTCTTGCGTTGGGCCTTGCCTGGAACATATATCAGTTATGCTCGATGCACGTTCGAAGTAAAACATACGAAAAGCATCTGCGGGGTTGAGGTTTTTCTTTGCCATGGTTGAGATTAAGAGAGAGCGGTGCCGCGCACGTGCCTGGTCGGAGTCATGACATAAGGCGAGCCCCTTGCTTCTGTTGTCAGTGGAGGCCTGCTTCCCACTGGAAGGGATACGAACCCCTCCAGCACCTCAGCGTGCACTACACACTCTATTCGACCCCGTCGTCGTTATCGCCAATGACAAGCACTCCTGCGGCCCAGCCGACAACCCCCAAGCGTGTCTCCAAGATGGCTTCCACCCAGAACATGAACCATCTCCTTAACTTTACTCTTCCTCCGAGACAGGCTCGACCCCCGGTCAACTTGCCTAGGAGGAGCAGAAAGACTGGTACACAGCAGGGCGTCTGGAACAAGGAACGTACGTACTTGTTTATGAAAAGAAGGCGGATCTCCTCACCCAGACATATCCTTGTGCAGGCTTCGTCAACGCACAGTATCGTTTTGTCATGAACCCGACAGGCGATTACACTGTGCATTTTGCGGATCCGGACATGTACGTAGCATACTAATCGAATTCGTTTGACTTGGTTCTGATTCATTAATCAGTTTCTTCCAATGGCACGATATTCTGCAGGTTATCGTACCCCGTTCCTCGGCGCTGGCGTCTGCTGCAGGTGGAGGGCACTCGGGGCAAGAAGAGGGCAATACGACATGCCCGATCTGTCTCTCTCCTCCCACAGCGCCTCGGATGACGAAATGTGGACACGTTCGTTTAACTTAAAATCTCACTCTATCTAATCTGAAATTAACCAACCTCGTGTACCAGGTATTCTGTTTTCCTTGTATACTTCACTATCTCAGTACATCCGAAAACAAATGGGCACGGTGCCCTATCTGCTTTGATTCTGTCAACGAGAAACAACTCAAGAGTGTTAAATGGTACGACGGGCCGACACACATCGAGGAGGACTCTGGGCCACCTAAGGCGTCGTCATCATCGTCTGCCACAGATGACACTTTCGAGATCGTACCCCGCGCTGGCTCTTCAATGCACATGCGGCTCATGCAGCGTCCTCAGATCACCACGCTCGCTCTGCCGCGGTCCCAATCCTGGCCTTCTGATCTGCTTCCCCCGCATCAGGCCCCATTCCACTTCCTCCCTGACGTCTTCAACTTTGCAAAGTTCATGCTTGCAACGCCAGATTACCTTATCACTGACCTTTCGAGAGACCTCGACGAATTGGCGACTGAGCGCCGAATTCTCTCAGGTATGAACGACGACCTCGGTATGTCGTTCGTCGATGGTGCCGATCAGAAGGTTCGCCACCAGATGGCCAAGGCTGCTGCGCTTGAATCTCCTCCTCTGATGGAGAGAATCAACAAAGCACTCAGAGATCAGCACGAGATCGCAGAGCGTGTCGCATTCCACGACAATCGCCGTAAAGCAGAGGAGGCATTACGTCAAGAACCTTCCGACGTGCCTGAAGAATTCATGGCTCTAAAATCTGGGGCAAACAGAACACCTACTCCGCGTCCCAATGCAGAGCCCACGCCCAGATCCGCGACCCCAGCTCAAGGCCGCAACACCCCTAGACAACGCAGGAACGTAAACCCTCCTCCTCCGTCAACATCAACATACTACTATTATCAAGCGGCCTCCGGACTTCCCCTATTCCTGCACCCATTGGACATCAAGGTTCTCTTATCGCACTTTCATAGCTACGCTTCATTCCCCGACACCATTACTATCCGCGTAGAGTCATTCGCAGAAGGCACCGTTAACGATGACCTACGGAAACGGTGTAAATATCTCGGACACATGCCGGAGAGTGCGGATGTGGTGTTCATTGAGGCGGATCTCGAGGGTGTGGTCGGCGCGGAGGGGCTGAAGAACTTCGAGGGCGCGTTGAGAATGCGAACGGCGAGGAGGAAGGAGAAAGGGAGGAAGGACGACCGTGCACGGACGAGGGCAGAGGAGCGGGAGAAGGAAAGGGAGAAGTCTGCTATTGGGTGGACGGATGTTGTCTACTCACACTCGCCGTTCACGATCCCTGATTCCCCCATGGAAGAATTTGCATCGCTTCCGGATGTCGATGTCGAGATCGTGCCTGCACCGCCGGTATCAGGCGCTTGGGGACAGCGTAGTTTCGCATCAGCGTTGCATTCTGGTCCCACAAATGGCGGTGCACCGCAGCAGCGTGTGCAACGGCCTGAGGTTGTGGATGATGATTGGGATGTGGACGCGGCGTGGCATGAGCTAGAGCGGAATGTTGGCGGACGGAAGAAACGAGGGACGAGGCTAGTTGTCCTTGGCAGTGGTGGGGGTGGTCGGCGACGTTGACACTGACCTGGCCTGATGTGTATGTGTACGTTTACTCAAACAACTCAACAAAGCTGTTCCAACCAAATCATTCATTTCGACACCACTGTACAAGCACATAATATAATATATATCTCGTTGGATGTCCTATTGTATGCCGAAGTGTCTATGTCTCGATGCGTGATTGAAGGAGCGGGTGAGACAGAGATACTGTATCTGCGAATAGATGGAGGATGTGGTATATATCGGTAAGCGAAAAGGCAAAAGGAGCACAGCGGATAGCGTGGAAAGTCGGTACGGTACAACGGTACACGGCGGAGGTCAAACCCAACATCCAGTGTAGCGGTTGTCGAAGGGAATGGAATAAAGATCTGCCCCGGGTGCCCGTAAGAACCAGAGGTAATAGGGTCATGACTATTTTTTCGTAAGGAGAACAGCCAGATGGTGGTCCTAGATGATTTGGAGGTAGTTTGATGGTGCGACTACGGGTAGACATGAGTTACGGATTGCAGGATTATTTCAAACTACTCACTTCCTATCGTTCCATCTGCCTTTCTCGCCTGCCACCATTTTCCTTGCTTGTCAACTATGTCAAGGACCTCACCCTTGGAGAAGGATATTTCATTTGGATCGTCAGGTGATGCAGTATCTAGGAGAAAATCACAACGTGAATTGTCGCTCCTCACACCGAGGACCAGGAACAGCTTACAAGCATAGAGTGCCTTGGCCTTGTAAGAATAGGAATCGGGTGGTGCTGCGGGATCTGACGCGGATGTATTTCCAGCGCCTCCAGCTCCGATGCCAGCCATAAGCGGCGAACTCGGCCCATTAGTCTCACCGCCTCCAATAGATCCGGGTCCTCCACCACCAGGCGAATTATGGATGCTCCCAGCACCGCCAGTTAGTCCTCCGAGACTGCGGTTCTGATCATTCAAGCTTCCAGCCCCAAAGCTGTTCTGGCTTCTAACGCCGACGTTGACGCTTCCTATTCCTCCTAGTTTGGTATCGTAAGGTTCGTGCGAGCCAATACCGCCTCCTGAGGCGTAGTTGCTCGTGTAGCCGTTGCCTGAGGTCATGTTGTGGATGGAGTTGGCGCCGCGGGTCCTGCGACGCCGTGACGGGGGTGTAAGGCCGCCAGTGCCCATTGAATTGAAAATGTGCAGAGAAAGGGAATCTTCTTCCGAAGTGAAGTACAGCACCCAGAGGATGTCGACTATGGCGAGGATGAGCCAGCCTGCGGCCATGGCGTCGAGGGACGGCTGGTGGGAGAATATGCCTTGGTTGACGCCAATGACGGAGAAAACGATTGCGATGGAGCCGAAGACGGAGATCTGGAAGCGGTGCATTGCTATTGAATCGCTTGCGAGAGTCCAGAGGACACCAATTATGAGGAAGAGTTGGAGGAAGATGGCGAACCATAGCACTCCGACCGAGTCATTACCCGCTATCGTGTATGTTTAGTTGCTAGTAAAGACGCATTGGGCTGGCAGAACTTACATTGTGCGGTTGAGACTGCTTGGCCTATGAACGCGACGAACCATCCTATCTACAATGAAAGTGAGCATGGGAAAGGGGATTGTTGGTAGGGAAAAAAACAGCTGCGTACGACGGCTAGGATGGTGGTGAAGAGAAAGAGATAGTGAGTTAGGATTGGGGTGAAGTCGAGGCCTTCATTTCCACGGGGAGGCATGGCTACAGGCGTCCGTTGAGTTGGTGGTCGGGATTGCGGTCAGTGTTTGGATTTCCTGGTACAGTCCTCGTGTGACAATTTTCCGTTCAACATCAACTGCGCACGCGGTTTCGCTCTTTCTGTCCAAGTCCATTCAACTTTCCGTCATTTCTCTCCAAGGCTGTTCAGGCTATCCATGCTACTGAGACAGATGCACATAAATATTCATCTCGCCGCAGTAAACAGGGAAGAACTGTCCATCACTGACACTGTACGGCCACATGATGTCAACAACGCCGACATCATGAGCTCGACTCTTGCTTCAGTTCTGTCATGATCCCATTGAGCATAGAAGATATCAGAAGGACTGCGCAAACTACTGTCTCTGTTCTCGAAGAGGCTGGGTTTGCGAGCTGTCTTGTTGGCAGCTGTGCAAACTCTGAGCATGGCGTTACAAGAATACCAAATGTTCGTCGCGTGTTCTTTTCTCGGACGCTTCCCTTTTATGCTCATACTTCATTTAGGACATTGACATTCTTGTCCTTACGGATGGAGTGAGCGCGGACCAGCTGAAAATTCTCATTACGCAAAACAATCGTGGCTTTCACCTAACCAGTCCTGCGGACAACCCACATGCCGCATATCAAGTGCTGTGGTACACGCTCTCCCCCACATCACAGAAGGGAGTCTCAAAGTCTTGTCGTGTCGACGTCCTTACTCCTGGTGTCATTAATCTCCCACTGATTCCCCCACATCTCGTGGTATATTCTGGCGCAAGCGGGCTCCCCGTAATGCCTCTAGTGGCTGTCCTCCTACACAAAGTTTTAGCCTGGAAGGCGCACGGAGAATCCGCCAAACAACGTGCCAAGGACAAACAGATTGTTGATGTTGGTGATGTGGGGGAGTTGCTAGAATTGGCGTCTGCGAATGGGTCGACACTGGCAGACCAAGGGTGGTTGCCGCCATGGTTCATTGATACCGCCGTTGGGGTTGTTGCACAGTACGTTCAGATTTATCCTGCTACTGCCACGCGTTGGGCCCGGATTTTGGGCCAGTAATGTGAAAACACTACTTTCCATGCATATGCTCGGGGTTCTAAATGGCGAAACGCTTCTCTATCGTGTATATGTGCTAGGCTGAGCTAGATGGTGGTACGGCAGTATTGTAATTCCATTCGATGACATGCAGGTTGCGCATTCTTCCTTTCACCACAGCCCAATTTTCTACAGTCTTCGTCACCGTGAACCCGTTCTTTTCAAACACCCTAACACTCCCGTGGTTTCCCTCGAACGCTGATGCGCAAATCCGACGTACACCCATTCTTGGGACAGCCCAATTCCAAAGCAAAGTCTCCAGTACGTCTGTCATGATTCCTCGACCATGATGGCTAGGTGCAAGATAATCTGATGCACAGCATTGGTGTTTAGGTTGCTCAAAAATATCCTTTACGTTGAGAGACAACCCACCTCCGATACTCCAGACTATCTCAGGATCTCCCACAGGGCGTTCAATGTTTGCATTCACGTATTTGGCCTTCTGCTCGTCATCGGCCTGGAGTCCATCGGGTGCCAACAATCGCTCCTCGTCAAATCTCAAGAGCCCGATGTCCCCCAAAAACACATCCTCGCCGTCTTCTTTGACTTCTCTAATCACTCGTACGGGGCAATGACCTACGGTTATCAAGTCTGGCATGTCTCGCGCAGCCTCAATCTCCGCCAGGGTTTCCTCAGAAGGCGTGCTTATTACTTTGTACCAGGCCTCGGCATGTTCTGTGGTTCTCGCGTCAGCGCCGGTTGATTTATTTCTTACGCACGATGCACAATTACCGAGAAGATATGGAAAAGGTGGGCCTGAAAACATATCATTTACGCGTGGATCGTTGAGGTAGCGAATGTTCTCGGGTATGTCGCTCAATCGAGGAGGCGTGAGGATGACGTTCTTGTGCTTCCTTAGTCGAAGGAAAGGCTCTCCCGTACGAGGGTTTACCTCGAGTGGATGTAGTTGCGGATTGGCCATGGTTCTTTAAACACGGAATCAATCCCACTTTTAAAAGCTCTGCGATGACTCGAACAGAACATGCGGTGGAGTCATTGTTGGACCAGGATAGCCATGGTGACAAGTCCGGATCGTTTCATATACCGGTCTCCGTCCACCGCGCGCCTTTGCTTAACTGCCGCACAGCGTGAAAATCGCCTGCTCCTGCCTCCAGATGAGTTCGTGGATTTGTCTCCGTGGTGGAGGGAGGAAGCAAGGTACTCGTCCGATCGATCACGTGACGAGGTGATTGAACCTGCCCTAATTCGCTGATCGATAAGCACATATGTAACCGGAATTTGAAACGAAACCTTATCCTCCCCACAATCAACAGTGTTGCCCACCTTTGGCACCATCGTTGTAAAAGCAATCTTCGTACCGATTGCTCGTTATCTAGCACAGAACAATTTGAATTAAAACCCCCGAATCTCTAGCCACCATGGTGTGAGTATCCTTTCGATTGACGGTCGCAGTTTTCAATTGCGTGCTGATCGATGGCGCCGATAGTAACTTCACTGTAGGCGAGTCGCTACAACAAATACCCACCTCGTCAGCGACTTGAACCTCATGGAACTAACCTGGCGCGATTACAGATCAGGTCCGGCAACTTATGGACAAGCCCACGAATATTCGTAACATGAGTGTCATTGCTCATGGTGAGCCTACCCAAAAATTAGTTATCTGTACAAGAAAGTCATATCGAGAGTCCCTGTAAATCAGTCGATCATGGAAAGTCAACCCTCACCGACTCGCTGGTCTCCAAAGCTGGCATTATCGCCTCGGCGAAGGCTGGAGACATGCGATTTACCGATACGCGAGAAGACGAGAAAGAGCGCGGAATCACGATCAAATCGACCGCTATCTCGATGTACTTCGAGGTCGACAAGGAGGAACTGTCGGCGATCAAACAGAAAACGGAAGGTGTGCATACGTCGTCAAAAAATTTCTTCTGAGATTGCTAATCCCTGAGCCGCCCCCGCAGGCAATGAGTTCCTGATCAACTTGATCGATTCCCCGGGTCACGTCGATTTTTCCTCCGAAGTGACAGCCGCACTCCGCGTCACCGACGGTGCGCTCGTCGTCGTTGACTGCGTGGAAGGTGTTTGTGTGCAAACGGAGACGGTGCTCAGGCAGGCACTGGGAGAGCGTATCAAACCCGTCGTTATTATCAACAAGGTCGATCGCGCTCTGCTTGAGCTGCAGGTGGACAAGGAATCGCTGTACCAATCTTTCCAGCGCACGATCGAGAACGTGAACGTCATTATCTCAACGTACCACGATGAAGCTCTCGGTGACGTCCAGGTCTACCCTGACAAGGGAACGGTCGCTTTCGGCTCTGGTCTCCATGGATGGGGATTTACTCTCCGTCAGTTTGCTGCCCGCTATGCGAAGAAATTCGGTGTCGACAAGGAAAAGATGATGGTCAAACTCTGGGGAGACAACTTCTTCAACCCTGCCACCCGCAAGTGGACGACGACTGGCACAGACGCTAGCGGTAAAACCCTCGAGCGCGCCTTCAACCAGTTTGTACTGGACCCCATCTTCAAGATCTTCGACTCCGTCATGAACTTCAAGAAGGACGCGATCGGCCCCATGCTCGAGAAGCTCGACGTCAAACTTGCCGCCGACGAACGTGATTTGGAGGGCAAGGCACTCCTCAAGGTCATCATGCGTAAATTCCTTCCCGCCGGCGACTCCCTTCTGGAGATGATCGTCATTAACCTCCCATCCCCCGCTACCGCACAGCGATACCGTGTGGAGACCCTCTACGAAGGTCCCATGGACGACGAGTCCGCCATCGGCATCAGGGATTGCGACCCTAAGGGTCCTCTCGTCCTCTACGTCTCAAAGATGGTGCCGACAACCGACAAGGGTCGCTTCTATGCTTTTGGTCGTGTCTTCTCTGGTACCGTTCGCTCTGGACCTAAGATCCGCATTCAAGGCCCCAACTACCTCCCCGGCAAGAAAGACGACCTTTTCGTTAAATCTATCCAACGCACTGTCCTCATGATGGGTCGCTACATTGAACCCATCGAGGATTGCCCAGCTGGTAACATTGTCGGTCTCGTCGGTATTGATCAGTTCTTGCTCAAGAGCGGAACCTTGACGACCTCTGAGACGGCACACAACATGAGGGTTATGAGGTTCTCCGTGTCCCCTGTCGTGCAAGTCGCCGTGGAAGTGAAGAACGCTGCCGATCTTCCAAAGCTCGTCGAAGGTCTTAAGCGTCTGTCCAAGTCTGATCCTTGCGTTCAGGCATGGATTTCTGAAACTGGCGAGCACATTGTCGCTGGTGCTGGTGAGCTGCATCTCGAAATTTGCTTGAAGGTCCGCCCATGAGTCAACATGTGCTTCCTTTACTAACTCTGCCATGTCTGTTAGGATTTGCAAGAAGATCATGCTGGTGTTCCCCTCAAGGTTTCCGACCCCGTCGTGCCGTACCGTGAAACCGTGAAAGCCGAGTCAAGTATCGTCGCGCTCTCGAAGTCACAGAACAAGCACAATCGTCTCTACGTCAAGGCTATGCCCCTCGACGAAGAGCTCACGAAGGCCATCGAATCTGGCAAGGTCAGTGCTCGCGACGACTTCAAGCTTCGCGCTCGTGTTCTAGCCGACGAATACGGCTGGGATGTCACCGACGCAAGGAAGATTTGGGCTTTCGGTCCCGACACGACAGGCCCCAACTTATTGGTTGATGTCACGA
Organism: Hypsizygus marmoreus; assembly: GCA_013433165.1. Taxonomy (NCBI): domain Eukaryota; kingdom Fungi; phylum Basidiomycota; class Agaricomycetes; order Agaricales; family Lyophyllaceae; genus Hypsizygus; species Hypsizygus marmoreus. The sequence goes on from CM024086.1 coordinate 3,441,813, forward strand.
AGGGTGTGCAATACCTTAATGAAATCAAAGACTCATGTATCGCCGCACTGCAGTGGGCTACGAAAGAAGGTGTTTGCGCTGAGGAGAACATGCGTGGTGTGCGATTCAATGTCCTCGATGTTACGGTAAGCGCTCGTTTTCCACTTGCACGCATTCCTCTAGGTACTGATGCAGTGTCATTAGCTACATGCCGATGCCATTCACCGTGGTGGAGGACAAATAATCCCGACAATGCGTCGCGCATGTTACGCGGCATGTCTGCTTGCGACGCCGTCGCTACAAGAGCCCATATATCTCGGTAAGGCCGCCAGCTGTTTACAATTATCTGCCCTATCTCATGTTTCTGGCACACTAGTCGAAATTCAATGCCCCGAAAATGCCATTGGCGGTATCTACAGCGTGCTTAACAAGCGCCGTGGACAGGTCTTCAGCGAAGAACAACGGCCAGGAACCCCTATGTTCACTGTCAAGGCTTATCTTCCCGTCAACGAGTCCTTCGGCTTCAACGGAGAGTTGCGCTCGCATACTGCCGGACAGGCCTTCCCCCAGAGCGTTTTCGATCATTGGGATGTCATGCCTGGATGTGCGTACTTGCGACGGTTTTCGTTTTCTTGATCTCACCAGGGGTAATGTTCACAGCTCCTCTCGAGAAGGGCAGCAAAGCCGAAGAACTTGTCATTAAGATACGTGTTCGCAAGGGTCTCAAGGTAACCAGCTTCAGCCTCGAACGTACTGATACCGATGACTTACTGCCTTCGTTGCTAGCCCGAAATTCCTTCCTTGGACACATACTACGACAAGCTCTAATGGTCGTCCGGTATCGATAAATCATGGACATGTAATGGCGTTAGGTCTTACAGGTGTTGTATTTGTGCATCAGTCAAATTTAAATGTTGTATTTTTCCACCCTCTCGTTGTGAATCGATTCCTTCTCGCACCTCATCAAAAACATCGAGGTCCGTCGTACTTCTCAGGGATGTCGCTTCACTGAGCTCTTGTTGACAGAAATAACTTATTCTCGTCATCCGCCAGATGTCTTGTTTCTTGTGCTTTACTAACGTCAGAGCCTCTTCCGTTGGTGTTAACAATGTCGAACGCGAACCAAATGCGAACCCTGGCGAACCGTTCGGGGAGAATGATGCATATCTAATGGCGGGACCGCCGCCATTACGTAATACTAAGTACTTTCCCGATCATCTCATGTTTTCATTTCTCCACTGTGCCATGTGTGATTCTTCGGCTTATTAACTTCACACCAGGTCTATTGCCTCATCCAACGAACACTATATTCCCGCACTACATACACGAGATGAACCTATTTTCACCGTGGCGCAGACCACATTCGGGCCCTCACGGACAAGCACACCAACATCCGTAATTGCACATGGTGTGTAGAAGGTCTTCATGTAAACTAGACATAGTCTTCTCATCGTTCATAGCTGATCATGGAAAGCCACCCTCTCCGATTCCTTAGTGTCCAAGGCTGATATCGCATCCGCCAAAGCCGGCGATACGGTATATAACCCTCGACGCCAACAGCAAGCATCTCGAGCATGCTTTCAACATGTTCGTCCTGGAACCTATTCTCGGGGTCTTTGATGCCGTCATGAACTTCCCGTGCTCAAGAAGTTGGACATCAAGCTTCTGCAAGACGAGCTCGATCTTGAGGGTGAAGCGGTCCTCAAGGTTATATTGCGTAGATTATTTCCTTGTGGCGACTCTCTTGGAGAGATGATCGTCATACACGTCCCTCTGCCACTGCTGCGCAGCGAACCCCCGTGTTGACACTCTTTACGAAGACGCTATGGACGATAGGTCCGCCATTGGTATCCGAGACTGTGATCTCAAAGGGCCCCTTGTCGTCTACGCTTCGAACATGATGCCCACTTCCGATAAAGGTGTTTCTATGCTTTGGGTCTTGTCTCCTCTGGGAGTATTCGCTCTAGACTCAAACTCGACATTGAAGGTTCCGACGATATCCCCACCAAGATAGATGACTTGTTCACCAAGTCAATCCATTGTATTGTTTTGATGCGCCGCTCCGTTGAGCTCATTGGAGATTGCGCAGCTGGCGATATCGTCCCGTCGTACAAGTTGCAGTCCAGGTTAAGGACGCGGCTGGCCTGCCTAAGCGCATCGAAGGATTCATGCTTCTGTTGAAATCAGATTCTGGCGTTCAGGCTTGGAAGAGCACATCGTTGCTGATGCTGAAGAGCTCCACTTGGTGATTTGTATGGACGTTGGTCCGCGTTGTTCCTGCTTTTGTTCTACGTGTTATTTACGCGATGTTTGGATAGGATCCTTCAAGAAGACCACACCGGTATTCTCCTCAAGGTTTCCGATCTTGTTGCACCGTACCGTGAGACCACGAAGGCTGAATCGAGTATCATCGCTCTTTCGAAATCTCAGAACAAACACAATCTTCCTTACATCTGGGATGTTACTGTGCCACAAGGAAGATCTGGGCTTTCGGTACCGATACAACCAGTCCCAACTTGTTGGTTGACGCCAAGGGTGTGCAACACCTGAAGAAAATTAAGGATTCCTGCAATGCTGTACTTCAGTGGGCGACCACAGGAGGTATTTGTGCTGAAGAGAACATCTGCGGCGTTCGATACAACATCCTCTTTGTAACTGTATGTTTCAGTCTTTGGTTCTTCATTTATTTTGTTACTCATATATGAATTTAGCTACAGGCTGATGCTTTGGATCGTGGAGGACAAATAACTCCCACCATGCCTCGTGCATGCTACGCTGCTTCTCTCCTGACAGGCCCCGGTCTTCAGGATCCTATTTGCCTTAGTTCGTTTGGGGTTTAACAACACAAGAGTTCAGTCTAACCTCTTAATAGTCGAGATCAGTGCCCTGAAAGTTCCATCGGCGGCGTTCACAGTTGCTTGAACAAGCGTTGTAGACAGGTCTATAGGGAAGGGCAGCGACCTGGTACGCCGATGTTCACCGTCAAGGCGTACCTCCCTGTGTCCGAGTCCTTCGGCTTTAACGGTGAGTTGCGCTCGCATACTGCCGGCCAGATTGTTTTCGACCTCTGGGAGATCATGAGCGGATGTAAGTATCCCCTGAGCTTGTGCATATCGCAGCCTCTCACAGAGCTGCCTTTCTGCAACGCCCTTGGAGAAGGAAAGCAAACTCGAGGAGATTGTGACCAAGATCCATACCCGCAAAGTTCTCAAGGTTCGGTGTCGAGGTGTAACTTTGTATGTGGGTTCTAACGCCGTGCTTTAGCCTGAAATCCCCCTCCTCGATGCGTACTATGATAAGCTGTAATGACCGAGAATGACCTTGCTGACTTTCTGGTATTTCTGAATGTCGCGAATTGAATTGAATGAATTTTTGTCTTGGCTCTGGACCGTGGGAAAACGGATGATTATATGTTTGAGGGCTGTTTGACACGGCCTGAATCATCGCCATCTTCCTGTAATAACACTTTCATAAAATTTCACTCGCTTTTCTCTCTTCGTTCATAACTACCACTATCTCGCTTTTTAAGTCTGCTTCGCTCTTGCGCTCGCGCCTCGCCAGCTTCACAACCAATCTCATCCGACCTCAATGGCAACATCACTTGCGGGCCTTTCTGCCTCCGTTACCCGCATTCTCTACTTGACGGGCTTTCCTAAGGAGCTCAAAACCAAAGACATTCAGTCTGCGTTCTCTGAATATGAGAACTTGAATGGTGGTTTCAAGATCAAGTGGCGGGATGACACGAGCCTCCTGATTGTTTTCCAGGATCCTACAGTCGGTGAGTAAGCCATACTGCAATCTTTTTGACGTACAAAGGACTCAGTACTTTCTCGTGGACTGTAGCTAAGCGTGCATACCTTCACACCGTCGCATTCCCTCCGCCCATCCTCACATCGTCGTCGACTGGCATTTCCGCCACTATCCGACCCTATGACGGACCCGACGCTCAGAGCGTAATCCAAACCGTCAACTCACGTGGACAACACAACCCCAATAACCCTTCGCGTTCGCATAATGCTCGCTCCAGTTCCATCTCTGTCTTCCCCAGTACACGCAGCATCTCGGGCTCCTCGTCAGTCCCGAACAACCCCATCAGCAATCACCGCAACAATCAAACTTCAGGGCAGCAAGTCACGATCCCTGAACATCATCATCCAAACGGACGCGAGCCATCCCCAACGCTGCCTTCTCTTCCCTCACACCCGACACTCAACTATCTCATCAGCTCGTCGCTCGGCGAGGCTGTGACGGGTGCGAATAATAACCCGCCGTCAGACCCCGCAATCCTTGCGATGAGCTTGCATCCAGACCTGAATGGTGTCGGAGGTCCCCGAATTGGGGATCCAGGAAAGCGGATGCTCGGTGCTGCCCTTGGCGTAAGGCACCCATCTTTGGGTCCCCGAGTGTTGAGCAGTGGTGGTGGTGGTGGTAGTCCTGGCTCGAGCCCGTCCCAAGGGGGTGGTGTCGATCAGGCCATGAGAGAAGTTCAAAGGGCTATGGGTGGGCTAGTTGTTGCCGAGTGAAGAACTCACTCCGCTACTTTCATGTCTGCTTCCCCACGATGGGCGCTCGGCGGATATTGTAACTGTCATTTAGGTACGGGCGGTATTGTTATTTTTTTCATGCTGAAAGAGGGAGGAAGGAGACTTGGTGGGTGAACACCTGTCAGCATGACGGTAACCTTTTGCGCTTGACCGAAATAATACATACTATTCTTCTTTCGATTGAAGTACATATTTCTAATGTATTTCATTTTAGCTTCGTTTCCGAAGAGTTTCACATCGAACTGGTTCCTTCCTGATATCACAATGCGCTCGTGTAATCCATAATCGCTGCATGGGCCATTCTTTTATACATCGTCGCTTCTTTCCATGAAGATCGCGGTCATTCAATGACAACTTGCTGGGAAGTCGACCAGATGATTCTCCATTCTACTCATCGCCCGTAGATTCTCTCATCGGAATAATTGGTTTGCAGGTTGTTTTCTTATCGATGCTTTGAGGAATGGTCTCGCCTGCCATGTCATTCCATCATGTCTTTCTTTTATTAGGAGCCCTAGTGACACCGCCTGTCCAACCGCCTCGAGGCTTTTGGAAGAACATCGCCTCAGGGCGCCAGAAATGTATGTTGGACCTTTGCTGTAAGCGGACACAGCGGTGGATGCATTCGATCGCAGCTGGCACATGTTCACGTTAGGTTCATCCATTCATAACCAAATCTGTACATCTGTACATCCATTCAAATGTCGCAGGTGCCCTATTTTGAAGGTCAGTTCCATAGCATTTACTTATTGCAGAGACGCCCTGAATTTCTTTGTATTTGTGAGGGATTCACTGGGAGTCGATGAGAATTTGGAAGTCCTTTAGGGTTCAAGATCTCCCCGCCCGTCACCACTTGGTACCAAATCCGCAGCTGATGATCGGATTAGCCTGTCTCTGTGTAAATCATTGCAGTGAAAATGCTGATGAAGTGCGCTCACCGCCCAACCCTTGTCCACCGGGCAACCTGTAGATGGCAGCAAGATCGAGTCACGATCATCTCGAAGTTGCGTAAACAAAGAAAGCTTTGTGTAACTCCGGCCCTCGATGCTGCAACGCCCAAACCTTGAACGTACATCCTGCTGTGCAGGAGGGCACGTTCCCGAACAAAGCTGTTGATCCCGTTCTGTGGACGTCCGGAAGAAGCAAAAATGACTTGTCTGGCGACATGAGGCGTCTTCTCCGACAAAGGGTGTCTGTATAGCATCCTTCCTTCATGGACCGGACGCTTCTTGCATGCCGCAATTGGACCGCTACCGGCTCTTCTCACCACGTCTTCTTGAGTCTGCAGGGCCAAGTCTGCTGATTTCCCTGATATGGACTGACCACACATCCGATCAGCAACATAGGGTCCGCCGATATCAATTTCAGGCCAATCCTAAGCGTCATTTAGGGCCTTGACCCCGTTATGGACCTCGTTCCACAGCTGTTACAGCACCGAATGTAGCAAAACATGAGATTCCACCGTTCCAATCACTTCTTTCAGCTGTTGTGGCAATCAAGTGCGTGGTGTACCTGGTTTCCATTGTTCTGACGCCTCCTTGCCTTCATAATAAGGGTAGATGGTTCTCTTTTCAAGGGTGTTTATGTGTGTGGCCACATTGTTCGCGCCACCGACGCAGATAAAAGGCCCCATCGGATTGCATCATCACCTCTTTCATTCCCCTCGTCTTCATAACTGTTTTCCGGTTCACGCCGTTGTTCAGTCTATCACCTTCCCTCCCCCCTTCTCGCCCGGCTTTCCTCGCAAATTCTTCTTATTCTATTCTATTCTACGCGAGCCATGGAAGGCAGGTATTCCTCCGCGCATTCTGTAGGACCCAGTTTCAACTCTACAGACCCAATTCCCGCTGATAATCCGACATTTACTAAGTACGGCGAATCATCCCATCTCCCCGAAACAAGCCCCGTATTTCATCCTGGTGCAGAAGAGTCGTATAAATCCATGGGATCCCCAAGTCAAGCCCGGTGTGATGAACCCCGCCACAATTTGTCCTCGTCGGCACCATTTTCTTCGATGAGGCTCGAGCAGTTCGAGGAATGGACACAAAACAACGAGGAGTTGGACATGATTATGAGCATGGGATCTTACGGGGAACCCTTTGTCTACGAGCCATCACACCAGCCTCCGCACGCAGATGAATGGCCGACGTGGGATACGCTGGATCGGCTCTCGTCGACTATTCCTATATCCGCAGCACGTTCCTCCATCGAATGCACACCGCCCCAACCAGACAACTTCGGAGCCTTTTTCCCAGGAAGCCACGAACAGCAGTATGACCTCCACGATCCAGAATCACCCCTGTCTCCTTTCAACGACTGTGACGTATACGTCGCAGAAAGTACCCATCTCCCATATTTATCTCCACAGCCGCACAACAACCCTGATAACTCGACTCAGTCACCATCATCGTCTTTACCATTTTCATCATGGCCCGGTTTTTCAGCATCCAGTCAACGGCTACTCCCGACCATATCCACTGTATCACCACCTGCATTATCATCCAGTTCATCATCGTCATCACCATCGACCTCATCTTCTCCTGAGCTTATACTTCACACACCCATCCCATTGCATCATCCACGACCCTCTCGTCACATCCCAATCGTTTCAATCTCGGAATTGGCCTCAGCGTGTGACGACACGTCCTTTACGCCGCTCAAAGACAGCATACCCTCTCACACAGAATCCCAGGAACTCTTATCGCCTCTGTCGTTGGACTCTCCTGCCAATTACATGTCAACGTTTTCGCCACTATACCGGGAGCACGTCTCAATAGCCAACAAGGTTGGACATGAGGATGTCTTTCATAAGTGTGCAACAAGTGGTTATTATTCTTTTGGTAATGGGGAAGCGATGATGTTCTGTGGTTGTGGATGTCACCAGTCATTTGGCCTTTATGAGATGTAGAAAGTTGCTGTAGCCTAATCCATACTTTACTGCATATCAAAATATCAAGTGGGGGTACCGCAAGTCAAAAAGCGTATAAATAAACGGGAGGAAGTTCCAACGATTAGCTCGGAGTGTATGGCTTGTCTGAAAAGGTAGGTATCCAAGAGTTATGCTGGCCAAGAATCTCAGAGGTACTGTAATTCCTAAGTTCAGCACAGGGAATTACTGTTGTTCAGCGGAAGATAATAGTAACTTACATTTCCGCTGTATTATATCCCACCTCCAGCGGATGTTGTTCGCAACCGAGACGGTCGTGCACGCTTCAAACTGGACCAGAACGCGTTACGGCGATCGGGCGACCCAGAAAACGCGCTGATAAAGTCACTGACGCGGAAGAAATCGGTTGGTGGATTAGACTTAGTGTTCGTGTCTGCACGTAAATTAGACTTTGTGATGTGTGCGGAAGGAGCCAGCTGATCAGGCTGGTCAAGTTGTGTAGTTATGAAGTCAGGAGAATTTAGTTGCAATACCTGCGCTAGATTTGCTTGCTGGTCCTCCACGCGTTCGTCTAGCCGGGCCGAAGATGACAGTTGAGAAGCGACATCGACGTCGTAACGGAAGTGAAGTGCACTGATTTGTGTGGATGACACGTCGTCTGTAGAGTCTTCTGTCCCACTTATTACATCAGACAATGCTAGAGACAGCTGTTGAGTTTCAAGCCGGCGAGGAGCTTGTACGAGTTCTTGATAAGTGGTCGCCGCCTGGATGGATGGAGCACTTGTAATAGGAATTTTGTGCAGAGCATCTGGGCGCAGTGTGGTAGTAGAAGTCCAGCCTTCTGTGAGTGTTGCTAGATCGGTCTCCGGTCTGGCGGAAGGGAGCAGCCATTTCGTGAAATCAACATCATCCCCCATAGCCCTTGAGCTCGAACGCAGGCTGCCTTCATGAGCGCGATAGATTTTCGTTCCATAGGTTGCTTTGAAGGAGAGGCGCTCGAAATAAACCCGAGACCGTTCCTTCATATATGCGCCATAGGTTCCACACGACTCTTCCAGTTCTGGGGTAGAAGAAATACTGTTGTTGATGAGAGCGTATAACTCGGATCGTTCACGTTCGGTCAGTGGGCGATGCTCTTCAACAGCCACTAGAGAGTCTCCGGAGTTATCGAAAGGAGGATCAAGACTGAAATCGCTTATCGCATCAGACGCATCGAATTGGAAAGCATTCTCAGATACTAGATTGAAGGCGCGGGCTCCGCCGACGAGAGAAAAAGAACCAGAAGTTTCATCGTCCATGGAAAACTCGGGGCAAGGTGAACTAGCACGAGAAGAGGCCAAGTCTTGCCGAGGAAAAACATCCGAGGAATCTGCTATGCAAGGGCGTGTTGTAACAGGACTGAGAGTCGGAGAAAAACTGGGAACAGCTTGAGAGCGTAACCTTTTGAGACGACGTCGTGGTTGAGCGCCCGATATTTTCTCTGAAGCTAAGCGTTTCGCAGTTCTAACCATCGGTTCCTGGAAATTTATCGGGCTCGGCTTTACTTGAACATTGACCATTGGCAGGACATTGCTTGGGGCGTTCTCCTTCTCGGCGGGTTTGTGGTCTGTCGACACCTATTCACCAGTGAGCGTAAGAAAGAATTTGACGATATATGCCATACTTGCTGGACCGACTGCTGTGCAAGAGCTTTGGAGAGCCTTCCCCTAGTCAGATTGGTATGCCTGTCTTCTTTGGCAACTCGCAACCCTGAAACATCTGTTTAGCACGGTGTTAGCATAGTGTAGTTGAATTCAAACCTCTCGAGTGAAAATAATCGTAGATATGCCTTCGATCGACATTATAGCGCTCCTGGAAGTCTTTCCTGACTGAAAAGGGCGGCATTTTGGCGCCAGGGACGATAAGTGCTTCCATTTCAGCTACAAGACTAGGACCGAGGCGGGTGGCCAGGCGCAGAGGGTTCACTCTCCTTGTCTTGTGGGTATCATCTGAGAAGTCGCGTGCAAAGGAGGATTCGTGATCGCTTGTAGGTTCTACATCCCGAGCTCGTTTCCTGCGAGGCGACGGCGCACCAATAAAGGGAATAAAATCGGGCTGGAAGAAAGGAGAAATGGAGGTTTCGCTGCCCTGGAAAGGTTTCGCCATGGTTGCAAGTCGCAAACCCTTCGAACGACTGCTGTGGCGGAAAGTACAAACAATTGCAAGTAGCATACAATACAAAAACGCGCACGCCACAGACGCGAAACCACGTGATACCCTAAAAATACAAACTCGCGGCGAACACAACTGTTGCTGTGAGATGGCGCTTATGTGCGACGAAATGGACTCACTGTCTCGTCTTATCTTGATCTGCGCCTCCTCCATCTTCTTGAACAGCTCCGCATCGCCAATGACACGAGCGGCATCTCTGACTTCTCTACAAGTTTCGTCTAAACGTGTTATGACTCGAACAATTGTGCCTTCTGCGACGTCCGTCAGAGACGTGATCTGTTCAAACGGCTAACAACAGAAAATGTAAGCTGTAGGGAATAATCTAGAAATTTCAAACTTACCATGCCCTTTGCCCATTCATAAACCACCTCCGCCAGCCCGAATTTCAGGTTCGAACGGAAATCCTCAACGACAACTTTGTGCGAATCCTGTATCCTGCTGATTCTATCGCTGATGGCAAGGATGGCATCCCGGCCAGCCTCCAACTTCGGTGGGATAACAGGTTCGACTTCCGTCTTCTCCTGGAACACAAAGCATGACAACAATGCGACAACTTCCTCAGGTTCGTACCCAGCCAGCGTATTCTCAAGAATCAGCTCGGTGAGAACGAGCTCATTGGCAGAATTGATCTAGGCAGGTCTGTTAAAGATAACAGTCGCTCTTAACGAGAAGATGCACACCTCGCAGGCCACCCTCCCTTTCAAAAGCACCGTTGAGTTTTCATCAATGAATTTTAACTCCTTCAAGACTTCTATCCTTTGCTCGTAATCTGGAATGAGCTCCAAATTTTGGTCTGAAAGGGCCATTTTGAGATTTGCAATGTTGGCCCTAAGCACTTTCTCTCCATGGATGGTCGAATACTGGATGAGGCCGTTGATTCGATTTCGTTTGAACAGCAGAAAGACCTGTAACCTACATGTTGTTCAAAATCCTGGCATAATGTGCACGCTCTATCACCCAAACGCCGTGTCAAAGCATCTCTCGATCGCAACAATTCTTGGAAGTCTAAGGCACGCATGCGGCCCCAGTCATTCTCTGGTACTGTCCCAGCAGTTACCCATTCGTCCACGAGTGAATGAAGGGCCGCGACTCCCTCGCGCATACGTGAGATAAGATGCCGCTCGACAATATTGTCCACTTCAACCTACAGAAAATAGCATTCAGCACCTCGAAAAGGAACAAAGCCTTCGACAACAGGTTACCTTGATCGATTTATTGGTCACTAGAGATATACTTGTCATTGGCACCGCTCGCAATTCGTAAACGCCGTCTTGTACAATAAGCGATTCTGGCGTCGGAGGCCATCGAGGCGGTATCCCTTGTGAGTCGATGTCTGGCCATACAATGAACGAGAGGCATAGAACATGCAATTGTCATACACTTACCATGCTTCCCGCTTTTCGTGGCAGAATCCACCAATGCTAGGATATAATATGTTTTCACCTTATCAAGGATACCGGATTCCGACACAAGCAAAGGCGCAGGCTTCAACAGTATCGCAGGAGTATTGGATCTAAAATGCTGGATAAGCAAAAATTCACCATGAGTCACTGAATCGTGCTGATGGAGAAATTGGATTATTTACGCCATCACGCAAAATCACGACACGTCCGGCGAGCAAGGACTTCGAGCCTTGTGGATGTGAGATGGCCATCGCTAAAAGCCTTTGATTTAACTCCACAATGTCAAAAGAATCATCATAGAAGCCATAGATATCAGGAAGGCAGACATCGCACTCGAGTTTTCGGAGCGTGGACAGGACTTTTTCGCTCTGTGTCAAACGGTCAGATACGCTACACCGCGGTTATTGAAAACAATTTACTGACCTCGGCGACCATCTTCTGCTGTTCAGGTAGTAACCTCTGAGATGCATTCTCAGAAAAACTTCTCTTAATCATCTCCTCAACCCTGAGAGCCTCCACACGGAGAAGATTTAAAATCATGTTGTATGTCAGTCTGAACTGTGATGACAGCTTTCCCGGTGTTCCAAGCATCATGGTATACAGCGTGGTTTGCTACAAGCGTCTCTGTTGGTCACATTGTAGTGATGTCGTGTTCTGGACATACCTCGGGTAAGGAATCGCTTGCGACGATAATAACTGTTCCGGTAGGATCTAAACCGCGACGGCCTGCCCGGCCTGCCATTTGTGTGTATTCACCAGGGAGGATGTCACGGAAGGCACGTCCATCATGTTTTCGGATTCCAGAAAATACCACACACTTCGCAGGCATATTGACACCCTAATGATAGCCTGTTAGGACATTAAGATGCCGAAATGTGTGGGACTACAAACCATGGCGAACGTTTCTGTTGCAAAAAGGATTTTAACCAATCCGCGGGCGAACAGTATTTCGACAACCTTTCGGAATGTTCAGCACACCATATAACATATTCCGAGGTACTAACTTCTTTAACAAGCGGCAAGAGCCCTCCATGATGCACACCAATTCCACGACTAAGAAGATCACGCATGCGCCCAATCTGTGGCAACTTCTTGTCAGAACCTAGTATGACACTGTCAGAATCAGGAAATATGAAAGGGATCACAGCAAAGGACCTTTGAGACGTGAGAGGGCCTTCTCAATCGCAACATGGACCTCGCTCTTCTCCACGGATGTGCAAAGGTCCGCATTTACCAAAGTAGCCGCGTTCTCCTCGCACTTCTTCTTCGAGAAGGTGAAAACAACCACTGGGAGAAGTGCTTTTTTCTTGAGATGGCCGAGCAGATGGACATAAAGATTTTTGTCGACATGGAAAGTCCTTTGAGGTGCACCCCCGCCACGACCACCTCGAGCAGGAGGAGGTGCACCGCGCCCACCACGTGGCGGAGCTCCACCTCTTTGCTGTCCCCTCTGAGTTGGTGCGGCGCCTCTGGCGCCGACACGCTGGACTGGCGGTAATCCCGCGGCTTCTCGTTCTTTGTCCTGTTTTCGTCGTAGTGCCTCACCGGCCTCTTTGTAGCTATAAATGGCTGTATAAACTAATCTGTGCTGAAGACGCAGAATGGTAACATACCCTTGGGCCACGAAGTTCCGCTTCGCATCCACAATTTTGTACATCTCTCGGCCGGCGTACAGATAATGTTCAAGGGGTACGGGCCGTTGCGCCGTGGAAATGACATATATGTCTTTCTTCTTGGTTCGACTGAGATAAGTTAGTCTGGGATCATGCCGTACTAATAGCAATACGTACCCCACCCAATCCGCAAATTCTTTGGTGTTGGGCACTGTGGCGGACAAGAGAATGATATTCACATGATCTGGAAGCATGATGATGACCTCCTCCCATACAACACCTCGCTGTTCCCGCTTAGTTTGGGACTAACGATTGATGGTGGGTAATTCATACCTCAGCATCGTTCACATAGTGAACCTCGTCAAAAATGACAAATTCGACATCACGAATAAGATCAGCTCCTTTGTACAACATGCTTCGCAGAATTTCAGTTGTCATAATGAGGCAGCTTGCTTCAGGGTTAATTTGAACATCACCCGTTAGGATTCCAACGGAAGACGACGAGAAAGTTTGCTTGAAGTCTCTGAACTTCTGATTGGAGAGTGCCTTGATAGGAGATGTGTAGATTGCTCTGCCAAATCTATTCAGACATAAAGTGCGGAAATAGAAATGATACGCACCGCGTCATGTGCTTTTCTGCAAGAGCGATAGCATACTCTGCGACAACTGTTTTGCCAGCTGAGGTGTGAGCAGCTACGAATACCGAGTCGCCCATCTCCAAATGATATACAGCTTGCTTTTGAAAGGTATCAAGCTCGAAAGGGTACTGTTAGTCATATGTGTTAACTACTATCATGAAGATGTAAAGACTGAATAAAACAACCTTGTGTGCCATCTCAGGGACGAGTTCATGAAAGTTAGACAACGGAGTATTGACATCTATTACCTGGGCCCAATCGCGTTTCTGAATATTTGTGCGTTTGAGCCGCCTGAGTGGTTTGCTTGGCTTTAAGTGAGTTGCAGTAGTTGGTAGGAGTTCATCGATCTCGGAGGTGCCCTGTGCGAAGAAGCTGTCGCCCTCATCAAAGTCGCCAGCATCCACTCCTTCGTCCTGAACATTGCAAAGCATTAACAAAGATTATAAGTTCAAGCGTTGAAGAGGAATACCACGTCATCTGGAAGTCTCGACACCTGCAGGTCATCAAGGGCAATCAGGTCATCGTCTTCTGTCTCTTCCCCGGGAAGACGCAACCCTCGCCTTAGGCCTGGAGCAATTGTTCTGAGACCTTTGGTACTTGATCCCTCGGCAAGTCCCTCAACCGCCTCAACAAGTGGATCTTCGAGGCCGCCTGGCCAGAACGGTACGTAGCCTGATTTTCCTCGCACAAAAGTCTTGCTAGGTGCAGGTGCACGATCAAGAGATGTTGAGGTTAGACCAGTAGATGCTCGCGGGTTGGCTGTCTTTATAAATAGGAATCTCAGCATACGCCATATGTCAAGGGATCCGAAAAATATACCTCGACGTATCCCGTCACACGTCCGCTCAATCCAGCACGTACGAAGGACACTGTTGCGGGAGGAGGTGATGGGTTGAACGATAGCAAGGACGGTATAGACAAATCGTGCTTCCATTGACTGAAACCAGTTGTTAGAACACGTTACAAGTCAAGTCAGGAACAGCCGAACACTTGATAAGACGGAAGCCAGTGGTGAGGCAGTGTTTCGCGAGGCAAGAGCAACTTCTCCTCTATCTCCTGATGAACCTGCTCTCTCGATGGCAGTCCTGCAAGTTGTAGGTCTTGAAGGAGGGCGTGTGCATCGCTAGCATTTGGGTGGAGGATCTTGTGAATCAGTTCTCTCTGTTTCTCGATGTCCATCACGGACCCGGAGATGACAGAATTTTCCGAATGCCGATCTCCCGAAAGGAATTTCTTGCACAGCCACAATGTGCGCGCCACTTACCTAAGCAGCGCGCGCCCAAATTTAGGGGCCCCGATCATGCCCGGCTCCCAGTGGCCTCGATCAGTGATCTTCCTTCAGAACCCCATGGCTTGTTTACGCGTTTCAACAGAGTTTCAACTGGCTGATCTTGAATTGGGGCTATAGCAAGCGCCCACTGTAAGCATGCTTTCTTCTCTACCACGATCATGGTCCTCTGGAACTTCACCATAGACGACGCGAGCCCTTTCCTATCTTACAGCCCTACTGGTGAGTACCAAAACATTCAACCCGACGTGCGCCTGTCGCGAACAGGACTCATTGATTTGGAAAAATGAAGTTGATTCACCCACTTTGACGAACGGCTGGCGGACATGGTATACCATCTCCCAATACAACAACGCCTCGGATGAGCTCAGTCGAGGTGATTCCTTCCACATCACATCTTCGCGAAACAGCTCTGTCACCTTTCAATTCTATGGTATGTCTGGGTACATGCATGCGTATCGTCTTCAAGCCCAGTTTGACCACATGCATTTACAGGCACTGGTGTATCTCTGTTCGGCTCCACCAATAGTTCATTCGACGTCACGATCGATAATGGCCCCAATGTTTCCACGAACATGAACGCGTCTACTTCGACACTCCTTTACTCGAACGGTAGTCTGATTAATGGCCTACACTCTGGTTCGTTCACTTCTTTTCGTTTGAAAACATTCGGTTCATGGAGTATACTCGACGGCCAACAGTCACTTTAAGCGCTCAGCCATCTTTGATCCCCAACACTTCACAATCCCTAGCACTTGACTTTGCGGTGGTGTCAACGCCATTGGACAGCGAGTACGTGGTTCACTATTCGAGCTCTCCATAATCCTGATTCTCGCCACAGCGAAAATCCGCCATCACCCCTCTTTTATGATGCTTCCAACACAGCCATTCTAGTCTACTCTGGTGTATGGACGTCCGGAGTCCAAAAGGGCGTTCCGAATGCAACAGTATCTGCACCATTTCAAGTGACTACGGAAAATGGCGCCACCGCTTCGCTCTCCTTTACTGGTGGAAATGCAGTGGCTGTAAAAGGACTACTGGGATCGGCCAATGGTATTTACTCCGTGGTGAGTGATCATGATTCATGGGTCCTTGATCGTTTGTTGATCTTCGTAGACGATGGATGGATCTACAAGTACTTTCAATGGAAGCTCATCTTGGATCATTCCAGATGCACTTCTGTATTTTCGTGCAGGGTTGGACCCAAAAATGACCCACCAGATCAACATCACCAACTTCAGCGATAATTCAAGGTTATGCCTGAAATCGATCACGGTTTTCAAGCATGAACCTCGGAATGGCTCATCCCCTGCTCCGGACAGTCATCCAAAGTGAGTGAACTTGTGTTGCGAAATTCGCGGTAATTCATTCTTGTTCCCAGTGTTGCCAAGCCTCCATCTTCAATCAATCTCGGAGTTATTCTCGGCCCCGTTCTTGGGCTTGTCTTCGTTTGTCTTGTGGGCGGTGCTCTCATATGGTATCGTCGGAGACGTCAAATAATGCCCGGTCCTAAGATGTTCTTTAAGAAACCATCCACACCACCACCATCACCACCATTCATTGAAGCCCCTCGCGCCGCCGCACGCGACACCTCGTCTTCATTTTCTGCAAATCCCCGTTACCCATCGTCTGGCTCTGAAACTCACTCCGGGATTAATTTACTTGGATCTCACTCTTCCCGCGTCTCTGTACAGAGCAGTATGCACTCGCGGAACGAGGCTGGGAGCTCTTTGCACACACGTGCAACTACCAGGTCAACACACCGGGAAAGGTACCTGAGTGCTTCTCCCACGATCATGACAAATGCTAGTACCGCCTACACAACAGACACATCGTCCAGCTCCGAACCCGACACCACAAGCTTTCATCACAATCTCTTCCAACCACCCGTATTCCGACTGCCCCACCCACTGGCATCATCGAGCTCTGTTGCTGGCAGCTCTCAGCATACTCCGCCACCCCCCAACTTTCGTTTCGCTGCACCGGAATATATCCCCCTTTCTCCCCGGAAACCACTGCCGATTATACCGGTTCCTTCTTACGACGCTGCTTTGCAGACGCCAGTATTCCAACCGCTTGAGATTATGGACATGCAGCTTGGTGAGGACACTGGTTTTGGCCCTCCGCTGTCAGCTCCTCCACAGTACGAACGATAATCCTTTAATTTCGCATATCTATATTTCACATTCATTTGTTCTATTATGTATTATCACTGGCGGGGATCCAGTCCTACGATTAATATATGGTGTCCAAATTGACCGTTGCCAGTGTCAGAGCCTGAAGTCCCAAAATATGTCCGAGGATTGTTCTGATTTGGTCCACGAAGACAGAAGATGGCACATATGTATGCAAGTAAGGGTAGATTGCCGAGCGAAGGAGAGGTATGATGTGCGTATAATATTATACTTGTACAAATGGCCGCGAGACGATGCGTGTATATAAACATACAAGAGGGTTCTCCATGCGAGGAGGGACAGCAAAACTATGGAAAGCAATTAAGTAGACGGTCTAGCATTATTTGTCGATATGTGCAATAAGATAGCGTCCAGGTACCGTCAATCGGGACGATTGTGCGGGGGAAAAAATATCAGTGCTGTTTTTTGCGAGCATAGACACGTTGCAAGCGAATGTACTGAGGTTGCAGAGCGCCCTTGAGCTCCATGGCTGCATTGTGCTGAATCTCGTTAACAATGGGTTCAGGGACACCGCTACCGAGAAGTAACGGTCGGCCTGAATTCAAAAATGCCTATTGGGCTTTAGTCAGCTTTGATGTGATAGTTCAACAAGGCTGGGGACTTACGAGAATATCGTCCCTCATGGTAGCACCAAGACGCATTTGGAACTCATCACCGCGCGCCCAATGCGAAGCCGGAATCCAGAAGTCCTCGCTAACGACGTCCTCAAAAGCAGGATGGTTGGATATCCAGGAATGTAGCTTTTCAGCGGCGTCCGCGGAACCTCCAGAGTTGCGAACAGCGATCTGGGCAAAGGCTAGCCAGCGTGCCCACCAGGGAGGCCCAATTTCGTGGGTGCCTAGTTTGACTTGCTTGTAGTTATGGTCCCATACGTGGAAGTCCCACTCAATCATGATGATGAGGCCGCCTGGCCGAATCACTCGGCTGATGTGGTCAATGAGGCCAGGGTAGTCTTTTATCTGAAAAGGCGAGAGAAAAGGGAGTCATGGGGTAGATTAGATAGGTAGACAAGACTTATAGCAATAGAGACGTACTCCGGACGCGATAAGCTGGGCATGAACGACGTTGAAGTCGCCATAAAAATGCTCGAGACCAAGGTTGATGTCGTCTACCTCGCTCCTAAATAGCAAAGGAAATATAATCAGTCGGAGAAGAACAGGTCCCTTCCCATGTAACTTACCTGCAGTTGGGAGGCATCGAGCTGAGTCTAATCTATGAGTAGGAGTCGGTTAAAATGGGTCAAAGACGCTTACAGGGATTGCATCGGCACCAGGTCGACTGCTACCGTTTGACTGTGAGGGAAATCTTGAGCACAGTCGATAATCCTGCATACCAATATTACGCAAGCCGAGGCATATGAAGCTGGGGACGCTCACCAACTCCCGGCCCCACAACCCAGGTCCAGACATGCTTTTGTCTCGCCGGGGACGTCATCCGCCATTACTTCGTACATGGGCGGTGGGTAGTTGCCCATTAACTCCTTGAACATGGCATGCTGTTTTTCTACAGAAATACATGAGTTTATGACCGCGGCGAAAGAATATTATTAGGCACCTAGACGTTCCAACTCCTCGTCGTCCGCCGGAAGGCGATAAACCTCGGAGTAATTGTTGATACCTCGTCCAAACTCCTGCTTAAATGCTTGAGCGCGAATTGAGCTTGTCATTGACCACACCGATGGCGCAGGTGACCCGGAACGCATGGACACATCATAGGATGTATGGGAGCTGGCGCCGACACTTGGGGGCGGGCTGAACGGCGGAAGAGAAGCGACGGAGTAGGCATCGTCGTCGGTGTCTATATCAAAGTCCTCAGGAGCATGGGAGCGCAGAGCAGGACCTGGGTATGACATGGACTGCAGCATTCGCTAGGGTTAAAGAAAAAGAAGAGACGAGGCGGTTATTGGCATTGTAGATTCGCGACTTATATAGACAAGCCCGATCGCACCAGCGGCGGACATCGTCCAACTCTCCGAACACGTGGCCACCGATCCAATCTGGTGCCTGCTTCTCACGTGAGGCTTGTTCTCCTCTATTTTTTTGAGTTTTCGTCACACAAATGCCACCGCGAGCCTGGTTCTGCTTGCATCCTTGTCGCAAACCTGAGGTGTCTGTCCGGGCATCTTAAATGCTGGCAAGGGCCAACAGAAACAGACTCGTTTACCGGCATTTAACGCCCCAAATCGCTGTGTGACCAGCAAGACCTGCATTCAATATTGTGCATTTGAATATGGAGATTCGAAGCTCAGGCTATCGCACATCCCATTTTTTTTTTGGACCGTAAAGCCCTCATCGGATCTTTGGACCAGCCCCGACCTCTGATCCTTTCTTCCTCTCAACCGGGGTTAGGTTTCAATTTCTCTCACCTGCTCCTAAATTGACTGATGTTGCCGGCGATTCGCCTTTAGAGCTCCACCAGTGTCCCAGGAAGTTGGTTTAACATAGAGTATGGGAATCTCTTTCACGAAAGAGCAAATGCCTCGATGCCTTTTATATACCTCGCCGCAAGGTCGCACCGCAGCGGATGCTCCGCCTGGATCCACCAGTGTGATGATTTTCTAAGAACACCGCTGATCGACCTGCCACCGCCGAAGTTAAATTGTCGCCCGCCGCTGACCGCCAAGTGGTCCTTAATTTGTTATTAGAGTCTATTATTTCCTTGAATGGAAGACTAGACAAGGGGATTCAGATACTTGCTTGGGTCTCTGCATCCAAGGCTTTCTTCCACGGCTTGGGCTATAGGAGCGGATGAAATTTCACCTTATCAGAAATATGGCTCTAGACGCCGCCTCATCATCTCATACGCACGCAAGCACCACCATTGGATTTTCACCAGGTGTTTCTGGTGTGTGCATCGCCTATATTATCTGACCGTTTCTTTCTCGCTTGAAGTAAATTATATTCAGCCGCGTACTGGCGGCGGTATAATCATGATCGGAAACCAACAATCTTGGTCCTTTTGCAACAGCCAAAAAAATTCGATGCGGCACACCCCTTCCCTGTACACGTTTGCGGGTATTTCCACCGACCTCGAATTGGGTGCATCTTTCACTCTCTCTATCTCCTCCATTATGCGCTCAACAAGGTGGCGCCGCCTGACTTCGGCTCTTCTGGGTTCTACTGCGCTCAAAACCCTCCCAGCATCCACAGCCCGGTAGTCGCTTGGAGGTGCATGGACTGTCTTGTGATCTCCATGGGTTTTTCTGTGTCGACGTCTGTGGCTTCTATGAATGTAGGCATGGTGACAGTCGCAGTTTGGGACGATCATCAGAGCTCGAGGTGATAATGTCATAGGACCTCTCTGCACGTCATCGAAATTCTGATACGGGCGACTAGAACTCAGGCGTACTACAAGTCGTCACTCAATTCGTGTGTATCCTGCGCTCCTTCCTTCCCGAAGCAAATTTAATGAAAGGTCGTCCAGCGGCCACGACATCTATCATGACTATCTCAATCGACGTCGACAGAAAGGCTCTTTCGAGGTGGCGGTCCGGTGATGAACTTCATGGTCACGTCGGGCGCAGTTCATTGTTGAAGGATTCTGTGTCGTCTGTTCGAGAACGGCATCCCGACAATGGTTACATCAACCGACTCGCCCCGAATATTTTCCCCAGCGTTTATCATCACCTCATGCGACTTTCGCCTATACCTTCTTTGAACTTTCGACTGTCTCTAATTATAGTCGTCGTAGCCGCAGTGACGGGAGGATGGCAAAACATCATGAGCTCCGAATGGGTCATTACATTGAACCAGATGGTATTGATTGTGTTTGTATGGTTGTTATTGACAGCGGGTGGACCTTCCCCCCGGGCGAGATAAGTAGGAAGTACAATGTCACAATAGCATGGACTCGAGTGGAAATGCGTTCAGGTGGATCAAGCCATATTTATGACATGTTCGCACCATGTGGAAAATTTACGAAATGTTGTAGGCATGTTTCGGCGATGCGCCAGCCACGAGTAGTCGGCGTGCTGATCAGCGCTTCTTTAAAGCCGCGAATCGTTTCGCAAGTGCTTCAAAGTCGTCCTCGATAGGTTCGGGACTGGCTGGTGAGGTCTTCGGAGGCTTTGCGGTCGCAATCTGGGGTGGCTTCGCGGGGCCATCCTTTGTTTTCTGTGGACCGCCTTCGATCGGCGGACTACCAGAGACCTTGGAAGTAGCATCGGATGCAATTCCTTTCTGGACGGCAGCTGCTTCAACGAGGATTGGTTTCTTTTCGGCATCAGAATCCGATTCCTATCGATGCGATGATATGGGGTGTTAGATGCTTTCAGGCCATGTGGATCACGGATGTCACGGGTGGGGTACACCCTTGAACGCAGACTAACCTTAACCCCGCCTCCTGGGCTATCGTCACCATCGCCAGAGGAGGGTGGCGCCCATTGGACGCTGTATGCTTTGGCGATCTCGGCGAGGTAAGCATCGACCAGTTCAGATGACGGAGGAGCGATCCCCAATTTCCGAGTCACCTGCGGATTCACATAAGATATTAAACCGATTGTCCGATATGGAAAGCGGGACCAAGTTGACAAAGAGGCTTCGATAAGTATCAACTTACACGATCGCTGACACAGCCGTCAGTGTTTTCCATCACGGCAAGGGAGAAATCACGTCCGAATTTGTGCATGAGAATGTCTCGCAGAATGTGAAGCTCTAGAAGGACACATTAATAGACGTCGAGTCAAGGTAGGTGTTGGGGATGGGAAACCACCTTTAAGCTCTGTCCGCGGAGCGGCATGTATTATACTGCATATGCTTTCCCTGACACCTTGCACAAAATAAAATTACAGATGCGATATGTAGAGCGACGCGACATGCTGCGTACCTGGATCCGGTTCCCTTGTACTGCATTACCCCGTAAGAGTCATGTTCACAAGTCATTGCGTTTGTCCAGGACTCACTTCTGATCGAGGAGTCCAAACCTCGCAAGTAACAGTTCGCAGTACAATTCTAGAAGCTCGAGCAGCTCCACATGAATGTCCTCGTTGATGACTGGGTTTACGCAAATCATTCGTTCATGCAGCACTTACTAAGGCACAAGGTGACGTGCGTACGTGATTCAACCTTGACTCGAGCGGTCTCAATCTTTCCGCGCTCGATCAGGGTTGCAATATCGCGGCGGGTAGCTTTGGCCTGCGCTTCCTTCTTTTGCTGGAGAGTCCGCAGACGCTGGACGGATAGTCTGGATAAGACAGTATATTATTGAGGTGACTGAATCGAACAAGAACTGCGGACCGCCATCTACCGAAGTTGAACCTGCTCATCATCAGCACATCCAGCGATACACGCATTTCAGAAGATTTCACCTTTGCCTTGGGAGCGTTCCAAGGTGGCATATGAGACAGTCTTGTGTTCTTGACGTGTGCACAGTTCTGGTTCAAGATCACGGACTTTCAGGCGATTGTTTGGCTGTGATGTGCAACACCATGAGATCTTGACAATCAATCATGTTCCGATCTCTTATCCGGTAATCAAACAATTTGACCGGACGTTGCTCTCAATTATTAAATGACCTTGGGAAGCTTAGCTACCCTCGCAATCGTTCTTAAGCAACAGCGAGCATCAGAAGGCCAAGCTTTGCCCTTATGGATCTCGTCTACCATGCGTGGCCTTAATACGAATTCCAGTCCCAATCTACGTCGTATCTCCACCTCACGCTGAACTCTTCACATTAACAGAACCTTTCACTAGTCCGTCCGACGCGTAGAGTCACCAGACCCCTGCACTTGACTTGTTTCCGAGCTCAACTCCGAGTCGCTATCGACGTCATCCTCGGATTCCCGATCGTTACTATTGCGCTCTTCTTCGTAATCCTCCGCGATCCGAGCAATTTCCTTGCGCAGATTTTTCGCATCGTTCATCAAATCCATCCAGTGTTCTATGTCAAATCCTCGCGATTTATACAGTGCTTCGCGCCGCGTCGAGATCGATCGATCCAAAACAGAAGTGTAGGACACTTCTCTGCCTTGGTACAAGAACCAGAGATATCCACAAATCACAGTGGACAAGCCAGAGAGGTATGTGATGGGTTCCATTACATCCCTGTACAATACGCGACAACTCCGATGAAAACACGCCGGAAGATAACTTGAATACGACCCACCATCCGTAATCCCAAAACGTCAACCTCGCAACGGCTCCCCAATATACGATGAGCATCCCAAATCCGCCCATTGCCATTCTTTTCGCTCCCCGATGCGCCTCTTGATCGCATTCCCTCTTCAACCCCTCCATCGACTGCAACTTCTTCTCAATACTAGCCAGTCGCCTCCGCAAAAACCGCGTGCGGTCCGCGAATGTCGGAACCTCGACGTCAATGATCGTCTCGCCATTATCATCGTCTTCATTACGGTCGTCGTCTTCCTCGACGGGAGCGCGACCTTCAGAAGGAACACGGGTGTGGTGTAAGGAATGAGATAATGGTTGGTACGTGAGGCAGATGGAGAACTTGGCGGCGCGTGCGGCATCTCTGACGAAGTCGCCGATGTCGGTGGAATCAGACCACTGGAAGGTTTGTCCCTTCGTGGACGTGCTGCGAAACGAAACAGTCGCTGTTGCGGGAGAAATGGCGGCGAGGATGAGTGCGCTAACATGGGATAACGGCTGGGATGGATGGAGAAGTATGACGGTGGCCGGTGGATCTTTGGCTTTGGAATTTTTGGGGTACGGTTTGTGGTGCCTGTTGGCTGGCAAAGAGAGCTCCCCTAAAGGAAGGACAAGCTTAAACAAGTGTGATGATGTTGGCAGTAGTTTGCCTATTTTTGAATGATAAGTATTGAGCGTGTTATCGCGTGAAGAGTTGCTAAATTTCCAACCTTTCCCTTCAGAAATGTGGTCAAACCTATCTCCTAATCCATTGCTTCCAGTTACTTCTGCTTCCGACCACTTGGCGCCAGGCGCTGCCTCTGCTAAAAACCTAGAGTGTCCGACATTGACACTTTCTGAAGACGCGGCGATAGCCCTCGAATACGACAGATGAACAAGAAATGTTCCAGGCAAGGCTGCCAACCGTCGCTGGCGGCAAACTCGAAGACCGAGTTGCAGCGAGGATGGGACAAAAGTCATGGGAAGGAACAAGAACAAAAGAGCGTCCTGCACTGCATGAAGACTACATCGCCCCGATTTTGCGCTTGTCGAACGACATCGACGTCATTGACTTGTTCAAGGAGAGCCACGTGATGGCGTGCCCTTTCCAGGCGCGCCTGAAGTTTAGGGTGGGCATCGACGGAGTGCATGGCTACAGGTGAATACAACCCCAGCCGGGAAAATACTACTATTTGCAGAATTAATATAGAGTATACGAGACACATTCAATGAGTTAAAAGTACTTGTTCAAAAATTGACGCAGCCAAGCGGTGATGATAGAAATCCCTCCCTCTGCCACTCCGACCTGATCCCACCCACTCTCAGAACGATGCGCATCAGGAAACACGATAGTCCTCCTATGTTCATTAAAATGCAACCTCCCAAGCAATTTCGCCGCCGTATCATTCGACGACGCCAACCGGCTCCAGCGTGCAATATACGTTCCCGTCCAGTATGTTCCATATGTAATTTCAGCGGAACGCAGGAAAGGGTGAGTACGTGCCATGCCTTCAATAAGGCGCGAGACTTCCAGTTGTTGGGTGGGCAGATCGAGGTTTCCGTGATTAAGTTTCGTGGAGATGCGGAGGGTCTCTAGTCGGGACGGTAATCGCACATCGCGAAGGAGAATATACAGTACCTAGATAATCGACAAATCGCTTTAAGTAACTTAGGAAGAGTAACAAAAAAAAATGACATACTGATATAGGTGATGTGGATGATAGCTGCAAGTAAGAAGCGAAAGAATTCTGTGTAGCAGGCTTATTGTCCGCCGACTTGATATCCAAAAGTTTCAGATGCGGGAAAGAGGAGAATATGGCTAAGAGGTCGACGGTTATGTGAGATACGCTAATTTGCAGAGTTTCCAGGGTATTGTTAATTAAGGACAATCGACGCAGGAATTCTAGGAGCCGCGTCGGATTACAAAGTGCAGGGGAGTCGTCAAGTCCCCAAATGGCACACCTTCGAAGGGAACGGCCCGTCGCAAAGGTCAGGAGGTGCTTGTATGGGCCCTCGTATATCGCCAAAGAGGGTAGACTGGAGTGAGGAAGGAAGTCCAATAAAACTTCGCGAGGCCGATCGTCTGTGGGGTTGAAGATCCGAAGCTCTTCGAGACAAGGACACTGAGTGAGGGCCGGAATGAAGCATGACGAGGACATTGCGGAATACGGGAGGCGGAGTACGCGGAGAGACGTGAAAACATCCATTTCAGCCATCGTCGACAGAAGGCGGTCACACGTGTCCGATCGCGGTACTGATATCCATTGGATATGGTCTGGATGTAATATGAGTGGGAGGACAGCGCGAGATACGCCGGACGACTGTTCCTCGTGGATTGAGACATGGTTGGTGATCTCACCCTTCCAAGCCCATTGATCCAAGTCGAGGCGTTGGACCGGAAGGGGTGGTGGATTAACTCCCTCGACCAAGCAGGAGTTCAGCCATAGGGATTCAATGGGAAGTTTATGTATGGCATCCCACCATTCCGTGGTGATGTCAGTGCAATGCCACGACAGATAACGTAGGTTGAAAAATGCAGGTAAAGCTTCGATGACTGCGTCGATGACCAGATGGGGCTCAAGATAGTCCCGAGGACTGCGGGGAGGAAAGCCCGTCCGTGAGTACGGTGAAATCCAGCAGTGCTTGACAGCTGGTGCGATGTGCTGCGAACGGTAGAATTGCAGACGCTGGATGGTCCTGTCAAGATACTTCCTGGGCCTGAGGATACGCATGTCGGCGTTGAAAGCGAGGAAGAATGGTGATACGTCGATTACGGTGAAGAGCAGCGGCTGCGCTAGCCATCGAAAGGCAGAACATGCGAGAGTTGAAGAGCCAAGGTCCTCGGATGAGAGGTGGGGGAAGATCTTGAGCCATATCTCTGGCGGAAGGGCGTTGTACTGCAGGCTCGAGGATTCATTAGACAAGTCCTCGGACTCAGTCCGGGGGTTCGGGAAGCCCATGATGGGGGCTGAAGCCATTCTGTGGATATTCGACTCAGCACAGGACATTCAAGGAGTCGCTGGTAGTCCACACCTGAAATGTAGATGGCGGTAATGATGGGGGGAAGGAGCAAACCCTGAAAGGCTTGTCAATGTCAGTGCCAGTGGACGACCTCATGGGGTGATCTTATCTCGAGGGGGAAGTCCGATGACAGAGGTTGTGTGTTTCTGTTTGCCTGGATCCTCTTCAGCATGTGATCTCGTCACGATTCACTGTTGCTCTAGCCTCTCATCGCCACTGCCAGTTCATCCCTCCAAGTTTTCGGGGCCACGGAATCCGCTCACTCCAGCTTCCCATATAGACGGTGCTAATGGGCGATAGCTACAAAAAGGCTAAAGAGGCCTTCGTATCGGACGCGACTGGGTCGTCTGTCCTACATATTAATCTCATTTCTCTCGTGGCTCTGGTGCGTCCGTAATTTGTATTGTAGCGTCATAGCTGACCTTCACTTGCAGTGTTCTATTGCTCTGTATTCAGCACTCAGCTCAAGACTACCGTCGACCAAGCCAATCCAGTTCCCAACAGCATGGATAATTCTCGTATTTCCGCTGCTCTTGTCCATGACGCTTTTCGCGAACCATGCCGCATTTCTTTCGTTATTGCTTTTGGCCCCCACAGTCCTATTACTCTTGCTCCCGCGCCAACAGTCTGGGACTCCGTTGCCATCCCCTTCAAGTCCCCGCCTGCCAAGCGCACCGGAACCACAGTCAAGACTCGCTCCTCTCGCGTCTTTGACTGTTTACAGGGCGCACATGATGCTTATGACAATTCTTGCGATTCTCGCGGTGGATTTTCCTGTATTCCCCCGTTCGCTCGCCAAGTGCGAGACGTTTGGCGTATCATTGGTATATACACTGTGTAACTCCTCAGCTCGCCGTGTAATTAATTATTGCTCTAAGATGGATCTCGGTGTTGGATCTTTCGTCTTCTCTCAAGGAATTGTATCTGCTATTCCGTTATTAAAGGACCCTTCGTATCTATCCGCCCCAGCCGGACCAAAACTACTCTCGGTAACTCGGAAAGTGCTGCCTATCATAATTCTTGGGGTTGTGCGAGTTCTGCTTGTTAAAGGAACTGAATACCCTGTACTGCAACGTTCCCTGGCTTTGAATTCTCGCAGGAACTCACAATGGTAACAGGAACACGAGTCGGAATATGGAACACACTGGAACTTTTTCATCACGCTCGCCCTCCTCCCAGTTCTTCAAGTGGCTTTACATCCTGTAATCAAGCGCGTTCCGCCTGCACTGATCGGCGTCATGGTAGCAGTCGGTATGTAGGCTCTTTCACTCCGAGGATGCACAATGTCGAATTCCCCATCTACAGCACAACAAATGACGCTGTCATCTGGAGGCTTGCAGAAATTTGTATTGGACGCTCCTCGAACAGGCCTGATCAGTGCAAACAAAGAAGGAATCGTGTCCCTCCCAGGTAGGATGCTGCTACCCCGTCTGACAGACTATATTGAAAACGTCCCGTTATCTTGCGACTAGGCTACCTTGCTGTCCATCTCCTAGGACTATCGGCGGGAACGCTTGTCCTTCCGCCTTCCCCCAAGTACTTCAGCAGAAGTCTCAAGGCGCAAGGACGCCCTCGGAGGAGTAGTAATGCCATGCCTGCAGACCAACGAAATACCCTTGGCGCGCCTCGTCACAATGATAAGACCGCGATCGAGTTATGTTCGTACACAGTTGTCTGGTGGACTTTATTTGGCCTCTCCAAAGTCTTCGGCATCGGAGATGGTGTCTCCCGAAGAATGGTGGGGCTTGATTCTGTTTCTTCCATTAAAACTCGCATTCTCATCCACGCTCAGGTCAACTTCCCATACATATTCTGGGTGGCCGCATTCAACACCAGTTTCATGTTGGGATACCTCTTGCTCGATTTAATTTTCTTCCCATCTAAGTCGGTGTACTCGCAAACATCGAAGCTCAAGGTCCCCGTTGACAATTTAAGTCACCCAAGCCAGCAGCAGCAACAAGCAGTCCCGCCGGCATTGCTGGAGGCGATCAACAAGAACAGTTTGGCCCTCTTTCTATTGGTGTGTTCATTTTTTCACCCTATCAGTGTCGTCTGTTAATAGTACCTACTTCCCAGGCCAATGTCGCTACAGGTTTGGTCAACCTGACTATCCCGACGATGTATACCTCCGACTTTTGGGCGATGGTTGTTTTGAGTGTTTACGCGTTTGGGGTCAGTTTCACGGCATGGATGTTAAGGAACCGGAGACTGCTACAGTTGTAACAGTTGTACACTGACAATGACAACATACTGCACTTGACCTTGTATTTTTTTCTTCTTCGGGTGTCACTGGTCAGGAGGATGTCCAGTAGCGACTCCTATGGTGAAACGAAACTCAAAACGTCACAACTCATTATCGACATCCACCATACTGTTCTCGGATCATTTCCCGCACCGCATCTCAGTTTTCGATGGCATGGATGGAAACCTGAGCAGACGTCGAAGTTGTTTCAGCATGGCGGCATGATGGCCGGTTTAGGAGGCCTCGAAAGCCCGACCTGAGAGATTCTCGATACCTGCATAACTCTGCGTATTTTATTGTGGTATTCTACAACGGTAACATGGATAACGACCGACGAGGAGCTGAAGGATGTAGATCTCGGAATCAAAAAATGATCTACTTAGACATCGGTGTATTTCAATTTTGCGGGGAACATGAGGCAGGAGTATCAGGTACACTGCCCCTGATTGTTGTTTTCAACTCGAGAACGTTTGGAACCTTGAACGTTTACAAGAAAATTTCAAGAACCAACGGAGACTTGGGTACTGGTGATGGTTGCTGGTCAGTATGACGATGGGTGAGAGTCGAGAGCACGATCAGAAACTCAGACAGCCCTGTCGAGCCCTGTCGCTTCCCATTTGAGTCCAGATCTTCTGCACCTCCGACCATCCTTCCCCACCATCCTTTCTATGCCTACGACGGCCCTCAACGCACGCCAGCAACTACATCTCCGCATCGACCCCGTCACCTTCAGGGCCCGAGGCTCCCCACAGTCCAATTCAGCGTCTTCGTCTTCCGCTAGCGCTCGCCTCGGAACGGATGCAGCGACGGCCAGCGCCTCGACGGGCACCATCATCGACTCGGAGACCACCCCCATCTGCTCGGTGCTATGCATGTACGACTTCCACTCCAAGGATCCCGACCATCTTTCCTTCAAGAAGAACGAGATACTTGCGATCGTGAGGCAGGAGGAGACGGGCTGGTGGGCCGCGCTTCGGTACGACTCGAATGCAGACCAGATCGGGTGGGTACCGAAGGACTTCGTTAGGCCCATACCAGACGAGATCGCAGACAAGCTCAGAAATATGCTGCCTGAGCTCCGCGGGTACGAGTATGAGGCTGAACAGCTATACCTTTCCGCGCCTACCCAGCCAATGCCGCCAATCTATTCGCCCACGGAGCCTTCCCCACTACCTCCACAGAAACGGCCTAGCGCGCGTGATACTGTATGTCAACTTTCTTGGTTTTGTCCTTGACGTTATTCATGATGCTGTTACTTTCCAAATAGGCACCGTCTCCACAATTGTATATCTCGCAAGCTCAGGATCTTGTGCAGGCTACACAGGATACTGACCCATCCTACCGCCTCATATTCCAGTACCTTCAGCAATCCCATGATCCAGGTCCTCCCATGTCGCGATCTGTGCCTGTGCTGCAACCTCCCTACACCTCGTCATTCTATACCAAACCTTCACAGTTTCTCACACCAAGTGAGAAGGAAGCTCCTGTGCAGACGCGTGGTCGTGCCGGCTCTGTGCCACCGCGGTCCGGTAGCGTGAAACGCCACGCCCGACTCATCCGTGATCCTTCTTTAACACACCGACTGTTTCCATTACACGAGTCGACTAGTTCTGGGGAGATGTCTGATCCTGCTGTTCCCCCGAAGTCCCGGACGACTTCGCTGGAAGGATTCGTGAAACGCACGCGATCCCAAAGAGTGAAAGCATCATTAGGCTTAGATGATACACCGTCAAAAAAGCCCGTCCAAGCTCAGGCTTGGTATCTTAAGCCTCTGTATGCCAACCAACTTGAATTGGACAATGAAGGTCATGTTCGTTCTGGGACGCTTGATGCACTAATTGAAAAGCTGACGTCGGAAACGGACACGATCGACACCATCAGTGAGTAGGCTTTTTATGATGTCCACCCTGATGTTCTTGCAACTGATCCCGAACAATTTTAGAAATGGCTGAAGAGACATTGTACAGAAACATATTTCTGATGACGTTTCGAACTTTCACGACAGCCGATGTTCTCTTTGACATGCTGGTCGAGATTTATCGGACAGATCACCCTAAGGAGCTGGCCACCACCGAGTTCGAGGATTGGAAGCGAAATCTCGTCGCGACGCAGCGGCGTGTACTCATGATATTCACGATGTGGCTTGAAGACCATCGATTATTGGAAGAAGAGCCTCATATTGCACAACGGTTGACTGAATTTCTTCGTCTCATTGTGACACCACCACTTGCGTCGATGGCAAGGCTGCTAATAAAGACAATACAACGTCTGGTAAGGCTTACAATATCTGGTATACTGCTATGTGACTCATGTATCCCACCAGACCTTTGCAACCTCGACCATCTCGCCCGTCACGCCAGGAAAGGCACGAAAATCTAAGGCGCACAAGAACGACCTGCTCAAGCTTGATCCCGTGGATGTCGCAGAGCAGCTCGCATTGCTCGAGTTCAAGCGCTACACGAAAGTCACACCACAGGAGTGTCTTGGGAGCACACACAACGGCGTGCACAACGATATGAATCTGTCCACCTTTTGCAGCACGCATGATAAGTTAGCGGGTTGGGTGAAGACAAGTATTCTCAGTCATGATCCGCTGGGAAAACGCTCGGACACCATCGACTTTTGGATAAAGGTTGCAGAGGTGAGATTTACGACACTACATTGGGATGTGACTCTCAGCTTTGCTTGATCTAGAAATGCAAAATTATGAATAATTTTGCGTCCATGAGTGCAGTGATAAACGCACTCTCGAGCACGGTCATAACCCGATTACACCTTACATGGGCCCACGTCGGGCGTAAATCTAATCTCGAGATGCTCCTGCGCCACAACGAACCCACGGGCGGCTTCTCTGGATATCGCAACCTCCTGAGTAACGTGGAGGGCTCCTGTGTTCCTTTCGTTGGGATGTACCTGACGGACATCGCCCACATACGAGACCATTTCAGCGACGAGGGCGGTCGGATATGTTTCTACCAGCGTCAGAGATGGTATGAAATTGTCTCTGCGATGCTGCGCTACCAGTCTCGGCCATATAGCGTTGCAGAGAGCGAGTCGACAATGAACTTTATCTTGCGACACCTCCAGGAAGATCCTGCGAAGGACGCAGCGTGGTTCTGGACGCGGAGTCAGGAATTACAGCAGTTGGAGTTGGCTCATGCGGACATTCGGAAGGGTTTGGAGGCTGCAGGGTTTTAACACTTTTCCACCACGTACACTTCACCGCTGTACTGGTACAATGGTCCTTTGGTACTCGACTGGTCGGGTTGTTTGTTATCTAACTGCAAATGTACAACGTCTGTATCGCATCTCACTTGTATTTGTAACGCTATTTTGTTTTGCTAGATTCACGAATTTGACGACCTTTTATGACCTCATTAACGGTGCAAAATGCAAAACGAAAATCCCATTTAAAATGACTTGCGCGTGCTGTGTGAAAAAATATGTATATCCCAATGGTCCGAGAAAAAGATTCGAAAGCGAAGAATATAATACAATACAAACTAAAGCATATGGGTGGCCCTCAGATGTAAGGGGGTGGAGAGAAGAGAGGTATCAGAAGACGCGACGGTGCCCACGAAGGGAATCTAACAATTACAAGGCTCGTTCTGACCTTGGCCACCGGGTGTTTGCTTGTTGAGGTCGACGCCGGATCGTGCGCCTGCTCCTGGACGCCCAGAGCCCCCGGCACGTGCAGACGGTGGTGCTGTCAAAGGTAGCTTCTTGGCTGAAGCACAAGGTCAATCAGGGAAGGCTGTGTCAATAACAGAAGAGAACTCACCGATAGCTGTGAATATTTCTGTCACGCCTTCGCCGGTCTTTGCACTGGTCTCTGCCCACATCAGTCCCTCCTCGTCAGCATACTTCTTTGCCTCTTCCTGTGATACCTGTCGACGAGCGGAGAGATCGGACTTGTTTCCGCATAGCGCGATTACTATTGAGGGGTCGGCCTGTCGCTGGAGTTCGCGGATCCATGTGCGTGCCTTCTCCAAAGAGGCGCTTTGTGTGATGTCGTAAACCACAACGGCACAGTTCGCATTTCGGTAGTACATGGGGGCCTATTTGATTGTGAGGAAATGAGGATGGGGGATTCAGAGCAAACGCACGAGTGACTACGAACGGATAGATATCAGAAGCAGCTGACGCATGAAATGAGGAAACGTACCTTGTATCGTTCTTGACCAGCAGTATCCCTGGGGTGCATGAATGTAGGATAGCCATTTTGTATGTACTACGAAGCTTACCAGATCTCAAACTTCACCGTCGTTTGGTCTTCGAGAGTCACAGTCTGTGTTAGGAAAGCGGCTGCACATCGAGGTGTCAAACAATGAACGACGCAAGAGGTAAAGGTATGCACACCTCCAATTGTGCTCTCCCGGTAATCATCGAATTGGTCCTTGACGAATCTCAAGACCAAACTAGACAATGTTGGTGTTAGACAGTGCAACGTTTCCCAGACATCACGTTGCTTACCTTGATTTCCCTACTGCAGACTCTCCTGGTATGTCGAACGAGCTTGTCAGTGTTCCGTGGCTGAGTATACAGAGAGGAATACTGACCGAGAAGGACGAGCTTGAACTGGAATTGCTTGGACATGGTCGTTCTGACGAGGTTGAGTGATACCGACTGACTGACTACGGCGCGGATGAGGGGCTGGCTCACCACGCGGCAATTCCCGAATAGGCTTTTTGTCATTTTTATCGGTCGGCGTCCGCTTCGTTTCAACCACATCAACGTCGTCGCTCTTGTCCATCCTTCCGCTTTGCGGCAACCCTTTGAGTTCTGAGTGTTATCCGGGCTCTCCTGCGCTACCTTCACAGGCCTTCGCCGCTGCCTGTATCTCTCTCTCGCCTTCTCTCGTCATCGCGGCCACGTCACTAAGACTCTTGTTTCGCCAAATTTTCGCAACATCAGACCTTCTCTGAATATCTAAACCAAAAAATCAACATGAATCGTCATCACCCATACGGTGGGAGTTTCGAAAGCCCAGTTGCACGACGAGGCGGCTCCCCCTCTGGCCCTGGCCCCGACAGATCACATCGTTATCAGGACAGGGGCGGTCCCCCCGGTCGCGGAAGAGGCTTCGGCCGTGGTCGTGGAGGTTATAGCAGTTTCGACGGAAGCATGAGCCACAACGACCCTTATGATCAAGGCCATTCACAAGGCGACATGGGCCCGTACAATAATTATGAAGCTCAGGTCCCCACGCAAGGTTCTTACTACCAAAACAATTACGGCGCTCCCCCTTCAGCCCCATTTGCTTCACCTTCCGCTGGTGCCGCTTACAATCAGGATTACGTGAAATATGAAGGTGCGCTTGAAAAACCTTGAGACTGAACCACGTCCATTTTTGCGAAAAACATAGCTGTCTTGTGTCAGCTTGAATTTTGCGAGTTAAGGCACGCGGAAAGTGACCAACCATTGTCTGTTCAGCTGTCCGTTAGCGAAAGCCTGGGTGTACTTCTGGCATGTTGGAGTTCTTGAGTGCGCGTTGAGCGATCAGAGATAATCTACGCCTAATCCGTTGAGGGAGTCTGTTGTGAGGTTGACGTTGGGAAAGCCACCTCTGTCCGCGCGCCTTACATTGCTACGTCTTTGCCTTTCTTGCTCAATCATCATGTGTCGGGTGGAGTTTCTCACTTGAATGTTCATTCCGTGTTAGACGGCTCAGGTCCTGGCTTCAGCGACGACGGAAGTTATGGTGGCGGTGTCCGACGACCCATTCGCAAAGAAAGGGAGGACAAAGTACACGACTCTATTATTGAGGAACGAATTCAACGCGAGCGCCCATGTCGAACCTTATTTATCCGCAACATCAAGGCAAGTCCACCTTGAGTTTATTTTCGAACGCCACATGCGCTGCTTTTAGATTACTTCTTTGGTTTCGCGGCAACAAAGGCAATATACTAACTGTGCATTTAGTATGAAACCAACAGTGATGATGTTCGACGTCAGTTTGAGGAACATGGAGAAATCAAGACCTTTTTCGACCTGATATCAACGCGAGGGATGGTCTTCGTTACCTATGTGAGTCAAGTGTGACGGTTCCGAGTAATCCGAGGCCTTATTTTGGGTGAATAGTATGATCTTCGTGCAGCAGAAAGAGCGCGAGAGAGACTCCAGGGATCAGAAATTAGTGGTCGGCCTGTAAGCTTGCGGTCCTTATATGAGAACTCGCGTATCCTCACCCATTGTTCCCCTCTTTCGTCAGATTGATGTCCATTATTCGCTTCCACGTGATGACCACGCCAAAGGTCAGGATCGGGACAAGAACCAAGTACGAGAGATCAGTAACTAAGCGTGTACACTTATTGACGTGCTGCGCAGCAGTTACAAGGAACTCTCCAGGTTACTCTGCGCAACTCGGCATCGGGTCAACCACTTGATGACAACGAAGTGCGTCGCAAATTCCAGCAATTTGGAGATGTAAAATCAGTACAACCAGTGGGCGATCGTAATGAGTGCGTGAATATGTTACTTAAGTTGTATCTCCCTCATCTGACCGTTTCGTAGCTCCCGCTACGTTGAATTTTATGACACAAGGGTAAGCTTGTTGCTGCGTGTCTTATTGTGCTTTGTCTTATCAGATTATAATGTCAGGCCTGCGAGGAAGCTTTTGACCGTTTGCGCCATCAGGGTCTGCAAGACGGTGTAATGGATATCGTCCTCGCTTACGACACTAGCGAGGCACCACAAGGTCAACCTCGGTGAGTCCATGCTAGTTCGGTTTGGCGCTGACCTTGTCTGACCGAATTTATTTTCTCCAGCGAGGGTGGCGGACGTGGTGGCGGTGGTGGTGATTGGGACGAAGGCTATCGTGGACGTGGAGGAGGAGGGGGGCGTGGCCGTGGTCGGGGTGGTGGACGTGGAAGAGGTCGTGGCTACGACGATGAAGGTGACCGCCGTGGTGGTGACTATGGTCGGTTCGATCGAGGTGGAAGAGGGCGGGGAGGCGGAGGAGGCGGAGGCCGCCATGAAGATGACTATGGACGTGGTGGGAGGATGGGTGGATATGGTGATCGCTACGATCGCGGCGGTGGATACGGCGAGCCTGCACCGCCGCCAGGTGGAGGTGGAGGAGGTTATGGACCTCCCCCTGGGGC
Source organism: Hypsizygus marmoreus (assembly GCA_013433165.1). Lineage (NCBI taxonomy): Eukaryota > Fungi > Basidiomycota > Agaricomycetes > Agaricales > Lyophyllaceae > Hypsizygus > Hypsizygus marmoreus. The sequence goes on from CM024086.1 coordinate 3,477,017, forward strand.
TGGATATGGTGTGCCTCCCCCCGCACCTCTACCCCAACCTCCAGCAGCTCCTGGGGTATGTGATCATGTCCATATTGCTTCCTAATGCTGATAGATTCTTTTAGGCACCTGATGACCGATTGGAACAAGCGCGTAAAGTACAGCAGGTATGATTTCTTTATAAGCTTTCCTGGCAACCGCCTGATTACCCCCTCCAGCTTCTTGCTGCTCTGAAACAACCTCAGCCTGGAGGAGGGCCACCTTCTGTGGGTCCACCCGCACCTGGCATGCCTCCTCCAGCAGGAATGCCTGGAATGCAGCATATGCAGCCACCAGGTGGTCCGAGTCCGTACTACTCCCAGCCTCCAGGTTCGATGCCGCCATATCCTGCACCTGTCACGCCCAGTAGCTCCTATGGAAGTGTACCACAATCGTTGACGCCTCAGCCGGGTGCTGCTCCGCCGGGCCCTGCTCCTTCACTGAGCAATCTCCCTCCAAACATACTAGCTTTGCTTCAGACCGCTCAACAGCAACGACCACAGCAGCCACCTGGGGCTCCACCTTATGGGATGCCCCCTCAAGGTCCACCTGGGGCACCACCAATGGGCAGTGTGCAGTATCAGTCGTTGATGACTTACCTGGTGAGTCTTCGTTCAGTCATCTTCCATTCTTGTGATTCCTGATCAGGCTGTCCTTTTAGCAATCACAAGCCGGCGCGAAACAGTAAGAACAATTGTGGTCGTAAGGAACTGCCAGTAGTGAACGTTTCTCTGGGCTCCCACCAAAAAATGGCATGAGACGATTGATTATATTCGTGTATTCTCGCCTTTGATATCTCTTTATTCAATTTCGACTACTTTTTTTTTGTATCAATCGAATGCTATCTTTATCAACTTCTTTTCTTCTGTCAATCGAGTTCGGGGATGAGGTGATCATGTCTCTTTGGCCTGCTAAGAATTCCAATTTAGGTATCAGAACAAGACTGCTGTCATCTAACGACCTTTTGTTTTCTAACCTCCATGTTCTCATGCTTGTATTCACGTCTGGGGTCGACAGATGGACTTGAATCCGCTGTTGCTCGGCTACTGGTTACAACCAGACGCGACTGGACTAAATAGAGCGTCATCGGCAACGTGACCAGCATAAAAAAAAGTTGGCCTTCTCCCTCGTCCATTGATTCCTTCCCATTTCTCGTGTCCGTGCTACGCCATGCTAGTCCTGTCGACGCTGCATAACTTGCTATCCCAAGTCCTGACCCTGCCGAACCTGCACACCGCCATTCTCCTGACGCCGTCCGGGCAGCTGGTCTCCGCCGCGTCCGACCCGCGCTGCCCGAAGGACGAAATTCGCGTGATCGTGGGGCTGGCTATGGAGGTGTGGCAGGAGACGAAGGAGCAGGGCTTTGGCATGGTCGATAGCGAGGTAACTAAGGTACTTTTGTGTTCATTCCTCCCATGCGTTAACGGGACACTCTTTTTTGGTTCTGTAGCTGGGGCGTATTTTGGTCTTGCCCGTGGACGATATTTCGGAGACGTCGCCGCCGTCGACGAGTGGTGACGAGAAGGATCATGAGCCGTTGATGTTGCTTGCGCTGAACTCAACGGCGAATGTGGATTGGGAGGAGCTGCAGACGAAGGTCGGTCACTTTTAATTGTTTCCTGCTTTTGTCTCATATACATACCCTTGCTCTCGCGTACAGGGAACAGTACTTGCGGCCCATCTGGCAAAACCTCTGAGTAGGTACAGAGAGTACCTCGCTGTGGCGAGACCAACGCTTCCCGCGTCTGCCACTACGTCCCCACCACCTCGGACATAACGCCGACACCGGACCTGCCATCTGCCACGACCTCGACTTCCCGGAGCCTCTTCTTTTCCCTTCAACACTACGACCGGACACTCGCTTTGCATCTGACCAATACTCTACAAACCTATATTATTTCTCAAACTTATTCAGCCCGCTCTCCAGGAATCTCTGCACCAAAAAACTGCTTCGACCTCATTCCATATTTATAACCTAGATATTTAGACGTCCTCGCTACCCGAAGCGCCTTGTACAGTATAGTAGACCAGATTAGAAACAAAGCTTTGAAAGAACAAGATGCAGTGTGATTATTTCCTTGGGGTCTCGCGGGAATTGTCGCGTCATCATTCATTCTGCGAATCGCATTCTCGTGGTTTCAGGCCAATTTGCACTCGGAGTCGCTACTCCGGCCACTCTCTTTACCTTTCCCTCTCTCTCTCACCCTCCGCAGTCGCCCTGAAGGACGTACACACGTCCAGGCGACAATGCGACGCTGGGCTTGCACATCTGTCCAGAAAACATTTTCCTTCCAAAACCAACCAGTCACGCGGTGCAGACGGCGTCATTACAGCGTCCAAGCACAAAAAGTCGAGCACACTAGGACGAGACCAGATCCATTTCCGATACACCATGAGCCTGCACCGACGGCGAAAACACGTCCGGATCCCTATGCTCTCGTCGCGCCCGAGCTGACACACTTGCGAGGAAGCCTGCTTAGTTTACTTGGCTCCGCGCACCCTGGCCTAAGCGAAATAGCGCGATATTATTTCCTGCATCCGTCTAAACAGCTGCGGTCTCTCATCGTGCTCTTGTTCTCGCATGCGACGAATGGCCTGGGCAGGAATTGGGAGGAAAAGCGATGGGCTGCTGTGAGCGAGGCGGAGACGGGGCTGTCGGAAGAGCTCGACCGGCCGCTGAAGCTCCCCGACGTGCTGAACAACTGGCACCCGAGTATGCCCAATAACACCGCCTCGTTTGAGGACGTGTTTGAGCTGCGCCGTCCTGGGATGCGCGAACCACCACCGGCACCGCCGCAATCGACGAAACACTCGATCCCACATCTCGCGTCTCCGCCGCTCCTCCTCCCCGTCCAGCTCCGCCTCGCACAGATAGTGGAGATGATACATATTGCCTCGCGGCTGCACCATGACGTGCAGGACGTGACCGTGGACGACGAGCCCCCGCAGGAGGGGTTCGGCAACAAGCTCACGATCTTGGGCGGTGACTTTCTGCTGGGACGCGCTAGTGCAGCGTTATCGCGGCTTGGAGAGAGTGAGGTGGTGGAACTTGTTGCTGGTGTGATTTCAAATATTGTGGAGGGGGAGATGCTGAGGATGAAGGGGATGGAGAGCCCAAGTCTTGGCCAGATTGGAGGCACGAAGACGCTGGACGATGCGTGGGATATATATCTACGGAAGACGTACTTGAACACGGCGAGTCTGATGGCCAAGTCTGCACGGGCGGCGGTTGTGCTGGGTGGGTGTCGGGAGGGTGAAGTGTGGAAGGATATCGCGTATGCTTATGGTCGATATTTGGGCATCGCATATCAGGTATCTCCTTTTGCTACTCTTGTTTAAATGAGGCTCATAGTGTCACCCAAGCTTGTGGAGGATACCCTTGACTATGAATCTGGAGGAGAAAATCTAACGCCAGGACTGGCAACAGGTCCCGCCCTCTTCGCAGGCGAAGAACACCCGGAACTGCGACCACTAATACAACGGAACTTTGCTGAAGATGGTGACATAGAACTTGTAAGCTCCCACTAAGATCCTCCCTCTTCTCCGATCTGTGCTTACTTGAACGCCCATCTACAGGCTGTCAGCTACGTCTCAAAGTCTGCTGGCATAGAACGCACACGGCTTCTTGCCCAGTCCTATGCAGACAAGGCCCGAGAAGTCCTGCAGCTGCTGCCGGACAGCGAAACCAAAATCGCACTAGACGTGCTCACGGATTGTGCCGTGAACAGGACGTGGTGAAACGAGCCTGGAAGCACGAAATATCTTAGATTCTGTACAGTGTTGCTGTTTTCGAACTTTTTTTGCTTTGGACGACTCCAGACAGTGCGAACAGTTGTTTTGGCATTACTTATTCGCTAATGCTTAATAGACACCTTAATGACATCCTCCCGCTACTTCCACGGACACTTTCCTGGCGCGAAGAATACTTGGGTATCGCGGATGCATGGTATGGGGTGGTCCGTAGTTCAAGCGCCCTCATTCCCCGCTTCTTGGCATCCTCCACCGCGAAATGAGTTCCCGCAGGTAGCGTGAAAGGACTCCGCGTCCCCCTTTAGGGCATACCCATGACCACTCGTAGCTAGACCGATCTGGCATGAAATTCATATGGAAAAATTGCTCACAGCGTCTCATATTTCTTCCGAGGAAGGGCGACCTTTGCCATACTCGCGGCGACTGCTGGATCTCGTGCGCCACCAGGCCGCATCGTTCCTTTATCAAGCTTAAGATTGGAATACATATGCTCTGAGAAAAGCTCCAGTGTCGGCGGGGGTGGAGGCAGCGCCCTGTCAAGCGCCGAAAGCGCTTTCAGAGCCTCGTCCTCACTGGGAAAAAATCGCATGCACCTAGTGATGATGTTTTTTGCCTTGAGAACGCACGTTGGGTCGGTTATGGCGCGCGTCAGGCCGAGGACGATGTTGATGATGCTTTGAGGGAGATGAGTTCCGCCCTCTGAATCGGACTCCAACGCGTCGTCCAAGAAGGTCACGAAACGGCGCTGTGAGTCCACAGAGACAGGAAAGCTAAAATCGATTTTGAGAAATATGCGACGGATGGTATTAAATGCCTCGTGAGGGAGCGTTCGGCTGGTGAGGAAGGACGACGCGTAGTCCAAGGTCAACGAGAAGCCTGCCTGGTTGAGAATCTGGAGAAAACTCCGGATGACCTTGAGCGTTTCATGTGCAAGATTTAGCGGGTCTACGTCCTCTGGTGGTGAAGCAATGATTCTTTGAAGCTTCCTGACATTTGAAAAATAAGCCGTGAAAAAGATAAAGGGCAGTGATGCAGCTATTCCTTCCCCGGAAGCGAAGTAGTTTTCCAAAGACTTAAACACCCCTGGAATTCTGTTCAAAATCGTCCTCGGATTGCCTAATTGTGTATCGTAAGTGATGGTGGGCGTGGGTGGCAAGAGCTCCTTGCTGAACGAGCGCGTGAATTCTTCCAATTCGAGTTCGCTTTGAATGGCCTGCTCCACTTTTACGTCAAGGAGACTTCGCGCGACAACCGCCATAGCCGAAATAGCATATTCCTCCACAACGGGTAGCTCGATCTTGACTGTCCGTATATCACGCAAAGTGAACTGATCGAAACGAAGTGTCTTTTGGGATAGAATGGAGGATGAGGACTGGGCACTATCTGTATGTGTTGCCATCATGTTGAGAGACCATATGGCCGCCAAACACGTCATTGCGCGCTTCTGACCATGCAAGGGGTCAAGTACGCCACCTGTACAGGAGATGAGAAGGCGGGGTATGCGGTGTCCCAATCGGACAGCAATGTCGTCGTGGTATAACAGTTTATGGAGCAGCAGCTTCGCGCTGTAGTCGAACCCTGCAACCACCCTGGGTATGACCTCAACGAACGCCTCTAGTTCGACGTCCTCACGGAGATTTTTCAGTGTCCAAGACATCGCCTTGAGGTCGCGCTGATCGCGCTGTGGGGAGATGTCGAGGGCATCCGCCTCACGAACTTTTTCCATCGACCCCGATATCGTAACGACATTGCCGTACATATCCTGGCGTTTGAGAAGCCGGAGGATTTTAAGCAGTTTCCACCAAACACTAGAAAGCGGAGTGTGGAATGGGCAGTCACGCCGGAAGATTGGGATGATCGTCGCCAGTGCGTACAGTGCTACGCACAATATGAGCATCCCAAGTGTGAGAGCACTCATCGCCGCGTTTATAGGACGCAGGAACTCCACAAGACCAGCGAAAAACAGCAGTAGTGAGATATGAAGAAGCATGGGAATTACTTCGACCAACGCTGCCATTCTGAACTTCTCTAGGCCTTGGTAGAGATATGCACAGATCCGGGCGCGTTCGTGGGGGCTAGGCCGGCTCTCTGTGGCCTGGAGGTAATTACGGACCCACTGCTCGACGAGTGTTGCAGAAAGAGCACAGAGGAGGCTGAACCCTAAGCTCAGGAACCACAACGTGTTGCAGACCAATGCGGACGTCGAGGGTACAAATGGCTCTGCAAAAACCTCGTATGGGGTGAATGCCGTCGCACTACTTGTTGCATTGGACGTCGTTGCGAGCTGCTGGGAGATCTGGGCCAGCAGTACAACTATAGTATCTTCCTGGGTTGGCGAAAGAATCTTGTAGCTTTCGACGATAAACGCCGTCACACTGGCCGAAAAGAGACCAGCCTGCGGTGCATGCAGGCGCTTGTCAGGAATCAGCCGAATCCTTTGAAGAAGGTGAATCGTACGAATATCAGGATCGCATCCATGTCGCCCTTCCAACTCCTTGCAAGATTCCTGTTGTGCTTCTCCGCGCCAGAAATGTAGGAAGACCATATGCGTGTTGAGGGATCATCGTGTGCAGTAGGGTGTAAATTCACTGGAGAAGGGTTAATACGCTGAATCCGTACGCGAGAGAACAAGTAAGAGCCATAAACGAATATGCTCACCATTTGGGACCTTGTTGTCGGCCATTCGACGATTCAGTCAAAGAAGTAACGACGATGTGTGGTTCACAGCTTCGGCTAACTGAGCTCATTCTATCGCCCAACGAGTATATATCGGGGTTGGCCATGAGAGCAAAGAATTCTGATCATGATTGACGGAAGCCAGTCACTGTGGCGAAGCAGATCACGATGGGGCGATGTTTCGACAGTCAACACTCACACGCGACCATAGACGTGATGCTCAACGCGCGGACTTCACGTTGACGTTTGGGACCTGGAATTCCTCACTCGGTGGTCAAAATGAAGAGTTGCTTGTTGCTTCCGTTCAACGTCCGTTGATCGAGGCGGCATCCGTGATGAACCTGCATCAATCCGATCACTACTGCCCACAAAGCTCGTCATAAAGATCGCGCAATAATTATCATAAATAGGCATGCATTATACAGTACATGCACCGACGCGGTCGATAATAAAGAATCAAAATGCAGCAATAGAGATATAAAGGGGGTGGGGGAGAGGGCTACACGTTTGGTTTCGTCTTGTAAATAACAAAGGTCCTTCATGGTCGGCCATGCAAGCAGAAGAAGCAGAGAGAAGAGATGGGATGGGCACGTAAAAATACGAGCGGAATGACATTGTGAGACAGAAGGACAATTGATTAGTGAGACAAAGGTTGTTTGGGATCAGGGCGTAGCATGGGGAGAAATGATATCGCGGGGGGCGTTAAGCGAGAATCACAGTATGGGGTACATAAACAATTCTACCCCACAAATTAGCCCCTAGCAGGACAGTAAAGCAAGACATATAACGTACAATATAACGTTTGATCTTGGGTCGTTCAATGCACGATGTGGTGGTGGAAGCTGAGCAGTAACAGTGCATCCTCGATTTTAATGCCAGAATATTGAGTGGCGGAAACTTTCTCCAGCTCTGCATATGATGCAGGATCGATGGCAAGCGTTAATTGATTGATAGAGATTCGAGACGACGAGGCTGGGGTAGACGTAGAGGGCAGTGAGAGCTCAGGTTCCGGTGGAGGTGTAACAGCCTCCTGGTATTCGTCCTCACTGCCAATGTCAGAATGGATCCCATGCATGTCGTAATCATCTTCATCGAGGTCCATAGAGGACGACGAAGAAGATGAGCCGAATGATGGGCTGCCAGAACGCGACGCGAGCGTCGAATACGAGTTATGATTGGAGATATCGTAGTCATAGTCGTCTCCACTGCCGGAGGGTTTAACACGCTTTCTGGCTGTCTGACGCAGGTTGCGGAACCAGTTTGTCACTTTGCCGATATCCCTGAACATTGTGATATCAGCATTCGAACGTTCGTCGTTTAATCACGCATAGCTTACATGCCAATCTCAAGAGCGAGAGCAGACCGCTCTTCAATAGAGGGTGTAGGTGTCTTTGTGAATAGCTCCTTGAGAGCCTCAAGCTGATAAGGCTCAGGTCGCGATCGTCGCGGGCGGGAGAAAGAAGCTGCTGAGCTGCTGTACGGGGTGGCACTGCGCCGGGAGGACGATCTCCTCCGCGAGCGTCCGTCTAGGGATGCAGAGACACTGGGAGAACGGTGTGCTCTGGATACAGGGGCTGACGATGGATGCTGAGGAAATCCTAGTGATGGATGATTTGACGGCGGAGGGAACGCCGAATATGTCCGGATTTCATTGTGGTTGTCACCAGACGCTGACGTCGAGGCAGAAAAGACGATACCGTCTGCCTCATCTTCCTTTCTCTTTTTTGCAAGGCTGCGTTGATTTTGGAACCAGTTGGTGATACTTTGATAACGCCTGGAAATCAGTGACATCAGTGTAAATGGGGATAGACATGCCGAATTGAAAGACGGATGCATACATTCCGATGCGTTCCGCTAAAAGCTGACGTTGATCAGTTGTTGGATGGGGATTGACGTTGTATAATTTTCTAAGCTCCTCAGTCTGCTCAGCAGTGGGACGCATGCGCATTCGGCGGGGCATGGAGTCTGTCTCGGAAAGGAAATGTGTGTGGTCTGGGTTGCCTGCGTAAAATGAAGAAAGTGGCTGAGAGTGATCTGGAGGCACAGAAGACGTAGAGCGAGAGTGCTGATAATCAATAGGGGAGTAGTCGTCGTCGTGGTAGTCGTCAAATTCGGACGGATGACGGGTGGAACTGTGAGATGATACAGAAGTAACAGCAGGTCCTATTGGAGGATTTATAGGAGGACTATCAAGTGGAACAGGTCTGGTCCGTTTCTTTGACGAGGCCCTTTTATTCTGAAACCAAGCGTTGACAGTCTTTGTCTCCCTGACGAGAAAAAGGAAAGTACGTTACACGGGGAACTTGACGGTCGTGAAAGGACAGGGGCATGGCAAAGCTCACATTCCAAGACGCTCCGCCAAGGAGGTACGCAGATCCAGAGCAGGATGCTCGTTTTCATCGTAGAGCTCATTTAGAGCAGCGAGCTGGACAGGCGAGTGGCGATGCCTTGGTTTCTTCTGCTTATCTTTCGGGGGATCTGCAGCGGGGAGACTGGACATTGTGGAAGGGGTCGGGGAGACAATCCTGGGGTCGTACAAGGGTGAACCAAGATGCGAGGGATATTACAAACTTGCAAGACCATAGCACTTTAACTTGCAACTTTCCCACGTCTCTTTACGAAAAAGTCTGATCAAGGCATCCATGATTCATCATTAATTATTATCAGATCCGGTCCCCCTTTTTGCCGATCTTACTGCCGATATTGTACGATGAGGCTCGCCGTCCACGTCGATGGCTCACCGTCGTGCGCAGCGAACGCAGCAGAGTAAAGCTAGTTGCTAGTTTACCTACCAAGCGATTGATCGATATCGGATTCACTCGCCAACATTTTACTACTGATCTATTGGGGATGTCTTATGACGATGGAATGATGTCCAAGAATCATGTGGATGCAGTATTTACTATCATGGAAATCGAAGGAAGATACAGGCCTGGGGCACGATTCAGATACCAAAAGACGCCATGTCTTAGAACCTCCTCAACAAAATGCCCTCCATGACAGGAAACCTCCGAGTCAGCATAATCGTTGCAAGTCATGTGTTTGTCAAATACTAGTCCCAGCGGTGGTAATGCGGGCATCATTGCCCCACCCGGTGCCAACACTGGTTTCTTCAGCTTCCAGGGGAAGTCAGACATGCGAAATTTTATCTATGCTTGAGAATTAATCTAATTGTGCGTCAGTACTGTACTAATTTACATACATTAAACAACGTCCATCTGCTCCCAGTGCAAGTTCATTCCGCAGCGGAATCGATGTTCTTTATCCAAGCGCCAATAGATCCTCTGTTGCCAGGGTGTGAATCATGGGTCAAGGAGGGAAAGAAAGGAACGCACAGGAAGCCCTCATGTCGCAGGAACACGGCACGCTTTGTGCCTTTACTCCAGAAGCGGATAGCATACGAAAGTGTTGTGATTGTGGCCGCATGCCCTGCAAATCGACAAGTCAGTTTGACTCGGGTCGTCATCACATGTCTAATTCGTACCTCGAATAAAGCACCCGCCAAAATATATTCTATCGAGGTTGTACTTTTCTGCATTCATATACCTATAAACATGCTTCAATTAGCAAGATCATCGATCACAATCGATTCAATGAGACTCACGCAATCTGACCAATGTTGTTGGACACCGCGTACAACAAGCTTCGGCTGATATCCTCCGGGGAGAAAGTACCCTTTTTTCCACCTTTCTTGAAGACCTTGCCAAACGAACTAGCAATCATCGTCGACTTCAAACCTAGTCGACTATAATCTTGTCCGTATATGTCCCCAACCAGCATATCAACGGTGGCATTATCGCCCTCGTCGGAGAACGCAAGCATTTCTACAATCCAGCAAGTCGTCAGTCCATGAACCTGTAATGGAAAATCTCTGAACTCACCATCGAAGGTCGTTGCCGGGGTTAGAAGACTGAGCAAACCCCAAAGTGTTCCGCCACCCAGACTCGTTCCACTGACACGTTCGAACTTGCCATCCTCGTCCACCTTGATGATCGACACACCGGATCCGATGTTGACCAGCAAACACGGGAATTGAGGTTTCGGATGGCTCTCAAATATCACCCCGAACTTGGGAGGATCGGGGCTGGGGCGTTCCAGAACACCATTGGTGCCAGTCGCAGGCAATGCAGCCTTGGAACCCGACACGGAGCAGGTGGCGGGGGTGTGGGACGGGTTGGAGGCAGAGTGAATGAACTCGTCGGAGAAGTAGTACACTTCGTCTGGGATGAGGGTAATGAACTTGAGCCCTTCGATCAGACATTCCATCTCGTCCTCCCGCCGTACCTCAACGTGAAGTGTGTCACGGAACAGCTCATAGAACTTATGTGCGCCCCCACCGGTAGCCATGATCTTCACGCCCTTCCGCATCTCCTCTATTGAGACATGGTTAACTTGCGCCGAGCGCTCGATAAGCGACTGGATGAATTCGACACATTCATGGATGTTGTCCGTTTCGAACCGCTCGAAGTTCAGTGAGCCTCCGGGAAAGTGTTGCGCGGTTCGGCGGATTAAGGAATCGCGGAGGAGATCGTCATGGAGGCCGGAGAGTCCATTTCCGTTCGCATGAGGCTCCAGCACCAATGGCGTCAGTGCACCGTTGTGTTTGACGCTGGAGGATGGCGGTGATGTTGGCGGAGAACCATTTGCTCCGTTATCGGCGGGTGAAAGTGACCGCGGAGTCGAGAGGTTGCTTGGACTCGTCGAGCCATGCGTAGCAGCAATCGATGGCGACGACGGTGGTTCTGGTGATCGTGTAAAGTAGACAACCTTAGCCAGGGATCCGCCAATCTGTGTATTATCAATAAAGATTTTGAGTATACGCCATATCAACGAATTCTGAGCACTCACGTCCACCGCAATGTGCGACACCGGTTCTATATGATTCGGAAAGTATATTCCTCGACTGTCTCGGGTCTATGAATGCAGTGAATCATTGCCCGGCGGAGAGCACCGCGCTTCGTACCTCAGGAGACTCCTCCGATAAAATGACGGCACCTCGGGTGTCGACATGAATCACTTTGGCGGAAGGTAGTGACGGTGCAACAGGAGACATGGCCGAACGTCGTCCCTAATGTGGTGGTTAAAAGCAGCCCAGGTCTTGAGCGTTGAATAGTGCTGTAGTAGTAACTGTGTAGCGCGATCTTGTATCATACGATATTTAAGACAATCCCCAACAGGCCGGTAAAGATCAGAAAAAAAGACCCGGGAGACTCGCATTGGAAATCAACCCCAGCGATAACCGGGGTTGATTGTAAGCCCCACATAATCGGGGAAGTGGTGAGACGTAATAAGCAGGCAGACAAGGACGAGGACAGTTGAAACCAGCAACAAGGAAAAGAGTAAAAAAACGCTGTGGTCTTGCTATTTCGAGATACTCCGAGATGGACCCACAAAAAATCGTCGTTCTAATGAATGAAACAGATGAAATGCTATGACGACCTCCTATCAACCACCGACAGCTGCGAGCACAAGATTGCATGCTTCCTGTTTTTCTGCTCTCACCCCAAGTTCGAGTGTCACACCGGCACCTTGCGAGTATGTCATACGACAACGCACGAGGACCTTCCCACCTCCACCTGTTACAAGTCCGGATAACTGCAGTGTGTGTACCGACGTTGATGTAGGCGACTCGGTCCCACCCAGCGGCTCCATATTGAGAACTTCTATGATAGAATCGCACGCGGCTGAAAAGCGGATTGAGATCGAGAATGAGCTGGGGCGGAATGATAAGCTGATGATAAGACTGACCTTTGAGACTGTCCATAGCGGACAGGGCGAATGTTTCTGTGGCGCTCGGCGCCGAGCGTAGCCTGTCCCATTCCGTGCCAAACGTAACGTAGTTGGGAATGATATAGTCGCCGCCTGCACTTAATTCGACCTCCTCAAGTTGATACTCATCGTCGTAACCTTCTTCTTCTGGTTCACCTGTGGATGGGTCAAGTTCCTTGCTCAGGAACTTGAGTGTGCATTGGAATGATGCCAGGGCGTATTGTTCGGTCCGTGTGAACGAAGCGTAGACGATACCAGGAGAGTTCGAGGCGGTGAGTGAAGGCAGATTGACGACGAAGTCCTCTGTCAAGCCAGAATCTTCGGTCTGAGGCTGCATGATAACAGAGACATTCTCCAGCACGGTGTCGGGTAGTGTGTTTGACACATTGAACTAACGTTCGTATGAGCAGCAGCTAGGGAAGAAATACAAGGACACTTACCTGGAACACGACATGCTCCGCGAAAATGTGCTTCACACATGTAACTTGATATTCCGTCTCGCTCTCGGTTAATTGTGCTGGTGTTGCGCTGCTGTTCTGCACAGGGCCATATGAGGCAAATTCGGGCACCTCTGCGAGTTGTTGTGCATATGCCGATTGCTTCTCTGCGGCTGATGGTGGTGGTGGGGTATGCGAAACTTTCTTTGTTGCGGGAACGCCGATGGTGTCCAATGTACTCGGGCCTAGGAATGAAGGTGAGTAACAATGTGAGTGTGAGGGCAACAAAAAACACTCACGAGCAGCATCTTGTGCGGCCTGTGAGCGACTGATCTTTGGCACTGATGATGCGTCAAAGGGTTGTGTGGAGGCGGAGGGATCCTTGACGTAGGCAACCAATTTCGATTCCAAGGCAGCCAAAGAATACACAGATTCTAAAAGGCCAGAATGACTAAAGTATACGAGAGGAAAAGGAATAAAAGCTGACCTTCTTTGACATAGACGTCAGCTAGTGGCTTCGCGGTGAACACCTTGAGGTAAAGCGCTGCACGATCCCGGACTTCATCATCCACATCATCCAGACACCTAAGTCACACAGGTCAATCATAAATACAGACGGACAAAAGATGAAGGATCCTAACCGTTTCAATAGGACGCTGATGCTTTTCTGCAGAGTGACATCAACCGAGTTCACACCGAACTTGGCCAAGCTCGAGACAGCCGCCGCTCTGACAGTAGCATTCTCCAGGACGACGCGGTTATAGATGAATCGGATATATTTCGCCGGCTGCGGCGATTTGGGCCCCTCCATACCAAGCAAATGGAGGATGCGGACAGAAAGCTTCGTGAACTCGCAGTCTTCGATGAATTCACAGAGATGTGACAATGCCTGCTCCTTTGCGTCACCGATGAACTTGATCATGTCAAACATAGCTTCAACAACGGCTCGTTTGAAGTCATAGCCACCCTCGTCACGCAGGACACCGGAGAGGAAAGTGAGCATCGAAGCGTATTTGGAGGGGAACTTCAAGCAGAGAGAGCGGATGGCGTCAACGATGATGACCTTGAATTCATCACTGATTTCAGTCATGAAGCCAGTAATCTGTTTGATGAGGCGATCCACGGAAGCTTCATTACCAGTCTATGAATTTGATGAGCAGAAATACATAGAGGGGAGAAAAAGGGTGAACCTTGAGAAGTGTCGTAATGGCATATGTAGCAACACTTCTATTAGGATCGGTGATCAGGCTTTCGAGGTCGACATTGCAAGCAGCAACGCTTGTAGGATGTGTGACTGCGAGGGCAGCAAGTGTGCGTGTGGCTGCGAACTTGAGGACCGGTTTTGGCGAAGACAGGAAAAGCTGGAGAACTGTCCATAAGATACCGTCAGCAAATCCGCATAAGAATATTGTAAATGTGTCATTTACCAGATATGGCTTTCGATAATTGAGGTGCGGTGACATTTTTCATTTCACAAATGACCCGAGCAGCCTCGAAATTGACCATGTCGCTCTTGTGCCTCAGCCATCCATCCAGCAACTCGAGCATTTGCTTTTGAACACTAGCAAGAACGTTTGATCAGGCCAATATTCATATCTCCCGGACCATTAACACGTACTTTGGGTCCTCCTCCATAACCTTTGCCGTATATCGGATGAGCATGCACAGCGCCATAGGGTTCTTCAATACCGTGCCTGAACCGGACTTGCCGCCACCCAACTGCTGAATCATCTTCGTCACGGCCATCCTGTCCTGCTGGCGAATAAGATACAAGAGACCTAAAGCATGATATTGCGTGATGTAGCTTGTCGAGGTGATGGTCTGTGGGCCGCTGGGTGTAGAGGACGAGCCGAACCCAAGATAACCACCGCCAGAGCTGCTGCCGAAGAAGGAAGGGGAGGATTTCGCGCTAACTGCTTCCTGGGCCTCATTGACCCAGCGCTTGACGACATCTTTCGCAGCCGGGAAGAGATGGTATGCGGAAACGAGGGCGGCCGATGAAATGGAGGGGTTGCGGTCTACGATGGCCGCTTTGAAGAAGCGCTCGACGCCTTGTACCATGGATGGCTGAATTTCGTGCGTTAGCACAATGTTGAATACGTACATTGCGAGAACATACATCGATGATACGGCATAGTGCACGGATAGCATTCGGCCTGTAAATAACTTCGGAGTTGGGTTGCATATCCTTCATGATACTGCTGGTAACCATAATGACATCTTCGGATGTCGTTGCGAGTTCCTTGATTGCTAAGTACACGGCCTGCCGCAACGCGCTCTGGGACAAGGTCAGTTTGTCCACAAACACGATGTGAGGTGTAAGGCACGTACATCCTTATGCTGGAACAGTTTAGTTGTCCCAAAGAACAGTGTGGTCGCCTCCTGTGTCCCAAAGGTCTCTCCTACATACAACAGATATACAATCCGCGTGAGGAGTGCCCTGCACTTCCGCGGACTAATTGGTGATTCATTGAATACACGGGCCTCCTGGATGATCGTGGTCTTGTTATTGTAGTAGGAGCTGAGGCCGCTTTCCTCCTCCTTTTTCGATGGGACGGTCATAAGGAAGGCCGCCATGGCGTACGTGCGCAACGATGCGTCGGTCAAGGATTTTGTGGACGTGGAATGTTTGTTTGGCTGTGCCGTACCTGCTGTGTTTGGCTACAGCTTTGGAATATGACACCTTTGGAAGGAACCAACGGACCGCGCACAGATTCAGAACAAGACTCCAATGCTGTCGTTGTTACGATAGAAATTTCAATTTATATTGTATTTGGTACACAACAGCATGATTGCAAGCGCCTGGGTCGGGCGGGAGGGGGAAGTACGTTGAATAGGGAATATCGTAATAGGGTCATGAAATGGTGGAAGACAATGACGTTGGTGAGCAAGAATGGTGAATTGGACCTGTGTATGCTTCTCGACAATATGTTTCCCTCGCCAATCCAATCACTTTATCTCCTGATTGCTCCTCACCCAACTCGTCGTCAGACCCAGACGCGGCGCCCTCTCCCATCCCACTCGCCCTCAACGGGACCCTTTCAGCAAGGGATCCAGGAAGAGGTGGGGGATAAGAGGACAACAAATGTAGGGCAGGTGGGGAAGAGAGGAATGTGCAGGTAGCAAGGAAATGGGGTAAGTAGAAATGTTTATGGGTAAAATATGATGGCGAGGATGGATAAGAAAAGGGAAGGAAAAAGGAGAGTCGGAACACCTAAGAAAGGGGGTTCGTATGGGGGAGATAGACATCCAACAATATCGTTGGATATTTACGGGCGCGGTGTGAAATCAATATGGCACATAAACGGAGAGAGGAATAGAGGCAGCCACCTCCACAGCCCTCCCTTGCAGAGGGCTGGAAGGATGGCCTGAAAAGAAAAGGGCGTCCGTATTAGAAATGAGTCGGGGGGATAGCAAGCCTTGTTATCGTGGTGGTCGTGTAATATAAGTCGGCAACATTGCCCACCAGAGGGGGCGAGGCAGTATATGAGCCGTGAACGAGGATGGGAAGTGATGTCATGATGAGCGCGATGGTGAATGAGTGGAAGCCGCAAGCACAATGTTGAAACCGGCATAACCGGGCGTGCCCCAACCGAGCCAATCCGCCTACCCGCACTCCCCGAACACCGTCGTAAACCATTGAACGCCGCTCGCGTACGGCTCCACCGTACACCGAGGATGACCACACACAGAGAATCGATGACCGAAACCTTTGCAACTACCCTCCACTCCCCAAATCGCTCGGCCGCACTTGGAGCGCGCAGACCGAAAGAAGCCACTGCAAGATTCAACGATTACCAAAGTTCGGCGTCACGACCTCGTCCGCCACGCGGTTGACCAATGGGACCGGGCGCCGCCTGCTGAGCCTGGCGGGTGTGAGAGCGCAGCCTAGAGTAGCGGTATATGAGCGAGCAATTCATATGGTAGAGAAAGAAAAGGCTACGTACATGCGATCACTAGCACGGTGATCCTCTTCTTCTTGGACAACCTTGCGCCGGGCAGTGGCCTTCGAACTGTTGCCACCATCATCCTGTGTGTTGCGCTGGACACTCCAGTCAAAGACGTAGTCGTACTGGTAGCCCTCCCGGACAAAGAGATCACGGAAGAGTTTGCGGAGATAGGAGTAATCGGGTTTGTCATCGAAGCGAAGGGCCCGGGTGTAGTTCAGAAAGATGCCAAACTCGTTGGGGAAACCACGGCACAGGAGGTCAGTGGGCGTGGTCATCTTCTTCTCCATGATGCGGTCGTACTTCTGCTTCTTGGTGGCGGCCTTCAAACCCTGCCAGGGAAGGGCTCCGCGGAGGAAGTACATCAGGACGTAGGCGAGTGACTCGAGGTCGTCACGGCGGGCCTGCTCAACGCCGAGATGAGTGTTAATGGAAGTGTAACGGGCTGTGCCCGTCAAGTTCTTGTTCTCCCTGTACGGGATGTGGAGGTGGGTCTTTGGATCACGGAATTTCTTGGCCAAACCGAAGTCAATGACATTGACCTGGTTCCCGCGCTTGCCGATTCCCATCAAGAAGTTGTCGGGCTTGATATCACGATGGATGAAGTTGCGGGAGTGGATATATTCGATCCGGGAAATCTATGGATGTGTCAATGAAATGGTTCGAGTAGACAAAGGTAGAGTCAAACTCACGAGTTGATCGGCGAGGAGGAGGACAGTCTTGAGACTGAATTTGCGGTTGCAAAAGTTGAATAGATCCTCGAGAGAGGGGCCAAGGAGGTCGAGGACCATCGCATTGTAGTCGCATTCAGTCCCGAACCATCGGACGAATGGCACACCAACACCGCCAGCTAAGGCCTTGTAGACCTTTGATTCGTATTCAAGCTGAGGATGCTTGGCTTTGACGGACTCTAACTTGATGGCGACCTCCTCTCCTGAGATGATGTTGATTCCCAGATAGATGTCACCTATACATCTCGGAGCGTTAGAAAAGCACTTGAAGAGGTAGTTGCATGTTAATGATTACGCACCGAACGAGCCAGAACCGATCTTCTTGCCGAGTCTGTACTTGCCACCGACACGAAGGTCCAGTCTGTGCGACGAGGTGTCTGCCATATATTATGATGGGCGAGAGCTGTGGGAGACAAAGGGTGAGATTTAAGCAGGAGGGGTCGACTGGGAGATGGTGAAAGAATATGAAGGATCAAGGGTTTTCTAGTTGGTTGAGGGCAGGAGGGCGTGTGGATCAGACGCTTGTCAACACACGTAACGTGGCCGACTTGGGGCGGCTGACAGGGTGAAGTTGGGAATAGGGTTATCACTGTCAAGGATATGTCCCGCGAGATATACCCCGGCCGTGAAACAAAGCAATTCCACCAAGGCCACGTTTATGATGTTGAAATCCCTGCGGAAACGTTGTGGTGGCCGTGGCGGCGCCAACGTGGAATTCAAGTACAAAAGGCACGAAAAACGGAAACAAGAAAACTCACCAACAATGAGAAAATATAAGAACAAGAGTTATAAAAGAGAAAAGAGGAGGATGTACGGGCGGACAGGGAGGGAGAGCTGCAGGAGCACAAGAGAGAACCAAATAAGCTGTGTGGTCGGAGTCTCAATTGTGAATCCGCGATGAATCAGTGTCTCCTCATCCCTCAACGCCTTTTTCTTAACACAGCCGGTCGTTCTGCCGACCTTCTTCCTGTCCTGCAACAATAGCCCTTCAACTGTCAGATTTTGCTTATGTCTTCCCCGCATTCCTTCAATTTTTCTGGTTTCTTCCAATTCCAAATGAACGTAATTTATCATGCTCAGACACACCATCAGACCCTGCAGCTGGTAAAAACGACTCAGTTTCGTACACATGGCCTGAGGCGGCCAGCCTCGCCCCTGTTGCTCCTGGCCACGTACCTCGGCACCTGTCATCGCATCCTCGTTTCGCAGCTCCGCCATGGCGCTGAACACTCATGCTCTGTCAATCGTGTCCGGTTCCGTACCGGTGTCCCAGGCGCTCAATTCGAGAAGTCGTGCTTGCTCATGTGCTTGATCCCAGAGGTATCTCGGCGCTTCAATCGCAGTTTGTGAGACCGAATACGTTCAAAGGGCTACTTGGTGCAGCTTTTCTGCGTCAAGTTCGGATCACGACGGGCCTGCGTTCTTGCCCACCCGGTGCACCATTACCGGAATCGCTGTCTTTTGGGCACTACACTGTTTAAATTTATATGGTTACTTCTCAATATTCTCATCATAATTCCCTTGACCATACAACGGCGTGATATTTTTAGACACGCAGAACTCCCATCTGCAATCTTTCTGTTGCCGTCCGGACTCAAACGCCGTTCTCCCAAGAATTCTGGTCCACGCCAAATTATACATCTGGAATTTTTGTGGAATGCTGAGAACTCTGAAGAAAACCCTGGGTCATCTACAGGCACCGTGTATTGTACATACTAACATAGACTTGAATGATTCTTCGCCACCTTGTGACACAGCTTCGAAGTTCCAGGCAGGCGAAAAGATGATTGGCAAGACGTTGACAGGCGAGGGAGACCCAAACCTGATGTGGGTACCCTGTATAGCAGCAGTATCTATAGTATCGTTTTGAAGACAGAGAGCATTGTTCTAGGATGTATGTAGGCGATCATATGCCCGTAAACTTCCAAATAGAGATGATATGCATGGTCGTGAAGGGAAAGACCTCTTTCGTTCATCTCTCATCAACTGATACTCTGCTGGCCGTCTCCCACAACGGTTTTCTCATTGCTGCTACGCCCATCTCTCTCTTTGACAACTAGGGCATTATTCTCTCGTTTAGGCTTCACTTAGCCGTCCATTCCCTCTAAGAAACCCGCCAAACATGGCATATCGCCAAAACCAAGACCCATATTATGTCCAGCAGCCCGCCAACAACTTTCAGCAATATCCTGCACCGACCGTAGAATACCCCTCTTATGATGACCACGATGGACACGCGAACTGGGATAGCAAGTCCTCCAAATCATTCCAAAGCAGCTTCGCCGGCTCTCAAGTCCACCTTAATCCGTACGAGGCGAACCAACCACAGCATGCACCTCCCGTCCCTGCCATGCCCTACCAACAGAACTACCCCCCGCAGCAGAATTTTCAAGCGCCTGGCATGTACAGGGCCCAGAGCGATACTGGGTACTCTCAGATGCGCGAGAAGATGATGCGTCGCAGGTCCGTACGCCAGGTCCCGCTCTTCCAGGGAAATTTGGTGCTCGATGTACTCGTCCCTTCAAGTATCCTGCCAGCTGGCAAGCAGGATGTGGAGGAGATGTCCAAGATGCGGTACACCGCTGCTACCTGCGACCCGGATGACTTCATGTCCTCGCGTTACTCTCTCCGGCCTTATCTCTTGGGTCGCCATACTGAGCTCTTCATCGTCATGACCATGTATAATGAAGATGAAGTTCTATTTGTGCGGACAATGAATGCGTGAGTCTAAATGTATACCCCTTGGTATGTCAAGTGTCACCATCCACCTTCTCTTCAGTGTCATCAAGAACGTCGCACACCTGTGCAGCCGGAATAAATCCAAGATGTGGGGACCGGAAGGCTGGAAGAAGGTCGTCGTCTGTGTTGTTTCCGATGGCCGGAGTAAAATCAACAAACGTACCCTTCAAGTCCTGAGTCTTGTTCGTTTATTCTTTGTTTCCTGGTCTATTCCAGATCGACCTACTCTTTTGCACGTAGATGGGCTGCTATCAGGAGGGTATTGCCAAAG
Organism: Hypsizygus marmoreus; assembly: GCA_013433165.1. Classification (NCBI taxonomy): domain Eukaryota; kingdom Fungi; phylum Basidiomycota; class Agaricomycetes; order Agaricales; family Lyophyllaceae; genus Hypsizygus; species Hypsizygus marmoreus. The sequence goes on from CM024086.1 coordinate 3,497,355, forward strand.
ACTCTGTGGCGGGTAAAGACGTCACGGCACATATCTTCGAGTAAGAGACAAAGCTGTCGCACCCTGGACGTTACACTCACGTCTCACCAAGGTACACTTCGAGCGTCGTTGTCACAGAAACCGGTGAAGTAGGGCAAGGCACCTGCCCCGTTCAAATTATCTTCTGTCTCAAGGAACAGAACAAGAAGAAGCTCAACAGTCACCGATGGTTCTTCAATGCGTTTGGCCCGCTGATCAAACCGAATGGTAAATCAACAGCATTTCACGGAAGATTACTTTCTAATTTTTTTGGGATGAAGTGTGTATCCTCCTCGATGTCGGTACCAAGCCTACCGGAACATCGATTTACGAGCTCTGGAAATGTCAGTGTCGTATACCATGACTTTCTCAACTTATGTGTTAAGAATCGTCAATTAGGCTTCGACAAGCACTCTAATGTCGGAGGTGCCTGCGGAGAGTATGGAAAAACCCTTGAAATCGACGCCTAATCGTTAATCCGTTTCTCGCAGGATTTGCGTCGACACTGGCAGAGGTTGCGGCCTCCTTCTCACTAGTCCTCTGGCTGCCTCTCAGAACTTCGAGGTACACCATCACCACCCATCATCTTCTGTTTTTCAAAATTGAAAGTTTGCGTTAGTACAAAATGTCCAACGTCCTCGACAAGCCCTTGGAGGTCCGTCCATATTTGACATCGCTTCTGTCGAAGCTCGGGTCTCACCATTACTTTGCAGAGCGTGTTCGGTTACATCAGTGTCCTTCCTGGTGCCTTTAGCGCATACAGATACCGAGCCCTGCTTAATGGCCCTAACGGCAAAGGTCCTCTTGCCTCGTACTTCAAGGGTGAAACCATGCACGGCGGATCAAGCAATGCTGGTCTTTTCGGTACGTAGTCATTCTACGTCTGCTTTCCAACGGATAAAGCATTAACAATTCATTTGTTTCAACCCTGTAGAGGTGAACTACGAACGTCGCATATTATATGACCCATTATTGACATCTGAAACAGAGGAACATGTATCTCGCTGAGGATCGTATTCTGTGTTTCGAGATCGTGACCAAGAAGAAGGAAGGCTGGATGTATGTGCTCCATTCCTCCTGTCACGAACTTAGTTCTAACCTCGAACTCATAGTTTGAAATACGTGAAAAGCGCCAAAGCCTCGACTGATGTGCCCACCTCCGTGAGTTCCATTTCTGTTTGCCTTGAGGACAGTGCGGAGTTGGCTGATCCGTGAACGTGTCCTCCACAGGTTCCTGAATTCATATCGCAGCGTCGCAGATGGCTGAACGGATCCCTGTTTGCGTCGATTCATGCTACTGTCTTTTTCTTCAGGATTTGGACGTCTGGACAGAACTTTTTCCGTAAAATTATTTTGCAGGTACGTCCACCTGTCTATGTGACGATCCATGTGTCGTGATATGACGGTCCATGTGACTCGTAGCTCGAGTTCATCTACAATGCCATTCAACTCGTGTTTACATGGACATCCCTTGCCAATTTCTATCTAGCTTTCTTCTTCGTGAGCCTTTTTTTCTATATCGCGGATATGGATATCGGCATTGAGCATCTATTCTCAGCTTGTCTCTTCGGCAACTGCGGATAGTAAGACGGACGCATTCAACTTCTTAAGCACTGGTGCAGGGAAGTATGTGTTCGATGCTTTCCTGAATCTGTACATTGGTCTTCTCTTTGTCGTTCTCGTGTGTTCTCTGGGAAATCGACCTCAGGTTAGTCTCAATTATCTATAAACAGAACTTTCCCATGAACTCAGAGTTACGTAGGGTTCGAGATGGACGTACATTGCGGCAATTATCCTATTTGGTCTCTGTAACATCATCACGATGTGGTGCGCAGGCTTCACTGTTTACCTCGCGGTGCCACATTCCGTGGATGGATGGCGAAACCTACCCGAGTCAGTTTGATTGAGCTGGTTCTCGTGTACATTGTTGTTGACCTTGCCATCATCCGATAGGCTCATCAAGACCAACAAGACACTCCAGGAAATCGTCATCGCCCTCCTCGCTACATATGGCCTATACTTCATTAGCTCATTCATGCACTTCGAGCCCTGGCACATGTTCACAAGCTTCGTACAGTACATGTTCCTCCTCCCCTCCTACGTTAACATCTTGATGATGTACGCCATGTGCAATCTGCACGATGTCACCTGGGGTACGAAGGGTGACAATGGTGCCGCAAAGGACCTCGGAGGCGCCAAGAAAGTCAAGGGCGAAGATGGCAAGGAGGTCATGGAGGTCGAGCTCCCGACGGGACGTGATGATGTCGATCAGCTTTGGATGGCCGCGCGAAATTCACTCAAGATCGTGCCTCCTGCTCAGAAGGAGAGCCGTGATGCTGCCACGAAGCAGACTGACCATGACCGGAATAGTAGGACGAATGTCGTGCTTACTTGGGTTGGGTCAAATATGTATGTCTCCTCCTGAATACCTCTCTGCTTGCTGTCTGATTTTGTTTCGTGCAGGCTCATGATCATCGTTTTCACGTCAAATGCCTTCGCCGACTGGGTCGCGATACATGTACAGGCAGCTGACGGCACCACCTTTAACCCCTACTTGACTTTCCTTTTCTGGGCCTTGTACGTCTACTTTCTTGCTCCTATCCTTCACTGGAGAACTAATCCAGGATGTTCCACCAGTGCCGGCCTGTCCGCCATTCGGTTTACAGGCTCCTTCCTTTACTTAGTTTTCCGACTGGTTGGATTCTAACTTGTTTTTCTCTCCGACATGGAATTACTTTTCGTTTGCTACCGCTTTCTATGTACTCGTTGGGCTCACGTTAGCGTGAGGAAATTATCTCTAATCGTACTTTGTATTGTTATTTATACCCCTGCGGCAACGATAAATTTCTCGTCTTCTTTGGTTGACACTTCTCTTGTTTGCAAGGCAGTCGCGTTATGGGAGGAGTTCGCAACTTTGCATGGTGGATGGTCAAGCTTTGAAACTACTGCGGATAGATTTTGACTACAGATATGGTATGAAAATTGAGGCTGGCGATATGCAAGATGAACTAATGCGTAAGAAAAAAAGACAAGGTGATATGCAAAGGAAAGCAGAAGAAAAGCTCGACTACCTTCTATCTAAGGAGATCGATCGAGCTCATGGTAAGGATAGGACAACGACGCGCTCATCTTCGGAGAGACAATCTCAAACTGTGACGAATCAAAGCTTGGCCTGCTGTCCCGGGAGTCTCGAGATGATGCCGATGCCATCGACCGACGCGGGGACGTCGAGCCACTATTCAAAGGTTTGTTACCCCCCTGAGGTGGAGATTGTGACAAATCGATCGAAGACGACGTGAGCCTCGATCTGATAGATTGCCTGTTGTCGTTTCGCCCATTCGTAATGAACTGCTGGGGAATCTGCGGGCTTGGAGGGATATCGGGGGGCGGAGAGCTCACGGAACCTCGTGTCGACCCGAAGTTGAGAACACTGGGCCGTCTACTACGGGATCCGCCGACGGAGAACCTCTCCGAGCTCGAACGGGGCTCCGGTGCAGGCGCTTGCTGCTGCTGTTGAGTGATGCTTATCGACGAAGAAGATGATGTCTTCCAGCCCTTGAGGATCGACTTGCGGATGCTCGGCTTTTCCTTTTCCGATTGCACCTGCGTTGGCGGGGCGGATAGCGGAGGAAGCATGCCTTGATTAAGCGTATCAGGGGATGGTGATGGCAGAGGAAGATGAGGAGTCGACATGCTCGTTGATGGAACAGGGGGAGGTGATGGAGGCCGAGCCTGGTATGAAGGACCACGGCGTATGGGGTATGGCGACTCTTGGTCGAAATGTAGCCGATCCAATGTTGAACCTGCTTTCGAAGGCCGCATCTGTGCGGCCACGATTGGCTGAGGGTTCGAGCTTCTTCCATTAAATGGAACAGACAATTGCTGGGGTTGGGGTATTGGCAATTGTTGATGAGGCTGCAATACTGCCAGCTGTTGCTGAGGTGGCGGTGCTGGCTGCTGCTCCTGCGATGCGCGGGGCTTCGGAGAGAACCTACCAAAAGTAGGTGTCTTTGGAGGATTCTCAGGCAATTCCTGCGATGGGCGCTCTGGCCGAGAAAGTTGAGCTGATGACCGTCCAGAAGCTATGGTTGGTGTTGGAGGGGGAGGCGGGAGATTGGATGACGAGGACGACTGGTTCTTGCTGCTCTTCCTCCAGAACCTTTTGATTGTATTCACAGTCATCAGCGTAGAACGATTCGATTTGGGATTGGCGTCTTCGCCAGTGATCGAATCTGCCGAGAAACGGCTAGTAGCAACAGAGCCGCTCCGCTTCCTGTTCTGATCTCCAGATGGCTCCTGTGGTTCTGATAGAACATTGAACGTCATTGGTGGGCTTCGAGTAGGAAGATCATTGCCCCAATACACCGAGGATTGTCGGTCACCCTCATCAGGCGTCGACGAGTAACGACTAAATGGATCAGGAGAAAGAGGAATGATAGGAGACTCGGAGCTTTTCCCAACCGAAGGGGTGAGCGCAGGGTAACCTTGCTCCTCTTCCAGCTCACGCTTCCGGCTTTGCGTCTCTGCAGACATCGCTGTGTCTGAAGATCTTTGCATCGGCATGTATGACTTCGGGGCTGAAGTAGTGATGCCATTGACCGCCAAGCGTGGCGGAGAGGGAGGAGCGTCAGCTCGGCGGGGTGGTGATGAAAGAATGGGATCCACTAGTGCTGAGAAAGGTGTTGCTGGCCATGCCGCTTGGGACCCAGAAGGACTGTTACAGATACGAATTACGTCAATTTAGCAATAACACTTCAATTAAAAAGACATACGTGGAGTCATGCAGGTGGCCAGGTAGCCTAGGAGAGGGTGGGTAATAGTCGCTGTTTAGCTTGCGTGGAGACATAGATAGAGAGTTGTTAGGAGACAGAGTTGATCCACTGTAACTCATCGGCTCTTCTTCTAGCTCCGCAGATAACATTCGTGGGGAAAGCTGCGCCATTGTCCGTTCGATCTCATCCAGCTGAGCCTTCATCAAGAATTGACTTCGGCGTCGGTCATAAGGGTCGTTCTCGTCAAACTGTTTCGAAAGGTCAGAAATTGAACTGTCTTGGACGAAAATAAATCAGCACTCACGTCCTCCGTCGGGTCCAATCCAAGGTCCAGGTCATCGAATACAGCTCCTCCTCGCTTCTCAGATTCGGCCGGACTGCGTACCCGTGCATAATCCGTCTCAAATTCGTCCTCATCATCTTCCTGTGGTGCTACAACTCTCGGCGATGCTTCGCTGCTGCCCTCGTCGAGGTAGGGCAGACTCGTACTTCCAGCACTGCTGGGCATCGGACTAGGTTCCGCAGGCACCACGAGATCACCAGACACGACTTCAGGGACTAACACCAGAGGCGGCGGCACATGCTTCCTTGAACCCATCGGTGAAGATGAACGCTTGTCTGGAGGGGATGATGGAATAGAAACAGACAGCTGCGGGCGCGCCATTTGATCCAGTAGGGCTTCCACCTCATCCTCCTCTTTGCCCAGATACTCGAACTCTGATTGCGTCGGACTGGGCAATGCGGAGAGGTCTGTGGCAGTTAATGCGAGATCGACGACATTGGGGTTGGTCCGCCTTTTGGAGTCGCGCTGTGGTGAAGTCTGCATATCTGCCCAAGTATTTGCGTCCGTCCCAAATACGTCTTCCAATGGGTCTTCCTCCCCTGCCGCCTTCAAAACACGTGCGGTAAACTCGTCAGCGAAGTCCTCATCCTCATCATCCGACCACTCCGAGTGGTCTTCTGATTCAGGGAGCTGCTCGTACCCAGCCCCTTCCGTTTCTGGTTCCAGCTCTGCGCCAGAAGCATCTTTGATATCTGCTGTCGAAACGAATAGTGACATAGGACTGGACGTCTGTTTCCGACCAGTTAACAGCTCAATCTTCCCTGGCCACTCTTGAGAACCATCCTCAGCACCCTCACTGATGTTCGCCTTCCGGCCATTCCGACTTTCAGCACGTTTTGCATGGTTTACCTTCCTGCTCCTTAACCATGGCTCATACCAAGGTGCTCTCCGACGGTCGATGTCGAATTCAACTTTGGCAAGAATAGGAATGATAGACGGCGAGTTCAGTCCCGGCAAGTCGAGAGTGTTGGCACGAGATGGCTGTTCGTGAAGGAACGAATGCGATCCGGAAGATGTATCAGGCGTTTCTGGGTCCGAAACGGAGGAAGCAGATGGAGGGGCTGATTTGGTATTCGATCGCAGGTCTGAAATTGTTGATGGAGTTGACGGGGAAGGAGGAAATTGTGTTGCAATGGGCGTCGGTTGGACGGGACCGCCGGTGGAAGAGATGAAAGGTCGGAGCGGTTGGCTGCCGTTTGATTCGAATGGTAAATATGGTGTCGACTGCGCCCCTGCATTGATCCCGAAAAATTTTGGAGTCTGGCTTCTAACAGGATATGGGGCAAGACCCTCATCATGTTCAGCCTTCGAAACTCGTGTCCATAGGTGTTTCCAGATATCTTCAGATAACCGTGGGCCAGGCTCATCCATGTCTTCATCCAACCCTATACCAGGAGTCGGACTCCGTTGCTGTGCAGTTTTAGCAGAAGACACCAGATATAGTATCAGGCCGGCCGTGCTCGGAAGGGCATATTCCTTCGCGATGGCCCCTAACTGCGATTGTAGAGTTGCATGAACTGGTACCAAAGTGCCCCTGCGGAACTGGGTATGATATCCAGACGCACTAGAAGGTGGTGGAGTCATTTCGAAATCATTGTCGGTTTCGTGAGGGAGGTGTAGTGGGGGTATAACATGAAGCAGATATTTCGAGACCGTGGGTGCGAACGCGGTGAAATTGGAGGCTGCCGTAGATGGGGTGGGGGAGCGACGAAATCCGTCAGATGGACCTGGAGATTCTGAATACGAACGGGACATGAAGGGCATGGGTTGGTAGACTGCGGGCATCGGTGTTGATACGCCAAGTGCGTTCGCAAGCTTCGCCAGCCGGTGAGGGGGGAGCGGAGACTTTGGAGGAGCCCACGTCGGTGATAAAGTAGCACTGGCAGACGCTGCTGATAGAGACCGGGGCGTTCCATTTGCATTACCGTTGGCGTTAACACTGCTTGACATGATTGTCGTTGGCTACGAAAAGTACGGCCACGGATAAGTTTGGAAAGCGTCTATCTCCTGAGTCAGTAATTAGATGCCAGACTGTGGCAATGGCATGAATGTATGCTACTGCCCACAAGTGTCAGATGGGCGCACAACGTTGCATATCAAAAGTTGACCAACTTACATATCAGACGAAATTAGTGATGACCCAGATGGACGTGTGAAATGGGCCTCTCGTGTAGATACAGTACAGAAGACGCGTCTAGGTGAGAAGTTCCAGCAAAGGAGAGTCCCAAAAACTCCGTTCCAATGACAAGCTGAAAAGAGTGTTGAACAAGGTGTTGACAGCTTTAGGCCTGAGAGCGTGTGGCCAAATCAGGAACTGCAAATCGTCAACTACATACCAACGTGCCTTGTTTCGCTCCTTGTTTCTGTCCGTCACTGTCGTCGACGTTGCCAACGGTGCTCAAAAGCTGCCACGGTCGGTGCAAAATCAGATCGTTGTTAGTGATTATTGTGTCTCCACCAAATTGTTAAATTTGTTACAACATCATTCATCAGGCTTCTTTCAACGCCCACAACAACTGGTCTGAAGATATTCTTGGTGTTACATCCTCCGGAGCTCCGATACAAGGCCAGGACCATATTTATTACTAGGAAGCAGCGGAAGTTGCTGGACGTTGGTCTGATCGCTCATTCCATTCATGAAAGGATGTCTGCTCATGAACGACATTTGTTCTCCACTTGGTTAGCAACAAGTCTTGATCCATGGGCCCAGAGCAAGTGTGTATGCTTCCTTGAATCTATCATTGCAACGAGCGGGAACTGGGCAAAGAGACAACAATGTTAACGAGTGTTCTACAAAGCGTTGTCCTACTTCCATATCTGTTTTTTTTTTTTGCATGTACCTTTTTCCAACATCGTTAAGATATCGTCCGATAAAAGTATGCGGAAGCTATCATCGATAAACGCCCGTACAGGGGCTTTAGAGGGGGCTATAAATTTATGATTGTGTTCTTGTACAAAGTCAACGGCCTGAGAGCCAAACAAGAATTGGAAGCGGATACAGTGGCGCAGATTTTGTTCTCGTCCTTTCCCTCCGAGGACTCACTGTTGGTTACCTTTCAATCAATAGTGCCATTGTTTCTTGCCCTTTTCCAATTCTTCTATTCTTTTCACATTCACGACGCCATTCACCATTAAACGATCCTGCAAGTCACGAAAGAGCCACCGACGATACCTCCACGACCACCACCACATACCCCCATTCTCGTTTCAATGGATCAGCAGCAGCACCATATCCCAGACGATCACACCAATATGAATCCAACAAACTATGGCTTCTATGGAGAGCAGGACCCTTCCTTCATCGGCTATAATCCACAGATGCCCTATCCTGTGCACGCAACGCGTGGGTGCCGTGCTGTACTTTGTTGAAACTCGTGCCCATCTGATAATCTTTATTCATTTCCTCCAGGCAACCAGCTTACAGACCTGCAGCACCAGCAGCAGCACCAGGGCACTATCCAGCCTTACCAGCACCTGTCCCTTATTTCACCCCATCAATATCAAGGCCCCGTGTATGGCACGTCCTCGCCGCCTCATGGTTCCCTTCCTCTTTCTACTTCACCTCCTCCACCGCCTTCCCCTGATATGTATGACCCCTTGTCTCCTCCTGTGTCCGGATCAGACACATCGGCCGACGGAATCTACCACCACTCCAACAGCAGCGGTGCAAACTCTCCCTCATCATCCCGAGCCAATAGCCTCGTTCACCGAAGCATCCGCTACAACCCTACTCCGTCCCCAACTAGCTCATCCGGTCGCCGACGTGGTCGCTCACAGGATTCTGACGAAGATAACGACATGGGGGCTGCATTCGTAGAAAATCTTGCTCATTCGCGGAAGGAAGCCACTCGGAGACAGAGAATAGAGGCGGAACAGCGCCGACGTGATGAACTTCGGGACGGGTACGCGAAATTGAAGGACGTCCTACCTGTATCCAATCAAAAGAGCTCCAAGGTATCACTCTTGGAAAGAGGTAAGCTGTCTATCGGGCATCGCGTTCAAGCCTGATCCTGACCGATGTCCCTCAGCCACGAATCATATTACTGCTCTGGAGAAAGCCAACAAAGAGATGCAGGCTCGTCTTAACGAACTAGAGGCGGAGATGCAGAGGCTTCGTGCTATTAACGAGAAAATATCTCTCGGGTCTACCGAGACGCCATCCCCTGGAATATTCGATGCAAGGCCATTATCGCCACCACCCGATGCTCCCCCAGCACCTACCACACACTCGCTGGCTTCCGTCAGAGGGCAGGAACCTCCGTCGGCAGATTCGAGTCCATCTGCATCGGAAAACGGTTATTGACCAATGCGCGGTCACACATCTAGCTCCATCTCGCTCTTCTGCTTCATCGTTTATCGTTTGCATATCTTCCCCTTTCCGGTTCTTCCACATCCATGACTCGCGCGATCACCCTTGTATCCTCCCTATTTTCTTTTTCTCTTCTCTTTCATTCTGCAGCCGTCTTCCCAGTTGGCAGGAAATGGTATTTGTTATCGATGGACACGGTCGATTACTTGGTGTTCTAGGGACAGCGTTCGGCGCCGTGCGCAATCACTTGTTTCCCAACACACCTTCAACACCTTTCTGTGAACAATGGCCTACGACTTGAGGCCGTGGGGTGGTGCGGGGATATTTCGTCGAGCCGAGAGTAGCATGTTCGATCTACGGATCACATGCTATTCTCGTTGATCGATGATCGTTCTCCCAACCTCACTGTATAATGAAGGAAAACGGAATTCCTGGCGAATCCGTTCCACCAAACCCTCCCTTCTCTCGGCACAAAAGCCCCCTTGGACCACGTTTTATTTCCACACCCATATCGCGTTCTTCGATGATGGTGGTCGATCTATCCCCTTCCTCTCTGACCTCTGGATTTTGTGCATCCTACTCCTCTCCCCTTTCCCCTTCCTTCGACTCAGTCACGATCGTACCGGATGCACAAGCCGACACCCCCTTCTTGCACCTTCACAGAACGCGCGATACGAACGACGATCCTCCATCGATGGAGGATATGACCCGATCTATGATTCTTGACGAACAACACATCTTCTAACGACATATCCAAGCACACGTACATGCAGTGAACACAAAAAAAATGAGCAGATAACCGATTCGACGATGCCCGCCGCGTTTGTGACGTTGGGGGAGGAGCTACCAGGAGGGTTCCTCTGTCGCTACCTTTTGAATCAAGGGCGACTAACCTAGCATTGTCCTCTCTCGATGAGGGGACGTTTTGGTGCGCACTCGGAGAAGCTGGAATAGATGGAATCTTGGTTTGAAGGACTGCGCGTTTACTTTTACTCACTCTTGCTGACGTTGTGGATGTATGTAGCTCTCCCCGCGTAGTTTAGTTTTTAGTTAGACTCTCCGGGCCCCGAAGGATGAAGAATGCAATATATCTTTTATCTTGTACAAAAACGTTGACTTTGTCGCGCGTTCATCTGGACTGGGGAAGATGCCTATCTATGAGGGTAAGTATTTCACCGAAATGAAAGTGGGGGTATGGCTTCGTGATGGAGAAGGGTGCTTTCGAGAATGGGCTCGGATGGGACGACGATTTTGGACGCTATCGATGGATGAAAATGGATACACGTGTATCACACGTTGTCCGGGTTGGCAGTGGCGGCACTTGCGTTTCGTTTACGATCTCGAGACAGCAAGCAATTTCATGCGTTAACTTACAGAACACATGGTGCAAAAACTAGAAAGCGGCGACAGGCGTTTTGATTGAGGAACAGTGAGTGGAAACTTCACGTTCTGGTGGGCGAAAGCTCGGTGGAGATTTGGCGTTTCATGCGGTTCAGCTCGGCTGTGGGCAGTCACGTTGACTCATACTGGGGAAGAGAGATTACTTTGCCTCGAATCAGTCCAGGCAAAACACCGATTAGAAAAACGGGAGAAGCTGATGCTTCACAGAGCATACAAAGTTGCGATTGGAGAATGGAGAATTAGAGTACACAGGCCTCATTGCACCCTGCTGTTTGGTATTCAATTCTTCACGGGTACTCAGCTGACCGAATGGCGATGTTCCCTCTAAGAAGATCCTGTCCGTCACGAAATGAACCTGGGAGGGGGAACCACAGGAATGCCAGTGAAGACAACGGAGATCAAAGCTATTGAGTATGCGAACAGCGCTACAGCTGCTAAAGCCTCCGTTTGAATTGCAGACTCTATACCTGGGCAAAAGACCACCGGAACTCGGGCCCGTAGTATGGCGTTGTCCGCCGAACAGATGAGTCACCCCGCAACCATAGTCAGTGGCTGTCAGAATGATGCGGCCGCTCGAGGCCTTAAGAGAGCCCGCCCAGTGAGAGCGCGACACCTGCAACGCGGAAGCCAATCTGATAGAGACCAGGGCGGCCAAGACAGCCCAGGAGGGCGAAGTAGGCTCGTTATCATGGCGTGCAGGCAGGCGTGAGGCAGATCAACCTACCCCAGAAAGGACAGATCGACACAGTACCGTACAAGGAACCCAGCGTAAAGTTCTGGAGATTGTGGACATGAGTTGCTTTATTGGGTGAAAAGGTGTCAGAGAACAACAATCAGGCTTGGGAAAACTGGGCCAGAACCCTGGAACGTGAACCAAACACGTTATCATGAGTTCATGGATGCTGTCAAACAGATGGGTTGTGATGAATGAGCTGATAAGTTTAGACAACCGTTAGATGGGATGCCAGAAGTCCCCCCGCAGTGTATGAGGTTACGAAGAGACTTTGAGGAACGAACAGACTCGGAGATAGTGTTCACTCATGGAGAAAATGGACCGCCGAATGGGAAACCCAGAAGCTTTGCATAGTGTCCATAGATAGCGCAACAGAACATGGCATGAAGGTTGAGGGTCTCTAGATGGGCGACGAGTTGTTGTGGGTCCTTGGGGTGACATTGATACTTACTCCGAAAGAGCATGCGGTGGGGAGAAGACAGAAAACATAGGGACTGTGATTGAACCAAGGGAATCAGAGTGGTGTGATTCCGGTGATAAAACATGTCCTGTAGAGGAAGCTGTGACGAAGTAAATACCTACGTGCTTTTTTGGACAGTTCTGAAGTGGAGAAACATCATGATCCTGAAACAGCGAAAGGTCACGTCTGACATCACTTGACAGTCACGCTCGTATAGTGTCACGCTGTCCACCCTTCCTCAGTTGCCTCCAAGACATAGACAGCAGCGGCAGCGGCGGACGACGAGTACTAACCTCCCAGATACCCTTGTATTGACTCTGTACATCGATTACTAGTCGATCACCCTCTTTTTGTGCCACCTTCGTCAATAAATTATCTTACAATGTGGTGCGTGTTTTTAGCTGATCCCTTATCCCGAAAGGCCATTTTAAAACAGGCATCGGTCCGTTAGGTGTGATAACTGTCTTCTAGTTCTTCCCCTGGTATGTCCACGGGTCAAACTGGGGCTTGAAACAGCTCTTCTCATCATCGTATATCCAGAGGGCTGGCTCGATCGCATGGGCCGTCTTAATTGCCGTATGTCTCCAACCGTCTTCATCGCAGCCGCGACACGCTCATTATCTTATGCATCGGACAGGCATACAGCATCGCCGGTGGTGTTTTCCTGCTCATGAGAGGCCAATACTTGTTCTTCAACTTCCCTGAATGGTGAATGTCGTCATGCTTCATCTCCACAGTCGGGATACTGAGGATCCGTCGCAGGCAAATATACGGCGGAATCGGTCTCGGTGTCGCATCGGCTGCGGTCATTACCATGTTCGCGCTCTCCAACGTAGGTCCATCCATCGCTCACGGACCTTGGCTCTCCCCGCCTAACTCGTTCTTCCCAGCGATCGTACATCTGGATACGAGTGGCAAAGTTCCTATGGCCATTTATCATCGTTATATCCACTGTTCGAGCTATCATTATGATCGTGGAGCTACAGCGCGGGTAAGTAGTTCTCTTCACCTTGTCTTTTTTCTTTCACCTGTTCCAACGTCGCTTCCGATCCTACTGTCTACTCCACCGATCACTCTTCTGACACCGGTTCCTAACAAAATCCTCCGATACGCAGCAAGGACAAGATTGCATGGGAATGCAGCAATGGCGGTCAATTGTGGACTGAATCCGCCGCATCAGGTGTCTCAGCTTCGGGATCCATCCCAAGCGGCTTCTGTGTAGCAGGGTTCTCGAGTCTCAACGTCGCCTTCATTGTCTCGCTTCTGGTCGACATAGTTTGCCAAGTTAGTACATCGAGCGCTCCGCCCTTGTTCTTCTTCTGATAGGCGATTCTGCGTTTTAGGTTTACATGTATTTTCTGACCTGGAGGTTCTCAAAGCGGCTGGAGCACTACTCAAATATGAAGGGGCCATTCCATGGCGGTGGGTGTTCCGACCTTTTCTACCCGGCTTGTGTAGATTAATGGTGTCTTGGATCTAGGATATTACAACGCATAGGCGCAATCCGCTCCCCTCCCGTTATCGGACATTTATTTTCCTTGTCCTTGGTTTGGCATTAACTCTTTCTCTGGATCTGGACACATTTTAATGACTCCCACGTATGTTACGACCCTCATGACGTCTCTGGTTTCCTTATTATTTTTACGATGACTTATTCCCTTCATGACCTTTTTCCTGTTCATGTGATACCTTTATCTTCCTTGAGCATAACTCGCGGTTTACGGAGTGTGGCGGAAATGGTGTTTCTGAGGCTCTTTTCCGCGAATCTTCCCGCATTGAAGGTCACATTCAATCATTACGCGTCCACTTATACATTCACCCATATGGACAATAACTCAGTCGAGGATGACTGCGTCTCTCTGATCGGAATAATTATTAGCAAAATTAGCAAACTATAAGCATCAAAAGGTTGACGTTTTGAAAGATTAAAAAAACGTTGCAAAGCGGGTGTGGGTTTTGGAAACTTGGCTGTGCTGGCACAAGACTTTATGACCCAAGAAAATGATGAACGGAGGAAATTTCATGCTTCAGCACGGTAAGAGGACTCTAGGGGCAGGGCAGGAGAGCAAAAACAATGGGCGGCCATGTCCCTCGGAAACCGGATCATGATTGCACTGCTGAATGGGGTTGATAGAGACAAACCGAATCGATACACGGCGTGATTACGGACCCACCGGGACGACTAAACGCTCAGGTATTCTGCACACAAGTTCGAAATCAAGCCGGGCAATCGGGCGTTGTGGACAAATTTGAATCCGCAGGGGCTGGTGGAGATGAAATGCAAGGTACCTGTGGGCCCGAGTGTGATATGGTCAAGCACTGAACGAAAGTCGGGGAGAAGGGGAGAACTGGGGGAAATAGTAGGGCAGTGGGTTGGGTGTGGGCTGGGTACAGATGCGCACGAATTGGACCCGTTGGGCCAGACTAAGTCCGCCAATGTGGCGGAAAGTGTGAGAAGAAGGGAAGAAAGGGTATTTTCTGGATTTGTGTGAAGAGAAGGGGCGAATGAAAACGCCGAATGTCAGTCAATTCCGGAGGAGGCCCTGCCTCGAGGCAGATCTCTCCCAAAAACGGTTCTTTGGATCATTCCCCCAGGTATATAGCCTCAGAGCCCTTTTCGCAATCCTTACCCCTTCTCCTTTCTCCTCCTGCTCCCGCCCTCCTCGTTTCTCTCCGCCGCCTTATTTCATTCCAGTTGCCACCACAACACCTAGTTCTTGTTGTTGTTCCTTACGGTGAGCAGAATTAGGGCATTATTGTACGATAACTTACCCTTTGTCCGTTGCCACACTACATAGATCGCCTTATTTTTGCCTCATTTATTCGGTCGTCCCTCCCCTCACTAGTCGTTCCCCGCCCACGCTTTCGACCTGGCTTCTTCACCTCAGTTCGCAATGGATTTCGAGACTGCCAAGAATCCCAGCTACATGGATCCCATGGATGCTTCGTTCTCCTACATGGACAGCGGCCTCGATTACCTCCAGCCTTATCCTCAGTCGCCCTCTTTCGGCGTCTCCATTGGCTGTATGTTGCGAATGTTGAATAACATATCCGGTTCTAACGATGTCTATTTTTAGTGCCCACCACAGATTCTCCGATCAGCTTCAATACTTTGAATCTGGCAAGCTCGCTCGGCGACTACACCTACTCGTCTTCGCCTGCTCGTCCATACACTCCCCCCGATGGTGCAAGCATCTCGCCCCCCACGCTCTCCTACACTCTGAGCGCTGGCGAGCTCTCCTCCGACGGCATGCCCTCAGGTAGACACAGCCGCGGCAGTGGTACCCACTCGCCCCCCGCCTCCATTCCTTACGCCGCCACCGTGCCCAGATCACACCGCTTCAACCCGATCATGGCTCCCAGCACCCGCGCCAGCGTTAGGAATGCACACAGGAGGAGATCGAGCAGGAGCAATGACGACAGCGACGAAGAGGATGACGATTTCCAGCCCACCAACATTCCTGCTGGAAGCGCTGATAAGTAAGTCCTTATCACTTAATAAAGATTTCTCAACTGATGTGACGATACTTGTAGCCGCCGCGAGACCATTCGCAAGCAGCGCATCGAGTCCGAGCAAAGGAGACGTGATGAGCTCCGAGACGGTTACGCACGGCTCAAGGAGACCCTTCCCCCGTCGAACCAGAAGTCAAGCAAGGTCTCTTTGCTCGACCGGGGTATGTTTTCGCTTCTATCTTCTTTTCAGTGCACATTTTGATTATTGTCATCCATGTAGCTACGTCACACCTGCGCTACCTCGATACCGTCAGGGAACAACTCGAGAACAGACTCAAGACCGCCGAGGCTGAGGTCCACCGCCTCCGCAACGTCAACGAGGCTCTCATGCTGAGCACGACGAGACACGCAGTCGCTGCGTCCGTCGCGCCGGCCTCATTCTGATCGCCTGTCCCCAGCACCGTCGAAGCCGCTGGTCCACAAAATATCGTTATTTAGTGTTGGGTCCTTACCATCACGCCAAAAAATCGACCAGCCCATCCTCTCGCTTTCGAATCTGCCTGGACAGGTGCAACTGTTTTGATTTATGACACGGACTGCCACGCATTATTGTAATATATACGCATCTCACGCTCCCCTCTTCCCCGATTCGGCCCCCATTCGCCGCCTGGACGACACTCTTAGGCTCTCCCGCGTCAGCGACGCACCCCATGTCTCCTGGTTCCGCCGACTGTATCTTTGCAGCCGTGCCGCACACCCCGCCGGCCTTCGCTTGCTTGAGGTCCTGACCTGTGGTCACCTCGCTCGCTTTTGCCGACGGACGTGGAGGAGTAACGACGAAACCGACGACGACGATGGACTCACGGATTCTGGTCGATGCAGCCCTCGGATACGACACTGACGCAAGACCGAGCGTAGAGCTTGAGGCGCAGACCTCCGCCTCTTAATGAGACGTGAGCGCGTGCCTCGCCTACCCTCGGCGCTTTCTTGCATTCTCGCCCTTTTTACACCGTCGATTATCTGCCCTGCATCCCGTTTCCTAGTCAATCCGTCAACACGCTTGAGGCGACGACCACTTAATTGTGGTTCCGTGCCTCGCCTGTGCCGACACACCGGCATCATTTCGTCCTTTTGTCGACTTCTCAGTTACTATCTCGCGGACCCACCTTTCCATACATGGACGTTAACCAGCCTTCTGGACCTGAGTGTCCCCATCGACGAGTCGAAGCCGCGTCCTCGTCACGCATCGCATTTTTATTGATCAGTGATTTATTCTGTTGTACACGCAATTACCACATCTCATCCCCTCCTGGACATTCCGCTATCCCCGTCAAGACTCGGCGCCTGATCAGTGCTGTACTCGCGACTTCTTCCATCAATCCACTTTTCACTCCATCCGCCTATGTTCCTTCCCCTCACGCCTCTCTCGCCTCGTTTTCCTTTTTTTATATCTCGGATCTTCGGATGACGTCCCTTGGCGATCGCCTTCGTCGCCGAGGGTGGCCTCTGTCGCTCTGGACATTGTATGTCTGCACGAGCGCATGCTTGGGCGCCCAACAGATTCCGTCGGCTGAGGAAGATCTCAATTGGTGCGGCGAGGGCGGACTTTGATGACGAAACGACCTCAATGTCCTCTGGGTTACGGACAACCCTCAGTTACTTTCCCTTTCCCCATCGGCAACGCTGCACTCTCTGTTATGCCCACCGCATTTTCCATCCTAACGCCCTCGCCCCTTCGCCTCACGGCATGGCTAGCCCATTGACCCGACACCGAATCGCGCTGAGTCTGGCCGTCGTTGGACCTGCGTGTGTATTCTTTGAGTTGTTGCACGATCGCGACGAGGGATTGAAATTGTTGTACAAGCAGCTTGATGCTCTCCAGCTCGTCGCCGCCAGTCGGCCATCACTGGATCTCGTTCCTCCCCATCCATCAGGATATTATGTCTTACGCTTCGATATGCCCCCTATGCCCCAGATCAGTTCTTCCCCTGCCGCGACTCTGTGGAGCGATCAACATCGTGTTCATGTAGTTACACACTTATTAGCGATTAGGTCAAGTCACTTGCTACTATCTTTGATTTGCTGCCCATTCCCACCTACGTACCCTCACTATCCATCGTTTCAGAATGTTCTCTACATTGTTTTCATTGTAGTACGATTTCTGTGTGATCTTACGATGCAATGAAACGACACGCTTCTATGACTTCATTTTTCCGACATCGTGATCCTTATCGATGAGGTCGACAGCTCCGATGATCCACAACAACGTCGTTCTGAGCGCATTGGGGCGAATTGACATATTTGCAATCGACGACGACAAGCTCTTCAGTCAACCATCATGAGTGATATCCCTGCTGCTCGCCGACAACTCAAGATCAAGGCAGGTGTTGTCAAGCGGTGCGTAAACTATGAATCGGTTTGCCTTCCGACCTATAAAATAACCGCTCGTATTTCTTCATCAGTCTTTCGAAGGAGCATACACTTTACAGAAAGGAAGCAGAACAACAGCAGCAGAAGCTGAACAAGTTTATCGCCGCCGGCGCTGAGGGCTGGGACATCAATAATGGGGTGTGATATGCTCGTTCTACTGTCGGGCTGTCCAACTGTGGCTAACGAGCTACCAAGACGAGAATGATGGAAGAAGCAAACAGGATGATCACGGACTCCGCCAATCGTCTTGGGAAGGCAGCGGGAGAGCTGAGGGACCTCGTCGTACGTCACATCCTCATCCTTTGACCTATGTGTAAATGCTCACTCCCCGCTGTCACCAATAGGTTGCAGCGAAAAAGGAACCCGGGCTTGCTGAGGACGAGGAACTCCTGAAAGCAGAAGAGGTCTTGGAGGAGACGAGCGCCTAGACGGATACTAACTACCAAGTTAGAACATGACACATGAATCGCCCCAGAGCTACTCACTATGGCCTACGTGACTCTAAAACCCGTATAATATACAATAGCCCTCATTCCTGCATCTCATCGGCTTCTGACGGTTGAGAAGGTTGGTCCGCAGCGTCCTGCGCGGCTTTGAGTCTCGAAAGCGCTTGAAGAATGCCTTTCCATGCATCGCGCTCGATCCTTTCCTCTTGTAGGCCGCGGTTTTTCTTGGATTGGGTGTTGCCCGCGTGAGGAAGGCCAACACCAAGGGACGGTGGGATGAAGCCGGGCGGGGGGGCGTTTATGGCGGATGGGGCTATTCGTGCATGTCGAATATGTGCCAGCGATGACCGTATTGCACCCTGGATCGACTTTATGGACGACCAGAGATGAGACATTGAAGAGCAGCATAATGAGCAGCAAACTCACGTCCAGACGCTCGAAGTACTCGCTCACTTCCAGGACGAATTGTTCAGATCTTTCTTCACCCTGTGGTAGGTTGTCGTCTGGTTCATCCGTCTGAGGAAATGTAAGCAACGATATTGACGATGCGGCCAAGGAGAGGAGGCGAGTGATGTCCTGTATTTGAGAACAGAGCGAGCAATGCTGATGAGCATGCCTTCATAATATAGATGGCATCCGCACTTTTTCGACTTCTCCCAACGCGTAAATCTGTCGGGCTGTCCTACTCGTTGTCCATATGGGATCTATGTCCAGGAGATCGCCTTCTTGCTCAACTGCAGGTGACATCGTGGATGAGATGATGAAAGAGAGTCGTCAAAGTCATCAAGATTCAAAACACTTGTACTTGTCCATTCAATCTTCGATCCCGCTACTACAAATATTCGTACAAAGATTGTGTAACTTTATTGGTTGCATAGACTATTCAGTCCTCTCAGTCAACGATCCAATGATCCATCTTCGTTCAATACTCATCCGACCTGTTGCGATTCTTGCCGTGGTGACCACCATGGTGCCTGTTGTCGTCCGAGTCGTCGTCGCGGCGGCCGAGGTTCAGCCTTTCCGCGCCGTAAGTCTCGTCATTACCTCCATAGCTGGGAGCATAGCCAGATTGACCACCGTATCCGGAAGGTTGCTCATGCCTCTCACGGCGAGACCCATGATGGTCATCATCTCCTCCACGGTTGTACCCAGAAGAGCCAGACTCGTTTCCACCACGGTTATAGCCGGAAGCCTCCTCAGTCCTCCTGCCTCCACCATGTCCGGAGGAACCATACTCGTCTCCGCCACGTCCTGCACTTGAGTATGTGCTGGAGGGCTGATTATAGCTGGGCTGATAACCACTGCTCTGGTACTCGGACGATCGCTCCTGGCGACCACCATAGCCTTCTCCTTGGTCACCGCCATGACGTCCAGAGCTATGTTGTTCCTCCTGGCTTTCACCATAATTCGTACGGCCTTTGTGTGACCCGTATGTATTCTCGGCATCGTCGTCACGGCGGGAGTGTGAGTCCTGTCCGTAGGTATTCGAGTGCGCACTCGCATGCGTGCGTTCGGACTCCCCATAAGCGGTGCGCCCTGACGAATATTCAGTATCAGAACGTCTAGCTCCATGTCCTTCCTCCTGTGATGCTCCGTATGTGTTCCTTCCGCCGCCCGATCCGTAGGCATTGCCAGAGTTGTCCTCACCCCGACCATAGGAGGCTTGGCTTTGACCGTACTGTGAACTAGTGTGCTCCGGCTCGCCATACGCACCGCGACCAGATGGATAATCATTGTCGGAACGGCGACCCGCACCATACGTGTTGCCAGAACCATATTCCTGACGCTGGTTGGCGGAGTAGGATTCAGTATTGCCACCATAAGATGTCTCCGTGCCCGAACCTGGTGTGCGATAAGCCTCTGAAGATGTGTGCATTTGGATATGTCTACGTACCACCATATTGCCCTTGTTGTTCCTGGCGACCGCCTCCGCCGCTGCCGATGGCAGGCCTGTATGTGGCACCTCCATGGCTATGACCACCATGACTATGCCCTCCGTATCCGGCCTCGTCGTGGGACTCATTCTCCGATCCAGGACGTTTGTTCTTTCCATCCCGGACGCTGTCCTGGAGCGTCACAATCAGAATCATGAAGGCGGAATTGCCTCCAAAAGTCAGCGGACCTTGGTCAAAGACTGAATAATGGTCTGGACATCCTCATGTCCCATCCCGCCAATCCATCTCTCCATGAATCCATACATTTGGTTCTGAATGTTGGATTGACCAGTGGCATAGTATGGGTGATGGAAAGCCTCCAGGATCTGGGTAAAGACAGACTTAGGAACGTTTCAGTAGCAGAAAGACATCCAGCAAACCTCAGTGATAACATCGTCGGGATTGCTGTCATCAGCCCACGCCTAAGGGTCATATCATAAGAAAAAAATCGAAGAAGTAATAACGGCTACTCGCCCTGACAATGAGGTTGACACTGTGCTCAACCACGATCTGCGCGATCTTGCCAGCAGGTTCGTTTAAAATGAGATCGAAATGATCCTGTATGAGAAATTGAGAATTGTATGAATTTGAACGAGGTAAAGCCAGCGGACCTTGGAAAGGAAACTATGCGTAGGGTCGGATGCGTTAGGGTTATTGAAAACCTATCAAGGATAAACGACAACAAATGATACATGTGGTAATGCAACATACCTCAAATTGGTCCTCGGAATCGATGACAGCTTTGCTGCCCTCGCCCAATACACCAGTGGCTTGTTGCAAGATTGGCTGATGTAAAAAGGTATCTGAATTCCACGGTCAAATACTTTTCAGAGAGAGACATACCGCAACGTAAGGAGAAAGAACAGTGTAGACGTCTATCACCCAACATAATCAGATAATTGGAGCAGATCCAATGGAGGTGGAAGAGCTGACATGCATTGAGCGCATTCGTGAGCTGTTCAAGGAGGTCCTCTAACCCAGGGACCATCTCGATCCTCTTCAAAACGTCCCTGTAGACATCATCTCGCCATTTGAGCAAGCTTAGCATCTGCTGCTGCACCTCCGGTGGCGCAACATTGTCAGGATCGAAGTGATAAGCCTTTGCCTGTTCATGAATCTGTTCACCCTGATCCATCTTCTCGTCACCTCCACCGATGGGGAGTTGGCCGAGGATCTCCTTGAGCTTGGCAACGTCGACCCCTTCGTCTTTGGATGCCTAACAAACTTGGTGTTAGCGTCATTGCCTGGTGCAACTCTCACAACACCTACTTGGTCCATCTTCTGCGAAAGGTCCGTAACACTTGCTTGGCTGAGCTTACTAGATAAAATGAAGGTAATCAGAAGAAGGGCGTTCTGCTGAAGCACGACAACGTACTCTGTTGCTTCGCCCATGAGGGAGTGGATAAAGTCGGCACCTAAAGAATTTGTCGGCAACTTTGAGGCAGAGAAGAGGAACTTGAAACCTACCACCAAAGCTTCCTGTGATGAGGGGTGGCGCTGGGCCACTGGGTGTATTGATGATAACTGACCACCAAAGTAAGATTTTTAAAATCATAGAGGATGACGGTGCAAACTAACTATTGTCTCCGACGTGACAGAAGACTTCCTCATGTCCCATTTTTCTGAGTGCAACTTCGCACCAGTTGCTGTGGGCCAAAAGATCCTCCAAAGTATGGAGACCTGTACCGAGTAGTCGATACGCTTCCCAAAGCTCAGCACCGTCCTGCCCGGATGCACGACGGCCGTGCTCGATGCAAGCACGGAATGTACGGCGAATGAAGGCGGTGGACGAGTCCCAACCTTGATCTTCCGTGGCCATATAGTTCTGTGCACCTCGAAAATAAGCATCTATAACGAAAGCGGCCATGCGCTAAAACAGACCTTCATGCCTGTACGCTCGTCGATCTCGAGCTCGCGATCATCGACAGGGGGTCGAAGCTTGGGGTGAAATTCACGCGCATCGCCTTCTTTCGCGGCATAACCTCTGAGAAAGGATTATATATATGTATATTAGTGAAAGACCGTCTGACACGCGCTTCCACGAACTTGGGGTTATCGATATGTTCCTGCGACGTCATGTCAGTGGGGTAATCTACTACTCGGAGAATGCGCCAAACGTACCACAGGAAGGTATACTCCCAAACGATCAGCCGTGACTTGAAATTCTTCAGTTGCAAATCCGAAAGTCTGTCAAAGACAGGTATTAGGCTTTCTCGCGTACAGACAACACGGGGGAAAGAGAACGATTTACCATAAAACCAAGGATGGAGACAACAAGAACAAGAGTATCGGCAGACAATTTACTGAGGCCGGCGATGTCCATGGCCTACAAGTTGTCAATTTCTTGAATCAGATCCGATTTGATCACTCATGCTTACTTGTGAGTAGTCCCTCAGCCAGTTTCCCTAGAAAGGTGTGAACAAAACTATCAAGATAATTGAGCGATACAGAGCAACTTACAAAGTAAACCTTCTTGATGTCGCTCTTGCTGAACTTGGCGCCGCCCGATGCCTTAGTGATCACTGACTGCGCAAAGCCTAGTATCCCACCGCCAGCGGCTGCACCCCCGACGGATTTGACCAACGTTTCAAGAATGCTCTCAATGTCGCCATGTCGGAAAGCTTTGTCTGTATAAATCCGACAGTTATAACAATTAAGCGCGGTACGAATGTCAATACCGACCATTCAGATAGGCAAAATCTGGGATATCACCAGCACCGAAGGCATACGTCTCGATTGGGAGAAGTACGACAATAACGGTGAGGAGGAGGAGAGTGGTGCTTAAGTTAGGCGTAAATGACATTCTGCCTGTAGTGGTATGAAAGGAATTGTAGTCTTCGGGTTATCGATGAACTAGATTCTTTTATAAGGTGCAGGACGGACGTCATGGTGACAGCATCTCATCTAATCTTAAGCGAGAAATGAGATCTAATCTAATCGCAGCCCAACTCACATTTTCTTCAACCTCTTCTCCTTGTTGCCAATTGCCCGCATCTGTACCTTGAGCTCAGCTCCAAATTGCTCCTTTACGGCTTTCTTATCTGCCCTCCTAGTTTGGCGCTCGGCTTTGATGGCTGCTTTCCTTGCCTTCTTCTCTTCTTTCGCCTCATCTCGGGGTCGAATGATGGTCTCGCGGCGACCTGGAAAAAGGGACATAAGAAATGAGCAATGATGAATTTAAAATCTTCTTGGGTCAAAACTCACAGGGAGTATCTGTATCGGAGCCAGAATCGTCTTTCTGCTCATTCTGGGCAGCTCGCCCACGAGGAGACTTGACGTAAGACTTTGCCTTTTGTGACGGGTCAACGACGATTGGGAAGCCAGTCTTTGGGTCCAGAGTAATTTTCGGGACAGGTTTGGGATCACGAGCACGAATAAGACGAGGATGGTTCTCAAGGTTCGAATAGGTAGCTATAGCAGATGCCCAATGAGTTTTGGAGGTGGGTCGAGCAGCCTTACTCACTGAGTATGGTTTCGCAATCCCACCGGTCCTTTTTGTCATCCAGATCGAGGGGCATTAGTATATTGTTGTCGTCGTCGTCGTCATCTACGTCTGCAAGCCGCACGCGCTCGTCCTGACCCATTGCCCGCCTTAATGTGTTAAGTTTTTCAACACCAGTCTCGCCCGAAAGCTTGAGTTTCATTTTGCGACCGAGAATCTCGTAGTCGTTGAGGAATTCATCCATCATTGATTCAAAGTCATCCCTAGAGGTGATGAGCTCGGGGGCTTCATCAGAGTCGTTATCCTCATCAGAAGACGGTGTATCCTCGTCATCTTCGTTATACTGCTTCAGAATCATCTGGAAGGCACAGACAAGTCAATGGCAAGCGGGGAAGAGGGGAAAGAAAGTAAATGCAAACCTGATCGAAACGCTCGTCAAGGGTCTGCAGAGCTTCGTTGCGGTACATGGAAGAGCTGCTCATGGAATATCCGGATGCGTCGCTGGTGCCCTTCCGCCTCTTTTTGCCACCAATGACAGACATTGCAGGTAGCGTTCCAACGGTATCTCCTCCCTCGGAGCCATATCCATCATCACTGTGGGTTTGAGTCTCCTTCTGCGCCTTCTTAAATGCTGCGAACCTTTCCTCCCACCCTCCTTCCTCTTGTCCGTCATCTTCGTCCTCGCCTGCCCTAAGAGACCCACCCTCGCCTGATTTTTCGACACCATTTTCGTCAAACTCAAATTCTACCTCTTCGTCACTTCCTCGCTCTCCGTCTGCTACGAGCCCGCCAAAGAAGTCATCTTCCAAATCGTCATTAACAAAAGCATCGTCTTCCAGAGCTTCCAGCACTTGTCGAAGATGGGGGTCCATGTCGGGTTGGAATCCGGCGATGCTTTCTGGGACGGCTTGCTGCGATTCATATGTCCTGGGTAGCTCTGAAGTCGAGGGCAAGACCTCCCGAGGAAGATCTCGCAATTCTATTCCCTTAGCCTTTTTAGCCTCCACTTTGGAAGACACTGGTGCCTCGATTAAAACACTTTCAACGCCTTCTTCCTGGACGCCGACAGCACGCAGATGTTGCATGTAGTTATATTCCGTATCATCGTAGTAGACACCGTAGAGCGCTGCTTCGCCAACATTAGCAGCTTGGTCCTTGGATATTTCGGAGGGTGGTAAGATGGACTCGAGATCGGCGCGAGATTTTCCCTAGAGATCGAAGATCAAATTTTTGTTCAGAGATCGTTGCATTGAACGCACCTTTTTCGCGTTCTCTCGCTCTATTGGCTTGAGTACATGCTGACTTGCGTCAGGATCGTGAATAAGTGGATCACGCTGGGAACGGTAGACAAGCTGGAAATGCTTTGCGCCGGGCTGGCGAAATATTGATTTTGGCGGCATTATGGTCACAGTTAAGGCAAGGACGGAGTTGGTTACGTAATGCTGTCTTGCACGGTTGACCACCGTCTCCTCCACGACCTATAAACCATTTTCACTCAAATACCCCCTCTGCTAGCTGCTGGCCACAATTTTCACGACAAGGACGTCTTCATTGACTCATCTTCGTCTCTTTCCAACTTCATGGACGCACGAATCAATCCCCAACGCGAACATATTCGCCGTGGCTTCTCCATATACGTAGTTTCAACTTGGATTCGCCTCTGGCTTCTCTATTAACACCCATTTTCTTCTCTACTAGTCACCAAAAAGTCGTTTTAGAGATTGATTTCTCGGGAAGCCTTTGGGTGTGTCAACTTGTCATCCGTTCATCCATGTTTCTCAATGTGCACCAGGGTTACACGGAGATCACAATCGTCCCGACAAGCAGAGAGCTTAGGACCATATATCTTCACTCACGGCAATGCAGTATGTTCTTCTTTAAAGCGGTGCCAGAGGAAATTTGCTCATAGCGCGTCAGATATCCATACTGTCACCGTTGCTGGCCATGCAGCTGATTTCACGTACAATGATCCCCTTTCAAACATCACCATGGGCGCACCGAGCGAAGCACAAGATTGCCACCGCCACCTGGAGCTGAAGCGCAAACTTTATTCAGCTTTTCAGGAAGGAGACGAGGGCGAGCTTGCGATATCCATTCCCCGAGAGGTGCCACTGAAGCAGTCGAGTCATCTGCCCACAGGCGCCGTGTACAGTGAAAGTCAGTAGCTGATCCTATCGAAATCAAATATGTCACTGACAACCACATTCTTAGCTGCTACTCCCGAGCCGCAGACACCTGGGTTCTCGCAGTCGCAAGCAGTGCCAGAGTTTTCTCCTATCACACTCAATATCGCATACGGTCTTCGAAATCCTGTCGACGGTTTTGAGTTTGTGATTCCTACGGATTCCTATCCTTACGTGAGTTTGATCTTCTTACTGAGGCTCATGATAACTCAAGATCTTCACAGCGTGTTCCTCACGCTTACACCACTCCTTCGTCTCCCGATGCAGCCCGATGTTGGGTTCCCTGCATAGATAATCTATGGGAAAGGTGTACTTGGGAATTTGAGTTCGTCGTACCTCGCTATTTGGAGGAACAAGAACTGCACCAGGATGACGAGGAGCAGAATGACGCAACGCCAACACTAGTTGTTTGTAGTGGGGAGCTTGTTGAGCAGGTGAGTGTCATGCTTGATACATAAGCGCGCATTGCCTTACCGGTCATTCGCCAAGGTGGCGCACCCGTACAATTCCAACAAAACGATATTCCTGTTTTCGCAACCCGTTCTTACCTCTGTTCAACACATCGCTTTCGCTGCCGGCCCTTTTCATCTCCACACCATACCCACAGACAACGTCACCGACGACGTTGCAGGTGCTGCTCAACCTCTAATGTATGCTTTCTGTCTACCAGGCCACGAGAATCTTCTGGCAACATCCACGGCCTCCCTCCGCCAGGCTATGACCTTCTACTCTACCGAATTTGGTTCATATCCCTTCGGTTCCTACAAGGTTGTCTTCGTCGACCAGCTTCCAACCCAACGATTCGACAGTTCAACATTGTCTATCATCACGAACGATGTTTTGCATGGGGACGATGCGATTGAGCAAGCACTGGAAACACGTCATGCTCTTGGTCATGCTCTTGCATGTCAATGGGCTGGAATCAACATCCAACCCAAGAGCTGGTCAGATACGTGGCTAGTCAATGGTCTGGCTCTCTACATCACAGGCTTGTTCATGCGCAAGCTTCTTGGTAACAATGAGTACCGATTCAGACTCAAGAAAGACATGCAGCGTGTACTGGAATGGGACCTGGGGGGCATGCCTCCGATATGCCAGCCGCAGGTCCTCGACCCTCCTGACGCGGCGACGTTGCCATTCATCAACCTGAAAGCCCCTCTCGTCCTGCATATCCTTGATCGGCGGTTGGGAAAATCGGGAACATCGTTGGGTCTCAGCCGAGTCTTGCCGAAGCTATTCTTGTCTGCAATCAGTGGGGAGATGCAGAATAACACCTTGTCCACCCATGCCTTTTTGAGAACTTGTAGAAAGGTCAGTGGAGTGGACCCCCGAAGCTTTGCAGAACAGTGGATCTACGGAAGTGGCTGTCCATCGTTTGGTTTTTCTGCCACCTTCAATCGCAAGAAGATGGCAGTTGAAATAACGATGAGGCAAGATGCGCCGGCATACAAGGCCATGGAGAACAATGAAGTCTCGAAATTGTTGATGAAACCTGTCCCTTTTTTTGAGGTATGTCATGCTCTCTTCCTCGAACAATGTCTATGGAGCTGAATTTTGACTTTGCATTCAGGGCCAGATGACGATACGAATTCATGAAGCAGATGGAACTCCATACGAGCATGTCCTTGACATACGCTCGCCCTTCAAGCGTTACGAAGTGCCATTCAACACCAAGTACAAGCGTGTCCGACGGAATACAAAGCGCTATCTGGCAAGGCAAGCTGCTGCACAAGCGGCAGCCGATGGCGATACTGAAGCTGCTGAGGCGATGGGGATGGTTGACATGGGTTTTGGCCTCGAGGTCTGGGAGAAAGAGCAGGAAAGGGAGAACTGGAAGGTAGCTGATTGGACTGAAGAGGATGAAGGTACCATGAGCGGCGCAACGTATGAGTGGATCCGGATGGATGCAGACTTTGAGTGGATTGCCAACATCAAATTTGACCAACCCGATTTCATGTGGGTATCTCAGCTGCAGAGAGACAGAGACGTTGTGGCCCAACTAGAGGTTGGTGATTGGCTATTGTATGCCAGGTGAAATATTAACAACCCCGTGTTAGGCTATTTACGCATTGGCTGAGAAACCGACGGCCATCGTGTCCAGTACCTTGACGAAGACTGTTTTGGTATCTAACTATTATTTCCGTATTCGCTGTGAAGCCGCTTTGGCCCTCGTCAACGTAAGTCTCAATGCTTAGATCTTTTGAGTGGAATCGTCACTCATTGCCACACAGTGTGGCGTCCGCAGACTTGACTTCCTGGGGTTATTTCATCTATTTAAACTTTTCCTACGTTATTGCTATGACCCAGAAGATGCCAACCAGGACCTCTTTACTCATACCTACGTGCCAAAACCGAACGAGTTCTCTGATTTGTCTGAATACTTCGTACGCAAGGTAAGCTCCTCGTTGAACGTTGTGGTACCATTTCTCATCATGACATGCCTTTAGAGCTTGATCAATGCCATTTCACGAGTCCGATTCGAGAACGGGAAATCCCCATCAGTTGTTCGGCAGTTTTTGATCGATCAGCTACGATACAACGATAATACCGCAAATCCAGTAGGTTTTCGGACATCCTCGTATAAGATCAAAGTTGACGTCGTGGTTTCTCCACAGTATTCGGACGGATTTTATATCTGCACCATTATTTCTGCGGCTGCTTGTGCCACCGTGTCTATCGCACCTCCAGAACGTGGAGAACTCCTTCCGTCAGAAGTTCGAACTGAACATAATGCTGAGGATGCAGAACTTCTGAAGCAAAGTTTGGTCGAGGTTGATCGCTATCGAAGCATGGATAGACTGATCCCCTCGATCCACAATTGCGTCACCATTGCGGCTTTGGAGGTTGGTTCAAGCTCAATGTTAACAATGATAGGGGTCAATCATTCACATCTATCTGTCTGCTAGTTCTACATGGTCCTCAGTGTCGCTGGCCTCATCCCAAATCATCCTCGAGTGTTCTTTCCTTTGACAAGGTACGCAACTGACAAGCCATTAATGATACTCATCTCACTCCTGTTTGTGGCAGAGAGGGAAATTATACCCAGGTTCGCGTTGCAGCATTCGATGGTCTCTTCTTAACCAAATGGTACACACCCCAAATCATGCGCTACGTTTTGGCAGTCATTGCAAACGATCCATCACGAGTCATTCGGCGAAATGTTGCAAGGAATGCATGTCATAGTTTGGCTCTATTGGTACAGATGGGCGAGATGAAGTCAAGCCTGAAAGAGACGGAGTCATTACTCATCGAAGAGGATGGCACCGCCCCAGAAAAGGCCAAAGAATCAAAGAAGAGCGAAATGGACGCCATGATAAAGGTCTTACGGAAGGATCGCGAGGTCGGAAAGAATGAGGTTCTCCGGGAGTTTTTGATGCCCATTGCTTTGTATGTCTTGTCATAACGCCTTTGCGCTGATTATTGGTGCTGATGTAGGGTTTAGGGCTCCTGATGTTGATCACGAAGTTCGATGGTGTATACTCAAACTGGCTGACATTCTCATTCGCGGTCTGGAAGAGACTCCACCTACCGTGAAGATTCATATCCCAAGTACCCCAGTCACAGACGTGGCTCCTCAGATCCCACCTGTTAAGGTCTCTGTCAAACCGGCTCGCACAATCAAAACCGGTGGCCCGCCGCCGAAAAGTCCCCTCGTTCCGTTTGGTGCACCAACGAAGCTCAAGCTTCCCGGCAGTCCCATGCCTGACGCCGTTCCTGCCAGCCCAGCTACACCGCGATTGGAGTCCTCGAAGAGGAATGTTGTCTTCGCCACCCCAGCCCCACCTCCTCCTAAAGGCAAACCACCCAAAGGTCGACCACCAAAGAGCCTCAGCATCTCCAAACCGGCCCATGTACCCAAGGCGCAATCGGGCGGAATGAGCCTCAATGACTTGCGAGCATGTCGTAACGCTTTGAAAAAACTCAAAGCAAATAAGCATGCAGCTATCTTCAACCAACCTGTCGATCCCATACGAGATCATGCACCCAAGTATGTTCACGAATTGTTGACGACCTTTCCATCTTTAATGCCTTTTGCAGCTACTTTGACGTTATCAAGGATCCAATGGATCTGAGTACAATGGGTGCAAAGCTTGAAGCGGGGATGTACAACGACCGGGGCGCTTTCCAGGCAGACTTTCAGCTTATGGTGTCGAACGCGAAGCTGTACAATATAGCTGGAAGCTTCGTGCATAATGAAGCTATTGCCCTCGAGGTATTCTTTGAGAAACGTGAGTTCTACATCTCAAGTCTTGATGTTCGCATTTAATCGTCTTGTAGAATGGACCATTATCAACAAGACATTGGAAGCTGCCGACAAGGCCCATGCCCCCCCTCCTCCAGTTCCGGCGCCTGCGCCACCACGCCTTGTGTCACGGGTGCTCCCCCCGGTACCCAAAGCATTCCCCTCTCCACCTCCCGCCCCCATTCCCTCCGAAGTTGCTCCGACTCGGCCCACCATCAAGCTCAAAGTTGGCTCACAGTCCAAAGCCGCAGAAACGCCTGTCCAGCCTGCTCCAAAACCCCGTGGTCGCAAACTCAAGGTCCCAGCGGCAGAACCTGTTCCACAACCTGCTGTCGATGCCCCACCACCACCGTATGTTGATGATGGCTCACATGACATCCTCCAAGAGGTCCTAGCAATTGAAAGAGAAAAGGACGAGAAACGGCATCGCTCAGCATCCGAGAAGGAGAAGGCCCCTGTCAATGGTGCGCCTGGGAAGCGGAAAAAGACAGACACTTTGAGCGAGGACGATATTCTGGCTCTGGCCACTCCATCAAAGAAGGAGCGAACGTCTCCCCCGGGTCCATCATCGTCTGTGATCGGTAAACTGAAAGTGCCTCCAGCAGCCAAACTAGTAGCCTCCTCGCATAAGCATGCGGAACCTGCACCTTCACGGGCTAGCGAGGTTCCTCGTCCATCTAATAAGGGCAAAGAAAAGGAAACAACGGCTCTCGTTCCTGCGCCGCCACCCCCTCCAGCTCCAGCTGTCAAACCAAAGAAATCGCCAACACAACAAGCCACTCCTATCAATGAAAAGAAGTGCAGGGATCTTATGAAGACATTACAAAAGCTTCCAGAGGCTGCAATTTTCTTGCGTCCTGTCGATCCTGTTGCAGATGGATGTCCTACGTGAGTGATTTTATTCTCGATACATGGAGTTACGCCTTCTAATGCTACTACTACTGGAACAGGTATCTAGACGAGATTGCGCATCCAATGGATTTTGGTACAGTATTGACCAAACTCGGCCAGAACGCATATGTCACTATGGAAGAGTTTGGCAAAGATATCGAACTTGTCTTCAGCAACTGTCGTCAGTTCAACCCTCCTGCGACATTCCCTGTTACGTGTGCCGACGTGGTTGAAAGGACATTCAAGAAGGAGTGGCCGAAGGCAATGGAGAGGAGACTATCGTGGGCAGAAAAGCGTGGGCTGCAAGGTGTGATGACGTCATTGATAAAGGATCCAATGTATGTGCAAATTATGTTTCAAACCGCCCATGTCTTATCGATGCCATATAGCTCATGGGTCTTTCGAGAACCTGTTGACCCAGTACTTCTTGGTATTCCGACATACTTCGATGTTATACCTCGCAAGAATGCTCGTGATCTCAAGACGATCAGACAAAAACTCGACGCCGACAAATATGACACAGTGGAGGCATTTGAGGCCGACATCGAACTGATGTTGAATAACGCGATCACATTCAATGGGCTTGAGTCAGAGGTTGGGAACCTTGTTGTTGCCATGCGCAACAAGGTTCGCGAGTTGATGGACTCTTGGAAATCGGGAACAACGAAGAAGAGAAAGGATGGCGACAAGGGAACACCCCAGCCAACCAAGAAGGTCAAGCTTGGATAAATTGTAGGTTAAGACAGGTAGATCTTTCGGTGTGCTACTTTATTAGTTGGGACTGCTACACCCAGTGAATGTAGTATGTACAATTGGGGTATAGTAATGTGGGGTAATCGATGTGGAAGTGCAATGCCAAGATAGTGATAGTATACAGACGAAATTCTCGAATTCAATGCAAAGGGAGTTGGATAACAACTGGAAAGAAAAACTACCAATCTGGCCACAGTTCGAGAAGACTGTTGGAGTCTTCTTCAGGTGTGTCCTTTTGTTTCATCCAACGGTCGGGGATCTTTCAAACTCGTCAGAGGCTGATTGCCAGAATCGTCGGACAGACTCACAAGAGGGAAATATCTCTCCATGGCACTGATAAATCTCTGGCGATACTGTTTGGGTGTCACTATGGTTGGCTCGCCCCTACCGCCGAGAAAAGCGGACTCCTTCACCCAGCTCTCCAGTTTCTTGTCCCAAGTGTAGGTGCGGATGTAATCTTTAACAGATATTAAAGTGAATTGGAGAAGATAGATGTTAACCACCTACCAACGATGCCAACAACCAATTCATTGTTCTGGCTGTCCACCTGATCGAAAAGTTTAAAAGATGAAGGCATAAAAGCTGCCGAGGCACATACCCCACAAACAAGGGAATAATCCATAACATTAATGTCCGCGAGAAACTTGCTGTCATTGTAGAGTGCACCTCTCAATATGCGCTTCGAATGCTCGCGAAGGTAGAATGGGTAGAGATGAGCCGCTGAGAAAAGTAATGAATAGAGAAGATCGCGGGCTTGCAAATCAACATACTTTCAACAAGATTTTCATCTAGCAACACTTCATTCTCCCTGCCTGTCGATTGAACATGGCGATTCCGCGTTGAACCCTTCAGATCATAAATCTTGGGTACAATCAGTCTGACGTCCAGGCTTCTTCGATAGTCGACAGACCTTGGTAAAGCGCCGATCATAAAATAGATTCTCCATGACCAAAAGATTCATTTGGGTTGACTTCGACTTTCCAGGACCTCTGTCTTTGCCCGTTTTCTTAAAAGTCAACTTGAAGCAACCAAAATGCTTGGCGAGCAGTGTGGGGCGCTAACGAAGGACTATCAGTGGTGGGTAATTGCGAAAGCAAGGCAGTACTAACATTTGCGGACACGGCGGAGGACATGTAATCGAAATATGCAGGTGCAAAAGTTTCCATAGTCTGAAGCTCGGGCCTGGACAACTCCTTAGCAATGAAGCGATCATCTGTTTAATAGTCAGACAACGACCACCGCTCCCTCCCGACTAGAGGTACTTACCTCGAGTCTTCAGGAAAGCTGAGCCTGATTTTCCACCACCTGCATTCCATTTAACGCATCTCGAGAGTGATTCAATCATACTCTTCTCGCAATCATAAGTACGTCGCAAAGCATCAAACTGCTCAGGATAAAGGACGGTGCAGCTGATGGTGAGGCCGCCACTTTCGAAGGCTGTATGTTCCTTTGTTAGCATGAAGGGCTTGCAACGAGAGCAGTATGACATACTTATGGCCCAAGGTAACTTGGACGAAGGGACCTTCAGGTCTTCGGTAGGGTCAGCAAGCTCTGCTGAGTCCACGTTGACGACACCCCACGTCGAACTGGATTCTGCGACAGATTTATCATCTGGCATAAAAGCCTCACCGCTGTCATTGAGTTTTGCTTCTCTCGCAGTGCGTTTCTCAGCACGAGATCTTGCGAGCATTTCCCGGTACTGAGGTGAGCTGTAAAACGAATTGAGAGGTCAAGAACTCTTATGGCGAACGTAGGAAAACTGACTTAAGTGCCAAAGCAATGATAGACGTTGGTTCGTCAGTCCGAACAACCATTGATGAGTCCCGGAAAATATGTTCTGGATCGCTCATGGGATCGTCATCAAGTGCGTGGCGAGAAATAGGGGGCTGCTGTAGCCAGAAACCTGACAACGCCTTCAAGATTGAACCTCGTTCAGGACCACCTGGGAGTTCCGCATCCGAAGTCGGCGGGGTAAAGGAGGTGTCTTTGCCCATGGGCTCAGAGGTCAGGAACGGTGATGGTGGCAATGAAATGGGCTCAGAAGGAACCTCAAGAGTGGGTATCTCCGTTTCTCCGGTCGTGTCTGGGAACGAGATCAATGGAGGGGCGGTCTTGATTGCTGCTGCGTCCGGCGAAGTTAGATCGGATTCTGGAGAACAAGATTGTAGAAGTTCGGGTACGGTCCTCTCTTCTTCAGCACCTTCATCTTCATCATCAGCCTCACTTGAGGAATCGGAACTTTCAGATTCATCCTTGATTGCGTCCTTCACGCTGTCCAAGACTTCGACCTTTGCTCGAGCAGATGCGACAGGACGCGCACGTCTACCACGGATGACAGAATACCGGCTCTTCGTACGTTCAGCATCTCGACCAAGACGCTCGAAGTGTTTAGCGATGTTTGAGACTTTGCTCCCAGTGCCAGTTGGTTGTCTACGAAATGTAGACTTTGTGCCAGGGACGGGTGGGGCACGTGCCGGTATCTTCTCCTTAGGTCTTGAAGACACACGTTGTTTAATGGGCTTTCCTGTGGAGGAGACATGCCTCACATTCGTTGGAGATGAGGGACGACTGTACTTGACCTCCTTACCCCGGCTGCTGAATGAGCGCTTTTCCGGAGACGGCCGTCTTGAGGACTCTTGTGACTGCAATCCTGCAGGGCCAGGAATACGATTTCCGGCTTGAGCCGTCAGCGCTCTCCTAGACTGTGTAAGGTATCTCGGTGCGATGTTTGCAGCGTAACCCTGTTCGAAATCCGAAGTGGATGGCTTCTTTGAAGGCATACGATGACGGCTTTTGTTTCGTACGAGTGGACGACGTGGGATAGGGGATGAATATTCTTGTTCGCTTTCCGAGATGGGAGCGGGCGGAGCCAAGGCTGTCCTGGTGAGGTCGTGCACGCCCTGGGGAGGAAGGAAGTCTTGATATTTCCTGACTAGTTCCGCGACGCTAGGATTTTGAACAACACGACGTGGCAACCTGGATAGCCGCTGAACGGGGACAACCTCTTCGTCGACTTCAGCCATTCGTTCATTCTATTTCATCGTGGATGAGTAGACGCTAAAGTAAAAAAAACACACAA
Organism: Hypsizygus marmoreus; assembly: GCA_013433165.1. NCBI lineage: Eukaryota > Fungi > Basidiomycota > Agaricomycetes > Agaricales > Lyophyllaceae > Hypsizygus > Hypsizygus marmoreus. The sequence continues at coordinate 3,532,245 of CM024086.1, forward strand.
AAACTTACTGTAACTTCGGATGTGGGAGCAGCATCATCACGGACTGCACCTATTGTTGAATCGCTCTCAGGATCTGATTTGGGGTGATCCATATTTACAGCGAACGATGGAGCTCCAAGATCTTGCCCACTAGGCTCTTCAGGTGAGACATCCTTGGGGGATTCATTCTGTGCAAGACCAGCTCTGGCATGAGACGAGTCCTTTTTACTGTCCTCCTCTATGTTAGTTTCGGGCTCAGATGCTTCTGAAGCCGATGATGTGAACGAATCCCCAGTAACTCTTCTCATGTTCAATGGACCTTCCTCTGCCTCAGAGACACTTGATGACGGGAGATGCGGGTGGTCGAAAGCACCAGCGAGGTCATATCTTCGGGGCCACATCGCACGAACGGAGCCAAATGCAGATGCCCGTTTGCTGCTGCGGTCCAAAGTTTGAATGGGGCGCGGCTTGGGTAAACGGTCAAAGTCATGCTGCCACGCAACGATCTTGTCCTGTCGGTAGGAATGCACTTGGTTGAGGGCCAACGTATCCGTAGGAGCCGATTCTCGATATATCCTGTTGATTAACCTGCTAATGTCTTCTCTCTCCGATTCTGCTCTCGCAATCAGAGAATTGATGTCCAAAAGGAGTCGAGCATCAGTCTCCTCGTCTCCTGTTGCGGCGTCAATGCTGATCAACTTCAGGTCGTCGATCAAGCCAGAATACCACATGAAGTTACGGTGATGCAGGCGCTCGAAGTCCGCATTCTTGAGCTCCAGCTGGGTTTCAGGGCGAACGCGAATGCGAAAGGGAGGGTAGACGATTTCATGCATTGTGACAGGATCGGTTTGAAAGCGAACGGTCATTCCTTTGGATGCGAAATACCGAATATGGTCCTTATAGATGTTGTGCTGGCACCCCGCACCTTGCACGAGCTTGACGTCTGCCGGATAAAAGTGAAGTTCGAGGAACTTTGCGAAGGAGTAACGCTGCATCTCCTCAGAGACTGGGATGAACGGCGTCGCTGAACCGCAAACGCGACATGCACTCCACGTTGTGATCAAATCTGGAGCAGGGTTACGCCCAATAATCTGCCCATCCCATTGCTCAACGGCGACGAAAAGGCGAGTCTCATTGTGGACATAAACCTTGCAATGTCGAGCAAGGGGTTTGTCACATCCTTTCCCAGTGCAGATGGCCTTGGGATCTAGGAATTGCACAAGAGTTTCGCCGACCGAACGTTCGATATATTGACCAAGCGTGCAGTCATTCTCGCCGTAAAAGGTGATGTAGTTCAGGCGAGGGGCGAAGCATGCGTTGTGCTGGCCAAATTCTGCAGTCGGAATGGTGTACTCCCACAAGCTGATGCACTGATATTTCTCCACGACGAAGTCGTCCGGATTCTTCCGCAAGTACCATTCCCAGATGCGTCGTTGCTCCTCATGTTTCCATTTGAGCAGGCTGTATGTACTTTCCAACGCTATATCTGCAGGGGTCTTTAACGGCTCTCGACGTACCTCAGGCGCCACTGGACCTGCAGTAAAGTCGGGCGACACGCTGGGTAAAGCGGCAGTGCCAGGATGGAGGAAATATGATGTCACGTCGTGCTCAACAGGGCTTCCAAACAGAGACTCGCCGGTAGGAGGTGTACTAGGCGTGACCACAGAAGGCAAGGCTTCAATCTGGGCGTTGATGTCACTTTGATCTGTCTCGTGCGAGGCTTCGGTGGGTGTTACAGCGGTAATTGTAGATTCCTGCACATGTAGGGAGTGAGAGTGTGCTTGCTCCTCTCGTCGGATGATTTCATCCTCCCACGCCTGCTTGGCCTTAATGAGCTCATTGTCCAGTTCCTTCATCCTTCGAAGCGGATATGGCGGAGGGAAGCGGAGCGTCGCTGAGACGGAGATGAACGTCTTTGCATACGCTTCAAGTGATTGGTCGATTCGCCGAGAAAGTTTGGCCTGGTCACTTTCCTCATTCTGAAGGTCTTCATCATCCGTATCTACTTCCTTGATCGTTGCATGAGCAGGCGACTCATGCAGATCCACCGTGGGAGTAGCCAAGCGAGAGGAAGACAAGAAAGAAGGCATTACGAAGGAAGTCGAGAGAGGAAAGTTGGGGAGGTTGAGACGGCCTGACATAGATGCAGGTATTGCATCCGGATTGAATGGAGGAAGTGTGATGACGGAATCCTTCCAGAGGTGAGTCTCCAACTTCAGATTCCTGACAATGAACGTAAGGAATCGTGTTACTTTCTTGATACGACGAAGGGTGTCGATGTCGCCGCCGCGGAGGATGATAGTGCAGCCCATGTCACGGCTACACCCTTCGAATCGCATGTACGTCTTCCGCCGGCCAGGAATCAATGGGTGGTCATATGTTTGAATACGAAAACGCGAGCAATGCCCCAGACGTGGCTCCAGTGCGAGTTTATCCATGGAGGAAAATACGTCGCCCTGAGTCATACGAGCAATCGTCTGGATGGCGGAGGGTTTCACGGTTCTCGCCACAGCAATGTTATGCTTGGCAAGTGCATCCAAAGCGAGCCTAGATACCGATTGCTCGACAAGAACGACGTGCGGCCGTAAGGCTGCAATCCGAGACGCAAGATTGCCAAGGTACTCTTTCTCTTGACGAACAATCTGTCCAAAGTGCATGTACTGCCCTTCCACGCGGTAGAACTCAAGAGGGAAGGTTACAAGCATGACGCGCGGGTTACGTTGGAAGCGGGACATCTGCTTATGTGCCACGTTCTTTGTGATAACCGCGCCGTCGACGTATTCAGAGTCCTGGGGTGTGCCTCCGGGTATTTTTTTGATCTTGACGTACTTCCGGACATCCATGTCCTCCCCTTGGCGATGCGGGAGGGCAGTGAAGGTCAACTCACGAGCAATACGAAGGGCAAGTTTGGATAGAACTTCCTCCCATTCCTTGACATTTGGTATTTGCTCTATCCTGAGCATCTGTCGCAGCATGACTTTGAGGTGCATCATAGAAGTTAAATTTAGCTCCTGTGCATAGCTGACAAAAAGGACAATGAATGTTAGCGAATTTCGCCCCGAAAGGACATCACAAGTAAACCGGGAAAGGACATACGCAGTGCTCTCGCGGCGAGTACGCCAGGCTGGCTCCATATTGGACATGCTTTCAAGGCGGCTATGCACCCGGCTTCTAATGAACGGAGTGGCTGGATCGAAATCACCATACGAGTTGAATCTCGATCTCAGCCGACTACGTGGACGTGGACTATCGAGGCCACCATCTGGTGACCCGATTGGGAACTGAATCGAGCTCATTGGCCCCTCTGTGTTAATTGGCATCGTGACTGGGAATTCCACGGGGGTTTTGGATCCAGGCGCAATGGGAGAGTCCGCACTGTGGAAGCCGTTGGCCAAACTGCTTGGATCCTTCTCCTCGTCAGATAGTGCTCTTCGGAACGGTGCAGGATTGCCCTGAATAGGTTCCCATATCCCGTCTTCCCGCTCCATCAGGTGCGGAGTTACAGGCCGGGATCCGAAGCTTTCCTCCGAGCCAGATGCTGGTCTCTTGGTTTCTGCGATAGAGTAGAGATTAAAAGGTTCATCCGTCCGCCCAAACAACTGGGAGGCAGCGAAGGGGGACTGAGGATGAGAGCCAGACATGTCTAGGCCAAGCTGATGGGCGGGGAACGAAGTAACAGAGGATACAACTGAGCGCCGATCGTCGTCGTCGTCTTCGTCTACTTTTGCTAATTTCTCCAGGCAGAGGTTACAGACACGAACCATGCCGTCATGTCCAAAACGCGAGCCTTTGATTATGTTTGAAGCGCATCGTGAGCAGAATATTTGCCCTAGTCCCACACTGCGTCAGCTTGTATAGCAAGAGACAGAAGTTGTAACACATACCACATATTCGACAGTGATGTTTTCGACGCCATGTTGTGAAGACACTTTTGCAATCGTAACACTCTTTACAGTTCTCATCATCCATCCAATAATCCCGAGACAAACCTGGTGAACTCATGAGCATCGAATGGAGTGAAAGAAGAATCAACTCACCTTCACCCCGAATGCGTCTTATAACCTTAGACACAGAACCCGACCTATGTAGGCTTGTGGTCGTTTTCACACTGCGTGCATCGTCCTGTATCGGAAAGCCTGGAATTGACGTTCCAAATGGAATGCCTTCACTAGACTCAAACACTGGGGAGTAGAATGTACCACTCCGTGAAGGTGATCGGTCATAGTCGACACTATACGTCGGGACTTCAGACTGAGCAGGGGTCAAGGACACCAGAGGCGGTGCGACCTGCGCTGGGGCGGTCGCAAGAGAGAATGGACGGTCGGTACCAGAAGCCCTGGACGAGAAACTGGATGACTGCGTCTGTGCAGTATAAGATGGTCTTCTCTGCTCTGAAGCACCTTGTTGGGCGGTTGGATTGGGAGGTGCGGGCTGGTTGGTGTTTGATGCAGCAGCGACAGCGGAGGAGAGGGGGGCAGAAAGGGTGTTTTTCATGCGAGAGAAGATAGAGGTGACCAGAGTATATGATGATTGATCATTCTCGTCCTCTTCGGAGAAAGGATTGAATGAAGTTAAGCTCGTCACATCATCAGCCAGCTTGGTGTTGCTACTCGACCTGGAGGATTGTCCACTGAAGGTTCCAGTGACGGGAGAGGTCACTGTAGAGGGTCCGATGGTCGTCATGAAGAAGGAGCAGTTAGACGCGTTATAGTTCTTGATTCATGAATCATGACCTCGTAAAGTTGGAGAACGAGGTCAGCTTCCGGGTGGCGCGACGGGCCACGTGCGATGGAACATCTTTCCCGAAACGTTCAACTCTAATTGCCATGAACAATCATGAACATGGTGAATTCAGTATGGTGAATTCAGTTCGACCATGTTCATGTCGTTCTATCATTCAATCTTCTTGATAGGTCTCTGAAGCTCTAGAATCATCAACCGAAAGCTCCACGCGATACTTAATAATTATTTGCCAGTGGCCGCGGGAGCAGGTGGGAGCATCCGTTTACGTTAGGAGAAGATGGGACCACGGTCGCACAACTGACTTTTCCTTATCGTCCAATGTCTACTGCTGGAATAAAACCAAATTTAAGTCAGACACTATGGATGGTCCAGGATGATGTGTATCGCAAGTGAACAGATGATTTCGGTCGTGTCGTGGATGCTGGAGTTGGCACTTGCATGCTCATAACATATCGAGACACAGGCAGTTTTTATCGCATCCCTCTCATGGGCGTAGGAGACAGCATAATGGTTAAGTCAATACCCTCGATGCTGGCTCAAAAAGCGAATGGTCGCAACTGGAGGACAGAGTCAAGATTCTGGTGTGCCTGATTCAAATCAGGTATTTGGTTCTGCTTGCAAAGACGCGTGGCACGTGGCGGCAAATATGGACGTGAGCTCACCATCTCGGTTCACCTCCAAGGCCACTCAACTCCTTAGGCCGCCGATCGTCAAGGGCGCTCATATTCAGCTTCGGTATACATCTCTCTCCATGAGAAGGGAATATAAATGTCTGATTCGCCTTATGATCTCAAGATTTACCGCTTTCCTACACTAGAAATCTACAATGGATGACGATGATGCGGACTACATGCAGGGCAGTGACGACGAAGTACGTTGAAAGCGATTTCCAAGTGCCTTTATGAACGACAAACCTAGGACTATGGCTTCGATTACTCCGATAACGACGAGGCCAATGAGTCGGGCAGTGCAGACGTTGAGAACATGTACTATAAGGCAAAATGTTTGTATTTCATCGATACGAGAGAGCCTTTCTGGAACTAAACCCACCGACAGCCAAGAAGGACGACAATCCAGAAGAGGCGCTAAAAGAATTCCAGGCGATCGTAGACCAGGAGGAAGAGCAAGGGGACTGGTCAGTCTTCGCATATCAGCTTTAACAGCCAGATGTAAACCATTCGGTCTTCACCAGGGGATTTAAAGCACTCAAACAATCAACAAAACTGCTGTTCCTCACGCTCAGAAGACCACACGATGCCTTGAAGACGTATCAGAAACTGCTCACTTACACCAAATCAGCGGTGACTCGGAACTACTCAGAGAAAACCATCAATGGTATCCTTGACTATGTTGGTGGTGGAAAGGGTGGTCCAGTTGAAGTTGATATCTTGGAGAAATTCTATCAGGCGACCAAGAACGCCCTGGAGGACGCAAAGAATGAGGTGAGTATGTGGCGTATGTGAAACTTTAACTCGCAAGTTGCTCATAATGTCATACAGCGCCTATCAGTCAAAACTAATTTGAAGTTAGCAAAGCTGTGGCTGGATAGAAAAGAATATACCAGATTATCCAAAGTCAGTTCAGGTTTTCTGTGCCATGTTCAATCTTGTTGACGATGATGCAGCTCATCCGTGACCTGCACAACGCTACCGGCGCCGTCAACGAAGGTGATGATCAATCACAACGCGGGACTCAGCTGTTGGAGATCTATGCGCTAGAAATTCAAATGTATAATGAGACCCGCAATTTCAAGAAGCTGAAGGTCAGTTATACGTTCAATGTTATATCGTACATATGCTGAGAAGAAACTGTAGGAGATTTACAATGCAACCAACAATGTTCGATCCGCGATTCCTCACCCTCGCATCATGGGCGTAATCAAAGAGTGTGGCGGGAAGATGTGGATGGGCGAGCGTAGGTCATTCTCTTCGTTCGGGGGAAATCATGCTCATTGGTTGGGTTTCATCCAGGCCAATGGAACCGAGCAAGCGAAGACTTCTTTGAATCGTTCCGCAACTACGATGAAGCTGGTTCACCGCAACGGATTCAAGTGCTGAAATACTTGGTCTTGGCCAACATGTTGACAGGAAGTGAAGTTAATCCTTTCGACAGTCAGGAAACGAAGCCGTGGGTTCTTTGAATACCTCACTCATGGGTCCACACTGCTCATTATGTTCGTCAGATACAAGACGGACCCTCAGATCAAGGCTATGACAGATCTGGTTGACGCCTACCAGCGCCGCGAGGTCCATGTCGCTGAGAAGATCTTGAAGGGTAATTGTGGCCTTTCATTAAAAGTGTTCTTGTTTTGATGATCTTGGTAGATAATCGTTCGACCATCATGGATGATAGCTTCATTCGAGGGTACATTGGCGAACTGCTTCGCAGTTTGCGCACGCAGTACCTTATTGACCTCATCAAGCCTTACACTCGCCTGGAGCTGTCTTTCCTTGGGAAGGTGACCATTCTGGAACCGTTAGAAATAGAAGGGAAAGCTGACTTGTCCTCCCTCAGCAACTGAATGTGGAAATCGAGGAGGTCGAGGAGCTTCTCATTGGACTGATTCTTGAAGGTAAAGTCGAGGGCCGTATTGACCAAGTCGGCATGCGGCTCGAGTTGGACCGAAAGTCAGTGATACCTCTAATCCTCGGAGAAATATGTCGTTATTAAAATAATCCGCCAGACAAAGCCTAGAGAAGAAGAGATACGCCGCGTTGAGCAAGTGGACAGAAGCACTCGAAGCCGTGCATGGTTCTGTTGTTACGAAGACATCAAGTGGAAGAGGGGATGTGTTGGGTTTTCCTCTCGAGTACCCTCTAACTCGAGAAGGTTATTGAGCTCGCTGCATTGTTTTGTTGTATTTTTTTTAGCATTTTGCATTTCCATTGATGTGAAGGTTTTCGCATAAATCGGGGAGCGATGCGTGAAATAATCTATTCTCCGCCTGTGAACAATAGTTGAAATTAGCTTCAACCGCGGGCTCATGGCTGGGAGGACATACCAATTATATTAAAGGGGGCGGGGGAATGGCTTCCACTCATAATTCCATCCCGACCGTGGCGGTGTGTCTGTTGGTATACGTAGCTCACGCGGGAACAAACCACGTATCCTAGCCTCCAACGTCCTCACTTCCGTTGTCTTCAACGTCTTCGCCAGCTCGCGTTCCGCGTCCGTCCTTGCCCTTGGATCCTCCTGCTTATTAGCCTCCATATACAGTCGGCTGTCCACCCTCTCCAGCTCCTCCATCGCCCTCCTCATGCACTCGAATTTCCGTGCCAACTCCGCCTCCCGCTGCTTCCGTACATGTCGCTTGTGCAGAAGCCATGCACGTTCAATGGTGTGGTGTGCTTGCACGGAGGGTATGGCGTACTGCAGGGCACGACCGACATCTGGACGCCATGTCCCGGTGGGTGATGCACGGTTGCGGATGTTGCCCGGGTACAGGGCTTTTCGGATTATCTCCTTCTTGGGATCGCCTGCGGGTTCGTTCTTGGCTGCATAGCCACGTATAGGGGTTTGCACGACGCGAAGCGCGAGCTTCGTTCTGCTGGGGGCAAGCAGGGCGGTCGACATCTGGTAAAGATTTTGTGACAAGTGACAACTCAAAGTTTTCGAATTTCGACGATGTCCAAATTCCCACGATGTATTTCTGTCTCGTTGGGCCACAGCCAAAAGTTCAATTGGGCGTTTCATCTAATTCGCGACTGGTGGCTGCAGAATGAACAGCATTTTCTCTCGGTGGATCGTATCTCAAGGCCACCTTCCGACTTTCCTCTGGATGGCAGATATATATACCGCCCATAGAAATTCGATTGAGAAATACGATTAAGGTTCGTTAACAAAACGTTCGTAAGTTCTGGCTTCGAAGTGTCAAGAAACAGAAACATATCGATCACCTTTAGCTTCTTGTAGAGGTCCATCATCTATGAACCCAGGCGCCCCATGTGCATGCCCGTGCAATTTATTTTTCTCCCGATAGCGAGGAAAATGATGACTTGATCTCCGTGCTTGAGGCGCCTCCGCTTCTGTGGCGATTCCAAGGAAAGAGCATGTGGGCCCAGGGTACAGCAGCTGACTTCCAGGCATTCTTCGTGCTTCTACCTCTCACCTTGTGACATCTGGAAGGGTGGGCCGAGTGGTCGGCCCCTTGGGACTTCGCATTGCTTGTTGTTTCCCTGTTAGCTGGTTGAGTTCAAATGGAGGCTATTGTAGCGTCTATGGAATCTAGATTGGATATTCGTCAACGGCATTCCCTCCGCCCGTCGGGAGATTGTGCTGGCGTCGTCAGGTTCTCCTGGCTGATTCAGCGCTCCCTATACACCCAAGGAGCAGACGTTCCGTCCGACGAAATAAATATCTGATTTTGGCCAAATATCCAGGCTTAACTCCTAACTGGCTTCGGGCCACATCGACTCTCCGAAGTTATGTGTGCTGTTAGGAACAGGAGAGCACACCATCGATATCGATCATTTTATTGACTGTTGGCCGCCATCCCGGGTTTTTGTTTCATATGGACTATCTACCTATGGCTCACGAGTATCAGTCCATATAGTGGCGTTTTGCCTCGCATCTCACGATTCGGTGTCTCCGGGGTACTACTCCCGGCATGTTTTTAGGGCGACATTTTTTGAGACGTGCAAGGATCAATTTTGCTGAGCGATCTGGAAGCCCTTGGAACACCGCCGGTGTCACAGTCCAAAGACGGGCCACCTTCCTGGATCTTACTACACATATCGATTATCTGCCAGGCCATGCAGGTGCTAAAGCTGCGTCAATTAAGCATACCCTGATCATATCAGGGTATGCTTCCCATGAACGACTGTATCCGCTCCTAGAACATCCCTGTGCGTTGTTGGACGTGCCTCCTTTTGCACCAAATTGCCGTGATATGCCTTATCTGACTCTCATTCATGACGCAGTGCGTCAACTGTGGCATTTTTTTAGACAATTTAAGTGTTGCGAGCGTCGTCCGTCATATACCAAAAGACGGAGACATGCTGTGCGTTGCCGACTCTCAACAGTATTGAGTTTCTACACCCTTAAAGAAAGTTAGTTTGTGACAACCAGCAACCAGATCCCAGTGTATTCTCAGTAGTTCTGTCGACGATGGCGAGAACGTCGGAGATCACATACCATCATACCGCAGTTATCGCAGAGTACGTAGCTGCGAAGTTGGAAGTTTTTAGATCATCTGTTATTCAGAATTCTAATTTTTCCCAAATTCTTGTGTTAACGGCACCAATTCATAGTTCGCGGAGTTGACCACATATCGCAGAATAGAAAAAGTCCCACGGTTGAGCCGATACTTCCCAAGCTCGGTCACGCTGTTCTCTTGCTCAAAAATGTCGGGGCTCCTTGCACTATGTCGCCAATGTTGTCGTTCTGCATTGGTACCGCCAGTATGTTTAATTATACTATTAGAAGTACTAATCTGACATCTGTATGCCAGAGTTCTTTGGTGTTGCGACAATTTACGACCAGCCAAATTCTTCTTGCCAGTAATCGCCATAAAGCGCCAAAGATTCGGGTTCCTTCGAAGAAAGCCGCCGCTGCTAAAGCTAGACGAAAGGCTGCTTTGGCCGCCAAGGCTATTGACCGCTCGGAATTTCTTACTTTGGCCGACGCCATTGCCGTCCTACGCGTAAGTAGTTTCTTGATGCATGTAACCAACTCAGCATTGACCGGCCTGCAGGCCGTCGAAGTCGCTTCCCCGAACTCTACATTGGATCTTTACATTAAGACGGAGATGAAAAATGGTGTAGCTGTGCCTAAGGGGCGTGTCAACCTACCACGAGAAGCGAAGGCCATGAGTGAAGACAAGATCCTGGTTTTCGCAGAAGGAAGACAAGCAGAGGAGGCAAAGAAAGCTGGAGCGCACTTTGTTGGTGGTCCGGAGTTGATTGACGGTGTAAGTCTGCATCTAGCTACGATCCTTTAACCCCCTGGCCCATCCTTTCACTTATTATAGATCATCAACAATCGCTTCCAAGCTACCACCATCCTTTGCACACCCGCACTCATAAGGGCGATCACTCCGAAGTTGGGGCGTGTTCTTGGACCCCTTGGGCTGATGCCTTCGGAACGTCGTGGCACCGTCACCGATGACATCGCGGGATATATCCAACGTATTCGGGGAACCAGCGAATGGAGAGCTGATAAAACCGGGAATATCCACATGCCTATAGCCATGGTAAGTCCTTCGATGTGTTCCAAAGTTAAGTATCTGTCTTATATGTTATAGATGCACTTCCCCGTTGACGATATGGTGAAGAATATTCGTCATTTCTTAACGTCCGTCAAAAGAGTCACTGGAAACACGAAGGAGGCAGAAGATAGTCGCAGATCAAAAGGTTCAGGTGCTAAACCTGGTACGTCGGTATCCTCTTGGAAATACTTCTAAACTGACCGACTTGCACGAACCAGTCACCGTTATCAATAAAGTCATGCTTAGTTCAAGGCAGGGGCCGGGAATCCATATATCAGATTATTAGTTATATGATGAGCAACTGCGACGACAAAGCTTGACTATTGATACATGAATGAGCAGGGAGATAAATTAATACAGGGCGTAGAGCTAATTTCTCTCGAGTTCTAAATCGCGCACCCGATCTCTCCGCGACTTCTTTCTCTTCTCTCTCAAACCTTTCGAAAGGGTCTCGTAACTGGGTCGGTCCTTTTTCTTGTCAGAATCACCTCTCTTGCCGATATCTGATCCCTTTGTGGCTGTTGTACCACCTTCGCGTTTGGCTCTGAGGGGCTGGTACCGCTCTTGAGGAGGATTTTTAGGGGGATGGGGAAATAGGTCTCCCCAGCTCGATTTTCGTGCGTCATAATACTCTTGTTTCCCCTGCGATCTCGGGATCGTCAACCGCATAATTTTGCCTGTCAAATAAAATTAATTCTAGACCGATTTCGAGGAAGTTCCAACACACCCTCTGCAGTGCAGCTGTCTAAGATGACATGTCCGCTTTTTTTCAGAGGAGGAAATACAAGGCGTGGCCAGCTGAATGCCTCCTGGCGCAAGGCCTCCTGCAGTTCCGCATGAGATTTGGGATCCCCTTCTAGCTCATCGATCGGTGTTTCGGCAGCCAGGGTATCTTCAACAGCTGTGCCGAGAGCGTCTTCGTGCTCACTATGCAGTTTCAGCTCCTTTATTGGAACTTGAAGCTGTGCCTCCTTGTCTAAAGCACGTCTGCCGACCTCACCAACTCGTCCGAAGTTCGTGATCGCAGTAGACGGTCTGGGTCCACGCCGGATCACCACATACGAGTATTCGATGTCCTCGTGGCCTACCCCAGAGTGTTTGGTTTTGCGAACGAAGGACGGACGCTGTATACGCTGCGCAAATCCGCAAACTAACCGAGTTGATCCTGGATGGTGCAGTGGACACACGTGGTCATGCGGACACTGCAAAAAATACTATGTGAATAATCCTCGAGGGAACAAAGGCCTTGACTTACTGGCGCCACAACATGCGAACCTCGGATGGGCCATTCAACTGCTTCGGGATCATGAGACTCCTTGCGACCCACGTTCAATAAATATTCTCTTGCTTCCGCGATCGCTTCAAAGCCGGCAGTAGTATTGTGGTCGATAAGCACCTCGGATTAAAATGAGCGGCGAATAAGATGAAGGAAAAAGCCTCCTTACTATCAAATTTGCCCCACTTTCCCACATTTCCTTAACCATTGTTTTCCGCGCGAGGGGAGTGGGAAGCGACGTGAGCATGAAAGCTGACAATGCGACAGTGTCAAGGCCTTCCGTCCGGCGTATCTGATCCTCTTCCTTGAAAGACTTTTGCCATGAAATGCTTAAATTGCCTAGTTCCAGGTCTGACATACGCTACGTTAGGCTTCTTTGGAGATGATCAGCTGATATACACTTACCACGGAATAGGCGTTTTCCTATAGCCACCAGACCGTCACGCTTGTCTATGCCAAGGTATGTAGCGATAGTCGAATCAGCAATCTGACTGTCCTGCACTCTCGTCTCATTTTCTGGGAGGGAACGGTTTTGAAAGGCATGTAAGGCGGCCCTGGCAGGATCTGTTAGCAATGGTGTAAAGAATTGATTGGGGGAACCGTACGAACCAGAGGCCACTCCCAGTTCCAGCCCCCCAATCAATGATGCGTTCTACTTTCCATGTCGGTTCCAACCTACGTTTCAAGTGGTCGAACACGGACGATATTGCAGAATAATGGGCTGGCAGCGCGACAGAAGCGAAAGCCGTTCCATCGCGTTCACCATGTCGTGATGCCTGCTTCCGCGAGCGGTATGTATGCGAGCTATAACTTGCGTCCCATTCATTCCCTGCTCCCTTGTCTCCTTCTTCATCGAAGAACAACCGTTTCGCGTCGCTGTGTAATTGAACCTTGTCGGACTCTAAGCGCCGTCAGTGCCGGGTATGAAAGATTAAAACAAGAATATCTGACCTGATATCATGACGCTGATAGTATTCTGAAGCTGGTTGGGAAGTATGACAGCTCCGATTTGCTGGCTGCCATAGTGGGCGGCAGGAGATTTGCGTTCCATGGAGTATTCGGAGTCTTCCTCTTCTGTCGAAAGAGCGTTTGTGACTTCAAACTGTTCTTCCATAGCCAGTACTTCCAACTCCTTCATATGCTTTCCCATCCGCCCCTTGCCCTGGGCAAGTGAAATGTCAACATCTTGTAACAGGGCCTGCAAGCTGGGGTCAAGGTTCAAAGGTGGATTCGGCTGATTGACAAGCGTCCTTGAGTCAATACGATTGCAGCGGAGAGATGTGCGCAAGCCACAGCGCCTGGCAAGAAACATGAAACGAATTGAGGTTGGCGAGAAAAGTTAAAACAGAAGTGGAATTTCACCAACTCTGGCGCGTTCGTTTACGTAACCACTCTTTGTCGGGCCCAACGACCACCAACCTTCTGCCAACGTTAAAGCTCAAAACTCACCGTTTTCCCGTTGGACTACGGTCTTGATGGCTGGTGCATCTACGAAGCGCTCGGATATGCGCCACAATGACGATGAAGCTATAGGAGAGCTAGAACGACCAGCCAAGAGGGTGAAAGTAGCACCACTGGAAGAGCACATGGAGAAGAGCTCAGCAACCAACGTCCTTGATGAAGATGACGAGGAGGGAATCCCTGCACAGACGGAAGAGGCCCGAACCTCGGATCTCTATCTCGACACGGCGAGCCAGTCACATCTACGTGCTATACCTGAACGCTCATCATAGCCCTTTGCAGATCAATCGCGCGGTTCTCGACTTTGATTTTGAAAAAGTGTGCTCTGTCTCCCTTTCAAATATCAACATCTACGGATGCCTGGTCTGCGGGAAATATTTCCAAGGAAGGGGTCGCAAATCGTATGCCTATTCTCATTCAATACACGAAGACCATCACGTCTTTATCAACCTGGAAACGACCAAGGTAGAACGGAGAGTGGTACAGGAAATATAAAATTGCGGCTAACTCATACCACCATAGGTATACGTGCTTCCAGATGGATATCCCGTCTCTGATCCATCCCTGGAAGACATTTCTTACGTTCTGGCGCCAACTTTTAGTCGAAGCTCAGTTGCCACACTGTCGACTCCTGCTCATCTTGTGAAACCGTCCTATGATCTTGCGTCCAAGGCCTATCTCCCTGGTTATATTGGGCTCAATAACATCAAGAGAAATGACCACATGAATGTGATCATTCATTCTCTTCTTCATGTCCCGCCATTGCGGGATTTTCTCCTGCTGTCCAGCTTTCGAGGGAAGGAGTCAGAACTCCTAAAAAGATTTGCTGGGCTAGCCAAGAAAATCTGGAATCCACGTCTGTTCAAGAGCCAAGTCAGCCCACACGAGTTTCTACAGGAGGTCAATCGTGCAAGTGCAGGAAAGTTTCGTTTGGAACAGCAAGGCGACCCAGTTGAATTTCTAGGGTGGTTGTTAAACCGCTTACACAAAGATTTAGGGGGTACGAAGAAGAAAAATTCGAGTGTGTAGATTGGTCATGTCTTTTGTCATTGACTGTGCTGAACCCATATTTCAAGGTATCATTTTCTCAACATTTCAGGGAGAATTACGAGTTGAAACACAGCAGGTTCTAGTCCGACCTGATGCTGGCGAGAACGAGAAGCCACGTTTTGACATTGATCGAGGTAATCACTTTATGTCAGGCTCATTCGATAATATCTAATGCTGCGATTCGCTGTTACAAATAGACATCAAGGCGTCTGTCTCTCCATTCTTGTTCCTTGCCGTCGATCTCCCGCCACCACCTTTATTCCAGGACTCCGTTGAGAAGAATATCATTCCTCAAGTCAGTATATATTCAGTTTTGGCTAAGTATGATGGTAAGACGACCCAGGTGAGCATCAAACCATTTCGAACATCATCAGTAATCATTGACCTGCTAGTCAGGAATCTCTTGGACAACTCCGGCGTTTCAAGTGCCAGCGACTACCCCAGTATATTATTCTCCACTTCAAACGATTCACAAAAAATATTTTTGTGGAAGAAAAGAATCCGACAATTGTTAACTTTCCCCTCCGTGGATTGGATTTTCGAGAATGTAAGCCTTGTTCGTCCTTGATTCCTATCACACGACAACCAATCTCCGCTCCCCAGATGTTGATGCACCTCCGGCCAACTTATCCACACTTTACGATCTGATCGCGAATGTAACTCACGAATCAGTCGCCGGTACTACGAGGGATAAAGAAAACACTGTTTGGAAAGCCCATCTCCGAGCTGGTAATGGCGGAGGTGAAAATGAGAAGTGGTTTATGATCCAAGACCTGATTGTCGAGGAAACGAGAAAGGAAATGATCTTCCTGGGAGAAACCATTCTGCAGGTATGCCTGGCTCAAAGTTGCACCATCAACCGTCCGACCAACAATCCGTTTACAGATCTGGGAGCGAAGGACTGATGATGGCAGAGGAAATGGAGAAAGCAATAAGATGGATGTTGATAAACATACATAGCGTTTGACTCTTTTCCATTGGATCTACTCCGCGGAGGTGAACCCTTTGCATCTCCTACGTCCGGCGATGTGTATCTGTCGTCATTTCATTGCTTGTCAGAGCCAGCCTCAGCTGTATCATTTTGGGTTATAGTTGAGGGTTCAACTCGATCACCAGGGTTATTGTGTTCTTTACGGTTGACTCTTCATCACCAAATGTCAATTATAATGAAATTACATGAAGTACCAAAATTCACATACTTATCAACACTCGCATTTTCGAGGATCAACGGCTTGAAGATATATACTCCAGAGGCAATGCCTAGGTTCTACTTCAGTAAACCAGCAAGGCACGCTAAGGAAGACTAGCACCTGTTGCAGTCGCGACCAAGTATGGAAAAACGCGTCGAAGCTGGAACATGACGTGGGTGGAAAGCTGAAGAGATTTTTGTTGCAAGTCATAACATTTATGTCATCCCGCCTTTCGAACTCCGCGGCGCCTGCTAAGTGTCAGGCCCTCCGATTCGTAAAACATCGAAACTTGATTGTTCCGCAAAGCGAAGGAGGTAATTTGCAATTGCCATCAGCTCTATGATTGCGAATTCGCAAAAGGTGGTCTCCACCACGAGACCCACGGAGGTCGGTATATTTTGTTCGTCTGTGATTGGACACAAAAGAAAGCGGTGTATAGGTCGTTGAAATAAAATCACATCACAGGCGAAATAAAACAAGGATAAATGTACAAATAGGTTATCTCGAGCAATGTTCGCCATGATATGGCTATTCACGTATTCTCATCATGACTCGTTGGTTCCACCGCATTGCTGGTGCGCATTCAAAGACCTATGCATCACCCCTTCAGAGCCTTGAATATAATAACGTAAAATTACGTTCAACATTTCGTTGAAAATTACATCAGACTCTCACCTCAAGCGCCTGTTTGGCGGCTGCCTGCTTCGCGGCTGCCTTCTGGCCTGCTATGCCAACACCTTTCACTTCGCCTGCAACTGAGGCACAGTAGCTCAGAAGTTGAGAAAAACGCCGAGTGGTGGCTGAAAAACTTACTCTTACACTCGACGGTCCAGACGGCCTCGCTGGAGGGTCCAGTCGATGATTCTGCATAGCTCAGGAGATGTGCCTGTTGGCGGGCTTGGAGAACTGAAAGAACAGAATGAGGACAACGCTGGAAATCGTATGCATGGACATACGATTATGCAGAGAAGTGGCGTAGTCTGTCGATATGTAATCGTGCTGAGCAAAATCAGCCACCACGGAAAGTGAAAGATGCTTACTCGTCATTGAGAGTTATGGGAAACCTGGGGTGGGGAGATGGGTGGCTCAAATCATGAGTTCTGTGTTCCTTTTTGTACTCCTCTCGGGCGACTAGCCGGGTTTCTATTGAGTCCCGCCATTAACAAATGGGTCACAATACAACCACCAAGTCAGAAAAATATGTTTCAAATAAACAGACCCAGCCTTCATTCACGGCGGTGAAAACCTGACAGGTATGCATTCCCGTCACATTCCTCTGTTTATGACGCGGCGCAGATAAAGGCCGAAGTCGGCTGACACTTTGCCCTGGATTCGGTGGTCTTCAATACATGCCAGTGGCGTCATCGGACGGCGTCTAGAAAGCCAGGATGTAATTGGCCATCTTCAGATCTGGGAGGAGGATACTGGCAGAAACAAAGAGGACGCCTTGATAGAGCCCTTCAGCATTACTGGACAGAATAGGAAATGATCACGACACTAAGAAACTAGTAGACTTGATGGTCGGCAGACGAGTTCGTTACAACCGCGTCCAACGGAACCAGTTCGTGGCAAGTGTGAGACGAGCAAACACGTCGATAGCGCCCGTCCTTGGTGACGTGATGCATGATAGCGATGTAGATTGAGATGCGTCTGGACTGCGTCCAACGACTTGTCCTGATCTGCTATAGACGTGTGAGGACCAGGAAACCAGCGGCCGGTGCTTGCGCGGAGTTCAAGAGAGGTGCTGAAGGTTAAGCATGAGCGGCGGGACGCCAACAAAACTCCGTTACGACTATGTAACATGTCTGTGTCTCGAGCGAAGCATCTGATATCACGAGAAGAACGGGGAAAACCTTATATGAGATATGGCGAGGAAACATGACCGGACCGGGATAACCGAGGTTGTGGGGCGAGGTATGTAAATGAGATCTCCGGTGAACATCCAAACTGGACCTGTCCGCGAGTTGCGCGTAACTCCGTAACTGTTTATTCGAGACCTTCATGGAAATAAACGGAGCCATGGTTAGGAGATTTAATAACACCTAGTGGATTCGTTGCGTACTTGAATGTCCGCCACGATAGATAGTAGCTTCATTAAATAATAGGCAGGAAGCGTAAAGTCGTCAGGAGGCGCTTTCTTCGGTCAGAGATTTCAACGCTGCATCCGCCGCGTTATCTCTTGAAATATGTTTATGGGTACCTGTACCGGTTCCGCGTTCCTCGCCGTTGACTAGAAAATAAAGAAATGAGTGATAGTCTGGTGTCAAAATGACAACATTTACTTTTGCAGACAGATGTCCATGTCGGTGCATTCTTGGGGCCCGACGTTGAGTCCTTCCAACTAAGGGCGGATAGCAAGCCATTGTTCTGAAGGTCTAACAAAGGCACAACAAGTTAGGATGTGTCAGTCGCAGTCACAGTGAACAAACAGTTATTGAGGCCAGAAGTTCCCCCTGCTGAAAAGTACATGCCGTGAGCATCCAGCAGACTCGAAAACCTTAGAGGGCTTACTTTTCGACATCGTCCGACCAGGTTTAAGGCCATAGTGAAGAGTGGAGAGTGTTTTATAGGGTCGAGAAATATTCGAATGCCTCACTAGCTATTGCTTTGCCGCTAGGACGTGCTGGAAGCACCTCGTTGGAGTTCATTCATTAGAGGACGCATGCGCTGTCATTAATTTTAACGCTGGTCGGAGAAGCAGCCTGCGCGCGGTGTTCAGAAGTGTCGCCAGCCTGGAAATCACAAAGACAAAGACGAGAAGGAAGCTGAAAGTTCGCCTGCGACACGCGCTAAGACATATGCATCGTGGATTTCCGTCATATCTATTGGACGATGCATTCTATCATAGCCGATGGATCTCGGGATTGCTTCGCATTCCGAATCCCTGAAAATCGTCCAGTAACTGCGCTTCAGAAATCACAATCGCGGAGAATGTAGGTGCTGAAACCATGAGGAAGTCGTGGCGTGTATAGTCGCAGTCTTGCCTGATTGGCGTTGTTGAGGGCCCCGCTACACTCAAGCGCGGTGACGAAGAGGATGTTCGAGGTTACCAGGCAAAGTTCACAAACATAAACACAGAAGTAAATATTTTCATTATGGTCGCTTGACAAAATCCAACTGAAAATGAAATTAAATCCCCACTGATTACTCGCTCAGACTAGCAAGATTGGCCTCCAGGACTATCTCTAGATTATAGATAGGCGTATAAGTGTAATCTACTGGATCTATAGTGCGAATAACGAATCAGGCCCGCCATCGTATACTTCGCAACCGGTCTCAGTTACATACAAATTTCCAAAGTATGTACGAGGTTTACTCACCCAAACCAGAGGATGGCATGTTTAATACCCTTGAGCAATCAGGTCAAGTGCAGCCTGAGCCGCAGCATCCTGGGCTTGTCCTTTGGTCAGTCCTTGGCCCTGTCCATATTGCATATTGCCAACTGGTTTCAAAAATATCAGAAGCTGGAAGAAGCAGAAACTGGCAGGTGCACTCACTATAGACTGTCGCAGTCCACGTTGGATTATTTTGAGGTCCAGTGGAATTCGTTTCATACCGAATTGTCTGTCGACGTTGCTGACCGACGGTATTCAGTAAAGTTCTTGGATCTGCCGCGCAAACGAGTGAGCTGATAGAAGAAAAGGCAATTGGCAACAAGAGAGGCATACGATTTCCTTGGTTGCTCATAGTGCTTCTTCGTTCGAGTGTTCAAAGGCTGGTGTGATGAATAAAAAGACATTTCTTCCCTCCTTTATTAACCTCGCAATGCTGTTACAATAATTCTGAGGATGTAAGGAGGAGATCGGATGTTCCATGCTCAGAGCCAATACCCAAACAGTTGCTGTAGCTGCAATGGAATGCCGCACCGAATGGGAAATGAGAACAGGATGATGCTACACAGACGACGACTCACCACATATGGCTCAGAGAGGATACAATGCAGTCGACGGGAGATATGTGAGGTAACATCATCCAGCTGGTTTTGCCAATGTCGGTAGGTGAGTCGCGCCTGGCAAATCAGATGCGAAAAATGATAGGAATACGGAGCAGGTCAGTTTATTCTTTGAAGCAATGCTACGACGGAAGAACGAGAGCATAAGGTACACATACTCGCTGGCGGGCAAGGGCTCTATCAGTATATGTGGCTTGGTTGGGGCGACGAAGGGCGGACGGACACCTAGAGGGAGAACAAGGTCCTCGGATAGGGAGGCAGTCCTGATCGGACCCATCCTAGGAGCCGCACTGGTGGTGTTGGGTATAGCCTCGAGGGAGGGAGGATCAACTCTCGAATCCCTACAACAGTTAAGCTAGGAGTACTGGTGGGATGGATGTAATGGCCCGGGATGAACATGCTCTGCAATGGAGAAAAGGAGACACCGATGTGAATACAATGTTCAACTGGCGCTAGTGCCCTGATCATCGTGATAGACGCCCACGGTTTTGCGTAGTAATTTATTCGAATGTTTTACGCTTTAGAAGTCCTAGGGCTGTACGTTGTTGCAGACTACAGCAGTACAGCGAAAATGAACCTTGTGAACTGAATCATTCAATAAGGTAAAATATTGGGGCCGACATACCGGCTCTTTAGTTAAGGGAGAACCAGGAAATGTACACACGCGGGCACAGTGTGCACTGGCCACACGTGCCGCGGGTAAGGCGAAACTTTCGAGAGGTATAATATCTGGATAGTTGAAGAGGCATAAGAAGATATCAGTCACAGTAAACCGCCTAAGCGCGCAGTTATGGACCCGCAGCTTACTGCGCGGTGGGAGAGCTCCGCAGAAGCCATTCTACAAGGTTGGATAGAACACTACCATTCTGACTTCCACCTGCTCACAGGCAAGAAAAGTATCGCTCTAGCGGCACAGTGGAAGTGAGTGGATAATGGAACTCTGCAGCCATCCTATTCATTTGTCCTTAATCACCGCGTCTTCGAGGAGGCGTATACGCAGAAGACCATAGAACAAACTGCAGGCCGCTCGCTATAGTGCAGTTCATGTGATACCAATCTCAAGAGCTTTTCACACTCTCGGTAGGACCACTGGCCACGCTCGCTCAGTTCTTTGCTGTGACTGGGAATCAAATAAGTTTGCGGGAACAAAAAAGAGTTAGATCATCACTGTACTTCGCCCCCCTACAAAGATGGAGATACGTACAGGCACCAGCGAGCAGAGCACGTACACCTTTATGACACAGATACAATCGTTGTAGTTCTCGAAAGGGGCAGTAGATCCTGGATGATGTTAGGGATCATCGGCTATTAAGGAAAGCCGCGAATGGCGATTGACATTTTGATCTTGACGAAGGTATAGGACAAATGGGCCTGCACGCCCTGGCGGGAACCTAGAAGCGGTGTCGATATCCGAAAGGCACAGATCCGTGTCATCAAAGCCGAGGGAGCTAATGGGGGATGACTGAATGGCGGGTAGACAAATTCGCGAGTATAACTGGCTCCGACGAGCGGCGAGCTCCAATACAGGTATGTACGCCCAATGAAGTCAAGCGTCATGCAACGGGGTGCCTTGAAATCTACAAGGACAGGCATCCGCCAAGGTTGACGAGATCGTGCGGTCCAGATTTTGATCCTTGGAGGAAGAAAGGTGACAAAAAGATTTCATTTGCGTGGTACAGATCAAGCTGGACAACCTGTAGATGAGATACTCGGACATTAATTTCCAGAATGTCAAAGTCATGTCAAAAGACACTGGCCGAGGGGATGCGCACCAGACGATGAAGCTCAACCATCACAAGGACAATTATTGGAGTCCAATGACAACTCGAGATGGAGAAAGCAACGCTCACCGAGTTGCTTATGGTTGGCGTCCGCCGAGGGCTGACGGTCGCGCCGCAATCAATCAACCATGTTTGACGCTTGTGACTCCCAGGGACAGCATAGAGTTGGCGTGTACATCAGAGGGGTTACGCGGAGTTGTCGCGCGAAAAGACCCATTGAGTGGTGAGCCACTGTATAAATCAATGCGGAACAACGAGTAGATGAGCAATGGGTCAGTCGTGCGTCCCGATTGTAGACATCGGTGATCAGTACAATTTTCTTTCGGATTTCTGGATGATAAGGAGCCCAAAAGTTCCTAGAAGAGTGCTGGAAATGAGGGAGCGAGGAGGATGGCATGGCAATTGTTGGGTCGGAGTAAGATTTGGCTGCGGCAATTTGCGGGTGTCTATGGGTCAGCAAATTGGCAAGATCATTCCATCAGTTGCAGGTAGTCTGTCCTTGGTCTGTCCACTCAGACTCTCCTTTCCCACTCCTCAATACCCCCCATCGTCGTCCTCAACGACCTCAAGCCACTCGACGACGCCGTGCACGACGTCCAACTGATCTGTTCAATCAACCTGCATATCTTGCTTGTGCACGGACGCCGCCCACTGACCAACTCGTCTCTAAATTTCTCTTCCTCGTCATCCTATCATAACAAGAGTTTGTACCTGGTCCCGAACAGGAGTTGTTCTGCTATTGACTCGTCTTTTCCTCCGTGCAGCGTTCTCTTTAGACAATTAGCCATGTCTCAAAGCCAAGGTGATATTCAGGAGCGGATCGCGGCTGCCCGTAGAGAGGCAGAGAGTTTGAAGGAAAAGATTCGCGCAAAGAAAGAGTCGTCAGCAGATACGAGCTGTGAGTACATTTACGCCGTTTTTTGTACACACTCTGACTTAGGCGCTGACGTGGGTGTTGCTAGTGCGCGCAATGGCAATGGAAGTTGATGCTCTTCCCCGTATTGTCATGCGGCCACGGCGAGCGCTGAGGGGCCATCTGGCAAAGATTTATGCCATGCATTGGGCCACAGACAGGCGGCATCTGGTGTCCGCATCGCAGGATGGCAAACTCATCGTCTGGGATGCTTACACGACGAACAAAGTGCATGCCATCCCCTTGCGCTCCAGTTGGGTCATGACATGTGCCTACTCTCCCTCGGGCAATTTCGTTGCCTGTGGCGGTCTTGATAATATTTGTTCCATCTATAACCTGAACAACAAGGATGGCACGAATGCTAGGGGTGCTCGTGAACTTAGCGCACACTCCGGTTACCTCTCTTGCTGCAGATTCATCAATGATCGACAAATTGTGACGAGCTCCGGCGACATGACTTGTATGCTTTGGGATATTGAAGCTGGTGTACGAGTAGTTGAATTTAGCGACCATACTGGTGATGTTATGAGGCGCGTTTTCTCTTGTTTCCTAATGATGCAGCTTTGCTAAACCTTATCTGGCCCTAGTTTGTCCCTCGGCCCTAACCAGAACGTCTTTGTATCCGGTGCCTGCGACGCGACAGCCAAGCTCTGGGACATCCGCAGCGGTCGTGCAACGCAGACATTTACTGGACATGAGTCCGACATCAATGCTGTGCAGTAGGTCATGTGATACTGATGTTACCGCCAAGTGTTCACTTTTCCTCAGATTTTTCCCGAACGGTGATGCATTTGCGACCGGCTCAGACGACGCATCCTGCCGTTTGTTCGACATACGTGCGGATCGTGAACTGAACGCCTTCACACACGACAACATTCTTTGTGGTATCACATCCGTTGCATTCTCAATCTCTGGCCGAATTCTCTTCGGTGGTTACGATGACTGGACGTGCAACGTTTGGGATACGCTGAAGGGCGAGCGTGTTGGTGTCCTGACAGGTCACGAAAACAGGGTCAGCTGTCTCGGCGTCAGCACGGACGGAATGGCCCTTTGTACGGGCAGCTGGGATAGCACACTCAGGGTATGTGTCATGTCGTTCGTATTTCACTTTGGAAATTGACCTAGTTTCTCATATCTTAGGTCTGGGCCTAAACTAACGTCGGTTTGCGGAAGTCAGCATCAGTCTGTTCATATACCTTATTCATCACATGCGATGCACCACACCTTACTCCCCATTCTCTGAACGAAAGCTATTCTGCTCGTTCCTGTTCTCAACCCCGCTTGCATCTGCCATCTGTTACTCCATATCACTATTCTATTACTCACCTGCGAACCAACCCAGTCACGATGGATACGGACGCCTCGAGTCATTCTTTACTGTTTTCGTAGCACCCTTAAACTTGTTATCGCAGTCGTGGTTCTCTGCCTGCTGCTACTGCTACTTATATTCCTTCCTCTTCATGTGTTTTTCTTTTTCTCCTGGTCTTCGTATATAGTGGCAATTTTATTCTATTACCTTGGAATTTCGCGGCTCCGGGTTCTTGCTCCAGCGGAACAACCAGCCACGTGGGACAACCCGATCGTAAACTTGCATGGCCAGTGGAACGTGGACTTCGTCCAGCTTTACTTACCATCCTTAGTCTACGTCTGCTGCTTTATTCACAATGTCTGAAGATGACCGCGCTGCAAGGGCAGCCCGAGCTAAAGCTATGGTACATCTCGAGGTTCAATCGATGATATGGGTACTAACATGACATCTACAGTTGAAAAAGCGACAACGGGAAAAGGCTGGAGGCGCGTCCATCGCAACCTCCAGCTCTGGTGTCGCGTCACCAATAAGCCCTTCAAGGACTCTTTCTCCAGCACCCCGCGAACCAGTCGAGGAGGATAAAAGTGACTTGGGTGACGTGTAGGTGCATCCTACCGGACTTTGGGCCGGGAGCAATGAAGCTGACCAGAGCACATAATGTAACCCTTTATCATCTTATAGATTCACCAAAGGCAACTCAGACACGTCCTGGCTTTCGTCTCTACCACGAGCACCTTCTCCCCCTGCTCCTGCTTCGCGTGTTGCATCGCCCGCCGCTGCCACTTCCTCACCACGCTCCCCACTCGCGTCACCACCTGCTTCTGCGCCGGAACCTTTGTTGAATCAGATAAATGTGTTACAGTCCCAAAACACTTCCTTGGCCGATGAGGTCAAGCGGCTGAAAGATTTGGAATCCAGTGCGTCGTGTGCTCTATTATTCACAACCTATTAAGCAGTGTTTGGATAGCGCTGAAACAGGCAGAAACCCACCTCGAGGAGCAACGCGCTCGTGTCCAGGATCTTCAAACTAAGCTTCAGCAGCTGGAAGTTGAAAAAGAGACTGCACTGCGGAACGAGCAACAAACCATATCATTACTCGTGTCGGAAAAGTCGTCCTTAACGACCGAGTTGCAACGGTTGGAAGATGTTGAGTCGAGTGGGTTCATTTCTTCATGTATTACTGTTCTTCACTCTTAGATTTGCTTTTCTAGAGGCCCATACATTGGAGAACCTCCTCGAAAAGGAGCGTCAAAACGTTAAGGCTCTTGATGAACGCGTTCTACAATTGAAGAAAGACCAACAGGAAGCTGCGACGCGTGCCGAGGAATCCATAGCCAAGGAGAAAGAAATAGCTGAACGATATAGAGAAAAGGTTAGTCGCTGTACAAGTATAGTGCCATTGCTTTAGCTGAGTGCATTCCTTAGGAACGAGAACTCCAACTGACAACCTCCGCCTTGAATGATCTCAAACATGAAGCAGAGCAGCACCAGCGGAGAGTTCGAGAGCTGGAGGAGCAAATACAAAGTGACGACCGGGTCGAGAGGTTGGAAAATTCGCTAAAGAATACTCAAGATCGTGCAGATGAACTAGAATTCCAGCTCTCGAAGGTCAAACAAGTGGGTTTCCCAAGTATGACATGATTGCATGGATGATTTATGGCATACCTACAGGCCCATGCGACTCTGAAGGTCGACCGTGACGAAATCGATGCTCAGCGGCGCATCCATGCCAACAACGAATCCGAATTGGAAGCAAAGCACACAGAACTGCAGGGTCTGCATACAGCTGTACTTCAGCAGCTTGCTATTGTGGTGTCTGAGAAGGATACCTTGGGTCAGGAGAAGACCGAAATCCAAGCTCAAGCAGACTCGTTCAAAAAGACACTATCTCAGCTCCAAGAGAAACTCACGCAAGCAGCTGCTGCCATCGAGTCAAGCGCTCGCCAGCTCCAAGCGACGCAGAACGAGCTCAAAGCTGCCAACCGACGCGCAGAGGATGCAGCACAGACTCAGAAGGACCTTCAGGCAGAAGGAACAAACCTTATGCGTTCCTTGGACGAGATGCGGCCCAAGATTATCGAGTTGACGGGAATTAAGTTGGAGTTGACCGAGACCATCAGCTTCCTGCAGCTTGACCTGCGAAATAGCCGGACAACTATTTCCCAACTAGAATCGTCATTGCAGGAAGCGACGGGGGAGAAGGAGAAACATCAGAAGCATTTGCAGGAACTTCTTGCAACGCGTGAGAAGGAACGATCCCTATCCTCCTCCGACTTGTCAGAACTTCAAAGAGCTTACGCTGAGCTCCAAGAGGAGTTGGACGGGGCAAATGCGAGCTTGCATAATCTGGAAGCTGAAAGGTCAAGTCACATTCAGGAAGCCTCCCGTCGATTGAACGAGATTGAACGTGTGACATCGTCGTCCCAAGCACAAGAAGATGAGCTATCCACTTTGCGAAATGAGCTAGAAGTATTACGCAATGCCCAGGTTAGTCCTTGAACGCATCTTCGTGTTCATACTCCTAATAACCATATTCTCCACAGGATGAAGGACAGGACTTCCTCGAAAGTGCTCAGAATGAGATCGAGTCTCTGAGGACAGACTTGAGCGTGCGGGATGAAGAGATCGCACACTTACGTGAAGTTGTTTCCTCTCCTACAAGGACAGACGCACCACAATCACTCGACGACGAGCTCCTCAGCTCTCTCCGCCAACAGCACGCTCTCGATCTCTCCGCTGCCCAGTCGCAGATCCGTGCTCTGGAAAACTCTGTCTACGAAGCTAACGCACGTTCCCACGCACTCCAGAAGCAGGTCAACACGCTAGAAGACCAATTTGCACACTCCCGCTCACGGCCGACGTCTCGTCTAGGACAGAGGTCCTTCTCCCCTATACCTGGTGCACTCCGTGCGTCCAGCCGGACACGCAACAATTCCGACGTCCGTCGGTCATCGTTTGGCTCGCACCGGCCGAGCAACCTTGGTGTCATGCCGCCCCTTGCGCGCTCGATATTCGACCAGAATATGTCTGCGGAGACGCGGCATAAACGGCTCGTCAGTCTGAGTATGCTCAAGGCACGTATCGACAGTGAGGTGGAGGTGACGATATCTCGGCCTTCTTCTCGTGCGTCGTCGGTAAGAGCGCTATCACCAGTGCAGTCGGCCTCTGCTTCTCGGCCAGGTTCTCCTCATTCACATTCACATTCGCGGGCAGGGCATATACCACACCGACCGCAGTTCCTTGATGATTCTCACGTATTTTGGTGTCACTCGTGTATGGGGGATCTGGTTATCCTTTGAGCATAGATGACCTAGGTGTATGATAGTAGTACATGCCAGCCAATGTTTACAGATGTGGGAGAGATGTCGTTGTGGATCGTTAGTGAGATGTGATGAAACTGAGAGGGAAATAGAGCAAAGAATGAAGAAAAGGAAAGGAATCCATGAACCAGTATGGCAAGAAACAAAATAATGAGAGATCTAGAAAACACCCTCACGCTTCGTTCGCAAATTCCTAAGACGCGCCAACAGATCCTTTGAAAATAGATTAAGAAAAGTGAGCGTACGTCATCGCCAACACTGTGGGATATACGTACTTCAACTTCATCAGGATTCAATGTTCCGCGCTTCCGCTCATGCTCCAAACCATGCTCAATACTCTCTAGCACATCAGTGATCAGCTCCCGATAATCAACACCGAAGAACTGCGTCAGCTTGGCGGCTCTCCGGCGGCGCGCTTGGAAGTCCGTCACGTCAGGCCGCGGGGTCGATACGCTGTACTCGGACGAGATGGACATAATAGAGGTGCGGGCAGGGAGGGACCGCCGCCGCTCGGATTTGGTGGCGGAGGCTGTGGACAGACGGCGGTCGCCCGTAGGGGATTTGGTGAAGCTTTGGAGCGGGGGAGGGATGGTCATATCGCCATGGTGTAGGTACTCGTGCAACTCCGCCAGGGACGCTCGGTCGTCCTATTAATGTAGAAATAGTGTGAGGCGAGGCAAGACAAAGAAGGGAACAAATTCCTTACCCGATCGATTATATCATTGAGAGAGTTCAGAGACTCTTGATAGTGGGAATAAATAATGGATGTCCTCTTCCTCACGGCCGAATCCACATCGACAGACTCACTGCGCCCTTTGGGCAATAGTTGCTGACCTGACTCCGATGTCCCAGGCCTATGATCTTTCTTGGATTTCGGCTTCGTATATGATGAACGATTGGGATTGCGCTGGCCAGTCACAGGCATGAATGCTTCGCCAGGAGACATCCAACCAGAAACCATCTTATGGCTTGTGACTGGTACAGCGTTGCCTACTGACGGCGAAGGCGAACGACGAGTGTGGTACAAAGTTTGGGGTGGTGCAACTCCGAAAACCTTGGAAGGTGAAACGTTAGACGTAAGTCACTATGTGTTCACCGTTAACGCACCTTCTCCATCTTGTGCGCCCTTCTGACATTGATCGCCTTCTCCCTCTCGTTGAGATCCTCTTTCAGTCTGTCGACCTCATCAGACCACGACGATGAATACGCAATCACCGAACTGCTGCGCCTCCGCCTCAGCCAAGCCTTCTTGTTCCCTTCTTCGTTCTCAGTTGACGCCGGCATGGTGTTGTCAGGTGGAGGCAGCGAAGCTTCGACGTCCTCAAGACCAAGCACAAGTCCAGCAGGAACACGTGAGCCAAGGAAACGATGGAGTTTGGCTAGCTTTTCACGTTTGCGCCGACGTACCTCCTCAGCCTGCTCCTCAGGTGACATGCTCTCAAAGATAGACTGCGAGGAGGGTGATGGGGGCCGGCCAACCTTCTTCTTCGGCGTCGCCGAACCGGGATCGTCTGATAGATCGATGAACGACGTCGGGGAAGACGGTCTAATTCCGTCTGTTGCCTGCTTGTCGGCCTCGGACGACGATTCGCCTTTGCCTGTGTTCAGGAACGAAAAGTCATCGGGACTTAGGGGCGCGGAATGACGTCGACCGCTGGGGCCTGCAGGCGGCCATACAGACTGGGGGCTTGGAAGTGTTACTGCTGCAATGTCAAGATTGTTTGACATTGACATAGCTCCACGCTGATGGCGACTGACGGATAGACCAGGCAAGACAGGGGGTTTGTTGGATCGTGCTGCTTCTTGTTGAGAGAACGCGTCGGGGCCAGGGAGCTGGCCGAAAACACGGGCGAGCTTGCGGTTTTTCCTGATAAGATCGGAACGCTCGTCCAGGTCGAGAAAATTGGTGGTAGGGGGTAGGCTGTCAGCGAAGGATTGCTTCGGCTCTTTATGACGTTGCAACGGTGAAGTCTTGGACGATGGCCTATTGAAAATCGGTTTCGGAACTGTTGGAATAGGCGGTTTCGGCGACGAAGTTCGTGACGGAGGCTGCGACGATGTCAGCCGGTAATCGTGGAGGTTTGGCAGGTCAAATTCGGCGACTGCGGGTGACACGATGTCGATAAACGACTGGCGGTCGGTGTTCTTGCTGCTCGACATTTCTATGGGTGATGGCTGGTGCAGACTGGAGGTGCGGTGTGGTGGTATGATAGGAACTGGGTCGACAGTCTGGTACATATCGTGCGGGTGGGAGTGGGCCGACGAAGCAGGATAAATTGTGCTGGATACACTTATACGATGGTCAAGCGTCGAAGCCGGACCCTGAGTCGTGGCAGAGCTGGAGGAAGAGACGGAAGACGATCGCGACGACGACGGTAGCCAGGGATCGTGGGAAAGTAAGGGCCGTCGAGGAAATGCGATGTCAGGCTCCCTCTCATCGTCCGAGTCTGGTGGCGTCCAGGCCCCATCCATGCTTTGGCGTCGCCGGATGTCCAGCACAGTCTGGTCATCCAGTTGGAGCATTTCCGGAGGATGATTGCTGTCAGAGAGGTTATCTGCTTACCCCTGCTTCAGTCATCCGATGGAATCTATTTGAAACATGAAACGACGCACTGTTGAGCTTCAGAAGCTTGCCCTTGGCACGGGCCCGTTCGCGGAGGTTCAATGCAGGCTGCAATCTGCTGGCCACCCTGACAGGACTGTTAGAGACGTCGTTCAGCTCTGGTTTCTCTGTCTTAGGTGAGCTGGCATCCAAGAAGAGGCCGAACGGGATTTTGCTGATGCTCAGCAACTTGTCAACGCGGTTTTTTGTTGGAAGGCTTGTGGCTGATGGCCAAGCGGCGTTGGACGGTTGCATTGTCAGATCGACGCTGCTTCGACTGCTGCTTCGAATGTGTGGGCTGCTGCCGCCATCAGCCGTTTCCGGGGAAATCTCATCACGAGGCATGTGCTCCAATCCTCCCATCGACTGTACAACTTCCAGTGAAGGTGCTGGATTGATATATGGGTTCGATGACATTGCTTCAACACTTATTGGCGAACCAGCCTCCCGGGCCAGCGGGCTGCCTACTTTGGGCGACGTCGGCGATCGTGGTTTCGCGTTATTCCTGTTTCTTCGCGGTGGTGGGGGAAGACCCACAGGAAATGTGGCAACAAGTGGTGCTGACTGTGGCAAGTCTCGCGTCGGCGATCCTGGCCCCAATGCACCCCGTACCTTCTCGTCGAATTCCAGGAGCGCGTCGAGGTTGGGCGAAATGATCAATGAATGTGGTGGGCTCCTGCTTGAGCTCTTCTCCTGTCGTGTCGTGTCGTTATCGTTCCGAATCACGTCCTGTCCGCCTGTCCCGAAATCCACACTCGAGCTCGTCGTCGTCATCCAGAAGCGTGATCGTGAACTGTCGAGTGCTGTCTAACGAAGGAATCACGAACCAAAAATCAGGCGTCGAAGTCCAAGGACCACCACGGTCAGGTAATATGTCAGTTGTCGCGGCGTCGGCCCGAGTTGGACATGTACAGTAACAGAGAAGAGGAGGGGAGCAAAAAAAAAAAGAAAAGTTTTAGGTTGGCGTGTCGCCTGTCGTCTCCTCGTGCCCTGTGTGGGATTGATGTCCAAGTTGTTGGAATGTAGGCGTATGGGATTTCAACGCATGTATCAAGAGACCATCCCCACAGTCTCACATCAATGTCCTCGCACAGCAATAGTCCATCCAGGGAATCTCCCAAAAATCCGCCGCCGATCAGGCTGTAATGCCATCCGTGCCGATGACCAGCACAGACCAATAGGAATGCGCAGAATCGTCTCGACCGCCGTGCCATTATCCCTTTCCAGCCATCTCGGACGCACAGCTTCCCCGCCTGGTCATCATCTTCATGGCAACCACCGTCGAACCACCACAATCAGATATCGCCCGAGATGAGATGTTTGAGACATGGATCAATCTTTCAATTGACAAGTGGCCTCGAGGTGATTTGGGGAACTCGCCATGTCTCCATATGTAAGTAGGAATGAAGCGCATCAAGAACAGATGCCTATTATGTGGCCTGGCTCGCCGTCATAAATATACCAAAATTGAATAATATGAAGGCGGTCTTCCGTCAAGATGTATTTTGACGAGATATGATACAGAGAGTTGTGCTGGGTAGGAACCGATGCAAATGAATGTGGCTGTACAGACTATGCGTGATGCTAATAAGATAATGTCGAGGGTGGGGTGGGAGACTAGGCTGGTGTTTGTATGCGACGGGGCGGTAACGGAGGTCCCGGATTAGTGACTGTATGGGAAGGTATGGCTTTCGAGGAAGAAATCTCTGCCGACTGTGAATGATCCAAATCTGACACTCCAGCAGATTCATTCTCAACAGCCACACGGGTGGCAGGTGGTGGCGTGCTGCTAACGCCGTTCTCAAGCGACGCAGCTCGCGTACGCTCGTCCTTAGTCGCGATAGACTTGAGCGTCTCCGACGCGGACGGCGGGCTTGATTGGACCATGGTGTCGATCGCAGGTCGAGAGATAGCGGGGACAGGTGTAGACCTTGGTGGGAGCGGTGGCGGGACGGGGCGGGGCGGTAGTGGCGGTGACGATGATAGGTGGGCATTGGGCGGAACAGTCAGGGACGGCGCGTCCCTGTCCTCCCTCTCACTGCTCGCTGATTCTCCACTCTGAGACGAATGTTGAGATGC
Organism: Hypsizygus marmoreus; assembly: GCA_013433165.1. Taxonomy (NCBI): domain Eukaryota; kingdom Fungi; phylum Basidiomycota; class Agaricomycetes; order Agaricales; family Lyophyllaceae; genus Hypsizygus; species Hypsizygus marmoreus. The sequence continues at coordinate 3,564,105 of CM024086.1, forward strand.
TTGTGATGCCAACAGTGGTTGCTCCAGGTGCTGATGCTCCCCCGAGGATGTCGGATTCTTCCACAAACGGTAGACGCTCTGAATGGAGGACTTGCCCTCTGATGGAACCATCGATGGTGGCTGAGGAGGCGCGTTATATCCCATCGACATAATCTCTCCACGGTGGCTTGCATGAATACCGGGGATCGTCATCGTTTTGGCCTTTGGCTGGACAAGTACGACTGGGGCTGCCGCCTCAAGATCCAAGGCGTCTTGCCCTTCCGCCTCGGTGTTCGTACGCGATATCGATGGAGCGGGTTTTTTCTTGGAGATGACGCCGGCTGTCTCGCCTGTAGACAGGCGCCTTGATGAAGATGTCGATGAGGACGATAACGCAAGGCTATCCGGGGACGATGATGGGCCAGAGGTTCCCTGTGGTGGTGCCAGTTCCGACCATGGGTTGCTTGGTGTTCTTGCTTTGCCTTTTGACCCATCCGGGATCGGAATAGCGACGGGAGAGGAGGATCTGCTCAGATCTATCACCTCGTCGCTGACTTGGGAGTTCCTGTCCCTGCCTTTCCTCTCTGCAACGGCCGCCCTCACTTCAGCATAACTCGCCCTTGCCTTGCCCGGTACATTGAAGTTGCTGTCGGGCCGCAGTCTGGACCCAATTGTTGACCCAATGGACCCATGGTCAGAAACGTCATCGTTGCTGCTGCCACTAGTATCCTTCCGCAGACCGCCCCAATTGACGCCCCATTTCCGCATTGCTTCCTTCGCCGTATTACTAAGTGCCTGTTTGTCTCCTGCGCGAGACTTCAAGGTTGACAGGAAGGAATTTGGGCTGGAGGGAGTACTAACGGCTGTGCTTTTCTTTGACGAAGTAGATGCAGTGGAATCGGGTGCGCTGGAAGACGAGTCGATGGACGTCGACTTTGTGTGGCTGGAATGCTGAGAGGAAGATCTCCGGGCCGAATGAGGCGACAGATGCGTGTTTAAATGAGAGTTGTCGCTGCCATGATCCTGATCAGAGGTGTCTGAATGAATGCTCTCCGGTTTGTTCGGGGTCGATTGTGATCTAGGGGACGTTGCGACGCCCTTGTCAACCTCAGTGGATCTCCCTCGTTGGGCGTCTTCGTCATTTTGTCCACTAGCATAGGACTCTCTCCTCGACAAAGAGTTGAGGTCCTCGCTCCGGACACTGGAGAACCACGAGCGAGGTCGAGTTCGAGCGGGTTCTGCTACGTCTTCGTTCACCAGCTCAGCAAGTGGCAGATTGATTGGAATGGGTGGTGGTGACGAAGATGTCAGCGCGGTCACTAGGAGCTCTTCAGCAGACTGTGATATCGGTGGAGCGGCAGGTTTGTCAATTGAGGGAGGTATGACATCAGGAAGCGGTGTAGATGCATTGGACCGCGCTTCGTCAGGGGTCGGCTCGGCTAAGGGCGTAGCTTGCCTCTCGCGGCGGCAAGCATCTTGCCAGATTCCACCACGATGTTCGTGTGGCGCACTGTCAAAGAAGGCAATATCATCCATGTTGGGCATCACCACGGATTCCTGCACCTGTTATTAGAGTATAATTAGTTTCATCCGCATATCATTCAAAATTCACTTACAATCTCTTTCAACCGTGATTCAATCGTACTTAGAATCATGCTCCATGTGATCTGTCGGTCGCTGACAATAGGCTCCACATCGAGGACCATTCTCGGTGTTTGCGTAAAAGCATACCATATGCGATTACTTGGAGGCCGTTTGACTTTGATCAACAAGTTACCCTCGAGCTCCTTCAATACAGCAGCTAGAACCAACTTAACAGTGTACGACTTGAAAGTGCCGAGATTTATGGTCGCCGTAGCCTCGATAGTAATCCGGAATTCGCCTTTATAGTGGAAATGAACCTCCATTGCCGCATCTCCCTCCCTCGTGAGTTCCTTGAGCATGGGCTTGCTCAGAGTCGGCGCCTTGTTTCCAACGGAGACTTCTGTAACCACGATATCTGTCAAGAACGTTGGACGTTTGACCTTGGAAAGTTTCTTCATCAATCTGCCGATGATGTACGCTTCTAGTGTATGAGTGCGATAATAACTGAAAAACATGCGCCCCATTAAGGCGTTAAGCCAGCGAGTGGGGATAACATCCGGGAGTTCGTCCAAGGTCGATACAAGATGGTTCATGTCGGCGGGCTGGAAAATAGGATGGAGTGGTGCCAACGAAGGTGTATTGCTGGGATGGTCGGATGCGTGTATCAGGGCAAAATACCAGTCCTCCATTTCTATGTTTGACCGAACGAATATGAACCACGGAGTCGAAGGATTTAGAGCCTCCTCCCTGACGGCGTCCATTTTCTTCTCGGCCTCCTGCAACTTCTCCCGTTCCTTTTCCTGACGTTTCGGACTTGAGCCACTCGCATCCACCTTCTCATCTATATCCTCCTTCCCAAGTTTCATGTCCTTCGTCACGCTCGGCATAAATTTGTCGTCCTCCCGCACCTTGGGCTTGAGGCATATTGCATTCCGCTTGGCGAAAAGCTCGCCGTCCAAGAGACCCTCCGGGAAAATGACCACGTCATGGCCGCCTAGCTCCACCACGGCCTCGCACTCCGTCATCTCTTCGTCCTCGTACAAGTAGAGCACCTTCCCCTTCAACACCACATACCACGTATCCTTCGGTCGTGACCTCTTTGGGTCCTTCGATCTCGAGTCCAGAAATGAGCGCATATACGTCACGTACCCACCATCCACAGCAGACTCCTCAAAAGTCCTGCGCATGATGAGCCAGCCCTTCCGAGTACGTGGCAGGTCATTTAACTCGACTGTCGGAACCAGTGGGTCTTCTCCGTCCGACGTGGACTCTACCACAGCTGTACCCTCCGCCTGAAGTTTCGCCTTGGCCCACTTGGACGGATCGGCATCCCCGACTGGGACAGATGTGTAGATGGCGAAAAATACAAGACCAGCGATTACAAGAGGGATGAATGTGATCCCTCCCAAAATATAGGCATAGAATAGCGCCTTGAGAGTCATGAATGGACCGACAACGCTGAATGAGACCTCTCGAACGGACACCCTGGGTCTATTGGAGGTAACGCGAGCTGAGCAAGACCGTATAGACGGTGAAAGACTGCTAGAAGTGGCAGAAACGGTGCAAGTGTATCCTTGGGTGGCCTTATTTAGAGTGACCACGTTACAACGTCACAAACATTGGCTGACGAAGCACGTTTGACATAAGGCACAGTGGAACCCAGCTGTGGAATCTCAGGGAACCAAATCGCTTTCGGCGTTGTGGCTTAAATAAATGCAACGGAAGTCGTATTCAATCTACATACAGTAGGCATATGGTACAAGGCTACAGTACATGCAAACGCATTATGCAAGTGGCCAAATGAAGAGCTCCCAACATAGATTCCGCAACCTCGTGGCGGCCGCGCCGCAGCGGAGATGATGTCAGTCAGAGTGATGATACAGTAGATTATGGCTAGGAGGGTGAGCGACCGTCAGCGACGACATGCAAAAGCTGTGTTTCCCGATATTGAACACAACTCATGACCGTTGGCGGGGGCGTCGCGACCTTTTACGTGTCGCTAAGGCCTTTGAGAACAAGCCGTATGTATCTTGTTCGTTGAGGGAAGGTAATGTCGCCTGCCAATGTCCATCTCGCCAAATCCAATTGTGAAGTGAAGGAAGTGTGTAGGGTGCAGGAGCCAAAGGAGGGAATGCATAATTGAAAGCCGGATGTCTTGGAACAGTGAGTTGATTCCCAAACGCACTGTTTTGGAATGGAACGCGACAAGGCACGTTGTGCTCATGAGAGTCACAGGGCGGTGTCACTATAATTTTGGGGATAGAGAAATGAGAGGAAAGCGTGTTATGCAGAGGGTCATCCTGCTTGTTGAGTGATAAGTCTTGTACCAAACAGCTTCCAAGCCAAAGGCTTACGGAAGTGACTGATCGCCGCCGTTTATGGCGAGGGTGGACGTCGGGGCCGACGCTCCTTGCATCCTCCCCGAGATTCATAGGACATACAGAGTCCTCAAATTGACCCTATATCACAAGCCAAATGAGCCATCACAGGTGTGCTCGACAGAAATATGACTCACTGGATCCTCTTCCCACACCTCGTCCGACGAGCACTCCAATTCATACAACACCTGAGCTACATGTTCGAAATCATGTTTAATTATGCTCTGGAGGGTGTGATACATCGGAATGATGTTCCTCCCGCATTCGCCCACCACTCGTTGCAACGCATGATCAGGGAGTGGTAAAAGGCTGCGCAACACATCTAGATCAACGACCTACAAGTTTCCATCAACATTGGTCAATTAGAATAAGACTTCAAAACGCACGAGAGTATTTTTGTCATTGGGTATTGAGAGCGCGCGATTGGAGGTCTCGAAGTGTACGTCCCACCCCCGCAAAGCGGTTGTACTCATATTGGACAACCGCGCAAGCATCGTCAGCTCGCCAGGGCCTATGGTCACCAGGCAAGACTTAGCTCAAGGAAGAATAGAGCAGTATGAGATGGAGGTTGGGATGGGCGAAGAGCAGTGGCAGCATAGAAACCCCGCATGAAATTGCAGATTGCACAGGGGTCCGGCAAGAAAGAGAACCCGGGTATGTGCTTTCGGCTATTTGGCTCTGTTGCCTAAGGGCATCTACCCCGTACAATCTCCCCGGCTCTCCGATCATCCGGTTTTATCCCTCCAGAGTCCACCTACAAGCTTCTTTTCTCAACTCTCCTGGCGAAAGAGTTTTGACTGTTGCCGAAGTAACACTGCCCCTCTTGGAGATGGGTGTCATCGTATTTGTCCCAATCACTACATGCCCAGAGGACATTCTACCCAAGAGTCACGACAATCATCTACCCCACAGGTCCGAGCCAACCCCAAGTCAACCCCAAGCATCATGGCGTGCGGGGTAACGGATGACCTTGGAGGATCAACGGATCCGTAAGTCTGTATCGATCAAGGCTAGGACGTGATCTTCTGTCATGGTCTTCGACGGGTCAACCTTTAGCTGCTCGTGCTTGAACGTCCTCTTCCTAGTTCTGCCCGTGACCTACCCCGTCAAAATCGCATAGTCAAGACATCTTCGGCTTTTCCTTGTCACAGCTTTGCTTGGATATATTTACTGGAATGACACGTTTCCCCAAGTAGCTGTGGTCTTCTTCGCGAACTTATCGCACGGATCGCATGCAGACCATGTTTTAAGCCATAGTAGCCTTCATATGACCAGGTGGCTTGTCACGAATACACACCCAGATGGTGTCCATTCTTTTCCTCTACCAATCAGACGTCGCAGAAATACTCGAGCCCTTGATTAAAGCATTGAGGGTTCAATGGAATCGTCAGCTTCGTTGCAACCCTTGATCACATATCGCTGTTTTCCATCCATGCCACTGAATGGGAGTCCATGTCACTAAATGCGAATACTTTGAACCTGAGGTGCGTCTTACCGCGGCCCTGCCTCTCAGTCTACTCAAACACGTACCCTATCTCTGGTCAGTGTTGTCCATGCGAAGAATCACCTGCTGAGATCATAAGAACTTCATCACAAAGAAGGAAACAACATGTGTGACAGTCCTCTTGACAATTGACGTGGGGAATGTCTGGAAGAATCAGCTGGCATTGGATGGATGTCTGTGACTGGGAAAACAGTGGGAAGACCTCACTATTACCGTCGTTTCGGCCCATGGCCTCGTCAACCGCTTAACCAAGAGTTCGTCGCATATGGACATCCCTGCTCGCCCAGGCTTCAAAAACAGCAGGTCTTGGGGAGCCTTCTAAAATTGCTCCCATCACCTGTAACGCTCGATGTCTAACCATTCTTTCTTATCGCTGCTCAGTGTCTTCATTTTGGCTGTCGTCGGAGGAAGCCTATTCAAAAGAGGGCGATTGCGTTCAAGACGCCTCCCATACCCCCCTGGCCCAAAGGGCAAATTATTCGTCGGGAATTTATACGATATGCCAGTCAAGAAACCGTGGATAACTTATACTCGTTGGGCGAAGCAATACGGTATGTCAGCATGTACCCTCCTGTAGTCCATGATTATACTCTAATATGAATTAGGTGGTATTGTGCATCTAAGGGACTATTCGCAACACGTCGTCCTGGTTAATACGCGGGAAGACGCGATCGCCCTCTTCGAGAAGCGATCGCACGTCTATTCTGATCGACCATCTCTCCCTATGCTTGAATTGTATGGGGCCTTCATTAATAGTCAAATCGTGTGGCGGATAACTCATTAACTTTTTCTTAGGATGGGTTGGGACTTCAACACTGGACTCATGCCTTATGGCGATAGATGGCGTCGTCACCGTAGATTATTCCACCAAAACTTCAGAAAGGATGCCGCTCTAGCTTTTCAACCAACGCAGACCCAGAAGACACATGAATTCCTCGTAAATCTGTTATCATCGCCAGACAATTTCGCGATGCATACTCGGACGCAAGTCTTACCCGTATTTTTGATATCGAATACAATCTAACTTCAGACATTCAGTATTGCTGCTGCTATTGTCATGTCGACCATATATGACCACGAAATTGCCCCTACGAATGACCGTTTCGTTACGGCTGCCGAGCAGGCTGTGACAAAGTTGTCTGAAGCTTTTTTCCCCGGTGCTGCAGCCGTGAACGCGCTGCCTATTCTTCGACATCTCCCTGCGTGGTTCCCGGGAGCTGGATTCCAGCGGTTCGCCAAAGGATGTAAAGTATATACCAATGAGATGCGAGAGGTGCCTTTCAATTTTGTCAAGGAAAACATGGTGATGTGTTTTCCCCCCTGGTCCAACTTCCTGACTGCTGATATAATTCGACGTTGAAGGCTTTGGGTGTACCTACGCAAGCCCTTGCAGCAAAGCTCCTTGCGCGAAACGATGCTCTCGGTGGCTCTGCTGTTGGGGAGGACGATGTAAAGGGCGTTGCAGCCACCGCCTTCGCAGGTCGGTTCTCAATCTTCCTTGCTTAAATTCATTGTGTATTTAGTTGAATTTTGATAAATAGCCGGCGCAGACACTGTAAGTTCTTTGTTGGCGGGTTCCGTTTCTCGCTAACTCATTGAGATAGACTGTTTCCGCTTTGGGAAGTTTTTTCTACGCTATGCTATGCAATCCAGGTGCACAGAAAAGGGGGCAGGAAGAGATTGATGCTGTGATTGGCAAGCACCGCCTGCCCCAATATGGGGATCGATCGTCGCTTCCGTATGTTGAAGCTATTTATCGAGAGATCATGAGATGGAGGCCCGTCACGCCATTGGGTGTTGCGCATTCTACAAGCGAAGATGACATCTACAATGGGTACTTCATTCCAAAAGGTACGCCTAGAGAACACTCTGAAGCCTGCCGTGGCTCATTGGATTTAGGGACCGTCGTCCTGGCTAACATATGGTGCGGCGCTTGACTTGAACTTAGAATGCCCATGCCTTAAACTCAACAAACTGTGCCGCATAGGGCCATGACACGCGACGAAGCAAGATATCCACAGCCAGATCTGTTCCTCCCAGAGCGATTCCTAGATGCAGACGGAAATCTGAATGACGATTCCACTGTTCTTACTTTCGGATTTGGTCGACGGTATGTTTGTTTCATTGAAAGCGCTCGCGATGAACAATAAGCCTTTCTTTATCCAGAATATGCGTTGGACGCCATATGGCGAGTGCGACCGTAAGGATTTTAATTCTGAAAAATGCTCTTAAACGAAAGCTAATCTCTGCACGCAGGTTTGGCTCATGATCGCAAATGTCCTGGCAACTTTCGACATCGCGAAAGCCAAAGATGAGGATGGAGTTGAGATTCCCGTCAACGATGACTATTCGGACGGTCTGATCTGGTGTGTGGACTTGCCAAAAACTTCTAGAAGCGATCGTTTGACGAAGAAAGATCCAGCCACAAACTTCCTTACCGCTGCTCCATTACTGTCCGCTCCGAGGAAGCTCAAAGGCTCATCAATCTTCATGCTGCAGGGAACGACATGACTTGCTAGCCCAGCTACTGCTACTATAGTGTCTTCAGAAATATGTTTGTGTTCGAATTCCAAACGGCAGTGTCACCCATGTCACCTAGTTATCCGGAGAATTTGAGCAAGTATGGTAGGATTTTCGCGGTTTTCTGTTTGTGCAAAGTTCACGAGCAGTACGACTCCACATATCACAACAAGCCGATGGGATAGTCCCAGATGTGTTTAGTGTGGCAACAATGCATGGACGTGTTACTGAAACTCTTAAACAGGCACAGTCACAGTGAAGGTCTTTACCTCCCGTCTCCAAGTCCAAGAGTTCTCATGTGTTCATATCTCGCGGCGGCTGGTGCGGCGATGTGATATCACCCAATCATCTCAACCATTGGCACCGTGGCTCGCTCCTCGCTTTTCCGGGCTTGCATCATCTCCACCAATCGAATGTTGCCGAAATGCAACCTCTTTTCCACGCATGACTGATGATACCCCGTTGACTAGGAATGTACTACCCAGTCACAAACTCCCTTACCACTGCTCCATCAGCATCCGCTCCGAGGAAGCTCGAAAGCTGATCTTGGGAGTTCGAAGTCACGGTGGATTGACGGCCTGTTTGTTGCTGAGGGTATGGTCTACGGAGGTCAGTGTATTTGGTTTTTAGTTTCGTTACAACGAACAGCTGAAAACAATTTGCCACTATCACTACCATTTTACCATGTATTAGAGCCTGAAAGCATTTCACTGCCATTTCCGTTCATTGCCTTTCGAGGAAGAGTTTTGAAACCTATGCAGCACATTTAACACGGGAAGGATCGTTGAAATTTGAGGTCTAGAGACTGGACAGATGGTTGGAATATGACGTAAAAATGGTGCGTCGATGCATGGAAGAGTCGGAAGTTGTGCTATGAGTGGACTGTCCAAGCTGGAGTCTTTGATGCAGTACTTGTCCTAAGTGAAGAGATATGCTAAAGTCAAGTTGAGGAAACTCCGAAGCAAAGGCGGTGGGGAAGATGCTACATGATTCTCAGAGGCTGCGGATGGATATAAGAACAAAGAACTGTAAGAACCAGAGTCGTGATCGTCAGGGGAAGGGTTATGCAGGCCCCGAGGAAAAGAGCGAAGGCTTTGACCATGCGTGTGCAATGAGCTTGGAGGGATGATGCAGTGCCCGTGACCGAAGGTTTCGGTGAGGTTAAGCGTGGACGGGTGTGGGTGCCTGCTCTCCATATTTCCAACCCGTTCTCGTACTCAAAGCAAAGACCGAGGTCACGTTGGGCACGATGTAGGACTATCGGCTCCGAGTGGAAGTCGTGATAACTTCCGTCCGCGACGGGCGTGGACGTTGTGCTGATAACGATAGGATTGCGTGCGTTGACTGTGACTTTCGTCCATGCGGCGAAGTGAGATGGGATATGACTGATGGGGGGTGCTAAGTCGTCGACAATTTGACAACCGTGGTCGCGCAATACCATGCGCACAACTTCCCAGATAGCCTGCAACGAATTCCCGCACCTTGTGAGATGGGATGATTGAAAGGAAAGGTAGAACTCGAGCCAAGTTGCACAATCAGCGAAGTGCTGCTTGGGTTCCAAGTGGTCCCAGCATTCGGAGGACTCGGAGTTTGTACCTCGGGGTCGGTCTATCACGCCTGCACACCCACATGGCCCCGAGAACTGCTGCCATTCCCACAGGTCCGGACCGTAGACCTCATGATTGTACGCCAGGCAATCCTCACATAAAAGATTGCGAAGTGATGTTTCGTAGCGTGCCAAAGCTTTCGTGGAACGTTGGTAAAGGTGAATGATGATGGTTGGTACCAGTTGCTCCCGGATGAGGAGTAGGAGTTCTATGGGGAGTCGTGATGGAGTCGGCGGGATGGTGAGCCCCACACAGGAATCACGGAGGACGGCATCGAAAGTCTGAAGTTCAGGTGAAAGATAGGCAAGGCATGCATGCATAAGGATCGACCGCGAGCTGGTGATGGTTGTGCGGGCCATATTGGAGTCGTCGAACCCTGTAACACCAGCGGGATGAGTATGGCTCCTGCAGGATGAAACGAGAATAAATAGTTACGGAGACTGAGAGGGGTTGTCGGGATTGACGTGACGTGAAACTGTAGCGGGTCAGGCTTAGGGATATAAGTGAATCATCGTCGCAAAAGAATCGATGATTTGGCACGTCGTGGCATGGAAAAATGGAGCTTTTGTTTCGAAGAGCCGGGGAGACGTTACATTCGAAAAGGAAGGACGGCCGGATTTGGATGCCTGTAAGAAGATTGCAAGGACAGCTTCACACGTCAGCACCCATAACGCCATGGTCGAGTATGTAAACCCGAAACACTCCACCAGCACCATTCAAGGGAAGAAACCCCGTTTACATATAATCACACCCGGTAATTGAAGGCACGAGGAGGGCACGACTTGCCTCTGGTCTTCGAGAAACGAGAAAAAGCTCAGTGTGCTCTTCATCGAAGAGAATGATATGGAAGGAGGAAACTTGGTGTCTCGAGGAAGACGAAGCACAACCTGCATCTTCTTGGAAGGCAAACGAGCAGTTAGATTCAAAGAGACTTTTGAGGAATCTTTAACGAATCGAAGAAACGAATATTGTCGTCCTTCGCATTTAGTGACCTGTTTGCAGGAAATCACAACGAATCTAGGCCGCCACTGCCATATTTCGCTGATCCGCCGTATTTCAAAGTCAGCGACCTCTAGCACTTTGGTCCCCAATCTGGCCCCGGTCTTCGTTCATCTTCACAATTCTAACTTTTCAATCCTGCCAGAGATCGTGACGAATTTTTAGCTTTAACTTACATCTCGGATACAGAAAATGACTCTATCCGCCGGGAATTCGAATGAACTGAACTTGTCCCGGACCTGGCCGTCCGACAGAATCTCCTTTTAAGCTCGTAATCGCAGCCAAGTCGGAGTTAGTTCTCATACACCCATTGTCGTGCTTGACCAGACTTCGACTGTTCTTTTCGCTACAGCAATAGGTTTATTGTCCCTATTCGCCTCTAATCTAGTGATCCGTTCTCCATCCTGTACTATGTATTTTCTGCTACAGTCCTCCCTACGAGTCAAGACGCGTCATGCGTAAATCATATTCTTTAATCAAGTCACCCTTAGAGCTGTTGACGTGTGCCCCTCCGATTGTGCTCCCAGCCATGTGGTATTGATTATGTCCTGAACTCGCGGAAGAATATGCCTGCATCCTGAAATCGACCGCAGCCCATTCAAGAATCCTGCGTTGCAAGATAAGACATGCGCAGATAAAGACAAAGCAACGACCTACTTGTTACGAATGTAGGCTTTCTTAATTACGAAATGAGATCGAATGACCTCCTATCTCTTACTTCAGGAGAGAATCTGAGGGATGGATGGAAGGACATACCCCCCAGATGCCATTCAAGTGCTCATCCTGCAACCATTCCACAATGGCCCACCTGACTGTGTTCAAAGACACGTCACGGTTGTAGGCGATACTCGCCGGAGCCTTCAGATTAGCTTTCCCGTACCCGGGTCTAAAAGTAATAATGAGCGAAAGATCAAAATAATCCACGAAAAGTCGGATCAGGCTAGAACTAACTCGTTAAAATATGGAGCATCTACAAGGATCATGCTTTGTATGCTTATAATGACTTGAAGAAGTGTAGATTTCGTGGACCATTGTTCCTCGGGTCTGGTGAATCAGGTAAACGCGCACGCGCCGCTGTGTAATGGGGTTACTCACCTCCCAGCCCACGTCCCAAGGAGAGATAAACAAACTTTACCACAATTATAAAGATTCGGATTAAATCGCACGGTGCCTCCTCCAGTTGTTCTAAGGTTAACGAGTGGCGGCGTATTGGGATATTCAAGAGGCATGAAACAATCAAATTCGAACAATCCTCCTGCGTACGGTGTTCCTTCGGGACCTGCGATCATGATTTTGCTGGACAGAGTGAAAACATGGGTATGATGTAATATAGCATAAACGTACTTACATTGCATCGTTTCGTACCTCGTCAACACGCACCCATACACCAGGAGGAAGGCTCGTGGCCATCACGGCCAATTCAGACGCGAGGCGGAAATGGCTCTTGGGATTCCGGGTGGACGATTGTGTCTGCGTTAGATTTTGGGAATAGGTAAAATTCGCATAGACTAGGCCAGTCCCTTTGCCCTTCTGATCCTCAGGTTGCGCAAGGGAAATATGCTTGAAAGCCAATCGCTCACAAGCCTCTGCATAAATCCTATCCAAAGACCGGAGCGGGTCCTCCCGAGCCTTGCCCTTGCCGTTATCAGAACCGTCTTGCTCGCCCGGTGAAGGTGCAATCCCCAGGACAGAAACAACCCGCTCGATATCGCCTCCAGCGGCAATAACATCTCCGCAAAGGGATACGGCTTGCGCGGTCGTTTCTTGTGAATCTGCATCCCCCCCATTGGCTTCGGTATCCATCATGTGCGAAGCAGTTGCCATGAACGTCTCGCTTTGCTTTATCAACTTTTTAAAGTAGTCGTAGAGAGGAGGTTGATTCGGCGAGTCCTGCTCTTTCTGAAATTCAATCTCGCCTTCATTCCACATCCAGATCTGCAGTCCCGGAGTCTTCGTCATTTCCCACCGGCGTTCGAGAAGAACCTTTACCGTAAGCTCGCAGTCTGCCATTCGTCGCAGCAAAGTTAACATTGCGTGATAGGTTTTGCTCCGTGCAATCCAGTCCATCACGGAATCATTCCTAAGCAAGCTAGCAAGGAGGTCCGGTAACTTTGAAAGAGAAATGAGCAGTCCTATGCATGAGTGTGGAACGAGATCGTATTCTTGGACGTCATCAGAATATGGCGAAGGCAGCAAGTCGGTCAGCGTTGTCAGCGCTCGAACGACAATCTCCTCCCAGTGTTTGGCTAACCCTTCCGCTCGTGTGTTTCTTTGTGGCGCACTCGATGACAATCCTCTGCCTCTACCTCCGTAGTAACCGCTACCGGTGCCATAACCAGTCCCCCCTGGACCGACAGTCGCATGGTTGGACTTGGCTTTTCCAATCGCAGCCTGGGCACGAGACTCCGACGTAGCTTGTTCGCCGATGATTTGTCGATCAAAGCCTCCTAGAGTCTCGAATATAGCAATGGCGCGCCCGGCTGCACAACAATTTATGGCTGCACATGTCTTGGTCTTTGAATGGCCTTTGCACGACATCGTACATGTGAGAGGAGTAAAGCATCCACGACAATGGTTCGTACGGCACGAGGAGCACGGTGCGTGTAGCAATGCAGTCAAGCTTGGTGGCGGTGTCGCGTCGCCTTTGAACATAACCTGAAATAAGACCTGAGTTGAGCAATACCACAAGAATGCACAGCCGACGTACAAAACCTCGCGGAGATAACACTGGTTTCCCACATTTAGAACAATCTCTAGTCCCAGTGAAGAGATCTCTGAACTCCGAAAGCCTTTGGTCAGGAGGTTTAGTCTCCACTGGGTTCGGCGAACGCGCCCGGCGTCTTGGTTTAGGTGGTTCCTTTGTCACTGTGGCATGACTAGCGTTTGTGAAAGAAGGTTCCTTCAATTCAACTATCTCAATATCACTGTCCGCGTCAGATGCGCCTCCTCGATCACATGGTTTCTTTGAAGTCCCTTTGTGCACGATACTGACAAGCTCTGGGCTTGACGAGCGATCGTCCGAGTCCCATTCCCTAGCAAGGCGATGTGCCATTGCCTCATCACCTTCCACATCATCAATAACAATCGCGTTGCTAGGCCCCGCTGCATTATGTGACTTCTGAATGCGACGTTCATTCTCTTCTTGTTGCTTGATGTGTGCAAGAACGGCACCGAAGTCATCTTCGTCGTCAGAGTCGTCGATCTCGATAACTTCGCTAGGAGGAGGAACGGGAGGTTTCCGAGCGCGTTTTGCATTTTCTGACGAACCAAGTGGACCAGGCTTGCGTTTGCTGCTCGGTGCCATGGTACTCGTAGTCGCGTCCTGACAGTGGTTGGGCAATGTGCATGGACTGCACGTGTCTTGCATAGCATATACTATTTGGAAGGCCAGGCTGTGCCAAACAACTGCCCTCGCGGGTTTGCCGATCGCGACTTGTCCGACATCTCACTGCTGAGCATTCTGTAACTTGCAGAACCTTTATGACAGGCGCGTGATTCTATGGATAGATGGATGTACTTCAACACTCAGCGGTTGTCGGCGGTGCGACACCTTTTTGAATTCCCTTGATGTCGATGCTCAAGTTTCATTGCGGGGAGATTTTTCAACGATCTCCGATCTTCTCCGATAAACTGACTGAAAGGACCCCCGAATGTCAATGCTACAAGAGGTTTGCGCAAAAAGAATATACCATTGTTGACGGCGAGCAGTGCTACGACTACTATCAATAAAATGATCGCAGCAAAAGAGAGCACTCTCTATCAGCCCAGCCGAAAGCGAGAACACTATTGGTAGCCCACGTTCCAAGGAGGGGAGTAATTCTCCAGGCTTGCACTTCAGATAGCACTGCATATGAATAGGATGGCTGCTCGGACTCTGGACCTGCATCACGGTTTCAGATGAAAGCTAGAGAAGCTAAGGGATGGAGCTTGAGATCGCGACCTTCGGCGATTACTGTGGCCAATCCCACAAGGGGGAAAAGGGGGGGGGGGGGGGGGCGGTTTGCGAAGGCCTTGGTGCCATAAACTCGAAGAGAGCCATTTTCTTCTTCTCTATCAGAACCGCAGTCCTGGGGAATGGACCAGGCTATGCTGGAAAGCAACTACTTCGCGCACGAGAGGGTCTTCATCTGGAAGATACAATCCGATTGCGTGCGAAAGGTGTGAACTCAAACAAAATGACACCGATGCCACAAGTGATAAATGCGCGAGCAATATCCAGTCGACGTGTGGCCCGAAGTTTTAAATCGATGAAAGTCCGAGGAGCGTTGACAAAACGTCCGATTTTGAATATTTATGTAAATAAGTGCAACCTGAAATGAGATCTACGGAGAGGGTTCAGTCAACAAGAAAGATCGGGACACGACGTCGACGGACCGTGACAGCTGAAGAATGGCGGCTGCAACGCAATAACTACAATGCGCGCATCGGGCCATACAGCACCAAGGAACGCTGATTCGATGTCCTCGGTTAAAACCAGAGATCACTTGAGAAGTTCTGCACGCAATACCTAACCCAAGGCCTGAGTCGCTCACTGACTCAGTGACTGAGTTATCATTGTCGCCGTCAAGTCGCCGTCGACTTACTCGAGTTGTGTTGAAATGATGATGCCAAACACCGGCAGCCAGTCGTATACCGGAGCCAAGACAAGGTCGGAATGCGCGGGACGACTTTTAACCATTTCCTCCGAGTCTGTACGAATTTCATTCTTAGTTTCTAACCTGAACGGCCACCACATACGGGGCCCCACAGTATACTCAAATATGCTGTCCATTCGGCCGGGAATCGTCTCTGGTCTGCGTCAAACAGCTCGAACCATGTCTTCAGCTGCTGCAACTGTGCCCACCCTTCCACTGCAACCTCCTTCGCTCGACGAAGAGGCTGCGCTCTTTGAGCAGCGCACCTCTGAGATGGAAGAATTCTTCCGCCAGCCTCGGTTCAAGGCGATCAAGCGGACGTACTCTGCAGCCTCCGTCGCGTCGAAGCAAGGGTCCATGCCCGTTCTGCCTCTTGCGTCGACCCTGCTAGCAGACAAGCTGTTTGCTCTATTCTCTAAGGCAGCTGCTGAAGGAAAGCCGGTGCATACTATGGGAGCAATTGACCCCGTACAGATGACCCAAATGGCGCGTCACCAGGAGGTGGTGTATGTGTCAGGATGGGCAGCTTCCAGTGTCCTGACCACAGGAAACAATGAAGTTGGACCTGATCTTGGGTGAGTCTTGCTGCTGCGTGGTTAACCACGCGATTCGCTGATGCGTGAACTCGCAGCGATTATCCTTACACCACAGTTCCAAATCAAGTTCATCGGATCTTCCGCGCACAACAGCTGCACGACAAGAAGCATTACGATGAACGTCTCGCTGTTACCCCTGAACAGAGAGCGAAGATGGAATACGTCGACTACCTCAGGCCAATTATTGCTGACGCGGACACCGGGTGAATACCATGCATGAGCTGTCCTCACGTTGTCGTTGACCTATACTTCATCAGACATGGTGGCTTATCCGCTGTAATGAAACTCGTCAAACTCTTCGCAGAATCAGTGAATAGATGTTTCTATATCAAAAATAATACCTGTCAAGCTGACGTGGGCTTGGCTTTAGGGAGCGTCTGCAATCCATTTGGAAGATCAGCTCCATGGTGGCAAAAAGGTCAGTCGATGGTCATGCTATCAGGGTGTCGAGTGCTCAAACCTCTGCAGTGCGGACATTTGGCTGGCAAAGTGCTTGTCCCGACCTCGACCCATATCTCCCGGCTCATCGCTGCACGCTTCCAAACGGACATCCTCAAATCAACCATGCTCTTGATTGCTCGCACAGACTCCGAGTCTGGCAAGCTCATTGCCTCCAACGTCGACACCGCTGATCATGAACATATCCTTGGAACTACTACCCCGGCAACAGAATCCCTCGCCCAAGTTTTGTCAGATGCTGAAGCCCGCGGTGCAAGTGGTGCCGAAGTAGATCAACTCGAGAAGGACTGGACTGCAAGCCACGAATTGTCAACTTTCAACCACGGTAGGTGCACCTCGGTCTCTGCACATGCTTATCGCTCACCTCAAAATGGTAGCTGTCGAGAAAGCCATTCGCAAATCCAGTATCACTGATAAAGACGCGGCAATTAAGTCCTACCTTGTTGCGGTTGCCGGAAAATCCAACACTGTGGCAAGAGCCGTGGCTACTGACATCCTGGGCGATCCCGTATTCTGGGATGCCGATCGTAAGTCTACCTTAAATATTCAATGCTTCCTTTCTGACGACAATAATCAGTTCCCCGCACACGGGAGGGTTATTACCATTACACTGGCGGCATCGAGGTAAGGCTTTTGCACAGTGTACGTCCTTCACCGAACTCACAGAGAATTATCGTTAGGCTGCAATTAAACGCACGATGGCATACGCACCATACGCTGACCTCCTTTGGCTCGAAACTAAAGCACCTGATCTCGAACAAGCCAGATACTTCGCGAGAAAGATCAGGGACAAGTTCCCCGACAAGTGAGGCCCTGCCCACCACCTATCAAGTTCTACCGATTGCTAATCGTACTTTCAGATGGTTTGTGTACAACTTGAGTCCCAGCTTCAACTGGTCGCAACACGGCTTTACAGGTAAAGTTGACGTTTTTGGAATTCATCCTTCGCCTCACTGACTGCGGTCTAGATACTGACCTCAAGAATTTCGTCTGGGAGCTTGCAAAGGAGGGGTATGAAGATTCTCGTAATCTGTGTGGCTTCCGCTGAATCGCTTTCCATCATCAGCTTCGTGCTTCAGCTTATCTCCTTAGCCGGCCTCCACAGCAACGCTGTTGTCACTGGTACGTCGCCCTCGTTTGCATGGCGGACGCACGTTGATTAATTTTGGGATAGCCGAACTTGCTGCACGGTATAAAACAGATGGCATGCTCGCCTACGTCGAGCTTATCCAGCGAAAAGAGAAAGAGATTGGCTGCGATGTCCTCACCCATCAGAAATGGTTCGTATTATTGTTTCATTTCGGTTATGGGTTATTGACGTGTTCGGGCTGTGCAGGAGTGGTGCCAACTACATTGACAGAATCTTGTCAACCGTATCATCGGGATCGTCGAGTACATCGGCCATTGGAAAGGACTCCACGGAGCATTCTTTCTAGTCCTAGAGGACCTGCTAGTGTAGAATTAAAGCCACTGTAGTTGTAGATGCAACCCGAATAGCATCCATTGTGATAAGATCGCATCAGTCCCTAACACGTGTGTGCGATTATCAGAATGACGTCTGTTCTTCCCTTGCTTCTTCCAGAAACATTTGAAAATTCAGGCAGAATCCTTCACTTCGCTTGCACGTCGACTCTAGGATCTGGGCACCCTGCACGACCGTGCACGACTTTAAATCTCCTTATCTTCTTTCATCTGCGCTCGTCTGCCACATCCTAGCCTTCCACCCGCCATGGATGCGGACGTTCAAGTAGAGTATGGCGACCGACACCCGTTGGTGTCCTTAGTGTCGGCCTGCTTTTGGGTTATATGTGCGTTTTTCAATCCCCCATGTCCTAGCAATCATTCTGAGAATGATCCGTATTCTCAGTATGGGTTTTGTCATGGACAAGAGCTCTGGTCGCTTTTGCCACGATAACTATCCCCCGATTCATTTACGCAGTGCTTTCCTACTCTATGACTTTGACGGTGCGTCTGTTGGGCTCCGTTTACGAGAATGGTGGTCACTGAGCATGACTTGTTGCTCTGCAGCTGAGCTTTTGGAACTTCGCCGTTCTATTTGTTCTGTCCGCGGTCGCTCTGAACTACTGGATACGCTTTCGGTACCTCAATGATTATATGCAGTTGAAGGAACCTCCATTGGTCAAACCGGATGTAAACGAGCTACATCCTGATGTCAACACAGGTGCGTACACCAGCATGGTGGTATATCATCGGCCTCCTGACTTCTCTCCATACAAAGAACCTCCGCCAACCTTCCATAATTACCTCGATGACTTCTTGCAAGCTGTTCGCGTCTTTGGATTCGTACGTCGTAGCTCGTGATTCGTTTGCATTAACTCTTAAAACGTCGTGCTTACAGCTGGAGAAACCCGTACGTGTTGTATTGGTTGAGAATATCTCCAATATTTAGCATTGAGTCAGGTTTTTCACGAGCTCGCACGGCATCTACAAACACGGAGGTTGATAGCGGGAGACAGTATGTCTTTGGACCAGGACAAGAGCTTCTACTGTGTGGTTGACGGGATGGTTCAAGTATTTGCTCAGACTGGCCAGACTACGGATAGCCAACAGAGTCTTTGGGACCACGAGGACATGAACGGTTATCAGTTGCTCAACGAAGTAGGGAGCGGCGGTACCCTCTCCAGCCTGTTTACGATATTAAGTCTATTCACGGAAGACGTGAAAATGAGCTGGCAGGATGAAGTGCCCGACATCGATGGATTATCTGACGCCGGAAGTTCTCTTCGCCACCGCGCAAATTCAGATGTATCGCAGCTTGATCTTGAAACCAAACTTCGGGGCCATGGTCGGAAGTCCTCGATGTCATCTACTGCCTCCACCGTCCATGCTAGCGGAATGGGATCACCAACGAGAAGTGGTTCACTCTCTCCAACCTCGCGGGAAGAACCTCGTACTTCTCGCATGCCATCATTTTCCCCAAGAGAGCCGATGAAGCCTAGGTCCATTCACCGTGGAGTTGTTGCACGCGCTACGGAAGATACGACGCTAGCCGTCATTCCAGCTGAGGCCTTTCGAAGATTAACGAAGGACTTCCCGAAAGCCACAGGGCATATTGTCCAAGGTATTTATTGCCTTGTTGACAAAGTCTGATTTCGTTGACTTCCCAATCTCAATATAGTGATCCTGACGCGTTTTTCACGTGTCACCTTTAACGCTGCACATAAGTACTTGGGCTTAACCAGCGAAGTACTCCGGACAGAGAAGGCCATCAACGATATTGCATGCCATCCACTTCCCGCCTCTTTCTATGAATCAGGGGGACTTCAATACTTGCGCCAACGATTCGATGGAAGGTCATCTGATGCTGAAAGTGACTATATCAGCTTCACGAATTCTCCAGCAGGAACGTCACCGAAGCTAAAAACTAGAGAAGATTCAACAGCGAGTACAGCAAAATCGGAATCTTTGAGTGTTCGGTCGGCAGCAGCCATAGGTCGAACGCAGCCTTCTCCGTTTAGCAGGAATTCGCGGGATACCGTCCAAGCAGGCGATCTTCTTGTTCCTTCCAGTTCTGCAAACGATACCTATCGACCCCTCAGCCGATCATACAGTCTTCTCAATACTCCCCGCGTACCACGAGATCCAGAAGCAGATGGTGATTTTGGTAAGGCACTTGGCTCATCATCGGAGGATTTCGACTTGAGAGAGGAGGTTATGTCTTGCATTGCGAAGTCAATCGGACTGCTGCAGCCTCCGTTGAGTGGTAACGACTCAGTCGACGCTTCACCTGCCCTTCCTCCTGTCGATAACACACGCCGGGCTTCTTCCGGAGCGTTCAGCTCACCCTTCGGGTCCCTATCGTTGCTAGATGCCAGTGATGACAGCTCGAGCCTCACTGCCAGTTCGATCACTTCTTCAGGGGATTATATGAGTGGGCTTGATAATGAGGTAGAGATCCTGTTCTTTGCCAAAGGATCAACCCTGGCGAAGGCTGGGGAAACCAATACTGGTAATTTGCATATCTACCGGTTGGTGATGGAAAATGAGCTCATAGCCCACTTAGGTCTATTTTATGTGATTGAAGGCTTCCTCGACATCCTTTTACCAATCGACAGCTCCTCAGCTCGTGGTCCAAGCGACCCACTCTCGGGTACTACGGACGCGAAACATAAGGTCGAAAAGCCGCAGCAGAAGCTTTTGTTTACTGTCAAACCTGGGGGGATCGCTGGCTATCTCTGTGAGTGCTCATCACAAATCGGAAGGGAGGTATTCCTTACTGTTTTTCTTTGCAGCTTCCTTATGCAACACTGCATCATATGTTGACATCACAGCGAAAACTGATACTTACGTCGGGTTCCTTTCTTCTCATGCGCTGGAGCGATTGCTTGAGAAGAGACCTATTGTGCTATTAACACTCGCAAAACGTCTCATCTCTATGCTTTCTCCTTTGAGTAAGTCCATCACCTAGGCAATAAGCTTGTCTGACCTTGATTTCCACAGTCCTTCACATTGATGCCTCTCTTGACTGGATGCAGGTCAATGCAGGT
Organism: Hypsizygus marmoreus; assembly: GCA_013433165.1. Classification (NCBI taxonomy): domain Eukaryota; kingdom Fungi; phylum Basidiomycota; class Agaricomycetes; order Agaricales; family Lyophyllaceae; genus Hypsizygus; species Hypsizygus marmoreus. Next base: position 3,584,873 of record CM024086.1, read on the forward strand.
CAGGTTCTGTGGCGACCTGAGGATGTCAGCGACAGCTTCTACATCGTCATTAATGGCCGTCTCAGGGCGATAACAGAATCAGAGACTGGTGCTGTCACCATCGTAGGGGAGTATGGCCAAGGTGACTCTGTTGGCGAATTGGACGTCATCACAAGCTCCCCCCGAAGAAATACGGTCCATGCGATCCGTGACACGGAACTTATCCGAATGCCTCAAACACTTTTCAATGCCATTTCAGCGAGGTGAGTTGACTTGTAGGGCTTCACGTCCTACGCCACTTATTAACATTTGCTCCAGGAATCCTCAAACTACTGCTCAGTAAGTTCCAAGGGCTACCGATGCTTCAGTATCCTCAACGATTCATTCTAGAATCCTGCGGATGATCGCTTCCCGAGTGAGAGACGAAGTCGACTCTTCGAGTAACGCACAGGCGCGAAATTCGACAGCAGAACTTGGGCACAACAATGCAAACTTGAAAACCGTCGCCATCTTACCGGTCTCCAGAAGTGTCCCCATCGATGCGTTTGCTCGTAAACTCCAATCCGCTCTTGAAGGAATTGGTGCCTCCACGTCTTTCCTCAATCAGGCATCCATTTCGAGCCATCTCGGACGACATGCATTCACCCGAATGGGAAAACTCAAGGTTTGACATAGCCCGACTACGGAGTTGACCTGGCGAATAACTGATCAAATGCCCCCTCAGGCAGCGGGATGGCTTGCCGATCAAGAGCAGAAGTATCGCACTGTGCTCTATGTCGCGGACTCGCCAGTCAATAGCTCTTGGACTCAGACGTGTATCCGGCAGGCTGACTGTGTCATGATTGTGGGCATGGGTGATGACCCTAGTCTTGGAGAATATGAACGGATGTTGCTGTCGATGAAGACCACCGCTAGGAAAGAATTAATCTTATTGCATCCCGATCGGTCCGTGGTTCCTGGCTCAACTCGTGAATGGCTTAAGGTTAGCTCCTATCTGCACCTGGTATTCCTTGATTGCTCATCGTGGTATCAGAATCGATCATGGGTACATCGACACATACACGTTGAACTTCCGGTATGTTCCTTCCTTACGACTTCTAATGCCATAATATTTATCATCCGGATGTCGCGTCAATGTTCTATCAACCAGGGTCTAGTCCTACCGATACCGAAATCAGCCATGTTACCAAAGGACCCAGATGCAGTGACGGCTCTGAAAAACCTAAAGGACAAAGTTGAAAGTGGGATACGAAAGTATCGCGGAGGCACTGCCGATATTCGTCCACAACGTTTGCCACACATCAATGACTTTTCGCGTTTGGCGAGGAGGATATGTGGGAAATCAATCGGCCTTGTACTGGGCGGTGGTGGTGCTCGTGGTATTGCCCATTTGGTACGTCCTCAGTCTTGTGCACAGAATCGGTATCATAAAGATCATTACAGGGCCTGATTCGTGCGCTGGAGGAGTATGAGATACCTATAGACCACGTTGCAGGTGAGTACTGATCGAATCCATCATGGACGATCCAAAAAGTTGATATTTGGCCAATAAGGTACCAGCATTGGGGCGTTCATTGGGGGCCTTTATGCTCGTGAAGGAGATCTGATATCTAGCTCGGGCCGAGCAAAGCAGTTCAGCGGGAGAATGGGCAACATATGGAGGATACTTTCCGATGTGACGTATCCCATTGTTGCTTACACTACGGTACAGTTCTCAACTGTCCTTCGTATCGTTCGCTACTTATTTGTCAATATTATAGGGCCATGAATTTAATCGCTCGATTTTCAAGGTAGTTCCGCATCCTTTTCCAGTATGGACGTAGTAACCTTTTCATAGGCCTTCTATGATCTTCACATAGAAGACATGTGGCTGCCTTACTTCTGCAACACCACGAACATCATTACATCACGTATGGAGATTCATGAGACAGGCTACGCATGGAGATTTATCCGTGAGCACCACACTGTTTCTCTTTTTTCACAGACATTCAAAGTTCAGCGTTGCCCCACAGGTGCTTCAATGACATTGGTTGGTCTTTTGCCACCATTGTGCGATAATGGAAACCTTTTGGTGGACGGTGGCTATAGTAAGTCCAAAACTATGAGCGGAGACTCGCACTTCCTAACACAATTACAATTATAGTTGACAATCTTCCCGTACGATTCCCTCGGTTCTGTTCTAAGTGGCAGGTCCTGACAAGTAATCCAGGTGTCGACGATGTTTTCCATGGGTGCTAATGCGGTGTTTGCATGCGATGTCGGCTCTGTAAGTATCTTCTTAAGTCATTGATGTGCATTGTCTGAATACTTGCCGAAGTTGGACGATAATTCCCCAAGAAATTTCGGGGACACCGTCTCGGGCTGGTGGCTTCTCATCAACAGATGGAACCCATTTTCGAATGCCAGACATGTGCCAGCTATCACTGAAATTCAGAGTCGACTAGCATAGTTCGTCCACTGCTTTTATCATCTTGAGATTTCTCTGACATGCTTACAGCGTTTCGAGCGTGAAGACTCTTGAAGATGCGAAGGTCGCAAATAATTGCTTGTATATTCAAATGCCTGTGCACGAAGTAAGTGATTTGGTCAGGCGAATCATTATATCCTTCCTGAACAGCAACGTTTCTATAGTACGGGACTCTTCAGTTTGGGAAATTTGAAGAGATTCAGCAGAAGGGATACAAGGCTGCGATGGAGATTCTGCAGAAATTAGACGAAGAGGATAGGCTTCCCTCTCAATTCGTCGAGGGCGGCGGGGTATCTAGCAGCAGGAGGAAGAAAGGGCGCAGCGCGCGACGCAATTCCGTCTAGTACCAGTCGAGGTCAACTTCGTGCATTTCAAAGGAAGGGTGAACCATTTATTCCGACACTAATCTTGCAATTGTATTTTTATCAACAAGGTCAATATCATCGTATTTTTTGCTCGGCAGAATCACCGGCCTTTTTAGAATATAGTTTTCCATGTAAATTGTACCTGTTTGAGTGCAAGGTGCACCCTGGTGCACCCAGATTGTCTGGCATCGCCGTTCGGCAGCCGGGCCGGAGCAGTTACGAGGGCAAAGGATCATGTCATAATATACTGGTTGCACGCCGATGGCTACGCTCATGACATCTGAATCTGACGACCATTCGATATCCTCAGAGTCTCTAATTGATGTAAATCTCCTCAAGGAAATAGCAAAGAAGGCTCTCGTTGATGCACTGAATTCAGTGAGTTAGATGTTGTCTCGACGAAACACAGTCTGATTTAACAAGGTTAATGGGGCGAAAACGTTGGTGCTGGATCCTTCGCTCGCAGGGCCTCTTGGGCTCGTGACGGAAGTTTCACTACTGAAGGCAAGGATGATGTTCTTGCTGTCATTTTCTGTACGTCTCACCTCGCACCCAGCATCATGGAGTGGACAAGATGTTTTGGCTCGAACCCGGCGCACTATCTTCTACTACGTCAAACATCGTGTATCTATGTCGGCCTCTGATAACGTACGTCAAAATCATTGCCGGTATGTCCACACCGCGCCTCTACGTGCATCTGTGTTGAATCCCGCTAGACCACATCAAGCGACACGCGAAAGAATCGAGAAAGCATACCTATACCTTGCTTCTTGTTCCACGAGTATCAACACTTGTTAGCCAGATACTTGAAGAGGAAGGCGTCTTAGGGGATGTGACGATATCGGCTTACAACCTGCAGTTTATACCCTTGGCGGAGGACGTGATATCCTTGGAGTACGACAACGCGTTCAAAGACCTATGGGTGGTGAGCACTGAGTCAATTCGCTAGGGGCTTTTGGGCCATCTAAATGTTTCAAAGGACGGAGACGAAACGGTCATATACGACTCAGCGCAAGCATTGACCACTTTCCAGAAGCTCTATGGATTGTTTCCTCGGATAGTTGGGAAAGGAGACTATGCTGCTGTGAGAGCGCGACATTCATCGTTTATCACGCTGCTCTGACTATTGTTCAGCGCCTAGCCACCCTTCTAATACGCGAGACCCCGAAATCCTCAAACTCGTCGTCTCCAGAAACCCTTTTAACGCCGTCAGAGAGGATCGACTCGTTGATTGTCTTGGACCGTCGCGTCGACATGATCACTCCCCTTCTCACACAACTGACATACGAAGGCCTTATTGACGAACTCATTGGCATCAAGAACTGTATGTGATTCCCGCATATGCTAGCCGAGCATCAGTTAACACAATGGTGTGTTTTATTAGCTAGTGTGGAGCTCCCTGCATCGCTTTTGTCACCACCTGCGCCGATACCTGCGGGGCCTTCTACTTCCTCGTCAACTTCAAATGCACCACTAACTTCTCTGAAGAAAGAGAGCAAGAAAAAGCATCACTTGACGACCGCGACCGATCCACTTTTCGCTGAACTTAGAGACTTGAACTTCTCTTCTGTTGGTAGAAAGCTTAACAGAGTAGCCCGCGGGCTGGACGAGAATTACAAGGTAACCTACATCTTCCCTTCAGCCAATCAGCCGCTCAAGGTATCCACCCTTCAAGACAAATCTCCAGTCAAAGACCGTCGCTCAATTACGAGACTTTGTTGGTAAACTTGGTGGCCTCCAAACGGAGCACCAGGCTCTCAGGCTTCGTAAGCAGTTTGCTTCCCCTCTATTGTCCGTGCCAAACCTCAATCTTCAATTTAGACACCGGCCTTTCTGAGTTACTAGTCCCTCTGACCCGCACGGAGCATTTCAATAAGTCTCTTGAAATTCAGCAAAGCATGTTATGGCTACATTATTTCGTTCCATCCTATTCTGACACCACCAAAAGACCTTCTTGCCTCCTACGAAGTTTCCGCTCAGGTGACCGCGATAGAGGACATGATAGCGCAAGGTGCAGACATGCAGACAGTCCTCAGATTGTTGTGTCTTGCCAGCATAACAGCTGGCGGCATCAAAGCCAAGGTTCTTGAAAACATCAAACGAGAAGTGTTGCAGGTATATTTTTACCCTCTTCGCTTGTGTTCATGGTCTGATCACGGCATTCTTATCGCAGGCATATGGGTATAACTTTCTCCCATTGTTGCTTTCCCTAGCATCCCCGCCACTCGGTATTCTGTTACCCAACCCTCTCCCATCGTCTGCACCTGCAAGCCTTGCTCCACTGAAATATCCATTTACCACACTCCGGAAATCTCTCCGCTTGCTCATTGACGACACCCCTGAAGCTCTAGATGAAGTCGAGAACGACATCAGCTTTGTGTATTCGGGATATGCTCCCATCAGCGTCCGCCTAGTACAGTGTGTTGCACAAAAGGGTGGTGTCATCAGTAACCCAGCGGAGAAAGCCGTGGCCGAGGCCGCAGGCAGGAACCGTCCTACATCGCAGGGCAAGGTCCAAGCCCATCCAATTGTTGGTTGGAGAGGGTTCGAAGATGTGGTGGCCACGATCCCGGGAGAAACAATTGACATTGTGCAGAGAGGCTCTGGCAGCAAAGTGCCCCCGATTGCCTCGTTGCGTAAGTTGTGCGTTAATCATTCCGTAGACTTTCCGTTGAGATTTTCCAGTCCAACCCGGAGAGAAATCGACTACCACGGTTGTGTTCTTCCTGGGAGGGTGCACCTACACAGAGATTGCTGCATTAAGATGGGTTGGCCGGCAAAACAAAGGCAAGTTCCTCTTTCGGGAAACGGTGATTGGCAACTGATTTGTCCGTGATAAAGGTCGTAAATTTTTGGTAGTCACCACCGGTATAATCAATGGAGCAAGTATTATCGATAGCATTGCAGGTCTCGGGAAGTCGGCAGGGGGGTCTAAGGCTGTTGGTATTTGAGCAGTCGGTGTATGTGCGAATTCCAGCGACGCATGAGATATTTGATACAGAAACGGCGATGATTCACTTTCTTCTCACCCGGATCCACATGGTAGAGGTAGATGTCTTCCTGACTTATCGTAAACATCCTGCTCTTCAACCCGAAGATATGTATGATCCTGTCAACCCTGAACTTAACACGCGACGCGTTTGTTTGTTTGGTTTCGGATTCGTGCGTGTTGGACGGCCCCCAGACACACACGGAGAACGCCACATACCAAGTCGTTTGAATACGGAAAGTTCAATACCTGATATACACATCAGGAAAGTTGGACCTGAATATCACTGGGCGTTTCCAGCTTTGACACACATACTAGAAACCAGGTTGTAAGACGCGCTCACTGAGATCCAGAATGCTGCGTGTTCAAAGTTCATGTGTCTGCATGACGCCGGGGTCTCACCTCCAATTCAATCGCACCACTCGGTCAACATCACTGGTCACCCCTGGCACTCCGGGGTTTTAGGCCTGGTCTCAGCCGAGGCTTGGTGCTCGAGCCTGTCGATTGGTCGAATATTTTAGATTCGCTGCGTTCAAGTATATTCGCGGAGTCGATTAGTTCTTTTCCGGTCTTCATGGAATATTGCTTTCCGTCACCGGAAAGCTGCATGCCGATGACTGGCTACAAATGATCCCAATAGGGTGATCGGGGGCCTGTGTTGTTTATTACGATCGAAGCCCTGTCAGTTGAATGGCCTCCAGAGTATAAGTTCCGCTTGAACCAAAATGAGGCTCTGAACCTTTTACTCAAGCCACCACCCCGCTTCAACGTTTTTGTGATTTTCGCCCTGTAACAATCGCTGTGAGCACCCTCCTCTATTTTTCTGCTTAGGAAGTCTAGACCTAATGTGCGACCCGTTTCTGGTCTAAACAGCGGTCTATTTCAACCACAGCCAAAGACGCGTTGTGTACTTACTCCTTTTCTGAGCTCTAATTCATCACACACGTTCTTGAGAAATGGCTCCTCGATCTGCGACCAAGGCTGCGGCGGAAAAACCAGCAAAAAAGAGTGCGCTGCCTTTTTTTCCGCCAATGGCGCGACCACGATTTTGACCTCTGTTTCGCTTCCCCCTTTTAAGCGAAGTCGTCTGGGGGTGCAGGTGGAAAGAAGAAGCTAACGCCGTTCAACAAATTCATGGTAACAATTATCCTGGCAGAGCCATCTCCTTCCCTTATCTTTCTGCGATGTTTTTTTAGCAAACGGAAATGGCGCGTCTCAAGGAGGATGAACCTGATATCACACACAAAGAAAGGTACCTGAGCCTTCCTAAGCACTTCATACGCGCGTCTGTTGACATGATGCACCAGGTTCAAACTGGCTACTTCGAACTGGAAAACTGCGAAGGAAAACCCAAACAAGGTTGTTGCTTAAAGGTTTGATCATCGCACAACCCTTCCTGGCTCCCCGTGTCTTGGCCTTAGCATTCACATATACCACCACGATCAACGTACCGTCTTCCTTTGAATTCGGGTTTATCAAGTTCGCTGTCATTTCATTACGCTTCCGCATTGCTGTCTGATTTATATGTTATTATTTTACCCTACATACATCCAGTACATTCTACCTTGTTTAGATCATGTTCAACTACTGTTCTTTTGATGGTCCCTCACTCTGTTTTCGCGATTACGCGTATCCTGGAAAACCCATCGAACCTGACATCTTCTCTCGTATGCTTTCCTTGTGGTTTGCTACTGTGATCCTTCCGAGAAGTCAGTTGAGCGCAATTTATATGGGCTGTCAGCGTCGATCTCGCGCTCAACGCATGCATGGTACACCATGCTTCTCACTGTCGTATATAAGCCACATATTTGATCCTTTTCTGCGTCATGGCAGATTTCTTGAACAGAAAAAGAAGCCACGCTCGACGTGAGCTTCGCCGAGATGTGCACATCTTCGACTGTGAAAACTTCGGAAACAAAGATGGCAGTCTGGATCGTGGCATTGGATGAACATTGGGAACTTAACAATGAGAATATAATACTCTGCGAGTATGGTACTGTAATTCACAAGTAGGCAGAGTACCTTTCATGGGGCCGAGCCAGCTGTAGGGAAAACGCGATTGCCCCTATTTGAATTTCTGCATATGTACGTAGTATGTCTCGTGACCAATGTCGCAGATTTCGGGCAAATCGGCACGATGCTTGAAGGGCGACGATCCCGCTTCAGGACTCTCAGGCCAAGTTCCACCCTCTCTATCGTTATCCTTTCTTGTCTAGTTACCTTCTCTCTGCTGCTATATCTTCCGTTTTCTCTGTATTGCTGGCTTTCCTCTGTATCACCTCAATCACCTAACCTATCTGCACATCTGTCTAATCTGCGAGAAACTCGAGGCCCTGACATGAGCCATACGCATGACATCGATAACGAGGAGCATCTCTTCCAGTTTGACACTTGCGAAAACGCAACTTTGTCCAACTCCACCACCTCCGCGACGAGCATAATGTCTTCTCATGATGTCACACCCACATCTGAGGCGCATTATGAGCCTGAGAATGGTATTCTAGACGGAAGTGGGAAGGGTAAAGGAGTGACGAAACCGATGCCTATTCGTATCCCCGTGGCTGCTGTTCATGATCTCTTCGACATGACGACGTCCGGCTCCATGGTTTCGTCAACCAGCCGCAATTCCCATCGTTCTATGATATTGACGCCTCTAACGCCTTCATCTCTCTATCATTACTCGACCTCGCTTAATCTCTCTCAACGAAATATCGTTTCATCCATCACACAGGGCTTGGAAGGATCAACTGTTGGGGCATCGCCATCTAACGGCGATTCAATGTGGAAGGGAAAAGAGAAAGAACTTCCACCAGTGTTGCCCCCTTTGACCTTTTCCAGAACAGAATTTGCCTATCCTCAGCTGTCGGATCCCTCGCCGCTGCCGACGCTATTGTCGCCAGGTCCTTCATCTTACGCATCGAGCACTGGTCTACCGACGACCTGCACTCCTACTAACGTTAACCAAGCTGAGACAGGCACATTTGAAACGGATCCATTCTACGTTCGAGAACCGTCGCCAGCACATATTCACGAGTCTACCACGCCCATCTTGAAGCGCGTGCCTTCCCGTCGTCGATCGCTTTCTGCCCTGTCTGAACACTCCACAAGATCCCTCGCAGCGCGATCGATGACTCGAATCAAACTGAAGCTTCGATCGTCCCGCACACCTGGTAGTCTAGCCCGCAAGCTTCTTTTTAGGAAACCTACAGAACCCGAGGTAGTGCGCCCAGAATTCTCCACACCCCGAGCTTTCAGCGTGGCAGATGCGGTTAATCCTCCAGATCCATGGCGTACCACTTTGAAAGTCGATGAACTTGATTCGAGTATTGCACGCCTGTCGAACATTCGCCTTCAGGATACCAATGCGCAGGTATACAATACTTTCCACTATACAGCGACGCCCCTCAGGCATAAGGGACGCTCTAATTCGTCCCCTTTCCCGCTTTCGGCTCTCGACTACATCCCAGTGACATCAACTGACATCTTCACGCCGATCCCCATCACAGTGAAGAACTATTTCGACGATATTCTTCCGCGGGAGCTTCGTTTGCAAGTTCTTGCCTCTCTAGTCGCTTTGCATCAGGTAGATCATCACCGTACGGTCAAGGAATGTCGGTGGAATGTGTCGAAAGCTTCGTCACACAGGAGCAAGTGGGTTGGTAAGGAGAAAGGTTTCAGAGAGCTTGTCAGACTGAGCAGGGTCCGTGATCTTCTAATGTTATCCATTCAAATGAGGAGCTAATTTTTTACCATTAGGTTTCCAAGTCCTGGCAAGCCCTTGTGTTCGATGGACAATTGTGGACTGATCTGCATCTTCGCTCATTTCCACACATGCCGGAATCACTCCTTCTGCGTCTTACGGCGACTGGTGGTCCCTTCACTACAACTATGGACGTTGCAGGTCACGCCCACATATCTTCATCCACTCTGTTAGAGATCACGGACAATCTCTGTGTTACCAACGGATATGACCCTGCTTATACCCAACTCACCGCGATCAATCTACAAGGCTGTTCTTCGCTGACGACGCGGTCTCTTCACGAATTGCTCCTACGCTCGCGGTCATTGCAGAAGTTGTGCGTTAAGGGTCTTTCTGCTGTTACAAATGCCACTTGCAAGGTGCTATCCGCGTGCTGCCCAGGTCTTATTTCACTAGATATGAGCAGATGCTTAAACATGGATGCCGAGGGTATACGGACTATGGCTTTTGCAGCCAATGCTCGAGGGGAGTATCTTCAGTTGAAAGAGCTCCGCCTATGCGGCCTGAAATATGTCAATGATGCCATGATGGCAGCCCTTGGCCAGGCGGCACCCTATCTGGAAGTGCTGGATCTGAGCTATGCCCGACAGCTACACAACTCTTCATTGGAGGCATTTGTAGCATGCGAAGTGGAAGAAACTGGGCACGATAGTGTCCTTGCCACCGTCGTCGTCACACCCGGAGCACTAGGCCGTGAACTTACTGACGCCACAAAGTTCAGGAGACGAATAACACGCCTTCGCCACCTTTCGATGTCGTTCTGTCTGCTGCTGACAGACGAGGCATGCTCCAACCTCGCTCATTCCGTTCCCCACCTCGAGTTTCTCGAGATGGCGGGCATCGGCGCTGATCTAAAGGACGAGGGGCTAGTTAGGCTTCTGAACACCACTCCGTACATCCGCCGCCTTGATCTCGAAGATGCCCTGGAGATCACCGACTCCGTCCTTGCCGCTCTGACGCCTTCCATAGGTGACAAACCACCTCTCGCCAATGCAGCACCAGAGCCAGGGCATGTACTGGAACAGCTCATCGTCTCGTACGCGAGCAACATCACGGACGATGCGCTGCTCTCCCTCATCCGCTCATGTAAGCGCCTCAAGTGGCTGGAGGCCGACAACACGAGGATAGGTGGCGCAGTGGTCAAAGAGTTTGTGCAGCTGTGCAAGGCCCGCCAGATGGCGGACGCGAAGGTGGTGGTGGTAGACTGTCGCGGGGTGCCGGAGTCCTTCGTGAAGGAGCTCGCACCATCGACGAGGCCGCGGATGGGCAGGCGCGTACACGAGGCACGGAAACTTTACTATCTTGATGCGAGGGACGGGAATGTAGATGAGCTCAAGGTCGGGCAGGACGAATGCGACGAGAAGCGGGTGGTGCTCAAGTCATTTTATTCGTGGCAGACAGTGGATGCCGTCAAGGCTGCGAGGGAGAAGAGGCGCAAGGGGAGCTCGAGGCGCGCGAATAATGAATCTAGTGGGAGTGGGAGTGGTCTGGATCTGGATGGGGGACTGAGGAGAGGGATGAGGTGGTGGTCGCCTGGAAGTGGGCGGCGCTCCCCTCGTTCGGGGAGGAGCTCGCCCATGAACATTGCGGATCTGAACAGTGATGGATGTAGAATCATGTAAAGTGGTGTAAGACTATCTGTTGTACAATTTCCTTCCTCCGAGTGATCTATCCTGATGTACTTTTTATCTTATTTTCTTTCCCTTCCACGCTTACGACCAATACTTCACGAACTGTACAACCATCCGCTCCTCTCAGCTTCTTTGTATCTTTGTATAAACCATTCTTTCAACCGTTGTATATACATCGGTGTAGACAGACGTACAAATCACAACCATTTCCTAGACCTTCGACTGAAAGCTTCTGGCATCATTAGCTGGAAGCAGGCAAAGATTTCCTGGACTTCTTCTTCACTTTTTTAACCTTTTTAGTTTCGCCGGAGCCAGGTGCGGGAGAGTTTGAATTTGAATTATTCGAGGCTGCCGGCGTATCTGCAGGGGATTCCGTTGTTCCGTCGTCTAAAGTGCGTTTCTTGCTACTCCGAGCGTTGGCTTGAGATGCGTTACCTATAGGTGTCGAGAGAACATCGTCTCCATATCCTGGACATGTTCAGTAGCTGGCAAAGAAAATAGAGTAATAGTAGCACCTGCAAAGGGATCAACCGCGGGCCGTCTCCGTTTGCCAATGGGTTGGGACGTTGAGTCGGTCGGTGTCGATGGTACTTCCTTCGCCTTTCCTTTCCCCTTCTTGGTACTCTTGGGCACTATGGTGTCGACTTCCATCCTCGTATCCTCAGTGTATTCGTACACCTCCAGCACCTCCTCTTCACTTTCCTGCGCATCTTCCTCCCTCAGTTTCTTCTCATACAACTGCCGTTCCAGCATCTTGCTCGTTATTTTGGCCTGCACCTGGGTCGACGATAGTGAGGGTCCAGGTGTATCCTGCTCTGGTGCTTTCCCGTACGTTGCCTGCGTGATGGCATGTTTGATGAAACGTTGCGCGGCGCCCTTGTCAATTTCTGCTCGTTCTGAACATTCAGAGTATTTGTGTGAGTGTTCATCGATACAAAACATGGCTGGGTACAAACTGGCAGGAGGGTTCTCAGCATTCGAAACTTTCCCAAAGTATTCTTTCACTCGATCCTGGGGTTGACGATGTCAGTGAGCACTATCGTGTGACGTAAGTATAGCATACCAATTCCGAGACGACTGCGTGTGTCTTGGGGTCAATTCCTCTGGATTTCAGGTAGACTGAGCAATTACAATAGGTAAGTAAGCATGGAAACATGGAAGGGGACGCACTGAACACGAGATCGTAAACCAGATATGGCAACACGGTCTGTAATTTTGCTTGCTGTATGGGTTCAAGAGCCAGAATCGTCTCTGGAAGGGTTTGAGCGAAGAGAGGGTCAAGCAGAGATTCCAAGTCGTCAAATGACGAGGATAATGCTGCGAGCTTTGTCTTCGCTTTTTCTGTCTGGCTTGCCATGATTTACACGTTTACGAGTCCTGAAGTTTACGTAAGGAGTCGTCTTTTTCTAATCGTCTTTGCGGGGGGGTCTCGCGTGAATTTGCAAAACCATCTGAGCATCGTGGAAAGATCTGGCGGATCGATCATGGGCTTGACTAGACCCGTCCATCCACGTTACCTTACGTCATGTGTGCTATCCCGAGGGATGTGAACATCTCGAGAACTTGTTCACTGGCAAGTTGATGAACTTCCCCGTTTTCTGCCCACCATGCACGCTCCTCAATATCTGGGATGCATCACAACAAAGGGCGTCGTTAGAGCTGATCGTGTTGGTCATGATTGATCGATCTTTCCCTCTCCTCGAAGCCACTCATAACATCGGATTCCTCCACAGGTGACGGATCGACAACTACAGTATGGGTCTCGACGCCGAACCTGGTGGCGCGTCAGCTTGGTCCAGTCTATGCTAACCTTCTTGCAAGGGTAGATGGAGCGGTATTTTTCCTTCTCAACCATCATCCTCTCTTTGAACACCTCAATCCTGGCCCCCCTGCACACGAAGCGCCAACTCCCCGGATTGGAATTATGCGCACTCGGGGATCATGCGACAGGCGGGTGTACTCGTCATGTACGTGGGCAACGGCTCTGCAATTCGTTGTCAACCCACAGCCACTGGGTGAGTGCCTCCTTACCTCAAGACGTCTTATGTATTACTCATCCCCTGTATGTTAAACAGACGACAAACGTGCGACCTTCTGCATCGTGAGCTTTCTTTTCGAAGTTGAAATACGCAAAATGTGCGCACCCATCATTCCGTCATTTAAAATTCATGTGTTTCATTTATTTTCAGCCTTTTTTCACAGCACCACGACTGCCTCGAGCTCAGCACCCGCCACGTTAGCAAGGAGCACAGTCCCCCCACCTACATGCAATGACGGTGGTCCCACTAAGAACAACAACGACCGACCGACCGACCAACCGGCTTGACTCCGACTGACACGCCGCCATACTCACTGCGACGACCACAAGATGACCCCGACGCCTCGCTCCTGGCCACGTCGGTATTCACAACAACACGACGACTGGGACAATACCCAGCTGTTCCCTGGCCCACAAGCTCCCCCTGACGATGACAACGAGGTACGGCCTCAACGGCCCCAACAGCATGACTCTCATGCCGTTTCCCCTTCCCATCTTTTGGCATTTGCTTGTTTTGTTGATTAAGTCCACAGTGACCTTTATTCGCAAGCGGGGACATTCTGAACTGCCACCTCTTGCTTGGAATTTCCGCCTCGCGTTCTGTCTGCCTCCTGCGTGACAGATCAGCTGCCGTGTACTTTGATTTCGATGTGTCTCTCTGTTTCCGGCAATGTATACCATTACGACATGTCTTTTTTGTTTGTGATGAATATTAACAACATAGAGCTATTTATCAACCTGTCTTGTAGTGTCACCATCTTATCCCTCAGTTTTTGTGCAACCGATAATGTCGCGTATTACATATGTTGGAGTTCGGTCTGCTGAAACTTGAGGTGGAGTATAGACGAATAACATATGCATTGTGTACAATACATAACAGCGGCAAATGTTGCATCACCTTATGAGGGTCCGTTAGAAATATACCACTGATGCACCCTTCGTGTTACGTGTACTCGCGACCTGTAGGTAAGTAGGTCGGTAGGTAGACATCCTGAAAAAACTGTTCATGGTGTAACATCGGATGAGGAAATCGGACTCGTAAATTGCCATGCGAAGCAGTGGCCTTACCCAAGTATGTTCAAGGTAGGTTGCAAACGTCCAAAAAATTGGAGGCCGGCGGGCCGGTGGACCAACCTCTTGCACCCCGGAAATAAACAACTGTAAATTCGCTCCTTGTCATGGTCAGTCATCTAGATTCGCAAGCTGTTGTGGTTTGACTGAATTTGCGATGCTATTCTACAGTCCTCCGAGCTAAGATACACGGCCAACACGCAGCTTGAGCATCGTAAGTCATATAAATCTAAGAATTTCCAGATCAGGTTCTGATAGACTCATTTTCTGCAGTTCACGCTCGATATACTGGCACAGGTGCGTTCTCCCATTGGTCTTCTCACGCGGTCACTTACTCTTCCGTGGAACTGCAGGACATGCGGACTTGACGAAATAGTAGGTCGAATATCTCTAGCTCGTGGTAATGGCTTCTAATGTTCCGAAAGTGACTGGCTCACCCACCAGCACCGTGACACGCTGGCGTCTATTGTGGGTCACCCCACGCTGACGTCTTTCCTTGCCATTGCCGATGGCGAGGCAATGGGACGTGTCAAGTTTGAAATGACCGAGGTTCGTGGTATATTTTATGTCGGTGGCGTGGTATTGACGTTGGTCCAGAGAATGCTGCAACCCTGTGGCCCTCCCCCTCGTAAGGATGAGGATTGAGCGGAGTGGGTCGTTCGATTAAATAGTACATATGTAGCGATAATTTGAGATGCTTGACATATCGCATGTGCGCTGTTGGGATTGCATCAAGTCAAAGAACAGGAACATGCGACGTAAGCGACGTTTTGGTAATGATCGAAGGCTCCGGTTGCGGAATATTTGTGATGCGGGATGCAGCCGCGATCAGATCTTGGACCCAACACCTCCGCACTCTTCATCCAAATGGACCTCGGATAACCGGAGTTCGACTGCTCTATACACTTGGAGTCGGCTGTGAATGCGATTACTTTTCCACATGCGAACGACGCCCCGTAACTTGTAGCCTTTCACCCCCATTCTCGCTGGAACTTGGCCAGCCCAGCTTCAATCGCCATTGTTCGCCCACAAAGACTCTCAACGACGGCCACAAAGAGTCTGGTTGGCCACAATTTATCCATCGCTTTGCTCTAGCTTTACCCACCAACTGTGCCTTTATAATCGGTCTCTTTGGCGATGGCTTCAACCGCACGTCCGCTCTCCTTCTCGCAACCTTCATCAACGTCTAGACCTTCCCCTGACGATCAATTAACGCCCTTACGACGAGCTCGCTCTCCGCCAGTAACAGGCCACTACCGACCATTCTCGACTTGTAGCACTGAAATCTTCAACGACCCGTATTCCACTCCTTCACGTACTCGTCCTCGTTCACTCATTCGATCGGCATCATTTTCCGCTATGGGCTTTGGATTTGTGGAACGCATGAAGGAGAAGGAATATGGTCGTGCCAGGAAGGGTTCGGACTCCGTGAAGGCCACTTCTCCGCTTCGCCCGGTATCGCCAATGAGGTCTACCACCCTCGCAACTATGACACCAATGGCTGAACGACCCTCCACTTCCCATGGCCATGGCTTATTCGTGCTTCCCAAGCAAAAAAGCCTGAAGAAGAAAAGGTCTTTGGCTTCCCTCCTCTCTGCGGCTGCCGAGAGCCCGACCACACCCACAGCCCCACCCACTCCCAGGAGCTACTCTTCAAATGCAGTACCAGTTGCAGCACGGTCTAACTCTTCTTCGTCCTCTGGATCATCTTCTACGGAAAAGCCGAAGGCGAAAGAGAAGGCGGAGAGGGCAACGGAGCGGGAGATCAGAAAGAAGGAGTACAGACAACTGCAACTTCAAGCTCTTGAACCGAAACCTCCTCGCCGGCCGGGCGTCCAGAAGAATACATGGGCAAAGCGCCAGAATATGAAGGTCCACAACCTACAAAAGGAGGCCGTTTACATGCAAGCCTATGATCCTATTCTGTTGGACAAGTACGTGTTTTCGTAGTTCTATTGAGTGCTTCGTTGACCTAATGCATACTTCAGTAACCGGTACACGGATATACTCTTGAATCGACTGAATTCTATCGACGGCCCTTCCTTTCATGATTATGGACGGAAGGTCCCATTTTATGTTCTTGACCTAGGATGCGGGCCGGGTCATTGGCTGTTATCGGCGTCCCATGCATGGCCTCAGTCATCGATCACTGGCTTTGATTTGGTCGACACTTTGCTCCCGGAGGTCCTCGAAACAGAAAATATTCACTTTGCCCGAGGAAATTTGTAAGTTCTCCCATTTTGCATCATCTGGAAGTCATTAAATTTTCATTACAGCCTCAAAAACCCCTGGCCGTTTCCGAACAAGTCATTCGACCTTGTACGGATGGCGAACCTCTCACTCTGTATTCCATACGACAAGTGGGAAATGATCTTGTCCGAGGTGCAACGTGTCCTGACGATCGAAGGACGACTCGAGCTCATCGACGATCAAATATATTTCCCATACGGTCCAACCCCAACCGTATCGCGGCCCACATCCATCTCCGTTCCGCCCACCCCACCATCCTCACCTCCCGCACCATCCCCCGTGCTCACGCGTGGCACCTCCTTTTTTGAAATGGACGAAGATGACGACACTCCGGACGAGGATGGTGGCGATGAGCATGACGACGATGACCGATCCATTTACACCGAGTCGACGCTAATCAACGACGGAGATATGTCATCTTCATCGCACGGCAGCAGCCCCAAGCGGTCGGTCATCTCGAAACATGACGATGGTCGCCTGCCCGAGCCAGTGCCAGCTGTCCCACTGTCAACGCCCAGTCCTGATCCCCGAACGCCTCCATCTGTCGGCACGATCAAGTTTTCCGACACACCGCCTTCATCAGAATGGAGTTGCGAGGCTGCAGCCTCTCGTGACCTGGAGACTGTCTTCGAGAACATGCTGAAGAAGAAATACGGGATCCACACGCGTCCGTCTGATTTTATCATCGACCTCTTGAACCATGTGTTTGGGAACGGGAAGAAGCTCAAGAGCTTCCACCTGAAATTAGCCCCCAAAGACGCTTTCACTGAGATGCAATATAGCAGTGCTAACATGAGCAGGATAGGCAGCTTGGATGGCAGTGACAAGGACCCCAGTTCGATTGGTACCGAGTCGAAAAAAGTTGGCCACCGGATAAACGAGATCACGAAGCCATGGTTCCACGACGATGAGAAAAAGCGCCTCAAGAAGCTGAAAGGATCGACGCCGACTATCGAGGTGACTTCCTCGCCCGACACTCGAGTCCCTGAGGGCCTCGGTGCGAAGGCAGCTGGACTCCTAGGAATCCACGATGGTATTCCCAAAAGCGTTTCGCGGGTCCCTGACAAGATCAGCGCGAAAGCTGCACTTCGACTCGGAATAGCAATGACTAATGAGCGGAAGAGCGAGGAGGCTCCTCTTGAAGTTCCAACCGTGACCGCTGAAAAGATCGTCAATGAAGCGCATGCTATACCTACACAGGCACCCGCTGCAGCCACTGGCCCTGCGAGAGCGGAACGAAAAAGCGAGGACAACGCTTCGCCAGACAGCAGACTCAGTGCGAAAGCTGCTAATCGGCTTGGTATATCATACTCAGTGTTGACTGCCGCGGCAGCAGCCGCTGTTCGTCGCCCAGAGTCATCTTCATCGACACTGGTCTCAGCTTCTTCGATGTGCCAATCTCCTGGCCTCATCGTCTGGCCCTCCAAGTTCATCCCTCTTTCACCCTCAGAATTGGAGATGCACGCGTGCAAATACGTGCACACGGTTCTGGGCTGCAGACCTGCACTTGCAGAGTATGTTGCCTCGTTCGTCGATGAGACGGGGGAACGGCTTGAGAGCGAGGAGCAGTTCGACCAGGCTATTTGGGGATACGAGTGGTAAGTGCCTAAATTTGCTTCAACACATCCCGCCGTGTATCTAACCAAATCCTCCGAATAGTTTCCGCCGACGTCGCTTTAATTGGCCATCTGATATGCCGGACTGGGACGCTGACATTGACGGCGAGTCACCTGAAAACGCTATACCCATATCCGCATCCACCCTCAGACCCGCCGCCCCTCCTCGATCTACCTCCTTCCGGAACTCGATCGCCTCTGACATGTCGTGGACCACCCCGAGTGGCTCCTCCGAAACATCAATCCCTTACTACAAGTCGGAGGAGCTCACACATGTGCGGACGCTACGTGTTTATGAGGCTGTCAAAACCGAGGAATACTCAGTGTCATCGCTTCAGTTTCCGCGGTCTCCACCACCCAGCCCGCCGCGCTAGGCATAATGCCTTGCTGGCGTTTTCTTTTTTGGTTTCACCCGCATCGCATTCATTGTATCCATATCGCATTCGACCAAGAACTGTACGACCCTTCCCTTTTTCCTCTTTGACATACATGCGCTTATCCTCGATGGTACTGATATGTAATTGCTCTCTGACAGCTCTATTTTAAAACTGTCTTTCCTGCATACCCTCTGTAGAATCCCCTGTTTAATTTTTTGGATTAGGATTATTTGGTTTCTCTCTTCTCTCAACAACTATACTTGTTGCCATCACCACATTCCCTTGGGTTATCTGCATTGCATTATTGGATATTCGCATCCACTGTATTATCAATCATGTACACAGTATCGTATTAATGACACGTATACAGCTTATCACGCATCGCATTACTCAGGCCTTTGCAAAGGAGACATCTCGTATGTTCTCGACGAAGGGCTGACGCGTCGCCCCGATTTGGACAAATTCCATCACATGACCACCAATTGCGCGTCTAATTTAACCTCCCTCTCTTTTTCCACCATGCCACATACGCGCGGCTCCATTCTGATTCAACCCTTTATACCCATCCTGCTGTAATCAGCGACACAGGCTGCCCTTCGCGATGTCGGGCCCCTTTGTTCACTCGTTTACGCACCTGAAGGACCGACCACATGCAGATCGCGCAGCGCTGATGTTGCAGAAGATTGCGTCTCTAGTCAAACCGATCATGCGAAAGCATGCATGGAATCTTCCTGTCCTTGCGGAATTCTTTCCTGATAGCGATAATCTTCTTGGTGAGTGAAGAACGTCCTCGAGACCTGAGGCCGAATACTCATGCGTCGACGGTAGGACTGAGTATGTCTCGCGTTCACTGTTCGTGGTGCTTTTGGGACTCAACTGTTCTTCCCTGTGGAAGACGTAAACATGGGACAGAAGATCTGTTTGCGCTTGCGTCCAGCGCGTGCACCGGACACGTTTCATGATGAGGAAGACGTCGTTCAAACGATGCTGCACGAAGTTAGTCTTCACCACCTATGCACTACTAAGGACGGAATCTCTGATACATGTGGCATATAGCTCACCCACAACGTTCATAGCCCGCACGACGACAAATTCTACAAATTCCTCTCCGGACTTCAGGACGAATACGATGCGCTCCAACGATCGGGGTATGCTGGGGAAGGGTTCTTCTCCAAAGGACACCGCGTAGGGACCAATGTCTCCCATGACTTACCGCCCCACCTTGCACGAGCGAAGGCACTCGAGGCTGCTGAAAAGCGCAGGCAAGCATCGCGAGTCCTCGGGAGCGGTGGTCGGCTGGGTGGCAGAATCAATATTAAGGGCCTCAGTCCCAGGGAGCTCGCTGCACGGGTGGATATTTCCCACAGTCCTCTAGGTGACTATGAGCTGAATGGGATTTTAACGTTTAGGCTGCCGAACGCAGAGCACGGGACGAGAAAGCTTGTGGATCGGGCGCCGAAGCTGCTCGCGAGGCTGCGAAGGCTGCGAAAGAGAGCGTTGAGGACAAAATCATCGATCTCACTATGGATAGCGACTCAGATTCGGATGCGAAACGACCTGCGGCTGGTCCATCTAAGTCAATTACTACACAGTCAAAGCGGACATCCACATCGGCGTCTACAAGGCCTAATGGCGTATCGTCGAAGCAGGCAGCCTCAAAAGCACTGAACCGCGCCACTACTTCTTCGCTGCATAAGGCTCCTGCCCAGGGATCATCCCGCCAGTGGTCTTGTTCGACGTGTACACTAATCAACGAGCCATTGTCCTTGTTGTGCGATGCGTGCTTCTCAGAGCGACCACCAGACCGCGCCGCTGGATGGGTGTGCTTGACCTGCGGAGAGGCTGGTATGCCACATGAGTTTTGGACCTGCAGCTTCTGCGGCACAATGAAGACAAGCAGTTAAGTTTTTTTTTGAGGTTTTTCGTCTGGAATACCACGGGGTTAGGATTAAGATTCTACATATCATACCGGAGGAAGGGATCCACATACGAATGCACTATAATGTAATTTTGAATATCTTCACTTCTTCGTTATCTATTGATTGTGTGAAGCTGATGCTTGTGGATTCAACTTGGAGCTCTTCAGTGTGTACATCCTGGTCTGGATTTGTCTTCAGATGAAGAAGAATAATTTGGCAAAAAAAAATAGCCACACCATACAAGGATTGCAAGAACTGCGCCAGAGTGTCCTTGTTCCTGACAGTTGCTGCAATCAAAGCAGATTTTTGGGAGCCAGAGACACCAGGTTGGAGAGCTAGTTTCAGCACACCGACCAAAGGGGGGATCAGTATGGGGTCGAAGATCTGAAAAAGAATTAGACAACAAGCAATTAGAAGTTGTCCTGACGCACGATATCTGCACCCAAAACTAAGTCAATTTCATCTTGGAAGAAAGACGTAAGTTGTGGTATTTTCTCCACGTCAAGTGAATCAGCCCAGTCCAGAAAGCTGTAGTGGATGTTTGGATTTGTCGATGACGGATCTTTCGAGGGGTCAGTCAAGAGGGACTTGCTGTGGTTTGACGACGACGCACTGCATGGTAACTGGACATTTTCTTTACATCTGATGAGAACGTTTTCATTGACATCCGTCATCCACAGTGTCGATGAAAATTGGCCAGATGCATGTAGTTGTTGCAAGCGCGCAACGATTATCCCTAGGAATCCGACCCCAGAACCCAGTTCCAATATCCGTTTGTTTTTCAGTAAATCTGGTCACTTGGCGTCCGTCATACTTGGAGAGCAGCATTGAAGGAAGCCTTAATTACCGGGGTGATTGATGAGGTACTGAGATAGTACAAAACTTGCGAGCCATGTCCGCATCCCTGTGGTGCCGCTCTCAATCGTTGTCCTAGATTCAAGAAGTGTCACGGTCTCAAATTGTCCTAAATCAACCAATCCGCTGGATGGCTGAGCATCATCATGCCCACCTAGAGGAGAAGTGGGCCTCCAGTAATGGGTGACATAGGATGGGGATGGAGGGTTTTGAATTGGAAGCCCTTGTGGGCACATCTGGTTTCGCATTTCGGGTTGGGCGGGACCCGGAGTCCTGGGGGATAATGTCGATAAATTGGTTTATTATGTATGGAAGTACACACAAGCCTGAAGAGGGTGATAGGGAGAGATAATGTTCATAGATGCGTGGATCTATTTCGAAATCCTACAGAATATTAGTCCACCCAGGGCCAAATGGTCGATGTGTGACAATGTACATGCCTCGTGAGGCGCCATCTCTTCCAAGTGACGTATCGCCCACTTCCAGAATGCATGCTGATACTGTTTTGAAGGCGGATATTGTTCGAAGTGAGGGTTCACAAGAATGGAATCGAGGAAGAACGAGTGCACGGCGAATGGCGACATGTGAGACGGAAATGGAATCTTCATGGGAGGTACAAGCGATGCAAAAGCGCGTAAGATATTGAAAAGATCACAATCCATGATTCAAGTCCATTCAGTATCCTGGGCGGAGCACGGTGGAATGGTTTGCGATCGTCAAACTTCTGAGTGAGCAGGGTCTCAACGGCTTCGAACCGGCCATAAAGTCATTCCACGTGATGCTAACAAAAAATCCTTCAAATTTTTTGCCAACAGATTCCAATGTTCTCTCACCTCCGCCTCGCATCTAGATGCTTGCGGCCATGTCCTCGCCCTGTTCCTGGTCTCTGTGCTCATCGTAGCTTCTCGTATACCCCTTCAATTCGCACAGACCTTGCCCCTGAACCACCCTCTGAGGCTGAAGTCTTAGAGCAAGTTCTTCTTGAGCAGGAAGCACAGGCTGCGGAAGAGGCAGTCCTCTCTGGTCCATCTGGATCAGATGAGGGAAGGGAACCTGAAACATACAATGAATTCATGGAAGCCATTGGATATAGATTCAAGCGGGCTGACGCGCCGAAGAAATGGCTAGGAAACCAAGTAGTTGAGTTCGTCTTCTGTCGTTCTGCCTCATTCACTGAACTGACCAACTCAACTCGCCATTCAGCCATTTCCGATGAACCCCTCTTTCAAGCCGCCTCCCCCTGTCTCTGATGCCGTGAAAACGACGATCTACAGAGAGTTCATGCACGACCCAGAAAAGAATAACGTCCGGGCACTTTCGCAACGATATCATCTGAGCTTGAAGCGCGTTGATGCGATTTTGCGGTTGAAAGGCATGGAAACTGATTGGGTCAAGGTTAGTAACTTCGTTCTTGATCGTTAGTGCCGCCCGTGGCGTGTACTTCCATGATGAACCAAAATCGATTAGTCTTGAAGACACTCATATGGTTAAAACAATAACGTGCTTTAGCATTCTGAACTTTCTTGATTCGTTTTCTTTCCTATTTCATCTCGCTGACTTATTTTCCCGCTCTAGGTAATCAACTCCACCTGTCTTTCTTCACCATTCACTGATCGTTTTAACTCGGTCCTTCTGATAACTTAGAGGGTTAGTGATATTCCTTACAACATTTCTCTGACGAGACATAAAACTTTCATTCGCGAATTGGAAAACCGCTGTGGTGCCTAACGTCACCCAGACTCTGGTTTGAAACCATCTTGCAACCCCATCTGAAACTTCTCTATTCCTTACCTATTCCGATCCTTTGGCGTGCATGTCCATATGCTGACTGTTTACTCTTCAGGGTATTCCATTGCAAACAGGTTTCCGTATAGGGATGGAGAACATATTGGGTGTTCCCGCATCTCGCCTTCCGATGACTCATGTGGAGACGAGAACCGATGCTCATGAAGCGGATACGCTCGAGCAGGAGGAACGTCGTGATGCTGTTCGGCAACGCTACCAACGGTCGTACTGGGAATCAGTGCCAGAAGATGGCCGGGTACGATTGCACATTCCTTGACATTCTGCCTTCATTGACTGACCACGCTACTCGCAACAGGAACCCATCGTCCCAGCTTCTCTTGAATTTGCGAAGTTGGATGCGAAGAGACATACCAGGGCTGATGAAGCATACAAATCGAATCCCAAACTTATGCCTCGTGTACCTGACACAGACTTTATCCAAACGCCGAGGAAAAAGGTGCAGACCGTAGTGAAGCCTGGACGACCTACGATTAAGTTCGTTGATGTGGGAGGTCACTTCATCGATGTCCACGACCGGGTCCGGCGCATTGCTGAATCAGAGCGGAGAGCTAAGATTAAGCTGAGGAAGGCTGAAGAGAAGAAGGCTGCCATTCTGGCGGGTAGGAGGAGATGAGCGGTTACTCTTGCTTCTAGTTTGTTATGGTCAGATCACGCGCATTTGCAGTAGTTATTCCAAGTAAATTTTTCCCCCGGACCATGCACTGTCGCTAAGAGTCGATGATCAGCGAAATCAGGTCTACGAGAAAAGCCGAGCCGTGTACCGTTGAAGGGCCACTAAGCGCCGACGACTTGCTAGCAACCACAATTCAACGTTCAACGCCCAAGGTCATTGATGGAGTCAAGTGATATACCGTCAGCTCCATCACCCGCGTGTATTCCTGCACGTAAAGAGGACCAACATTCCCTTCACCGCAATAGAAATGTTTTCGTTGTCTGTGCCACTTCAAGCGAGCCCCGCGTGGTAGCCGGATTCTGGCAACATGGCGATGTATCAGTTGCAAAGTTTTACGTCTGGCTCTCTCAGGTGATAGTCGTCGAAAATGCTCAGTGGTTTTTGTGCAGCGATTTGGGTGCTCCCCGTCTCAAAAGGAATGACGTATCCATCCTCCAAACCGGACACTACCAAATCGTAGATTACGGTACGGAGGCCGAGTTTCTAGGCCCACAGGTTACTCGAGGGAAGTCTGACTGTGTCATTCTCCCTCGTAGACAGGAAGCCGATCCTCGCAACACCAGTTGGGGAAACCTACCAACCTCGTATCTTTTCTGGGATTGGAACACCACAGACAGCAGAGGTAGCATACACTGCGCCGCACTTCACATTTCGACTGCTTACAGAATATGTTACCTTCCTCAGAATTTCAGCTTCC
The DNA here is from genome assembly GCA_013433165.1 of Hypsizygus marmoreus. Classification (NCBI taxonomy): domain Eukaryota; kingdom Fungi; phylum Basidiomycota; class Agaricomycetes; order Agaricales; family Lyophyllaceae; genus Hypsizygus; species Hypsizygus marmoreus. Next base: position 3,609,366 of record CM024086.1, read on the forward strand.
GCGACCGGGTCCTGCGAAGGGACTGTCAGTGTCGTATCACTGGATATCCTGTAGAATTTGCAGAAGACCGGACCCTGATTCAGGAAGATCAAATTGTCGAGGGGGCACATATACTACCTGTTCACTTCCAGTCAGAAAGTCAGCAATCCTTCTTTCTCCCGGGATCTATGAGCTGATATCACTGGCAGACTTTCCCATCGATCTTCTGGCTTCGCTCGCAAATGGGCTGACTTTGGCACCTACTGAGCACCGCTGCTTTGATTCCTATTACTTCGGTATCGATGTTGATGTCGGTGATGCAGCTCCTCACTGAAATAAGCAAGCAACCTTGACTGATGCTTTCTTCGACTTGCAGGATAACTATCGAATCTTCTGGTTCACACGTACAGTATCAGGCCATCAAGGGTTCCTTCATCCTCCTCTCGATTGCGAATATTTTTCACCAGATACCGACACATTTCTCCGCGAGCATCTGCGCCAGGCGTTGCTCAAATGGGTGAAGGGTAATGAGACTGACTACCCGATGTTCCCGTACTTGGCGGTTGCACTCCGCGAAGAAGCCATTCATCTGGATGAGGAAACATGGACAGTGGGCGAGGGAAAGTTGGTCATGGAGACTTATTTGGCTTGGACATTGTTCAGCATCACTGGGAAGGCTTGTGACTGTGAGGACGGCAGTGAAGACCACCCAGAATGGCCGAAGTGTAGGCTTCGCTTCCGAAGCTGTGGTCCAAGTGAGGATCTATTAGACACCGAAGCCATTGATTTTTTTGAATCCTCTTGACCAATCTGTGGCCTAAATGTCATTAGAACCACCTGCATTTTTAGGATGAAAGGCAGCCTAGATGGTAGACATACAAGTTCGAAAAACATCAGTTTCAATCGTTCTCACACCAATGCCAATGCGACAAATCCCATTCGTTGGAGCACATAATGCGTGCAACTATCCGAATTTCCCTCATTACAGGTTGCAAATATGAGATGCAGTCGTATGTCGTGTACGTCGTCTACTTAACATAAAGTCGATCCCTTTTTAATAAGCGAATCTGAAATCTAAACGCTTGTTTCCTTCGTCCTTCGTCGTTTCAACATATTCCTTTTGCTCCTGCGATTGAGAACGTCAAGGTTAAGGGTATTCCCTGTGGAATTTTAAATCAGTACATACCTTGCCTGACCAAGAATTCCAAATTTTCTCTCGTCGATGGTTCAGCGTTCGATAGAAGAAGAACGTCAGAATGTACAGAACAATGTTCATCGAAGTGATGGCGATAAGTATGCGATTTCCGCGTTTATCTGGCGGGTTATGTGTGTAAGCGTACAATGCGAAATATTGAATGAAGCAACTTACATAGTGGCTGTCACAGGGCAGTGAAATGTCGATGTCAAACGAGGGTGCAACTATGAGATGGGTCAACTGACCTTGTCGTCTTTCCGGTAGATATTGGCCTGCAACAAAGGTGAGATTCAATGACTTACTCAAAAAATATGTTCCGACTCACATAGACGATGGCTCCAGCTTGCACAAACATGTTGTAGACGCTAATTCATCATTGCGTCAAAGACTTTCAGCTTCTACGAAATCCTCAGACTCACCTTGCAGAAACAGTTCTGGAAACACAGATAGCATTTAGAAATCCTGATCGAATTGAAAACAAGAGCATAACTAACCTGGTCCGTACACTGTATGAATTTCTTGAAGCCCAGGCAACTTGAATTGGGTGGACATATGGGTATCCAGTAACAAGTGTGACAACAGCGAAGTACACCCATTGCGATGTCTGCGCGTTAAACGTATACAGAGCGACGAGGAGCGGGAGCGCCCAGAGTTGGAGAATGATGGTAGCTGCAACACGGCTGTTGACAATTTCTGCAAAATAGGAAGTGCCCAGGAGCATCATCATGCCGATCACCGTGGACGGGATTGAGAGAAGATTGGTTTCGGTTGTGTTGAATCCAAGGTTACGGAGAGACAGTGTTAGGTATGTTTGTGGGGGGCCGACGGGTACTGGATTGCAGACAATAAACATTTTGTTGCGTGTTGACCTATGCATGGTGGTAACTTACTTTGATGAACAATTCCGAGGATATAGATAGGCCACATTCGCCAGTCCTGAAGTGCTTGAAATATCATTTTGATGCTAAGCCCTTCACGATTGTGCATGTCCGATTTCGAGGGATCATCTCGCAAAATCCTATCAGTGTGGTCAGTGACGCCAAGAATGCGGTATATCAGATTATAATACCGGTTAACCATGATGACCTCCTCACTGAGAGCCGCGTTAGGAAGGCAACGGTCGGAAACTGGGCGCAAGACTTACCGCTCGTCAAACCAACCGTTTGGCCTATACCATGCCTTTGTTTGCGTGGGGCCAGCGGGCATAAGGAACCAAGATGCAATCCCAACTCCCAAGGTCACCAGACCTTCAATTAAGAAGAGATACCGCCAGCCTTCTTTCCCATTGACACCACGCAGGCGGAGAATACCCGTTGCGAGGAATGCGCTGACGATGTCGGAAACGTAGTTCGAGATCCAGAAGAAAGCCAGCCTGATGGGAACTTGTAATCGTTCGACGGTCAACTGTCAGTGCGAGGAAACAAGGCACAACAATAAACTCACGCTCTGTTTTCGTGAAGAAATAGGAGAGGTACAGCACGACATCGGGGATGAATCCTCCTTGCATGAAACCCAATAAAGCTCTGCGAGGCGAATGAGGTCATGATCTCATGAACACGCGAATTACACAAACCTGCACGCCAGAAAGCTCGACCGTCCCTTGAGCCAAAATTGGGCAAAGGAAACAGTACTCCATAGGACCATCTGGAATGCATGAGTCAAGATAACGTGACAAATGGCACAGAGCAAAAGTGCCAACCTGCATGGGAATCCAGACATCAGGTCCAACTCTCTTCGATATGAGCTGCGAGGGCAGTTCTTTACAGGTCGTTAAGTATGATTCATCGCGTACAAACACCAAAGTTGACTCACCCGCACACAGAAATGTCAATCGAAAGATCGTATTGCCCAAGTTAAAGTCATTAGTTGTAAGGTTGAGGTCATCCAGAAAATTATCCGAATTAGCCTGAGAAATGTTTCCTCTATCCAGGTCCAAGGCGAAGAACATAATGCATGCCCAGAGCGCGATGCGCCAGTTCATCTTCCGTACAACACGCTAGGAAATTCGCATAAGGACTGAAAAATCATTGAATCCAAAGAGTGGCACACCTGCTCCTCTCTATACGTCCATCTAGCCTTAGGATCAAACCGATGGGCATTCTCATACTGTGGTGGTGGTCGATAAGCCTCTAATGTGGCGGGGTCATCGAACACAGAGGGTTGCGTGGCGATAGCGTCCAAATCCCGTCCACGCCGTCGCCAATGGCTCCATAAACTAAGCCCACTCGCCGTCCGCGATTCCACAGCAATAGCCAATGGGGGAGCCTTCTCGTCATCGACAGGTACCTTCTCATCGTACAGTGAGGCTTCAGTGGAGGACGCCTTGTCGGCCCCAGCGAGACGGGTGGACATGATCAAAAGAAGCCGGGGGGTAAATTGGGATAGGCATGAGAACGCCGAGTTCTTAACTGTAATAACCGTCGGCCGGGTAGAAAGTTTGAACGCACGATCATGGAGGTTGAGCAATTGCGTTGTGCGAAGCTTGAATGGCGCGATTCCTAAAAATTGCCATTTTGGGAAGGTCAATGTTATACATATCGCACAAAATGAGAGGTTCAAAATCGTGGCCCTGACAAGGCTTGTTGACGAGCGATGGTGTGACTGCCAAGTAATTATATTCCTGTTGTGATACTGTTAGGGACTAACGCGTAACATTGGGCTTTACAGATTATATGTCCTTTCACCGTCCGCGTCCACGCCCTCTCAAAGCGCGTTGCGCCGTCCCAGGAGGCGCCTTCGGGCCGGCATTTTGCTAGGAGATGAGAGAAATGATCAGTCGGCGGAAAAACGTCTTGACTGGAGTGCAACATACCGCTTCGCTCTGAGGGTTCCTCACAGTTTCGTCGACGCTCAGGATCAGGCATGCAGCCTCGGCAGCGCTGCTGATGGCATTTGTCTTGACAAGGCTAGGCTCCCACACGAACGCGTCCATGTTGTCACGAACACCAGTGGCACCGTCGACGTCGACACCGTACCAGATTTCCCCATTGGCATGCTTCATCCGCAGCTTGTTCAGGATGTCGGTTGAGTCGAGACCAGCGTTGTCGCAAATCTGGCGGGGGATGATCTCAAGGGCCTTTGCAAAGGCTGTCAAGATGAGTTGCTGCTTGCCAGGGATCGAGAGGGCATATTTCCGGATGTAAGATGACAGTTCCATCTAAGGCAAACGAATTAGAAAGATATACCAGGACGGCATTGCAGAGACCTACCTCGATGGCCCCTCCTCCAGCAACAACTTCACCATTTCTGACTGCCCGCTTCACAACCATGATCGCATCATGTAAACTCCGTTCCACTTCCTCAATGAACTGGTCTGCGCCACCACGTAAGATAAGCGTGCATGTCTTCGCCTTGGGGCAGTCTTCGAAGAGGTTGTACCGCTCGCCACCTATCTGCCTCTCTTGGAAGGATCCACACGTGCCGAGGTGCTCTCTTGTAATGTCCGAGCAAGTCGACTGAATAGCGCCACCCACAGCCTGAACCACCCTGCGGAGGTCGCCAGCAGCCACTCGACCAGCACAGAAGATGTCGCGATCAGCGAACCACTGTGTCGCCAGATCGCCAATGGGGAGTTTGCTGAGCACGACTTTGGCACCGGTCTTTTCGATGGCCTCGAGCTTGCGATAGATGATCTCCCATTCAGCATCGACGATCGCCTGGTAATCGGAAACGTGTTCTACTCGAACTTCGGCGTTGTCTTTTTCGGCTTTCAATTCGAGCTCGACGTTTAGGCAAAGAATGAGAGGATCCTTGAATTCTTTCGGTTGTTGCTCTGCACCGGCGTATGTGAATGTCTTCTTGAAAGACACACCTCTGACGAGGAGCGAATCTTGCATCCCTCCACCAGCGATCTTCTTTACACCGATAAGCGACTCGTCAAGATCGTCCTGGTCTAAGCTCAGGACCGCATCGACGACCATGTTGGAGAAGAACGGTTTTTCTGAGTGGATCAGTTTTGAGGACATCGAGGTAGAGGCACATTTCAGTAGGAGGGAGCGGAAACGCCTGGGGTATGGTCAGATCAGAGGGTTGAGATAAGTATGATAGACATACTCAGGATCAGTTTTATCAATCGTCACTTGGAGTTCTTTTATGTGGTCGATAGCCTAGCATCCATGTCAGAAAAACATCAAAAGTGAAACGGACGCGCGTACCATTTGGGATGCTTTTCGGAAACCCTTCATGATGATATGTGGACTAACACCTTCCTCGATATATCCTCGCACCTCCTTCAGCAACTGTGCAGCCAGAAGCACAACGCTAGTTGTCCCATCGCCCACCTCCGCATCTTGAGCCCGTGCAATATCCACCAGCGTTCGCGCAGCAGGATGCACAATATCGAGGAGTTTCAAGATAGTCGCGCCATCGTTAGTGATCTGGGCCTCTCCCCGGTCAGAAACAATTAGTTTGTCCATTCCCCTTGGTCCGAGCGTGCTAGCAAGCGTCTCTGCGATTGCAAGACATGCAGAAATGTTGGAAAGAAGTTGAGGATTTCCTTGAGAGGTGTCTGTGCCCTCCCTAAGGAGGACGACAGTCGGTTGCTGAGAGAGTCGGACATCAGCACATAGCAGATTACTTGAAAAGGTTGTAGATACCATGGGGAGACCGCGCTGCATTTTTTGAATGAGAGGAAGGAGAATGGAGAATGCTCTGGATTCTGAAATCTCAGAGCATTTGTGCTTATTTGTTCAACGCGTTTGACGCGTCCAACAAAATTATGAGTCTGCCCAGAACGCGTCCCTGCCTGACATTCACACCACACTATGGACGATGAACTCTCCGACGGACCTCCCAGTGGCCTTTTTTTTGCCGGCTCTGACGATGAAGATGAGGATGTTGCCATGGAACGCCCAGGATCACCCACTGGCCCGACTTCTGGCGCCTCATCACCTCCTAGCCTCTTCATCCCAGACAGTGATGACGATGAGCCGATGGGACCCATAGAGCACTCCCCGCTGCCCCATAAAAGGAAGATTATTATACCTGAGGATGTTCTCGACGAGGTGCTTGATCTTCCTTCTGCTGGGCCTTCGTCTCGTCACAGTTCGAGCTCCCGGACTCTGGATGAGGTCTCTAAAAAATCTGCCTCACCAACACCTAAGATAAAGCCCTCCAAGAAATCTGAATCCCGTCCACCTGCCAAAAAGCGACGCATCTCACCACCTACCGCGTCTTCCACTCCCTCGCCCTTCCCACCAACATACCTAGGCGAAATTCTGATTCCTAACGCATGGAGCAACGTATCGGGCAAGGGTTACATCAAATGCAATGACCCAATACAGATACACCGAGATGAGCAAGTGGAGAGTAAGCCTGGCCCCAGCAAGAGTGCAGCGAATGGGAAGAAGGGAGATGGGAAGAAACAGATGTCCTTGACAGCGATGCTGAAACCTCAGCCTTCAAAATCTAAGAAGAAGGTGAAGGCAGACAGCATCGTTCGCATACTTAATAGCCGTGGCACCGGTATGTTATGTGTACTTTTGACCCAGTGTAAATTGTGTTAATTGAACTATAAGAATTTGGCCGTCTGCCTACAGACGTATCGTGGTGGGTGGCGAAACTCTTGGATCTGGGTAAGCCATCTCGGTCAGTCGTTCAGCGTTGTCTTATTCTCCTGCAGGCATCGTAGAATTTCGAGGCACGATGACCGATTGTCCAGACAAACTTACGACGGGCGTAAGCTTGTTTGTTACGTTGCAAGTGTATATACTTGCATCCGCCTTCAAGCCACCTACGCTCAATCAGACCGACGATACCCGGAATACCATGTTTAACGAGGGTCAAGAGACCTTGGATGAGAAGTACATTCTTACGCCTCAACTCTTGCAGAAACGGCTATTAATCAAATAGTAATAAAACTTAGGACACTGAGAGAGCGCAAAGAATCCGTGCTAAAACTCTTTGAAGTGATTGAGCTCAAGCCTCAAGCGGGTGCCAATTTCCGAGGGCCCCAGGCCGAGGAGAAGGTACACGAAGAAGCCTTGAAGCGTCTCGCAAAGCGCAAGGTCAAGACAGTAACAGAAATCGTTGGAGACGACGAAGAAATCGAAGTTGACGACGCCGAGGACCTCTCAAAAAATGAGATCGATACTATCTACAAAAGGTGAATCGACATTTAATTTCATGGAGAATGTATAAGGAACTAATTCTGTGCAGGGCGCAGCACAATGATCGTACAATGGGTCTCATGGAACCCGCAGATACCTTCACTTTGACTTTGCGTGGCTATCAAAAGCAAGCGCTTCTGTAAGAACAATGTTTCGCCCTTGAATGTTTACTGACTTGTGTAATAGGTGGATGCATTCGCTTGAATCAGGAACAATGGATGCACGCGAAGCAACATCGATGCATCCTCTATGGAGCCAGTAAGTTCTATGTCTCTTTTGCCGTGGGCCTTCCTGTTGCTTATTTGTTGACAGATATTTCTTTCCCGAAAAGCCAGTTATGGATGGCAATGCTATTGACCTTACAGCGGACGAGAAGCCCTTTTATATGAATCCATACTCTGGTGAGATGAGTTTGGACTTCCCCAAGGCCGAAAGGAAATGCAGAGGAGGAATTTTGGCGTACGCATAATCGTTATATATCGGCTTGGTTAGTCTGATCTCACGTTGCCTCCAGTGACGGTAGTTCTTTCTCTATGATGTCTTGATTCACACTAATCTTGCTTTTCGTGATCTGTCTTTTGCAGAGAGTGCGTACTCCTATGCCTTATTCCGAATGTTAGCTCACAATACATATCTAGTGGGAATGGGCAAAACAATCATGTTATCCGCCCTCATCCACACAAGTCCCCCCTCCGAAGAAGACGCCGATTCCACCGCAGCCCCTGCTAAATCCCGCCAACTTAAGCTGAACAACGCCTTCCGCCCTGCACCCCAACGCAAGTCCAAGAAACCGCCATCCGCAACGCTCATAGTCGCACCCACCTCCCTCCTAGCACAGTGGTCCGAAGAACTCCAGCGGTCAAGTAAACCTGGCACTGTGAAGACCCTTGTCTGGCACGGTCAGAATCGACTTGACCTTGAAGCTGCGATTGAGGATGATCGAGACGACGATAAGAGCATCAAAGTTATCATCACGTCTTATGGAGTTCTGGCTTCTGAGCATGCAAAATCGGAGAAGGCAGGGAGCAGTAGGTCATTGGTGTTCGAAAGTCTGTTTTTTCCATCGTTCTCGTTATTTTTGATTATTGTTCTGATATCTTTTGCCATAGTCGAGTGGCTCCGGGTAGTGCTGGATGAGGCGCATTCTTGTAAATCTCGATCGAGTAAGACGGCGAAGGCTGTATATGCTCTTCAGGCGAGGAGGCGGTGGGCAGTGACAGGTATTCATAGTCGTTCAGTGCTCTCTCAGATATCTGAACTCTGTCCTTCCAGGGACTCCCATTGTCAACAAGCTCGAAGACCTTTATTCCCTCCTGTGCTTTACATCTCTCTCCTGACATTCTTATGTTGTGTTGCTGACTACTTGTAACGCAGGAAATTCCTCGACTTCAGACCGTGGTCAGACTTTGCATTCTTCCGGTCGTGCGTTCGCCTTTCCTGTTTCGCATCCCGTTGTTTCGTTTCCGTTGACTGGTAACCAGGTTCATCACGCTACCTTTCCTCGCTCGCGATCCCAAAGCAATCGAAATCGTCCAAGTCATTCTCGAAAGTATACTCTTGCGCAGAGAGAAGAACATGCGAGATACCGATGGGAACAAGATCGTGGAACTCCCAACTAAAGAGGTGAGCACATCCGAATGTCCTCTGGTCAATACTCATAGCATTCGGGTAGGTCGTTGTCGAGAACCTGGAATTCTCTCCGCTGGAGAGAAAGATTTACGACCAGATCTATATCTCTGCAAAGAGGGACTTCGAACGCCTGAATGCCAAAGGTCTAGTAAGCAGGAACTACACTCACATTCTGGCTATGCTCATGAGGTAAGTCTCGGAATATCTTGTGGGGATTATGCCTTTGATCACACTCTCCGACAAAGATTGAGACGTGCCGTCCTGCACCCAAGTCTTGTGCTGACAGCCGACGACGAACGGGCGCTGACTTCAGACGGAGATGGGGCGGTCGATGTCAACGATATGATACGTCGTTTCGCGGAAGCCGAGAGTGCTAGCGAAGGCAGCAGTAAGAACACCTTTGCAGAAGATGTTCTGGCGAATTTGGCAGATGCGGAGGCTGAAGAGTGTCCGATTTGCCTGGACGTCATGGAGATTCCGATGATTATTCCTGGATGCATGCATCAGTGGTAAATTATATATTGTGCAGCAAGGACCATACAAACTAATGCACGTTTTATTAGTTGCAAAGACTGTATCCTTGCCCATCTAGCTACATGTGAAGAGCGTCACGAGGAATCGCGTTGTCCAACGTGTGCTCAAGGGCCTATCAAGGTGTGTATTCACCTCGACATTCGTAATAGACCGGCATAACGTCTCATGTTCCATCACACTACAGGCGAGCGACCTCCTCGAAGTTGTCCGCAGAAAGAAGAACCCACAAATCTCAAGTTCCCAGGCTTCCCAGCCCGAAGTAACCCTCAGACGGAATGACTTTATGTCGTCCACGAAACTTCAAGCACTCGTGAAGAACCTCCGTGCGTCACCTTCATCTCTCCCATCACTACAACACCGCGCTGAGCATATCTCAATCCAGACCGCCTGCGCGACCAAGACCCCTGTTTCCGTGCCGTAGTCTTTTCGCAATTCACAAGCTTCCTCGATCTCATTGAGGTAGTGCTGAGGCGGGAGCGGTTCGAGCAGTACCGCTTTGATGGGTCGATGGATATTAAGAAGAAGAATGCTGCTGTGAATGGGTTCAGAGAGCCTTCGAGGAAACCAAAGGTGTTGATTATTAGTTTGAAGGCGGGAGGTGTTGGGTTGAATGTTGGTTTTCATTTCGCCACTCTTTTGAATGAGTTCTGATACGTTTTCTCTCGTGGATTGCAGCTGACGACTGCTAACCATGTCTTTATGGTCAGTATTGTCTTTAGTTTCCCTTTTTTGATGTGCTGAAAGGGTCATATAGATGGATTGCTGGTGGAATGCTGCAACGGAGAATCAGGGTTTGTCTTCCCTCGTACAGAGATATGTGCTCATCTGATTTCTCTCCTACAGCAATCGATCGCGTCCACAGAATCGGACAAGACAAAACTGTCTACGTCAAACATTTCATCGTGCGTCAAGCCTTCGTCATTTACCTGGAAGTGATCTTAAATCCAACCCTCATAGATTGCCAATACGATTGAAGGCCGCATCTTACAAATTCAAAAGCGCAAGACTGCTATCGTGAAGGAAGCATTCCGCGGCACGCAGGCTCCAGGTGCGAATGCTGACCCTGAGAGCATTGAAAACCTGAAGATCATGTTCGGGGACGACTAACATACCTACCACCTATCTCGCCGAGAGGTTTCTGGACATATTGTAACACTGACATGCGCAGTATCTTGATTAATACCATTTATTAATAATCTTTCGGAACCAAAGGCCCAACGAGTGACGTCCTAAGGTCCGCATCGGTCCCTTCAGCAGCAGCAACTAAAAGCTTCACACCCTCCTTGACAACCTCCCGCGTCTTCTCCTTCCCTCCCCACTCCACGCGCGGCGTCCACACGGCAAGGTGGACACCCCAGTGTGCCAGTGCATCCCTCCCCACACCAACATCGAGCTTCGGTTCGGATGACGCGGCGTATGCTTTGAGAAAGGTCGAGAGGATCGTTGAAGTGGCTTCCTCCGCCGAGGGCACGAAATGCCGCAGGAGGTCAATCTCTGCACAGAACTGACCGATCTCGACACCCGGCAGGCCAGGCTTGGCGAGCTCCCAGTCGAGGATATAAAGGTGCTTAAGCTGGCGATCAGCATCGAGTTTGACCATGATGTTCCCGGACCAAAAGTCGCCCATGACGAACTATCCAAAAATGCATATTTAACGTGAAAGACGCGTTTCAAAAGCAGCGGACGAGAAACGACTTACAACGTCCCTATCACTCAACATCCTCTCCCTCATCTTGCTAGCCAAGCCCCCCAGCACACCCATCACCCTCTCCCAATCCTCCACCTCGACACCAATCGGCGGATCCGACAGCTTCGGCAACACCTCCCCTCCGCTCTGGTCAAGCGTCGCCACAAGTCGGCCATACGTCGCCCATGCGGACAGCATCTTCGCCTGCTGGTTCGTCTCGAACAAATCAAGAATCCCGTTCGGATTCGCGCGGCTCCACGCGTGCATCGATGCGAGGAAGTGGCCGAGGGAGGTGCCGATGGCACGTGCGAGGTCTGGGGGGCATGGGAAGGAGGGGGGCTGGAGGAATTCTTTGAGGGTCAGGACGTCGTCGCCGCAATCCTCCATGATTATGACGTTGTGCTCTTTGTCGAATCGATGGACCTTGGGTACCGTCACCACAGAATCGGTGGGCGCCCACGCCTTGACGCGCATCATCGCCTCCGCCTCGAACATCTGTATGTAACATAACTCAGCTCACGACACCTATTACAATGTAAAAACGAACGACTCAACGTACCTGCCTTTCAAGTCCAAACGCCATCCCCACGCAATCCTTCACATACGGCTGCGCATGTTTCAGCACAAGTGTCTCCTGCCCCTCGAACGGCGCGTCGAGATGCAGTCTATACGCGAAGTTCGCTGTGCCCCCTGAGAGCGGTGTTATGGTATGGCTCGCGAAGGGCGTGTTGAGGAGGTAGGTTTGCACGCCGGTGGGCGTTGTTAATGTCAAGTCATTCGGGGTAACGGTAGTCATATTTTCGTTGGCGTTTGGGGTCGCGAGACGAAGTGTAGATCCGTTTGAAGGTTATCCGAGTTCTGTTACGAGAAGCAAAGATAGGGTGAACAAGGTGAAGTACAGAAACGATTTCTTGTAATCAATCGATAGCAAGTGAAGCTCTGAATGCCTAGAGAGAAGGATTCTGAATCATCTGGGTGTCGCAGCTCCGTAGATTTTTATCTAGGTTCTGGGTCCGTGTCGCCGGAACCGAGGTTATACAGATGAGCAGTCATGGTTGGACGGACTTGGCCGTTCGTAGCCGTTCGACAAGTAAATATCTTGAGCCAATAACTTCACTTCTTGGGTGCAGCTCAAGGGATGCTGATTAAGTGAATGGGGATCTCATAGTCAGCACAAATCAAATATTTCGCTATCCTCCCTTCTGTACGGAGTCTTGAATTGTGAGGGCCCAGTGGAGTGTCGTGCGGGCGATCTCCAATTCTAATTCAGAATCATCGGAAGAGGGTATTTGGCCCTGCTTGGCACGGGCTTTGGATGTCTGGTCAGCAGCCACACGTGATCATGAGTGTCGCGCAAAGAATCCATCCGTTTGCTTGCTGCCAGTGCACACATTCTCTGGCGGTGAGCATGTCAGTCTGGTCGTCTCCACCATAATTCTGATCCCTGGAGTAACTCAGAAGATTTTCGAGTCCAAGGAGTCTCTCAGATTCTGCGTTTAGCTTTAAACATGGCCTCTATTTGGGCACTGTACCCTCTGGATCGATCATGATCGAGGACTCACACTGTCTCTCGAGGTCTCTGGGCAGAGACATCGCAGCTCATATGTTCAGCCAGGAATCCGAGTGTCCCTTGTCACCTTCTTCTCTGACACCCTCGTCTGTTCCTGGCACCATTCCCCGTTTCCAACTGGTTTTCTCGATACCAGACTCTGTCACTGTTGACACCTCCCTCGGAACGTACACAGAGATTTTAGTGGTGAGATTATCAGACATCGTCGCACCATGAATATACAATTACAGCGAGCCCCTATGACACGGGGCTACGGCCAGGGCATCTGGACCGCTGCCTGGGGTAATGAGTATGCAAAGGGAACGATCGACGTCGGCGGGTCGACGTACGAGTACTATAAGCGCGGACCTCTCGACGTATTTAATTCGACCCTCCTAGACGTCATCCTCATCCGCCAAGAGTATCGCCTCGCGCACGACTCATTGCGGCTTGTGGCCCAACGTCGTTCGCCCTTGGGCAGAGTCGCTCGCTTCATCATAACGGGACAGCCCGGCATTGGTAAGGCAGCGAGCGACAAAACCTTCGTCATCCCTTCCTTACATTTTTGCTCCAGGCAAAACGGTCTTTCTAATATACCTTCTCATCGAACGCCTTCAGCGGAAACAACCAACGGCACTGCAGACCGGCAAGGCCGAATTCCTCCTCTTTGATAAAGACGGTGTACGCCAGTTCTCAACCACAGCTCGTAATCATCAGGAAATCCCTCCTGATGCCTGGGCACTGTCTGATTGTATAGACCCGATAGATGCGTATAAGCCGTGCGAGGCGTTCCTCGAATCAAAAGCATTCGTCGTTCATGCCACCTCGCCTTGGTCGTCGAACTGGAAGCATTGGAAGAAGCAGTCGAGCGCTCGTATATATGTGATGGAGGTATGGCCCAAAGGCGAAATGGAAGCCTTACTGTAAGCTCGTCTTGTGTCTGTGATGGCTGATGCTGATGAAATAACCAGGTCGTTACTCAAACTTGACGTTCCGGACGGCATCAGGCTCGCTCGCAGGTGGGGGCCCTGCCCAAAGACCGTCCTAGACATCCTCAGCAATACCATGACCGAACAGAGACACATTAGGGAGGTTGCCGCAGCAGCCAGCGATATCGCACGAGATGTCGTTCAGAGCTTTCGCGCCATCGAATTATTTGACTTTGGCGGGCCACATGTGGCGCTGTCTTCGATCTTCTTCGTCCGTCCAATCGATAGTGGCCGCGCCAGCGGTGTGGTCTTTATCCCGACACTGGACATTGCAAAGATTTTTTCACAGGCACTGATCCATGCAGATCACGCTACGCAGAATAAGGTTCTGACCCGAATGTGTATACATGCTTCATTGAAGACGGCAGCAGACTGGATCTTCAAGAACTTTATGCACGCCCAACTTTCGGCCTCCTCGAAAGCCATACAAGCCTTTGACTGCAACGGCATATCGCACGAGCTCCTGCCTGCATCTTCGATCCATCCAGTGTTCTCCGAATCCCTCTCCTCCACAATCCTCCCATTTTATTGGCGACCATCCACCCCTGACCTTCCAGGAGTTGACGCCGTCATTTGCGACCACAATGGCGTATACGCCCTGCAGACCTCAACCACCCTTACGTCGAAGCACGCCGACACATCTACGGGTCTTCAAAAGGTCTACGACGGCCTCCACCCTACAATGCGCCAGAAGCAAATGCTTCTCGTCTTCGTCTCGCCGAGTTCGGAGACCGCTGATGTCGTTCTCAAGCGGTGCACGCTTGCGAACCAATGGAACCGTGTAAAAGTCTGGGCTTGCGAGCTCGCGGTGGGTGCTGAACACGAGGCGGCGCTGGTCAACGTTATGGTGTGTCCGATGTGTGCTCGGCTTAGACGGACCTCTCGGCTGACAATGTTCCTGCATGCAGAATGGGGCTCGTGATGTTTTTGGGACCGGGGATTGGGTCGATGCTCCCACAAGCGGTGATGCATGAAAGGTTGGCGAAACTTAAAGGCAGAGGCGCGTCGCGTCGCGTAAATACGTCACGTGTACTAATTACTTGTCCTCGCGCATAGCCCCTAACTCTCCTCTCACCTCTTACATCCTTGTCATCGTAGCCAATCCATTGATCCAACCACGAACCCAATCCACGTATCCAAACATCATCGCTTCTCCGGCCCAAGTACACAAAGGCCCAGTCCAGATCTGCCCACTGATATCTTTAGACTCTAGAGACGTGCAGGGTCCTACTACGTGGTGGCGTCGACGGTCAAGCGTCTTCGTTCAATCCGATGGGTATCTGATCTACGTGGGCCCTTATAATTAATGACCTCATGACCTCTGGATCTTCCATGCTGGGTTAACTCGTCACTCGAGCGTCAATCACACTTGTTTTTCTTTTTCATTTCCTTGTTCGAATTCCCTGTCATTCGCGGGGGCTTTTGGCATAAGATATCTACCATCTGATGTAATCGGCCTTGGTCTTTCGAGCATCGATGGTCGATAGAAGCTTCCGACGTTAGACACCAGACGCGAGATTTTTTATTTTTATTTTATTTGCAGAAAGCGAGACGGGGAGATGGATGCGCGGTTACCCGGTTCACGGAGATTGGGATCCGGAATATTGGTGTACGGGAAATGTTTGAAGTCGAAGTGAAGACGAGACGTGTGAGTATATCGGCGGGGAAGGATAGAGAAATAAGTGGAAGGGCAAGAGATGGCGGGAAGGGGCGGCGGGGTGTGACTTGGGTTTCTTTGGAACGAGGGGCTATTTTGGTTGTGGAAGGATTTGACGCCACCTTTTGGCAGCTACAATTTTTGTATCGTTGTTTCAGCATATGTGAGTACACGTCGGTTTCTTGTGCGGTGGGCTGTCTAGAGTGGAGTTTATTGGCGCGAAGTGGGTCTCGATCAAGACGCGTCGCGTCGCGTCGCACAAGTACATCACATGCCTACTGGAACTTCCCTTCATCCTCGTACGCAATGCCACTATCTGAGCTCTCCCCTCCTATCATAACTCTACATCCTAGGCCTATACCCTTCACCCATCCGCTCAACCTAATCCATAACCACCTACCCGCCGCGGCCGCCCAACCCATCCAATCCTGCGGCCCAAGTACGCGTTATATATCCAAGCGCCCGGGAGTCCAGATCTACCTCTGCCACTGCCACTGACAACATTAGTTCGTCATCGTACAGCAGGGTCCATCGAGCACCCATTAATCCGATACGTATCTGATCTAATACGTGCGTCGTGGTCCCTGAAAAAATGACCTCATGACCCCCTGGATCTCTTCTCCATGAACGGAGGAAGATTCCGAGTCAACATAGAGGTACCTTCTGTGCTGCTAAATCTGGACCTGGACTCACTTTTCTTCGAGCGTCACACACGTTTTTGCTACATATTAACTTCCCTGTCGTTCAAGGAAGAGTCGGGGGCTTTTAATTTAAGATACAGTGTCCAGTATCGATATCTATTATCGAGTGTCCTGATCTCAGGCTAATCTTGTCTTCGGTGCATCGATGGTGATAGAAGCTTCAAGTCCAAGAGGTCACGTAGCAAAGCGAGCGAGCGAGTGAGTGAATGAGGGAGAGAGAGAGAGACGAGAGCATGTGTATCGATGGACATTGGGGAGATGGAGATCCGGATACGCGGTACACGTTCACGGAGATTGGGATTTGGAAAATCCGTGTGCGGTGAAGGCGATCGCGTAGGGAGAGGTGTGCGTATGCCCCTACGCCCCTGGGTGCATGGGTATGGTTGACAGCAGTGAGGAGGAGTCTTAGTCGAGTCATGGAGGAGACAAGTGACCTAGCAGATCCGGAGAGAGAGAGACGGCAACGGAGGAGCAGATACGCGTATAGCCTATAGGTTAGGTAGGTATCATGCTTTACTTGGTTCCGGATGCAGCAATCTACAGTCCATGGAGTCGGGATGGGTAAGGACGGTACTCGGCGTTCGGAAGTCAAGTGCGCGTATGGTTGACAGCAGTGGCCATGGGGAGTGTTGGTCGAGTTGTGGAGGAGACAAGTGACCTAGCAGAACCACAGAGAGAGACGGTAACGGAGGAGCAGGTAGGTATGATACTTTACTTGGTTCCGGATGCATGGAATCTGCAGTACTGTACATGGACGGTCGGGATGAGTAAGTTACAGTACTCGGCGTTCGGAAGTTGAACAACGCGTGGCCGTGGCCGTGGTTGTCGTCCGCCGCCCGCGAGATGAACTTCATCACGGAACAAGAACTTTGCCTACGCGTTCATGTTTGTGTTTGATACAGGTGCTTGGTGACTTGGTCCGGGGACATCGGAGGTGCCCATAGTTCATATCATATATGCAACGCGCGTTCAATCAGTCGTCGTTCATATGCATCTTTTCATCGGTGCAGGATACAGGATACAGGATTCAGATGTATGATGTATGATGTATGATATGTGATGATGATTAGGACCGGGGATATCCATGTGCTTGTGAGGATGGATGAATGGATAGATGTCAGTTAAGGGAGGATTGGAAGACGAAGGCAAAGGTATTATAGAGGTTAGATCCATACCACTGGTAGTACGGTTGTCACTGTCATCGCCCATGAATCCATCTAATCCATTAATACCGTACCGTCCCTCCCCGAAAAAGCCAGCCCGCACTATCCAACATATTGATTTAAATTAGTACACGACGCCCCGGACACTACTTACACCCTTGACCGAAGCCCAACGACACAAGGCAGAAGTGACAAAGCCCACCGCACAGTCATCCGAGTCCGGAACCCACTGCCCACCTGGCAGCACCGGTACCAAACACACAAATTTAAACTCGATCGATACGCGTATACAGCACGATGATCGATAGATGTCATTTGTCCCATCCACGAGGCGCAGATAAACAGTACCCGCGAAGGGCCATTCGTCACTCGGCAACGCGGTAGACAGGGACGAAACACGAATATTACAAAGGAAGGAGAAAGGGAGAAAGGGAGAAAGGAACAGAAAGGAACCCTGTGCCCGGGTATTAAAGCCTCGAGGCGGGGCGGACGGGCTGAGGGTGACATATCCGTGCATATACGTGTGCCCGGGTGGTGATGAAGTGTATCAGTGTATCAGCGTGAAGATGGCTACCTGAGGTTTGAGAGCGGGAGTTGTGTTTTGCCTTTGCCTTTTGTGTTGAGGAGGGGTGCGGTGTGCCTGTGCTGTGTACACGAGGTGTGATGTATTATAATACCGTGATTGATTCAGAGTGCTGTGGTGAAGGAGTGCAGTGTTGCTTGTTGGGGCGATACGGGGTGTAGCACTGGTGGTGGTGGGATTGGGAATTGGGAATCTGTGTGGGCGCGTTATCTTGTGTGGCGACAGGCATAACAGAAGAATAACTTTGGCAGTCCGATAGTCATGGAACGCACGGCGCTGAACGTCTCGCTAACATGGGCGTACTGGAATGGTTTTGTTTCAATTATGGAGTAACATAACACAGTAAGTAGATGGACTCGGCTTATCTAGACGCCAATTACGCAACTGGAAATAGTGCTGAACATGAATCACATACGACATGAGATGAGACGGGAGATGGGAAGAAGAAGCATCGAACAGCAAATCATCACACATCGGTGGCGTTTCGAGACACGAACATCACAGTGATAATTACGGAGGCTTCCTTTCTTTTCCTGTGTCGTGTCGCGCGGATTCGAGACGTCATGGGAGAACGTGGGCTTGTAGAGGAAGGAGGATGAGTGATCCGTGACGGGAAGGTGTCAGAGTGATATATGTGGACCAGGTGAAAGTTCGTGAGAGGGATGCCAGAAATGAGACAGTGTAACGTTATGGTGGCGCAGAAGGTGCTGACTGAGAGAGACAAGACAAGAGATGGAAGTGTGGGCGTTGTGTTGTTATCTGAAACCGGAGGTGCTTTATGGGGTGAGGGTGGGAAGAGACGAGTACTCGAGGGTGGGTACAGGTGGTATGCGACAGTCGGGGGACGGGTGTCAGGGTGAGCGGGGGATAGGAAATCAGAGATGTGAGAGATGGACACGTGCGATCATATGGGGATCCCGATAAGGACGCGTGTGTATCCGACGAAAGCCCGGATGGAAACAAGACTCTGCAACGAGATAACACCTCGGCATTCTCCGACGGTGTCTAAGTTGAATACTGTGCTGGGCTTCTTATCGACGTATGTATGTTGTTGGTATGAATCCACAACAGCCTCGAGGTTGATCCTCCTTTATATTCGGAATTTGTCCGAACATCTGGTCCCTTTTTTCTCCCCCCAAATCCACGTCATGCTCACCCTCCGCCCCCAACCCCCGCCGACGAGGCCACCAGAATGGCGTGGACGTTCACGCCAGGTGTCCAATGCAGCGCTCGCTCGCCAGGCCTCGGAACAGCGCAGACGAGCCACAGCCACGAGAACAATCACGGAACAATACACAGCACCGGAGCGGACAGCAGACGACGAAAAGTCCGAACTTATACACGCGTCACTCGTATTTGACGTGGCCACAGAGAAACCCAAACCCATCGTGGCCACCACCACTATTATAACCCCAGCACCTCCCCGGCCCGCGTTCATCCCACCACCACCCTCCGCCTCCCCATCACCCCCGTCCTCTGCGTCCATGTCACCAGACTACTACGACTCCCCCCCGTCGCCGCCCCGCTCGCTCGCAGACCAAGTCCACGTCGCCTACGCGCTCGACGACATCCACCTCGCCAAAGTCCTTCTCCTCAAGCTCAAAGGCATCGACGTCACGTCCGACGACGACCCCCGCATCGCCGCCGTCAAAGACGAAGATTTCGACTTTTGCTTCGTCCCCCATGGCCGGCTCATGGACGAGGCGGATGAGAAGGCGTTGAAGGAGAGGCAGAGAATGGAGATGGAGAGGCTCGAGGAGATGCGTAGAGCAGATCGGCTGAGGGCGCTAGAGCGGATATGGGAACAGGAGAAGCGGAGATTGAGGGAGGCCAAGGCGCTGGCGCAAAGGAGGAGGGAGAAGCAGGAGAAGGAGAAGGAAGCAAAGATGCGGGTCGCCGAGGAGACGCGCGTGAGGATGGAGGCGGAACACCGTGCAAGGCTCAGCGCGAGAAGAACGCCACAAACGCGCACGCGGAACGTGGTCACGTACAAGATGGTGGTGGCGTCCACCGCATCACACGACGACGTCGATCCTTTCCTATACGATTTCATGCCACCGCGTCCCCTTTCACAAGGCCCCTCCGTACACGTGAAACCGCACCCGAAATCACATTCACGTTCGCCCTTCTCCCGTCCAATGTTCGACGACTCACGCACCGTGCCGTTCAGCGATGTCCTCGCGAGCATGCAGGGGCTTTTGTTTCCGAGTGACCGCCGCACCACGAGTCCGGCGTCGGGAAGCTCGAGCGTCGATCGTAGGCGGCGCAGGGACGCGGAGTTGCTGGATTCGCTGCTCAAGGTCGTGGAATGGGAAGAGGACGAGCGGAGGAGGCGCAAGGGCAAGTGGGTGGAGAAGAAACTGAAACCGAGGCCGGTGGCGCAGAGGAAGAATAGTCGCAAGGAGGCGTGTGCGGCGTGTTCTGACACCTCTTCCGCGTCTTCTACATCGTCGTCGATATCACCAACGCCATCCCGCCGGTCGTGGCTCTCGTTCTCTAGCGCATCCTCGGCGTCCTCTGCATCCACGGCTCTCACGACGCCCTCGACGTCCCCCGCACCGTGGTTCGGCAAATCCACGAGCCCCGTCCGACAACAGCCTAAATCATCGTGGTTCACCGCTTCCCCATCCCCATCCACTCTCACAATCACAACAAATGCAACCCTACCACCACCACCACCACCCACTCAACCCCAACCCCAACAACACATCTGCAAATCCTGCTCTGCCCAACAACGCGTCCCCGTCTCGCTCACCAACAGCCCTCTCCAGCCCCCGTCCGATCCAAACGCATTGACCGCCTCCCCGTCCTCGCCGGTAACAGGTGATCGGGGGATGATGGATAATGTGGATGTGGGCAGTGGGCAGAGTGGTGCATTTGGGATCGTGGTGGGGAGGCTGTGGGAGCTTGCGAGGGGGTTGGGGGGTGTGTATGTGGGTGTGGGTGGTGGTGTGGCGAGGTTGGGTGTTGATGCGTATGATGTTGGGGGTGTGGGCGTGGGTGAAGAGGAGGATGGGGATGGGGTGAGGAAGGTAGAGGGTGGGGGTGGGGTGGGGGGAGAGAGGGTGGGGAAGAAACTTGGACCGCCCGGCGCGAGGGTGTGTAAAGCCGACGTGGAGAGGTTCGTTGGGGCCGGGCGTGTGGGGTTCTCTACTACCACCACCAATACCAATACCAATACCAAGTCGGGGCCACCTATACCTCCGATGATACCGCTCCGCACACGCAGTTCCTCCCCTTCCTCTTCTTCCTCTTCATCCGGAGCAGAACGAACACCGCCACGAACGATCCTGCCCAACCCACTCCCGTTCCCGATCGTGTTCAAGCCGCTGCCTGTGCCGTGTCGGTCGCCGTTTCGGTTGCATGCGCATGTCCAGGCGCAGGCACAGGCGTGTTTGGAGCGGGAGGATGTAGAGGTGGGGGATGGGGATGGGTATTTGTCCTCCTCGAGTTACTGTTCCTCGTATTCCTCATACGCATCGACTTCTTACACATCATCCTCAGCAACGGCGGATATGCTCTACCACCACCAACCACAACCACACGCACACCCGATCTTACGCGTCCGCGCCGTCGAGAACCCACTGCATCTTCGTGTCAAGGCGCTGCAGAATGTGATGGGGCGCCGGGGGGTGGAGTGGCCGCCTAGTTATGGTTATGGTGAGGTGGGTGCTGGGTTGTGGGGGATGGGTATGGGTTCTAGTTTCAATGGGGGTATGGGTTTTAATGGGGGTATGAGTATGGGTTTGGGGAGAGGGAGGGGAAGAGCCCGAGACGCGAGGGAAGGAAGAGAGACCAGGTGGAAGGAGAAGGAGGGGATGTTGGGCGGGGGGAGGGAGAAGGTGGTGAGGGTTGCGTGGGAGGGGAGGGGGAGGAGTTTGTTGGGTGTTGGGGGTGGTGGTGGCGTGGGTGGCGTGGGTGTGGGGCAGAGAGGGAGGGAGAGGGAGAGGGAGAGGGATGCGGAGTGGTGGTAGACTCAGAGGCTCGTGTTTTTGGTCTGTTTTGCGTGCTTTCCTCTTTTTTTTGCTTTGATATGATATGATATACTCGATAATACCTGCCCTGCTTTGGGAGCGGGGTAATGTGGGTTCCGTCTCATCCGTCGTTTTTATGTTATGTTACAGTATCTTCGTCCTGCTGCTTGTTTCCGTCGACTTTACACTGATATCCGAACCCTACGCATACATACCCCCGTCTCGTCTATGAACTGTTTTTCCTGCTACATACGTTCCTGACTTGCTTGTTGTATACTTTTGCTTTACTGTATGAACTGTATTTTATGTATTAACCCCACCTGGTATGGGTGGGTTCGAGTCTCTCGAGTGTGTATATGATACCTATTCACTGCTGCTTTATGATAGGATCACTGATTGGTTTGGTTTTAATGGGAGGGCGTTTGCTTCTTCAATCTGCCAACGTGTGCACTCGGTGTGACGTGTTTGTTTTTGGCGACGAGTGTTTGGGTTGGGATCGCGAGGATGAAGCGCGTCCTGCAGTGTCCTATACTTCTAAACCTGGCAACACAGTTCTAATGCGCACTACAGCGAACGTTTTGGCACTTACCATCGCTGACGGGAGCGGCCCGATCTCAAGGTTCATTGGCATTCTTCCGGACGCCGAGTACTGTACTTACTCATTCTGATTTGATTCTGATTCCAACTTCGTTCCATCCATTCCGGAACTAGGCAACGCACCTGCTCCTCCGTTGCCGTTTCCCCTCTAGACGCCTCTCTCTCTGGATCTGCTAGTACTAGGTCACTTGTCCGAGTCCCAAGCTTGTCCGATCTCCTCGTCTCCCGGACCATGCATTGCCCATTTGCATGACTAGACTAAGTAACACACCTCCACTTCCAACCGTACCCCGTCACGGCACATGCACGCGCCCCCTTCGCTAGCTTTTTCCTAGGCGATCTTCCGAGTCACTACACACGGATACTTACTATTCCGAATCCCAATCTCCGTGTACGGAGCCGTATCCGGATCTCTATCTCTCCATGTCCCCATCTCTGGTCATCGATGTGTTGATAACCATGTTCTCGAATCTCCCCTCTCTCCTTCACTCGCGGCTACGTGTCTTGAAGCTTCTATCGAGTCCATCGATGCTCGAAAGACAAGTCACAAGATTGGATCAGGACACTGGATACCAGACACTCTATCTTAAATTAAAAGCCCCCGACTCCGACTACTCTTCCTTGAACGACAGGGAACAGCGAAACGTGCGTGACGCTCGCGGCTCGAAGAAAACGAAAACCCCGAGTGGCCGACTCGGAGTCCAGATCAAGCAGCACAGAAGGTGGAAGTTTAAGAATTCCTTCGGCGTTCATGGAGAAGCTGAGAGATCGAGGAAGGGGTCATGAAGTCATGAAGGACCGCGTATCGAATTAACGGATGCTCGGTGTCACTATGTAGGACCCTGCATTGCACTTCTGCGATGACGAGGTGAGGTTGTCAGTGGTGGTAGACCTGGACCGGGCTCTGGGAAGTATACTTGCGATGGCGAGTGTATGGATTGGGCGGAAGTAGGCGATCATTATGTCGAGCGGATGGGTGAAGAGTACAACATGCAGATATATTGAGAGGAGAGCTAGAGGCTAAAAGTGCGAGGATGAGGGGAAGTAGGCACGTGATGCGTTCTTGCGACGCGTCTTGATCGATACCTTACTTCGCGCCAAAAAATCATTTCAAGACAGCCCCACCACACAAAAAAAAATCAACGCGTCGAGAGCTCATGCACAACCCAAATTGTTGTCGCCAATAGATCATTTGAAACCCTTCCACAACCAAAATACTTGTGCCCTCGGTCCAAAGAAACGCCCAAGTCCGAGCTGCGGGCCCTTCTCACTGTCTGACGCTCCCTTGCCCTTCCAGTTCTCATCTCCGTACTTGGACCATCCCATATGCACACCTCATCTTCTCTCGAATCACAGGACACGGATATTCCGGTTCCTATCTCCGTGAATCGGGTACCCCGTCCACTGGCAGGACTCAACTTTTTTTGAATCTCGTGTCTCGCGTCTGAGGCGTCTATCGACCATCGATGCTCAAAATACGAGACCGATTAGATCAGGACACCCGATACTAGACGGCAGATATCTTGTACATATTAAATGCCCCCGCGAATGACAGAGAACTCGAACGAGGAAAAGAAGGAAAAAACATGTGGTGACTGACACTCGAGGGAACCTAACATAGAAGGTACAGAGGGTCATGAGGTCATTAATTATAAGGGACCACCTGAATCAGATGCCCATCGGATTAAAGAAGTCGCTCGACCGACGACGCCACTACGTAGTAGGAGGAGTCCATGTAAGGTAGTTATAACTTACCTCACGTAACATGGCAGGTACCATTAGAATGTGGCACCTATCCTTCCAGTCCCCTGATGCATTATAATGTCCACCATTCCTCCGAGCCATGGGCACTCCCAGCATTATAACACATACCCAGCTGGGTTATAATGTGCTCCTGTGTTTCGGGTGCCACAACCCACCTGCGTTATAATGAACGACCGAGTGACCGAGTTATAATGTACCAACTGATCAATTCAGGGATCCGTATTATAATCTGTTCGGTTGTGTTCTGTCTGTAATGCATCCATCAAGTTATAACGGCTGTCGATTTTCTGGTCACGTTTTTGAGATATCAATATAAATGTGCTCCACCTTACCATCCGAATCATAATTCATTACTTTCATTGACAGCTGATAATGGAGAATCACAGGCCACAAATCTTCGGACGGGCGCGGGGGAGGGTCTTGTACACCTTCTCCTCAGGTGAGATGTCGTCTGACGTCAGTGCAGGACGAAAAGGCCATTTCGTCCTGCCATTGCCGGAACGGCACGTCTGAACAATGCGACCGCAGCTGGTAATCGGCGGGATGGAGATGACACCTCAGTGAACATTAGTGTATTATTTCTTGATGAAGAGGAGTGCGTGCGACAGCCTGAAGGCTTGCATGGAACGTTGAATGTTCGAGAATCGAAGCTGTTCGAAGATGTCCGGTGTCTTGTTCACTCGAGCTTGATTGCCGTGAGAATGACGTCAGTTGAAGCAAAGCTGATCACCGTCGACCTCGACGACGTCCACTCCTCGTTGTTGAAGATACTTTTTAAAAGTCAAAGATGCTCATGGGCATTAGCGACCCTATCCAATTGATATTGTGCAAAAAAGTCAGAAGAAGTTATGCGCATTGTGGTGATCGAAGCGGTCAGACAGTCGTGAGCACAATTTAGGAAAGAAACTGGGTTCGGCTTGGGTTTTCATCTCTCGTACTGTTGTCATGCCCTTCCCTTATCCTTACAGTACTTAGTTCACAATTCCAGAATTCGTGTTTATTATTGTCTATTGATGTCCATGCTACTCTTACTTCCTACTAGAATTGTTTCACGCCGTGTCGGGTTCGTACACCTCAGTGCAGTGGTACTCTCAGCCTCCTAACGACACTGCACAACCTCCTACATAACACCACATTCCAACCATATCCTACCCCACCCTCTGGGAGCTCTTCACATCGCATCCCAGAGCCCTAGCTCCTGTGCATTTACCACCCTGCAACGGCAGGTGGCTTGGGCGCAGGAGCGAGGGGAATTGAAAGGCGCTGGTGCGACAATCGGCAAGCTGGATGTGAACACTGCAGCATCCGGTCTACTGGTGTTGGTGATTCGTTGATGTCGACGTCGACGTCGACATTGCGGTGGAGTCTGGTGGCTCGCTATAGGACTGGTCAGCCACGCTGGGTGGACGGCCGGATTGGTGGTGAGTGACGGGGCGGGGCGGGGCGGGTGAGCGAGGCGGCTCGTCGACAGCTGCGCTTCACCAGGGTGCAGGGTTAGTGAGGGTCAGGCGACTTGGGTGAGGTGAGGGCTCTCGAAGCACGGGTGGGGAACGCATGCATTGCGGGTACTGCGTGCCGTATCGTTGCACTGCGCACGGTTTCAGCGTGTCGTCTGTCCATTGGCGTCTGAGTGTTACGTAGCATGGTGCCGGGCGGATAAGCTGTGCTTCAGTTGGGATGGCAAACGGAGCTACTGGAGAGTGAGGATAAGATAAGTGGGGGTGGGGGGAGCGTGCAGTGCACGCACCTCGCAGGTATCCCGCTTTTCGGGCCTCCTGGCCATCCCTCTACGTCGTCCCAACTACAAACGACCATCTCACATCCCTGCCACAGGGGAGGAAGGCTGTCGATGTCGCCGTCGCCCTCAAATGGCGTCCTAATGTCGACGTAGTAGAACATCCTGTGGAATAAATTCAAGCCGTCAGTACTCGTTCAAATCAGAGAGAAGAGTTCACAGTGAAGCGAGAAACGTTACTTTCCAGGGTTTTGCAGCTGTACCGGCTTCCAGCGTTGTGTAGTGGAGTGGGAAGGATGACAGGATGCAACAAGAGAACCGTTCGGTCGTTTCCGAGGCATTCCCACGTGCTTCGCTCGATTTGGGTGTCGCGTTGGAGGTCACGCGGGCGGGGCTTGAAAATCGGTCTATTAACAGATTATAATTCAGAGAGACGGATTACAATTCGTTCTGAACGTAACATTACAATGCATTCAGGCTCTACGTACGTGGGCGAAACATTCTAACGTGGCATGCTACATCTTGTGGAATACGTTATAATGTGAGTACATGCACTGTTGGTAGTAGGACCCTGCAAGTACTTCTCTTCGTGGCGATGTAACGATGTCAGTGGGCCAGGGCAGTTCTGGACTGGGCCCTTGTATATTTGTGCCGGAGAAGCGGTGATGATTGGATACAGTAGATGGATTGGATAGTGGTTGGATCAAGTGGATTGGCTGCGGGGACCAGATGTAGAGAAATGAGAGGAGAGTTAGTGGCTAGTATGATCGAGGACATGGTAATTAGTGCATTTACTGTACGCGACGCGACGCGTCTCCGGAACGATCGAAACACATGTGATCCTCGCACTCCAGCTCTGGCGCACACAGAGTACATGGTGGCTGTAATCTAATCCAGATACACCATATCTTTGTTACTCGGAGTCAGTCTTTCAATGTTCATTGGCCGATTCTCCTCCTCTTATAACGATGGATGACTTCTACGACGCTCTCCAATTTCTCCATAAGTTCCTCAATAAGCTCATACATCTCAGGACTGACCCCGGCATCACTCTCCACGATCTCCATGATATCTGAGAAACAGCGTTTGACATTCGCTATTCGAGCTGCTGGGAAAAACATCTAAGCGACAAAGCGATGTAAGTACTGTAAGTTTGACTATCCGTACTCAATCTGGGTGTAACGACTTACGCGTTGGGCTTCTCCGTCATCGTCACCCATTTCTTCCTCGCTATCATCCCCACCATCTTCATCGTCTGTCAACGTCGTTTGGGCCACATTTTTTGAGCTCTCTACTTCTTCACCTGGTTCGGGCCTTTGAGCGTTCACTGGATCGTCGCTCGTGCCGCCTTCCACAGGGCTTGATGACCTCTCGTGGCATGTCTTGAGATCACGTAAGGCTGAGTCGCTTGGGGCAATGGTTTCCTGCGGACCCTGGAATGGGCAACGTATGCACTTGACAGTATCCACCATGGCAACAGTTTGACTCTTGTGCGGGGGTGAGTGAAGGTATGGAGACCATGTTCGTCGTTGCGGTTTAAAAGGCAGTAAAGACAATGAGGTTTTAAGGTGGCCATAGGCCACAACGTTCATTGTTACGGACGTCGGGGACCATTCTCGAGGACTTAGTCCACGTGATGCATCTACGCGACGCGACGCGCCACGATCGACACCAAACTTCGCGAGACAAAAATACTCTCAGGCAGCTGTCGAAAGAGCATATATCAAACCATCCACACTCAACAGAAAAAATATCCGACTCTGAAGAAACCCCACAAGCCAAGTCGCACACCATTGTCTCGCCGCAACCTCTTTCCTTCCTCCATTCCCTACTTGCCCTTACCCTTGCCTTTCCCTTTCTTATCTCCGTCCTTCTCCTCCGGAACCGGAACGGGTGTTGGCGGACGCAGCTTCGGCCCTTGTATGTCGCCTGCGTCCCAAGCCATGGGCATCAGTGCGACGGGAAGCAGCCACGTTGCGGAAAGTACCACTCCGTTACCTTGAGTTTGATTTAAATGGAGCGGCGGTCATGCGGAGGGGGGAGATGGAGTAATGGGAGTCAGCAAGGTCGAAGAGGTCAAAAGTTCAAAAGAGAAGGAAAGAAGGAAGCGGTGGGTATAACAGAGATAGGTATGGGAATCGAAATAGAGTCGAGAGAGCGAGAAACCAAAAAATACAATAAAGAATGCACACACACACCTTTATCACATTTTCGTATCCTCGTCCAGCTCCACGCCACAAACACCCCAATATACGCCACCAGCGGTGTCAACGTTGTCAACAGCTTCACAGGGGCGCGCATCTGCGGCGGCATCACCGTAAGGACCATTGGGATACTCTTGAGGAACCACTGCAGCGCCGCCGCGAACATCGCTGCTCGTTTTGCTGCCTTGAGGTGCGAGGCGTCGAGCGCAGTCATAACAGGCGGGGGGAGGTAGATGCGGTACCCCCACCAGGTGGTGAGCACGGAGATCTTGGTTGTGGAGGGAACCCAGCGTTTTTTGACCACGGGTGTGGGCTCAGGTGCCTTGCCCTTTGCTGCTTCGGGTTCTGGCGCAGGTGGAAGCACTTCATCAATATACTCCAGTTCCGACTCTGCCAATTCCACCTCGGACCCCTCTGTCGGTTCCAAAGGCGAATACATCATCACGCTCTCCTCCTCCCCCTCCCCTACTGCCGCACCAGAGCGAAACTGCCCATGCCGCATCCTCTCCAGTACAGCCCAGACGCTCTGTCTCTGCGACTCGGGCTCGCCATTCATCACATTCTCCGACGCAAGCAGCCTCGCCGTCCGCTCATCCACGCCTTCCGGAATCGGTGGGCCCTTGTCGTCGGTCGGAATCGTCGGCCCTAGCCCGACGGCCGTTGCGACACTGGCGGGGATGGGCAGCGACTCGATGAGCTGCTTGATCTTCATTGCAAATGTCGTTGGTTCCGGCAGTACCTCTGTTTCCTCCGTTTCTGTTTCGACGTCCGATGCAGGTGTGCTTGTGTCCTTTGCCGCTGACCATTCCTGACCGCTCGGGGTTCGCGAGATGCTCGGTTTGGATGCATCGTCGTCGTCATTTATGAACCACGACGGGGGCGGGAAGACGATTTCGTCCTTGGATGAGTCGTGCGTGAGCCGGGATTTGAAGCGGTGGATTGCAGCGAGTTTCGATGTTGGGAGTGGGTGGACATGGGCGCCGGGTTGGGGGGTTTGTTTTTCTGATGAGGATAGATTTGGGAAGGATGCCATGGTGTGTGGTTAGTGCAAAAGAGCCTTGGGCAGGAACGATGACGCGCGCATTTCCAACTGCTCCAATGTACATAAGATAAGATCGATCGATCGAAGGACATCTTATCTTATCTCCTGCAAGATGTACTTACCAGGCCCCGAAGGAGGCAGAAGAGAACCGGGGGAGGGACAATTGTGCAAACTTGAGGTTAAATAACGGGGTGAGGAAAAGCTACGACGCCATAGTACTCAACCAATTGTCTAGGAGCTACCCGCGCCGTGGCTGCAAATATTCCATATACGTAGTGCCGGATTGTACAACCTCTAGCCAGGCCTTACGTCGTCCATCCAAGCATCCACGTTCGAGTCGTCAGCGTATAAAGGAGCTACCAGTGTTGATCATCATGAGCTACAAATCAAAGACTCGATAGAAAGCCTCACGAGCAGATGTTGCATCGGGTAACTCGTAATCCTCGTCTATCCAATACTTGATGGCCACGCAAGTGATCAAGGAGTTAGGACGCACCGGGTCCAGACATAAGTGACATTGTATAGTCCATCCTTTCCTCCAAACTCATGCTTTGCATCCGACGGGAGTGTTCATGAGCTCGCTTTAGCTTTGCCGTGACCCTAGACTCGTACCGATCTTGCATATCATCCGGCACCTCATCCAGCCTGAACATCTCCCAAGCCGCGATTGCTTCTCCAGGCGAACCCTTCGTTGGCACTGGTCGCCAGTACAGTAAATCAACAAGATCCATTGTCCTACGCATCAGCGCTAGAACATCATCTGGAAGCGGGCCCGCTAAAGGAGGATCTTGTTGTATCATCCGAAAATATCGCCGAAATTTAATGTCGGCATTCAGGACGATAAAGAACACGTTCGCAGATATGAGTTCGTCACTGCGACCTGCATGCCGGAATGGCGGGAGTCTGGGACTGTGAGCTTCAGGAGATTCACGGAGGCAGTGGTCCTCAGCAGCGAAATAGTTTTTGAGGGTGCCAAAGGTGGGGTCGTAGATCGTGAGCGGGCTTCCGAGCGGAAGAAAATGGTGCGGATGAAGCGCGACGAGTTCGAGGAGGGGGTTCGTGAAATGTGGGCTCGATAACTGTTTTATAAGAAAAAATTAGATTTGCAGCTTTTAACGTGACAAGGTGAGGGGAATGTGAACCAAATCGCGGGAACGACCATCTGAATTGCCATCCTCGTCTATCTGCTGTTGCCGCATGTCGTTATCAGCTTGAACCAGAGCAATCAGGCCTTCCAGGGTGGAGGAAGAGGCAGTGACGGCAATGAAGGCAAAATCATCGAGCGAAGTGTGTATGAAGGATTCAACTGTAAAAAATTTAATTCATTAAGAGCCATGCTGCATGTAACGTTCATTCGAAGTGCTTACGAAAAGAGAGATTACCTTGTGTGTTGATTTTGAATTCATAGCGGCATATTTCCAGATCATCAATAAGGTCCTCCTGAGACGAAGAAAGGGATGACCGTAGATCTTAGTCAGTTATGGCTCCTCGCTGTGATAACTGAAGAGATCTGCATGACGTTTGGGGGGACTTACGACGGCGGTCGTATCACCAGAGCACCCACAATCCACCCAGGCAATGAGACGGTGGGTGTATTTGACTGTTTTAGTTACAAGGCATCCCTCGGAATGGTCGATACTACGAAAACCGTCAGGGCCCAAACGAGATGAGACATCTGATCCCGAGGCCGATGCGGGTGGGCGGCTTATTGCAGGGAGCTGAAGCAGAGGTGGGATAGTTGCAAAGGGCTTCGTGGATACGCGGTTTTGTTTTGTTATGAGCGACATTGTGGGATGGTCAGAATGAAAGCCGCTGATTACTTTTGCTTGACAAGGTCCCCCACCATGGAAACTAAGACCTGCCTTAGTCACCTTAGCTCCTCTGTCTCGGCGATCATCTCTTCGAGGACTCAGGTGAACCAGAGGATAACGATGAAGTTCGTTCTTACCGCATCACATCCAATCTTCCCATGTACCCCAAGCCACCGAATGTCCACAATTCTCTGCATGTCCCTCCGCCTCCCTACTTGACCCAGCAAGGCATACCACCGGAACACCCCCCGCCCACGGTACCTGAGAGCCCTCACCACGCCCAGGCCAAAAGACCACCCTCTCATCCCCATGCCTCACATCCTCTAAGCCATCAAAGCCCTCCCCCTCCCCCTCTCCACTCCCCACTGCATCAACGTCCGTTCTAAAACTTAAGAACCTAGGCTTCACGCCCTCCTCTGGCATACGCGTAAAGCTCATCCCAAGCCGTCCCCTCTTCTCCCAAATCACACGCAGGCCATCGTTCCACCCCTGCTCGAACTCGGCGAGTACGCGTATGCGAGTCTCCTCATTCATAACAACAGGCGTCGACGCGATAGACGTCGGACGCATGCAGAGCGAGCGGAGACTCGGGAGTGGCGGGACGATATGGATCTTTGGAATAGGCCCATGATATCTCGACGTGCTCCCAGTCGAAATCGAAGTCGAAGGCCCCGCCCGCGGTGGCGAATTAGACGTGCGCAACGATATCGTAGCAGTAGCCAACCCCTTCCTCCCGCGTCGTGGCCTCTTCCCCTGCGGCGGGCCCCCATCCCCACCTTGCACCTCCTCCGCCACATGATAATTCCGACTAGCCGTCTCCAGCCACGCCTTAAGCTTCTTCTCCCTCTCCCTAGCCTTCTTCACGCCCGCGAGCGCACACCTCCTTCCGAGCGCCTCCCACCACTCGAGTTCCAGCCCCGTCGCCTGGGGACTGCCGCCCCTGAGGAGACTTGTGCATTCGTCCACGACGAGGTGCTTGAGGTAAGGGAAATGGATGAGGAGCGCCTCGAGGTCGGATTCGGGCACGCTGCATGTTGAGATGTCGAGGAGTTCGAGTGGGGGCGGGCGTTGGGCGGGTGGTGTGTTGGGGGTTGGGTTTGGGTTTGAGGTTCGGTAGATCGTTGTGAGGGGGTGTATGATGGGGCGTGCGGGGATGCGGAGTCGGAGGGATTTGAGGGAGGAGGTGAAGGGGGAGTGGATGAGGAGCGAGAGGTGGAGGTCTAGGCGGAAGAATACGATGGGCTGGGCGAAGCGTTGGGTTGTCACGGCGGGGTCAGGCGTGAAGGGGTCTTGGACGATGGAGAGGATTGGGAGACCCTGCGGCGTGGGAGGCCATGCGGCAAGGGCGAGGAGCGTCGAGTCGAAATAAGCTCCCTGTAGAATGATGAGATGATCGCATGGTTAGATAGGATTTAGAGAGAGACGTACTTTGAGGAACTGGTAATAATTTGCTTTCTGTACACTAAGGTTTGAGGAGTTAGTTAAGATCTGGAGTATACTTCGTGTCGGGACTCACTAAGGTCTAAATCTAAGCGATAGATATCTAAGGTTTGGCATACGGTTCAAGAAAAGCTCTTCTAGATGTTCGGGCGCGAAATTACTGGATCCAATCCACAAAATCAACGACTCCAAGTTCGGAAGCATGCGAAT
Organism: Hypsizygus marmoreus; assembly: GCA_013433165.1. Classification (NCBI taxonomy): domain Eukaryota; kingdom Fungi; phylum Basidiomycota; class Agaricomycetes; order Agaricales; family Lyophyllaceae; genus Hypsizygus; species Hypsizygus marmoreus. The sequence goes on from CM024086.1 coordinate 3,641,916, forward strand.
CAAGTTGATGAGTACATCCGCGTCCACTTGCCATGTCTCCACCGAGAACTTGCGGACCAACCCAGACGCATCGAAGGTATTCTGAGTCCCTGACGAGTTTTCATCTTGTTTTCGGCGACCGGAACGCAGGCGGTGATTCAACCGTACAGCTTGATCAGGATGGAGGATGCGGATGGACTCGAAGAGGTGGTGCTGGGGAATCGGTGAAAGAGGCAAAGCTCTTGTCAGAGAAAGCACGGTTTGCTGCAAGGCGTTAAAGGGGACATGGGAGAGAATAGCCGAGTATAGTTCAGTGGGAAGACGGTCGATGATTGACGGTGACATGCAAGTTCGTCTGCCGCGTGACAACAAATTATCTGTACAATTTTTGTAAGCCCGGTGGTACAATTCCTATAGCAAATCTACACCACAAAAAAAAAGATGAAATAAGATACAAAAACATAATCTCTGAGAGCTCATGAACCCGTAAGCCCCTGCCACGGTCTCTCCAGATTCGCCGCAGGCGACAACGGCTGATTTCCCCACAAACTATTCTGCTGCTGCCCATGCCCCGGACTCGGGCCCATCCCAATCCCCTGCATCCCCCCCCGCCCCCTCCCACCGCCAAATATCCCCGTCCTCCTCGCCGGCCCCTGCGACCCCATCCTCATCCCCGGCTGCAGGTCCATCGCCCGCTGCAACGGCGCACCCCCACCCCCACCACCCTGCACAAACTGACCCTCACCCCAATACCCCGACGACCGCACACTACCACCGAATCCTTCCCCCGCACCGGGACCGACACTGCGACGCCCCAAGAACGTCGAAAACCGCCCGCTCTCCACCCGGTCGAGATCGAGCGTCACCCCCGAGGCGGTGATCGTGGCTTCATCAATCCGTAGCAGCCTCCTCAGCTCCTCGTTCTCCCTCTCCAGCCTCGCGATCTCCGCCTCGCGCTGCATCGCCCAATCGCTCTGTCCCTGTCCCTCCTCCCCACTGGCCAACACATCAAGGAGGTGCTCGAGCTCGGCGAGGGCGACGGGTGAGCCGGCGTCGTAGTCCGGGTCGAGCGTGCCGTCGAAGATGGGGTCGGACGGGTCGGGGGTCTCGCCGGCGAGGGATCGGAGGAGACCGCGGAGGTGGTGGGAGAGGCGGTGCAGGGATTGTGTGGTTTCGGTTGAGGATGTGAGGTCGGAGGATTGGGATTGGGATTCGCGCATGTGGAGGAGGGTTTCGTAGTGTCGTGTTAGTGTCAGTTCGTGTTGTTGGGCTGCTAGCTGTTGGTTCATTTAAAGGTCGTGTGATTTTGGGCTTTAGTTGTGTGCGTGTGGGCAGGCGGGAAAGGGGACGGGGAGACGTACAGCATAGTTCCGGAACTTCGACATGATGGTTTCCATCGTTGATTCGTATTCCTTCAGGAGGAGACTTAACTGTTTGTTCTCCTGCAGCAGTATTTGGTTCTCAATGATAATCCCAGCGTTCATACGCTCAAGTTCAGATTCAAACGTTTCTACATTCCATTCCACTCGTCAGGCCAACGACACAAACAAAGTCGCGACGCCTTCTCACCTTTGGTTATATCCGTATTAAACCGTCTCAGCGCGAACCCAGTCCCTGCATGCGCAGCCCGCGTCTACGATCACGACACCCCCACATGATGAGAACCACAGTAAACGTCGATGCAAATACGCCTGCTACACACCTTTAGGGATCCCGCTTGTACTTGGAGGGTATTCGTGAGTTTTTGGTTATGCGCCAGTTGCTCGCTCAGGTCGTAGACGAGCTGCCATACGCGCATGATATCGGAGTCCATACCGCCGGCGTTCTGAGAGGGTATGGCGCGTTGTGGGGGTGGCTGTTTGGTTTCATTCAGATTGGACACGACGTCGATACAAAGGGTTACCACGTTCCGGGTGTTTGGTTCGGAAGATGCAACCAAACTATTGCCTCGAAGTTCCCTGAACGCCCATTAAATATCACTGTCGCCCTCTCTCCTCTCATCAAAGACACGTGATATTATTGGTCTGACTACGGGAGACTACTGAACGCCACATCTAATTTCATCCTTACACTCATGCTGGGAGTGTGACGTGATATTCATGATGTCCCCAGCAAATGGAATAGAAGTCATCAATTAAATTTATCGAGTATCGTTCAGAAGACCAAGATAGAATTTGGCTGTCCGAAAAGTATATGGGTACAGGGGGGGTACAAGATCGAAGGCGACGAAAACGATGCGAAAGCTACAGAAGCAAGAAGAAGCACCAAAGCTATAAGATAAACATACATGGTAAACACAACCTCAAACCAACGCCTCCCCCACCGTAAAATGCACATGATCCCCCTCGCCCAACGTAAGCCTAACCGGCAACCGGGGGTCGATGCGGACAGGCGCACTGTTCCCCACAAAGAAATCCCCCCTGCTGAAATTGCGTGTGATCGCAGCGGCCTCTTCCTCCGTGAGTGTGCGCGGGCGCTTATTCGGTCGAAACGTCGACGACGACGCACCCGTAAACGTGCCGTTGTAGTCGTAATACTGCTGGTGGGACAGAGTGGGTGTGCCCTGGAGCGTGGCGTACATGGGCGGGGGTGCAAAGGACTGCACGGTGGGCGCTGTGTCCATGTTGATTGCGAAATCATGCAGGAGAGCTGTATGATGCATACCGGGGGTGTGATGGGACTGATGGTCTTGCGCATCAGGGTCTGGATACGTACAGGTCTGAGCAAGACCACGCTTGATGCAGCTCTGCGAATATAGGGGTTAGATTTGAGTAACGATAGCAGAGGATGAGGGGGTGGAGTGGACCTGGCAAGGTAAGACCTCGCTGCATCTTGTCTTGCCGGTGTGACAAGCTATGCAGGCCCTGCGGACGGACGGTGTTTTGGCTAGAAAGGAAGTATAAGGATCCGGGTGATCGGGCTGGAGGGTAGACAACTGGGAAAAACGGACGTTTGCGGCCAGAGTCGCTCGCTGATGAAGATGGGCCTTGGATTTGCTGGCCGAGGATATCCTGGGGGCTGTGCTGCTGCTGTTGCTGGAGTTGTTGCTGGAGCTGCTGAGTGTCGATGGACGATGGAGCATCGGCCGCCGGTTCGTCTGTGGGGAGCGCCGACATTTTCTGGCGAGGGCACGGCTGCAACGGAGGCAAGTGCGGGCAAACGGGCGTCGGCAATCCAATAATATCCATACAACAATTACGTAATTACTTCGCCCCCTCTCTCCCCCGGCTGCCACCATACCCGATCCCGGTACTCTGTTCCAAAATTCTTGTTTCCGCCTCCTCCTCCTCCTCCAGGACGACCACCATGCCTACCACACCGCTGCAGCCTCCAGTCCCGTTCTCCGACTTCGAGTTCACATTCGATCCGTCCCTCTCCAACCTTTTCCCGAATCCACCACCGTTGCCGTCTTCGGCAGACCTCTTCTCGCCCGACGAGACACTCGATCTTCTTGGTTTCCTCGACAACTTCGGTGGGCTTGATTGGGAACTGGCAGCCCAGGAACCTGCCTACCAGGACTATGCACCAAACACACTCGCACCCTACTCCAACCCCCACCTCAACACGACCCCGGAACCCTCTACATCTACCCGACCGGGGCGCAGTACACGCTCCGCCTCTTCGCGCGCAACCATCCATGCCCCTGTACCCGTGAACGAAACCCGCATCGACCTGGATGGCGCGCGCGAGCCCAGTCAAGTTCGTAGCGCGTCTTCAGACACGTCCTCGCCCGAGCACCTCACACCCGACGGACAGGCGTCGCGCTCGAAACCGCTCCTATCGACGCCACAGAAACGTCTCAACCACATCATGTCAGAGCAGAAGAGGCGCAATGCTATTCGCGACGGGTACGCGCAACTCATAACGCTGCTCGCCCCGGCGGGATCGCCCCATGGGATCGGGATGCCGACTCGGGGTAGACCAAAGGGCAGTGGTCTCCGGGGAAAGGGGCAGACGAAGGGGAAGAGTGGGGTGTTGTTCCGGGCAGTGGAATATTGTCGGTGGTTGGAAGAGGGAAGAGATGCGTTGCGGGAAGAGGTATTGCGAGTGGAGGCTGCTGCTGGGATTCGACATTCATGACCCTTCTTGGTTCTTCGTGAGTGCACCTCTTTCCTTGCGATTTCGAGTATTCACCGACGATCTCCTTTGTATCCAGTTATGATTTCCATATCGACATTGACACTTATTCTCATGGTCTTATTGTAGAATCTCCAAAATAATACCCTACCGTAGGAATACCCTGTACCTGTACATCATTGACAATTGTTGTGCTACCAGTGCCATTGCATCTCATGAAAGCGCCACCATCCGTCGTCTGAAATCTCAAACCGCCAAGGTGCTTGTTCCCCGCAATGCTGCCTGCAGCCCCTAAGATAAAAATACCTCCGTAAATACGCGCACGTGATGGTGTAAATACACGCTTCTCAACGTCCATCACCATCTGCTCAACGGCCTCATGATTGCGACTTGCGGTTATTAGCAGCCTATGGCACCGATACCGACTTCCCCTCCTGAACCCGCCTGGCCCATCCCCAGACTCGATCTCCGCATCGACGATCTCGCACACCCTGGCGTCGCCGTCTTCCTCGACGCAGTCAACCCCCTCACCGCTCTCCGCGATGCAGTCACAGCCAGCTTCAAGTGGCTCTATACCCCGGAGACTGTGCCCACCAAGTAAGAATCAATCCCATCCCCCATACTAGTACTACTAATTAATATTGATTGCGCCGGCTAGTGTACACACCCTCCTCCTCGTGCTACGCTCCATGCCCGGCGTAGCACACGCCACAGGCAGCTTACACCACAAGGAACTCCACTTTTCACTCGACTACATCAAGAAATCGGAGCACCCGCGTGCGCGTGACGAGATCATGGGCGTCTTGACGCACGAAACTGTGCATTGTTTTCAGTACGATGCAAAGGGGTCGTGTCCGGGAGGGTTGATCGAAGGTGTGGCGGGTACGTAAACATTATCATTTCATTTTCGTTGGGCATGTGCATTCCATGAAGCACATACGTACCCGCCCGTCACCCCATTTTCTCAACTCCTCTTTCCCTTTTCCCCCTCTCCCCCTCCCCTTTCCCCAATCTCACCACCCCCCGCCCAAAAAAAAAAAAAAAAAAACCAACAGACTACGTGCGCCTCCGCGCAGGCCTCGCACCCCCGCACTGGCATCGTCACGGCGGCGGTGCATGGGATGCAGGGTACGAAACGACAGGGTATTTCCTGCACTGGCTGGAGGAAAGGTATGGTGACGGGACGGTGCAGGAGCTCAATGCGAAGCTGGACGGGGTGCAGTATGATGAGCGGATTTTTAAGAGGACGACGGGGAGGCCTGTGATGAAGCTGTGGAGGATTTATTGTGCGGAGTTGGAGGAGAGTAATGCTGAGCCCGCGCAGGTTCAAGCAGAGTATGTACGACTGCGTTTGGGAGACTAGAGGAGGGGGTGGAGGAATTCCGGAAAACGCGGTATCTGTGGATTTTGTTACTCGCTCCGACTACTAGGCCTTGCTCTGAACCAATGCAACCACTCCAGAATCACCCGCGTTCTCATTCGATTGTACAATGCCCTCCTTCTCTACGCAACTCCTGATTTCTCTGGCTACACTGCTTCCTCTATGATAGACTTTTCTGTCCCTCGACCTCTCTTGCTTTCTATGATTTCAAAGACATCAAGACATCACTCCCCCGTGCATTGCTATAGATACGAAGCACTATCCCATACACGGCCCAATCCACAATCTCTATGCCTACAACCCTCTATCCCACGTCACCAACCCCTGGCCTCATAAACCTCGTCCCATCCATAAGCCGTGAACGGCGCATGTAGATCGTTCCAATGCACAATCCTCCATCCAAAGTACTCCTTCGCAATGTCTTCGACTTGTCGGAGATAGACGTGGACGTTCCCGCAGTGGGATCCAGTGACTTCCGCACTGAAGCGTCGGAAACGGTGCGCATCTTTTATCAATCGGGGACGCTCGCCGACTTCGAAAACGATGTCGCCCTTCTTGTCGATTGTCATGATGCTATCGTTTTTGTATTTTCGTTTGATGTCGTTGAGGAAGAATTTTCACAACTCCTAGATTTTTCAAGTACAGTAATCACGGTCACTAACCGTCTCGTACGTCAGATGAGTCGGGCAGTATACTGTACCTTGTCTTCTTCGGATTCGGTCAGAGGGGGCCAAAGATCGAATCCTTCGTCGACTCCCATGATCTTTCAGTGGCTTTCGGTGCAGGACGAGGCTAGTATATGTGTGGTAGGTTGCACGGACAGTGATGATCACACATTCGTGATTCCTTATAAACAGATTTCTGGCAAGGTTCGGGGAATGCCTACGTCCACCCAACCTCCATCTAGCCCATCTCAGTTATACCCCCCACTGATAGACGTAGACCAGTGACCGTTCCCTCTTTGAGAAAATTTGTCCCGAGTCGACGATGGACGATTTGACCATAAATGTATTAATATACGAATAAGCTACAGATGTCGAATTTTTCAGAACGCGTAATCTAGTCGACAGAATGCACATGGTGAACTACAAGTACTAATAGTGCGTGTCGAAGAAGGTACGTTGTACAGAAAATAGCAAAGATAAAATATGTATTGTAGGTGTAGAAAGCGAACGAACCTTGACTTTGATTAAACCTCGGAATAAAGACCACAGACAAGGAAACGAAAACGTTAACGCTATCCCCACTCCTCCTCGAGCTCTCGCGCCAAAAAGTCATCCTCCTCCTCTTCCTCGTCATCGCCATCATCCTCCCCTTCATCCATCGCTTCACCTTGCGGCAATACTGCGGAAACCGCTGTGGACTTGAGCTCCGATGCAGCGGCCGCCTCTGCTACCAGTTCTTCTGCAGAGATGGAATCTTTGAGCCGCGAATATCCCGTCCGCTCGGCAGCGAGTTTCTTCCGCTTCGCAAGCGGTGACCTAAGTACATCATCACCTTTCTTGCTCCCGTTGAGGCTCCCACCACCATCCGACGGAGTAACACTGCGCAACCGTTTCCGGCTTGTTCGCGGGGTATTGCTAACACTACAATCAAACACAACCAAATCAACTTTCCAGTCCAATCCAACGTCGTCCACCATGAACGTACGGCAGCGAACCAAAAAAAAGAAAAAGAAACTCACCTCCCGACACTGACAACGCTTTCCCCACCATCCGTCCCTTCATCCTCGGATACATTCCTACTCCTCATCCCGCTCCCCGCGCTCCTCGCATCTCCATTCTCCTCATCGTCCGACTCATTCAGGAATGCATCAACTTCATCATTGATATCATTCCAGTCGATCGCGCTCAGCTCAAGCGAAGCCGCGTTCTTCACTTCCATAGGCTCCTGGTCCCAGTCGTCTGCATCTGGTTCGGGATCTGAAGATATCTGCTGCGATGAGTCCGTGACGGGGCTCGACGAGGCCGCCCCAGTCGTTACGACGGGCGGCTCATCGAGGAGGTATGCAGTCTCGTCTTGGTGCCGCCAGAGCGCGATGGAGTCGGTGAACCATGCAAGCCACACAATCTTGATTCCACCACGTTTCCGCGCCATATCGACTTTGACCGTGCCACGCTGTTGGGGTGATTGTGAATAGGTGCATAAGATGTCAATGTTGCCTGAGTGAAACTCACTTTGGCTGCTACGACGTGTGTTATGTCGGGTTTGAGCTCAGTAGAACACCTGGCTCCGAACATGTGCGCCATGCGCCATATTTCTGTTGATTCTGGACGCGTGTCCAGCGGGATGACGCTGGAGAAGAGGATGTGCACTCCCTCGAGCACCTCGGTTCGTATCCGGGGAATGATTTGCTAAGAAGTGATACAGTCGAATAAGCTCACGGATGATAGGAGATATAAGGAGACTAACCGTGACATCGCATGGGGGTTTCTCGCGCTTGCCTAATGGTTTCCGCTTGCTGAACAGGTCAAAGGAGTTGAAGAATCGACTGTGTACCTCGTCCAAGAGCTGCAAAAATGATAAGAGATCTAGCACTTCCGAAGTTCAGGTTTAAACGCACCTTTCCAACTCGCTCTAACTCAAAATCATCATTCTTGAGCAATGCTTTCCGTACAATCTTCTCATGTTCCGGTGTCGTCGACCTCTTCTCTTCCTTCGTCGGTGCCTCGGCGGCTGGTGTCTCAGCAGCCGGTGTCTCAACAGCGAGTTCCTCAACAGCGGGTTTCTCATCCGCCGGCGTGTGATGGTGGTGGTGATGGTGATGCTCATGCGGGGGCTCACCTTCCGAAAGCGCCTCCTGCTTCTTCGCCAACGGCCGTTCCTCCAACTGGGCTTCAAGCGCCAGACTATTTCTCGTCAATAACACATTAGTCGCGAGCTCTGCCTGTTCAGAATCTCCCGGGACCGCCAAGGGTGGTTCAGGGATGACCAGCGGTGTCGCTGGACGCATGGGGCTGACGTCAGGGGACGTTTCCTGCGATTCGGTGTCTATCTTCTCCGACTCGCCAAGGAGAAAGGATCCTTTGCTCGCGGTACTTGACGGCACCGAAGGAGGGGGGATTGAAGGCGCCAGAGGCTCGAGCTTTGGTAGGAATGTGGAATTGATATCGCCAATCCCAACAAAGAAATCATCTAAGGGAAGATAAGATATTCAGTAAGAGTCGGACATCATGGAAATATGGGACTTTGACGAACAAGGTATAACTTTGATTAAATTAGGACTCCATTCCCAGACGTCTGCACGATCATCTATGATGACCACCATTGACGTATCGCAGGGAAACAGTCGCTGCAGACTTTTCTGGGTCAGACCTTGGAATTTTCAGCACTAATTCCATAGATTTGTAGGGAACCGGGAATAAAATAGACTCACTGCCACTTTCGTCTCGACTGAGTAGACGGCCTCCGAAAATTTTGCCGTCGGGATCAATTGCGGCACACACCTCTTCGGCATATGCCCTCGTTCCCATAGTGTAAACGTGCATCTCGTACTTTTTGGCGGTCTCCTCGAGGAATTCTTTCCAGCCTGGCCTATGAGGGAATGAGGGGGACGTGTAGAACCCGGGACCGGAAATCTCTCTCACCTTGGCTTTATATAGTACATGCATCCCTCGTTCTCGATTAACTTGTGCTTCCCCTTTTCCTTATGCGCATGAGATGCTAAACCGAAGGATTCGGGACCCAGGCGGAACTTTTTGACGTCCTTGAGCGCCTCCCAATTAGGATTGCACTCGTCGTCAGAGTCTGATGAACTGTCGTCGGACTCGTCAGAGGGTTTGCTAGACGATGCCTTTCTGGCCTGTCTTGCCTCCCACGATTCGCCTTCTGCGATCCATTCGCCAACGGTTGGATCTACTGTGGCGTGCACAATAGTTTGGTCGAGATCAACAATGAGGGAGAGCTTCCGCGCTTTGAGCAAGTCCTCAGCGGTCTCTCGTTCAATACGCTGAGCTTCTTCGAGCGACACGGTTGGGCCAAAGGCAGAGTGAGTCATTTGAATGGATGCACGCGATGCATCTGAGAAGCCTGTGTAGTCGGTGCTGCATGAAACATGAGCTCAAATTCTCTCGGAGTGAAATGAGAAACGCACTTGGTCATATCCTTTCCACAGAGAACACAGAGCCCGCCAACCTGCATACCGTGCTTGCATGGTTCAATGATGACAACGACTGGTTTGTCCTTTGCCTTGCGCCGCGAGATGACATCGCCAACCTTGACGTTCCACTTTTCGACCGTGCCTTCAATAGCAGAGTCCCAGGTGCCAAATCGGGTTTCTGGTTGGACGTCGGGCGTCGGGGGGAGATGGACGAAGGAATAGCCTAGGAGTCGCGTCCCTCGTTGGATAGACGCTGTCGCCACAGCATCTATGGATACTATCTTGATAGGATAAGGAAAAGTTTGTGGTAGATAGAGTTCTGTTGGGCTGGACGCCATCTTGCTGAACCAGGAATGGTCCCGCTTCCAGATGCCGTGACCGTATGGGAGTGGAAGTATTGTCGGATTTCGGAACCTCGCTTCAACCTCTGCCGTCGTCTTCTTTGCAGTCTCAGACTCTGATTGCGAGCTCGTTCCATCTTTTATAGTATGGCGCTACTTTAACTGTACAGCTATACGACACCAGCGTCTATCCTTGTGGCAAATCACTATTTCACCGATTGACGTCTTTTGCGATTCTATTCTTATCAGAACTCTCAACTGCACAAACCCTTCCGATAACATCCGTGTTCGTCCTGCTATATTGTGCTGAAAGCAAGTCCTCTGTAATGCAACATCTGGCCGGATTGGGCTACAGCAATTCAACTTCTAAGCCACAGGACAGATGTCCTCAGTCGATGGTTTTGCACATTCTGCTAGTCGGCTTTCACGTGGAACTCAGGATCGTGCTCTTGGACGTGCACATATTGTTTGCTGGAAGCAGTTCATCTGCATGGCAAGCGTTCCGATTCAGTGGAGATATACACTGAACATTTCAACTCAATGAACACCTGCTCAGTTTCAACAGGCTCAAGTGAAGTTATTGCCTTCTTTTCCATATGGCGCCGTCTTCGACGTTGTTGATCACTCCAGTATTCAGTCCGGATTGAAGGACTGTACAGATAGTCCGGCTTGGCTTCATAAACGCTTTGGGAATGCTCAGGACCAGATTAAGCCACTTGCGAACTCATTGAATGTGACCCCAGAAGCCCTTTGTTTGGACGCAATGCGAGAGTGACAGACAAACACCGTGTCTTCGATTCTTTTTCAACAATATCCATCTCTCCTGCTGTTCAGGATGCCCGGCTATAGTCTCGAATCGCACTTCAAGAACCAATGGGAAGTCCTTATGACGAGTGCTGCTGAAATAGAGGGAGCGATACCCGAAGATCAGTTTCAGTTGCCCGCCTGGATTGAAAAGGCGCAGACACTGCTGGTATTTTCATTTTCTTCATGCAATTGATAGGCACTGATGTGGATGTAGGAAAAAATGGACGAAACGAAAGTGCTCAGCTCGAAATTAAACTTGGAGCTCGTGCACACGAGGAGTGCTTCCAGGCTTTCGCGATTGGTAGAAGAACATAAGTCCCAAGGCGGCGACAGTTCCGACGATGACTACATCCATAGTCAAGCTCCCAGCGTCAAGCCACAGAAAAAGGATAAATACGCGGATTACAAGGTGGTCATTGTTGATGGAGTTCCACATGTACACGGGCCGGACAGCGAGGATTTAGGCGTCTACCATGTAAATTGTTTTCCCTGTAGTTATTGGATTTTACTGATGTGACCAGCCTTGCGGAGAGTGCGTCAGAGGAAGTAAGAAGTGCACGGGAGTCATCGGTGAGAAGTGTAGGCCTTGCGGGATCGCCAAAAGAGCACGATGCCCGAATCTGCCGCCTAAAACACCAGCGCGCCAGGAGGACCAAGAGAGTAAGTGGTCCTTCGCGTTTCCGCTAATGACACACTGACAAGTCACAAGGTCCATCAACCACGGCGAAGAAAACGAGATCGCGACCCACAAAAGTGAATAAGGCTGCATTCCTACCGACATCTAGACCTTCAGCATTTGACACACCTGTACTACGGAAGAGGAAATCGGCGCCGTCGCAGATCAATTCCTCAAAGGGCATAGAGAAAAGGCAGAGGATCATCGGGGAGGCAAGTGAAACAAGCACTGGTGGCATTCAGAACAACAACTCGGGATCCGATCGTGCTCACAAAACTCATCTCCGTCAAGAACTTTACACGGCTCTCCAAGAGCACTCCACCCTCCTTGCAGAACACTCCACAATTCTTGCGAAACATTCGATGATCCTTGCTGAGTTGCAGGAGATGGGGGACTCAGTTATCGATTGACTGTTCTCAGATAAAAATACTCCTGGTCAACTTACATTTCTAATCGACTGTGCATCTTGAGATTTGCTTACATTACACCTCGTACTTCCCCGTGCTGTGATATATCATCAAAGACCTTAGATTGCAGTGGTATGCGTCCCTCTTTATGCCTAAATATCATGTGCTGGGCCGATTTTGGGCTAGATATGATTCTTGCCTGGTCGTGGATGACGTTCGATGCCGCTCTCGCGGAGTTACAAAGGCCTGTGGCGCGACAAGATAAAACATGAATGCCTTCAAACATACTGCAGCTTGGTGGGTTGTTGAATATACAATTCGACATAATAGAACGGTATTGCGTGAAAGTCATATAGTCTATTTAATGGTGATCCAGACCAGGAGAGAAGGATGGCGCATGAAAAGCTCAACTGCTCAAAATAGGGTGTCCACGTGCTCGACGCGACTGTGCTGATCACGCCATGTGATGTTCGATTCCAACCATTGACCCCCATCCTGGATCGCCTTCACGTTTTCTCTCGGCTTCTACGACGCTATCGCGATTATCGTAGGCCAATCACCCCGTTTCCTCGCTCTAGAATTGCCGTTTCAAGACTACTGCCAGCCTTGAGGATGCCGAAACCAACCAAGGGTGGATTCTATGCCGTGAAGGATGGCAGAAAAACGGGGGTGTTCTTAACTTGGTGCGACATGTCCACGACAGTATCTAATCAATCCATCCTGATATTGATCCTTCTGTGAAGGGATGAATGCGAGCAACAGATCAAAGGATACCCCGGCGCAAAGTTCAAGAAATTTACCAACGCGGCCGAAGCTGAGGCTTTTGCATCAGGAGAACAGTCGACTTCCACAATCAAGCCTGCTGAGGTTTCTACAAGCAAGGAAGCAAGCTCCGACTCTAAAGGCAAGAAGCGAGCGATGTCGCCTAATGTGGAGGACGAGAGCGGATGGGATGTCGTCTATTGCGATGGGGCATGCAAGGGGAATGGAAAGACAGGATCCATTGCCGGCGTAGGCGTCTGGTGGGGAGAAGGCGATCCACGGTGAGAGTAATTTCTCAAGCTGAACGGCCGATATCTTATTTTGTTACCAGTAATATCGCCGAGCGATGCCCCGGTGATCAGACAAACAACAGAGCGGAATTGATAGTAGGTCCCTTCAATGCCTTAGCATCCGTTCATATCCTCATATGCTCGCAGGCCATAATACGCATACTGGAGACTACGCCAACATCAAAGAAGCCTTTGCTTATCAAGTCCGACTCCCAATATTCCATAAACTGTGTGCACATTCAATCTATGGTATCATCAAATCAAATATTTACGATGATACAGGCTTCAAACTTTGGCTTCCCAACTGGGTTCGCAATAATTTCAGGACCGCATCCGGTGGCCCGGTCAAAAATGTCGGCATTATTCGATATCTCTCTGCCCTACTCGACGCGCGAGCCCTCCGTGGTCAGAAGATTCGGCTCCAATACGTCAAGGGCCACAGTGGCGAGAGGGGAAACGACGGAGCCGATGCCCAAGCCAATCTTGGTGCGCTGCTGCCACCTGTTCCTGAGAGAAACTGGGAGCAAGCAGAAAATGAGTTGAGAGACCGCGTAGAAGCCGAGTTGAGTCACAGCGCGAGACCGCCAGTGAAGGTACCTCTGGAAGTCGAGGGTGAAGTCCCTGCGACGTCTCCGGATAGCCCAGTAAAGGTCAGGAAGGTTAGCAACGACCTGCCTTCGTCGCGATTCCTTGCCGCCGTCAAGGCCGTCGAGGCAACATCGCTGTCAAGAGCATTCCACAATGGGGCACCCTCAACACCAATATCGCCGCACAAGCTTGAAGTTCCACCGTCACCGAGCAAGGTCCCACATCGGCCAACCTCCCCATCGCCCGCTCCCCTTGTATACCCTTCTCGTAAACCCGATATACCTGCTCATGAAGTCAAATCACCAAAGCCGATCACAGCACCCCAGGCCCGAGCTTCCTCATCTCCGCAAAAACCTCTGAAAACCTCTGAAGGTCGCTTGGTTGACTCGCCACGAAGGCCTGGGTCGACGCCTAACCTGAAGTCACCTCTCGGAACTCCTTCTAGGAGAAGAGGCTTTGCAGATCTTCCATCTGCCTCGGAGCGCCACGCTCGGTTAATGGCGAGTCGATCTCCACAGCCAGAGCCACTTCAACAGATAGATTACCATCCAAAGTCGCCGATCGCGCTGGCTGTTAGGAAGGAAGATATCAATATTGATGTATGTACAACATCCTTTTTCTTGGTTTACTCGCGTTGTTGACCTTGCTTATGTTTTGTGCACCTCAGGATTACCTGGATTGTATCATTGATGACGACGAGATTTGGAAAGATCTATGAGATTGAACGTCAGCACGAAACTATTCAGCTTGGAAATTAGCTCCCATTTCTTGGACTCCTTTTTTAATGCAAGTTTTGGTCATTTCGTCCTATCTAGGTCTGAACTTTGCCGGGCTTCTAAGGAGACAACATGCTTTCTGAAAAAGAAAAGGATGCTGCAGACAGTGAGTGCATTACTCCCCCTACTCAACCTCCTTCAGCATAAATCCGCGAAATGGACATCGATGTTAGCTGTAATCGATGGCGACGTCCTACAACATGATAGACTCTGCGCGCCACTTTCCCTCACGCCCTCTTCATACTCCTAGAGAGTGAAAGGACAGCTGCTTGCTCGTGCCGTATGTAATAGGCATCGACTTGCACTTAGACACTGTGGTTTAGTGTGGCGGATTTGCCTGTTCTACCATGTCAAGACTTCGGTGCTGTCCGTGAGGGCACAATGGAGAGTCTATCAGGCATTCTACACGACTCGTCCCCACTATAGACTGACATTACTAGATCAATGCAGCGATAGCATTACGCGTCTTTCTGGATCGTCGGAAGATGCTGCCGTACCCGGTTGTGTCACACAAGCTGCAAGTTTTCAGCCATTTTGCTGCTTGTACTGTGGCGGATGGGCGCTACTTCCAGTGCAGATTTTCCTTTTTGCGCGCTGTCACCCTTCATAGACCAGACGGTCACCCGAATGGTCTTCAAGTCCATTTCGTCCTTCCTCTCCTCCCCCAGGCCACACACTTGTATAGCATGCGCCTCTGTATCGATCGATTACTCAATGCGCGCGTTTTATTCGTAGTCATAGCTTCGATGGCCAGTGATCCACGAGCAAGCCTTCATGATCATTAAATTGTTGTACCCATACACTCCACCTCTGTGATCCCTTACACTCAATATCATATCATACGATGTCCATCTAATGGCACCACCTCATCGTTATGGTTCCCAACGGCTGTCCCGCGACTTCTTCACCATGATCGCACATGTCCCCATCCCAGGTCTTATGTGCAGCCGCTCTCCCAGATCAAATCCCATCTGTAGTGAGTGAACATCCTTATCATTGTCTATATAATATTTAAACTCAATAGGGTTAACAAGGTGAGATGGCCGAGCGGTCTAAGGCGCCAGACTAAGGATCAGGGCAGAAGCTGTCCAATCAAAGTGGGATTCGAACCCATGATGGTATCTGGTCCTCCGGGGCATGGGTTCGAATCCCATTCTCATCACTACCTTTTGCTGAGTATCTTTTATGCCTTGGAATCGCTCGAAATGCGCGCTGGAGTGGAGAGAGGAAGGCAGGAGAGGAGGGAGGAGGAGAAGGGACGGTGTGGCGTACGTGGGAAGTGATACACGTGACCTTCGCACGTGACTACCTCGATCACAAACGCGAGAATTCGTTTCAGCAAGCAACCCCCAAGCTAGAAGTCCGCAAGACGGCCAAGGTCCCGAGTTTCAGTGGATAGACGCGCACGTCGCACGAGCTTCCCAGAAATGTCTGAAAACTTCCATTGCGAGGTAGCATCAACCTAACCATCACACAAGCCTACAACATCTGCTTGCATATCACAGAGTGCTCGGCTTGAAGCCCGCAATACAACTGAGCAGGAGTCATGGCAGGTACAATGGCCCCTGGACGGTAATCAGGTGTGCTGTCTACGCAGGTTATACCACCGAGATCGACGCGGTCATCACACATATTTATACCGGCTCATGCCTAGTGATGCCTTCCAACCAACGTTTCGCGCCTACCGAGTATTTGGCCCTTCCACTCCTCATACCCCCGCTATTCTTTATTATGAGGGTCTCTCTCATGCTCGCCGCGTTTGCCGCACCCGTGTTCGCCCAAAAGGCCACAACCGGGTTTGCAGGCATTGGCGCATCCAACAGCATGGGCGGCACTTCAAAATATACCTGTCGAACTCAAGCCCAGGTAAGTCACAACGCATCCCCGGTTCACAAGAGCCCTGACTGTTGTTGTCAAGTGGAACACTGTTGCTAACAACGCAAAGACTCACGGCTTTGGCGCCATCCGAATCACTGGTTTCGACTGTGATACTCTCAACAGGGCTTCCTCCGCAGCGGCTACTTATGGTGTCAAAGTATTGGCCGGAATTTGGATCCAGGGGACTGTTGCGCAGAGTATGGCGTCAATCAAGTATGCTTGGAACCTTCAGATAATTCGCCGCAGACTCAAGTTTGGCTTATCTATAGCTCTGACGTCCAGGCGTTCCGTGCTGCGTACTCAAGATGGGGTGCCAGACGATATGCCGGCCTCACTATCGGTAACGAGGTCCGTCTCTTCTATCCGCTCATATAATGTCTAGTTTGTCTTGACATGTACCAGGTCAATGACTCCCCTGCCAACATCATGGCCAAGGTCTATGACGTCCGAGGTGAATATCTCAATGGCGAGGACTCTTCAGCATCTGATTTCTTTCTTTAGGGTACCTTAGATCACAAGGAGTGTCCACTCCGATCTCCACTGTCCACACATGGGTCAATATCCGGGACAACCCAAGTCTCTGTGGTGCCGACTTTGTCGCCGCTAATGCACAGTTCGTTAACCCAGTCTATACGAAGCTATGACTTCCACTGACAAAGTAATCAACCAGCACTTTCTACGACGGCAACCGCAATTCCGGCCAAGCTGGGGACTTCGTCTTTGGTCTCGTTGTCCCTTCGCTCAGAGCCAAATGCCCTGGCAAGCCCGTCGTCATCACCGAGTACGATTCGAACCTGCCTCCCCCATCCCCGTACTGACTTCCCTCGTAGATCTGGCTGGCCATCCAAAGGTTCCAGATTTGGTAGTAAAGCAGTTGCATCGTTCGAAGACGAACGAAAGGCAATCATCAGTCTCGATTGCGCCGCACGACGGGACAAGAGCGTCTCTGTATATGCCTTTGAGTTTGATGATCAGCTGTGGAAAGGCAACGACAATGAACGCAGTTTCGGCATGTTCTGGAAGCTCAACCTCAGTGGCGACGTTCTCAAGAAGTGCTGAGGTCGCATCTCTTCAACGTTATTATCTCAGGCCGTCTCACTCATGGGTTTGCACATGCAGGCATTTTTACATTCACTTGCTCAATAGTGGCATTTGTTAGGTTCCTGTTAACCTTCACCCCTTGCTTCTTCTGGATACCATTGCATCCACTTGATATCATTTTTGTTGCATTCGTGAGTTCATCGCAATTTATATATTGGTCTTTATTGTTCCTAGTGGCGGCCAGTCTACGGATGTTGACCAACGGTTGAAAACATGGTCTACTTATAACCAGGTGATTCTTTACTTGTTCATGATCGCAGTTGACACTGGCCTTGTTCTGATGCATCTGGCATTGATATCGCAGGATGCCAAGCAGCCGTCTGACGTGTTTGATGTGCCTTCAAGTCATCCTTCACTTTCCTTTTGTCTTAAGGACTGGCTTGCCACGAATTCTACTTCTTTGACAGCTCTCGAGGCGATTCTCATTCAAGTCTTGTTGATGCGTCCTCCTCAATTATCGAAGTCACGGATCACCTCTGTGCAGGGTCCTTCTGATCTGTTGTCCAAGTTTACCCATCCCATTCTTCCCAAAAAAGATACGCACATCGTCCAGCAGAGCACGAGGTCATGGCATCAAGCAGAATTCCCAATTACGGACAAGGTAAAGCCCCAAATTGGAAGCGTTCTTGTATTCGAGCGCTCTCCAGGTATGGTGAACCTGGAGGATTGATTTCTCTGTGGGCGTATATAACCTAAGCTCTCATGATGGGGTGAATGTTATCTGTCAACCCTGATAAGACCCAGCACTCGAATTCCCTCTGAATTTGGCATACACACAGCAGCAAACTTCTCATCGAGAACAATAACGACGAAGCGCATCTCTCCGACTTAGCCCCTCGCATTGTTCTGCGCTTATTATCCGCGATCGACTCCGCCTATATAACTAGGCCCCCACCAGCCCGCCCCAACTCCATTCCTATTCACTTCCTCCTAATTCTATTCTTTTTCTCTCTCTCGTCTTTCAACTCGCTTTCTTCACTTCATATTATTTCTTCTTCAACAACCATTCTTCACGACCTTCATCAAGCAATCTATTAATTCCCTTCAAAACCAATTCTTCCATCGCCATGTCTTCTTATCCTTATCAAACACCGCCCTCGCCGACCTACGGCTTCTTCCCGACCGGGACAACGTCGCCCAACGCATTCGCGTCATTCCATCAGTCGCCGCGCGACTCGCATGCCATGTACGCAGCGTTTGCCGCTACCACCTCCAGCTCGCAGCACCAGCGGGCACCTCAGCAGCCCCAGAGCCAGAGTGGGCTCAAAAAGTTCATGACACGGAAGTGATACTGCATCCACCACCATCATAACATCCACTGCGATACCCATCCTCTCCATCGCATCATGTCTTTCCTATGCATACGACGTCACGACACGACACATCACCATTACACCCTTGCCCACACATCATTATCTTCTGCTGGTTGCGTTGCTGAGGGAGGGGAGCTCGAGGAGATCGAACAGAGGGATTTTTATTTGGGAAGCGAGCTTCCCTTTCGTATTATTGACAAGACGAACATCGAGAACTAGAGGAGAGGAGGGAGGAGAGGGAAGAAGATAACACGACCACGCACCACCATGCATGACACCGGCGTTGACCATAAGCACATCCTGGCATTCATCCCATCATCATTTCTTGCATTCAACACATACCGTACTTTACTATATCATAGAAGCTGTATCCTCTATTGCCTCCAATGTATATCAAGCCTGCTGAACTGAAATGGCCTCGCATATGCATCGGGGTAACGATGATGATGGTGTTTGTGTGGGAGTTCAGCGTGAGTAAATCTGGACTATATCCCCGATTGTTTTGCTTTTGGTGGCAAAATCGAGTCCCAAATGGCCGATCCAGCCTTGTTCAGTGTCCACCACCCCACGTCCTCCGCCACCACCGACGACGACGACCATGGCACCCTCCAGAGTCGACGACGGCCCACCGCCTACCACAGCCAACCTCACCACAGCCTACTCACTCTCGCTCCTCTCGGAGTACACCCACACCCTTGACTCTTTGCCCCTAGAGCTCTCGCGCAACTTTGCCGACCTAAGGGAACTGGATGCAGTTCTCTCGTCTTCCATGGCCTCCATAACAGCGAAGATAAAGGCATTGACGATCATGATCGAGCAGGGCACGTCCCCGAAAGAAGAGCGCCTGTGGCTCCTAACCGACATTGCGGAGGAAGCGGCTCGCCTGAAGCTCGGTGGCGAGGACAAGATACGCGTAGCGTGCCAGGCAGCGGATAGCCTGAAGTTGAATGCCAATCATCTCAAGACGTTGGCGGAAAATTTGCCTGGGTTCGATGCATCGACGTTGAACCGGAAGACGACGTACCCCCATGTCGCAGCTCGTTCGTTCATGCCGGCTGTGTCGTTAGAGACGGGCAGGAGAAGAAGAGGTGGATACGGATCGCTGTTGGTCAGTGTGCCTGACGCTAGTCCAGCGAAGAGGAAGAGGGTTCAGCGAGACGACGACCTCGACGTGGCTCACATAAGGTCCCCGAGGAAAGACAAGGCCAACGACGGTCGCTCTCGTGCTCGAGCAAAAAAGTACATTTTATATCCTCAAATTACTCTCGCATGCTGATCCAATCTTCCTAGAACCGACCGCGCCGTGTCCCCCTCCGAATCACTAGTATCCGTTACGTCCCACACCCAACAAGGGAACCCCGGACCATCACGCGGTGCCGCAAACCCTCGAGGCAACGGCTCAGCGCCCGCCGCAAACAACAAACGTGCACGATCCACCGCGCAGCATAATGGCCGAGGATCCTCACAAGTACACGACAACTTCCACTCGGCCTACGATCCCCCTGGCATGAACTACGCCAACACGAACGGGCATTCCGGGCCGGGCAACAACAGGCGAGACACCTACAATGTCCCTCCGCCCTCACATCACCCATCCCTCCCATTGCCGTATCAGGCGAATGGAAACATAGGAAATCCAATCCATCATTCAGGTCCTTATGATATGCATGTCATGCCGCAGGCTCACCTCAATGCTCCAGAGTGGACCCCTGCACAGTTGCTGGAGGGGCCGGGGATGCCTGTTTCGCGAAGTCACACGGTGCATCCTATCATACCTGTCAACACGACTATTGTTGGACCGGGTGTGGGTGCGGAGGGACCCGAGGTGGGCGATGGTGATGGCGATGGTGACGATAGGACGTATTGTATCTGCAACAGTATCAGCTACGGAGAGATGATCGCGTGTGATGACTCAAATTGCGAGAGGGAATGGGTACGTCTTGTCTTGGTTGCTGGGTATCCTGTGTTGATTGCTTTCTTTCCTTAACAGTTCCACTTGACATGTATAAACCTGGCCGTTCCTCCCGAAGGTCGCTGGTACTGTGATGAGTGTACAAACAAGCGGCATACAAAACGATCGGGACGTGGAGGAAAACGAAGGGCTGCTGGAGGTCGAGCCGGCGCTCGTGGTGGCTAGATTTTTTATGGCTTCGGTATTCTTATATGTTTTCTTACTTGGTCGAGGGTATAATTTGTCTGTATTTTATGTGAGCAATGAACATCACCATTCATATCTTGCCAAGGGGTATATAAGTTTGAAATCAGAGGTGGGAACGGCCGCACAACGCGACGCGTAATTTTTACAGCACGGCAATATAGGAGATATACAGATGGCATAATAAGAAAGAGAAAACCAAAGTAAATCCCCCTCTTCAACGCCGTTTAGAACTACGACTGTCATCCAAGCCCGGTGAGCTTCTCCGTTTCCTACAAATCTTATTAGGTCTTCAATGTCCACTGCACTGGCAACGAGCTGACATACCGGCTCATACTACGCTCCTCCGGCTCTCCACTGGGCGTCCTCCCGCCCAGGTCCTTAACAGTGCCCCCGTAGTCCAAGCCCTCCACGGCAGGCGCGTTCCCGTCCCTATCCTTATACTTATTCTGGTTCCGCGGCCCGGTGGGCACCCCCGGTGGAAGCGGCGACGCGGGTCGCACAGGCACTGGCGGCGGCACTACACACACAGGCAACCCAAGCAGACGGGGAAGACAGGAGCAAAAAAAAGAAGTGAAATACCACCCAGGACCACACGTCACCACGACATCGGATATGCAATCAAGTAATTACACGTACCACCGTCACCTGCGAAGCCTCCCCGACCACGACCTCTGCCCTGGAACCCACGCCCGCGAGCCATTCCTTGGGCACGTCCTCGGTACGCTGCGGGTGCAGCGCCGCGTCCTACACTGGGAACGGGTGCTACAGGCTGTGGCGGCGCTTCCATCTGATACATCTGCTGGCCCATTGGGTTTTGTTCCTAGGTAGTAAGACCGAACTGTAACTACGAGAAAGCGGGCGAGGAATGTAGAAGCAATACACACCTGCATACCATATTCCGCACCGGGCATACCCATATTCATCATTGCACCCTGCGCTTGGCCACTGTACCCGTCCTGCATCATCCCCACGCCCACACCTACGTTCACGTTCCCGCCCACCTGCTCTGGCGTTCCGGAACCCACGCCCACGCCCACGCCCTGCCCACCATCCTGCATCATCCCGCGCCCGTCAACCTGCATCATCGGCCCGCCCATCCCCATGTCCATCCCCATCCCCATGGGCATCATCCCCGACATATCCATCATGACGCCAGGGCCCATCATGGCTGGGTTCCCACCGGTGTTCATCATGGCGGTCGTCCCTGTCATGACCATCTGCCGCACTTCAGGTGGGAGCGCAGTGATTTGGTCTTCTTGCATCCCGGAGAAGTTCTGATGTTGAGAGAAAAAGGAATTAGTAAGGGTGAGTCGCTATCTCCTGAGAAAGGAAAAACACGTACAAGGACGTTCGTCTTCAACACATTCGCCAACTCGCCCAGGTCACGTCGACGGTAACAATACGCCTCCCATGAGATCTCGTCAAACCCATAATTGAACCAATCACTGATATCCGACCCAGGCCTCCGCCATGGCTTGTCAACCATCGCGCCGAGGTCCAACTCTAAGATGGAGCGGCCATCGAAGATGCCCGTGGCCGTATGGTCAATGGCGGGGTGTGACGGAGGCGCGGTGACGGGCGGGAGAGTCGAAGTGTCGACACCGCTGTCGACAGGTGGTGTAGTTTCGGGTTGGGGTGTTGGTTGCGAGGGCTGGGCTTGCGGTGTGGGGACGACACCGTATGAGGGAGCAGAAGGGGGTTGGGGCTGGCCTTGAGCTGGAGTTGGAGTGGTCGCTTCGGGTGGGCCACCACGCGATCTTGGAGTGTATTCAGTTGTTAGGGATGGCTGGGGTGCTGTGGTAGGGGTGTAGTTGGATCAATATGGACATGGTCTGATTTTTGAGAGATGCGAACCTTTGGGTTGAGCAGGATAAGTTGCACTGGGTGCTCGGCCTGGTGGTGCTCGAGGTGCGGGTTGTTGTTGCCTAACAAAGGAGTTAGTTGGAGGTCCTCATAGGCAATGTAAAACGCGTCACCGGAAGTCAATGGACCGAGCAGTGGGCTCCATTATGATTTCAATCTTATGGGAATAGAGGGTCAGATGATTCTTTCACGCTTGAAGAACCAGCACGCACATCCTCGTCCTCACTCTCGTCTCCCAGCTCGACTTCCTCATCCTCATCCTCTTCCTCATCCGCGTTTTGTGCCTCTCCATTAGCAGCAGACTCACTCCTCTCCTGGGAGTCCCGTTCTTCGGAAGGTTTACTCGCACTCGGTATTTCAGATGGATAGTGCGCCGTGACGCCGTTTGTCGGTGGCTGTATTATCGTCTCATACGAGATTCTGAATATTGCGGGGTGGGTTTCAACTTCCCAATAAAATGGTAACTGATAACTCACTGTTGAGACACTGAGGACTGTTGAGACACTGAGGAATAATTACGCAAACAGTAAGATAAGTGTCAAAAGATGTTATTTTGAATACGAAGTATGAAGGCAGTAACAACGCATCGTTCCCCTCTTCAATCGACTTCTTACCAAATTTGACCTCCGGCTGGGGAGTGCTTCCGTAGAGAAAATCGTCGTCGTCATCCCTATTCAATTTCAGAATTAGTCCAGTTCTCCTGTTCAGCATAAGGCGCGACCGACATCCTTGCAAACAACCGACTTGAGTGTTGAGGAGAAAGCCAAGAACAGACGGCGTGACAGCGGTGACCGCGTCACAGAAATATTGCACATCCGAATTCCGCTGCATTTCTCCATCCAACCATGCTCGCTGGGTGTTCCGGTCGCTGTTCATCGTGGCTGGCAGTGAAGAAGCTCCGTCTCCCATCGTCAACCCAGGCGCGTAGCTATGCCATTTCGGTGAAACCAGGCAAAATTCTGCCCGGCAAGCAGCTTCCTCGCGTCTTCAAAGACAAAAAAGCATTCCAGTACAACTGGTACACCAAAATCCTGCAATGCAGCACTACCGCGCCGCTCGTCTTCCTCCATCACACTGACTTCTCTGCACAACGCCTCATTAAACTGCGTCGAGATATACTCGTCGCTGCCAATAAGTCGGCACCCCCTTCCCTCGCTTCACCCAACCCTTCAGCCGTCCCAGCAAAACCCCCACCTCAACCAACACTCACTGTGATCCGCACGAGCATTTTCGGTGCTGCGCTGCGTGACTTTCCCGGTGTGAATCTCGAGGATGCCGACAAGATGATTGGCAGCACCACAGGCAATTTCGCCGTCCTCACCCTCCCCTCGTTCGACCCACCACAGCTGAACGCCATCCTGCGGGCACTCGAACGCGGTGTGCCCCCGCGCCCACCGAAGACTCCCGAACAGATACAGAAGGAGCTAGACGAGAAGAACGCGGACCCTGCGACGCCTGGACGGAGGGTGAAGCGCGTGAGGCAGACGTTAGTGCCTGATCTGAAGCTGGTTGGGGCTTTGATAGATGGACGGGTGTTCCTGCCGCCAGGTGTGAAGGAGGTCTCCAATTTACCGTCACTGGATACGCTCCGGGCGCAGATTGTGGGCCTGCTGAGTGCACCTGCTGCACAAATTGCGGGGGTGTTGAGCCAGGCGAGTGGTGGGAAGCTGGCAAGGGCTTTGGAGGGATTGAAGAAGGGACTCGAGGAGGATGCTGCTGGCTCGAGTACGGACACCCCGCCAACACCTTAGAGCGATATAATAATATATTGGAGGCTATAACCCTGCATTCGCATTTGATTGACACGGAAGAACAGGAACCTCATAGGGCAATACTTGCACAGTGTGCAAATGAAAATCATTCATCGGAATCAACGTCTTGTAGACAAAACTCCCATGTACGATCTTCACCTCCCTCTCCCGTCCTCCCCGTTCCATGAGCACGGGTACCTTTCGTCATCCTGTGCTCGTATCCCTTGTACGCGCTCCGGATAAATGCAAATGAGCGCAGAAGTGTAAATCGTGGATTGGGAGGCGTACTGCCTGACGTTGGTAACGGCGGCTTTTTCGCGAGTCGGGGAACATCCCTTAAACCATGTTGTCAGCCCAGGTTCTAAGCATAGGACAAGATGTAAACATACCAGAGGGTATATGGGGTCACATTCCGGAGAGTGACGAGGACTGTTCCTCGTGTCTTGACGGTTTCTTCTGGTACAAAAAACTCGTACTCTCCATCGTCAGCATTTTCTTCTTGGACAATAGGCATATCGTCCTCCTCATCATCGTCATCATCGTTCTTCCTTTTCTTTCTTGAATTCGTGAACGAAGGAACCGGTCCCAACGAAAGGACCTTGGCGGCTGAGCGCAAGAACCCTAGTATCAGCATCTGATTCGACAGAATATTCCTATCCTGGTCCGTAATACCCTTTCCTAAAGCCCAGAAGATCAGCACAATATACCTCCATGAATAGGCACAGAAAAAAACAACCAGCGTGTGGAAAATTCCAGACAACCCGATCCCACCTCCGTCCCTTCAACCCTGGTGTTCGCTCCAGCCTCGTCGCATCCACACCAAAAAGGACCTGCACACCCCTCTCCCTCAGACCCTGTACAATTGCCTGTGCATCCGCATACTTGGCATAACATTCCTCTTCCGAATCGTACGCCGTCGCGGTCAAGTTCTTTGGCGGGAGGTCATGCGGTTCGGTGATCAGAGCATGCGCGAAGGAGAAGTTGCCTTCACCAATTAGTAGGATCGTGTCTGTAGCATGGAAGGGGATTGTCGTGCGCCGTGGTGGTGCGGCTACGGCCCTCCCTTTCCCTTTTCCCCTCAAACTAGATGAAGACGAGGAATTTGTTGCATTCCCTTTGGACTGCTGATTCGCGATTTTTTGCCCCCTTTGTTCAGCGACCTGTGCGGCATGTGAGAGTTTCTGCTTGGCTTTGAGGCGGGATTGCTGAGACTGTAGCGCTGCTTTGAGTTTCTTGCTCTTGCCCATTTCTTGAACAAAATGAAAACGCAAGATTCGATCAATCTCCGGCCCGCATCTGGCGTTGTTTGGTCTGAGCGTTCCAGCCAAGCAAAGTGACGTGCACGGGATCGTCTCGGTAAAAGTGGAAGGTGCCACGTTCACTCAAACCACGTCTTGCAATTGTACATTGACCCCCTAAACTACCCCGCTCCTTCGTTCATTAAGTTATCAAAATGGTGAGTACTGAACCTCCTCGTCGCATGGTCATATTCTGATATTGTTCTTGGCACTTTGTATAGCCCACACAATTCGAGATGCGCCAGCGGAACGAGAAGTTCGCGAAGGATGCTCGTGCTGGCAAAAAGCCTACACACCCCTCACGGCAAGAGCAACTGGCAAAAAGGAGCCCAATAAATATATGGGCATTGGGTGTAATTGTGTTCGTGGTTCTCGGTGGAGGTCCGTTTCGTTGTTTCACGCTGTCACTGTGTCTGTGCTGATGTCACTTGAACATCCAGTGCTCTTCGAGCTTGTCAGAATCATATTTCTGTAGCGTGTCCCAGTTTGAGACATACATGGACAGGAGCAAGTTCCTTCTTCGGAGAAAAGGGGCTTCCGACCGCAATTGTATATCATCATTGCTCATATATATCGCCCATTTCTCAATTTCCATCTATCCATTTCACGTACCATCGTACGTTGTACATCATTGCCAATACCACACGCTACCCCATCAAACGAAAAGCAAATGATACACTAATCATCCCCACTAGTCGCACTGACATCCATACTCTGACTCCTCAAGCTTGCGGCTCCACTCCCGCTCCCACTGGCCTTCTTGTCCGACGCAGCCACAGCCTCAATACCCTCCATACCTTCGGGCTCCAGTTCCTTCTCGTCCACCTTAATCTCGTCGCCAGCCCAGACGCGCATCGTGGGCTGCCAGACCATCACGACGTTGTCCTCCGACGCGCTTGCGACAGTCCAGTTCTCCGACTCGCCTGGTGCCCAGGAGAAGTCAGTTGGGCGTGCGGTGTGTCCTGTAAGTTATGTAATGTCAAGAAGTGCGGAAGTTATCAGGGGCGGCAGAATGAACGCACCTCCGTGAATGAATAGCAGCTCTGGTGGCCCGTCTTCCTGGTCATCGGGTGTCTGCTCTTGCCCAATAAGTGACAAGTCCCAGATGTTAATTCGTCGATCGCTTGACGCGGACGCAAAGATGCTGGGGTTGTGTGGTGACCAGGCTAGATGTAGGACCTCGTCGGTATGTGATTCGAAGACGTGCAGCTTCTTGCCAGGTGTTCGCATATCATGCAGAACTATTGTCTGTAAGGAATTCATTCAACATTCCGGATGAAAATCCACATCCAACAAAGAGATCAACAAACCTTGTCGGCGCTACCTGTTACTAGGAGGTGTTCTGTGGCAGGACTGAAGGCAACGGCGAGGATTTCTTGGTCGTGGGCCTGGACTTTTGTCTTTGCCTCGGTTGGGGCTCTGGTGTCCCATCTGAACACCAGCGTAAATGAACATCGACTGTCATAGAGGTGGGCATACATACATCATGAGCATTTTATCATCACCAACACTGGCGAAGACGTTCTCGTGGGTTGCATGCCAGTCAACGTCCTGCAGAAATGGTAAACTGATGAAGACGGACTCAAAACGGGATACACACCCCAACGACTGATGTGTGGCCTCTGAACACGTTGGTGGGCTCTATGGTGGTAGTTGCTTTGGTGTAAGAGTTAATATCCCTGTTTTTCTTGCGTGAGAGGAAAGTGCACGTAAAGATATCAATCAACACACCAGTGGCAAATCGTCATATCCTCAGACGCGCCCAAAATATGTCCAGCCTTCAACGGATTCCATGCAAGGCCGAATCTACAGTCGTATTCAGCAAAACTTACTCCAAGCTCCCCACGATATCAACTCAAAGCTCACCCTTCTCTCGTCTGCCCAACAAGTCTGATATCCGGCTTACACACGCCTCCCCTCTCCGGCTCACTCGAATGCTTCGTCCGATCAAACACCAGCACTTCTCCCGTCACCGCCTTCGTCGCGATGAGGTTCGGGTTCTGCGGCATGTACCGCGCGCGGTTGACCTCTCCAGCATGGTTGATCTTCTGGATGATCTGGATTCGTGGCGCGGGCGGGATCGTGTGTCCGCCGAGCTCACCACGCTCGTCGTCGTAGTCGGACGAATCGAGCTTGTCGCTGCCGGAAGTCGGGCCGCCGCGTTTGGGAATTTGGACAGTTGCGATCTGGAGGTAGTCCTGGGCTTGTCCGGAGGTGTGTGTACCGAGGAGGAGGCGGTGCGTTGTGTAAGGTTTGTTTGCGGGTCTGTGAGGAAAGGAGAGGATGAGTTTGGGTGAGGATGAGATGGTGAGGTGAGCTGGGTTCAGCGTACGATTCTTTGTCGGGAAACCATTGGCATGTTAGGCTGGGCCAGTCGAGGGCATGGGTTATGACTACATCGTAGAGATATGGTGCATTTTTCTTCCTGTGCAAACGTGCCACTGGATGAGTTTTAGAAAGGGCAACGGAGGTCGATGATAGATTACCATGTTTTATATTCCTAATAGAACAGTAGATTCGTTAGATATGGCAGAAAAATTTGGGTATGGGACGCGTTGACGTACCTCATTGATCAATTTGTTCTCCTCTTCTGCTGCAAGGTCGTCCTCTACTTCGTCCATCTGCGGCTTCATTTTCCTCTTTCGTGGGGCGGTGAACAGAGAGCTATTTGTTGAGAAATTGGCTCAAGAACTAAGAAAAAGCTTCAAAGAGGACAGCCTGATTAGTGGATAGCAGTTGGGAAGATGGTGGTTCTGGTGGAATTGACGCGACGCGCCGTTTCTCACGGTTTGGATGGCGGTTCGTCACTTTGTCCGTATGGAAGTTTCAATTAGTGTATTCCTTATTTCTTTTGTGCTTTGCCAGTGCTAATTTGACATGTGCATAATGCTCTAATTTTGTGCGTAGCACAGCCCGCCGAAACAGGCCTTCCCTTGGAACTGCTCGATGGTGAAGCAATCTATAGACAAGCCGCTGGAACGGAAAAGGTACATTGACAATTATGAGGCCTTATCGAACGATAGCAACAGCTTCTCCAGGTCGAAGTGAGGGTCTTCCGGATCTGTCACGACTAAAAGACACCAAGGTCAGTACCAGACGCAAAAACGGTCAAAAGAAAAAAAGGCAGGTCATGAGACCGAAGAGGTGAAATCGG
Source organism: Hypsizygus marmoreus (assembly GCA_013433165.1). Classification (NCBI taxonomy): domain Eukaryota; kingdom Fungi; phylum Basidiomycota; class Agaricomycetes; order Agaricales; family Lyophyllaceae; genus Hypsizygus; species Hypsizygus marmoreus. Next base: position 3,670,615 of record CM024086.1, read on the forward strand.
GTGTACGCACTGTTTGAGCTCTTCGACTCGTTCCTCCTCTTCCATGCCTCCTTCGCCTCAGCAATCAGATGCTCCCTACTGTGCACAGCATGTTCCAGTCTTTGTTGGTCGACGCGCGCCTGTAATGTGCGGCGGTGGTAGAAGCCGTAGGCAATACCAGAAAAGAGGGCTGTGTACCGGGCGACCTGCAGCATAAAAAAAATTCAGGATTCGGTCAAGCAGGGTTTCGGCGGCGACCGCAAAGCGAGGACACGGTGTGGAAAGACATACGTTGACAGTTGGCGAGACCATGGTTGGTTTACTATTGCCTTGACCGTGCAAGAAGATCTAAGGTCAGAGGCAAGGTCCTCCTTTTGAAATTACTGGAATAAAAAGATGTTGGGCATTAGACACGAAAACATAAGGAAAGAAGGTGTCCTTCTACGCACCTGAGCTTGGGAAGGAGCGAACGGTTGGATGAGAGTTCGGCAACGGACAGCGGAGAATTTCGGTAGACGATTATGTAAGCCACGATCGAAAACATCCAGATTTTGTTCTCTCATGGACGCGACTCTAGATTCTTCATGCTAGTGCTGCAGTGACTGCCTTGCGCAAGTGCTGGCGTTTCTTGGTCTTCTAACTTGCGTATTACTACACTGGAGAAAATGGGAAGATATTCTGGTTTTGTAACGCAAGTCCCAATCTGGTAATGGTGCAACAAGCACGCCACGCTCTTTGCTGTCGGGACTCCGTTTCTTTATCGAAAGGCCGGCAACTCTCGCCATGTCCGACAATTCTAATCCGTCGCAGGTGGTTCTCAGAGGTGGCTGTTTTTGTCGCGCAGTGTCGTATGAAGTGACTGGCAATCCAATTCGCAGTGCATATTGCCATTGCACATTGTGCCAGAGGCTCAATGGTACGTCCATTCGATACTCTTGACTTCGAAACTTCTTTAAGATCCCGGTCTCATATCTAGCGTGTCCGTTTATCCACACGATTCATTTTCCGGCGTCGGCCTTCAAATGGATTCATGTACAACCTCACGAGGATGCTCTTGATTCCTTCTCCGTCCCAGAGAAACCCTGGAAGAACCGTTGGAGATGCAAACGATGCGGAGCAGCAGTCGCCTCGTATCACGGAAAGGAGAATAGGTGGAGCGTTTGGGGTGCTCAGTTGGAACGTGATGCAGACGGAAAGATAAAGGATTGGGACACGGTGAAGCCTACGGCCCATATTTTCTACGGAACGCGCGTGGTGAACGTCGACGATGCGTTGGGAAAGTGGGTTGGCTATGAGAATAAATCAGAACGGGTGTTGTAGGAAATCGTAACCTCTTTGGGAATGAATTGAAAATCATTCATCGTGAACATCACAAGATGAAATGCCGTACATACTCAGGGCCTTTTTAGCGAGCAGGTGTTACCGAGTAACCTGTCCTCGCTATTCCCTGTCAGTCAACGGTCAACCTGCCTGATGTTCAGATGGCAGGCAATCCATACCCAACGCTTCCCGGCAGTGCGCACGAAATACAAGCAAACAACCAGTCAATATCAATGTTTCGCGCATCGCCTTGGGTCACCTACGAACCAACAACAGCTCAAGATCAGCTTTCGGACTCCCACAGCATGGACCACGACGTAGACATGGATGCACCCCAAATTTCGACGCTGCGAGAGGAGGAGACGCCTCCACCGCAGCCCGCATCAAAATCCGGCACTCGTCGAAAGAAAGCTGCTCCAAAGGTCCCACCGGCTTGGACTCAGCCTCGGCGACGGGAGACACATACAGATGAAGAGTACGATGAAGTGGAGGAAGAAGAGGATCAGCTCATCGACGATAACGATGACGAGATGATGAAACCTGTGCCTCCGGCGATGTTGCCGCCTTCTGGCCGTTCGGATGCCAGCTCGAAGCGCAGAACGGGTATCAAGCGGAAGCCTCGGAAAAGCGAAAAAAGGGTAGCAGAGGATGAGAGAAAGGCGCAGGAGAAATCGGCGACTCTCAGTCTTGCTCCCCCGACGATGACTTGGTTCGAGGCGACACCTTCTGAAATTCCTGAGGAGCCGGGGTCCGCTGATATGAGGCAAATCAGTATTGGTGGTGCAGAGGAGTTATCGAAAGCGTCGACGCCGAAGAAAACTAGGAAGCCTGCTGCACCTCGAACGAAGAAGGTGTTTCCAAAGTACGCCGTTGTGCACATCCCCTATTTATTGTAACTGACCATTTTTATAAGGGTGAAAACCGTCCTACCCATCCTTGCTGATGACACGGGCGTTGTCAGTGAAGGTCGGTCTCTATTCCAATGTCATGGATCCAGTAAATCTAACCATCTTACGCAGGATACACTGGCACCGCAGCGTCTTCACCTGTAACGGTGCAGTTTGAAACAAATTCTCCAGAACCTGAAGCAACTGGGTCCCTGGCCTCTGTTCCGCCAATCGAGGAAACAAATCTGGAGAATGTCCCCCTGCCGCAATATCCTCTCCCAACAAAACCATTCCCGGTACAACCGCCGCCGAAAATCCCAACAGGTTTTGCACCTGTCCTCCCACTCGACAGAAGCAGCAAGAAAGTAAGACACTGGCGCGTCGCACAACGCGAAATTCGCGGGATCGCAGGTGGGCGGTGGTTCACGCGAGCGTGGGTGGGCTCCAAAGACTCTGAATACGCGGCATACCTGAAGGGAGGTGAGGACAAGGCCCCGACTGTAGCCGTGCCGCGGTTGCTGGGCATGTCGATATCTGCGCCTGCTGGGAAGAAGGGCAAGGCAAAGGCGGTTTCCTCGTTGGCGGCTTCTGCGGCCCCGTCACGTTCTGGGTCGTCGATACCAGACGTACCATCTGCGAGTGTTCGTGCGCCTACGAAGATGCGGACGATTATTGCCCCGCCTTCCGAGGCTGGGGACTCGGACATGGCTGCTCCGCCTGAATCGTGATCTCTTCACTGTTGAACCCTTACTGTAGCTTATTCATTGTAAATAATGTCTACACTCAATATACGCTGCTCTCTTTGCTTGTATCCCATGTGAAGCTTCCAACTATCAAAATCTGTCGGTGAAGTATAAGGTCACGTGTCCGTTCATGAGCATTGACGCGGCACACTGGCAGATCAGTGACGACGACGAGGCTTGAAACATCTACAACCTATATCTCGACTTCACAAGGACGCTGTGGACGCCACATTCCCCCTTTCAGACGGTGTCTCCCCGCAGGTCGACCGGCCAACTTACTTCCAATATGTCCATCACTTCTCCGATAGTCTCTGTCGCTGAAGGGTCAGGAACAAGTGTCCCAGTGAGCTCAGCGTGGGCTTCAGCAAGAGCGGGCGAACGTGGTTTGTCTACGTTTATATTGTCCATGTAATTTCACCCTGTAATAAAGGTGTTGGCTGCTAGCCATGGCCCAGCAGGCATTTGCGTCCGATCCCAAGTATAAGAAGTACTCGCAGCAGGTGGAGAAATGCCTCAACTCTTTCGAGAACATACATGAGTGGGCAGACTGTATTGCATTTCTGAAGCAACTCCTCAAGGTGCGCCTGGGTCAACAGTGCTTGGTTCAATGATTGTTGATTGACGATGCGGCACACGATGGGTAGACATTTCAATCGTACATGCAATTCAAGGAGATACCGCGCAAAATCATTGTTGCTAAACGGCTTGCACAATGTTTGAATCCTGCCCTGCCAACTGGAGTACATCAGCGCGCCCTAGATGTGTATTCGCATATATTAGCTGTTCTTGGGGTGCGTGTGTGTGTCTGACTTTCTGGCCACCTGCTGAAATGTTTCATAGCCTGAGGGTCTGAAAGCTGATCTCGCTATCTGGTCCTCTGGGCTATTCCCCTTCTTTGAATATGCGGCCACGTCTGTCAAGGTGCATATACAACTCATATCATGGGTGTGCGGCCATTTATGCTCTTGAATAGCCAACACTATTGAATCTTTACGACACGCATTATCTGCCATTGAAAGCTGGGCTACGACCGGTCATGAAATCAATGATTCTTGCACTATTACCTGGACTTGAGGAGGAGACTAGCGAATTTTTTGAGAAAGTGAGTTTGGCAAAAGTGACATTGTTTTACCCGACCTGAAGCGTTAAAGTAGGTATTGAACTTGCTGGATCGCCTCTCTGTGACAGTGTCACCGGCATTCTTCTTCCAGAATATATGGCTTATCATGCTAACGACTCCCTCCGCGCGAGGAACGTCCCTCAACTTTCTTTCCCGCCGTCTTCCTAGGTTAAATGCCAAAGATGGTGTGCAGCATCATATCTACGTCTCAATATACTGAAAGTGACGTGTAACAGACATATCAGAAGTGGTGGGCAAGGATATAGGTCTGATGATACGAGCATTTGCTGCTGCTCTTGAGGACGAAAATCTTCTCGTGCGGAGAGGAGCTCTCGACCTCCTGTTGCAATCATTGCGGATGGACAGCACGGCAATCCGGAAAGCCCAACCGGACGACCGCGCCATTCTCATGCGAGCCGCTACTGGTGTGGTCCTGCGACGCGATCTTTCACTGAATCGACGGCTGTATACGTGGCTACTTGGCCCCGACGAGAAGAGCGACCATCAGATTGATTATCTGAGGGCACACACTCTTGACCTTTTGTATTCGACGCTGAAGGTTGGTTTATCAGCGTTGTTCTGCTGAGAATGGTGTCTGATTTTTTGTTTAGAACGAGATGGTCTCTCCTTCCGGAGAATACTCCGAATCGAGACCCTTTAAGATCTTCATATCTTTATTGGATAAATGGGAGTTCATTGGACCTCTAACAGAAATACTGGTTTATGATTCATTTAAGGCGATCAAGAACCTTGTCGAAAACCCAACAGAGGGCAGCCAAGACGTCGGTTTCCTTCCATTTTGTTATACTTCTGCTAATGGCATTATTTTTAGCTGACTATGACAGCGAGCACCCTATATGAATCGGTTGAGCTTCAGATTCTCTGGAAACAGTTGCTCGAAGCAGTCTTAAGGGAAATCGTTGGCGATGGGTCTCGGTTTGAGGTAAGAAATTTCCGAAGGCTACAGTCATCACTCACACCACATTCTCTTTCTTCAGGCTATTCGTATGGTTCTGTTTATCCTGACGACGTTTGCCCAAGATCAAGAAATTCAAACGATACACCTTCCGATCGTCTTCGCCGCTATTTTGGACATTATAGATGTAAGCGTATTCCAGAATCATTTTATTATCTTCCTCTAAGTTTTGGATAGCTCCAGATCAAGAATGATCCTGCCAAAGCCTCCTCGCCGTTGATCCGGGAGACTCTTCTCCTGGAAGAGGAAATGTTGCGAAATATCCTCCATTCATCCCTTATGCAACGACCCGACCTGAGTGGCCCAATGGAAGACAAACGGACTACTCAACGACCCTACCTTTTTGCTTGTAGTTTCTATGGCATTACTCCCATCGAGCTGCCTCCAGCACAGCGCTTTTCGTTTGCGATTCCCTTCGTCTCGGCGTTTGAGAACCTAGTGTCGTTCAGTTTAAATTGTGCTCAAAGTTTAATCAAGGGTTCAGATAATATTGTAGTTCTTCGGGAGGTGTATTCACAGTCTCTCCTCCTCATTGATAGGCTTGTTGGCAGACTGGGGACCTCTGTTCGTGTTGCATGGAACCCCTCGGAGTGGATGCAGGTTGTTTTACGGGGCTTGGACCATGAAGTGAGTCAAGCAAGTCCACTTCGCAATGTTGCTTATATGTCATTCATAGTCAGCCAACTTCACAATGGTTGACCGCACTGTCTCATTGATTGTCGTGTTACATCAAACGCAAGGATTAGAACCCCGACCTTCTGTGGATGACCGGCCAACGATGTCCAAGATGGTAAACAAGCTTCTCAAGTACCTTCGTGCCGACTGTGCAGTATATCACGTCCGCGCTGTCAATTTGATATGGTCACTGGAGGCTGCAACTCAGCATCCACATGTCGAGTCGATATTAGCGCAGACGCTGACATCACCAGAGTCCCGCAATATCCACGAGTCTTATGAAGCGTTTGGTGTTTTGTGGAGGTTAACTGGTAAGTGACTGCCTCTTCATCCAAAGATGTGTACATTAATTGTTTGTAGAGGACAATTTGCTTCCTGGGTTCCGCTTCAAGGTTCCAATGATGATTGTGCTGGATACTCTCAAGAACGATGATCCAAGTCTTCGCCGGATTGGCGAGACGTGGATGCGGTGTAGTCTCAAATCATATCTACGGCGAGCCTAAGCTTTCATAAGTACTTTCATTATTGTTCTGACAATCATTTCCACCGATGCAGGGTCCTCGATCCAATACTTTACGAGCTTTTGGATCCAGCTGTGCGTCGAATACCGTCCACCGTCAAAGTTCACAACAAGGAGCTGCAAATCTTCCTCTATGAGCGGCCTTTTGACCAGCGCTATACAAATCATCTCCTGGATATGCTACTATCCATCATTCGATTTGGTGGACAGGGCTTTGCGAAGACTGCGAGATCTACGCCCATTCGACGCTCCCACCATCCTGGGCTTGTACAGAGAGTGGAAGCTGGTAAGTCGTTGCTGGCATTCTGTGAAACGTATCGTGATATGGATCATGTCATTATATAGGAGGTATTCCTGACTTAGACGCGAGCTACCTCGATGCCTTGGTTGTGATCGTTCTCAGGTATATATATAAACATTATAAGATGCCCTACAGATGACTGATGTTTTTCAAGATTCATACAATCCGAGCCCAATCAAATTTGGGGTGCTACAATGCAACCCATCAATGCGGTGATCCAATCCACTGCTGTTGACTTGTTGCAAGCTATTGTAGCTCGAGGAGACATCGACAGCGTCGTGGACAATATCGAGGGTATTGTCATCCAAAAACTCTACTTTTGCGTCCACCTACTCCGCCTTGATCTGCAAAACAAGCTCCTCCATCTTCTCCACTCGCTCATTTCTGCTTCCACAGCACACGATGAAGCGTCACGACAGAGGGAAAGACACGACAGCAGTGCTCCGAGCAGTGCTACGGGACATGATGCAGAGCCAAGCGGTCGGAGTTACTCTGTTAACTCACTCCTCATCCACGCCCTCGTCGATGGTATTGCCATCCGAACCAATCGGCCTGTGCTACAGCACTGGCTTGACTTCATCCTTATGGCGGTCCCTCAGTTCCAACCTGCTTTACAGGCGGTTGTTGGCCCCCTGAACGATTGCTTATGTCGTCAGCTGCTCTCTTCTCTCCGAGACATTCATCGAGCATCAATCAGTGGCCAGAACTATGCACAAGACACCCCTTCGACTGCTACAGACGCAGAGATGATCATGCTGCTCAACGGTCTAGAACGCATGATTCTGCTCAGTCTTGCCTATACATCGGAACTAAATGCATCTGAGGAGGATATCACTGAAAAATCAGGAACAGAAAACACTGGACTGCTTGGGTATGTCTCTGGTGTGTTTGGCTCGGAGAGCGTGCAGCAGATGCCAGATGACCAGCTTACAGTGAGTCTTAGCCCCTTATTGATGCACTCAGACTCTGATTGCAGTTCTGTCCAGGCACGATCACCTGCGTACAGATCGCTTGACGATGGCATTCGTGTCCTGTATTCCATCTGGGGTACGTTAGAATGGACGAATCCATCGACGTGGTCGTCTAAAGACGAATCGTTGTCGGTTATATACAATCGAACCCGAATACGATGTCGACGCGTTCTGGAGCATCTGTTCCGTGTGCAGTCGGCTGAGGTCTTTGAGTCGATTGTGGATTGCTGGAGTCGAGACCTTCCAGTCAGCCCAACTCAATTATGTCCGCTTTTGACAATAACTCAATGTTAATTAGGGCTCAAACATTCCATCGGACGCTGCTTTCGAACTTGTCGATGTGCTCATTGCCAATGCTCAAGGCGTGGTCCACATGCTCTGTGAGAGCATTTCCTGTCGCATATTAGGGGCATCGGAAAAGGCCAAGAAGCAGGCAATCAACCCGCATCTGTGAGTGATTGCATGACTTGCAAGTTCTTGCCCGGCTGACTTCCATTGATAGAACCGAGAACGTTCTCTTCAAATTCCTTGAGCAATACTTACGGCGACTAGAGGGACCTTTGGCTATCCAAGTCTGGGGTCGCTTCCTTCAATTGATCAAAGAAATCGTGGGTAGCACACGAGACTTCAAGTCGCAGAATTTCCCGGCTCTCAGGTACGTCATGCAGCATGTCAAGTGGAAAAAGCTCAACAGCAACTTATCAGCTGTCTCACCGTGCTTGCGGAAAAGATCACCCAAACGACAGCCATGGAAGATAGACGGGTCCGCAAGGAACTCCAGGTGAAGGGATTCATACTAACCAGGATTGCTTCGCTGCTAACGTCCTTGTAGGATAACTTTGGAAAGCTTCTCGATTCAAGTGTTATCTACGTGGGCCGCTCGTTTGACCAAGGTTCTTGGATTCGTCGCACTACCAAAGAATCTATCACTACAAATGGCAGAGACTCCCCCGTTCCCCGCGCTACTGGTAGGTTCATTCCTCCGCTTGCAAAGAATTTATAATAATTCCTAGCAGATGGTAAGACCGACGAGAAATTAGATGCAAGTGCTGTATCAATATCTCCTGAAACGCCAAGGCCTGGAGCTACGAATGAACTCATTTCCCAAGTAAGTCAATCACTACTTCTTGAAAGAGGTGTGTCTAAATTTTCTCCTTATCTAGATCAACGAATTTGTTGCAACCTGTGCTGTACCCAACCTTCGCAAATTCCTGGTGGACAACGACAAGGTGCTCGCGTCGTGCAACAACATCATTTACTACATCGTGAACCCATCCATGAGGGGAAAGTCTAGGTATGTCGCTTCTTTGCCCTTCTTGCCCTTGCCAACTAAAACATCCACTGTTAGGCCAATGGATGTCGATCTGACAATTGTCGCCATTATTCGGGAGATGGCCAAGATACCTGCTGCTATCAAGGCTTGGAAGACGCCAGTTGGGGAGCTGCTCAGCGATAACAGGCTTTTCAATTGTACAGCCGCCGCTGCACAACATTGGAGACCTATCGTCAAGACATTGTTTGATGCTGATAAGACTGCATTTCCTGAGCTATTGTGTATGTATTCTTTGCATTTGGGAAGTTCAGCCGATTCTGACTTCATACTCAAGCCAAGGTAGCGACAGCACCGTCTGCAAACATATTCACGAACCGGGAGTACGAGATGTTACTCCGGTCGCTCAATGTTCGCAGATTGTCATTCGTCCTGTTCGCTGGAGACAAAAACCACTTCCTTACACAATTGCCGACGATTCAAGAGAAGTTGGTTGATATCTTCCGGAACGTAACGTCACCGATCGTTCAGAGTGAAGTATTCCTCTGTATACGGGTACTGCTCTGTCGGTTGTCACCGCATAACTTGACCAGTTTCTGGCCTGTGTTGCTGACAGAACTGGTCGGTGATTTCCTTCAAAGATTACGTCCTATTTGCTAAGCTGCCTTCATTGATAGTACCGGATCTTCGACCAAGTTATGATCTCACTGCCATCGGATGGTTCAGAGGATTTGCAGTTGATCCTCGCTGCAAGCAAATGTTTGGACCTCCTTCTTGCGCTGCAGACCGAAGAGTTTCAAATGTAAGTTCTTCCAATTATGCCTCTACCACGAATGCTCTGTTCATCACTTCAATAGACACCAGTGGATATTTGTGACTGACACTGTCGACGCTATCTATCGTCCGGACAACTGGTTCCCCGAAGCAATGATTGACCAGTTGGCGGAGATCGTAGGAGCACTTCCTGTTGGAGTATGTTCTAGAGTTTGCCTGTCCTTTTCCTTTATCTTCATGTTAACATAACCACGCAGGACGCCACGAGCAACGGTGTCAGCACTCCACAACTCGTTGCATTGCCTGATCAGCGTCCTCTACGCCGGCCGTTGCTGAATTCGCTCCGCCAAATCGAGAGTATCCGTGATCTAATCCCCTTCTTCTCCAATGTGAGCATAACCTCGTATGAGAGTGTGTACGCCAGCGGTGGGAATGTCGACTGGGAGGCGGTGGAGAGAGGCATTATAGATGACATGTTTGATGGGCGGTGACGACGATGTTTCCCCTGATCATCTTCCTCTGACTGCATATGATACACTACTAAATTATTCCCCCTGTTCTGCATTGATACCTCTCAATTATTTCTCTCTCTGGATGACATGCCTGATGTTGGATTATGCATTGCCTCGCTGACCGTTTGGAAATGAGTGCATATGCAAAGAATGGTACGGTATACATCATGAAAACGACGCCCTGGTGCTACAGGACACCGTATTTTCAGAAAGGAAGGTAATAAGTAAGCGACAACCCAAACGACAAATGCATGGACGACACAGAAGCCAGCTTCAGAAATCTCCCCAATTGCGACGGAACTTATACTGCATACGCCCCTAGTACGTCAGCATACTTAGCCCAGACAGAGTATTCTGCATGGGAACACGCACCTTGTATGGCAGGTTCTTCCTCATCCTATCACTAGGATCGGTCGGGGGCTTGTACCCCGCCTCGCCCGTCCCCCACTCACCCTTACGCTCACCCTCCTGTGATGCACCCTTGAACCGGACACTCGGGTCCTGCTTCTCGGGAGGTGGAATGCGGGTTACCTTAGGCACAGGAGCTTCCTGGACAGGGGGGATGGGCACGATTTGTTCGTCATGCGGATGGGCCGCTACGGGGATTGGAGGGACCTTTTCGGGCGTCGAGTTTGTGGCATCATGGGTATCGTTGGAAGCCTCTGCGGCAGGCTCCTTGGTGGGAGGCAACGGGTCAAAGTGCTCTTGGGCCTTGAGGACTTCTTCGACTGTGATGCCTTGGAACTTCGCTTCTTTCTCGGCTTCCTGGTGCTCGATTGCATTATGCGCTGCGAAATGTTCCAGGTCCTCAGGGTGGTTATATGACTCGTCGGTTTGGGTTTCTGGCGTTGAGTGGAATTCCTCTATTCATGAAAGGACCAGTAAATTGCGAATACTCGGTGTTTGTGAGCATGAATGTCATACCTTCATGATGCAGGAAGAACTCTGCATGATATTGGTATTGAGTTGTAAGTGATCGATGTAACCAGGATAGACGTACCGCTCTCAACATCATAATGGTGTCCGTCTGCACCCAAGTTATCGAAGTTGGGTAGCCCCTCGAGCCCAACCTTCTCGAACTCCTCTGCAGATATCTTCCCATCATGATCGAGGTCTAGTTTCTCCAGGACAGTAGAAACGATGTAGTCTGCCTTGGCTTGTTGCTCTACCTCGTCCTGCGCCTGCATTAGCCGCTGTGCGCGTGACATTTCATAAGTAGCTGCACACCTTAGATTTCTTCTTGGAATATACGTGGTGAACGCCGTAAACAGCTTCTATTTCGGGTCGGTCCCAGTATCCGTCGCTGCGTTAACAACATGTTAGAACAGCGACTGGGTTGCTGCAAAGTTAGTAACTGACCGGTCCAAGTCGTGCAGTTTGTGGAAACTTCTGGTATCGAAATTGTCACTGTTTTGCAGAGATGTGAGCTCAGGGAGACATCTCTAACACAGACAGATATTACATATGATGCTCCTTGGACATCTACATATATATGCTTGGTCAATACACGCGTCATGACGGAATGTTAATACACTTACGTGTCGTTGAGCATATTGCTTGATTGTCTCGCCAGCAGCTGGACCACTGTGGTCACCATGACCCAGAGCACTGTGGGCGAAAACGAGTAAAGACAGACTTGCAAGTGCCTTCATGGTCGACGCAGGACGTGGAAGTTGCGAAACGACGATGGCAGGATCAGATTGGTCAGCATCACCCCTTCCCTCTCACCACTACCCCCTCGATGAATCTGGACAATAAAAAGGACGACCTTCACAGACACTCTCTGGGCCTACGATTAATCATCGAAATCACAATCATCCATGCGATTGCGCGAACGAGGATATCTGAGCAGATGGCTCGATTCTGATATTGCGCCTTTTCATTGATAATCAAGCTCCACCACTTGTCTTAGCAATTCACAGCACCTCACCCAATAACTGCTGATGCTATTCTGCGTTCTCGGTGTCTCGGGCCCCGAAGATACGTTCTTAAAATATCTGGGCGTTTCATCTGCGATTTTCCGTTCCTTCTGGCTCGATCTTTGTTTCAAAATGTACCTCAAGGCTGTCGTAAGGCCACCCAGCTTGCCTTACCCAGTGTCTGCCGAGTACACCTTGTAACGGGGACCACGGAAATATCTCAATTCTCCCCGTTGGAGCTATACACCTTCTTTTGGAAGTGCAGTGTTTTCTCGCTAGTCTTGCGATTATGGCATGCATCGTAACGACACTTCGACATTCACCCCCTCCAAGAAGTGAATTCCGCCATTCCCGGACAGCATGCCCCATTGGACAAGCCAGCGGCATCAACCACTCTCGAAACCTCGAAATGGAACCCCTAAAATATATGTATTCTATCAGCATTTTGACCGCTTTACTTTCTGCTAACCCATACATATCCTGTTTACCGAATATCACGATATAGTACCCAATAGTGTTACATCCCAAAACAGAAGAAACGAGAGGAGTGTGCTGAAAGACAGCAAAACGAGTGTCGGTGTTGTAAGTGAGTGGATGGATATAATACGAAACGGGAGTCGTGTGCTTTCTACCAAATTGTCCAAGCAGCACCCACAACGCAGGCAGCCAACGCAGTACCAAAGCCCAGCATCTGGCTGATAGCTTCCACACCGAGGATGTTCCATTGGTGAGGAGATCCATTATACGCAGCATAAGTCGTGACCAGTGATTGAGTTGGACTGTCTGCTCCGTTCACGGTCCTGAACGATTTCGTGGGCGGCTGGGTGATGACCTGCGTGTGGACTGTTTTAGCGCCAACGTAGATTTGTCCAAGGGTATTCAGGCTGCCGTCTTCTCCTAAAAGATCTGGAATATCACTTAAGTACACACATGAAAGGTCAATTTTCGATAATAACTGACTGTAATGTGCGTCCTCTCTCGGCCGCTAGATAGGCGGGATGAGTTTCGCGTGCTCTTGGAATAGTCATGCTATACTCACGAAGAATCCGAACCAGGCGTATCGTTCAACCCAGTCCAAAGTGTCCATGAAGGTCGTTGTGGCGTTCAAAAAGTTGGTGACGACTAAACAGAGTCATTCAGCTGCGAATATCGAATAATCGCGAAAGTCACAAGGGCTTACCGGTGTCGTTTACACTGGTAGAAGCATACTCCGTTATCCAGAGGGGTAATTTGGGGTAAAGGCCATGAATTTCCCCGATATACTGGTAGAAGCTTTCTTCACCTTCACCATACCTAAAGGCACTAGGTCAGCAGGCAATTTCAGTGGCAGAGCGCATCGGATCGTACCAGTGCAGTGGGAGAAAATCGACGGTGCAGTTTTTACATGCTGCAAAGAATGCTTCCAACCAAGGTTTACCAGTCCCAGCGGCAGTGACAGCAGGTCCGCCGAGGCGTATACCATCAGCCTTGAGCGGCTCGAGGTACTTCATCCAAAGGTCAGCGGCTTCCGTGGGCTTCATGTTCGACTCCTTGTCGAAGTCCGGCTCATTGAATGCCTTCCCGAAAGCTTTAGTCTCCTCCGATCAACGTAAGAAGTCCAAACGGGCACGCCTCACCAATATCGTTTTCGCACCCTGCGTCTTGACCGCGTCTGCGAACTGCTCAATTTTTCCGGACCCCCACTGCATAGGAATATACTCGATCTTCGACGTCGCGAGATATACGGCTGGGCTGTTTCCCCAGTCGTATTGCCAGCTGACAAGGCTTTTCGTCTGGTTCGCGTTGTTCAGGTCACCTGGGGTGTCGCCTGCCGCGAACGCGAGGCCGCGCTTGGAGTTCTTGGGTGCGGCAGACACCATGAGGAGCGCCACAGAGGACCAAAGAGCGAGACGGAACAAGAACATGGTGGAGAGATACGGGCCCATGGAAAGGGAAAGAAGGGGACGAAGCTATTTAAGATGAGTTGTTACATGCACCATGTAGATGTACCGGACGAAAGGCGGATGACAAGCTGTTCGATGTACGTATGGTCAGGGCGAACTGTCTTCGCATTGACGGTCACGGCTTCTCGAAACCCAAGAGCATCCACGAAGATATGGCTTGTAGACGATCTTCTGAGGCTGAGAATCCGCAAGCTGCTCCCAGAAGGCCAAAGATAGTACGCTACAGTAAACTGGATACAGAGCTTTGCTTCCCAGTGACCAGGGTGTTTCGATTCAATGAAACCTCGACAGCAGGTGGGAAGCTGTGACATTTCGAAGATCAAGGACGATGTCAGTCCACATCATTATGGGCCATTCACCCCGGACCTCATGTCACGGAAGTGCCATGATAGACGGGCAAGAGCCACTTCGGCAGGTAGTGTCCCGAGCCCTGCGATCCTACTGGTTGGACGGATATAGCGAGGGAATAAGTCGTGTGTGTGTGGCTTCTGCATCTGGAAGAAGGGGAGGTAGATCGTTCGGCTGGCGGAGGAACGACGATGGAAAGCTTTATAGCATCTTCTGCGCCCCCGGGATGATGTACTCGCGTCGCCACTGACTTTTATGCATCGTTCGTCCCATCCGGTGCGTCCTTATACGCGTTTCCCGCCTTCCCGTGACACAGTTGGCTGATGGGAATCACTGAGGCAAGTGAAACGAGGCTGTGGAAGAGAACTTGGGCACAAAGGTTGACACGATTCTCCGAGCGAAGCAAATGATAACGCAACTAGGCCTTTGGTCAGTTTCGAGCCAAGTATGTTAGAGTCCCGCTAGTGAGTTGCTGAGAAATCTCTCCGGCTCTGAAAAATGAACTGCAGATACCAAGGAGATACAAGAGATTGTCGAAATCGCACGATCATTGCCTTTCGCGTAAATGGTTATCGCGTACCCATGGCCATGTGCTCATGGGTGTTTCCTCCGAGTGCAATCCATGTCATTGACAACACTAGTACTGAGTATACTCTCGCTTTTTCCCATTGGCGACCAAGGTGTTTTTGTTGGAATATGTACAGTACGGATGATTAAATAAATAATTGGGAAGAAATATAAGACAGAAAAATACAGTATTACTGATAAGTGTCCTGCTTCGAACTCCACGGACCACAAACCTTGGACCCTTTGCTCGACTTCGCTGCGGAAATTTGCCCCCCGTTTCACAGATTGCCATAAAATATCACCGCAACGTGGGCACGCCGCTCATTCTCATCGATGAAGCTATGTCGCCATGCCTTGGGCAACGAGGAATAAGCTTCTTCTGCTTATAAACCCTCTGAGTCTGAATGGTGTGTGCCAACAACGGTGACAAAGCTAGTGGTGTTTTTATTTTCGATCGTAGGTGCTATAACGTTAAACAAGATTACTGGACGGCGTAACCTGTTCCGTTGGCGGCAGCAGAATTGATTCAGATTTTTCTGTTCGGAGACGAACATTCAAATCTGCACCAATGATACGTATCCCGAGCCCTTCGGAGTGAGTCATCGTGCGAGCAGGTAATTTATTTCGACTCCGCGATTCTGATCCTTACTCAGCTGAGTACCTGCCGAATGCGGGAATGCCACCGGTGACTTTTAAAAGTGTCCTAAAAGTCATGGCGAATTCGAACCCCACTTCGCTGAACTCTTTCGAAGCGCATGGCGGACACTCCAGCCGACAATCGCACGCTTAACGAGGAGAGGAGGGAGATCGGTGAATCCAGCCACCATGTCGACGTCGCGCGCGCCGAGGCAGAGTTCAATGCGTTATCGAGGCAGCTCACCATAAAATCGCACACCGATGTCCACAGGAAACGATCTGAACTGAGCGTGTCAACTATTGACGTGGAGAAAGAGGCCCAACAAGAAAAAGGTGACGAAGAGCGCTTTGACCTTCGTGACTACTTGTCGTCGTCAAATGACGCGAACCAGCGTGCTGGAATGAAGCACAAGGTTCGTGCGCGTTCTATGTTTTCCTTCGAGCCCATACTGACGTAGGGTGCGTTGAACAGCACGTTGGAGTCGTCTGGGAAGACCTCCAGGTCGATGTGATGGGTGGCTTAGATCACAAAGTAAGTTCTACTTTCAGCGTTAAATATCGCATCTCACGTTCAATATACTTTATAGTTCTATGTCGGAACTTTGAGAGGTGCGCACGTTGACCCTGTACATTTTGCGTTTCATTAAACAATCGTAGATGCCACAATCGCTTTTTTCCTTGGACCCATTTTCTGGCTGTGGAGTTTGATATCACCATTGTTCCCTGTGAAGAAGAATGTTGTGACCCGGACAATTTTACACAAGTACGTCGACATCCAAATTATTCTAATCAATCTACTTCTGACGCGTTATGCCAGGTCGTCTGGCGTTTTGAAGCCTGGGGAAATGTGTCTTGTCCTTGGATGTCCAGGTTCTGGTTGCACGACTTTCCTAAACACTATCGCCAATCAGCGTGAAGGCTATGCAAGTGTATCCGGCAACGTATTATACGCAGGTATCGACGCGGAGGAGATGGCGAAACATTATAAAGGCGAGGTTGTCTTTAACCAAGAAGGTGAGAAGAATCTATCATCTTCCTGCATCCTTTTACCAACGGCTGTTTGAATGCAGATGATATCCATATCGCCACTTTGACGGTTGCTCAGACGTTGGCCTTCGCATTGTCAACGTGAGTCCACGCTTTTCGGCAGATATAATTGTGATTGATGGTGTTGATAACCATCTACGACAGCAAAACCCCGGGTCCCAATGGGCGTCTACCTGGCGTATCGCGAAAAGAATTTGATGCGGAGGTTCAGGATACTCTGCTCAAGATGCTTAACATTTCGCACACTAAACAGACTCTCGTCGGAGATGAGTTTGTACGCGGTGTATCTGGTGGCGAAAGGAAGCGCGTTAGTATCGCCGAAATGATGGCTACACGTGCACGCGTGCAATGCTGGGACAACTCTACCCGCGGACTGGACGCGTCTACCGCCCTCGATTTCGCGAAAAGCTTGAGGGTCATGACGGATGTACTTGGACAAACTACCTTTGTGTCGCTGTAAGTATCCTCTGCAGATCTGCCATCACACAGTCTGACACAATCTACAGATACCAGGCTGGCGAGGGAATTTATGACCTTTTCGATAAGGTCATGGTGCTCGATGAAGGACGTCAGGTGTTTTACGGCCCCCCATCGGAAGCTCGCGCCTACTTCGAGAATCTTGGCTACAAGGCTCTTCCTCGTCAAAGTACTGCAGATTACCTCACAGGCTGCACCGACCCCAACGAACGTCAGTTTGCACCCGGACGCGCCGCCCATGAAGTACCTTCTACTCCCGAGGCTCTGGAGAACGCATACCGTCTTTCAACCTATGCTCGTGACAACGAGGCATGTCTGGAAAAGTACAAGCACGAGATGGAACACGAGAAGGCCGATCAGGAGGCCTTCCGTGCTGCTGTTGCTGCCGACAAAAAGAAGGGCGTATCGAAGAAGAGCCCGTATACCCTTGGATTCACTGGCCAAGTGCGAGCTCTCACTGTCCGCCAGTTCCAGATGCGACTCCAGGACCGATTCCAACTCGTTACAAGCTTCACCTTGTCCATCGTAAGCATTCATTACTTCGCTGATGCATGACTTGACCGATTTGTGCTAGGCCCTTGGTTTCGTAATTGGTGCGGCATATTATAACCAACCGTTGACTTCTGCCGGCGCGTTCACTCGTGGAAGGTGAGATAGTCTAGTATCGTTGATGAGGTTTTCTGCGTCTAACGTGTTTTTCCCAGTGTCATCTTCGCCGCTTTGCTCACTACATGTCTTGATGCATTCGGTGAAATGCCGATGCAAATGCTTGGACGCCCTATTTTGCGAAAGCAGGTCGGTGATGCTATCTACCACTGTGACTCTGCATATGCTTATGCTTCCACAGACCAGTTACGGCTTATACCGTCCCTCAGCGATCGCACTTGCTAACACGATCTCCGACCTTCCGTTCTCCGCCTCGCGAGTTGTGCTCTTCAATATAATCGTCTACTTCCTCTCTGGGCTGCACCTTTCTGCTGGCGGTTTCTGGACATTCCACCTCCTGAATTACATCGCATACCTTGCGATGCAAGGGTTCTTCCGTACTTTTGGACTTATCTGCTCGAACTTCGACGCCGCATTCCGTCTTGCGACTTTCTTCATTCCCAACTTGTGAGTATCCGGTGGCTTGTCTTCATCCACTGATCCGTCTGATGAGTCTGCAGCATCCAATATGCTGGTTATATCATCGCTGTTGACAGCATGAAGCGGTGGTTGTTCTGGATTGTACGTCGTGACCTCTGTCTCGTTAATCGACGTCGCTGACGTCACAATAGTACTACATCAATCCTGTAGCTTACGGTTTGTGCCATATCCTTGACGTGATCCTTTGTTTGCTGATAATGATCAAATTCTTCTACAGCTTGGCAAGGTTGCATGGAGAATGAATTCATGCGTATCTCTGTATGTGTCGTGCTCCTGTTGTTCTATTTCTAGCTCTGTTCTGATTCTGCCGAATAGCTTACTTGTGATGGAAATTCTGTCATTCCAAGAAATGGCTTCGGAGTGACCAAGTACCCGTGAGTAGTACATTTAGAATTTAACGCCGCCACTAATGCTTGGGTAGGAACGACTTGGGCCCCAATCAAGCGTGTACACTCTTCGGTTCTTCCAGTGGCAGCTCTATCATCGACGGCGCAGCATACCTCAAGGCAGGGTATGGACTTGACGTTAACGATTTGTGGAGACGTAACTTCCTGGTTCTGCTCGGTTTCGTCATCGCGTTTCAGGTTACTCAGGTTCTCGCTCTGGAATTCTATCCCGTACGTTATTCTCACAAATATCATATGTCCGGGTTCTGAGGTGTTTTGTTGATCTAGCAATATGGCTTCAATATGTCGATCAACATCTTCGCTAGAGAAACGAACGAGATCAAGAATAGAAATGCGATCCTCCAGGAGAAAAAGCTGGAGCGTAAGGAGAAGGGCAACGAAGAGGACAAGGCATCCTCTAAACAGGAAAGGTGAGAATGCTATGATGATATTTCTTCATCCTGTCACTGACTTCACTTCAGTACTGCCGCCATTCGTCCTCATCAGAAGACTTTTACCTGGGAAGGCCTGAACTACCATGTGCCGTCCCCGAATGGACCGCTTCGCTTGCTCCATGATGTATATGGCTATGTGAAACCTGGCACACTGACCGCACTCATGGGTGCCAGTGGCGCTGGTAAAACGACTTGTCTTGATGTCCTGGCTCAGCGTAAAAATATCGGTGTTATTTCCGGCGATGTCCTCGTCGATGGTCGGCCTTTGACCTCTGATTTCGCTCGTGGAACAGCTTATGCCGAGCAAATGGATGTCCATGAAGGTGAGCAACATCTCGTCAAAAATTTTTTTGCGTTCCTTCATTGTTTTTCGTCGTAGGCACTGCAACCGTTCGTGAAGCCATGCGCTTCTCAGCTTACCTCCGCCAACCGGCTCATATTTCGCAAGAGGAGAAAGACAACTACGTCGAGGAGATGATCGAGTTACTCGAGCTTCAAGATCTCTCGGAGGCTCTGGTCTTCAGTCTTGGTGTGGAGGCTCGCAAGAGGCTTACTATCGGTGTTGAGCTCGCGAGCAAGCCGGAGCTGCTTCTGTTTTTGGATGAACCTACTTCGGGCTTGGATGCCCAAAGGTACGGTGCTGTATTTCAGCCGCCACAATGTCAGCTAACGTATGACGACAGTGCATGGAATCTTGTTCGTTTCTTACGCAAGCTCGCCGATCAGGGACAGGCCATTCTCTGTACAATTCATCAACCTTCCTCCCTTCTGTTCGAAAGCTTCGACCGTCTGCTTCTCCTCGAGAGGGGTGGGGAAACGGTGTACTTCGGCGACATAGGTGAAGATTCGCGAATTATCCGCGAGTACTTTGATCGTCACGGAGCTCCTTGCCCACCGAACGTCAATCCTGCTGAGTATATGCTCGAGGCAATTGGTGCGGGTGTAAGCCCAAGAATCGGTGATCGTGACTGGAAGGACGTTTGGCTTGATTCTCCGGAGTCTAAGAAGGCCAGAGAAGAGATAAAGGCTATCAAGGAGCAAGCACTTGCACGCCCTGAACCTGATCGGAAGGCTCTGAGCACTTGTACGTATCTTTGGTCATTACAATGTGTCCCCGTGACAATGATTTATATCGCTTTGCAGATGCCACTTCGTTCTTCTACCAGCTCCGAGTCGTTGTTCAGCGGAACAACACCGCACTTTGGAGATCACCGGATTACATCTTCACTCGCATATTCGTCTCTGGTTTCATCTCTCTTTTCATCTCGTTGTCTTTCCTGCAACTTGGCACCAGTGTCAGAGACCTTCAGTTTAGAGTGTTTGCTATGTAAGTTAACTGCGAGACGTAT
The DNA here is from genome assembly GCA_013433165.1 of Hypsizygus marmoreus. NCBI lineage: Eukaryota > Fungi > Basidiomycota > Agaricomycetes > Agaricales > Lyophyllaceae > Hypsizygus > Hypsizygus marmoreus. The sequence goes on from CM024086.1 coordinate 3,690,936, forward strand.
GGGCTATCTCAAGCTGATGTTTCTACCAGTTTCTGGGTCGTCGTATTGCCAGCCATTGTTATGTCACAAATAGAGCCGCTGTTCATTGCCAATAGAAGTCAGTCATATTCTGTACTTGTGATCTACTTCCCACTCACCACCTATTCACCACGACATAGGGGTCTTCGTTCGAGGTAGGGCATATATTTTAGATGTTTAAATGTTGTGTTGTTCATTGCGGCATACAGAGTCATCTAGTCGCATTTATTCACCGTATGTTTTCGCGATGGGACAATTGATTGGGGAAATACCCTATAGTATCGTTTGTGGTATCATTTACTGGGTCCTGATGGTACGTTCATCCTCCATTCATCTGGTTTTATTCTGATGTGTTTTAGGTCTACCCCATGGGGTACGGTCAAGGGAGCGCTGGAACGAATGGAACTGGGTTCCAACTTCTGGTCATCATATTTATGCTGCTATTCGGTGTCTCGTTGGGACAATTAGTCGCCGCAATCTCGCCGAGTGTCCAGGTAGATTCCTCCTTCTGTGATGCACCGTGGTCGCTCAATCGCTCACGTTCTTCTCTCTAGGTCGCCGTTCTCTTCAATCCGTTCATCGGGTTGGTGCTCTCTACTTTCTGCGGTGTGACTATTCCATACCCCGCTTTGATCAAGTTTTGGAGGGCATGGATATATCACTTGGACCCTTATACCAGGACCTTGGCGGCTATGGTTTCCACCGAATTGACGTACGACTTCGCTCTTCTTAATGGAAAGGCTTTTCTCATCATCTTTTACAGCGGCCTCGTTATTAAATGCAAGAGCGACGAATTCGCTATCTTCAATCCTCCATCTGGCGAGACCTGTGCGACGTGGGGCCAAGATTTTGTCAACACATTTGGTGGATACATCGACAATCTGAACGACACCATCGCCTGTCGATACTGCCAGTTCAAGGTCGGGGACGAGTTTTTCACGCCATTGAACATCAAATATTCCCTGAGATGGAGAGATGCGTTCATCCTCTTCTCCTTCTTCGGTCAGTCGTTTTTTGCCATGCTGGACGTCTGCCGTAACTCATGTCTCATTCCAGCTTTCAATATGATCGCCACCATAAGTGAGTAAAACTGTTCACTGTTGATATCCCACCATTTCTTACATCCTCTTCTAGTTGCCTCACGGTTCCTTCGATATGCTAAACGATAAGCCTCATACAATATTACGCCACATTGCATTTTCCGCCTGTATATTCGCAACAGTTTTGATAATCCCTTAGACCTTGAACTTTTTACCCTCAACACATCATACAGTAGATTTTGAAATGCTATACATATGTTTCTACGGAACTGAAAGGCCTTCACGTCTGTCAGATGTGACCGATATCAGCAATTCGACATTGGCTTCAGAACGCACAGGCTCCAGGACACGTTAAGGACCCTAAGAGAGGACGCTATCGTAATAGGGGACAGATCTGCGCATCGCACAACTCACCGGTAAATCGGGGCGAAACGATAAATGATTTCACCAGCAAGGAGACGTCTCCCGCATTCCTCTTCGAGTCGCGAGATTATTTCGAGCAATTGAGATCATTCGCCGCTTCATCCAGTCGAAGATTGATCTCATGATGTGTGGAGAATGTCCAAAACTCACTCCTATCTGGAGGTGCGGTTGGCCCACATAATAGTATTCGACGGTTCCTCCGTGATGGCCTTGGAATACGACATATCTAGAGGCTTTCTAGATATGTCGTATTCCAAGCTGAATCGGCGGCGATCACGGTTGCTTTGAATTTTGGCCACAGGACATGGGTTACGATCATAAATTACATACACCATACGCCACACGAAATACAGCAAATGAGTGACTCGATGAAAAATGATTCGATTAGCAGTGGAGAAGACCATGAGAACCTAGCCAAAATTGACGTTGTAGACGTTCTAGATACATGATTTGCTCCTGTTGCTTAGAGGCTTTCATACAGCGGAGATTCCTGCCAACACATGTCAACCAACCATGGGATTAACAGAATTTGAATTAAAACTAACCATCTCTTCAGGACGAGCTACGATCGACTCAGATACCTCTCCCGTCTCAACTTTCCTCCTGAATTCCGCTTCAAACGCTAACGCCTGTCCCAGGGACCGATCTCTCTTCTTTGCCATCTGTGAGTGTTCCCAGATCTTCTTCATCTTCGGAATGGCTTCTCGTATTTTTGCACACAATGGTAATGTTACCTTGAGCGGAGCCCCGCTCCACCAGAGGGCCTCAAGAGCGATCTTGAAATAGTAAGCGTGGTATTCTTCATCCTCGGGCAATAAATTGGCAGCTTTGAAATAGTACGCTGCTGACCCTACGAAGTTTTGGGCCCTGGCATCTGAGTCTTCAGCAGCCATCCCACGTCGCATGTAGCACCACCCCAAGATGCTATGAGGATGTGTAATTAGATTTAACTGTAACAATAAATCACGTAAGGTCCACGTACGCAATGGCATCGGCCTTTGGATATACATAGAATGAGGAGATAAAGCCGGGATCAACTTGAATTCCAAGTATTTGAGGGTTTGCATTAATCTCATCAATCATCTCTTGCGCCACCTTGGCTATATCGTCCAAGCTATAAGTGCTCTCAGAGCTTTTGTCGCCGTACGCCTTCATCGGAACCATGAACATCAGCAAGTCCAGTTGAGAGGAATGCAAGCATACCTCCCATATTGCATTCAGATAGAGCCTTCGTACCCCTCGAATGAAAGTAAGGTCGAAAATGGCCCCGCGATCATCACGAGGGACGTCTTTCCACACACGGCTTCCCCACTCGAGCACCTCGAGAGCATGTCGGTAGAATTCGGGGCAACTGACTTGTGTCACAGTGCTTTGCATAAAGCTACGCATGACCCATGCCCTAGGAGTGAACAATAATTGGTGAATGGCAAAAAGATTGGAGTATTCTGATGGTACCGTATGGTGGTCGACAAAGCAGGACGAACCTCCTCCCAACCCGACAATTTCAGTCTTTTGAGGGCATCTTCTTGGACGAACTTGGGACCAGCCGTTTCCCAGGCGTGGGTCTGGTCAGATTCGAAGAGGACTAGGAACATGACCATTTCCATATATGGATGATTAAAACGAGGAGAAGAACTGACTTTGGTCCCTGTATCGATCAAAAAAGTCGGGAATATCAAGGTGGAAAACACGTTTATCACGAAGGATAGCATTGCTTATGTCGGCGAGGGCCTATAATTCGGGGCCCATGAAACGGCTGCTCCATATGCCACTGGACTTGGAGAGATACTTACACCTAGCATTCCGCCCAAGGCTTCCTGCCCATTGAAGACCATTCGAGTGATCTTCTTCATCGCCTCAACTCCGAAAGTAAAATCCTACACCGTGAATATTAAATTCGTCACGTCGGACAATGCGAAATGGATGAAAGGAGCATGTTACCCTGTATGCGTTCATGATCACCCAGGCCTGCAAATGATGTATATCAGCGGAATCCAGGAAGGGTCAACCTGAATTGACATACGCTGGAAGTTCTTTCTTGCTTGGCGATGAGGTCACTTTCCATGGCAAGGGCTCTCTTCCATGGCACATTCGCTTGATCCACGCTCCCAGGAGCGAGGGCCACTGGCTTTGGGAGGGGGCGCTGTTCGTATTCCTCTGCTTTCTTCAGCCCTTCTTGAAATTGCGTTTTGAGAACCCTATCTTGTGGGGTTAGACTCTTATCTGACGGTAAGCACTTCAAGGCCGTCGTGAAGCATTGGATAGCTTTATTCCATGTGCCAATAGCCTGAGTGTACGGGCACAACGTCAGGAGACGCGTCGAATGGGCCAACTGCCGTCAATCAGGGAGGATGCCACTTACATGGTATGCCGTTCCCTGCCGCCCCCAAGCTTTGGCATACGTCGGATCCAGATCAGTTGCCTGTGTAGTAAATTAAGTAGAGTACGAGCTGTTGAGATCAATGACTTGGGGGTGTACGTACCTTCTCAGCGTCTGTTACCGCATCCAAGTATCTATTGCACAACAGGTCCGTAAGAAACCGAGAAGAACAAATACCGAAACGCACTCTTTCATCGCGAGTGCACTGGCTGCACGATTGGCCCAGAGAATCGCATTTTTTGGATCCGCTTTGATAGCCTCTGAGTACTTCTGGTAAGCCTGCTTGTACTGTCCCTTGATGTGGAGCGCGTTTCCCAAGGTCTTCAATCTTTCGGCGTTCGCATTGCTGCAAGTACTGGTGCTGGCTAGTGGTTGCGACATGGTGTCTCGAAAGAGAAGGTTCGAAACGAGAACTCCTCTCGACACATGGCTGGTGACTGGGACAACGAACTTACTTCGGCCGAGTTACATAAATTGTCCCTGGCGCTTTGACATTGGTGATCGACAATCAATGACACTGACAAAACTGTAAGGAAGGTCCGTGCGCGCACTTCTTCCCGGGTCCAAGGAAAATCTCGACGACAAATGTGCTATGGAAATGGTAATCTTATAATACTACATTGTACAACCTGCTTTGGTGAGTGATAGGAGTACTGAAGACGATCGTCAGGCGTCTTTACAAAATTCAAGGTGCTCGAGGCTTGCCTTGTTTAGGGTTAACAGAGACTATGAGGTGTCAAAGGCGTTGTAAATTATCTGGATATATCACTTGCTCTCTGTTGCAGCTTTGCGTCCTGTGGTGATTCGAACTGTCAATCGCGGGTCAGCTAAACGCATCCGCGATCTGCTTGAGATGACCCACCGTTGCCTCCAGACGAGCCGAACTCATCGATGATACCTCTCCCGTTTCCACCTTCGTCTTAAACTCCGCTTCGAACACTAATGCCTGCCCCAGTGACCAATCCCGCTCCTTCGCCATCTGCGAGTATTCCCAGACCTGCTTCATCTTCGGAATGGCGTCTCGTATTCTCGCACAGAGTGGTAACGTCACTCTGAGTGGAGCTAGGCTCCACCAGAAGGCCTCAAGAGCAACCTTGAGGTAGTATGCATGGTACTCTTCGTCCTGTGGTAAGAGGTTTGCAGCTTGTATGTAGTAATCTGCTGCTTCCACCCAGTTTTCGTTTTTGTAGTCCATGTCTTCGGAGGCCGTCGCGAGCTGCATATGGTACCACCCCAGGATCCTGGGATGCCCGTCGTCAGTATCAAACACAACAGAAAGCCATCCAAAGAGTCCACGTACGCCAAGGCATCGGCTTTTGGATACACATAGAATGAGGATATAAACCCAGGATCATGCTGACTTCCAGGTCTCAGGGGGTTCGCATCAGTCTCCGTAACTATCTCCTGGGCCACCTTAGCAATATCGTCTAAGCCATATGTGTTTTCTTTGCTTTCTTCGCTGTAAGCCTTCATCCAAAGAATAAGGGTCAGCAAACGCGGTCCAGGTAAACGCAAACATGCTTACCTCCCATATTGCGTTCAGGAAGAGTCTTCTTACTCCGCGAATGAAAGTAAGGTCGAAGATGGTTCCGCGAACGTGATGAGAAACGTCCTTCCATACACGACTTCCCCAAGTAAGTACATCGAGTGCATCGCGATAGTATTCGGGGGCGCTGACTCGCGTTACGGCACTCTGTATGAAGCCACGCAACACCCATGCTCTAAAAGGGATCAGATATCAATCAATGACAATAGAATCCTGGGTTCATGGTGGTACCGTATGGTAGTAGACAAAGCCGGACGAACTGCATCCCAACCTGACATCTCCAACCTTTGAAGAGCCTCTTGTTGAACAAGCTTTGGACCAGCTTTGTCCCAGGCTTGAGTCTTAGCAGTCTCCAGCTCAACTATGTCACCACTTCAATTAAAGCGAAATGGGGGGCAAGACAAGGAACTTACTTTGGTTGTTGTATAGATCAAAGAAATTAGGAATGCCGATGTGGAAAACACGCCTATCCCGAAGGATGCCATTGCTTATGTGGACGAGGACCTAAAATTATCATGCTAATGAGATGAGACTCATTAATGGACTTTGGGCTACTTACACCTGTTAGTCCAATAAGGGCCCCTTGTCCGTTTATAGTCTTTCGGGTGGTTTTCTTCATCTTCTCAATTCCTGAACCGAACTCCTGTGTAACATAAGTTAAATTGGCAGTGAGTAGACAATAGGAATAGGTCACCCTGTATGCGTTCATGATCACGAAGGCCTGTATGTGATGGAAATCAGCAAACCTCAGTATTATATGAAAGTGCATGAGACATACGCTGGATGTCAGGTCTTCGTTAGCAATGACTTCGTTCCTCATCAGCAACGCCCTCTTCCATGGGGAGTTTTCTGCATCGACGCCTCCAATGGGGACAGACATCGGCTCCGGCATGGGTCGCTTCTCGCATTCCTCTGCTTTCTTGAGTCCGACCTCGAACTGTGCTTTGAGAACTTTGTCTTGAGGGGCCAAATTCTCGTCGGGAGGCAAGCAAGCCAATGCTTTAGTGAAGCATGTGATGGCTTGCTTCCATGAGCCGAGAGCCTGAGCGTATTGACAAGAAATCAGTGGACGCGTCGGGTGTTTCGGCAACGCCTATCGAGATGACGCGTACATGAAACCCAGTCCCCTGTCGCCCCCACGCTTTCGCATACTTGGGATCCAATTCCGCTGCCTGAAGGGCGCCATGCGACTTTAGGAGTGTACTTATGCAATGACTGACCTGGACACTTGTACCTTTTCAGCATCTGATACGGCATCCAAGTATCTATTGCATACGTGATTGGTAAACCCTAGACGAACGAAGAAGACGTAAAAGACTTGCTGTTTCATCCCGAGAGCGCTTGCTGCGCGATTCGACCAAAGAATCGCATTTGTTGGATCCTCCTTGATAGCCTCTGAGTACTTCTGGTAGGCTTGCTTATACTTTCCCTTGACGTGAAGCGCGTTTCCTAGGGCTTTCAATCCTTCGGCATTCGCATTGTTGCCAGAACTCGTGCTGGCTTGTGGTTGCGACATGGCGTTTCGAAAGAGGAGATTTGAAACAAGAACTGGTCGCGCCACATGTCAGTAGTGACTGGGGTTACACGAATTATCCTTGGGTGCATTGAAATATCATATATGGCGATGGCGAAAAGAGAGCCCATGATAAGATGGTCTGTTATCTTACCAACCAGCGTTGTTACAACTGTCATAGACTGTCATCTATTTCACAGTGTGCAGACTGATGGTCCGTGCGCTTTTGTGGAATCAAGTCCCATGGCCAAAGGCGCACTACGAATTCGCCCTGTCAGGCCTGTCCCAAAAGAAAATCTCGACGGCTACGCAGCCCGGAGGTACAGTAATCTCATAATATCAGAACGACCAGGGTATTATTGCTGGTGCATGATGAAACTGAAGACGATAAGTGAGTGATCTGAGGAAGTTGTTCAGCAATTGTCAAGACCATGAGACCCATGCAAAAAGAGCCGATGTTGCAGATTATCTAGATATGTTACTTGGTTTTTGTTGGACCACGCTTTACGTCCTGCCAATGTATGTCAGCTAAACACATCTTCGAACCCGTTGAGATTACCACTTACCATTCCCTCTGGGCATGCCGGGATCCACTCAGATACCTCTCCCCTTTCGACCTTCGTCCTAAACTCCGTTTCGAAAGCCAGCGCCTGTCGCAGCGAGATATCTCGCTGCTTCGCCATCGACGAGTATTCCCAGATCTTCTTCATCTTTGGGATAGACTCTCGTATTTTTGCGCACAACGGTAAGGTCACTTTGAGAGGAGCCCCACTCCACCAGAAGGCCTCCAAAGCCACCTTGAGGTAGTACACGTGGTTCTCTTCGTCTTGTGGCAGCATGGATGCGGCTTGCATGTAGTGCTCTGCTGCTTTCATGCAGTTTTCGCTCTTGCAGTCTATGTCTTCGGCGGCCTGTGCAACCTGCATATGGTACCACCCCAAGATCCTGTGATCCAAGTGATTGTCAAATACAATGAGAAACCATATAAGGAGTCTGCGTACGCCAGGGCATCAGCCTTTGGGTAGATGTAGAACGAGGAAATAAAGCCGGGATCAAGCTCGCTTCCAGGTATTGGAGGGTTGGCATCCGTCTCTTTAATCGTCTCCCGGGCTACTTTGGCAATATCATTTAAGCCGTAAGCTTTCTCAGGGCTTTTGTCGCCGTATGACTTCATTGAAACCGTGAGTATCAGCAAGCACAGTCGAGGCGAACACAAGCATACCTCCCATATTGCATTCAGATAGAGTCTTCTTACCCCGCGGATGAAAGTAAGATCGAAGATTGTCCCGCGATCATCGCGAGGAACGTCCTTCCACACGCGGTTTCCCCAATCGAGCACATCGAGCACATGTCGGTAGAACTCAGGTGTGCTGATCTGCGTTACAGCACTTTGTATGAAGCTACGCAACAACCATGCCCTGGAAGTGATCAAATATTAAGAGACCATAACAGTGGCTTTCCTGATTAAGGGAGTGGCTTTGCACTGGGACCTACCGTATAGTAGTAGACAAAGCAGGACGGACTGCATCCCAACCGGATGTCTTCAGCCTTTTAAGGGCCTCTTGCTGAACAAGCTTTGGACCGGCCTTCTCCCAGGCTTGAGTTTGAGCGCTCTCCAGAAGAACTGGATATGAGGCTGTTTCAATATAAGAGAAACGGGTGGCAACACACGGAGCTCACTTTGATTGTTATATCGGTCAAAGAAGTCAGGAATGTCGATGTGAAAAACACGCCTATCACGAAGGATGCCATTGCTTATGTCGACGAGGGCCTGATAACAGTTTTGGGCCAATCAAAGACTGCTCCAGTATTTGTGCTGACATTGGGTTATAACTTACACCTGTCATTCCACTCAACGCATTTTGTCCGTTTACTTTCTTTAGGACGGTTTTCTTCATCTTCTCGATTCCTGAACTGAAGTCCTACAATAGATGTTAGATCTAACTTAGATTACTGACATACGGTGAGGAGAAATAGGTTACTCTGTAGGCACTCATGATCACGAAAGCCTATATGCGATAGATTTCAGCAGAGCTGAGCTATATGCAAAGATGGGACGAGACATACACTGGATGCTACGTCTTGTTTGGCGATGACTTCACTCTCCATTGACAATGCTCTCTTCCACGGGAAGTTTTCTGCATCCACGCTCCCGATCGGGACGCCCTTGGGTTGCGGGATGGGTCTATTCTCGCATGCCTCCGCTTTCTTCAGTCCTTCTTCAAACTGTGCTTTGAGCACTTTATCTTGTGGGGTTAAGCCCTCGTCCGGAGGCAAGCACGCCAAGGCTTCCGTGAAGCATGTGATGGCTTTCTTCCATGAGCCGAGAGCCTGTGGGTATTGAGACACAAAGTCAGTGGACATGTCGCATAGTTTAGCAACGGCCATTCAGAGATGGCACGTACTTGGCACCCAGTACCCTGTCGCCCCCAAGCTTTTGCATATTTAGGATCTAAATCAGTGGCCTTAAGGTCATCATGTTGGTCAGGAGTCAATTTATACAATGATTGGCCTGGGTCACTTGAACCTTTTCAGCATCTGACACGGCGTCTAAGTATCTATTGCATTGTCGGCAGGTTAATGTTTGGTCAACAAGAGAAGATCTAGAAAACTTACTGTTTCATCCCAAGAGCGCTTGCCGCACGATTCGCGAAAAGAATAGCATTTTTTGGATCCTCTTTGATTGCTTCTGAGTACTTCTGGTAGGCTTGTTTATACTGACCCTTGACGTGGAGCGCATTTCCGAGGGCCTTCAGTCTTTCGACGTTCGCATTGCTGCAGGTGCTCGTGCTGGGTTGCGGTTGGGACATGGTGTTTGAAAAAATGGGAGAAGTGGGGCTTTGGAACAAGAACGCCTCGCGGCACACAGCTAGTGAGTCGCATTATATAGAGGGTGAAGTAATTACTCTTCTGCCGAACAAAATATACAGGTTGTCCCTGGACACGTTGCAAGATTCGCGATCCTGACAAGATCAACGACAAGGTGGTCCGTGCGCTTGAGTAGATTCGAATCGCCCAGAGACGTTTCCCAAAGATAATGTCGACAGGAATGTGTTATGGAACAAGTACAGTTTTATTAATATTAGAGTTACCAGGGAATTATTGCTGCTGTTTTGGTGCATGATGGAACTGAAGGTTATCGTCAGTCATCTTCACGTCTTTCCAGGTGAACAGGTACAGCACATACAATGTCGCGTAGCTGAGATTGGGCATCGTTGAATTGCTTCTCTAGATATTTCGCCTGAAGACACGACTTAGCTCGGAGTCCAACAGCGGTATCTGTGCCTTCACCTTTTTGCCCAAGCTGGTGATGTCGTCACTAAGCTCTTTCTCTTGTGATTTCAGTTCATCTTCCATGGTTTTTCGGGGTACCATCATGAACCTAAGAAAGGGAGATTAATTCCAAAAATGAGAACCGCCACCAAACGAACATCTTCCCAACACCCTTGTACAGGTTAACATCTTCCTCTATCTGACTGATCTCGTCAATCGTAAGTTGTAGGATGCGACGGTCGCGATCCTTAGCAGCCATCTGCTGCTGCGCGATATTGAGGGCTCTCTGCGACTGGACGGCCGTTTGTTGGATCTGAAGCAGGATCTGAACGCGACAGTGCTGTTGAGAGGGATGTACTGAGCAAGTAAGACCGAATAGCGGACACCTTTCGTAGTGTGTCGTCCGAGAGAGACATGTTGGCAGCCCGAAAACCCAGATATTAGGAAAACACAAGCGATGACTCGCGTGATGAGATGTGGACGTGAAAGTCGTGAAGTGAGAAACGTGACCGGAGTTGCAAAATATTCGCGTCCTTACCAGTCACCATAACCTCCTCACACTTGGCCACCGCCATCTTCACCCAGGCTCTCTCTTGAACGCGGCGCCGACCTATCACGGACGTACAGCTTTCGGAATCTTCTGTTTAATCTAGTGCTTCCTATCTCCGTTTTCTGACTTGTAAACTTTCTCTGCTTTCGCCATGGCTTCGTTCGAGGACTACGACGAGTTTGGAAACTACATCGGTGCAGACCTCGAATCAGAAGAGGAAGAGGAAGTCCAGGAAGAGCAGTTCGTACAGCAACCACAAGCTGCGCCTCTAGAAGGCTTCGAAGATGAAGCCATGCAGGAAATTGAAGAAACTGCGCTCATGGAGATTGACGGTTCGTGTTTCTCTTTTAAATACACCTTTTAACACGTCCAGAAGATTGTAATTACAGTCCCTACACATAATGCCGTCGTTCTCCATGAGGACAAACAGTATTACCCGTCCGCCTCAGATGTATATGGGCCTGATGTGGAAACGATGGTGCAGGAGGAAGATGCCCAACCGCTTACAGAACCAATAATCGCGCCAATCAAAGTGCGAAAGTGGACAGTGGAGGAGAAAGATATGCCAGAGACTCGGTTCGATAAGGGGTGAGGCGTGAAAGGTTTGGGGTTCGAGCATCCGCTAACTAAACTTTAGATTCTTGTTGAATATGACCGGGTTCCCAGAGATGATTCGTAATGTTGCTGTTGTTGGGCATCTACATCATGGAAAGACGGCCTTGATGGATATGCTTGTTTTCGAGACCCACAAGTTGATATGGGATGCAGACAAACCGGTGCGTGGCCCTTTAGAACTATGCCTCGAGAATATAAATATAATGGTCAAATTTGACTCCAGACACGATACACCGACACCCATATCCTCTCGCGAGCACGCGAGATCTCGATCAAGTCTTCTCCCATGTCCCTAATCCTTTCTACAACGGCCGGGAAATCACACATAGTACATTTGATTGATACACCTGGGCACGTCAACTTTGTCGATGAGGTTGCCTCAGCTATTCGGTTGGTGGACGGCATTGTACTTGTAGTCGACGTCGTTGAAGGGGTAAGTGACATGATTTTCTCCCTCTTTCAGTTTTACTCATCTTCAAATGAACAGTTGATGGTTGGTACAGAATCCGTTCTCAGACACGCCCTGCAAGAGGGAGTCAAAATCACGCTTGTCGTGAATAAAATTGACCGTCTCATCCTCGAGCTGCGCATCAAACCAGCAGATGCTTACTACAAAATCAAGCATACTATCGAGGAGATCAACACATTTATCAGGTATGCTCTCACCTTCCTAAACGTTTAGTCGGCTAAACACTTTGCATAGTGCTATCGACCCAGATCCAGAACTGAGGTTGAGTCCTGAAAACGGCAACGTAGCTTTTGCAAGCACAGACATGAATTGGTGCTTCACGTTACGTTCATTTGCTCAGATGTACGCAGACACTTACGGTAAGCGCCCACACCTCTCCATGGCAAATTCACTTCTCATCCTGCCACAAAAAAAACTGTCAGGCGCGCTCGACATCAACTCATTCGCTGACCGGCTATGGGGCGACATCTACTTCAATGAGGAAACCCGCAAGTTCACCCGCAAGCAAACCGACCCCGAACACAACCGCACTTTTGTGCATTTCATCATGGAGCCTCTATATAAACTCTACAGCCACGTGCTCAGTGAGGAAACGGACGCACTCAAAGAGACACTGAAGGGTCTTGGGATCCAGTTGAAGCCTGTCATGTTCAAGATGGATGTACGGCCGCTGTTAAAGGCAATTTTGGACCAGTTCTTTGGTCCTTCAACTGGTTTAATTGATGTTATTGTGGAACACATCCCGTCGCCTGTTGCTGGAGCGCCAGTCAAGGTGAGTTGGAAACTTCATCCCGCTATATTTTCTCATCTTATGACGTGGTTTAGATTGAGGGAACATATACCGGCCCTCAAACCTCTGATCTAGTAGCATCCATGAAAGCGTGCGATGCGGAAGGTCCCGTCATGGTGCAGGTCGCAAAGCTCTACCACACTACAGACGCCCAGTCGTTCAGAGCGTTTGGTCGCGTCATGAGCGGTACGCTGAGGAAGGGAATGGATATCAAGGTATTAGGTGAAGGTTATTCGCCAGAGGATGAGGAGGACATGATGAAAGTCACTGTGGAGGATATCTGGATCCATGAATCTCGGTGCGCTGCATCAGTTTCTATTCAGCTTCGGTTGGCATATTGACTCTGCTACAGGTACTTCATCCCTGCTGACGAGATTCCAGCTGGTAACCTTGTTCTCATCGGTGGCGTCGATGCGTCTATTTCCAAAACTGCGACTCTGGCTGCGGTGGACATCGACGAGGACCTGCACATCTTCCGACCCATTAAGCACATGACGCAATCTGTGCTCAAAATCGCCATTGAACCCATAGCGCCGTCCGAGCTCCCGAAGATGCTCTCGGGTTTACGGAGCGTGAATAAATCATATCCTCTGTTGTCGACGAAGGTCGAAGAGAGCGGTGAGCATGTTATCATCGGGACTGGGGAACTTTACTTGGATTGCGTGATGCATGACCTGCGCAAGCTGTTCTCAGAGATTGAGATCAAAGTCTCGGATCCTGTGACCAAGTTCTGTGAGACGGTGCTGGAGACGAGTGCGCTCAAGTGTTATGCAGACACGCCGAACAAGAAGTGAGTTGAAGTCATGTATATTGCGGGAACGAGGCCATCATAACCTTTCGTGCATTAGGAACAAAATCACGATGATTGCGGAACCATTGGAACGGGGTGTGGCAGAGGACATTGAGCGAGGGCGCGTACACATGCGTATGCCGGCCAAGGACCGAGGCAAGTTCTTCGAGGAGAAGTATCAGTGGGATCTCCTCGCTTCTCGGTCAATATGGGCTTTTGGTCCCGATGAGAATGGGCCAAATATCCTGCTAGACGACACACTACCCTCCCAGGCATGTTTTGTTATTCACAGTCAACCGTTAGCTCCTGACGTCAGTATGTTACAGATTGATAAAAAACTGCTTGGTACAGTGAAGGAGCACATCAAACAAGGATTCCAGTGGGGTGCCAGAGAAGGTCCTCTATGTGATGAACGTGAGTCCTAGCTTCGACTAGCTCATATGTGGGAGACTGAGGTTTTTCGATACAGCTATGCGAAATGTAAAATTCCGCGTCCTTGATGCAACTCTTGCGCAGGAGCCAATCTTCCGCGGCGGAGGACAGATTGTTCCCACAGCACGTCGGGTTTGTTACTCATCGTTCTTGATGGTGAGATCAAAGTCTTCTCCGTCTTCCGCGCACCAAAGTTTCTAACGAGGGGTTTTTCCGCGCCAGGCTACACCGCGTCTGATGGAGCCCATCTACTACGTTGAAGTCCAGGCCCCAGCTGATTGCATATCAGCGGTTTACACGGTTCTGGCGCGTCGTCGAGGACACGTCACCCAGGACATCCCGAAGGCAGGATCGCCACTGTACACCGTGAAGGCTTTGATACCCGTCATTGACGCGAATGGCTTCGAAACTGATCTACGGACAGCGACACAAGGACAGGCGTTTTGTCTACAAGTGTTTGACCATTGGTCGATCGTGCCAGGTGGGTTTTGTAGCCTTCTCACGGTGGTGGTGTCACTCCTGAACTGACATTTAACCAGGTGATCCCACTGACACGACTATCAAGCTTCGACCCCTTGAACCTGCTTCTGGACAGGCGCTGGCAAGGGACCTGGTGCTCAAAACTCGCCGGAGGAAGGGACTCGGCGACCAGATTGCGGTGTCTAAATACCTGGACGACGAGTTTGTGGTCAGTAACCTTCACCTCAATTTCGTGTTTCTGGGTCTAATACTGTTTTGTAGCTGGCGCTGTCTGCCTCTGGGCATGCAGACCTTCTTGGATGAGAGTGTAGTGTGTATTGTAGATTTTATACTTCTTCGAATATCATTGATCGCGTTCACGTGATGTGTGGGAGCCCGATTATGCCACGTATGCTTGTGTGCAAAGACGAGTATTTAGGGACGAGTTACGCACCGTCGGAATTTCACAGCCCATCCCACTCCCCCCCGTGCTCCATATTTCTTACCGGACCTTCGTACCACCATGCGAAGCGTAGCGCTTTCTGTCTTGCTCCTCGCTGCCATTGGCGCGTTGGCAAACACAGACGATGTTCCCAAACCGACTTTCACTGTGCGTTTCATTCGTCAAAGCTTTCTTTCATTAACTCATTGCATCTACCACAGCCCACTAAGCTCAAGGCGCCATTCATTGAACAGTTCACGGAAGACTGGACTGAACGGTGGACACCTTCTGAGGCAACGAAGAAAACTCCCGTCGGCGGCGAGACCTTCAGCTACGTCGGCAAATGGGAGGTCGAAATCCCCTCTATCTCCGTCATTGAGGGTGATAAGGGTCTCGTTGCGAAGAGCAAGGCAGCCCACCATGCCATCTCTGCACCCTTCGGCGAGCCCATCTCTTTTGCGGACAAGCCGCTTGTTGTGCAATATGAAGTCAAGTACCAGAAGGGCGGCAACTGCGGTGGTGGCTATGTGAAACTCCTTGAGGATGGCTTCCAGACCAGTGGCAAGGAGTTCTCGGATACCACACCCTGGGTCGTCATGTTCGGTCCTGACCTTACGTGCCCTGGCACAAAGGTGCATTTTTTTCTTTTAAGGTTTTTAACTTCCCTCTCACTCTTTCATGTTAGGTACACTTCATCTTCCGCCACAAGAACCCCAAGACTGGCGAATTCGAAGAGAAACACCTCAAACTGCCTCCCAGACCAACCATCGAGAAACTTACCAACCTCTATACTCTCATTATTCAGTGGGTCTTTTGCCCTGTTTTTGCGTCATGACCAATCTCACCCCTTCTATTTATAGCCCTAATAACACTTACCAAGTTCTCACCAACGGCGAGAGCGACAAGACTGGCAGCCTCCTTGAGGATTTCGAGCCCCCCGTTAACCCTCCCAAGGAAATTGATGACCCCGAGGACAAGAAACCCGAAGACTGGGTTGACGAGAGAATGATCGCGGATCCCGACGCGAAGAAGGTTTGTCTTTCAAGTATCAGTCAGGTGTGAGCTTAACACTGATGCCCTGCCTTTTCAGCCTGAGGATTGGGATGAGGATGCGCCCTACGAGATCCTCGACGAGGAAGCTGTCAAGCCCGCAGGCTGGCTCGATGATGAGCCTTTGACTATTCCCGACCCCGATGCCCAGAAGCCCGACGAATGGGATGACGAAGAAGACGGTGACTGGATTGCCCCGACTATCCCCAACCCCAAGTGTACTGAAGCGCCTGGCTGCGGTGAATGGAAGCGGTATGTTACTGCTAGCCATACATATTGGACGTGATGCTCATTAGTTATTGTGCAGCCCTCACAAGGCAAACCCCAACTACAAAGGCAAATGGTACCCTCCTCAGATTGACAACCCTGCCTACAAGGGTGAATGGGCCCCTCGCAAGATCCCCAACCCCGACTTCTTTGAGGACCTCAACCCTGTCAAGAGCCTTTCCAAGATTGTATGCAGTTCCCTCTGTCTTGCCTTAAATGCATCCCTAACATCTTTTTTTTTTTTTGCAGGGTGGTGTCGGCATTGAGCTTTGGACTATGACCGAAGATATCCTGTTCGACAATCTCTACGTCGGCCACTCCGTCGAGGATGCCAAGGCTCTTGCCGCCGAGACTTTCGACATTAAGAAGCCCCTTGAGAAAGCCGCAGATAAGCCTGCTGCTTCCGAAGAAGATGAGGAATCGACCACCTCGTTCAAGGAAGACCCCATCAACTTCATCCGCGAGAAGGTTCTGACCTTCATTGAGGCCGCCAAGCTTGACCCCGTTGCAGCATTCAAGACCCAGCCCGAGACTGGCGTTGCCCTCAGTGCTGCCTTGTTCACTCTCCTCGGCATGATTGGCGCTCTCTTCGGCCTCGTTGGTGGAGCTTCAAAGCCTGTCGTTACCAAGGTCAGTCTTTCTCCCTCATAGTGTTCCCCTCTCAATGTGCTAATTTTGCGTCACGACAGTCGACAAAGAAGACGGAGTCACCCGAGAAAAAGACTGCCGCCGCTCCCGTTGCTCCTGCTGGTGACGAGAAGAAGGAGACGGACGAGACCAACGTGAAGAAACGCGCTGGCAAGTAGAGGCTTGTTTTGTGTCGTGGATACTTCTTGGGAGGGAGTCTTCCGGCGGGCCTTGCAACCCTCTTACCCACTGACTGAATCTCGTTATCGGACTCGTTATTAGTATTGAATATCCTATGATAACCGTCGGGTGTATAAGTAGTAGGGTTGTTAAAAGCAGAACACACAACTTCTGTCCTTCAGTGTCGGTGTCCCTTTTCGAAACTAGTTTGTGGGCGGGATACTTATGTAACCGGGCAAATCCCAGCGTATTTCTTTTCCACGCCGCTGCCAAACAACGGTTACTCAAAGTCACTCATCTCCGAGATCCGCTGCTCAACGAATTTCATTCATTTTATGCTCAGCGGCCTGGGTGCAGGCGCTGCACTCCCTATACCTCTCCGTTCTATCTGGAATTGTCGCTTTGCAATGCTAAGACGCTCTCACTCTGCTTCTCCTGCTCCGCGCGCCACAAAACGCGTCAGAATCGACCATCTCACATCTGAGGATTTCAAGAACGGGGTATTTCTGGCACCTATGGTTCGCTCTGGAGTTTGTACGTTTAAGCGAACTTCTTTCTATATTCGCAAAACTAATCATCATGGCTTTATAGTACCGACGAGACTTTTTGCCCTGAAGCATGGAGCAACGCTTGTTTGGGGACCTGAGATGGTAGACAAAGCGATCCTCCACGCAGAACGTGCTGTTGATCGTGCGTACGAGTTGTAAAATGTCTTGACTCCGTCTCAGAAATTCCTTTTGCACTCCAGCTGTGACCGGTGTAATATCCTACAATGGCAAAACTAGAGCCATGTTCACCACCCACCCCATCGAAAAGCCATACCTCATATACCAAATCGGCTCGTCTGACCCCGACCTCGCTGTGCAAGCAGCAAAAACCGTAATGCAGGACGTTTCTGGCATTGATCTAAATTGTGGATGTCCCAAACCTTTCTCTACGCATGCCGGGATGGGTGCCGCTCTACTTACCAATCCAGATCTCCTGTGCTCGATATTGACTGCCTTACGAAGGGAGATGCCACCTGAGATCACGGTGTCCGCAAAGATACGGCTGCTGCCCTCGCAGGAGGATACGCTGAAGCTCGTGGAGCGTATAGTGAACACCGGAATCAGTGCGCTGACGGTGCATTGTCGGACGAGAAGCATGAGGGACAAGGATCCCGCCGTAGTTGAGCGGTTGAGAGAGATTGTCATGTTCGTGGAAAGTATGGGGAAGGGTATTGCGGTTATTGAGAATGGGGATTGTCTTGGATGGGAAGATGCACACCGTGTTCAGAGTGTCACAGGTATTTTTCGGATGTGGTCTCAATGATTCACATTCAGTACTAAATTTTACTGAAGGAGCGCATTCTGTCATGATTGCGCGAGGAGCCGAGTCTAATCCCTCTTGTTTCTCACCGACGCCATTGAAGGACGTCGAACGAACTCTTGTTCCTGCATATATCCGCCTCGTGAGTGTAATTCAGTACGCCCTCCTCACTAGATTCTAATTCCAGCTGCAGGCGAGATACCTGGACCACAACTGGGGCCTTACCAAATTCTGCGTCGCTCAACTCAAAGGTCAACACATGGATGTCAAGAAAGCTGAAGCCACCCTGATGCGCCAGACACTTTCTCGATCGAAAGACTTCCACGGTATGAACGAGATCGTTGGCACCTGGACGGGCAAGGAAGAGTTTGAAGACATCGTGAAGACTATTGAAGCATATCCACCTCGTGAGCACCGGCTGGTAGGATTTGATGCATCTGCACCTCAACCAACGCCGTCGCCACCAGACGAGTACGAGCAACCACAAACCACACCACCTGGAACCCAGAATCCTGAACCTCCAGGCTCGGGAGCGCCTTTTTTACCTAGCAATCCGCTGCGGGGAGTTCTCCCAGCGATGCTCTCTGGACATGATGCTGTGACTCCTACACCGGGGGGAGGTGTTGCACTTATGTAGATATTTAGGTCTCTATGCAGTGCGCAAGGAGTCAGCGACCTTGTCACAGTAGCCTTGGACATCCATTCTTGCTGCTTTTTATGTTCAGGGTATTCCAAGGGGTTAATTTTGTCGTTCTACATCACATTATTTCTATGTTTCTGCATCAGCCTCGATATCCACAAGCTCCCTCCCTTCCTCTACCATTTCCCCATTTTTACATCCAATAGCCTTTACAACGCCAGCGACATTCGCCCTCAGCACAGTTTCCGTCTTCATACTCTCCAGCACGACAACCGCCTGGCCTTCCTCCACGCGACCCCCAACCTTCACGCGCACTTCCACTACCAAACTCGGCATGGGTGCCTTGAGAGCGCCCTTGGCCGCGCTCAACACATCCCCACCAAGGGAAAGAAGCCAGTTCGGGGACGGAACGACCAGCGTGATTTTATGCCCGTCAGAGAACACGTGGAGTCTTTCCATTGTATTTGGGGATAAAGAAGCAGGAACGTTTGGCGGCGGGGGCTGCGAGATTATTGTGGTATTCAACGACTGAGCGCTGAGGGTCGTCGAGATTGTGGTTGGCGATGCGAGGTGTGCTGGGACCGATGGGAAGATGGTACTTCCAGAGACCGTGTTAACGGTGACGTCAAAGTGTCCTGGCGTCGTGGATACGACGTGCACCGTCACTGGGTCATCTGAGGCGGACTCAGTTTTCAAAGTGATGATCCGCTCATATTTGTCGCCGCCAAAACGGCGTGAGGACAATGAGGTCCAGGGCGATGGATTTCCGGTGGTCACGGGTGCCGTATGGTCACGAAGCGCGACGTAGAGTGCGGCTTGTGCAAGGAGTTCAGGCTTGGGCTCGAGGATGGCTGGGAAGAGTTCGTCGAAATGTTTCTGTGGTGCAGTCTATCAGCAGCTAAATTGCAATTAAGAGAGACATCCGATTACACACCGGAATGAACCCAGTTTCTAATTCAGCATTGATGAAAGACTGATTGCCAGCCAACATTCGCAAGAATTCGACATTCGTAGAGACCCCCACAACGTGGTACTCGTCCAAAGCCTTCCTCAGCATCCGCAATGCCTCTGTCCGATCCTTCCCATGTACAACCACTTTTGCGATCATAGGATCATAGAATACCCCAATCTGTGACCCTTGCGTGAATCCCTGCTCTATCCGAAGGGATGGGTGGATGGTAACGGAATCGTGCGACGCGAGAGAAGGCGTAAGGTCGGAAGTCGACGAAGTAGTAGGCTTGGTCACGGGTGCGAACTCCGGTGCAAACATGTGTGTTGGCGGAGGGGTAGATAAGTAGAGCAGCGGTCCAGAGTCGGGGAGGAAGTTGTTTCGTGGGTTTTCGGCGTAGATGCGCGCTTCGAATGCATGGCCGACGAGGGGAATAGAAGATTGGCTGAGAGGGAGCGGATTCCCTGCTGCGACCTCTAATTGCCATTCTACAAGATCTAATCCAGTCACCATCTCAGTTACAGGATGTTCGACTTGCAACCTCGTATTCCTGCGTGGGGATAGTCAGGAGGATGTGATTAGATACTATGAGGAATCATACATTTCCATAAAGTAGAAATTCTCGTTATCGTTGTCGAAGATGAATTCGACTGTGCCGGCACCAACATAGTGGACAGCCTTTGCAGCTGCAATGGCTTTCGCACTGAGGTCAGCACGAAGTTCGGGAGAAAGCCCAGGTGCCGGAGCCTGTGGAAAATGACATTAACGACACGGCAAGAATCCACGGATCCAGACGGCATACCTCCTCTATGATTTTCTGATTTCTCCTCTGCACCGAGCAATCGCGCTCCCATAGACTGACCACATTTCCTAGCGTATCAGCGAAAACTTGCACTTCTACGTGTCTTGGCCGTTCAATATACTTTTCTATCAATACAATGTCATTGCCGAAGGCCTTCAGTGACTCCCGTTGGGCTGACAAAAGAGCCTCTTGAAAAGCAGCTTCTGAAGGGTCAGTAACGATTCGCATCCCCTTTCCACCTCCTCCATGAATGGCTTTGATCAATACAGGGAATTCTGGGGTACATAACGAATTAGTGCTAATTCCAAAGTGGTACTGGGTGAAGTCCTTACTAATTTCCTTCGCTTTGTTGTACAGAAGTGCAGGGTCCTGGTTGTCTCCATGATAGCCTGGTACACATGGTACTCCAGCACCTGGAACGAGGAAATTCAGATTACTGTTGCAAAACGCGAGAGAAGTATCTACTTGACATGATATTCTTGGATTCACTGAAGACACAATCAGACTATATCGAAAGATAGTACTTTTCATAAGTGCGTACCTCTTAGATCCCATACTGATGATAGCACTTGCTGGAGGGCCTATGAAAACAATACCTTCCTTCGCAAGCGTTTCCGAGAATACTGCATTTTCACTGAGGAACCCATATCTATGAAAAAAGGGCACTCAGTACCAGACTATACTCAGTTGATAGAATCCTCATACCCAGGATGTACAGCCTGTTCAATCCGTCTTTAGTCCGCAAGTTTTGGGAATTGACTTCGAAAACTTACCTGTGCACCACTCCGATGGCATACATCGATAATCTTATCCATGCGAAGCTAGCAGGATGTCAGTACGTGCTGGGGACTTCCGAGCACGGTCACTGACATAGCTTTCGGAAGACTGCGCGGGGCCAATGCAGTACGCCTCATCTGCCTATAACATTGGTGAATTTAAGCATTCGGCGGTAGTAGGACCAAACACATACCAGTTTAACATGCAAAGAATCTTTATCCGCCTCGCTATACACCGCGACAGTCCTGATACCAAGCCTCTTCGCCGTACGAATAACTCGGCATGCAATCTCACCTCTGCCACAACATACTGAGTAACACAGTTCCTTCGACGATATGCACTGAAAACACACCTATTGGCAATCAAGATCTTGTTGAAGTGTGGCTTGCGTGGACTCCGAGTGTTCCCTTATCATAAAACAGTGAGTTAGGGGTATAAGTCGAAAGAAGCTGAAGAGTATGCACCTGACGCCTCGGAAGCATATCCACGGCGGGGAGCACTCCAAGAGCCAGTCAGTGCATGGTTAAGTATTCTAGCTTGAGATTGTACGTTTCTCGAAGGTGCCTTGACTGCTGGTGCAGTCGGCCGCGTCGACTTCGCTCGAGAAGGACTTGCAGCCACTCCAGTCAGGCGGACAAGAGCACTGGGGATGTGTCGCGACGCTGTGCGATTGGTGGGAATCATGGTGAGAGAGTGGGTTTCCTCTGTATTCGTGAAAAGAAAGAATCAACGCGTAAATTGAAAGCGGACCCGGAAGGAACACATAAGATATCCGATGGGTGCGTCGCCAAACTCGAGATCCGGATCACTTGATCTGGGGTAACCGGACATGTGATGAACGCGCCCCGCACCCGCTTGGCACCCGCAATATTGTTGCAGCGAAAATACAAGCGAGAGACCGCGAAACTGTTGTTTGGTGGTCTCGACTTTCACTATGCATACTTAGTATGTATTATGTACACTCTCGAATAGCACTACGAGCCGACCTTCACTACCACTTTTTCTCCACTGACCTTGTTATTCCTCAAGAGATCCAAACCCATCTCAACGCGTTCCTTAAATGTGCCCTGATCTAGCAGTCGCATGCGGTTGGGCCTGATAATCTTTGACTCCAGCAAAGAGGGAAGAATTTTTGTCATAAGGTTATCCTTCAAATATTTATCCTTCGAGAATATAGGTCGATCAACTTTGGGACGTGTAAGAGGTCAACAGTCCACATACATACCTCGAGATAAAGGAACGTTCGAACACCGACTAACTTAGTTGTTTTTGGAAAAGGGCCACCGTCCTTAGGAAGGTCCATAGTCAGTTTGCTGGCATCGTCCACAGTCAAAGTGCCTGATCCCTTCTTGATTGGGAACAAAAAAGCGACTGTTCCTTGGTTGCTGATGAACTTCGAGATGATGTCCAGGGTGGTTTCTGCTGAGATGCAGTCTACGACAAATGACACCTTTCCATCACCGCCTACCGCCTCAGCAATGTCTTGGGCTAAAGTGGAACTGTGGTAGTCAAACGTGCGCGTAGTGCCCAGTGACTGAAGGAACTCATGATGTTTTCGGGACGCAGTGGCGAGGACATTCCTATATCCGGCAGCATGAAGGAGTTGGATACCATATTGTCCAGTAGTGGTCCCAGCACCATATATGAGTATGGGGGTGTACGCATCGGGAGGGCGCGTGGCGGCTGGAAAAGCGGTGGGAACAGGGAGTGCAAGCTGGTTAAACAGGGTGTAGAACGCTGCGATGAAGTTGTCGGGGATTGTAGCAGCTTCCTCGAGAGATAGAGTATCTGGGATCTGTCTAGCGAATGGACTGGATATCAGACTCGATGATGCACCACGAAACGTACCTTTGCGCACACAATACGAGGCTGGACACAATATTCCTGCATTCCCTTGGAACGCGACGAAACAAAAGAAAATGTCGTGATCTAAAAACAGAAGTGGTCAGCGATACCGCACTGGGCATGGTATATGACAAGATGATTAACTCTGTCCCCGAGTGCAAGGTCTTCGACCCTTGGGCCAAGCTGCGCCACAGTCCCAGAAACGTTAAACCCGAGGATAGCCGGATACTTGTTCACGGCATATCCGAGGTCAGTCATATAGGTATCGAACGCGATCATCGAGGAGTATTCGGCTTTGAGGAGAATCTCTCCCTCGCCAGGAACAACTGTGGTTACCTGGATGGCATCGATTACACCTGGCTGTACAATGGCAATTGCTGTATGAGTAGACATCGTAAGAAAATCAGAGAGAAACTTACTGTTTGCTACACTCTTAATCATATGCACGCATGTCTGAGCTTGAGTGGTACAGTCTCTGGTGATGTAATTGGAAACCCAGGCGAGCTAATAATAGATGCATCTTCCAAGTTCCACACACAAGGAACCTGATTCGGGCGAGATTTGAGAATGTACTGCATGCGTGCAACTAGTATGTACAAGAGCAATAATTTATATCATCTAAGACATTATGCGCCCACCTTGACCACAACCTTTTCTCCGCTAATCTTATTATTTCTCAACAGATCCAAACCCACTTCGACGCGTTCCTTGAATGAGCCCTGGTCCAACAAATGCACCCGATTGGGCTTGATAATGCCGGCTGCCAGCAAGGAAGGAAGAATTTGGCGCATCAGATGCAGCTTCAGGTACTCATCCTATGGGTGAAACGTCAATATGCCACCATGAAAACGAACGATCCTGTGCACTATACCTGAATGTAAAGGAAGGTCCGAACACCCACCAACTCGGTGGTTTCTGGCAAAGGGCCATTATCCTTAGGAAGCTCCATAGTAAATTTGCTCGCGTCATCCACCGTCAATGTAGTGGTTCCCATCTTGATTGGTAACAAGAAGGCGACTTTTCCTTGTGGACTGACAAAGTTGGAAATGATGTCAAGAGTCGTCTCCGTCGAGATACAATCCACGACATATTTTACCAGCCCGTCACCCCCGACTGCTTGAGCAATGTCCGGTACAAGCCTAAGACTGTGATAATCGAATGTATCTGTGGCGCCGAGCGAGTGAAGGAACTCATGATGTTTCGCAGATGCAGTGGCAAGAATTTTCTTATATCCTGCTGCATGAAGCAGTTGGATTGCGTATTGACCTGCAGTGGATCCTGCACCGTAGATGAGAATCGGTGCATCTGCTTCGTGAGGCGGTGTCGTGGCAGGGAACGACGAAGGGATGGTAAGCTCAAGCTGTAATAGCGTGTAGAAAGCGGTGACAAAATTGTCTGGGATAGTCGCTGCTGCTTCAAGAGAAAGCGAATCTGGGATCTGTGCTCAACTGAGTCGCATGTCATGCTTGCCTCGCGTAAGTGAAGACATACCTTTGCACACACTGCACGAGGCTGGACGGTATACTGCTGCATCCCCTTGTTACGCGAGGCGCCAAAAGAAAATGCTGTAACCTGTTAATTCATGGTGTCATGAACATTTCCAAGTTCCAACGACATAGTCAATGCAACCTACCCGATCCCCGACTGCAAGGTCGTCAACTCCAGGCCCAAGGCGTGCTACAGTCCCGGAGGCATTGAATCCCAGTATCACAGGATATTTGTCGATATAATATCCGAGGTCGGTCTGGTATGTATCGAATGCGATCAACGAGGAGTACTGGACCTTGAGGAGAACCTCTCCTTCTCCAGGATTGACCGTCGGCACCTGAATCGCATCGATCTTTCCTTTCTGGACGGTTGCAATTGCTGTATGAGTAGAAGACATTGTGGAAGAATTGACGGAGAAACTTACTGCTTGGTTTCTTATATATGCATTCTCTAGGTTCACTATTCGTTCGGAGATGTGAGATTTGTCAGGTTAGAAGCATTTCTCTATATGACGATGAGTCAGCTCATGGAAGTGGCGATGTCATCGCCTGATGCTGAGCTAAGAATAGACTCATGAAGAATTTACTCGCGTTCTTGGTCCTTGCAGTCTCGGCCGTGAGGTTGAAATTCACGCGTCCGCAATGCTAAAAGCGCGGTGTTAAATAAATAAAATTCACAAAGCGAAGCCTTAAAACAATTCAAAGGGTTCCCAGACCGGCACAATCTGTCCCTTCTGGTCGATCTCGACCCACCGCTTTCTTTTCTCATCAACGTAGCCCATATCGTCGACAGCGCCGAAAGCTCTGTCCCATCCAAGACCCACAGCCGACAGCTTGCATACGTTGGAGCTGTTGATCAGACCATCAAGAACGAACCGACAAAGGCTTGGGAGTACTAGAGTCACGTACCTTATGGTACAAATGGTTGCATCCGGTGCGACTTCCTCATCACTAGCCCAAGAACCACTGACCAATGCAAAATCCACGATCATCCCCCGAGTAGCCAATATCCGCTCACTTTCCTCCTTTCCGTTGAATTCTTTCTGGACGTATTCTGTCGGACTCGCCAACGCCCGCAGCTCGGGATCCATACTTCGAAAGAGGGAGAAGGTCGTATATCTCTCTTCTGTGAGTTCGAGAAGCTCACGATATGCAATGGGCGAATCCGACGCGAGGTAGATCATGAGGTCCTCTGGGGACTTCTCAGCATTGAGTCGTGTCCAGGTGTCGATCCCAGCTTGCACGTAGTCCTCTGCAGGAATATATTTATTGCCTCTGTAGAAGACTGGCTTGCGGTCACCTCTCCTGATGTGGATGGCTATGTATGATTCAAATCCGGTCCCATCTGGAGATGTTAACCCAGTGAGTTCAGATCTTGCTGCTTGGATCAAGGCTGCGCTTTTGGCATTGGGGTGGATTGTTTCCTGGAGTGAATCCCATGCTGATTTGTATATTGGTTTGAGACGGTTGAGGTTATGGGCGTATCTGTATATGACGAATACAAGTTGAGATCGAACATGTTCAGAAGTCGAACGTTCTAAACTGAGGGACGTACGGATCTTCGTATGCGTCAGAGAAACCGTGCCCAAAGTGGAACTTGGCTGTTCGTGAATTTATGACCTACGTGATTTATCAATATGCCGAAGAAGTGGTTTCAAAATTATGTACCCAGTGTCTGTGAAGCTCTGTGAGTGGCGTATGGAAGAAACTATGATTGCTTATCCACACCTAGCCAATCTGGGGCAAGCAACGAGTTCTGTGAAGCCGGGTCAGCGCCTTTCTCTCATTGAGAAGGCGGTTATGGACGGACCTTTTGGCGGGGGTGATATACAACCAGGCTCTGGTCCCGGTTGAGTCTCATGCACACTCATGAAGTGGTCCGTCCATCTATTTATCTTCGATCAGGATTATTTCCCCTGGCAGCAAAAAAAAACATCCCACATACTTTCCGCGATTCCAGTACGTATCGTCAACCAAGAATGTTCGATTTCGCTGATACCAATGAATTCAGTTATTACGAACGTAGATACAAAAAATTTCGCAACCTCACGAGCAAGTGCCGCCGCCTGAGCCAATAATGCAAGGTCTGCTAGAAGACCGACTTTTCCATCCAACATGTACGTGATTGTGCTCTTGCACACACTCTGTCCCTCAAATGATGAATCCATTTCATCCGCATGTAGGACATCCATCACACCCAATTTATGAGGTTCCCAGTATTTGCCATGTGACATGTACCCTTTGTTCAGTTTACTGCATTCCGCGAGGTACTGGGATGGGAGCAGGGGGAATGTCGTGTAATTTTCATACGAGATGAGGAGGTGTGGATCAGAGATGGAGGCGTTCTTATGCGATGCTGGTGAAGACGTGGATGGGGCACTGACTTGCGACGAAATTCCAAGATATCGGTGCAGCTTTTCTGGTCGCTTCCACGACAGCACAGTAAGCACAAGGAGGAACGCAGCCAGCATGCTCCCAAAGACCAAAGGCAACCTTGACAAGACGATTTTCGCGTTCAGCTCTCCCCTGCCTCTCACTCTCTTGTCCCCAGCATCAAAGTCATCGCCGCGACTCCGGTATCCGGTAGTTGGAAAGCTCTCACTGGCAGAGGATGAAAGCAAGGGCACAGACTGGTGCTGCCGCATCTCGTTGTCGTGGTACTCGTCGTTGTTCGTGATCTGCTGGAGCTCGAACTCTGTGTAGCCTTCTTCAGCTCTGCCGGAACGCGAATGAGGAGTCCGTGGGGTGAGCGCTGGTTGCTCTGGAGCACTGGCATGCGCGGATGCGACGTTCGTGAGTGGGCGTGGGCGGGGCATGTGTTGTAGGACAGTCTATGGTCGTCGCCTCTTTGATCGATGATCAAGAAGGCGGTAACAAAGAGCGTTATATAGATTCTGAACTGCAACGCTGTGTCAGTCTAGACAGAGAGAGATGTTACATGTTGCTCGACCGCAACAATCTCCCTTGCCGGTGTAGTCAAGGCGCGCCGAGCCACGTGGTGACTTGCGTTCCGCTCAGCCAAACTTGATTCCATTCCATGGCAGTACTGCTCCACTGCACAAAAACTTCAGAATGAAGGCTGACCAAATCATGGAACTAAATCATATAATCGTGGGGGGACTACAAGGTCGTACAAGGGTATATGGGTATATATAGAATGTCCAAGGAACAGAAACGAGCCACGAGCAATCCACATAACCCTCTACTGCGAGCCAGCATTGGGAGAGGCAGGAGGCGCGGGAGGCGCGGGAGGCGCGGGAGGTGCGGGCGCGCCAGCAGGGGGAGCAGGAGCGCCAGCAGGAGGAGCAGGAGCGCCAGCAGGAGGAGCGGGAGCGCCAGCAGGAGGAGCGGGAGCGCCAGCAGGAGGAGCGGGAGGGGCGGGAGGAGCGGGAGGAGCGGGTACACCAGCAGGGGGGGCCACGGGGAGGGGGATAGGTAGGGCGAAGGCGCCAGGGGGAGAGGAAGAAGCACCAGCGGGAGCAGCAGGGGCGCCAGCAGGAGGAGGGGAGATAGGTATAGGAAGTCCACTGGGGAGCCTTATGGGAATGGGAACCCCACCTAGAGGTCCAGGAAGATCCTCAGCGGTAATAGGAAGGCCACCAGAATTAGGGACAGAAGTAATGTTTGGCGTGTTGTTCGGAGTGTTGGCTGAGTTGCTACCAGGAGTGGCTGACGGCGGTGACAACGTATCGGTGGTCCCGTTAGTGGAAGGCTGAGGAGCCGCCTCGTCTCTCCCGGCGATGCCCTTGAGAGGAGCGGGCAGAGCAGGGGTTAAACCGCCGATCGCAGAGGCTGGGATTCCAGCAGCCGGGCCAGGAAGGCCACTTGCACCTGCCATAACGCTGGACACGACGCTAGCCGCTTTCGCGAGTTTGTCGAATGCTTCAGCGCTGACCGGGGAACTTTTGTCTGACGCGTCGGTTACGGCCTGCATGGACGCTGTTACTGGAATGGCTCCCAGTATTGTGTCGAGGACGGGTGCTAGCGCTGGCCCTAAAATGGGAATGCCTTCGATCGTCTGGACAACTGTTTCCACAAGCCCGGACTTCTCTTCTCCAGCTGCATGAAGTTGACGTCAGGAAAAGATCTCCTGATAGGAAGAAATTGCGTACCAGTCGAGCCTTGTGCGCTTGCGTCAGCCGCCTCGTCACGTTCGACAGATCGGAGAGCCTGCGAAGAGGTAGGGCCTTCCCTCGAAGCGATGAGATGGTTGCTGGGTGAACTAGTCATGCCACCTTCAGATGCGTCACCAGTGGGAGCCGCAAGGCTGGGCGTTGAAGAGGATATAGCCAATGTGGCGATGATGAGGGACGAGCTGGCAGGGATCTTCATGGTAAGGGATAGGTTGGGCTAGGTATGTAGGTGTAGGATGTGACGAGAAGATAGCAAGGCGTATAGCAATGTGACAAAGACTCAAATTTGGTGTAGATGGTGGGTGTATGGGAAAGAGATGCGATGAGGTTCCATGGGCTGACATCGAAAATACTTATACTGCAAAAAAGGAGGTCTTGACTGTCAGCCGCAGAAGGTTACGTCAGGCATTGAGAAGTAGACCACTGGTCTGGTCCAAAGTCATATCCAGCACGTACACAGAGAGCGCAGATGAGGGAGACAGGGATTGAAGCTTTGACGGTGAGCTAGTGGGAGAAACTATGCAGGTGAAGACTTGACGACTCGCAAGATGGTTCTGAATGAGAAGGCCCATCAATGAAAAGTGAAAGAATCCAGATTACGAAGAGTTGTACGAGACATGTTCGACCGGATGAGATGCATTAGCCTGCTCTGCCCCGAGATTCCATCTCCCAAATTTCCTGTTCTCCAAATTCTCTTCTACGTCGCGGTGCAAGTCCACCACTTGATCTCGAGCTTAAAACAGCATATTCCCAGAGATTGGATATAGAACGCAGTATTGGTGCTCCGATGCAAGAAGAAAGCATGCACCAAAGAATAGCAGCGAAACTGAACAAGGACGTGCCAGTAAGTTAGAACAGAGAACATAATAGAGTTCAGAGATAACAAACAGAAGTGCTGCAAATACTAAGAAAACTGGCGCTAGAGCTACGAGGGGGCTGTTGTCGTTCTCCATGATATTGTCTTCGGGGAGCTTAGACTCGGTGGTGGTTTATGCCAGGGAAAAGTCGGTTTGAGCCAGAGTGATAATAACCAGCAAAACGGTAAGGCTGCCGACGGCCGTTACATAAGGTCCCTGATCACAGTGATCGTGATCAATGTTCCCCAGATAATGGTTACAGGCCAAAGGTTTCGGTAAGGGACATCGACGAGCTGATATATTTTCGTTAGGAGTGATGAACGTTGGCACCCAAGTACGTTTGAGAATCTATGGGCAATTCCTGAGCAAGAATCGTTCGCCTTTCATTCTGTCGAGTAAAGGTGGTCTGTGCGTATCGTCCATTTCGGTTCGGACGGAGAATAAAATCCATCGGTGAAAAGCGCGAAATTTGGCATCATTCTCCTTGTTCCACCCCCCATCGCCACCTAGCGTCAGAGAATCTCCAGGACCTCGCAGCTCAAAGACTTCGGCGATTTTCCTTCCGTTGCAAGACACCTGTAACCAAAGACTTGGGATCCCGAGTGGACGGTACCAAGATATTGGAGATTAAGTTGATCCGATTTGGGGACGTCCACTGTTTCGGTTCTTCCCACCTCCACGTTTTTCATTGCCCATACAAATCCCAGCCTTCTTCTCCAACGCTCGGACAGCATGGTAGACGACCGGAAATCTTCATCCTCGTCCAAGACATCAATACCTGCGAAAGTGGGTGCACATATCTATTTGCAGCCGTTTCTGGAACTCATTTTACCGTCACATTATGTCAGTCCACCGACACAGTGGTAGTTGATGAGCTACCGAGCTTAGATGTAGATATTGAAAGGGGCACTGCGTCCTCCAGCGAGGCCCCCAACGATCCCTTCCAATTGCGCGACGGCATCTTGACAGAAGATGAAATTGCTTGTCTCCGCCACCGTCACAAGGGAAAGCGTGTCGCGAAATATCACCAGCGACAGAATGATGTGCGTTCATTCAGAGTCGGCATTTGCGGGATGTTAAGCTCACATCTCAAACACTAATAGCTAATCAATTCATTGCTTAAACCCATGGACGCTCATACTGCGGAGGCCAAGGAGGAGGAGGCTGCCGCGCGGCTGCCTGTAAGTACACATGGCCCGACATGAACGTTCCTGATCACACACGGAATGACGCAGGTCAAAATTGCTATCTATGCCAGTCTCATCTCCAATTTTGGTCTCTGCGTACTACAGAGTATGTGGCGCATTTGGCGTATCTGCACCTCGTTCCTGCTACTAATTCTTGTATTTCTTTTCTCAGTGTACGCTGCGATCTCATCTGGGTCCTTGTCGTTGCTAGCTACTGGAATCGATTCCGTTTTTGACATCGGGAGTAACATCCTTCTATTCTGGCTGCATAGAAAAGCAGAAAAGCTCGATATCAATAAATGGCCTGTGGGTGGTGCTCGCTTGGAAACTATTGGAAATATTGTCTATGGTGGGTATCGTTTGTAGCAGTTGTGCAGGCGCTGACCCATTTGCCCTCCTAGGTTTCCTGTGAGAAAATGATGTAATATCAGATGGTCCCGGCTAATATCCTTTCAAGCATGGGGTCAGTGAACCTCATCGTCATTGTAGAATCGATTCGAAGCATTGTGGAAAAGAGCAACAACGACCTCCAGAAGTTTCATCTTCCTTCGATCATTGCTGTCTCCACGGCTCTTGGTATGTACGCGTAGCCCACTGGAGTCTAATGACTAACGACTGCCCTAGGCATCAAGTTCCTTCTTTTCCTCTACAGCTACTCACTTCGGAATAAATCCAGTCAAGTCCGCGTCCTCTGGGAAGATCACCGAAATGACCTATGGATTAACGGATTCGGTAACTTGACCCATCTTCCTGACGGTAGTTGTTCACATCTCATTTCTTGCTCCACGCCAGGTCTTCTCATGTCAGCTGGTGGAAGCAAATTGCGATGGTGTTAGTAGCTTTTATTCCTGGCACTCGGCATTCTAACAACATCCACAGACCTGGATCCAATGGGGGCAATCATCGTAAATCTCAACAGCTTTTCTTGGGGTGGAAAACATCTAACCTGTCCATAAGATCGCCTCGGGTGTCATTATTGCTTGGTTTCGTACCATCTATGGGGAATTCGAGCTCTTAGCCGGGAAATCTGCACCTCATAGCTTCATCCAGCTCATTATCTACAAAGCGTTAACGTTTAGCGAAGATATCATTAAGATTGACACAGTGCGAGCATACCATGTTAGTCGCCAGCCGTTTTTCCTTCATTGTCTGTTACTGACAATATATCAACTGCAGAGTGGACCCGTAAGTTTTCTTTACCTCGAACAGAGGATGTATTTCTAAACCAGCTCCGTAGGACTACTTCGTCGAAGTTGACGTTGTTATGGATGCCAATACACCTCTGTCGAAAGCTCACGACCTAAGTCAGCAATTACAAGATAAAATCGAGGTTCTTCCCAATGTGGAAAGAGCCTTTGTACACGTTGATCACGAAACCTCACACATCCCCGTACGTCGCGTTTATCAGTGTCTGCTGGATACAATCTGACATGTTCTCTGCTTCCAGGAACACCGGAAGTTGATATGATCAACTTAAGACAATACCAAACCACTGTATCATTAGACGTCAGTACCTGTGTCGCCACTCGCTCATCGCATCTCACACTAACCTACGATGTTCGGTATTATATATCAGACGGTGTAGAGAATACCATACGAAATCAATCACTGTAAAAGTGCAGCACTCGCCTGCTTCACAGATATCCTAGGGCTCCGACCATCAGGACATGCATCTTTTCCCCTCCTTCACATACGCACCGGTTCATATCTGTCACACGACTCGGGCATAAAGCCTGGGTGTAATCAGCACAAAGCTTCGAGCTCATTCTCCAAACGCCAGGTTCTCGTTGCACCACCGGCGACCAGATCGACAGTGCACGCAGCTCGGTCGTTCCGGCTTCATCGCTTTTGGAAACAATCTCTCATCGCAATTCCACGTTTCTTTTTTTTTTCGCAAATATACATTGCCGCATGTCCCTAGGAGTCGGGCTATATTTGTCTCCCATTTTATACCTTCCTCAGTCAGTGGAGTTCTTGCTGTTACCATGTGATGAACCGGCTTCACGATGAGCTCCGCCTATCGAGATATTCCCAATGGTACCAGGGCGCGTATGATTCTGGCGGAACGCGCTGGAGCCATCTGTAAGTGAAGGTGCGATGGATGACACCATGAGGTCTCCGCACTCCGAGGCTGAAGCAGTTGTGTCTTCTTCCAGCGGATCTGAATATGTGCTAATCTCGCTGGCAATGCTTTCGGTTTCTCTTCCGACGGGCGTTGACTCGGGGCTCCATCCACCAACGACTTTCTCGAACGATGGAGCTGTTTCATTTGACGCACGCACCTTTGAAGTTTGAAGACGGCTGTCACTATTGACATGTGGTCGAGGCTAGAAAGGATGATCTATGATAAAGGCGGATGCTGGACGGATGTTTTTGGATAATGTGGGATTTCTCATTATTTCTCACCGTGACGCACTCAGAACATGACATGTGCGAAAGTGTGTCATTGGTGCTAGGTATATCGACCGAGATATGCTGGCATACTGACTGGCCGATATTTTTGGAAGGGATCAGCGGGACCTTAACTGAGCCCTGGAAAAGTTCACAGTCTGCACCGCGGACTTTGCAGGCTCGATGCCGCAGGTAGGCGCAGGACTGCTTGTTGGTCAATTAAAAGCATCCGGACAGGTCGTGTGCAGTCAGATGCAGTCGCGAGACAGGCCTGGGATTGAGCTTCCACGGCAGCGATAACGTGCACCGATCAGTACACCTACAGCTTGAATTCTCAACCATGAAAGGCGAGTTTGCATGCCAAAGGTGCGATTCGCTCATGATATGGCAGGAAGACACTATATGATATCGAGGTAAATTTCTTCCATGGCCATCGAAATGCCCGGGAATGCAGTAATACTCACCTCGACAGCATCCGTAAAAGGATTATTTTCAGCAGGATTGATCGAAGTCGCCTCGTCTCGCGTTCTCCAAGTGGTTGGGTCAAAAGTCGCACACCATAATCCTGGAACTCAGACTTTGGACGCTGAAAAAGGATTTGATAGGAAAAACCAGACTTTTGGGACGGCTTACCGCCGGACTGTCCACAGATAACAAATTGATGATGCTTAAGGATGGTCTGGACTCAAGCAGTGTCGTCGATTTGTTGGCTGTGATCAAGCGGAATGTCATGAGCTCTCTCATTCGACATCGTTGCATATCCCAAAGGCTATTGCCGTCAGGACATTGGTATGAGATCGGATGACTGGCCATACGCCCGCCTCAACGCTTCCTTTCCTCTTCAGTTCGATCGATCGATTGCGCTATTGACTGGGCTCGTTCAATAGTCAGTGGGAGTCTCAACCAAGATGTATTCCAGCCCCTAACCGTTTTCCATCCTTCGCTGTCATCTTGTGCGATTTTATCCTACCCCGCTTGCTCATTGATATGCGTACTTGCTATCCATGTTTTGTTCTTGCTGCCTCTGGAAGGTCCTTCCTCTCGACGGTTCATGCATTTCCAGTTACACCTGAGGTTCCCGACATACTCGAGATCGCTGATAGGCCCGTCATAGCAATCGTGTCATTGCCGACTCATTCTGCGGAAACCAGAAGAAACCTGGCACCACCAAGCCCAATTACTCCATCAAACACGCATACGGTTTTCCTGACGCCCGCAATTATCGCATCCCTTGTTCTTTTCATCGCTTTCACGGCACTCGTCCTCTCTTTGTTCTTCTTCCAAGCCGAAATACACGCGTTCGTGCAAAAGCTACGCAACAAGAAACTTGACCCAGAGCTAGAGAAGGAGGTGGGGGAAGATCAGGAGCTAAAGCCAGAACTAGAGGAGAACCAAGAAGCTGCACCACTGGGATTTGGATTCGACGGACTGAACGAGGAGGAACTGGATGCCCAAAGGCGGAAAGAGGAGAAGGAAGCTCTCCAATCCTCGTTATCCATCGAAATACCCGACAGTCCCCCTTCTCTCGTCCTCAAACACCACTCCGAGTCGCCGTTATCACCGATTCGGGCAGAGGGTTCCAGCCTTGAAGAGCATGAAGCTCACGATACAAAGTCAATCCAAGACGATCCCTCAGTGCCTTCGCCCTCGTCGATCGATAGAGCCGCTGAAGAGCCTCGGAACGGTGATGCGGGCTTGAAGGAGATCGAGGGAAAGGAGTTACATGTGCCGTCACCTTTAACGCTTTCCCCCACTTCGACAGCGGTATCAGAGGACAGCGGACGCGTCCCTACGGATGAGCTTTATCACTTTCCAGCACTCCCGTTCCATCCATCGGATTCGACTGCCACAGAAGATAACCTTAGATGATGGTGATCAAAGGTAGATTTGAATAGAGTCATTTCAATAGACATGTATGCAACTATGTCTTGTATCGTTTCCCAAGGAACGCAGCCGCAGAAAGTCAGTCATTGAAAGTCGTTTGGTCGCTGTGGACGTCGTTGTCAGAAGTGGTCAGCCACCAGTCCAAAACCGGCCGCGAGTCACGCCCCATCATACAGCACCTGAGGCAGATAAATCAAGACATTCTCATCCGTAGCCCTCCTCCGCCTCCTACCAGCCCCGATCCATATTGCTCTCTTCCTTGCTCTTTATTATTTGCTTTCCTTTTGTACTATAACTCTCAATCTTCTTGGCTCTCGTCCCAGCATTCCCGGTGGCTCATTGTAACTTTGGAGCCCCTCTACTCCCTTTCACGACGCGACACGAACCACTTTCGTCATAGACCACATCCTGGCATTTTCTCTGCGGAATGGTGAGATTATCTATCAACTTTCTTGTCTGATCGCTGTTGATCTCATCCTCGTGTCTTCAACCGCAGGACCCCCGCACTCAAGATCCCGAGGAGTTCTATGTTAAACAGGATAGAATCGGTATGGCTAGCTCATTCATTTCTTTGATATTATTTACCGAACGTATTATCAGGCAAAGGATCTTTTGGAGAGGTTTATAAAGGGTAGCTTTCCATCTACTACCTCTTCCTACTCAGTGTTCAATTACTCACTTTCTCTTAGCTACGACAAGCGAACCCAGAAGACTGTGGCTATCAAGATTATTGATCTTGAGAGCGCAGAAGACGAAATAGAGGACATCCAGCAAGAGATACAGATCCTTTCGCAGCTGGATTCGCCTCATGTTACCAAGTGCGTTCCCGTGAACTTTGCTCCTGCGAAAATCGCTGATTCCATCTCCCCTAAAAGGTACCATGGTTCCTACTTGAAGGGGTCTAATCTCTGGATTGTTATGGAGTGAGTGTTTCGTACCAGTGCGACTGCTCGGCTTTCGACTCATATCTATTACACTAGATACTGTTCTGGCGGCTCATGTTCAGACCTGGTACGCACGATCCCCGTCATCAGCGCGTCTTTTTTAATTCAAAAACTGTCATCCTTTACTAGATGAAGCCGGGAGTCTTCAGAGAGGAGTACATCGCGATCATCGTGCGAGAACTTCTTCGTGGTCTTGAATACCTCCACACGGAGGGGAAACTTCACCGCGACATCAAAGGTCGAAAGTCTTCCTTCAGAAAATACCTTTGACTGACTGTTTCCTTTCTCAGCCGCAAATATTTTGCTTTCCGCAGGCGGCGAAGTGAAATTGGCCGATTTTGGTGTTTCAGGTCAGCTCTCAGGCACATTGTCAGCCAAGAAGAATACCTTTGTAGGGACGCCATATTGGATGTCGCCAGAGGTCATTAAGCAAAGTGGATATGACCATAAGGCAGACATTTGGAGCTTGGGTATCACAGCCATTGAATTGGCAAAAGGAGAGCCGCCATATGCGGAATTACATCCCATGAAGGTCCGTCTTGACTGTCTCTTCTTCTTCTTTGATTTTCAGTCCATCTTAGAAGAGGGGACTAATGGGTTACGCGTTCTCCAGGTCTTATTCCTCATCCCCAAAAACCCTCCTCCAGCACTTGATGGAAACTTTTCAAAGCCCTTCAGGGAGTTCGTCCAATACTGTCTCCAACGAGACCCTCGAGACGTGAGTGGTTTTAAATGAGTAAACGTGATATGTTCATCAGGGCTGACCTTTCACAGCGTCCTTCTGCGCGTGAACTGTTGAAGCATAAGTTCATCAGGATGGCCAAGAAGACGAGTTACCTGACCGAGTTAATCGAGCGACACGAGCGATGGAGAGCTGAAGGCGGTGAAAGACAAGATGATGAGGAGCAGGACCAAGTTTCTGACCTGTATGCTCCCTCTCATTATGACTATATCTCGCTCACACCACTGACTTTTGCGGCACAGTCCTACGAACGGTTCAGAAGAAGATTTATGGGACTTCGGTACCGTTCGTCATGCAAGTCGCCCAGCAACGATAGGGCGGGCGAATCATGTAGCATCCGGGCCTCCGCTCACTTGGGAGAACAATGGAACACGTCGTTCAGACGGCTCGGACATCTCAACCCAACGGGGCACTGGCTCTTCTGGGTCATCAAAGTACGCATCATCGATCACGACGAAGGGAGATCTTCCTCCGCTTCCGCCATCCGCACCGGGTACGCCGAAGAAATTCGAACAATCGACGGTGCGACATATGCCTCCAGGCACACCTACGTCGAAGAGCAGTCAGCGCGCTACTGTGCAGAGAGAGCCATCGGACGAGTATGACGACTACGATGACCAGTATGTTGACACATACCCAGTGAAAACGGATGGACCGCAGCAGAGGATGGAAGATGTGCATCTGGACGATGAGTTACCGGACACGACGATGCTTGATTCGGTGATTTTGCCAGCGATCGCTTCGGTTTGTTTTCTTCCCTTTTAAAAGCTCGTAGCCTTGGTTTGTTGACACACTGCATGAAATAGCTGTTCCCGAGAGTGTCGACTCAGGAAGCACGAGTAGCGCTTAGTGCACTCCAACGAGCATTCACGGATGCTGAGCGTATCATCCCCGGCGTGACGATGGAGCTGGTCAACGAGATTGTGGAGTCAGTAGAACATGTCGAGGACGATCGATGATACCACTTTCATATCACCACCGATCTGCTATTTGATATACATATGCTCCCCGTACCCCACACATCTTGGACCAGTGTTTCAAAAGAACAATGTTACCCGCATCCTCACCCCACCCTCATGCTCGCCCCAGTCATACTTCATACTGTCCCTGCAGCTTGCCTTTCTGAGCTACAGGGCACCCCATGTATCCTGAACCATATTCCCACTTCCCCATCCCGTCCATTGCTTTCCGTGTTTTGTATATCACCATATCAGTAATAATCTAGCAGTCGAACTACAGCTGAAATGGAAATTCAAAATCCAACTTATATTCACCATCGACTGCCTGAGTATCTGTCTAATATGTGATATGGCTAGGGCTCCGCAGCAACAGGTGTCCGTTTCTTCTTCCCAGCTCCCTTCTTTTTTGTGCGGGTCACCTTGATGGGTTCCGGCGTGCTCGTTCGTAAGCCATCATCGTCGGGAACTTCGTACTGTGGAAACGAGGATAGCCGCGGGGGTGTTGGCACGCGACTCTCACTTGGAATGGGTGTCTGCTGCCGTGACACTGGAGTGGAATTTCGAGGGGTAACGATGGCGCCTTCGGGCATTTCACCTTCCCTGTCGATTACGAATTCGGTGGCTGAGAATGATTTTGGTGCAGCTTTGAGAGATGGGAGTTGGCTTGCAAGGCTGGGACCTATCAATAGACCTTGCTTGAGATTGAACAGAGTCATCGGAAAAAGTGGTAGACATACCCGAGAGCGAAGGCATGCCTTCTAGGCGAACGACCGGTATCGAGTCAACGTCATCCTCATCCAGTTTCGGCTTATCGTCAATAATATAATATGGGTCATCCCTCAGCTGCGCAAGCCGTTCTGCCTTCCGCTGGGAAAGAGAGAGGGAATTATTATCAGAGCCACATTACGTACGGAAGGAACAAACGCACCCGAGCCCGCTCGGCGACATCCTCAGGCATCTCCACTTCAGCAGGGGCCAAAACATCCTCATTCGGCACCTCGCCTTGACGTTGCTGCTGTTTCTTTTTCCCATTCTTCGTCTTACCCCCGTTCACCGTCTCTTTCCCCTTCCCCATCCCCTTCTTTAGCTTCTTCGTTTTCCTTGAAGCTTGCTCTTCACGGACGGTTTCTTTTGGAGGGGGAACAATCCAGGCATCGAGGTCCAAACCTTCTGGGACGGGCACGCTTGCCTGTGCGGTGGGGGCAACGGGGTTGAGTTCGTATGTGGAGAACAGCGGTTGAATGAGGTATAAGCTTTTGGGAAAGCGCGGTTCGGTGATGGGTATAGGGTCGAATGAGGATGAGGGACCGGGCGTTGAGAAGCCTGGTGTCACTGGGGGTTTTGGTCTGTGTGCGTCAAGGTCTGCCTGAATGAAGCGGAATAGCTCTAGTGAATTTGCTGCCTATGAAGAGACACGACCATCAGTAGCCTTTCTAGAAAAGGAATTGCAGCCTTACTCGTTCTTGCACTTCGATATATGGGCTGCTGACAAGTTCGCCCAAGCGAGTGACTAGAAGTTCGACGACAGCTCTGACTTCGGGCAGGTCATCATCATCCCATCGCTGAGCGACATCAGCAGCCCACGAGCCAAATATTTTGGTCGCAGCCTGGATATACACAGCAACAATATCAGGCGATAGTGTTGATATTTCAGGCTGCAGAAGGTAAGGCAGGAGTTTCTGCGGTTCTGCGAGTTCACTAAAGGGTGCGTTATTGTTAGCGTAGGCGTCAATGAAATCTGTTTACACTCACTCGGAATATTCTCCACAAATCCAAGCCGCTGCCCATAGCACCTCTGAGCAACTACCATCCTCATGCGCATTTCGCAACATCGTATCGTCACTGAGCAGCGTATACATCAATTTAACTGCATACCGCCTCACACCTCTCACACGCCCGACGACATCCACAAGTTGGTCTCGTATCTCCGTGCCAACGTCGACGTTCGCGACGTGTGCGAGGTCAACTAGGACGGAGATGTACCATTCGAAGTTGGTGACATTTTCGTATGTAGATTGGGAGCACATTTTCAGGATTCGTTGACAGAGGACAAGACGGTACGTGGGGGATTGGCTGGGGGACAGTTGTGGTCCTGGGGAGGTGGGTGACGCCGGCACTGTGAGTTGGGTGAGTTGGGTGAGCGATTGAGCAGCACTGGGAAGCGTTGAGGATGAGGTTTCTGGTACAAGGTGTGAGAGAAGCTGCTGGACAATAGACTGAAGGCTGTTGCGGTCAACCTAATTATGGTCTAGTTGAGTCACGGCCAGTTCAAAGTATTTCGACCGCACCATTGCAGAGACAAGGTCGAGTGCTCGCATCCTGATACTGATGTCCTGATCATTCACGCTTGCGAGGATGGTGTCTTGATATTCAGCAACTAGATGAGGGTGGGATGGGACGATCTTGGTCATAGCAAGCAGGGCTATGTACTTCACTGTATTCCACATTCAGAATGTTATATGCAGCGAAATACATCAGACATACAGTTTTGATCTATGTCCTGGATAAAAGCGGCCAGTTTTGAAACACAGGTTTTTGCTAACGAGTCACCGGATGGACCCTGCAGCATGCCGCCAATTATACAAGTGTGGACGCACTCGTACAGCAATGATATGGCTTGTGTGGTGGAAATAAGCTCCGTTATGGGAGGCTGTAGCTTCTTGACCAAGCGAGGTTCGTGTGGAGAAATGGAACCAAACTTGGAATAATGAGCTTGAGACTTGAACGTCTTGAGGCGAGACTCACTAGTTTAATGATCTTGATCAGCATCCAATTATTGGATGACGTCGTGAGGAGGTGGAACAACTGGGGCGCCAATGAGAGGTAATCCTTGGGATTATGTCGAGCTAGTTCACAGAGAACGTTGACGGTGGCTGCAACAACTCCTAAAAGTGAAGGTCAAATGCGTAGCATGAGATTTGAATTAGGACATCATACCTGGATCTGTGTCCTCCAACTTCTCCTCCAACCTCGTGCGCGCATGGTTCATAGTGTCCGGGTATTTAGCGACGACTTTATAAAGCGCAAGAATAGCTCTCTTCCGGATATTGGGTCGCGAGTGATTCAGCATGGCAATCAGCTCAGGCGCAAGATCTCGTGCGAGGTCGGGAGTGACAATATGTGAAATACCATTCAAGGTGACGGCGATATCTGCTGGATTCGAGGCCAAGTCCTGAGACGACGATGAAACTCGAAATACGAATGTATAGTATATTCCCTCACTTTCTTCAAAAGATTCGTTGTAAGCATGAGAACATCGGTGTCTTGCTCAAACGACTGCACGGCTGCCAGGTATCCAACGCTCTTGAGATGGAATCTTGGTGAAGACATGACTTCTACGACATGAAACGATGCCCATCCCATGTCGTATCCCAGCATATCGAGCTAAGGAGTCCGTATAATTGAATGACGTGACGATGGGAAGTTGGCCATGGAACATACGTAGGTGAGCTTCAGCACGGCCCCGGCTTTAAGCTCCATATCATCGCTCTTTATCTCTTGCCTGATTTCGTCAACTGCCTTCGCTAAGAATTTTGCCTCATCCTTCTTGTTGGCACGAAGACCGCGAATGAGATCTTGCAGTGTTCGCTCCCACATGATGCCCTCGAGGGTAAACGCGCCCTTCTACCAGATCGTCCGCGTCCCAGAGCTCAAGTTGCAAGAAACAAAGAAATGCAGAGCCCACGGAAGTACTCAGCAAGATCTGCCGCTGCGGAGGTGGTATGGTGTTGAGAGGATGTGTGGGCTCGGGCCGCGCCACCACGTGAGCTCAGACCCACCTTCGGTGTCAATATCCATTTCCCTTCTCTTCTCATCTATGTACTGAGAATAATCTCCTTGCACATTTGTTGAATGTTGAGGCTTTTTTTGAACAAAGCTTTCCACGAGGAACTGAACGGCTCCCAAGGATACACGGGAAATTCGCTCGCGCTGTTCAGTCGGGTTGATGATGTCTCCGAGATCTCCTCATGAACACATTGCAAGCATGGCCTTCCCCACCCTTTCGGCCTCCTGACATTTTTCTTTTTAACTGTTCTCGATGATGACGCATTAGGCAGCTCCACTCGCATTGCAAAAGCCATCATCTTTGATGCAATCTCGTCCTGGCGAGGCCCTTATCCTAGGAGTCAGGAGTCGTTCAGCCAGACAACGGTGGACAAGCTACAGTAACAAGAGGCTAAGCTTCTAAGTAATACAAGGCGTTCTTATGCGCAATTGCCTCATGGTTTGACTTTGACAGGATTCCATTCAGGTCCCAGGTCCCAACCATGTCATTTCAGCGTAATCTCATCAAGCGCTGATTCAACGTGTTCTCCCTCGAGGTTTTTTTGATACCCCCGCCCCGAGATGTCCTCTTTTCAACCCATGTCGTCGTCTTGACCAGGAGATGGCTTCATCCCCCGAGCCGATATCGTCGTCCAGCTACATCACGATATGCAATGATCACGAAGACCGTCATTTTCCGCGGTCCACCTTACTGACCTTGATAAGGATGCGCTGAACTGTGGGGAAATGTTCCCACCAGTGAATTTCGAATCTAAAGCCCGAAAGGCACCCCCGTTGAGCCTCCGAACCAACAACCTACCTCACCACCTTACCCAAAATCCCGCCAGAAGCGCTTCCAGTCGCTCGCCACGAAAATTTCATACTCTGCGACCAACACGCGAAACCGCGAAACCAGCTCGACAGCCGCCGCCAGCATTCTGTACCCGCATCTATAGGCCAATAGAAGACGACCCGACGAAACTCCCATGGATCATGGAAGAGACTGTTGTTCTACCACCGCCAGGTACTTGCGTCTTCTGCTGGTTCATCTGGTTTCACTTCATATATTTCTCTTAGATGTAGGGACAAATCCAGCGCTGTCGTTTGGAACGATGTGCAGCCCATGCGCCATGAGGAGCCTGGAGATGCAAGGCTCAACAGCAACTTTGCAATTGAGTGCAACATCTACATACCTTCGGACTGACAGGTTACCCTTGTCTAGAGAAGTATGTCCTCGTCATTCTTGGCCCTCTTAATCTTGTCTAACAACAAGGACAACAGCCTTCGCCTTCGTATCCATTGACCCCGACAACAAGTACTGAGGCTCTTGATTCTCTAGTCTGGACAGACGATCACCCTGCGTCTCTTCCCGCAAGATCCAACACCCTCCCTCGATATAAAACACGGAAAGACCATCTGCGATCTTCAACCACCCTCTTCGAGAGTTTTGGGGACACCCATCAACCGGCTTCGGCATTGGACTCGCCCATAGTTCGTTCTGCTTCTCAATCGTCACTATGTCGTCATAGTCCCTATGACCCCAACCCATTGAATTACAGACATAGTATCGCAATGACCATCACCAATGACAAGCTCTCAGAGGAAATGTTGCTTAGTGAGCTGGAAACAATGAGGGAACGAGACGACCTGTGGCG
Organism: Hypsizygus marmoreus; assembly: GCA_013433165.1. Classification (NCBI taxonomy): domain Eukaryota; kingdom Fungi; phylum Basidiomycota; class Agaricomycetes; order Agaricales; family Lyophyllaceae; genus Hypsizygus; species Hypsizygus marmoreus. The sequence goes on from CM024086.1 coordinate 3,734,125, forward strand.
TGGGGAGTCCGAGAATCGCCCATGGAACACAGACTTTATATGGTCCGGGTGCAGCGAATCTTTGAATACAAGGAACATGGATCAGTCTATTCACTACGACCCACCCCCGAGCCCAAACAGCAGCAGTACGCCCCCAGAGTATCCATCACTGGGCCCTTCACCGACACCACAGGGGCCGTCGCCCAGCTGGACATGGACAATAGCACGGAGAGCTCTGTTCATATGCCGTGAACTCGTACTCACGGAGCGGGATTACCTCTCATCACTGCGTATGCTGTTGTCCGGCGAAACGCTCTCGCCGCCACCAGCTCTTATGCTGATGTACCTCCCGCCGCTCGTACACGCCAGCGAGGCCTTCACGGCACTGATCGAGAAGAACCCGAGTGCACAGGGCGTGGCGGACGCATTCTTGCTTTGCCAGGCGGATATGGAGGCGGCGTTCGTCAGCTGGTGTGGCATCGTCGGCAGTTTTTTCATCGGAGAGGACCAGAACACGGATAATGGAGGTGCTGACTCCGAGAATCCAATGTCAAGCGTCCGCCTCAAAAGGCGCATGAGCTCGCTGGGGAGGTTGATGAGCTTGTACATCAGCCCGAATGGGAATGTCAGTGCTGGGTATCCTGAGCCAGTCGTGTCATCGCGAGAAAGGCGAAGAAAACGCAGGCCTGGAATCCGCGATCTGGCCATCCGTCCATCGCAGCGTGTTACGCGGTATGTCCTGCTTTTTAGAGGTACGTGTTTGTGTGCTTGTCAGTTCGAGATGTCAAACTTACGTTGTGTTGCGGCGATGCCTATCAGATCTCCTTGAGCACACACCCACATCACTCCCGTGTCGATCGGCCGTAGAATGTGCCCTTCAATCCGCAATCGTCATTGCACAGAAATCTAATAAGGCGCAGGAAAATGCATCGTTCGTCAACCCTTCATTCAAGTCATGAGCATCTATCGTCCATAATCACTCGTATACCCTTACTGTATGTATTGCATATTTATTAACTGTATACCCCTCTCTTACCATCATGTACTTTGATAATATTCCCGAGATGCTTTGCATTCCCTTTACCTCGTTCTCACTGGTAGCCATCCATTACTCGGGCCCAATTTTCCTTTTTATTATTATTACTGTGGTGATCAACGCCAAGATGCTGGTCAGGGCCTCATTTTGCACAAGTGGGGAACATGATCAAGATCATGAAGGGAGCCTTCCAAATCGGGCATTTTGATTTCCATAATCAGAATCCTATCGATCACCAGTGGGTTAAGGCCGTTTCGTGAGAAACTGATGCTAAGATGTGCCGCTGCGCGATAGCGATGAGTGCCAGCAAGAGTACTGAAGCGCTCTCCATCCAAGAATTCAACGCCAATAACCTGAACGAGCAGTAAATGTGCGAGTGCTGTAAGCCTGTACATAACCCATCGACATGATCGGCATCAGGGGTTTGACTTCCCACCACTACCGCAAACTACAATCATCATAATGATATGCTCTTTCCTCTCCTTCGTGATGCGGCTAAGACGCCCCAGATTCGTTAACAATGATATGATATCCATCAAATGAGCCCGCCTTCTACGGTACCCATCTATCATACTCCCGTTAGCGTAGCGCCCAACTTAGTCCAAAGCCGACTTACAAAACCCCGTCCATCCATCGCCATCCACTCCGCCCCAAGGTCTCCCGAGCCCAGCCCTCTAAACAAGCGGTCGGGACCTGCGAGTTATCAAGATTACCAGATACAGAGGCACATTCGCATGTAATTTCAGCACACACACACGACTCGCGATAGGTACGCATTGTAACCCATGATCACACCCTCCCGCATTAGGCCGTATACTGATCTTGCCCCCATACGCCAAAACCGTTCATCATTTGTTCACAGGTCAATGCTAAATAGAGTGGATGTCATGAGAGCAGTTTTACGCAAGTCCCCCACTTTCCTTTGCTTCTCTTATACGAAAGAATGACTGAATCCACATCTGCACCACAACCAGCTACCAATGGGCAGACTGCTAAGCCTGCAACCAATGGACAGATTCCCACTCCTGCCACCAACGGCCACGCGTCATTTGCACTAGGCAACTTCTCCATCGACGAAGCGCGCCCTATCAAGGTCATTGCAATTGGCGCAGGGTACAGTGGTACGCCTGGTCCTTTCCTTCCCACCACCCCCAGCTCACCCAAACCTTTGTATAATCATAACTATAGGAGTCACCGCAGGGATTCGGTACGTGTTTAACCCGGCACTCAGAACGGAGCAGAACGCTGACTCGCGAGGTTCCTCCAAGGTTCCGCCAAAGAGTGCCCAATGTCGATCTCACAATCTACGAGTCCAACTCTGGCGTCGGCGGCGCATGGTTCGTCAATAGATACCCCGTACGTGTCGTTCTGTTGACAGTGGTATTGATCTAATCGCACATTCGTATCGCTGTAAAGGGATTAGCGTGTGATATCCCTTCGCACGCCGTGAGTTGCCCCGTTTCCTTCTATTCCTACCCGCTAACCTACTATGTATCCTCGTAGTATCAACTGACATTCGAAGACAACGTGAGTCCTCCCCATCTGATTTCCCCTCAAATCACTAACCCAAACCCAAACTCCCTCTTCTCATAACCCATAAAGCCAAACTGGTCAGCATTCTACGCCCCCGGCCCCGAAATCCGTCAATACATCAACGATGTGGTCGACAAATACGCGCTCCGCCCCCACATCAAGCTTTGCCACCGCATCATGCGTGCGGCGTACAACGAGGAGACCGCGAAATGGCATTTGACCATCCGGCGTCCATCCAAATCCACGGAGAGCGTGTACTGGGACTGGCGCAACGCCAAAGAGGGCGAATATGAAGAGTTCGAGGATACTGCGGATGTGCTGTTTGCGGGGCTGGGCGGGCTGAGCAGGTGGGCGTGGCCGGAGATCGAGGGTTTGGAGACGTTTAAGGGGACGGTGGTGCATAGTGCGCAGTGGGAGACTGGAGAGGGGGAGGATCAGGGGTGGCAGGAGAGTGTGAAGGGGTGGGGAGAGAAGAATGTTGGTGTTATCGGTGTGGTGCGTTTTCTCTTCTTCGGATCTCATTATTTCTTCCTTGGTGGTTGCATTTCCTGGGATTGAGATTCTTGGATTGGCATATGCTGATGTGGTGAACGTAGGGATCTAGCGCGATACAGATGGTCCCTGCACTCCAACCCCGCGTAAAGCATCTGACAAACTACGTGCGCGGTAAAACGTGGCTTTCTGCGTCGTTTGTCAAGGACAGGCTGGTCAGCCTGGCAAATAGGGAAGACGTCAGCAACTGTAAGCACTTTCACTCATTCCTCACTTACTCTAGACTGAGTTTCGTATGATCAGATACGTTCACGCCTGAGGACAAGAAGAATTTCGCAGATCCAGCATACTACAAGAACTTCAGGTGGGAACTAGAGTCCGAATTGAATGTACGCGTCTTGCTGGCTTTTGAGTTGACTCGGCGAAAGAGGACACTGACGTGCAGTTCCGTTCTGTCGCACAGGCTGCACATCCCGCTACGATACGTGGGAGTACACTGCAGATCGCCGCGAGAGAGGTGTTCGAAGCGGACATGCTGAAGAAATTGGCGAAAAAGCCGTGGATTGCGGATCACAGTGCGTGCATCCATGCTTTGTGAATTCAGGTGGAATGAGATGCTGAGGATGATGCATTTGCACGCAGTTATCCCGGACTTTGCACCAGCCTGCAGGCGGTTGACGCCTGGGCCTGGATATCTCGAGGCGCTGTGCGAGGATAACGTGAGATCATGCTTATACTGATGATCTCAAATTCGCTCACCCAAGGAAACCATTTCATCAAGGTTGACTTTGTCCCGACACATATCCAAAAAGTCACGCCGACTGGTATCCAAACTGTAGACGGGAAACACCAGGATTTAGACGTCATCGTCTGCGCAACAGGTGTGTCTGCCTACGGTCCCATCCTTTTACTCAGCCCACCAAAATATAACTTCCTCTCCCATCACACAGGCTTTGACACGTCCTTCCAGTTCGACTTCCCGATCCTAGGACGCTCCGGTGTCAACCTCAACACTCAATTCTCCCCACACCCGCGCACATACCTTTCCGTCACCGTCGACGGGTTCCCCAATTTCTTCCAGTGTCTCGGGCCAAACGCAGGCGTCGGTGCAGGGTCTCTGCTGATCCTGTGCGAGCGCCAGGTAGATTACGCCGTGGCGTGCACGCTTAAGCTGCAGAGAGAGCGTCTGAAGAGTATGGAGGTGAAGAAGGAGGCGGTGGATGATTTTGATGAGTATTTGGAGGTGCGTGTCTTATGTTATTCAGGGGAAAGGAGACTGACCTCGTGGGTATAGAGCTATTTCCCGACGGTATGTGCTTCGTCTGGTTTCTCTGTTTTGTGTGTGATTGCTGACATTGTTCCCCGATGATAGACCGTGTTCAGCGAAAAGTGCCGATCGTGGTATAAAGCCGGGAAGGAAGAAGGCAGAGTGGTTGCCATCTGGCCAGGTAATTATCGATCCCGCAAAGAGAAACAAAAATAATCTGATCCATGTACCCCGTACTAGGTTCCCCTTTGCACGCTGCGCGTGCACTCGCGCATCCCCGATGGGAGGACTACAATTACGAGCCGCTTGATAAGGTCAAGAACCGGTTCTACTGGTTGGGCGATGGTCACGCGGTTGCGGATCGTGATGACGCTGGCGATAGTGAGTGAATTTGCTTCCGGGGATGACGTGTCTGACGATGGGCGGCAGAGGCTTGGTACCTGAAGGAGGTCGATTATCCGCCTGGTGAGCGATGGGTTGTTCAGATGACATAGATTGTGTTTACTGACTGCGAAATGTGTACAGTCCCTGCGAAATGAAGATGGTGTTAGATGGTGTATTTTATGCGTATGGCTTTCGCGTAGATGTGTCAATGTGTTACCTTCGGATGTATGTACATTGGAACGATGCTGGATATATATGTTGTATATGTTTCATGGACGATCTTCGTGATCGACATATGGTGTGGAACGAAAAAAATATCTCAAGAACATGAGGCCGTAGTCAGCGGGTGAGAAGGAAAAAATAACACGAGAATTTTCTAACTCAGAGTAACGGTGATCTTTCAACAATACTACTACGACTCAACCTCTGTCAACGAATCCTTTGATCTCTATCATTCTTCGTATTTTGCTTCCCATCTTTTCTCTTTAGGGCCATTCCAGGCTGCTGGAAGTAGGCCGAGTCCATTCGCTCGAGCAGAACACGTCCGCAGCGACAGATCGTCTGCAGCGACGATGGCGCCGAGTTTTCTGTCCAAGTTCGTGCGGGCAGCATCTCCAAACCACGTCCGGGATCGCTCTGAGCGTTCGTTCGACTCGCCGCGATCGAGCACGACGACGGGAGGCCGCAGTAGAGCGGCTTCCAGCCCTGCGCCACCGGGGAGCAGTGCATCACCTCCGCAACCACCACCACCCGTTCCAGCACCTCCTCCCCGTGCACCGTCTCCGAAACCAGAGACAAAACCAGAGACAAAACCGGCACCAAAGCAGCAAGAACAAGCCCGTATTCCAACCTTCATAACCACGAACCCAGAGGGTGGACACGAATCGGGGAACGAATCCGACAGCACATTTCCGAGCGTGACGGTAGTCCCGCCATCGCCCCTCCTGGATAACAACCGCGATCTTTCACCGTCGAGCTCGACGGGCAGTATTGGACGATCAGGGGAAACCCGAATCGACGGACCGGCTGCTGGCACGAGTGAAAGTTCGATCAATTCAAAAAACAGCGGTCGTACGACATCAAGTTCCGTCCAGATCGACGAAGACGACCTCCCGACTCCCACTGCCACTCGCCCCCGAACGCCAAAGACGCCCAATACACCGCGGCCTGTCACGCCGTCATCGTCAGCGGTCAACCTCGGTGACCAGCCCAAGTCGCCTGCGATGGCGTCTAATGTACGCAAACAACCCTCGAACCGGTCGCTCAACCAGCCCCCGCCCATTTCCATCTCCCAGCCACGTGCTGTCACCATGCCCGCACCCCGCCAGGACTCCACCGACAGCCAGGAGGTAGTCGCAGCAGCAGCAGCGATGTCACCCATCGTCGAGTCGCCTACGTCCATGCAGCCACTCGAGTTGTCCAGCCCTTCACAGCAACAAAGATCCCCCTCAGCCAGCTCAACATACCTCAATTCTGCCTCTCCCCGTGATGCCGACTCCATCTCGCTCGTCTCTAGCAACGGCGTCAACGGCAAGGACCAATCGAAAGACAAAAAACGCCCCTGGCGCCGTGCAACCGCCCAACGCAAGCCCACAGGCCTCGCGAGCGCCATCGCCGCGTCCGGCCTTGCCATGGCGAACCACAGCCTCACGCCCGGTGCACAGCAGGCGCACTTCACTGCCGCCTCCAATGCCCAGCCCGTACCGCAGCCCCAGCGCAAGAACACGGCGCTGTCAATCTCGGGGTCACCGCCCTCCGCCAGCTCGTCTACGCGGCACGTCAGGAACAAGTCTGCGGAGCTCTCGCCACGCTCGTCCAAGTCTGCCCGGTCGCGCTCTGCTGCGTCGCCTAGCCGCAGACGGACCTCTGTCTCTGTGAACAGTGATGCCAATTCGGAGTATTTTGTTGATGATCGGCCGGATTATTATTCTGGGTTGGAGGAGGGGAGTTCTGAGGAAGACTCTGGGTCTGAGTCGGATGACGATTTGATGGATTTGGATCTGGGAGAGGACGATATACCTGTTACTGGGTTTGCGGTGGCGAGTAATAAGCGGAACGCAGATTTCCACGAGTTGTTTCCCAATGTGCCGGAGGGGGATTATCTTATTGAGGGTGAGTGTGCGGGTTTTGTGGATTTCGTTGGCGGACGGGAGTGTGATAGCACAACGATGTACATACGGATGGAAATAAAATTGATTACACGTACACGGGGACCTTGCGTGCAGCCAATGAGACGACCGTAAACTCGTTCTGAAGCCTACTCAGGAACGCACCCTATTGAAAATACCTCGCAAGGTCAAATTTTCTTATTTTTTGTGTTTTTGGGAGGTTCGTAACTTCTCCTCCCCGCAGGGAGCTCGCAGTGATGAAAAAAAGACTGGCCATTGCAGGGATCTCTGCAACGGCCAGTCGGGTGCATTCGTCGCGCTATTTCTACGGTGGACAGTTGGGTACGGCTATTCTACTGCGCGACACAACGTCGGCATGGGGTGTGCTACGGAGACGGTACGGGTGTGGCCTACGAGTTGCGACGTGGCTGGGCGGTTCCGCTGGGGTTGGTGTGTGTCACATAGGCTGGCGATGTGAGTGGCGACGTCCTGTGTCAGAGGGTTAGGTTTCCGGTAGCGCAGTCAGCGATGTCGGTCACACGTCTTGTAGGCTTGCTGTTACACAGTAACTGAGATGGTAGAAGTGTTATGGCTCCTGTCGAGAAGGATCTGAATGCGTCAGAAGGAGTAGACCAATATCTTGAAAGAACTCACGGATGAGAGCGACACGTGCTCACGGGGTGTTCGTATTGGAAGCGTGTGTTGCCGCTCGCCGCGGGGGCCAGGATCTGGTGTCGATTAATGTCGAAAATAGCTGCAAATTAGCCGAGAAAGCGTCAGAAACAATCAACATCGCATTCACGGGAACACTCACTGGTAGCTTCCACCGCAACATAGCTGAAAGCGACAACGGTCGTTCACGGAAGCTTCCTGACGCGATATGTAGTGTTGCTCGCCGCGGGGGCCAGGATCTGGTTTGAATTAACATCTAAAATGCCTGAAAATTAGCCGAGACTGCATCAGAAACACTCAACAACATATGCACCAGAACACTCACCCCAGCACGAGATAGCTGACAGGGACAGCTGTCGCTCACGGAAGGTTCCCAGCAGGATACGTGGTGTCGCCGCTCGCCGCGGGGGCCAGGATCCCATTTCAATTGACTTCGAAAAGGACTTGAAATAGCCGAAACGATTTCAGAATACATGGCAAAGGACCATGGAAATAACTCACATCGGGGGGTAGACAGCGACAAGAGTCGCTCACGGAGGTATCCTGACTCTGAGCGTGTAGTTCCGCTCGCCACGGGGGCCGGAACCTCGTCAGAACTCCACTCGTAAATTGATCTAAGTTCTGAAAAACGGCCGGTCAAACCATTAAAAAAGGTGAATGAGATGTCGTGGTGCTACGCACCACTCCGCAAGTCTCCATTGTAGATTCTGGTTGAGGAACGAGGGTTTTCGCTGCCACGGGGCAGGTCCTATGCAAATTTGTCATCGAAAAGAGGTCAAAATGATTGAAAATAAACTTACCATAAGCAAGGAGGTGCAACCTCAGTACACAACATGTATCTGGCGTGGTGCTACGCACCACTCCGCACGAATCCACGACGGCGATGCCACGAAATAACCGAGAGTGACAAGAGTCACTCACGGAGACTTCCTTCCTGGCAGCGAGTGTTTCCGCTCGCCGCGGGGGCCAGAACCTCGTCAGATTTTGACTCCGAATGTGAACTAGATGATGAAAAAAGGTCAGTAAAATCACAAGAAATAAGCGAGGAAAACGTACACAATGTCGTGGTGCTACGCACCACTCCGCAAGACGACACGGTGCATTCTGGTCAGGAAGGAGGGTTTTCGCTCCCGCGGGGCACAACCTCTGCCAATTTATTGTCAGAAATGGAAGAAAAGGATGTCAAAATGGTTCAAGGGAGACGTACCGTAAGCAAGGAAAGTACTGCCATACAAACAGTATGATGTGCCTCCGTGGTGCTACGCACCACTCCGCAAGTCCCCACGGTTAAATTCTAGTCAGGAATGAAGGTTTTCGCTCCCGCGGGGCAGGACCTCTGCAGATTTATCGTTAGAAATGATGAAAAAAGAGATTCGAAATAGACTTACCATAAGCGAGCTCGTGTGAACCTTCGTGGTGCTATATACCACCCCGCAGGACTCGCATTGCTGTTCCTAAGAGGTAGTTCACTCTCCACAGCCTCTGCAGGTTTGCCGTAGAAAAAGACAACCTACAATAAGCGAGCAGGTAAGTCATGATCATAAACGTAGAGGATTTATATATACATACCTTCGCAAAATATGCAGCAATCATCCAGATAGCTGCACATTTCCCGCTCTGACTAGTCAACGCTTCCCAATCGCCAGTGTGGTAGCCCTCCGTGACTTGTGTAGTAAGTGGAGATGCCGAGATGATTTGATCGCAATGGAAAGCTTGCAGGGATCGTTGGCGGGGAATTGGTAATCCGGGAAGCATCCGCTGCTGTGTCAAGAGTAGGCAGCTGTTTCCGGTAAAATGAATCTTAATCTTGAATCGCGAGGGTACGGTGTCGATTTGGTGTCGATGGTCGAAGAGTGGTCGGTGAGCATGTGTCAGGTTCTGTGGATCATGATCAGATCATCGTCAAGGATTGGCATGAATGAGCTTACCAGGTATGTACAGCACGTGGGGATAGTCAAATGACGCGAGAGCACCGCGACTACGCGTCGATGAGAACGACATTGCTAGAATGGGGATGAGACTATATTGATCGAATTCGAGCAAACCAAACACTCACTAATTGTTTGATCATGACCACCGATGCCAAACAATGCCGAAGACAATTGTGATCTTCGACGCGTCAACGACGACGACACATATGGGAGCAAGCAAGAGGGGATGGTGGAGTGGAGTGGCATACCCCACAGGTAGGTGATGCACAGGTAACAAGACTCACCATTTTCTGGCAGTATTTATACCCTTTTTTCAGTTACCGGGATGCAATGTGCCGCTGCAAACATGCCATCCATCTGATATGTCGTACCACTCAATTTGTAACCATATTCGGATAAACTCCTCCAGGTCCATCTGATGTGCCCACTCGCGTAATCTGGCTGAACTCCGGCATCTGTCCCTGCATCCATATTTTTCAAGTGAGTGGTCCATCCCAATTCTTGTGGATTATCTGGAACAGTCCAAAGCTATTCTCAGAATGCAAGAATGGCTAGAGATTGGCTAGGCATTCTCTCATTCTGAGAATAATTTTGGACAGCTATTTCCAAGTGGTAAGTACATACTGGGTGTTTTGATGGACCCTGCATCCAATCTGACCCTTACTTCCACATTCTCTTCTTTTCGGATGCTCAATCTCCGTGATCAGGCTTGGGGTTTGATTCCCAAGGCTTTTCCTTTTGGATTATACTGACCTACCTTCTCTCTTTAGATTCCGAGTGAATGTTGACTGCAAGTCAATCTTATCACAATGTGATCAATTAGATAATCGAGTGATTCGACGCCACCCAAAACCTCTCGCGTTCTCCATGCTTTCCCTCCCAAAATAGTCTCCAACTTGTCAATCTATTTCCCACCTATCTCCGGCATTCCTGATGTCCTGTACCTCTTTTGCGGCCAGGTCGCTCCACGGTTCAGCTGTAATTCCATCCGCGGCAGGCACTCCAAGGCGAAATCAAGGATCGGGATGTACTCTCCACGCAACCAACATACCTCCTGGGCTGATTCCAATATATCTTTTTCTATAGAAGCTTCATGTGCGGTCAATCTCCCCTGTACTTCCACCGTAGTTCACGGGCGGCAGGCACTACAATGGAAGCTCAGTACATCGTACGTACACAATATATCTTTTTCCAAGCTTCAAAGGATAACGGCGTCATTTAGGCCAGGGCCTCCATCACGTAAATGCAAGTTTGCTCTCACCCGCTCTCTGCCAAGTGCCGTGTCCCGGATGTTCGCACCATCACCCGCTGGCAAATACACTTACGCAACCTCTGTCGATTTCGTTCACCGCTCGGATTCCTGCGTTCGAGGACTATAAAAGGTGAGAGAATTCATTGGAATGTTTCATCAGCTTACCGCTGTTCTTCCCTACTTCGTCTCCCATCGACACTGACCTGTACTAGTACGTCCTTCTGTCCTCTGTTCTCACTGCCCTGCTGACTCCTTCCCGATTGAACAGGTTTGAGCTGTTGGCGCAGCTAGCTTCTCCGTGATGGTCGATCCCGCTCTCACTGTTCATCCCGTGTCTACATGACATACAGCAATAGGCGGTCATTCCCTCTATCCCGCTGCCACATCTGGTGAAGTACGTGTATTTCCTTAATTTAGGCAAATCGCATTTCCTGCAGCACAAATATTCACAGGTTCTGGCCCCCACAGCAAGCAGTAAAACACACACACTGGTCCTGAGGCCCCCGTCACTGGTGCCCAGTGATTGTATATGTTGCGGAGTGGTGCATAGCACTGCGATTACTTTATTTGCCTGCATCATATTGATTCCCGGTCGATCAGAAGATTCAGTATTACTTGAAACTTGCTCACATTCTGACCCTCGGCCCTCTGACATAATCTTCGAGAGTCCCACCCAGCGAGCGGAAATACTGGTTTCTGTCCTGATATGTCTGTCTGTATTCCGGCCTTTGTCCCTAACCCAAGGTCGGTCTACATGAGGCTTCTTGCGTAGCGTCAGAATTATTTATAGATGTAGTGTTGCCTTAGCAAATATCTGAGTAACGGCTAGGTACAGATACACGCCCAACTCACCTCTTATCTCTGTTCTTACGAGATTCCCCCACTCATGACCATCATTCCATTCCCGCCATTGTGTGCCCTAGATGAATATAGATGTCAGGATCCCCCGTACACAGCAGTTAGCCCATCGTAGCAGTACATACCGCCCTACGTCACCATCGCATAGATATCTCCTGTCGTATGTAGATGTGTTCCGGACGAAAGCTCCCACCGTTCACCTAGATCATGGAGTATCGTGGCCGTCATCGTGATCTATAATAAGCAGTTCACTGAAAGGACTCATTAGGGATCGGTGAATGATGTTGAAAGGCTGGGTACTTACCTGTCGTCGTCGGGCAGACGAGTAGACGGTGGTCAATATCCTGTACTCGTAGTACAAGGAGAACGTGAATGCATCCGCTCAAAGTATTCATCAGTACTCCGTGAAGGATGATAGAAGAGATAAATAGTTACCTTGTTCGTTGTTGCGCATGGTACACTGAGATGAATGAGAAAATCAATTACGGTGGTTATGAAATGAAGCTGGAAGAAAAATAGTCAGTTGTTGTATCGCGGACGCTGAATGGTGGACCGATATAAAAGAGCATCGTTCCAAGAACGTAGCGACTAAAGGAAAGCCGCAACCTGAATGTAGAAGTTCAGTTATTCAGTTGATACAACGGTCAGATAATGCCTCCCACTAACCTTTCGATTTTCGTGGTAGCGTGGATTGTATTGAATGGCACGCAAGTTATATGAAAGATGAAACCATGCCGCCGAAATATCCATGGGTTGCAAACAGGAGTCATCGCGAGCGTGTTCGAGGTGTACTCAAGTACTTAATGAAACAAGTTGGGATGGTTCATGACCACCGCCGCGAGATGACCCTCAGGTAATCGATTAGACAGTCATCGTCGTTAACTTGATCTCCGTAAATCGAGCATTTACATCAATACATTGGGGAGCGAAGGTGCATTATCTGAATTCACGTCCAATATCCTTCGTCGTGATCAAGTGGATCACTGTTGTGAAGAACAATACTATTCGTTTGAACTGTGTACCTAGCAAAAACAACATCAGCTCAACCCATTCACACTTCGTTCTCCTTCAACTCACTCGCAGGGCACAATGCACGATTCACTCCACACAATATAGAACGAATAGATTCTTTGGATATATACAAGCCGTCGCGGGACACACCCCGACGACGGCATCAAGACAACGAGACCAAGAGAACACCCACACACCCAACAGAACGAAAACCACGACTTACCAAACACGATCTCCAAGACGGCTTGTTGAACTCGGCGGTCGACATACTATGTCCCTGTTGATCGTAGATCGGGAGGCTTCGCGTTGTCTCTGTGTCGAAACGACACCTTCTCGGATTCAGGGATGTGCTCCCCATCGCATCGATCCACCGCTCGCAGTGCTTGAATCGTCGGCATCATCTTCATCGGGCCACACTGTACAACGCGCGCAGCGTTCCAAGATGGCTTGTTGGCCTCGGCGCTGTCGTTGACGGGCGCCGAACATCGCTTCTTGTGCCTGGTCGATTCTGTTCTGTGGGAGGGGAGCCGTGTCTTGTCGTGACGGTAGCTCCAATGAGCCAGCTGCTGTTCGTTTGAGGGCATCGGTGTCCGTTGAGAGAGGCGGCGATACGCCATCAGCTTCTCGTCATCAAACAGCTCGCTCGCCCTGCACTTCCAGTCTTCCTTGCACCCTGCTCTCCGTGAAACATGGAAGAACGCCTAGAAAATAAGATGGCGCATTAGTAAGTCTAGAGAAATACGATCGGAAACAGGTACGAAAAGAAAAGAAGACGGAAGATATTCTACCTCCTGTGTCGATTCGCCCGTTCGTCCCCTCCCCTCCCCTCTCAGTCTCGCTCGCTCGCCGCCACCAACAGAAGGGCACCAGCAGCATCTGCACCCCGCTATCGTCGTTTCAACGAAGCAGACACGGCTGAGTGCCAGAAACACACACACACCGGCCCTGCACACTAAACGTCCCTCCGTGCATGCGGGGCTTCGGTGCGGTGGCGCAGGTGAATGTGTTGTGCCGTATGTACGCGGTATTGGCGTGGGTTTGCGGAGCTGGGCTTGTTCGTACGTACGTACGTGTACGAGCGGGCGTTGAATATGTTTCCTGCACGAGCTTTTGGATTAGCCGAGTGGGTATATAAGGAGAGGTATGGTGCTTACTTTTTCGATATCCTTCCCACCTTTCCCTCCTCTCCTCCTCCTTTCCTCATCCCCCTGTTTCCTCCTCTCCTCTCGTTTTTGTCCGCACCATCTTCTGTGTGGTCATCGGCCCTCCATATCGTCGGCGTTGCAATTCGTCTGGCGGCACCGTTCTTTTCGATCCCGTCTCGACACTCCAGTCCTTCGCGATCACTCGTACGGTATGATTTCCCTGCATCCGATCGAATGATTTAGTGACGAAATTGTCAGAACATACAAACCCTGCTCACCCGAGGCATTCCGACCCATGAAACCGCCGTTTTCTCTCACTCATCTTCCCAGATCCTGCCCCCCGCGGGAGTGGCAACACGTCCTTCACTCCCATCGTGCGAAGGTGGTGTTCGTGGTGTTGCGGAGTGGTGCGTAGCACCGCGATCATTCGGATTCCAGTGAACCTGATACTATCGTCGCGTCAGAAAACAGATAATAGTGTCCTGTTTAGCTTACATCCTGACCCTCGAAACCGCCCTTGTCGATCACTAATTTTCTCAAATCCTGCCCCCGCGGGGAGCGGCAACACGTTCTTCACTCCCATCGTGCGAAGGTGGTGTTCGTCGGTGTTGCGGAGCGGTGCGTAGCACCGCGACCATTCATATTCCAGTGAACCTGATGCCATCGTCGCGTCAGAAAGCAGATAATAGTGTGATATTTAGCTCACGTTCTGCCCCTCGAAACCGCCCTTGTCCATCACTAATGTTCTCAGATCCTGCCCCCCCGCGGGAGCGGCAACACACGCTCCTCCCGCTCGAAGTTCTCATGGTCGCAGGGTGGTGTTCGTCGGCATTGCGGAGCGGTGCGTAGCACCGCGAAGATCTTGTTTTCGTGAATCTGATGGTATTGTTGTGTCAGAAAGTAAGAAATAGTCGAAGATATACTCACATCTGACCTTCAAAAACCCGCCCCTCCCTCGGAACATGTCTCAGATCCTGCCCCCCGCGGGAAGCGGCAACACACGCTCCTCCTACTCGAAAATTTCGTGGTCGCAGGGTGGTGTTCGTCGGCATTGCGGAGCGGTGCGATGATCTTGTTTTCATGAATCTGATGGTATTGTCATGTCAGAAAGTATGAAATAGTCGAAGATATACTCACATTTTGCACTCCAAATCCTGCCCTTCCCTCGTAAACCTTCCCAGATCCTGCCCCCTGCGGGAAGCAGCACTAAGCGCTCAACCGCGAATGTTCCGTTGCCTCTGAGTGGTATTGGTACGTGTTGCGCGTGGGTGCGTAGCACCGCGTTCAGTCAGAAACGAATGTTTCCCTGCAGAATTCGGGCAGAACGTCAGAGAAATACTAATGAGCCAGAGTACATACGTACCTCTTGACCTGCAAGTTTCCGTTTTCCCTCGTAGATATGTAGATAATGGTTTTCGAATTTGGCGCGCAGAGCGGCGCCACGGCCTCCAACCCAAGAGGGTTCCTTGTCGCATGGAGAAGTCGTTGGGTTTGCGGAGTGGCGCGCAGCTCCGAGATCAGTAGTAGTGTCTTGTTATTGCGCATTGTGAGTGGTGGGGACGAATATGGGCGCATCAGACTCACATATGTGTCTCGTTCGTGGTCGCGCGCGCACTAATCTCCTCTCCCCACGCTAACGTCGTCTCAGTCTCGTGGCTTGACTCGGTGGAGAGGTTGTCGCAGACAATACGGGTGTATTGGACTCACGTCTGTGCCTCCTTCGTCGTCGAGCGCGCATTGATCTCCTCTCCCCGCGCTAACGCCGTCTTCAGTCTCGTGGCTTGACTCGGTGGATGGGTTGTCGCAGATGAGCGCGATGCACTGATTAGCAAAATGCGCGCGTTCCTCGGCCTGCAGCTGTCGAGATATCAGTTCCTCGTAGTTGGTAGATAGTCCAAGTTACCACGTACCTTTGTAGATTACCGTACCGTAACTCCCAATAAACTTGTTTGAATCTCCTGTCATTGTGTGAAGGTCGCGTTGCGTGCATGGTGTTGTCGGCGTCGTTGCGAAAGCCTGCGGCCGTCGTCGTGTGTGCTCACGATGTTGTTGTTGTTGTTGCTGTGGTGGTTGTGGTGTGTTGGATCGTGTTCGTTGAGTGATGAGAAGTCGTCGTGCATTATCAAAAGAACGTGAATTGCATCCGCTCAAGGGAAGGGAGATCGTTCGTTGGCGGGAAGTGGGCAAGACGTGATAATATTGAAATTTTGGCTACGAACAGGTAAAAGAGTGGGGCGGTGGGGGGATGCGCGTACTTTTAGGTTTGGCGGTGGTTTGGGTGTGGAGGGGGGAATTGAGTGGGTTAGAGGGGGATTTGCTTCCGGCGATGACGCGAGGGAGAGGGCGATCGCATGTCGAGAGCAAGAACATGAGGCCGTAGTCAGCGGATGAGAAGAAAAACATAGCACGAGAATTTTCTAACTCAGAGTAACGGTGATCTTTCAACAATACTACTACGACTCACCCTCTGTCAACGAATCCTTTGATCTCTATCATTCTTCGTATTTTGTTTCCCATCTTTTCTCTTTAGAGCCATTCCAGGCTGCTGGAAGTAGGCCGAGTCCACTCGCTCGAGCAGAACACGTCCGCAGCAGCAGATCGTCTGCAGCGACGATGGCGCCGAGTTTTCTGTCCAAGTTCGTGCGGGCGGCATCTCCAAACCACGTCCGGGATCGCTCAGAGCGTTCGTTCGACTCGCCACGATCAAGCACGACGACGGGAAGCCGCAGTAGAGCGGCTTCCAGCCCTGCGCCACCGGGGAGCAGTGCATCACCTCCGCAACCACCACCACCCGTTCCAGCACCTCCTCCCCGTGCACCCTCTCCAAAGCCAGAGACAAAACCGGCACCAAAGCAGCAAGAACAGGCCCGTATTCCAACCTTCATAACCACGAACCCAGAGGGTGGGCACGAATCAGGGAACGAATCCGACAGCACATTTCCGAGCGTGACGGTAGTCCCGCCATCGCCCCTCCTGGACAACAACCGTGATCTTTCACCGTCGAGCTCGACGGGCAGTATTGGACGATCAGGGGAAACCCGAATCGACGGACCGGCTGCTGGCACGAGTGAAAGTTCGATCAATTCGAAAAACAGCGGTCGTACGACATCAAATTCCATCCAGGTCGACGAAGACGACCTCCCGACTCCCACTGCCACTCGCCCGCGGACGCCCAAGACGCCCAATACACCGCGGCCTGTCACACCGTCATCAGGAACGACCAACCTCGGTGACCAGCCCAAGTCGCCTGCGATGGCGTCTAATGTACGCAAACAACCCTCGAATCGGTCGCTCAACCAGCCCCCGCCCATTTCCATCTCCCAACCACGTGCTGTCACTATGCCCGCTCCCCGCCAGGACTCCACCGACAGCCAGGAGGTAGTCGCAGCAGCAGCAGCGATGTCACCCATCGTCGAGTCGCCTACGTCCATGCAGCCACCCGATTTGTCCATCCCTTCACAGCAACAAGATCCCCTTCAGCCAGCTCAAACATACCTCAATTCTGCCTCTCCCCGTGATGCCGACTCCATCTCGCTCGTCTCCAGCAATGGCATCAACGGCAAAGACCAACCCAAAGACAAAAAACGTCCTGGCGCCGTGCAACTGCCCAACGCAAGCCCACAGGCCTCGCGAGCGGCCATCGCGCGTCGGGCCTTGCCATGGCGAACCACAGCCTCACGCCCGGTGCACAGCAGGCGCACTTCACCGCCGCCTCCAATGCGCAGCCCGTACCGCAGCCCCAGCGCAAGAACACGGCGCTGTCAATCTCCGGGGTCACCGCCCTCCGCCAGCTCGTCTACGCGGCACGTCAGGAACAAGTCTGCGGAGCTCTCGCCACGCTCGTCCAAGTCTGCCCGGTCGCGCTCTGCTGCGTCGCCCTAGCCGCAGACGGACCTCTGTCTCTGTGAACCAGTGATGCCATTCGGAGTATTTTGTTGATGATCGGCCGGATTATTATTCTGGGTTGGAGGAGGGGAGTTCTGAGGAAGACTCTGGGTCTGAGTCGGATGACGATTTGATGGATTTGGATCTGGGAGAGGACGATATACCTGTTACTGGGTTTGCGGTGGCGAGTAATAAGCGGAAACGCAGATTTCCACGAGTTGTTTCCCAATGTGCCGGAGGGGGATTATCTTATTGAGGGTGAGTGTGCGGGTTTTGTGGATTTCGTTGGCGGACGGGAGTGTGATAGCACAACGATGTACATACGATGGAAATAAAATTGATTACACGTACACGGGGACCTTGCGTGCAGCCAATGAGACGACCGTAAACTCGTTCTGGAAGCCTACTCAGGAACGCACCCTATTGAAAATACCTCGCAAGGTCAAATTTTCTATTTTTTGTGTTTTTGGGAGGTTCGTAACTTCTCCTCCCCGCAGGGAGCTCGCAGTGATGAAAAAAAGACTGGCCATTGCAGGGATCTCTGCAACGGCCAGTCGGGTGCATTCGTCGCGCTAATTTCTACGGTGGACAGTTGGGGTACGGCTATTCTACTGCGCGACACAACGTCGGCATGGGGTGTGCTACGGAGACGGTACGGGTGGGCCTACGAGTTGCGACGTGGCTGGGCGGTTCCGCTGGGGTTGGTGTGTGTCACATAGGCTGGCGATGTGAGTGGCGACGTCCTGTGTCAGAGGGTTAGGTTTCCGGTAGCGCAGTCACGATGTCGGTCACACGTCTTGTAGGCTTGCTGTTACACAGTAACTGAGGATGGTAGAAGTGTTATGGCTCCTGTCGAGAAGGATCTGAATGCGTCAGAAGGAGTAGACCAATATCTTGAAAGAACTCACGGATGAGAGCGACACGTGCTCACGGGGTGTTCGTATTGGAAGCGTGGTGTTGCCGCTCGCCGCGGGGGCCAGGATCTGGTGGTCGATTAATGTCGAAAATAGCTGCAATTAGCCGAGAAAAGGCGTCCAGAAACAATCAACATCGCATTCACGGGAACACTCAACTGGTAGCTTCCACCGCAACATAGCTGAAAGCGACAACGGTCGTTCACGGAAGCTTCCTGACGCGATATGTAGTGTTGCTCGCCGCGGGGGCCAGGATCTGGTTTGAATTAACATCTAAAATGCCTGAAAATTAGCCGAGACTGCATCAGAAACACTCAACAACATATGCACCAGAACACTCACCCCAGCACGAGATAGCTGACAGGGACAGCTGTCGCTCACGGAAGGTTCCCAGCAGGATACGTGGTGTCGCCGCTCGCCGCGGGGGCCAGGATCCCATTTCAATTGACTTCGAAAAGGACTTGAAATAGCCGAAACGATTTCAGAATACATGGCAAAGGACCATGGAAATAACTCACATCGGGGGGTAGACAGCGACAAGAGTCGCTCACGGAGGTATCCTGACTCTGACGGTGTAGTTCCGCTCGCCACGGGGGCCGGAACCTCGTCAGAACTCACTCGTAAATGATCTAAGTTCTGAAAAACGGCCGGTCAAACCATTAAAAAAGGTGAATGAGATGTCGTGGTGCTACGCACCACTCCGCAGTCTCCATTGTAGATTCTGGTTGAGGAACGAGGGTTTTCGCTGCCACGGGGCAGGTCCTATGCAAATTTGTCATCGAAAAGAGGTCAAAATGATTGAAAATAAACTTACCATAAGCAAGGAGGTGCAACCTCATACACAACATGTATCTGGCGTGGTGCTACGCACCACTCCGCACGAATCCACGACGGCGATGCCACGAAATAACCGAGAGTGACAAGAGTCACTCACGGAGACTTCCTTCCTGGCAGCGAGTGTTTCCGCTCGCCGCGGGGGCCAGAACCTCGTCAGATTTTGACTCCGAATGTGAACTAGATGATGAAAAAAGGTCAGTAAAATCACAAGAAATAAGCGAGGAAAACGTACACAATGTCGTGGTGCTACGCACCACTCCGCAAGACGACACGGTGCATTCTGGTCAGGAAGGAGGGTTTTCGCTCCCGCGGGGCACAACCTCTGCCAATTTATTGTCAGAAATGGAAGAAAAGGATGTCAAAATGGTTCAAGGGAGACGTACCGTAAGCAAGGAAAGTACTGCCATACAAACAGTATGATGTGCCTCCGTGGTGCTACGCACCACTCCGCAAGTCCCCACGGTTAAATTCTAGTCAGGAATGAAGGTTTTCGCTCCCGCGGGGCAGGACCTCTGCAGATTTATCGTTAGAAATGATGAAAAAAGAGATTCGAAATAGACTTACCATAAGCGAGCTCGTGTGAACCTTCGTGGTGCTATATCCACCCCGCAGGACTCGCATTGCTGTTCCTAAGAGGTAGTTCACTCTCCACAGCCTCTGCAGGTTTGCCGTAGAAAAAGACAACCTACAATAAGCGAGCAGGTAAGTCATGATCATAAACGTAGAGGATTTATATATACATACCTTCGCAAAATATGCAGCAATCATCCAGATAGCTGCACATTTCCCGCTCTGACTAGTCAACGCTTCCCAATCGCCAGTGTGGTAGCCCTCCGTGACTTGTGTAGTAAGTGGAGATGCCGAGATGATTTGATCGCAATGGAAAGCTTGCAGGGATCGTTGGCGGGGAATTGGTAATCCGGGAAGCATCCGCTGCTGTGTCAAGAGTAGGCAGCTGTTTCCGGTAAAATGAATCTTAATCTTGAATCGCGAGGGTACGGTGTCGATTTGGTGTCGATGGTCGAAGAGTGGTCGGTGAGCATGTGTCAGGTTCTGTGGATCATGATCAGATCATCGTCAAGGATTGGCATGAATGAGCTTACCAGGTATGTACAGCACGTGGGGATAGTCAAATGACGCGAGAGCACCGCGACTACGCGTCGATGAGAACGACATTGCTAGAATGGGGATGAGACTATATTGATCGAATTCGAGCAAACCAAACACTCACTAATTGTTTGATCATGACCACCGATGCCAAACAATGCCGAAGACAATTGTGATCTTCGACGCGTCAACGACGACGACACATATGGGAGCAAGCAAGAGGGGATGGTGGAGTGGAGTGGCATACCCCACAGGTAGGTGATGCACAGGTAACAAGACTCACCATTTTCTGGCAGTATTTATACCCTTTTTTCAGTTACCGGGATGCAATGTGCCGCTGCAAACATGCCATCCATCTGATATGTCGTACCACTCAATTTGTAACCATATTCGGATAAACTCCTCCAGGTCCATCTGATGTGCCCACTCGCGTAATCTGGCTGAACTCCGGCATCTGTCCCTGCATCCATATTTTTCAAGTGAGTGGTCCATCCCAATTCTTGTGGATTATCTGGAACAGTCCAAAGCTATTCTCAGAATGCAAGAATGGCTAGAGATTGGCTAGGCATTCTCTCATTCTGAGAATAATTTTGGACAGCTATTTCCAAGTGGTAAGTACATACTGGGTGTTTTGATGGACCCTGCATCCAATCTGACCCTTACTTCCACATTCTCTTCTTTTCGGATGCTCAATCTCCGTGATCAGGCTTGGGGTTTGATTCCCAAGGCTTTTCCTTTTGGATTATACTGACCTACCTTCTCTCTTTAGATTCCGAGTGAATGTTGACTGCAAGTCAATCTTATCACAATGTGATCAATTAGATAATCGAGTGATTCGACGCCACCCAAAACCTCTCGCGTTCTCCATGCTTTCCCTCCCAAAATAGTCTCCAACTTGTCAATCTATTTCCCACCTATCTCCGGCATTCCTGATGTCCTGTACCTCTTTTGCGGCCAGGTCGCTCCACGGTTCAGCTGTAATTCCATCCGCGGCAGGCACTCCAAGGCGAAATCAAGGATCGGGATGTACTCTCCACGCAACCAACATACCTCCTGGGCTGATTCCAATATATCTTTTTCTATAGAAGCTTCATGTGCGGTCAATCTCCCCTGTACTTCCACCGTAGTTCACGGGCGGCAGGCACTACAATGGAAGCTCAGTACATCGTACGTACACAATATATCTTTTTCCAAGCTTCAAAGGATAACGGCGTCATTTAGGCCAGGGCCTCCATCACGTAAATGCAAGTTTGCTCTCACCCGCTCTCTGCCAAGTGCCGTGTCCCGGATGTTCGCACCATCACCCGCTGGCAAATACACTTACGCAACCTCTGTCGATTTCGTTCACCGCTCGGATTCCTGCGTTAAGGTGAGAGAATTCATTGGAATGTTTCATCAGCTTACCGCTGTTCTTCCCTTTCTCCATCGACACTGACCTGTACTAGTACGTCCTTCTGTCCTCTGTTCTCACTGCCCTGCTGACTCCTGACTGATTGTTGAACAGGTTTGAGCTGTTGGCGCAGCTTAGCTTCTCCGTGATGGTCGATCCCGCTCTCACTGTTCATCCCGTGTCTACATGACATACAGCAATAGGCGGTCATTCCCTCTATCCCGCTGCCACATCTGGTGAAGTACGTGTATTTCCTTAATTTTAGGCAAATCGCATTTCCTGCAGCACAAATATTCACAGGTTCTGGCCCCCACAGCAAGCAGAAACACACACACTGGTCCTGAGGCCCCCGTCACTGGTGCCCAGTGATTGTATATGTTGCGGAGTGGTGCATAGCACTGCGATTACTTTATTTGCCTGCATCATATTGATTCCCGGTCGATCAGAAGATTCAGTATTACTTGAAACTTGCTCACATTCTGACCCTCGGCCCTCTGACATAATCTTCGAGAGTCCCACCCAGCGAGCGGAAATACTGGTTTCTGTCCTGATATGTCTGTCTGTATTCCGGCCTTTGTCCCTAACCCAAGGTCGGTCTACATGAGGCTTCTTGCGTAGCGTCAGAATTATTTATAGATGTAGTGTTGCCTTAGCAAATATCTGAGTAACGGCTAGGTACAGATACACGCCCAACTCACCTCTTTATCTCTGTTCTTACGAGATTCCCCCACTCATGACCATCATTCCATTCCCGCCATTGTGTGCCCTAGATGAATATAGATGTCAGGATTCCCCCGTACACAGCAGTTAGCCCATCGTAGCAGTACATACCGCCCTACGTCACCATCGCATAGATATCTCCTGTCGTATGTAGATGTGTTCCGGACGAAAGCTCCCACCGTTCACCTAGATCATGGAGTATCGTGGCCGTCATCGTGATCTATAATAAGCAGTTCACTGAAAGGACTCATTAGGGATCGGTGAATGATGTTGAAAGGCTGGGTACTTACCTGTCGTCGTCGGGCAGACGAGTAGACGGTGGTCAATATCCTGTACTCGTAGTACAAGGAGAACGTGAATTGCATCCGCTCAAAGTATTCATCAGTACTCCGTGAAGGATGATAGAAGAGATAAATAGTTACCTTGTTCGTTGTTGCGCATGGTACACTGAGATGAATGAGAAAATCAATTACGGTGGTTATGAAATGAAGCTGGAAGAAAAATAGTCAGTTGTTGTATCGCGGACGCTGAATGGTGGACCGATATAAAAGAGCATCGTTCCAAGAACGTAGCGACTAAAGGAAAGCCGCAACCTGAATGTAGAAGTTCAGTTATTCAGTTGATACAACGGTCAGATAATGCCTCCCACTAACCTTTCGATTTTCGTGGTAGCGTGGATTGTATTGAATGGCACGCAAGTTATATGAAAGATGAAACCATGCCGCCGAAATATCCATGGGTTGCAAACAGGAGTCATCGCGAGCGTGTTCGAGGTGTACTCAAGTACTTAATGAAACAAGTTGGGATGGTTCATGACCACCGCCGCGAGATGACCCTCAGGTAATCGATTTAGACAGTCATCGTCGTTAACTTGATCTCCGTAAATCGAGCATTTACATCAATACATTGGGGAGCGAAGGTGCATTATCTGAATTCACGTCCAATATTCCTTCGTCGTGATCAAGTGGATCACTGTTGTGAAGAACAATACTATTCGTTTGAACTGTGTACCTAGCAAAAACAACATCAGCTCAACCCATTCACACTTTCGTTCTCCTTCAACTCACTCGCAGGGCACAATGCACGATTCACTCCACACAATATAGAACGAATAGATTCTTTTGGATATATACAAGCCGTCGCGGGACACACCCCGACGACGGCATCAAGACAACGAGACCAAGAGAACACCCACACACCCAACAGAACGAAAACCACGACTTACCAAACACGATCTCCAAGACGGCTTGTTGAACTCGGCGGTCGACATACTATGTCCCTGTTGATCGTAGATCGGGAGGCTTCGCGTTGTCTCTTGTGTTCGAAACGACACCTTCTCGGATTCAGGGATGTGCTCCCCATCGCATCGATCCACCGCTCGCAGGTGCTTGAATCGTCGGCATCATCTTCATCGGGCCACACTGTACAACGCGCGCAGCGTTCCAAGATGGCTTGTTGGCCTCGGCGCTGTCGTTGACGGGCGCCGAACATCGCTTCTTGTGCCTGGTCGATTCTGTTCTGTGGGAGGGGAGCCGTGTCTTGTCGTGACGGTAGCTCCAATGAGCCAGCTGCTGTTCGTTTGAGGGCATCGGTGTCCGTTGAGAGAGGCGGCGATACGCCATCAGCTTCTTCGTCATCAAACAGCTCGCTCGCCCTGCACTTCCAGTCTTCCTTGCACCCTGCTCTCCGTGAAACATGGAAGAAACGCCTAGAAATAAGATGGCGCATAGTAAGTCTAAGAGAAATACGATCGGAAACAGGTACGAAAGAAAAGAAGACGGAAGATATTCTTACCTCCTGTGTCGATTCGCCCGTTCGTCCCCTCCCCTCCCCTCTCAGTCTCGCTCGCTCGCCGCCACCAACAGAAGGGCACCAGCAGCATCTGCACCCCGCTATCGTCGTTTCAACGAAGCAACACGGCTGAGTGCCAGAAACACACACACACCGGCCCTGCACACTAAACGTCCCTCCGTGCATGCGGGGCTTCGGTGCGGTGGCGCAGGTGAATGTGTTGTGCCGTATGTACGCGGTATTGGCGTGGGTTTGCGGAGCTGGGCTTGTTCGTACGTACGTACGTGTACGAGCGGGCGTTGAATATGTTTCCTGCACGAGCTTTTGGATTAGCCGAGTGGGTATATAAGAGAGGTATGTGCTTACTTTTCGATATCCTTCCCACCTTTCCCTCCTCTCCTCCTCCTTTCCTCATCCCCCTGTTTCCTCCTCTCCTCTCGTTTTGTCCGCACCATCTCTGTGTGTCATCGGCCCCTCCATATCGTCGGCGTTGCAATTCGCTGGCGGCACCGTTCTTTCGATCCCTCTCGACACTCAGTCCTTCGCGATCACCGTACGGTATGATTTCCCTGCATCCGATCGAATGATTAGTGACGAAATTGTCAGAACATACAAACCCTGCTCACCCGAGGCATTCCGACCCATGAAACCGCCGTTTTCTCTCACTCATCTTCCCCAGATCCTGCCCCCCGCGGGGAGTGCAACACGTCCTTCACTCCCATCGTGCGAAGGTGGTCGTGGGTGTTGCGGAGTGGTGCTAGCACCGCGATCATTCGGATTCCAGTGAACCTGATACTATCGTCGCGTCAGAAAACAGATAATAGTGTCCTGTTAGCTTACATCCTGACCCTCGAAACCGCCCTTGTCGATCACTAATTTTCTCAAATCCTGCCCCCCGCGGGAGCGGCAACACGTTCTTCACTCCCATCGTGCGAAGGTGGTGTTCGTCGGTGTTGCGGAGCGGTGCGTAGCACCGCGACCATTCATATTCCAGTGAACCTGATGCCATCGTCGCGTCAGAAAGCAGATAATAGTGTGATATTAGCTCACGTTCTGCCCCTCGAAACCGCCCTTGTCCATCACTAATGTTCTCAGATCCTGCCCCCCCGCGGGAGCGGCAACACACGCTCCTCCCGCTCGAAGTTCTCATGGTCGCAGGGTGGTGTTCGTCGGCATTGCGGAGCGGTGCGTAGCACCGCGAAGATCTTGTTTCGTGAATCTGATGGTATTGTTGTGCCAGAAAGTAAGAAATAGTCGAAGATATACTCACATTCTGACCTTCAAAAAACCCGCCCCTCCCTCGGAACATGTCTCAGATCCTGCCCCCCGCGGAAGCGGCAACACACGCTCCTCCTACTCGAAAATTTCGTGGTCGCAGGGTGGTGTTCGTCGGCATTGCGGAGCGGTGCGATGATCTGTTTTCATGAATCTGATGGTATTGTCATGTCAGAAAGTATGAAATAGTCGAAGATATACTCACATTTTGCACTCCAAAATCCTGCCCTTCCCTCGTAAACCTTCCCAGATCCTGCCCCCTGCGGGAAGCAGCACTAAGCGCTCAACCGCGAATGTTCCGTTGCCTCTGAGTGGTATTGGTACGTGTTGCGCGTGGGTGCGTAGCACCGCGTTCAGTCAGAAACGAATGTTTCCCTGCAGAATTCGGGCAGAACGTCAGAGAATACTAATGAGCCAGAGTACATACGTACCTCTTGACCTGCAAGTTCCGTTTCCCTCGTAGATATGTAGATAATGGTTTCGAATTTGGCGCGCAGAGCGGCGCCACGGCCTCCAACCCAAGAGGGTTCCTTTGTCGCATGGAGAAGTCGTTGGGTTTGCGGAGTGGCGCGCAGCTCCGAGATCAGTAGTAGTGTCTTGTTATTGCGCATTGTGAGTGGTGGGGACGAATATGGGCGCATCAGACTCACATATGTGTCTCGTTCGTGGTCGCGCGCGCACTAATCTCCTCTCCCCACGCTAACGTCGTCTTCAGTCTCGTGGCTTGACCGGTGGAGAGGTTGTCGCAGACAATACGGGTGTATTGGACTCACGTCTGTGCCTCCTTCGTCGTCGAGCGCGCATTGATCTCCTCTCCCCGCGCTAACGCCGTCTTCAGTCTCGTGGCTTGACTCGGTGGATGGGTTGTCGCAGATGAGCGCGATGCACTGATTAGCAAAATGCGCGCGTTCCTCGGCCTGCAGCTGTCGAGATATCAGTTCCTCGTAGTTGGTAGATAGTCCAAGTTACCACGTACCTTTGTAGATTACCGTACCGTAACTCCCAATAAACTGTTTGAATCTCCTGTCATTGGTGTGAAGGTCGCGTTGCGTGCATGTGTTGTCGCGTCGTTGCGAAAGCCTGCGGCCGTCGTCGTGTGTGCTCACGATGTTGTTGGTTGTTGCTGTGGTGGTTGTGGTGGTTGGATCGTGTTCGTTGAGTGATGAGAAGTCGTCGTGCATTATCAAAAGAACGTGAATTGCATCCGCTCAAGGAAGGGAGATCGTTCGTTGGCGGGAAGTGGCAAGACTGATAATATGAAATTTGGCTACGAACAGGTAAAAGAGTGGGGCGGTGGGGGATGCGCGTACTTTAGGTTGGCGGTGGGTTGGTGTGGAGGGGGGAATTGAGTGGGTTAGAGGGGGATTTGCTTCCGGCGATGACGCGAGGAGAGGGCGATCGCATGTCGAGAGCAAGAACATGAGGCCGTAGTCAGCGGATGAGAAGAAAAACATAGCACGAGAATTTTCTAACTCAGAGTAACGTGATCTTTCAACAATACTACTACGACTCACCCTCTGTCAACGAATCCTTTGATCTCTATCATTCTTCGTATTTTGTTTCCCATCTTTCTCTTTAGAGCCATTCCAGGCTGCTGGAAGTAGGCCGAGTCCACTCGCTCGAGCAGAACACGTCCGCAGCAGCAGATCGTCTGCAGCGACGATGGCGCCGAGTTTCTGTCCAAGTTCGTGCGGGCGGCATCTCCAAACCACGTCCGGGATCGCTCAGAGCGTTCGTTCGACTCGCCACGATCAAGCACGACGACGGGAAGCCGCAGTAGAGCGGCTTCCAGCCCTGCGCCACCGGGAGCAGTGCATCACCTCCGCAACCACCACCACCCGTTCCAGCACCTCCTCCCCGTGCACCCTCTCCAAAGCCAGAGACAAAACCGGCACCAAAGCAGCAAGAACAGGCCCGTATTCCAACCTTCATAACCACGAACCCAGAGGGTGGGCACGAATCAGGGAACGAATCCGACAGCACATTTCCGAGCGTGACGGTAGTCCCGCCATCGCCCCTCCTGGACAACAACCGTGATCTTTCACCGTCGAGCTCGACGGGCAGTATTGGACGATCAGGGGAAACCCGAATCGACGGACCGGCTGCTGGCACGAGTGAAAGTTCGATCAATTCGAAAAACAGCGGTCGTACGACATCAAATTCCATCCAGGTCGACGAAGACGACCTCCCGACTCCCACTGCCACTCGCCGCGGACGCCCAAGACGCCCAATACACCGCGGCCTGTCACACCGTCATCAGGAACGACCAACCTCGGTGACCAGCCCAAGTCGCCTGCGATGGCGTCTAATGTACGCAAACAACCCTCGAATCGGTCGCTCAACCAGCCCCGCCCATTTCCATCTCCCAACCACGTGCTGTCACTATGCCCGCTCCCCGCCAGGACTCCACCGACAGCCAGGAGGTAGTCGCAGCAGCAGCAGCGATGTCACCCATCGTCGAGTCGCCTACGTCCATGCAGCCACCCGATTTGTCCATCCCTTCACAGCAACAAAGATCCCCTTCAGCCAGCTCAACATACCTCAATTCTGCCTCTCCCCGTGATGCCGACTCCATCTCGCTCGTCTCCAGCAATGGCATCAACGGCAAAGACCAACCCAAAGACAAAAAACGTCCCTGGCGCCGTGCAACTGCCCAACGCAAGCCCACAGGCCTCGCGAGCGCCATCGCCGCGTCGGGCCTTGCCATGGCGAACCACAGCCTCACGCCCGGTGCACAGCAGGCGCACTTCACCGCCGCCTCCAATGCGCAGCCCGTACCGCAGCCCCAGCGCAAGAACACGGCGCTGTCAATCTCGGGGTCACCGCCCTCCGCCAGCTCGTCTACGCGGCACGTCAGGAACAAGTCTGCGGAGCTCTCGCCACGCTCGTCCAAGTCTGCCCGGTCGCGCTCTGCTGCGTCGCCTAGCCGCAGACGGACCTCTGTCTCTGTGAACAGTGATGCCAATTCGGAGTATTTGTTGATGATCGGCCGGATTATTATTCTGGGTTGGAGGAGGGGAGTTCTGAGGAAGACTCTGGGTCTGAGTCGGATGACGATTTGATGGATTTGGATCTGGAGAGGACGATATACCTGTTACTGGGTTTGCGGTGGCGAGTAATAAGCGGAACGCAGATTTCCACGAGTTGTTTCCCAATGTGCCGGAGGGGGATTATCTTATTGAGGGTGAGTGTGCGGGTTTTGTGGATTTCGTTGGCGGACGGGAGTGTGATAGCACAACGATGTACATACGGATGGAAATAAAATTGATTACACGTACACGGGGACCTTGCGTGCAGCCAATGAGACGACCGTAAACTCGTTCTGAAGCCTACTCAGGAACGCACCCTATTGAAAATACCTCGCAAGGTCAAATTTTCTTATTTTTTGTGTTTTTGGGAGGTTCGTAACTTCTCCTCCCCGCAGGGAGCTCGCAGTGATGAAAAAAGACTGGCCATTGCAGGGATCTCTGCAACGGCCAGTCGGGTGCATTCGTCGCGCTATTTCTACGGTGGACAGTTGGGTACGGCTATTCTACTGCGCGACACAACGTCGGCATGGGGTGTGCTACGGAGACGGTACGGGTGTGGCCTACGAGTTGCGACGTGGCTGGGCGGTTCCGCTGGGGTTGGTGTGTGTCACATAGGCTGGCGATGTGAGTGGCGACGTCCTGTGTCAGAGGGTTAGGTTTCCGGTAGCGCAGTCAGCGATGTCGGTCACACGTCTTGTAGGCTTGCTGTTACACAGTAACTGAGATGGTAGAAGTGTTATGGCTCCTGTCGAGAAGGATCTGAATGCGTCAGAAGGAGTAGACCAATATCTTGAAAGAACTCACGGATGAGAGCGACACGTGCTCACGGGGTGTTCGTATTGGAAGCGTGTGTTGCCGCTCGCCGCGGGGGCCAGGATCTGGTGTCGATTAATGTCGAAAATAGCTGCAAATTAGCCGAGAAAGCGTCAGAAACAATCAACATCGCATTCACGGGAACACTCACTGGTAGCTTCCACCGCAACATAGCTGAAAGCGACAACGGTCGTTCACGGAAGCTTCCTGACGCGATATGTAGTGTTGCTCGCCGCGGGGGCCAGGATCTGGTTTGAATTAACATCTAAAATGCCTGAAAATTAGCCGAGACTGCATCAGAAACACTCAACAACATATGCACCAGAACACTCACCCCAGCACGAGATAGCTGACAGGGACAGCTGTCGCTCACGGAAGGTTCCCAGCAGGATACGTGGTGTCGCCGCTCGCCGCGGGGGCCAGGATCCCATTTCAATTGACTTCGAAAAGGACTTGAAATAGCCGAAACGATTTCAGAATACATGGCAAAGGACCATGGAAATAACTCACATCGGGGGGTAGACAGCGACAAGAGTCGCTCACGGAGGTATCCTGACTCTGAGCGTGTAGTTCCGCTCGCCACGGGGGCCGGAACCTCGTCAGAACTCCACTCGTAAATTGATCTAAGTTCTGAAAAACGGCCGGTCAAACCATTAAAAAAGGTGAATGAGATGTCGTGGTGCTACGCACCACTCCGCAAGTCTCCATTGTAGATTCTGGTTGAGGAACGAGGGTTTTCGCTGCCACGGGGCAGGTCCTATGCAAATTTGTCATCGAAAAGAGGTCAAAATGATTGAAAATAAACTTACCATAAGCAAGGAGGTGCAACCTCAGTACACAACATGTATCTGGCGTGGTGCTACGCACCACTCCGCACGAATCCACGACGGCGATGCCACGAAATAACCGAGAGTGACAAGAGTCACTCACGGAGACTTCCTTCCTGGCAGCGAGTGTTTCCGCTCGCCGCGGGGGCCAGAACCTCGTCAGATTTTGACTCCGAATGTGAACTAGATGATGAAAAAAGGTCAGTAAAATCACAAGAAATAAGCGAGGAAAACGTACACAATGTCGTGGTGCTACGCACCACTCCGCAAGACGACACGGTGCATTCTGGTCAGGAAGGAGGGTTTTCGCTCCCGCGGGGCACAACCTCTGCCAATTTATTGTCAGAAATGGAAGAAAAGGATGTCAAAATGGTTCAAGGGAGACGTACCGTAAGCAAGGAAAGTACTGCCATACAAACAGTATGATGTGCCTCCGTGGTGCTACGCACCACTCCGCAAGTCCCCACGGTTAAATTCTAGTCAGGAATGAAGGTTTTCGCTCCCGCGGGGCAGGACCTCTGCAGATTTATCGTTAGAAATGATGAAAAAAGAGATTCGAAATAGACTTACCATAAGCGAGCTCGTGTGAACCTTCGTGGTGCTATATACCACCCCGCAGGACTCGCATTGCTGTTCCTAAGAGGTAGTTCACTCTCCACAGCCTCTGCAGGTTTGCCGTAGAAAAAGACAACCTACAATAAGCGAGCAGGTAAGTCATGATCATAAACGTAGAGGATTTATATATACATACCTTCGCAAAATATGCAGCAATCATCCAGATAGCTGCACATTTCCCGCTCTGACTAGTCAACGCTTCCCAATCGCCAGTGTGGTAGCCCTCCGTGACTTGTGTAGTAAGTGGAGATGCCGAGATGATTTGATCGCAATGGAAAGCTTGCAGGGATCGTTGGCGGGGAATTGGTAATCCGGGAAGCATCCGCTGCTGTGTCAAGAGTAGGCAGCTGTTTCCGGTAAAATGAATCTTAATCTTGAATCGCGAGGGTACGGTGTCGATTTGGTGTCGATGGTCGAAGAGTGGTCGGTGAGCATGTGTCAGGTTCTGTGGATCATGATCAGATCATCGTCAAGGATTGGCATGAATGAGCTTACCAGGTATGTACAGCACGTGGGGATAGTCAAATGACGCGAGAGCACCGCGACTACGCGTCGATGAGAACGACATTGCTAGAATGGGGATGAGACTATATTGATCGAATTCGAGCAAACCAAACACTCACTAATTGTTTGATCATGACCACCGATGCCAAACAATGCCGAAGACAATTGTGATCTTCGACGCGTCAACGACGACGACACATATGGGAGCAAGCAAGAGGGGATGGTGGAGTGGAGTGGCATACCCCACAGGTAGGTGATGCACAGGTAACAAGACTCACCATTTTCTGGCAGTATTTATACCCTTTTTTCAGTTACCGGGATGCAATGTGCCGCTGCAAACATGCCATCCATCTGATATGTCGTACCACTCAATTTGTAACCATATTCGGATAAACTCCTCCAGGTCCATCTGATGTGCCCACTCGCGTAATCTGGCTGAACTCCGGCATCTGTCCCTGCATCCATATTTTTCAAGTGAGTGGTCCATCCCAATTCTTGTGGATTATCTGGAACAGTCCAAAGCTATTCTCAGAATGCAAGAATGGCTAGAGATTGGCTAGGCATTCTCTCATTCTGAGAATAATTTTGGACAGCTATTTCCAAGTGGTAAGTACATACTGGGTGTTTTGATGGACCCTGCATCCAATCTGACCCTTACTTCCACATTCTCTTCTTTTCGGATGCTCAATCTCCGTGATCAGGCTTGGGGTTTGATTCCCAAGGCTTTTCCTTTTGGATTATACTGACCTACCTTCTCTCTTTAGATTCCGAGTGAATGTTGACTGCAAGTCAATCTTATCACAATGTGATCAATTAGATAATCGAGTGATTCGACGCCACCCAAAACCTCTCGCGTTCTCCATGCTTTCCCTCCCAAAATAGTCTCCAACTTGTCAATCTATTTCCCACCTATCTCCGGCATTCCTGATGTCCTGTACCTCTTTTGCGGCCAGGTCGCTCCACGGTTCAGCTGTAATTCCATCCGCGGCAGGCACTCCAAGGCGAAATCAAGGATCGGGATGTACTCTCCACGCAACCAACATACCTCCTGGGCTGATTCCAATATATCTTTTTCTATAGAAGCTTCATGTGCGGTCAATCTCCCCTGTACTTCCACCGTAGTTCACGGGCGGCAGGCACTACAATGGAAGCTCAGTACATCGTACGTACACAATATATCTTTTTCCAAGCTTCAAAGGATAACGGCGTCATTTAGGCCAGGGCCTCCATCACGTAAATGCAAGTTTGCTCTCACCCGCTCTCTGCCAAGTGCCGTGTCCCGGATGTTCGCACCATCACCCGCTGGCAAATACACTTACGCAACCTCTGTCGATTTCGTTCACCGCTCGGATTCCTGCGTTCGAGGACTATAAAAGGTGAGAGAATTCATTGGAATGTTTCATCAGCTTACCGCTGTTCTTCCCTACTTCGTCTCCATCGACACTGACCTGTACTAGTACGTCCTTCTGTCCTCTGTTCTCACTGCCCTGCTGACTCCTTCCCGATTGAACAGGTTTGAGCTGTTGGCGCAGCTTAGCTTCTCCGTGATGGTCGATCCCGCTCTCACTGTTCATCCCGTGTCTACATGACATACAGCAATAGGCGGTCATTCCCTCTATCCCGCTGCCACATCTGGTGAAGTACGTGTATTTTCCTTAATTTTAGGCAAATCGCATTTCCTGCAGCACAAATATTCACAGGTTCTGGCCCCCACAGCAAGCAGTAAAACACACACACTGGTCCTGAGGCCCCCGTCACTGGTGCCCAGTGATTGTATATGTTGCGGAGTGGTGCATAGCACTGCGATTACTTTATTTGCCTGCATCATATTGATTCCCGGTCGATCAGAAGATTCAGTATTACTTGAAACTTGCTCACATTCTGACCCTCGGCCCTCTGACATAATCTTCGAGAGTCCCACCCAGCGAGCGGAAATACTGGTTTCTGTCCTGATATGTCTGTCTGTATTCCGGCCTTTGTCCCTAACCCAAGGTCGGTCTACATGAGGCTTCTTGCGTAGCGTCAGAATTATTTATAGATGTAGTGTTGCCTTAGCAAATATCTGAGTAACGGCTAGGTACAGATACACGCCCAACTCACCTCTTTATCTCTGTTCTTACGAGATTCCCCCACTCATGACCATCATTCCATTCCCGCCATTGTGTGCCCTAGATGAATATAGATGTCAGGATTCCCCCGTACACAGCAGTTAGCCCATCGTAGCAGTACATACCGCCCTACGTCACCATCGCATAGATATCTCCTGTCGTATGTAGATGTGTTCCGGACGAAAGCTCCCACCGTTCACCTAGATCATGGAGTATCGTGGCCGTCATCGTGATCTATAATAAGCAGTTCACTGAAAGGACTCATTAGGGATCGGTGAATGATGTTGAAAGGCTGGGTACTTACCTGTCGTCGTCGGGCAGACGAGTAGACGGTGGTCAATATCCTGTACTCGTAGTACAAGGAGAACGTGAATTGCATCCGCTCAAAGTATTCATCAGTACTCCGTGAAGGATGATAGAAGAGATAAATAGTTACCTTGTTCGTTGTTGCGCATGGTACACTGAGATGAATGAGAAAATCAATTACGGTGGTTATGAAATGAAGCTGGAAGAAAAATAGTCAGTTGTTGTATCGCGGACGCTGAATGGTGGACCGATATAAAAGAGCATCGTTCCAAGAACGTAGCGACTAAAGGAAAGCCGCAACCTGAATGTAGAAGTTCAGTTATTCAGTTGATACAACGGTCAGATAATGCCTCCCACTAACCTTTCGATTTTCGTGGTAGCGTGGATTGTATTGAATGGCACGCAAGTTATATGAAAGATGAAACCATGCCGCCGAAATATCCATGGGTTGCAAACAGGAGTCATCGCGAGCGTGTTCGAGGTGTACTCAAGTACTTAATGAAACAAGTTGGGATGGTTCATGACCACCGCCGCGAGATGACCCTCAGGTAATCGATTTAGACAGTCATCGTCGTTAACTTGATCTCCGTAAATCGAGCATTTACATCAATACATTGGGGAGCGAAGGTGCATTATCTGAATTCACGTCCAATATTCCTTCGTCGTGATCAAGTGGATCACTGTTGTGAAGAACAATACTATTCGTTTGAACTGTGTACCTAGCAAAAACAACATCAGCTCAACCCATTCACACTTTCGTTCTCCTTCAACTCACTCGCAGGGCACAATGCACGATTCACTCCACACAATATAGAACGAATAGATTCTTTTGGATATATACAAGCCGTCGCGGGACACACCCCGACGACGGCATCAAGACAACGAGACCAAGAGAACACCCACACACCCAACAGAACGAAAACCACGACTTACCAAACACGATCTCCAAGACGGCTTGTTGAACTCGGCGGTCGACATACTATGTCCCTGTTGATCGTAGATCGGGAGGCTTCGCGTTGTCTCTTGTGTTCGAAACGACACCTTCTCGGATTCAGGGATGTGCTCCCCATCGCATCGATCCACCGCTCGCAGGTGCTTGAATCGTCGGCATCATCTTCATCGGGCCACACTGTACAACGCGCGCAGCGTTCCAAGATGGCTTGTTGGCCTCGGCGCTGTCGTTGACGGGCGCCGAACATCGCTTCTTGTGCCTGGTCGATTCTGTTCTGTGGGAGGGGAGCCGTGTCTTGTCGTGACGGTAGCTCCAATGAGCCAGCTGCTGTTCGTTTGAGGGCATCGGTGTCCGTTGAGAGAGGCGGCGATACGCCATCAGCTTCTTCGTCATCAAACAGCTCGCTCGCCCTGCACTTCCAGTCTTCCTTGCACCCTGCTCTCCGTGAAACATGGAAGAACGCCTAGAAAATAAGATGGCGCATTAGTAAGTCTAGAGAAATACGATCGGAAACAGGTACGAAAAGAAAGAAGACGGAAGATATTCTTACCTCCTGTGTCGATTCGCCCGTTCGTCCCCTCCCCTCCCCTCTCAGTCTCGCTCGCTCGCCGCCACCAACAGAAGGGCACCAGCAGCATCTGCACCCCGCTATCGTCGTTTCAACGAAGCAGACACGGCTGAGTGCCAGAAACACACACACACCGGCCCTGCACACTAAACGTCCCTCCGTGCATGCGGGGCTTCGGTGCGGTGGCGCAGGTGAATGTGTTGTGCCGTATGTACGCGGTATTGGCGTGGGTTTGCGGAGCTGGGCTTGTTCGT
Organism: Hypsizygus marmoreus; assembly: GCA_013433165.1. Taxonomy (NCBI): domain Eukaryota; kingdom Fungi; phylum Basidiomycota; class Agaricomycetes; order Agaricales; family Lyophyllaceae; genus Hypsizygus; species Hypsizygus marmoreus. The sequence continues at coordinate 3,769,688 of CM024086.1, forward strand.
ACGTACGTACGTGTACGAGCGGGCGTTGAATATGTTTCCTGCACGAGCTTTTGGATTAGCCGAGTGGGTATATAAGGAGAGGTATGGTGCTTACTTTTTCGATATCCTTCCCACCTTTCCCTCCTCTCCTCCTCCTTTCCTCATCCCCCTGTTTCCTCCTCTCCTCTCGTTTTTGTCCGCACCATCTTCTGTGTGGTCATCGGCCCTCCATATCGTCGGCGTTGCAATTCGTCTGGCGGCACCGTTCTTTTCGATCCCGTCTCGACACTCCAGTCCTTCGCGATCACTCGTACGGTATGATTTCCCTGCATCCGATCGAATGATTTAGTGACGAAATTGTCAGAACATACAAACCCTGCTCACCCGAGGCATTCCGACCCATGAAACCGCCGTTTTCTCTCACTCATCTTCCCAGATCCTGCCCCCCGCGGGGAGTGGCAACACGTCCTTCACTCCCATCGTGCGAAGGTGGTGTTCGTGGGTGTTGCGGAGTGGTGCGTAGCACCGCGATCATTCGGATTCCAGTGAACCTGATACTATCGTCGCGTCAGAAAACAGATAATAGTGTCCTGTTTAGCTTACATCCTGACCCTCGAAACCGCCCTTGTCGATCACTAATTTTCTCAAATCCTGCCCCCCGCGGGGAGCGGCAACACGTTCTTCACTCCCATCGTGCGAAGGTGGTGTTCGTCGGTGTTGCGGAGCGGTGCGTAGCACCGCGACCATTCATATTCCAGTGAACCTGATGCCATCGTCGCGTCAGAAAGCAGATAATAGTGTGATATTTAGCTCACGTTCTGCCCCTCGAAACCGCCCTTGTCCATCACTAATGTTCTCAGATCCTGCCCCCCCGCGGGGAGCGGCAACACACGCTCCTCCCGCTCGAAGTTCTCATGGTCGCAGGGTGGTGTTCGTCGGCATTGCGGAGCGGTGCGTAGCACCGCGAAGATCTTGTTTTCGTGAATCTGATGGTATTGTTGTGTCAGAAAGTAAGAAATAGTCGAAGATATACTCACATTCTGACCTTCAAAAACCCGCCCCTCCCTCGGAACATGTCTCAGATCCTGCCCCCCGCGGGAAGCGGCAACACACGCTCCTCCTACTCGAAAATTTCGTGGTCGCAGGGTGGTGTTCGTCGGCATTGCGGAGCGGTGCGATGATCTTGTTTTCATGAATCTGATGGTATTGTCATGTCAGAAAGTATGAAATAGTCGAAGATATACTCACATTTTGCACTCCAAAATCCTGCCCTTCCCTCGTAAACCTTCCCAGATCCTGCCCCCTGCGGGAAGCAGCACTAAGCGCTCAACCGCGAATGTTCCGTTGCCTCTGAGTGGTATTGGTACGTGTTGCGCGTGGGTGCGTAGCACCGCGTTCAGTCAGAAACGAATGTTTCCCTGCAGAATTCGGGCAGAACGTCAGAGAAATACTAATGAGCCAGAGTACATACGTACCTCTTGACCTGCAAGTTTCCGTTTTCCCTCGTAGATATGTAGATAATGGTTTTCGAATTTGGCGCGCAGAGCGGCGCCACGGCCTCCAACCCAAGAGGGTTCCTTTGTCGCATGGAGAAGTCGTTGGGTTTGCGGAGTGGCGCGCAGCTCCGAGATCAGTAGTAGTGTCTTGTTATTGCGCATTGTGAGTGGTGGGGACGAATATGGGCGCATCAGACTCACATATGTGTCTCGTTCGTGGTCGCGCGCGCACTAATCTCCTCTCCCCACGCTAACGTCGTCTTCAGTCTCGTGGCTTGACTCGGTGGAGAGGTTGTCGCAGACAATACGGGTGTATTGGACTCACGTCTGTGCCTCCTTCGTCGTCGAGCGCGCATTGATCTCCTCTCCCCGCGCTAACGCCGTCTTCAGTCTCGTGGCTTGACTCGGTGGATGGGTTGTCGCAGATGAGCGCGATGCACTGATTAGCAAAATGCGCGCGTTCCTCGGCCTGCAGCTGTCGAGATATCAGTTCCTCGTAGTTGGTAGATAGTCCAAGTTACCACGTACCTTTGTAGATTACCGTACCGTAACTCCCAATAAACTTGTTTGAATCTCCTGTCATTGTGTGAAGGTCGCGTTGCGTGCATGGTGTTGTCGGCGTCGTTGCGAAAGCCTGCGGCCGTCGTCGTGTGTGCTCACGATGTTGTTGTTGTTGTTGCTGTGGTGGTTGTGGTGTGTTGGATCGTGTTCGTTGAGTGATGAGAAGTCGTCGTGCATTATCAAAAGAACGTGAATTGCATCCGCTCAAGGGAAGGGAGATCGTTCGTTGGCGGGAAGTGGGCAAGACGTGATAATATTGAAATTTTGGCTACGAACAGGTAAAAGAGTGGGGCGGTGGGGGGATGCGCGTACTTTTAGGTTTGGCGGTGGGTTTGGGTGTGGAGGGGGGAATTGAGTGGGTTAGAGGGGGATTTGCTTCCGGCGATGACGCGAGGGAGAGGGCGATCGCATGTCGAGAGCAAGAACATGAGGCCGTAGTCAGCGGATGAGAAGAAAAACATAGCACGAGAATTTTCTAACTCAGAGTAACGGTGATCTTTCAACAATACTACTACGACTCACCCTCTGTCAACGAATCCTTTGATCTCTATCATTCTTCGTATTTTGTTTCCCATCTTTTCTCTTTAGAGCCATTCCAGGCTGCTGGAAGTAGGCCGAGTCCACTCGCTCGAGCAGAACACGTCCGCAGCAGCAGATCGTCTGCAGCGACGATGGCGCCGAGTTTTCTGTCCAAGTTCGTGCGGGCGGCATCTCCAAACCACGTCCGGGATCGCTCAGAGCGTTCGTTCGACTCGCCACGATCAAGCACGACGACGGGAAGCCGCAGTAGAGCGGCTTCCAGCCCTGCGCCACCGGGGAGCAGTGCATCACCTCCGCAACCACCACCACCCGTTCCAGCACCTCCTCCCCGTGCACCCTCTCCAAAGCCAGAGACAAAACCAGAGACAAAACCGGCACCAAAGCAGCAAGAACAAGCCCGTATTCCAACCTTCATAACCACGAACCCAGAGGGTGGACACGAATCGGGGAACGAATCCGACAGCACATTTCCGAGCGTGACGGTAGTCCCGCCATCGCCCCTCCTGGATAACAACCGCGATCTTTCACCGTCGAGCTCGACGGGCAGTATTGGACGATCAGGGGAAACCCGAATCGACGGACCGGCTGCTGGCACGAGTGAAAGTTCGATCAATTCAAAAAACAGCGGTCGTACGACATCAAGTTCCGTCCAGATCGACGAAGACGACCTCCCGACTCCCACTGCCACTCGCCCCCGAACGCCAAAGACGCCCAATACACCGCGGCCTGTCACGCCGTCATCGTCAGCGGTCAACCTCGGTGACCAGCCCAAGTCGCCTGCGATGGCGTCTAATGTACGCAAACAACCCTCGAACCGGTCGCTCAACCAGCCCCCGCCCATTTCCATCTCCCAGCCACGTGCTGTCACCATGCCCGCACCCCGCCAGGACTCCACCGACAGCCAGGAGGTAGTCGCAGCAGCAGCAGCGATGTCACCCATCGTCGAGTCGCCTACGTCCATGCAGCCACTCGAGTTGTCCAGCCCTTCACAGCAACAAAGATCCCCCTCAGCCAGCTCAACATACCTCAATTCTGCCTCTCCCCGTGATGCCGACTCCATCTCGCTCGTCTCTAGCAACGGCGTCAACGGCAAGGACCAATCGAAAGACAAAAAACGCCCCTGGCGCCGTGCAACCGCCCAACGCAAGCCCACAGGCCTCGCGAGCGCCATCGCCGCGTCCGGCCTTGCCATGGCGAACCACAGCCTCACGCCCGGTGCACAGCAGGCGCACTTCACTGCCGCCTCCAATGCCCAGCCCGTACCGCAGCCCCAGCGCAAGAACACGGCGCTGTCAATCTCGGGGTCACCGCCCTCCGCCAGCTCGTCTACGCGGCACGTCAGGAACAAGTCTGCGGAGCTCTCGCCACGCTCGTCCAAGTCTGCCCGGTCGCGCTCTGCTGCGTCGCCTAGCCGCAGACGGACCTCTGTCTCTGTGAACAGTGATGCCAATTCGGAGTATTTTGTTGATGATCGGCCGGATTATTATTCTGGGTTGGAGGAGGGGAGTTCTGAGGAAGACTCTGGGTCTGAGTCGGATGACGATTTGATGGATTTGGATCTGGGAGAGGACGATATACCTGTTACTGGGTTTGCGGTGGCGAGTAATAAGCGGAACGCAGATTTCCACGAGTTGTTTCCCAATGTGCCGGAGGGGGATTATCTTATTGAGGGTGAGTGTGCGGGTTTTGTGGATTTCGTTGGCGGACGGGAGTGTGATAGCACAACGATGTACATACGGATGGAAATAAAATTGATTACACGTACACGGGGACCTTGCGTGCAGCCAATGAGACGACCGTAAACTCGTTCTGAAGCCTACTCAGGAACGCACCCTATTGAAAATACCTCGCAAGGTCAAATTTTCTTATTTTTTGTGTTTTTGGGAGGTTCGTAACTTCTCCTCCCCGCAGGGAGCTCGCAGTGATGAAAAAAAGACTGGCCATTGCAGGGATCTCTGCAACGGCCAGTCGGGTGCATTCGTCGCGCTATTTCTACGGTGGACAGTTGGGTACGGCTATTCTACTGCGCGACACAACGTCGGCATGGGGTGTGCTACGGAGACGGTACGGGTGTGGCCTACGAGTTGCGACGTGGCTGGGCGGTTCCGCTGGGGTTGGTGTGTGTCACATAGGCTGGCGATGTGAGTGGCGACGTCCTGTGTCAGAGGGTTAGGTTTCCGGTAGCGCAGTCAGCGATGTCGGTCACACGTCTTGTAGGCTTGCTGTTACACAGTAACTGAGATGGTAGAAGTGTTATGGCTCCTGTCGAGAAGGATCTGAATGCGTCAGAAGGAGTAGACCAATATCTTGAAAGAACTCACGGATGAGAGCGACACGTGCTCACGGGGTGTTCGTATTGGAAGCGTGTGTTGCCGCTCGCCGCGGGGGCCAGGATCTGGTGTCGATTAATGTCGAAAATAGCTGCAAATTAGCCGAGAAAGCGTCAGAAACAATCAACATCGCATTCACGGGAACACTCACTGGTAGCTTCCACCGCAACATAGCTGAAAGCGACAACGGTCGTTCACGGAAGCTTCCTGACGCGATATGTAGTGTTGCTCGCCGCGGGGGCCAGGATCTGGTTTGAATTAACATCTAAAATGCCTGAAAATTAGCCGAGACTGCATCAGAAACACTCAACAACATATGCACCAGAACACTCACCCCAGCACGAGATAGCTGACAGGGACAGCTGTCGCTCACGGAAGGTTCCCAGCAGGATACGTGGTGTCGCCGCTCGCCGCGGGGGCCAGGATCCCATTTCAATTGACTTCGAAAAGGACTTGAAATAGCCGAAACGATTTCAGAATACATGGCAAAGGACCATGGAAATAACTCACATCGGGGGGTAGACAGCGACAAGAGTCGCTCACGGAGGTATCCTGACTCTGAGCGTGTAGTTCCGCTCGCCACGGGGGCCGGAACCTCGTCAGAACTCCACTCGTAAATTGATCTAAGTTCTGAAAAACGGCCGGTCAAACCATTAAAAAAGGTGAATGAGATGTCGTGGTGCTACGCACCACTCCGCAAGTCTCCATTGTAGATTCTGGTTGAGGAACGAGGGTTTTCGCTGCCACGGGGCAGGTCCTATGCAAATTTGTCATCGAAAAGAGGTCAAAATGATTGAAAATAAACTTACCATAAGCAAGGAGGTGCAACCTCAGTACACAACATGTATCTGGCGTGGTGCTACGCACCACTCCGCACGAATCCACGACGGCGATGCCACGAAATAACCGAGAGTGACAAGAGTCACTCACGGAGACTTCCTTCCTGGCAGCGAGTGTTTCCGCTCGCCGCGGGGGCCAGAACCTCGTCAGATTTTGACTCCGAATGTGAACTAGATGATGAAAAAAGGTCAGTAAAATCACAAGAAATAAGCGAGGAAAACGTACACAATGTCGTGGTGCTACGCACCACTCCGCAAGACGACACGGTGCATTCTGGTCAGGAAGGAGGGTTTTCGCTCCCGCGGGGCACAACCTCTGCCAATTTATTGTCAGAAATGGAAGAAAAGGATGTCAAAATGGTTCAAGGGAGACGTACCGTAAGCAAGGAAAGTACTGCCATACAAACAGTATGATGTGCCTCCGTGGTGCTACGCACCACTCCGCAAGTCCCCACGGTTAAATTCTAGTCAGGAATGAAGGTTTTCGCTCCCGCGGGGCAGGACCTCTGCAGATTTATCGTTAGAAATGATGAAAAAAGAGATTCGAAATAGACTTACCATAAGCGAGCTCGTGTGAACCTTCGTGGTGCTATATACCACCCCGCAGGACTCGCATTGCTGTTCCTAAGAGGTAGTTCACTCTCCACAGCCTCTGCAGGTTTGCCGTAGAAAAAGACAACCTACAATAAGCGAGCAGGTAAGTCATGATCATAAACGTAGAGGATTTATATATACATACCTTCGCAAAATATGCAGCAATCATCCAGATAGCTGCACATTTCCCGCTCTGACTAGTCAACGCTTCCCAATCGCCAGTGTGGTAGCCCTCCGTGACTTGTGTAGTAAGTGGAGATGCCGAGATGATTTGATCGCAATGGAAAGCTTGCAGGGATCGTTGGCGGGGAATTGGTAATCCGGGAAGCATCCGCTGCTGTGTCAAGAGTAGGCAGCTGTTTCCGGTAAAATGAATCTTAATCTTGAATCGCGAGGGTACGGTGTCGATTTGGTGTCGATGGTCGAAGAGTGGTCGGTGAGCATGTGTCAGGTTCTGTGGATCATGATCAGATCATCGTCAAGGATTGGCATGAATGAGCTTACCAGGTATGTACAGCACGTGGGGATAGTCAAATGACGCGAGAGCACCGCGACTACGCGTCGATGAGAACGACATTGCTAGAATGGGGATGAGACTATATTGATCGAATTCGAGCAAACCAAACACTCACTAATTGTTTGATCATGACCACCGATGCCAAACAATGCCGAAGACAATTGTGATCTTCGACGCGTCAACGACGACGACACATATGGGAGCAAGCAAGAGGGGATGGTGGAGTGGAGTGGCATACCCCACAGGTAGGTGATGCACAGGTAACAAGACTCACCATTTTCTGGCAGTATTTATACCCTTTTTTCAGTTACCGGGATGCAATGTGCCGCTGCAAACATGCCATCCATCTGATATGTCGTACCACTCAATTTGTAACCATATTCGGATAAACTCCTCCAGGTCCATCTGATGTGCCCACTCGCGTAATCTGGCTGAACTCCGGCATCTGTCCCTGCATCCATATTTTTCAAGTGAGTGGTCCATCCCAATTCTTGTGGATTATCTGGAACAGTCCAAAGCTATTCTCAGAATGCAAGAATGGCTAGAGATTGGCTAGGCATTCTCTCATTCTGAGAATAATTTTGGACAGCTATTTCCAAGTGGTAAGTACATACTGGGTGTTTTGATGGACCCTGCATCCAATCTGACCCTTACTTCCACATTCTCTTCTTTTCGGATGCTCAATCTCCGTGATCAGGCTTGGGGTTTGATTCCCAAGGCTTTTCCTTTTGGATTATACTGACCTACCTTCTCTCTTTAGATTCCGAGTGAATGTTGACTGCAAGTCAATCTTATCACAATGTGATCAATTAGATAATCGAGTGATTCGACGCCACCCAAAACCTCTCGCGTTCTCCATGCTTTCCCTCCCAAAATAGTCTCCAACTTGTCAATCTATTTCCCACCTATCTCCGGCATTCCTGATGTCCTGTACCTCTTTTGCGGCCAGGTCGCTCCACGGTTCAGCTGTAATTCCATCCGCGGCAGGCACTCCAAGGCGAAATCAAGGATCGGGATGTACTCTCCACGCAACCAACATACCTCCTGGGCTGATTCCAATATATCTTTTTCTATAGAAGCTTCATGTGCGGTCAATCTCCCCTGTACTTCCACCGTAGTTCACGGGCGGCAGGCACTACAATGGAAGCTCAGTACATCGTACGTACACAATATATCTTTTTCCAAGCTTCAAAGGATAACGGCGTCATTTAGGCCAGGGCCTCCATCACGTAAATGCAAGTTTGCTCTCACCCGCTCTCTGCCAAGTGCCGTGTCCCGGATGTTCGCACCATCACCCGCTGGCAAATACACTTACGCAACCTCTGTCGATTTCGTTCACCGCTCGGATTCCTGCGTTCGAGGACTATAAAAGGTGAGAGAATTCATTGGAATGTTTCATCAGCTTACCGCTGTTCTTCCCTACTTCGTCTCCATCGACACTGACCTGTACTAGTACGTCCTTCTGTCCTCTGTTCTCACTGCCCTGCTGACTCCTTCCCGATTGAACAGGTTTGAGCTGTTGGCGCAGCTTAGCTTCTCCGTGATGGTCGATCCCGCTCTCACTGTTCATCCCGTGTCTACATGACATACAGCAATAGGCGGTCATTCCCTCTATCCCGCTGCCACATCTGGTGAAGTACGTGTATTTTCCTTAATTTTAGGCAAATCGCATTTCCTGCAGCACAAATATTCACAGGTTCTGGCCCCCACAGCAAGCAGTAAAACACACACACTGGTCCTGAGGCCCCCGTCACTGGTGCCCAGTGATTGTATATGTTGCGGAGTGGTGCATAGCACTGCGATTACTTTATTTGCCTGCATCATATTGATTCCCGGTCGATCAGAAGATTCAGTATTACTTGAAACTTGCTCACATTCTGACCCTCGGCCCTCTGACATAATCTTCGAGAGTCCCACCCAGCGAGCGGAAATACTGGTTTCTGTCCTGATATGTCTGTCTGTATTCCGGCCTTTGTCCCTAACCCAAGGTCGGTCTACATGAGGCTTCTTGCGTAGCGTCAGAATTATTTATAGATGTAGTGTTGCCTTAGCAAATATCTGAGTAACGGCTAGGTACAGATACACGCCCAACTCACCTCTTTATCTCTGTTCTTACGAGATTCCCCCACTCATGACCATCATTCCATTCCCGCCATTGTGTGCCCTAGATGAATATAGATGTCAGGATTCCCCCGTACACAGCAGTTAGCCCATCGTAGCAGTACATACCGCCCTACGTCACCATCGCATAGATATCTCCTGTCGTATGTAGATGTGTTCCGGACGAAAGCTCCCACCGTTCACCTAGATCATGGAGTATCGTGGCCGTCATCGTGATCTATAATAAGCAGTTCACTGAAAGGACTCATTAGGGATCGGTGAATGATGTTGAAAGGCTGGGTACTTACCTGTCGTCGTCGGGCAGACGAGTAGACGGTGGTCAATATCCTGTACTCGTAGTACAAGGAGAACGTGAATTGCATCCGCTCAAAGTATTCATCAGTACTCCGTGAAGGATGATAGAAGAGATAAATAGTTACCTTGTTCGTTGTTGCGCATGGTACACTGAGATGAATGAGAAAATCAATTACGGTGGTTATGAAATGAAGCTGGAAGAAAAATAGTCAGTTGTTGTATCGCGGACGCTGAATGGTGGACCGATATAAAAGAGCATCGTTCCAAGAACGTAGCGACTAAAGGAAAGCCGCAACCTGAATGTAGAAGTTCAGTTATTCAGTTGATACAACGGTCAGATAATGCCTCCCACTAACCTTTCGATTTTCGTGGTAGCGTGGATTGTATTGAATGGCACGCAAGTTATATGAAAGATGAAACCATGCCGCCGAAATATCCATGGGTTGCAAACAGGAGTCATCGCGAGCGTGTTCGAGGTGTACTCAAGTACTTAATGAAACAAGTTGGGATGGTTCATGACCACCGCCGCGAGATGACCCTCAGGTAATCGATTTAGACAGTCATCGTCGTTAACTTGATCTCCGTAAATCGAGCATTTACATCAATACATTGGGGAGCGAAGGTGCATTATCTGAATTCACGTCCAATATTCCTTCGTCGTGATCAAGTGGATCACTGTTGTGAAGAACAATACTATTCGTTTGAACTGTGTACCTAGCAAAAACAACATCAGCTCAACCCATTCACACTTTCGTTCTCCTTCAACTCACTCGCAGGGCACAATGCACGATTCACTCCACACAATATAGAACGAATAGATTCTTTTGGATATATACAAGCCGTCGCGGGACACACCCCGACGACGGCATCAAGACAACGAGACCAAGAGAACACCCACACACCCAACAGAACGAAAACCACGACTTACCAAACACGATCTCCAAGACGGCTTGTTGAACTCGGCGGTCGACATACTATGTCCCTGTTGATCGTAGATCGGGAGGCTTCGCGTTGTCTCTTGTGTTCGAAACGACACCTTCTCGGATTCAGGGATGTGCTCCCCATCGCATCGATCCACCGCTCGCAGGTGCTTGAATCGTCGGCATCATCTTCATCGGGCCACACTGTACAACGCGCGCAGCGTTCCAAGATGGCTTGTTGGCCTCGGCGCTGTCGTTGACGGGCGCCGAACATCGCTTCTTGTGCCTGGTCGATTCTGTTCTGTGGGAGGGGAGCCGTGTCTTGTCGTGACGGTAGCTCCAATGAGCCAGCTGCTGTTCGTTTGAGGGCATCGGTGTCCGTTGAGAGAGGCGGCGATACGCCATCAGCTTCTTCGTCATCAAACAGCTCGCTCGCCCTGCACTTCCAGTCTTCCTTGCACCCTGCTCTCCGTGAAACATGGAAGAACGCCTAGAAAATAAGATGGCGCATTAGTAAGTCTAGAGAAATACGATCGGAAACAGGTACGAAAAGAAAAGAAGACGGAAGATATTCTTACCTCCTGTGTCGATTCGCCCGTTCGTCCCCTCCCCTCCCCTCTCAGTCTCGCTCGCTCGCCGCCACCAACAGAAGGGCACCAGCAGCATCTGCACCCCGCTATCGTCGTTTCAACGAAGCAGACACGGCTGAGTGCCAGAAACACACACACACCGGCCCTGCACACTAAACGTCCCTCCGTGCATGCGGGGCTTCGGTGCGGTGGCGCAGGTGAATGTGTTGTGCCGTATGTACGCGGTATTGGCGTGGGTTTGCGGAGCTGGGCTTGTTCGTACGTACGTACGTGTACGAGCGGGCGTTGAATATGTTTCCTGCACGAGCTTTTGGATTAGCCGAGTGGGTATATAAGGAGAGGTATGGTGCTTACTTTTTCGATATCCTTCCCACCTTTCCCTCCTCTCCTCCTCCTTTCCTCATCCCCCTGTTTCCTCCTCTCCTCTCGTTTTTGTCCGCACCATCTTCTGTGTGGTCATCGGCCCTCCATATCGTCGGCGTTGCAATTCGTCTGGCGGCACCGTTCTTTTCGATCCCGTCTCGACACTCCAGTCCTTCGCGATCACTCGTACGGTATGATTTCCCTGCATCCGATCGAATGATTTAGTGACGAAATTGTCAGAACATACAAACCCTGCTCACCCGAGGCATTCCGACCCATGAAACCGCCGTTTTCTCTCACTCATCTTCCCAGATCCTGCCCCCCGCGGGGAGTGGCAACACGTCCTTCACTCCCATCGTGCGAAGGTGGTGTTCGTGGGTGTTGCGGAGTGGTGCGTAGCACCGCGATCATTCGGATTCCAGTGAACCTGATACTATCGTCGCGTCAGAAAACAGATAATAGTGTCCTGTTTAGCTTACATCCTGACCCTCGAAACCGCCCTTGTCGATCACTAATTTTCTCAAATCCTGCCCCCCGCGGGAGCGGCAACACGTTCTTCACTCCCATCGTGCGAAGGTGGTGTTCGTCGGTGTTGCGGAGCGGTGCGTAGCACCGCGACCATTCATATTCCAGTGAACCTGATGCCATCGTCGCGTCAGAAAGCAGATAATAGTGTGATATTTAGCTCACGTTCTGCCCCTCGAAACCGCCCTTGTCCATCACTAATGTTCTCAGATCCTGCCCCCCCGCGGGGAGCGGCAACACACGCTCCTCCCGCTCGAAGTTCTCATGGTCGCAGGGTGGTGTTCGTCGGCATTGCGGAGCGGTGCGTAGCACCGCGAAGATCTTGTTTTCGTGAATCTGATGGTATTGTTGTGTCAGAAAGTAAGAAATAGTCGAAGATATACTCACATTCTGACCTTCAAAAACCCGCCCCTCCCTCGGAACATGTCTCAGATCCTGCCCCCCGCGGGAAGCGGCAACACACGCTCCTCCTACTCGAAAATTTCGTGGTCGCAGGGTGGTGTTCGTCGGCATTGCGGAGCGGTGCGATGATCTTGTTTTCATGAATCTGATGGTATTGTCATGTCAGAAAGTATGAAATAGTCGAAGATATACTCACATTTTGCACTCCAAAATCCTGCCCTTCCCTCGTAAACCTTCCCAGATCCTGCCCCCTGCGGGAAGCAGCACTAAGCGCTCAACCGCGAATGTTCCGTTGCCTCTGAGTGGTATTGGTACGTGTTGCGCGTGGGTGCGTAGCACCGCGTTCAGTCAGAAACGAATGTTTCCCTGCAGAATTCGGGCAGAACGTCAGAGAAATACTAATGAGCCAGAGTACATACGTACCTCTTGACCTGCAAGTTTCCGTTTTCCCTCGTAGATATGTAGATAATGGTTTTCGAATTTGGCGCGCAGAGCGGCGCCACGGCCTCCAACCCAAGAGGGTTCCTTTGTCGCATGGAGAAGTCGTTGGGTTTGCGGAGTGGCGCGCAGCTCCGAGATCAGTAGTAGTGTCTTGTTATTGCGCATTGTGAGTGGTGGGGACGAATATGGGCGCATCAGACTCACATATGTGTCTCGTTCGTGGTCGCGCGCGCACTAATCTCCTCTCCCCACGCTAACGTCGTCTTCAGTCTCGTGGCTTGACTCGGTGGAGAGGTTGTCGCAGACAATACGGGTGTATTGGACTCACGTCTGTGCCTCCTTCGTCGTCGAGCGCGCATTGATCTCCTCTCCCCGCGCTAACGCCGTCTTCAGTCTCGTGGCTTGACTCGGTGGATGGGTTGTCGCAGATGAGCGCGATGCACTGATTAGCAAAATGCGCGCGTTCCTCGGCCTGCAGCTGTCGAGATATCAGTTCCTCGTAGTTGGTAGATAGTCCAAGTTACCACGTACCTTTGTAGATTACCGTACCGTAACTCCCAATAAACTTGTTTGAATCTCCTGTCATTGTGTGAAGGTCGCGTTGCGTGCATGGTGTTGTCGGCGTCGTTGCGAAAGCCTGCGGCCGTCGTCGTGTGTGCTCACGATGTTGTTGTTGTTGTTGCTGTGGTGGTTGTGGTGTGTTGGATCGTGTTCGTTGAGTGATGAGAAGTCGTCGTGCATTATCAAAAGAACGTGAATTGCATCCGCTCAAGGGAAGGGAGATCGTTCGTTGGCGGGAAGTGGGCAAGACGTGATAATATTGAAATTTTGGCTACGAACAGGTAAAAGAGTGGGGCGGTGGGGGGATGCGCGTACTTTTAGGTTTGGCGGTGGGTTTGGGTGTGGAGGGGGGAATTGAGTGGGTTAGAGGGGGATTTGCTTCCGGCGATGACGCGAGGGAGAGGGCGATCGCATGTCGAGAGCAAGAACATGAGGCCGTAGTCAGCGGATGAGAAGAAAAACATAGCACGAGAATTTTCTAACTCAGAGTAACGGTGATCTTTCAACAATACTACTACGACTCACCCTCTGTCAACGAATCCTTTGATCTCTATCATTCTTCGTATTTTGTTTCCCATCTTTTCTCTTTAGAGCCATTCCAGGCTGCTGGAAGTAGGCCGAGTCCACTCGCTCGAGCAGAACACGTCCGCAGCAGCAGATCGTCTGCAGCGACGATGGCGCCGAGTTTTCTGTCCAAGTTCGTGCGGGCGGCATCTCCAAACCACGTCCGGGATCGCTCAGAGCGTTCGTTCGACTCGCCACGATCAAGCACGACGACGGGAAGCCGCAGTAGAGCGGCTTCCAGCCCTGCGCCACCGGGGAGCAGTGCATCACCTCCGCAACCACCACCACCCGTTCCAGCACCTCCTCCCCGTGCACCCTCTCCAAAGCCAGAGACAAAACCGGCACCAAAGCAGCAAGAACAGGCCCGTATTCCAACCTTCATAACCACGAACCCAGAGGGTGGGCACGAATCAGGGAACGAATCCGACAGCACATTTCCGAGCGTGACGGTAGTCCCGCCATCGCCCCTCCTGGACAACAACCGTGATCTTTCACCGTCGAGCTCGACGGGCAGTATTGGACGATCAGGGGAAACCCGAATCGACGGACCGGCTGCTGGCACGAGTGAAAGTTCGATCAATTCGAAAAACAGCGGTCGTACGACATCAAATTCCATCCAGGTCGACGAAGACGACCTCCCGACTCCCACTGCCACTCGCCCGCGGACGCCCAAGACGCCCAATACACCGCGGCCTGTCACACCGTCATCAGGAACGACCAACCTCGGTGACCAGCCCAAGTCGCCTGCGATGGCGTCTAATGTACGCAAACAACCCTCGAATCGGTCGCTCAACCAGCCCCCGCCCATTTCCATCTCCCAACCACGTGCTGTCACTATGCCCGCTCCCCGCCAGGACTCCACCGACAGCCAGGAGGTAGTCGCAGCAGCAGCAGCGATGTCACCCATCGTCGAGTCGCCTACGTCCATGCAGCCACCCGATTTGTCCATCCCTTCACAGCAACAAAGATCCCCTTCAGCCAGCTCAACATACCTCAATTCTGCCTCTCCCCGTGATGCCGACTCCATCTCGCTCGTCTCCAGCAATGGCATCAACGGCAAAGACCAACCCAAAGACAAAAAACGTCCCTGGCGCCGTGCAACTGCCCAACGCAAGCCCACAGGCCTCGCGAGCGCCATCGCCGCGTCGGGCCTTGCCATGGCGAACCACAGCCTCACGCCCGGTGCACAGCAGGCGCACTTCACCGCCGCCTCCAATGCGCAGCCCGTACCGCAGCCCCAGCGCAAGAACACGGCGCTGTCAATCTCGGGGTCACCGCCCTCCGCCAGCTCGTCTACGCGGCACGTCAGGAACAAGTCTGCGGAGCTCTCGCCGCGCTCGTCCAAGTCTGCCCGGTCGCGCTCTGCTGCGTCGCCTAGCCGCAGAAGGACCTCTGTCTCTGTGAACAGTGATGCTAATTCGGAGTACTTCGTTGATGATCGGCCGGATTATTATTCTGGGCTGGAGGAGGGGAGTTCTGAAGAAGACTCTGGGTCAGAGTCCGACGACGATTTGATGGATTTGGATCTGGGAGAGGACGATATACCTGTTACTGGATTTGCGGTGGCGAGTAATAAGCGGAACGCAGATTTTCACGAGTTGTTTCCCAATGTGCCTGAGGGGGATTATCTTATTGAGGGTGAGTGTGCGAGTCTTGTGGATTTCGTTGGTGGTTTACTGACGGCGGTGAAGACTACGGGTGTGCATTGCAGAGGGAGATACTCATACAAGGCCGGTTATATATTTCAGAGAACCATATTTGCTTCCACGCAAACATATTTGGATGGATCACGGACGTGCGTTACCTACGTGCAAACTCATAACTAAAACTAACCTACCCCACAGCTCTCGATACCCATAAACGAAATAACACACCTCGAAAAGAAAATGACCGCCTTCGTCATCCCCAACGCGATCCAAATAACAACCCGGCAAAATAAATACACGTTCGCCTCCTTCCTCTCGCGCGACACCACCTTCGACGTCATATACAACATCTGGAAGCTTGAACGCCCCGACGACGCCGAGTTCGAATTCGAGTCGCCCAAGGGCTCGCTTGAAGTCCCGAGTGGTGGTATTAGCGCGGCCGGGTTAACTGTTGGGCCCAACGGTGAAATTGGCACCGGGGCAGGGATGGGTACGGGCCCGGGTGGTATAGGCGGGGTGTTGCCGTTGAGGAAGGCGACGGTGTGTGCGTGTGGAAGGGAGGGTAAGCATCTGAGCGAGACGGCGCTGGAGGCGGTGTTTCCTGGGACGCCGGAGAGGATATATAATTTGATTTTTGCGAGTGGGTTCATGAAGGATTTCATGGCTGTTAATCAGAAGCTTTTGGGTGTGTTTTCTTTTACTTCATATTTTTATTTACCCCGAATACAGACTAAACCCCCACGCACCAGACATCCAAATATCTGACTGGACACCCACCTCCCCCGGGTCCAAGCTCCTCGCGCGTAACATGTCGTACATCAAGCCGCTCAATGGCTCCTTAGGCCCCAAGTCGACCAAGTGCGAACTGCGCGACGAGACGGTGTATTGTGACTTTGACGACTACGTGGTCACACTGACCACGACGAGGACACCGGACGTACCTAGTGGAGGCGTGTTTGCGGTTAAGACGCGGACATGCATTATGTGGGCGAGTGCGGTGTCGACGAGGTTAATTGTGACGACGCAGGTTGAATGGACGGGGAGGAGTTTTATTAAAGGTGGGTTGATGACTCCGTTCCCTTGTTTAAAAAACTTTCGTTCTGATTTCCATATTTTGCAGGCATCATTGAGCGGTCTGCCATCGACGGTCAGAAAGTATACCACTCCGACCTCGAAAAAGCCATGCGCGGGTACATCAAAGAGCACCAATCCGAGTTCATCCCCGAAGGCGTCGACGCCGCCGTGCTCTCCACCATCACAAAGGAAGCACCCGCCCTCCCCACCGTCCCCACACCCACGGAACCAATAACAGAAGAGGAAGAGCGCAAACAGCGCGAGCACGAGCGGAACCAGCGCGGGCTGCAATGGGCGTGGGACACGTTCGACGGCGCGTACGGCGTCGCGTGTCGGAGCACAAAGGGCGCGTTGGAGCTGGTGCAGGACGCGTGGGAGCAGAGCTCGTCGACTACGATATTGTGGTTCGTTATCGTGGTGCTGGTGTTTAGCAATTTGTGGACGTTGATGCGGGTGGGGACGAGGGAGGAGGCGGTGAGGAGGAAGGGGATGAGGAAGGAGGCGGAGAGGGAGAAGTGGGTGCAGGAGGTTGTTACGGCGCTTTGGGAGGAGTTGGGCGCGGCGAAGGGGTTTGGGACGCATTTGGGTGGTGGTGGTGCTATGGGGGGAGGGGGAGGGGGCGTGCAGGTGCAGGTGGGCCCGCCTGCGGGGAGTTGGAGGGAGGAGGTGGCGCAGTTGACGAAGACACTGGATGTGGTGGAGGAGAGGGTTGGTGCGATTAGGCAGAGTTTGGGTAAGGTTGAGAGGTTGGAGGCGTTGGATTAGAGATGTTTTGGACTCAAAGGATCCGTCTCTCTCTCCTCCCCTGCGTTCGCTTCGCTTCCCTTTCTTCTCTTCCTTTCCTTTATTTCTTTTAATTACGGGTTTGCGTCAGACGTCTCTATTCACACTTTTCTTCTTACAGTAGAAGCTCAAGGGGCTGTCGATGGGTACTGCAATTTGCTGTGTATGACCTTTTTATTTCTTAGTGGTCCACCTCATGTCTTTTTACGACAACAAATTATCAAGGAGACGTAGCGAGGAGAATATATGTTGTTTCTCGCTTGCATAGTTTTTTCCAGACCGCCTTTTTTTTCCTGGTGGAAGTGCTCTGCGTTCCGATACATAGCCTATGCAGGAAGGGACCAACGACCTCCCCCCCAGCAAATATGGAAACGGTGGAGACGCTTTGGATAGGTATCAATACGTATGTGTAATGGGTCTAAGGGATCTGGGTATTTGTGCTCGGCCAAGGGAGGAACGCGGTCGCCACAGCCGTGAGGTATATGTATATCCAAGAAGAAAAAATCAGAAGACCGTGCAGATTTTTATGACCGTATCCGAATGCATCGATGCGTAGACGTCGTTGTGAAGTGTGCAGAAACAGAAAAGAAACAGAAAAAAAGTACAATCCAATGCCATAAACAAAATTTAAGATTAAAGATACCGCCCCCATTCGATCGTTACCGTCGCCCCAGCCCACAAAGCGTCAGCGCCGCCTTCATCATATCGTCGTCTTGCACGCCCTTAGGGTACTCACCCATCCCCATGCTAATAACACTCCCCCCAGGCTCCGTAGTCATCCAACGCACATCCCCACCTGCCATCGTACTAGGCGGCGTGATCGCCTCGTCCGTATCCTCATCTGTCCAATCCATCTTCACACTCTCCCTTCCCCCCTGCTTCCTCCTCCTCGCCCTCGATGACGACCTGGCACGGTGTTCCTTATCCTTATCCTTATTATGCCGATCCCGATCCGACATCCTCGCAGCCGCACACGCCCACTCCAGCGTCCGCGTCGCCTTCATGGGCATGGGCATCGGGGGGCTGAACGGCGGCGCGATGGGCGACGAGGGCATGTTGTCCCAGAGCGCGGCGTTCGGGTCGCGTGTACGCGTGGGTGTGCGAGGTGGGCGCATGGGGAGCTCGGAGCGCGAGGCCACGCTGTCGAGGGACAGGCGGGACGTGGACGTGGACGTGGGGAGGGAGTGGCTGCGTCCTCCTCCCCCTCCGCCAACTCCCCCGGAGTTGTTGAAGGAAAAGGCCGCGGTAGTGGCGCTGGCGCTGGCACTGTTTATGGCGGCGACCTTGCGTTCGGTCTGCCGTTTGTTTTGGAACCATATCGTTACGGATTTTGTTTCCCTATTATATGCGGAAGAGGAAAGGTGTCTTGTCAGCATTCAACGCGTTGATAGTACTAGTGTTAATGAACGGGGAACTTTTACGTACATCCCTCCGAGCCTGGCGACGACGTCGCGTTCCTCGCGGGACGGATGGGAGTTTTGGTGGAAGAGGTTCTCGAGCATCGTGAGCTGGGCATTGGTGAACCGTTTGCGTGTGCGTCGGGAGAGGTTCAGGTTGTGGTTGTTGTTGACACCGCTGCTGCCGCCCGCATCGTCGGAGGATGAGATGCTGGCCGTGGACGACGTGCGGGACAGCGAGGGCGCAACTTGCATGAGGTGTGGGTGGGTGTGGGGGAGGTGAAGAAATTGGAAATGAAATTTTTGGTTCCGTGCAAAGGACGTGCCAGTTATTTATTCATTTCCCGATCGCGAGCCGGCGTTGATTCCAACCAAACTTTGCGTGCGCGTTGCGCGTTGAGAGTCACGTGTACGCGTCTCGGTTAGCATGGGATCAGTTTGATCCCGTCGCGTTCATTGGCTGGTGGCATCATTCACGTAACCAAACCTTCCCTGCAAAACGTTGACGAGACACATGTCCCCGAGCGACACCGAGGGGGAAATTGGCATAAAGGCTGTCCCTAGGAAAAGGCGTGTTTATTCATAGGGCAATCCGACACGATGTTCGCGCATCGCTTGAATCCGAGCTTTGTCTCTCCAAACGTTGGGGCACGTTGAGAAAGAGAAGACGCGTTCTTTGGTCAGAGATCTTCAGGAACCTTCAATTAAAATAGGGGTAAACACGGACTTAACGGACCCTCGGCCCCGAACCGTCTGCTTCCAACTTCTCCCGCTCGTCGTCAACTAGTCGAGTTCACTGTTCAGCGTATCCGTGTGGTCACCGCAATAGGCAGAATCTCGCACAAGGTAGCGTTATCAGTCCAACTGATACCGCATCTCATCGCCAGCTTTGTTTCTCGTCTTCTCAAACCGTTCTGGCTTCCCCTCAGCACTCAACAAAACGAGGTCCAACACGCAGAGAATCGAATTTGATTACTCTGTCAACATTAAGCAACGTTGATATTACACCAATTAATTCTTCTTCTTCTCTTTGGGCAATCGCCCATCATCCATTATGCTTTGCCTTTCTGCTTCAGCAACTCCTTTTCCTCCGCTATGATTTGCGCATCGATCTGAGCCCCACGCCCAGGCTCATGTCCATGTGCTCGAGCCGGTGCCAAAGGATCACGGATGGTCTTTGCGTTCTCGTTCTCGTGCTTGCCTTCCGCTGCCTTTTGTGCTTCCGCGAGTCTCTCTTCTAGACCTTTCGTATGGTCACTGGATAGGAATGCGTTAGTGGTGGGGTTTGTTGCAGGACTGGCTGCGGGGATACCGACTGAGGATCAAAATCGATTTTGGCCTTGTCCAAAGCCGCTTGCTGTGCGCGACTCCTTGAGATTCTGTCCACTGCGAGGTAAGCTTCTGCCTTGCTTGATCGAACTCTGGACGTACCGCTGGTCTTCGGCTTCATATATCTTTGGGTTTTCGACTTTAGATTCGTGATGCATTATTGTGGTTCTTGTGTGTAGTTGCAGTTAGAGGTTAGTGATTTGAGACTTTATGAAGGTCTCAAATGACGATGACATCACCTTGACTTGTAATGACATCAGACTACGAACGCACTAGCATTTTGGAGAATAAACTCTACTATCATCAGAGAGGACAACCGCGGCGGCTGCAGCCTGCATGAGGTGATGCACGATTGGTGAAGACTTCGAACTGAATGCTAATTGAAGGGAGTACGTCATTCTCAAACGTAGATACCGCAATTGAGCTTCACGTCAAAAGTCTTATCTCTGGCCTGGACTCCGTACCTGCACGTCCAAAAAGTATAAAAGACCCACAGGTTTCGAGCACCTCCTCCTTAGAATCTCTCCCCAAAATGACAGCTTCATCCGTTCCCCGCTGGAAAACCGCAATCACAAACGCGATCGCAAACCATGAAGAAGCAACTGGTACGCGTCCCCAAGCATCCACTAAACTCAGAACTCGCCAAAACTGACCTCAAATCTCTCCCAGTAATGCAGCTCGCTTCCATCGACCCAACCACCCCCGTCCCCCACGTCCGCTCGCACATCTTCCGCGAATTCATAACCCCCTCCTCAAGCCCCTCCCTCCCGCTCCTCGTCAGCACAACCGACATCCGCACGCCCAAGACCACGCAAATCATCTCGAACCCGCACGTCCAAGTCGCGTGGTGGATCGACCGCACGCAGGAGCAGTTCCGCATCACCGGCCTCGCGAGCGTCATCCCCACCCCCGCCAACGGGCTGTACAAGCACTTCATCTACAGCACGAAGAACGCTGCGCCGGTGAGCGCGGTGGCGGCGCTTAGTCGGGAGGGGTTCGATTGGGAGGAGAAGAGGAAGGAGATTTTTATGAATATGGGTGCGCATATGAAGGCGGGGTGGTGTCGTCCTGTTCCGGGGAGTAGGCTGGAGGGCGGGGAGGAGGAGGCGAGGAAGTGGCCTGTGAGGCTGGAGGAGCCTGGGGAGGATAGTACCGAGGAGGATCGGAAGAATTGGGAGACGGCGTTGGGGAACTTTGCATTGCTGATTGTTGACCCGACTGAGGTGGACTATGTCGAGCTTGGGGCAGAGCCGGATCGGAGGACGAGGTTCTGGAGGACAAGGGAGGGGTTGTGGGAGGATGAGGCCGTCGTCCCTTGAGGATTCCACCTGCCTTGCCTTTCAGATCACTTTTATTCTCGTCCCGCTCGTTCACTCGCGCTCTGTGTACATGTAAGTTTCCCCCCGTTTCTAGACTGGCACTCGACTGTTTTCGATATCGCAAACGACGATGTATTAGTACAGACAATTGTAACTTGGTGAGCGAACCTTCTACAAATTTACATACAACCAGAACCAGAACGAGGAGGAGAAGAGGGTATACGTAACCCAAAAATAAGTCATAAAGATATCGTTTTTCACGTTTGCTTTCTCCCTCCTCCCATCATTCACGCCTTCGCCTTCTTGGTTCCCGACTCCACCGGAGCATCCTCTACGACCTCGTCTATGGTTCTCTTTTTACCGTTCTTAGTACTGGCTGGCAGGACAGCGGGCGCTGCGACTTCTTCGATGTCTTCGTCGTATTCGTCTTCCTCGGCTTCTTCTTCCTCTTCTTCCTCTTCTTCTTCAGCGGCGTTGGGCTGCGTTAAAAAAATGAGACCGTTGTCCTGCGCACATAAGTAGGCTTGAACGTGAAACTTACGTCGCCGAGCAATAATGCGGTCAATCCAGACTGTCTCTGTTGTGCTTATGAGCTTCCCGGGGTACACACAAGCTAACCAATAAAAAACGAACGTTTTTCTCATCTTCCTCATCCTCGCCCTCTTCATCATCCCCCTCCTCCTCGCCAACACCGTTCTCCGCCTAACCCATCAATCAATCGGTATCGGGTATTCCAAAACCAAAATAAAATAAAAACTACCTCATCAAATTCATATTCGTCACTCTCCTCACCCTCACCTTCACCCTCCCCCTCACCCTCACCCTCATATTCCCCTAACTCCTCCCCCTCCTCCCCCAGCCCATTCACTCCCAGCGCCTCCTCGACCTCGGGAAGACTCTTCTCGGTGGGTTCTGACATTCGTTCCGGTTTTTGTAGGAGGGGGGTTCGAGGTGTTGGCAGTTACCCTGGGCGAACGTTCGTGGCAGTTGTGTGAACCTTCTGAATCCGTGAACCAGAACCTGGAACCTTGAACCGTAATGCCCATGACGCGAGATCGGGGTGTCACGTGGGGGACGCGACGCGTTCTGGAATGGGGTTGGACGGTTTGGGAAGGGTGGGGGTTGGGCGCGTTGAGAGTTTGATAGAGCGATGAATCTGGGAAGGATTGATTAGCGAGAGGAAGCGTACACTTTGAATGTTCATGTATGCTCGTTTACTAGTCTCTAAATGTATGAAATTATGCACCAGAAGGTCTAAATGAACAAAAATTATGGTTATCATCGTCAAAGCCCGCAGTGTTCATTGGTGGTTTGGAGCCGAAATTCCTTCGACACAAAACTTCTCAGATTTGGATGGAAAGAGGTCGAAGTTGGTCGCGACTTGAGAACAATATTCCCAGAAGATGAGTCGTTCATAGACGCAGTTCGTAGAGTATTGCACCATTCCGACCGTAGGTTCATGCGGTGTTACATTTTAGGTGGTATGTTTAATCTTACAAACGGTTCAGGCTCAGTCTTTCCACGTTACGGTCTCCGGATAGGTTTACTGGGCACGTTCCGCAAGCCATGCGATTCCCGATAATAGGTCAACAAGCCTCACCTGGCAACGATGTGAGTTTGGAATACGTCCTGCACCCACTTCCAGTGGGTTTGTAGCACTGTCGTGCTGCCCGAGGATTTGTTATTTAGGCCCCTGGATTCCCTGTAGGTGTTGGGTGAACTTCACTGGGTAAGCGGTTTAGGTTCAGTTCATATCTAAGTGTTACGCATTACGGAACTCACGGTCGAAATGCTACAGTAAGTACCCGTTTCTCGGTCGCAGGTAGGCCAAATAGGTGTGCAATAATAATAATAAGATATCGATAAGTATATAGATATAGGCATACTCTACCTAGATAATTACCTCTTAGATCCCTGGAAAGAAGGGAAAACACAAGAAAGGGTACTATATTTTGTTCAATGCGAGTCGCGGACTGCAACACTCTGGGCCGATGCGTCCTGTGTGCCGAACCACCCATGTCTTCCCTTCTCAGCATCTGCATCAGCTTTCCTGGCATTAGTGGCGCTGGCGTCGAACTCGAGCGTCGTGGTCTCCGTGTTGCTCGTGGCAGTCTGAGTCTTGTGTCGCGGTTGGGTGAACTCGAGGTTCGTGTTTGTTTTTGGCTGTAGCGTGTCCTGGCCCCACGCGCGTCCTTGTGCAAGGCGGATTATGATCATGTAGTTCGCGATTTGCTGTAATCAACCCAAGCCAGGCGCGTTAGCTGACATTCTCTATAAATAAGCAGGCGAGAATCGAAACACACCTGCGCAGACGATGCAACTGTAAGAAACACCGAATTAATCGGATTATTCACTGCGTACGTGATCAAAAAGATCAACGCAAACACCGAATACAGCGACGCGGACTCGACGACGATCGTCGCAAGGGAGACATACTCGCGTGCGTGGTCTTCGGGAAGGCTGGCCATGATCGTGCGGCGGTAGAAGAGCAGCCGTACCGTGATGAGCGCCGTGAGGATGATGTTGACGCCGAGGGAGATGGCATAGTAGGAGGTGCCGTAGGCCACGGGTAGGGCACTGAAGAGGGAGAGCCCGGGTTGGCTGGACTGGAGTGTCCAAAGGACACCCATAACTTTCGGAATACGGGTGAGGCTAGGATGGGGAGGAAGGGCCTGTAACTTACCAAAGGACGCGAGGAGCATGAGGCTGGGGAATGCGATTGCAAGGTAGGCGCCATATTTCCCGAACGCAGACCAGATGACCCAGCAACGCCAGAGCTACAAATGAGACGACGTCGAAAGTAAATATATAATGCCCAATGAAAGGCGAGGTTGTGAGCATACCACGAGCAGATCGGCAAGGAACGTCAGTGAAAAGAGCGAAGCGATGAAAAGGACGTTGATCGGGAGATTCTGTGTCGCCAGAAAATATGCCCATGGGCCTCCAGGATAGTTCCGGTTGTCGATGTACATCAGCTGGACGGTGTGGGATTGCGCGACCTCGAAGATCGTTTCTATGCAGAGCAGGGTGGTGATGTAGATTAGGAGGTATATGGACTGTCGTTTTCCTTTGCGGGAGTTCCAGAGATACATGGCGCACACGCCATACAAGAGAAGTTGGAAACCTGGTCATACAGTTCCACCTGGAATAAATATCAACTCATTGAGTCTGGAGAGAGAACTCACCATATCCAATACCAGATATAAAGTCTCCAGCGAGGAAGCTCCGCTCTAGAAAAATTGTTGCAGCATCCTCATGGGGACCGTAATACGGAGCCATGTACTCCGCGATGCAAGAAAGGTCAGCAGGGAAATGCGAAGTAGAGCCTGCGGCTTGGAGCTCGCTGGGTTTTATATACAGTACCTCGTCGGCACGCTACCATTCATACATCACTTCTTCGGGCTGTAGTGGAGCTCCAGAAGACAGATGAATTTAAAGCACAGTACGTGCGATCCGGGCTCGTCGCGTAGAGATGGGAAGGTCACGCAGATCCCGGGGGCTTGCGGCTTTGGGTTTGAAGGATGCCACATGTCCTTACTCGAATACCGGGCCGCCAGGTACCCCCGTGTCGCGGAACCGTATTGCGGTAACGCATGCAAAGTACGTATCCGCATTGAAAGCATCGATCGATGGCTATACTGTACGTAGCGAAAGGTCAGACCGAAGTAGACAACCATTTTCACCCGAAAATCTGAATGTGCACGACGAAGCGCTTGATCACATTGGGGTCCAGATGGTGAAAAGGTACGGTTTACTGAGCACCGTGTAAGCACCATCTGTGGAAATCAAGTCGATCGCCAAGATTCACGTTCTGAGAATTGAAGATCAAAGCTGGGGTGCGGATCCACGTCGAACAGCGAGATGATGATGAGATGTCATGATTCGACTGGCGGCAGCAGGTAAGTCCCTTGGGCCTCGTAGCCATGGTACGCACTTATCTGATCGAATTCTGCATGCATATGGGCCGGCGTGATAGATAGGCAGGTTAGATATTCAATATATACCCAAAAGTACAAAGATGCTAAGGCATAGATGCAGCATGCGACGGAGGGGGCTTGCGCATGCGACTCCAGATATTGTTGCCTCTCTCCTTGACGGGGGTGACTGGTGAGCCCGCGAGGGTGGAACCTTCCTCTTTCAAGGGACTGTAGACGGAATTCTGCGTATTCTTGCTCGGCGGTACCGAGGTATCGATTTGGAAGGTACTCAGCTGGGCGTGCGCAGCACCGTCTTTCGAAGCGAAGTGCATGGGGGGCAGGGTATTTCGCGTGTGCTTGGCAAGGGTATCTTTGCTCCAGGCCCGGCCTTCGGCGAGACGGTATATGATGAGGTATCCAGCGATTTGCTATGGTTAGTACGGGGTAGGGTGGGGTAATGAGCAGCTGTCATGAAGGAAGTCTGACATGGGAACGTACCTGCCCAGATGACGCTGCGCCCAGGAATATTTGGTTGAGAGGGTTATTTATGGCGTAAGTAACGATGAAGATGAAGGCGAGTATGGAGTAGAGGGCGGCTGATTCAATCATGATTGTTGCCAGTGATACATAGTGTTTCGCATGTTCTTCTGGGAGGGACGCAAGCATGGTTCGGCGGTACATGAGGAGTCGGGCCATGATGAGGATGGTGAGGATGATATTGACACTGAGGGAGATGGCATAGTATGACGTTCCATATGCCTGTGGCAGTTTGCTGTAGAGTGATAGACCAGGTTGGCTTGATTGCAGCGTCCATAGTGTTCCCATCACTAGAAGACGTAGATGAGTGGTTTAGAGTGAAGTGGAGGAAACAATGAATTAAGAACATACCGAATGAGGCTAGAATCATTAATGCGGGTAAAGCAATTACACCATACGCTGTCCGTCGTCCGGAGGCGGTCCAAATGACCCAACAGCGCCATAACTAATCGAAAGTGAGGTTTGTCCTTGAACTTCAATGAGACTGCTCACGACGAGTAAGTCAGAGAGGAAGGTTAGTACGAAGAGGGTCGCGTAGAACATGACGTTGATCGGCAAGTATTGCGTCGCCAAAAAATATGTCCATGGTCCGCCAGGATAGTTGCGGTTGTCGATATACATGTCCTGCACGGTTCGGGCTTGGACGATCATGAATAGCGTTTCGATACATAGAAGAAGAGTGATATAGGCGAGTAGATATTTTGATTGTCGGCGCTCTTTCCTGGTCTTCCAGAGAAAGATCGCGCAGGATGTATATAGAACCAATTGGGCACCTGATAGGTTTGGTTATGTCAGCGCTGAGTATAGCATGAAACGTGGAGTGGCGTCGGCGCACCATATCCCGTTCCACAAACGAAATCTCCTGCAACAAAAGTACGCTCCAAAAATATCTCCTCCGGAGATGCGTCAGGTCCGTAGTATGGCATCGGGGCGGGACGTTCCGGGGTGATGCTAATTCGGCTGCCGGGCTCCTTTTCGTTCGTCAGAAGTTAGAACTAGTGTAGCGGTTGGGAGGGAGAAAGAGGTCTGAGGGACTGGGGCGGGTCCTTGAATGGATTGAAAAACAGCTCGGCTGTCTTTATACATTCACCCCGAATACAGGGCCCCGTGCACCCGTCAATGTCAGGGCCACGAGGCCAAGAAATACGAGATCTGCTCTCAAGCATGTCAACGCGCGATCCAATGAGAGAAACAGTCTCGGGTCGCCCGCATGCTAGATACTGGATGACTTCCCGCAGGATTTAGAAACATAGAATAAATTTCAAACCGTCTAAGCGACATCAGCCGAAATGCCGATTGCCATATTTGTGAGGTGTGATCTCGAATCTTTGAATGGCACCCTCTTCCAGATTTTAATCTAGACGAGGCCTCCCTACCCCCCTTCTAGTTCTAAATCCTTTTTCTAAACCCTTCTTTCATCGCCCGACTCTCTCATCGATCTCGCTAACGAGATGGACTCGACCTGGGCACCATCCTCGTCGCGTCCATCCCTCACGACGGTGCTTGACTCTCCACCAGTCCTTCAGACAAAACTTTGGTAGGACTGAAAGTCATTATGGACCTCGGGATATGATTTCCCGTGCAAAAAACGCGTGGATTCGCGCTGCGCGGGTGTTCAGCAATCTGTTGGTACTCTATCTTCGCTCCGACGTGATTGGACGCGTCTCCTGCTCAAAATCTGCACTCGAGGTCGTGTAGGCATGAATTTCAGCTACTTTACATGCTTCTCTGCTCTCAAACCTGCCTGTCCTACTCTCTCGCGACACGAAAGAGGAGCTAAGGCCAAGGATCTAGGCACTAGCAAAATCTATTCACGATTCTGTATCTGTGGTGCACTTGGTTGTCACTTGGTCTACGGTTTGGAAACATAGAAATATATTTTTCAAGTTCCGCTCGCTTGACAGTTTAGAAAATAATCTGTGTTTCTAAATCCTGCGGGAAGTCACCCACTTGCTGTTTTGAATATTGGCAAGTGACACTTTAGCATTAGCGACAGGAACTCCGAGATTCGGGGTGAACGTTGAGATATGACCAAATGTGGTCGTTGTCGATGATGATGATGAGTTTGGTTTTTAACGCCGGCAAGCTACACTACAGAGCTAAGAGGCGTGGGTAAATACCCTAATATAATGAAAAGTAAGGTGAATAGGTAGTCGAGATAGGTGTATGTTGGGATTAGAAGTCTATTCGTATGAGACAGGCTGATCGTGTGTCATAGCGCGGGTGGTGGTCGTTGTCGAGAATGTGTATTGGGAGATGCAATTCACCCATTATGTTGCTTACACGCGGACTTCAAAATTGCTCGCACGCCAAGTGGTCCAAGCTCAACCCTAGCTTGCCTTGGGTTGAACGAAAAGTTCTCAAGGGCAAACGATAACAATCCAGAAAAAAAAGGCTGCGCCGAGCTTGAAAGCTTAAACATCGAGCATCATGGATGGAAAATATACAGACCCCGTATATGTGTATGTGGAGAATACCTGCTGGGCCGTTCCAAATGGCCATCAACAGAAAAATCGCATAGAACAGATAGAGCATCATTCGACAGGCTGGCAGCAGTAGAATCATCTTGTGTGGTGGCAGATGGTAAAGCGATCCAACTGTCATCCCAGACGAGCCCTTCGTGCCATAGTCCTGAAGCTTCTCAAAGAATAAAAGATGGGCATCCAAATCATGCGAAGTCGAAGCTCATATAGTTCCAGGCCCAGCATCAGGCAGTCAAAGGCAGCTGAAACAAGGTGACCAAGATCCCACAGGCTAAATGCCTATGCGTGAGTTTGACGTTCACTTCCATGTTCCATTCACATAATACTCACCTCATGAGATTGGATGGTCCTACTTTTGAAACCATCACTAGTACGTTCAGGGCTTCGGCCAACAGTGATTTCAGTAGTCAGGCAGACGGTGCTGTGATGGTGGTCGAGAAACCAGTGTGTGTAGAGTGCGCATCAAGTTGAAAAGACAGCCAATGTCGAATAGTGTAGAGGATGGCAGCCATAATGAAAAGTTTACTCGCAAATTTTGGCGAACAAGGGCCCCGTCTGATTCATATCCCGCTGCTGTGATCTCGACAAAACTCGTTGCCAATTATCACCAGCCTATGGGTATCCTGCACCAAAGCAGTGCATTGTAAGCACGAAGACCGTGATTTGGCTAGAAGGCTCTTGGTGCGAAGAGAATCATCTGGTGCTTTCCAGGAGAAAACGCCAGAGCGCCAAAAAGAAGGCCATAGTTGACCATGGGACCATCACCTTGATACACGGATGAAGTATTCGATGAACAGGTTAAGAAAGAGATAACCTGGTTGTAAACTGCATCGCGTGTTGAGATGTCGAGTTCCTGGGACGGTGTTCCTGGCAAAACATTCTTCAGAACTAGAGGGTGGTTATTCTGTTGTGGAAGATATGTCGATTTCAAAAATTTCAAGGGTGGCTACAGTATCAGATGAACAATTGGCGCCGTGGTTTCCAAGCACAATCGCAATCGATGACAGAAGCGCATGTTGCCGTTATCACAAAGGCAAAAAGCGTACGGAGGGCGGAATTCGGGAGGGAAGGGTGCAGCGTTGAGATTAGGGATCAAAACATATTCGTTCAAGACAGTACTGTGAAAAGGTTGTTTAGCTGTGATAAGAGGAATCCAGAACGGGTAGACGTTGGATAGACGGATCGGGATGAGGCAGTTGTGATGGTTTGTTTTGGGGATGTGGGCGCAGTTGAGGCGTAGGAAACTTAGAGCATATCGCATTCACCACCCAACTCAAACCCAACAGCACCTATTATCATCTTCAGTCATCCAAGTAACGCTCCTTTACCCAAGAATTCTATAATCAGGTCGACATCAGCAAAGAACGAGGCAAACAGCAGGCGAGGAGTCACCAGCACGCGTCGGCTGATAATAAATTCTGTAGCCTCGAGGCAGAAATCAACACAGAGCACACGAACTCGTGGCTTTCAAACACGCTTGACCTGTTCCCCTCGGACCTTTCTCTCCCATATCCAACTAATTTCCCACCTCTCTTTGTTCAACGGCATTCCCATCTCTTGCAACCCGTTGCCACTGTCAGATTCCCCATCCAATTTGCTTGACGCCGACTTGTCGACCCTCAGGCTTTCCTCCTTCGTATGCCCAGTACTGTTCGTACGACCTCGCCACAGACGTCGCACATAACTGCACCGAAGAACAGATTCAGGACCGTGCTCGGCTTTAGTACTCTCTCCAGAGACTCTTCCGACACAGACCCCCCAACCCGAACCGACAGTCGTAACCTTACCTTCACAAGGCAGAGCATCGATACCGCCCGAAGCTACGCCAACAGAAGAAAGAAAAGAGCTGATCGTGGTAGCGTTGCCCATATATCCTTCTTCCAACGCGATCTTCAATCTTCAAACACCACCACTTTTGACAACAACAATTCAATCGTCGATCTTACCCTTGACGACAAGATGACCGTAGATAACACCCTTTTAACCCGACGGAACCATGGCCGCGTTGACCAGGACGGGCCATGGAGCGTCAGCGTTGCGGAAACCCCACACGACCCCCAATCTTACAGCCTCTACATAAACAGTGAGTCAGTTACTCTGTTCATATCTTCCCTAGATGTCCGCCTTTTTCGCTTAGTTTAAACTTTCATTTTACACTTTTCCCAATGCGTGATGTAGTCCCATGACGTACTTCGATAGCTGACTTGATATTTTTCTGTTCATTATAGCGCCAACCCATAACCTGACCCTTACTCGCACCGCGAAGGAGATCATCGAGCTTGACCGAAAGCTTCGCGAAACTATTCCCGGCGTCAAGCTCCCCGCCTCCCCCATTGACATGCAGTCGCTGCCTTTGTCTCCTCCAAAACGCAAATCTACCTTCCTTAATACCCTTTCGCGCCTTGCCTCGCCTACATCCGTAAAGACCTCTCGCCACGCTTCCTCCAGCCGTCGTTCTAACAACGCCAGCGTCGCACCTTCCACCACGCCTCTGACATCACCTTCGGGTGAGATCAATGACCCGTTCATGTCATTTACTCCCAGTGCTATTGAAAACTCCACCATCGTCACTCCTTCTGCCATCAGCACAGGCATCGCCGCCTACCTCACAACGATCTCTAACATGGCAGGTCTGCGTCAGGCTCGCGTTTGGAAACGTTTCGTACGAGTTCGCACTGACGACCTTGAGAGCGTTCGCGTCGAGCGTGCCATCAAGAGAGTACGGTCGGATCTCGCTGCACACGTGGGAGGCCTGGCGAAGGACAAGGAGAATATCCACAAGGGTAGCACGAAAGCGGGATCGATCGTGGCACCAAGCGAGACTGGAATTATCCTTGAGGAGAGGGTCAACGGCATCGAAACTCATGACGCCGGTGATGACGTTGCTGCCATCAAAGAAGAAGTCAGCAGGGCGAAAGAAACGCACGTCGAGGCAACGACGCCTGTCGCCACTGAGAATACCCCCGAGGAAGCACTACATGCATTATCAGAGGTGCATGAACCTAATGAGGTGAAACCCGCTGAGGATGCTATAGAACCTTCCCCTGTAGCAGCGGAGGAATGTCTTGCGACTCCAGTCGCTACTGAAGCCCCTGCTCGAATCCCCCGGTCGCATTCAGTTGACTTCGATCAATCTCGTATTTCCCGTGCGTTTGCCTCTTCAACGCCAAGCCGTGACGGTGCCTCGTCTCAAACAGGGGACGAGTCGTCCATATCGACCACAGGCGGAAGCCGACACGCGGCGCGACGCAAGAAACGCTCGCAGTCGACGGTGCCGAAGGAGCCCAAGAAGTCGCATCGAAAGGTCGTCATTGATGATTTCGAAATGATGAGAGTTCTGGGCAAAGGTTGCGCGGGCAAGGTATTGTTGGTGAGACAGAAGACGACATCGGAACTGTACGCCTTGAAGGCGATCACGAAGAGACATGTCCTCGCCCATCAGGAATTGCAACATACCCTCACTGAGCAGGCAGTGCTGAAGAGGATGGCGGCTGAGTCGAAGGATCCCTTTGTGGTGAAACTTTGGTGGAGTTTCCATGACAAGGAGAACCTGTTCTTGGTCATGGTGTGTAGCCTACCTGTTTGCTGCTATGTTCTGTGATTTGACCTGTCACACAGGATTTCCATCCCGGTGGTGATCTCGCCACTCAACTTGCTCGATGGGGACGTCTTGGCCGCGATCGTGCCAGGTTCTACGCCGCTGAAATCGTCGAGGGCTGTGAGGGCCTCCACGCAGCCGGCGTCATCTATCGTGATCTCAAACCAGAGAACATCCTGATTGGTGCAGATGGACATATCGTCCTCACTGATTTCGGCCTGTCGAAGGAGTTTCCTCGGAAAGTGAACACTCAGACTGCTCCACCGACGCCGCGGAGAGGCGGCGAATTCTATTCCTCTGTTCCTGGCACCCCGCAGCCCACAAGCCCGCCATGGATGATGGTTGATTCGACGGGTGAATTGGCCTTCGGTTGGCCTGGGCAGGTCGGACGCAGTGATTCGACGACGACATTCTGTGGGACTGCAGAATATCTCGCTCCGGAGGTCATCCAGGGGTTGCCATACAGCTACGAGGTCGACTGGTGGAGCTTTGGTACGATGCTGTATGAGATGTTGACTGGAATCGTGAGTCGCCATTGGCCCTCTTCTTGTATGCTTCATTTATTAATGAGTATGGCTTCGATGCATGATAGACCCCGTTTTGGGCGAATAACCATTCAGATATGTATGTCCGTGTTTTGCAGGACGAACTGCAATTCCCAGAAGATCGAGCGATCGATCAGGACACGAAGAGTCTGATTCGTGGGGTATGCAATCTCGTTGTGGTGGAGTTGGCTCGTGTGACTGATTGCACATTATAGCTGCTTCAACGGAATCCTGCTCTCAGAATATGTGAACCTCGGATTAAGAAACATCCATATTTCTCGATGATGTACGTTTCTTGTCATTTTCCTGTCATTGCCTTCTGAATAGATGTCCATGTCACAGAGACTGGTCCCATGTGTACTACAAGCGCTATATACGTTTGTAACCTATCATTTCACCTGTCTGGCATTCGCTGATCTTCTTCTGTGTAGCCCCGTATATCCCTCCCATCGATCCGTCAAATGCAAGTGACACGCAGAACTTTGACGACACCTTCCTTGACATGGAGCCTGTGCTTGACGATGTCAACGATGACCAAATGGACACGGATCAAGAACCTGACCAGACCGATACCGACCGCACGGATGGCGAAGAGTCCAATACGACACCATCGCAGTCACGGAGTTCCTCGATACGTCCACGGGAACAGGCTCCTGTTGATGCCTCTGTTGACGTTTTCGATGGATATTCCTTTAAGGGACGCCATTCTGTCCTCATAGATTGCGACGAAGATGAAGAGGATGATGGCTCAGAAGAAGACAGTGGAGATGGCGACGATGAGGACATCCTGTCTGCCTTGGAGCCTCTGGACACGACTCCTCTCATCGAGCGAGCCGTAGTTCCAGACGACACTATTGCTGAGGTCCCTGAGCCGAAAACGCCTGAAGCACGGCCAGTCACCGACCTTCCAGAACCTGCTCCTGAGGTCGTGCCAGCTTTACCACCTAAGGAAGTTGCTCCTGCAGTGGAACCGTCGCAGGATGTTGCTGTGCCAGTGGAAGAGCCCAAGCCACGGAAGAGCAAGGACTTGCCAACTGTCACACCCTCTGACGGTGTTCCTCCCGCAATACCTGAGAAGGAGCCGAAGGCTAAGCCTGCCCCACCCCCGAAAGCACCAGTTCCTCGTCCCACCAACCGTTTCGGACGCACTCGGAGAGAGAAATCTGGCGTCCCGGCCTTAGATCGATATCTTTCCGATGCCATTGACGAGGATACCGAAGCCACAGAACGCGAAGAGGACGAGGATGATGATTGGGACTTCGTCGAGGCTGCAGATGGGGAGGACAGAAATGGCGCTAAGGGGAATAGCCTCTTTGCGCGGGGTGTCGTTGATCGATACCGCTTGGCCGTCTTCCGAAAGGCTTCGACACCATCCAACCGTTCTGCTCCACGGTCATTCTCTGGCATGTCGAAAAGCTCCGAGACTACTGTTAACGATGTAGCAGACTCTCCAAGCCCGACTCAGAGGCGTGGTAGGACGGGACCTGGACTCACGTTCCGCAAGCACCCCAGGCAATTCTTGCGACCGAAGTCCCCACCTCCGTCATCTTTTTCTTCGAAGTCGAGCGCAACAGCGAAATCGATGACTGCCTCGACCTCCAATACGCTTTCAGCTGGATCGACTGGCGGTTTGTTAACGCCCTCGCCGTCCTTCGGGAGCACCCTGTCACATTCGTTGAAATCCAAGGAGTCGGCGTTGTCTGTCGGTGCGCAGAGTCTATCCTCAGAGCAATCTGCAAACGGCGACTCTGGCACTGCCGAGGCGCTTCCCCAAGTGGATACCATCAGGGGCACCCCGCTCGCTGAGGAGCCTGAAAAACAGAAGAACAAGAAGCTGAAGAAGTACAAGGAAAACGCGGAGAAGGTGTTCTCGCTATTCTCGTCTCCACGCCAGCCGTCGTGATCGTTCAATGGACAGAACCATACTGGATCTGCGTCTCTGTTCCATCCTCTTTTTAACTCTCTTCCGGGCCTTTGAACAAGTTACCCACCAACATCTTTCCTTTCTCTGTATGCATCTCCCAAAGACATCCAATCATCGTATGCAACCTCATCATCGAACTATTTTATTGCCATTTAACCCCTCTCACTCGGCCACGTTCCCTCCCATCCCAACATATATATACACGTCGCTGTCGATAGCTGCAGCGGGGGCTTTCTCATTTTGCATGTGCGGTGTATCATGCCCGATCGCCGCGCCGTCAACTGCCCCCTTGTCTTGCAGCTTTTACCCTTGTCTGTCCTTACTTATACCACAATGTTTTCGGTAGTCGCAAAGCACACTACATAGATCGCTCGCTCATTTTAATACGTTATTCATTCGTGGATTTCTGTGTTTCTATTTCTTTCTGGGTGGGAGAATTTGTCTCCGTTGACTTTGGAATCCAACTTCCAATATCAATAACCATTGAGAGGAGTACCTTTGCATAGGTAATAGAAATAGACAAGATCCCAGAGACGAATGCAACCTGACGTTTCCGTGTTGCGTAAACTTCTCTAATTTTGGCCTCCACATCGTGTTGTGAGGTTCGAGGCTGTTGGGGGGTGATATGTTATGTTGACCATCTATTTTTAGATCCGGTCGTACTACTTCCACTGTGACCGCAACACGACCTTCCACGACTTTTCTTTCACAGATGTCCGGCCCAGGACGCGTCGTTCTCATTGCTCGTTGCTCGTACTGGTTATCCAGCTCCAAAGGTGCTCACTACGAGAACTTTTGCAGCATTAGAACATGACTGTTTCAAAAGGTTGATCGGCGCGATTGTGATGGACCCTGAAGGGCACTGTCGTTGTGTGATTTTTGATCGCCAGCATGATATCTCGTTTCGCCTCGAGGCATGTGGGAAGTATCGAAGCTCGACTTTGAGCGCTGTTCTGGAGTCTCGACTTTCTGAGCCTCGCCACTGTCTGCTTTTTTCTAGTACACTTTCTCAACTGTTGCTCCAACGGTTTTTTCGCTAGTTTCTTCGCAAAGTAACGCGCCCATAATTCGCTGGACGTACCATGCCTCGCGAGAACAGTTTCAGTGACTCAGAAGGGCGGTCATTAACACCCGACATGGACGACGAGTTTCGACGAGACTCTGGAGACTATGTGCCACCCATCGTATCTCCAACCTCCTTTGGCAGGCCAATCCCACCAGTACTACATGTCACTGAACCCAGTCCCAGATTACCCCATGGCTTGAACCCACTCTCTCCATCAAAACGGTCAGTTCGTTCGAAAACGACAATAAAATCACCCGCGACAATGAAATCCGCTGCCGCCCATCCATGGGCACATCTTACTCCAAAGGACAAGTTTCGCGCGGCGGTGCGCAGGATCATGGCCATGCGCCGTGGGACGTCGTTTCTTACCTCCACGGGTGGTCGTATCGGTGCTGAACCAGGTGTCAACCCACGGCGTGCCTCTGCGGAGATTCAGTACGGACATATCAAACAAGATTGTGTTATTGAAGTCGTGGATTACTCTGCTGTGAGGAGCAGCACTGGCCGAATGACAAACCAGGAGTTTATCAACCTCCTTGATGATCCTGCTGCATGTGAGAGGGATCCGTGGGTGAAGGTCAGGTGGATAAACATTGGTGGTATGAGCTGGGATGTTATTAAAGCCGTGTCGCTCAAGCATGGTGTGTACTTTCTGCCTCTTTTTCAATCGATTCAAAGCTCACCGTTCGCCGCGTCATAAAGAACTACACCCTCTTGCCCTTGAGGACGTGTTCCATACACGAAGCCAGAACCGATCCAAAGCGGATTATTACTCCAAGCATCTCTTCCTGCGAATCCTTTGTCACGAGCTCGGAAGTGAGGATGAGTTCATCGAACCGACTCAGTCTGCCGCGTATGGCTCGACCTTGACAGGTGTTCCTCGGTCCCATTCGCCTGAACCAATATCAGAGGAAGAGGACATCGACACCAAAGAGCATGTAGAGGACGATGTCACTGTGGCCAATGTGTCAAATCAGAGCACCATGAAGAAGAGGCGACGCATGCCGCTTTTACCAAACAGCCAACGCGACCTTGAGGCAATGTTGGGTCCCGATGGTGGAGATGGTAATCGCTCGCATTCGAGCTTGGCTAGGCTGATGGGTTACGGAAAAAAGGTGAGAACACAAATGTTAGCCTATCATATTGCCACTCCACTAATTACTCCCTAGGCTGAGAATAACCGTCAAAGACAAGCTGAGGACGAAGTCACTCTTGATGCGTTGAAGCGGGTACGTTCTCCGGGTCAGCTATCTTTGCACTGCTGACTTTCCGACAGGGAGAGCGAGTGAATGTCAAAGTATCCCCGATGTTTGTGTTCTTGCTGCGAGACGGTCAGTTCTTTTCACTTTCGTTCTTTGTTCTTCACGGCTCACGAGTGAATTTATTGCCCAGGCACTGTGATTTCTATTCATCCGACCCCCAACTTGAACTTCACCAACCCGATCAGCCAGCGACTTCGTCAGAGGGACACTGGGCTCAGGCAGTCTGCTGATCCATCTCTGTTAGTACACGCCCTCCTGGATCTCAGTGCGTAACCTTTAATAGATCACAAAGGCAACCCAACCGATTGTTGTTGTAGTCGTCGACAATGCTCTCGAAGTTATCGACGCATACCATGCCAAGATCAATAAATTCGAAAGGTCAATTCTTTTGAAGCCTAAGATCAAAACTGTCAGATCCCGTACGTTCCTACCTCCTATGCAAAATCCGTGATTTACGTCAGAGATGTTCTATCTACGCAGTTCACATTCTTTCTGGTGATCTTATCCTCCATAAACGCACACTGGAGCCGATCAAGACTATGATTTACGGTCTCCGCCGTTATGACCTGGATCGCGCTGCGGCCCTCGTCGATATGTCTGATCCAGCGAACGCGAACAAAAAAATTACGGGCTTCATGAGCCATAAGACCAAGATCTACTTGGTACGTGCATTGCATCGTATTCCCCTATTGGATCGGTTTTGATAGAGGGACAGGCTGATGTGTTTGATCATATGGAATACATCCTGACGAGCTTGGATATGTTCGCTGGCATTTCCGAGAACCTCATCGGGTATACCTTCAACGTATGTTGTTTTCATCGACCGTACCGTCAGGGCTGCGCTAATGGTTATGTGTAGCTCGCGTCTTACGAGATGAATGAAGTCATGTAAGCCTATCTTTTACCAGCGTACTAGACATTGAATCCTCATTAACTTAATGCCTAGGCGTCGCCTGACATTGGCAACGATCATCTTCCTTCCGCTGACCCTGCTGACTGGCTACTTCGTATGTCTTTACCACACATCCTGAGCATCATATTGATTATTGTATACAGGGAATGAACTTTGACCCCATGTGGTCGGTCAACAAGAACTCGGACCTGCTGTCAGTTTCACTCTAACATTATTTTCTTGCCGATGGCTGACCTGTGAATCTAGATTCTGGGAGATCGCCATCCCCGTAATGGCCATCGTTATCCCTGCGTTCTGTCTGCCGGACATATATAGGTTGATCCACTACATGCAGAAGAAGATGTCGACCAAGAAAGCTGTCAAGGTACGTCATCTGTGATTCTAGTTCCATGCAGCGTCTCATGTACAGTATAGACCTTGAAACAAGCTTAAAGATAACACCACCCCTCTCTGCTCATCTTTGTAACTTGGTTTCTCATGCTTTCTCTCTCATGACTCATATACATGGCTGGAGGCGCACCTTCCGGACGCTACTATATGAACTCCCATTCTGCATTATCTCATTATCTACTTTTTAGCATCGCACTTTATCATAAACCCCTGCACTCAACCTTCACTACAGGTTTAAACTCTTGGATTATCATTTGAGGCGCCTTTACTCTTGAAATACACCACATTCCTTTACATTCCTTGTTTGTTTTGATGCTATGCATACTACTCGTTAGTATTTACTGGGTTCTGAGCAATGAATTACTCCTCACTATGGAGAATGGCGAACTTGGAACGGCAGATTCATATGGCGAACATTTCTTAAAAAGACTATCATTGCCTCTCATCCTTACATTTTTGTTGATGCGTAAGGATTTTTCTAGTTTCAACAGTGTCTCAACATGTTTCAATGAGGTTCCTGTCGAAAAGTTTCATTTCGCACGCCTGCTGCTCTGTTCAGTGTTCTGACAAAATCTTCCAATGAGGCTCTCATTGCCCCTTTTTTTCCTCAGCATCTCACACTACGTGCTCGGAAATACAGAAATCGTAAACTTTCAGGCATCAGAGGTGAATGACGTTAACATCTCTCTCGCAAACGATTGGTCTGTAGTTTTAACGCCTATATCGACCTCACAGTCCTAAATATCGACGCGTCTATCAGGCCCATCTTGAACCCCAACCACAATGAGCTCGAGTGGGATATCTTCCCAGCCTTGCTTGGTACACCCGTGAAACAGGTTTGCGAGACGAAAGAACCAAAAAATGCCACCTGCCCCCACGAGCTCTGGATTGTCCTCGACTTGGTAGAAGCATGGAAAGCATACTCCAAATTTACTTTACGACTATCATGGCCAGCCTCAGTACGTTCCACACACCTCACTCGCAATAGATTCTCAACTGGCGGTCGTTATTCACGAAAACAGTTTTCAGCCGACTTTTCTCTCGACATATATGATCCGGAAAAGGTCGTGACACACTTCGGTCTCGAAGATCTTACGATATATATCTCATCAAGACCTAAGACGCCTCGAAAATATGGTCGCATACGCCTCGTCAACACGGGGGTCCCTACACCTA
Organism: Hypsizygus marmoreus; assembly: GCA_013433165.1. Taxonomy (NCBI): domain Eukaryota; kingdom Fungi; phylum Basidiomycota; class Agaricomycetes; order Agaricales; family Lyophyllaceae; genus Hypsizygus; species Hypsizygus marmoreus. The sequence continues at coordinate 3,808,684 of CM024086.1, forward strand.
CACCCCCGTCGCCTCACCACCCTATCCATGACAGGCTTGCATCTTCCCCCGTCCCAATCATCCTCATCCTAGAGCCTCTGTACTTCGGAGTCCTACCGCCCACAGTCATTCCCGTTCTATGGTATCTTGTCCTCGCTATTATTATCGGTGCCATCCTCGTGCCGATTTTCAACGGATATCTTGAGGATGTTGCCGTGCAAGCGAAGAAGGAACTCAGTAAAAGCGCAAAGCATGAATAGAGTGCATGCGAATTACTCAGAAAACTGATGAGAGCTTCGGCTATGTGCTATGATTCGCCGTCGAAGTCCTATCAACAAGCCGCTGGAGTTCTTTCAACTGGTCGACCCTATTGACGACGTGGGGACATGGGACTCTGTTGCGACGAGGGAGTGGTAGTATATGGTTGTGTTGAAGTGACCTTGTGGCAGGATTACCCACGTCTGTATCAGCTGAGTAGCATCTGATGGAAAAATGTCATGTTCGAGTAATCCTGTGTGCAAATTACAGGTTAATAATCAGCTCGTCAGCAGGCTCGAGGTCATCTGCTCACCTTGCGATACTATCATCGAGATTGATGATATTTTGCGTTTTCTCTCACTGCTCGACGATGTGGACCGGGAAACGGATTACAGAGTGGATACATAGTGATCACAGAGATGTCAAGAACGCAGTGAAAGAACCACAAGAACCCGTGCCATTCATCCACCAGACGCGACCAATCTGCAATGAAAACAACTGGATGCCATCAGGTTCTCTGTCAGACATCAGCAACACCTCGGAGAGTCGGCAGTTCTGCAGAGCGTCAATGGGACACTGTCGACTTTCCCGGCGGGAAGTTAGGAGATAATAATGTCATAAAGAGCATGTCTGCACACCTAATGATACGTCGGGCATGAATGCTTGGTTGAAGGTGCGCGTCTTAGTATCACTCGTTTTCTAGTCTTCTAGCAGAATGCATATTAATAGTGTTTGTCTAGCTCCGCGGGCACAGTGACTTTGGAACAACTTGACCACCCAAAAAGGCGAAGTGACAATGAAAATGACCCTGGCAGTCAAAGCATACCGAGGTGTACGGCATGCCTTCGCGTGCTTATCGATGAATTTGGAAGCACCACACTATACCCGCTGGAAGAAGTACTTAAAGGTGGGTCATGGAAGTATGGACCTCCAGACCTACAGCCCAATGTCCAACCTCATCACCTTCTACGATATCCCTACCACCAAGGCCGGCCAGCCCTTTTCGCCCAACACCTGGAAGACTCGGTATGCAGATCCACCTGTATCGCTGCCACCTATGTCTGATCTTATCTGATCACTCACCAGGTACTCCTTGAACTTCAAGGGGATCCCCTACCACACCGTCTGGGTCGAGTACCCCGATATCGAGGAGCTCTGCAAGAAGATCGGCGCACCCCCGACTTCGGTGAAACCCGACGGATCGCCCTTCTATACCCTTCCCGTCATCTACGACCCCACCACCAACACCGCGATCTCCGAATCCATACTCATCGCCGAATATCTTGACGCGAAATACCCCGATACCCCAAAACTCTTGCCCCCGGGCACGCGTCCCCTCCAGCATGCGTTCTCCAACGCCTACCTCCCCACCGGCGCCCCCGTCCTCCAGTTCGCCATGCCAGCCACCCACCGTATTCTGAACCCCTCCAGCGAGGTATACTTCCGCTTCCACAGGGAAAAGTTGTTCGGCAAGACCATGGAGACTTTGACCCCGGTTGGCAAGGCACGCGAGGACGAGTGGGCGAAGGTGAAGGCTGGGTTTAACACTGTTGATGGTTGGCTGCAGAAGGGGAAAGAGGATGGTCCCTATTTCTTGGGGAAGGAGAACTCCTTTGTCGACTTCGTTGTCGGAGCCAGGCTTATGTGGTTGAGGCGGATCTTTGGAGAGGACAGCCCTGAGTGGAGTGATATCAAGACCTGGAATGAGGGCAGATGGGCTGCGTTCGTCGATGGCATCAGGAAATATGAGGCCATTCACTAAGGGAATAGTTGAAAACAGTGTACCATATAGTTCGTATTTCAGCCGCTAGTAGATTTGAGCATATGCGAATCCAACGACTCGCGGGGATTTTTACGTCGTTGGTCCTAGGAGTCGGTGAGTCGAGCATTGACGATGCAAGTACACGAATTAGTCTACGAGAAGTCCACTGTAACAAAATACAACATAGCCAGCACAATAAAAACACACTATCTCATGAAAACCATAGCCGTCTCCACGAACGTTTACGATGTCTAACGACGTTATCCTCCTCCAAAACATTGTTCCCTCTAATCACCTTCAAGAACACGCTCTCTAGGGATGCCTTCTCCACTGTATACTCAGAAAAGTCACCCTCGCTTGACAACATCGTGAAAAGCTGGGCGAGTGTCATGCCGTCTGCTTCAATCGGGACCTCGAATCGTGTCGCGACATCGTCCGCCATCCGGGAACCAGGTATTTTGGCCATCAGTGTCTGAGCCTTGAGTGTCTCTTCACGGGTACGACAACTAAAGTGAACCTCGTAGATCGCATACCGTGCGGAAAGCGACTCCGTTGTACCGACCGCTAGGAGAAAAGATGTTAGGGAGGCGAGAAATAAGATGTAGATTAGACACTCTTTACCGAGAAGCTGCTTGGCCAAAATTCCCACTCGACTGGCAAGCGCAGACGCTTCTTCCATAGAGTCTGTGCACAACAGGTTACCACATGAAACATCAAGGGAGAAACAAAACCGTACGTGTTGTGATGATCACAGCTTTGCCAACCGCCACGTTTCGGAGGGTTTGCCACATATCTCGCTTCATTTTCGCATCAATACCAGTAGAGAATTCATCAATGAGTATGACGGATGGGTTGCCTAGATAAAATGAATTAGCAAAGATCCTGAGGTGTGAGCTATAGCCTGTAAAAATACCTATCAATGCGATTGCTAAAGAAAGCTTTCTTTGGTTTCCGCCAGACAACTTGCTCGCCAATCGATCTGCATATTGAAGCAGAGAGGTTCCCTGCAGAATTGCTTCCACGTTGGTTTCAAGTTCTTGGCCGCGAAGCAGTCCCTTCAACCGCCCATAAACCAGGAGATGCTCCCGAACAGTTAACTGGGAATCGATTGCGGTGAACTGAGGACAAACTCCAAGAGAAAGTCTGGCAGTTCTGGGATGATGCACAACTGATGTGCCAGCTATGAATACATCGCCAGAATCTGGAATTATGTCGCCTCCTGATACGAGAGTTAGATGCGATGTAAAGCCACCAGGTTCTCACAACTCACGGATCATATTAAATGTTGTTGTCTTCCCAGCACCATTAGGGCCCAAGAGAGCAAAGACAGTGTCTCGTGACACCCCAAGACTGACATTGTCAACGACGTCGGTCTTACCATAGGATTTCGAGACTTCCAGGACTCGAAGGAGATCCTGCGAAACTGAGGCTGCTTTAGCTTCGTCAAGGGCATCCTGTGGTATTGGTCGGCTTGACCCGTCTGCAGACATAGATTGCGTTTTGATCGTCTGCGAGCGTCGAGGGAAAATGGACCCAGAGTCGACCCAGACCAGAATGACAAGGAGGACAAATGAGTAGACAATGAGATAGAGGATTGGGCCACCAAATCTTATGATAGACCCCATCGAAGAAGCAGTCACTTTATGGGTGCCATCACAGAGCAGAGAAAACAAGTTGACGGAAACTAGGGCAGCACGCGTCTGCAGGAAGTGTCAGTGGTGTACTGAATTTTGGGAGATAAATGACCTACGACACTGGCAACGGGGGATGCCAAGGATAGAGTAAAATGAATGATTGTTATTATATTGGGCGCTGCCGATGTTTTTCCATACGTAAAAGTAAGGAGGTATCCGGACAGATAGAGCTGTAAATTCGGGTCAGACGAATGGCATTGGAAGGTCAACAAAAGAAGAACATACAATGAACATGATCACTTGATATCCTGCGACAGTGGCGAAAGCCGCAAGTGGAGAAGCTACCATTAAGGAGGCACAATACGAAAGCAAGGCGCCGGTTATCCCATAAAGGACAAGCACCAGCCACTAGGCAGTAAAGTTAGTCAGCGTCATTTAACGAGGCATTTATGCACATACGAAGAAACCTAGACCGCTGAACTGGTTGGAAGCCGCAGCGAAGACGACGATGATAATGGTAGACAAGATAACCGATGCAATGGTGTCAAACATCAAATGTCCCAACCACAAACCAATGGGATCTCCCAGCCCATTGGACATCTGCATCGCCTGTACAGACGAACGACGTTCTCTGGAAACATAGAGCGCGAAGAAGGCGGGGTAAACAGACTTTAGATATGGTGAGTTTGTGTCCATAATTAAAAGCCATAGCTGTTGCAGACATACCATCACAGCCCCGAAAAACACCAGCCATTTCAGAGATACAAGGGTCCCTGCACCAACGGGAGGGAAGGTATTATAGTTGGCCCGGATTATGGTTGGATTAGGGCCAGCATTTCCAGATGCATTGAGAGCACGATTGAAGAGGATGTTGGTCGCCAGATTGAGCATGGAAGGTCCAATGATACCTGGTGGTGTAGCCTCCCAAGCGATTAACGAGGCACCCGTATTGAGGTCTAAAGAAATGCCCCCCAGAGACAGATTGCGATAGTTCTGTTGAATAGTATCAACAAACGTAGCATTATCCGGAATGGTGGTGACACGGAAAAAATCAACGCTGCTTCCGAGTGTAGATATAATTCCAGGCGGAGACGTAAGCACGCGGGAAGACGGTCCAAATGTGAAAGGGACGATAGGAGAGGAGGGAAGGTAAAGAGGAAAATCGGTGGAATTGCGGAAGGTCCGCAAGCAGTTTTGATTCCTTCCACGAATGAAGACGAGGGGTATCGTGGCACCTGCGACGGCGACAAGGATAGTAAGAACAGGTGTCAACCAGCTTCGGCGGGCAATAAGACAACGCTTGTAAAAGATAGTGAGAGCCTGTCGCAGTGGTGACATGGGTCGGCCACTAGCTAGAACCATGACATCGGGCTCATCCTTTTCCAGAACATTGAGGGTATTGGAGTTGGTATCTTTAGATAATTTGTCAGAATCGTCAGAGCCGTCAGAGCCTTCGTTCTTTGTCATGAGGTCTAGGAAGATATCCTCGATGGTCGTCCCAAAAACGTCGTATGATGAGATTCCATATATCGCCTTATCGCTGTCAAGGAGTTGCAAAATATCTCCAACGACAACCGCATCCCTGGTCTTCAGGTGGTAGAAGACCTGATGAGGACTTGGAGCGGAGGTGTGAGCATGCGGTGCGATGAGGCGGATCTTTTTGAGCAACTCGTCTCGAGGGCTGTCCAAGTCTTTCTCGTCGTTGGAAGATGGCTTGAACGAAACATGTGCCGAGTATCCTTCACCAAGATCTCGCTTCAAAGCGACAGGTGAACCTTCTGCAATTAGCCTTCCAGGCGCAGCCAAAACAGCGATATGGTCTGCCAGAAGATCTGCTTCATCAAGGAACTGCATGTAGAAGTCAGAACGCTGAGAAACATGCTCAAACCCGAGGAAATATTACAGACATGCGTTGTAAAGACAATAGTTCGATCTTCGCGGAAGGATGTAAGAGTCCTCCACAGCGCACGACGGCTCAAGGGGTCAACTCCCGAAGTACACTCATCGACTAAGACAACTGTAAAGAGGGGACCAATAAGCAAATGAACCTCCAAAGAATGGTGTCGCCTACTTTTTGACCCCCCAACCAAACCAATGGCAAGCTGCAGCTTCCTCTTTTGGCCTCCCGAAAGAGTTGCAGCATTTGAATTGATCTTTGCTTCCAGATCACAATCGCGCAGCAACTGGTCAACATCTTCATGCTCGTCGGAGTGCTTGGACCATTTGACTGCTCTCCATACCCGCAGTGTCTGTGCACACGAGAGCTCTGGGAAAAGGACATTTTTCTGCGGGACAATGCCGAGTGTTCCGCGTGGCGGTCGAGCAACGCCACCTTCGAATGTCACTGTTCCACCAGTACGACCGGCGAGGCCTCCAAAAATGGATAGCGATGTTGACTTTCCGGCTCTATACAGATCCATGAGAGATTGAAAAGGCAAATGGGTAGCGTACTCACCCATTGGAACCGAGAAGGACAAAAATACCATGTTTAGGGATGTCAAAAGAGAGATCAGATATCGCGGTCACTGTTTTCTTTGACCTAAACAATGGAGATTTGAACGTCTTGTTCAAATTTCGCACGGAGATGGCGATGTTATCAGGGATCGAAATATTTTCAGCCGCGCGCCTCTTCCAAAACATCCAACGTCTCCTGGATGGGTGTGGGACATCGTATAACCGTCTTTCCAACAGAACAGCCAACCAAGGCCAGAGGAAGACGTCAATCTGCACGAAGTTGTTTAGAAAATAGACATCGAGGGGAAAGGGGAAAGGGGCCTTACAATTGCAGCAATGAGGATGACAAGGAGCGTGATATGGTTGTCGGGGTCGCCTTTGAGTGCATTTGTTGGTTGGAGATGATTCTCATATCCAGCAATTGCGCGAATAGCAAACACGTAGAAACTAGGTGGAAAAACGATCGAGAAGATGAACGCAGTCCCGTTACCAACTTTGCTCAGCACAACACCGAGAATGACAAGGACGATGCTCAGGAATGTCGTAACGACTGCTGCTAACTGGGGGCTTTTACCGAAAGGCGCAGCAATGAAGAACGACCAGCTGGCCAAAACGAGACCCAGGAGTACGTGGACTGCGAGGATCAAACCAGCATTGGTGAGCGAGAATATACGATAGCGCCACACCAAGCTGACGATTATCCACGCAGGAAGATAGGTCAACGAAATACCGATATGCCAGGACCTGCGACTGAAATGTGAGAGACGAAATAAAAATGCAGGTATATTATAACTTGCAATATTCGGGCCGAATCTAGTAAACCCATGGCTTTCATATGTGCTGTGATCAAGTTCGCTCTTTCTCCAGCGACAGCGCCTGGAAGCTGATAGGCGACCCCGACAAAGCATACGAACCTGGATTGGATGTCAATTCCGACTCGTTCGTGGCAGAAATATGAACATACAATGCTATGACAAGCAACTCTCTTACGCCACGAACATAACCTAAACGTGATGTTGAACAGCGACCCCCACGGAGTGAATTGGATTATGCCTACTCAGCCGAATATCTGTGCTCTGTTCCTCATTAGTCTTGTTGGTGAAAGGCCACTCCAAGGGTGTTGGTAGCTGAACACCAGTCTTGAGCTCGACAATCGCCTATTTCATGGGATAGGTAAGGCAGATCTTTTCTGTCAATGATATATTAAACAGACCTGATCGATGGCCCACTGCAGCGGCAGTATTCTCTTTTCAAAGTCACTCGTGTGCCGCTCAACATCGATAAAAACCAATCCAGCATCAGCTCGTATGGTGTAGTTAACAGGCCTCCCAGTGCTGGTATTGGCAGGAATATCATTGAATGCAATGGCAGCAAAGCACTCTGAGAGTAGATTGAAGTTCTGAGGACATGCAAAAGGGATTTCCGAAGGACTCGACACTTTCTTGACAGCGTCCTGTTGGCTAGGAGTGAACGATGCAGTGATGTGGGCCATGATGTCGGTCGGGGAGGGGATACTGGAGCCATCTGTGCCATCCGCCCAAATCAAGGTGCTTCCACCGTCGAACTGACTCTGAAGAGTAGATATTGGGGTGGGTTCTCCGATGCCATACTGGCAGTAATGAGAAACATTAGCGTGACCCCTCTCTAGACATGATATACCACGCACGTTGTTGGGTTTGTTAAGGAATATCTGGGCGACGGCTAGGAACACTCCATATGCGATCGGAAGTATAAAACAGCGTAGTATGTTCAGCTAAAGCACATAATGGGTTAGCGTCGGTTTCCGCTGATCCATTTGACATCATGGACTTACAAACGAGTGTTTAGAGAGCACGATCCAGTTTTTCCAGATCAAAGCCCGGAATTGGATCCAGAAGAGGTTAGCCATTGGGCGTTATTGTCAGTCTTCACGTCGTGCACGTCCTCAATTATATACAACCAGTCCCATGGCGCGCAGCAGCAGTGGCAAGGAGGATGTGGGGATACAGACCGTTCCCATTGATCTGTTGTTCGCACTCAAGGCGATGAGGATGTCTTGCTCACAAAATCGTGACGTTTAGGGCCCAGATGCCCCTAGAAAAGGAAGTCTTGCACAGAAATGGTGAAATTTCGGCCTCCGGCATCCTTCGGCATTGCGGATCGGGCAATGTGAGAGACCCATTTAGTCCGCAGCATACGGGCTTTATTCGGGAACTGATTCCTGGCGGGAGGCAAAACAGCAACGCCAGAGCCTAGAGGTACTGCTTACCTCGGTCCATTCGCCTATTGAGTCGACGTAGAAGAGTCAGGAATCGTTCTTGAAGCAGCAATTCTTACTGGTGATTATAAGTGGAAGGTGCTGCCACACATTAGCAAATAAATCCGATTTCCTCATTCTAACTAACCCCAATTTCAGAACGCATTCATCGCTACCTCAAGGCTTCAAGCTTCAAGATGCATGCTTCCACCTCTGCGAAGGTAAGGGGACCGTGCGTACTGACAACTGAATCTCATGTTTTGATACATTAGAATCAAGAAGCTCGTCTCTCCGCCCTCCAAACCGAAATCAATGCCCTGCAGCTTGCTCTTGGGTTTGCCCATGTCTGAGCATTTCGCGTTGAATACATGACATTTAAGCCTTCTCAGAGAGCATGAAGATCCGGAAAAGATTGTCAAGAATCATATAAAGCTTCTCCACCAGTATAATGAAGCAAAAGACGCGACTCAGGCAAGCATTTCACCTGTTTTCGTGATAGAAACTCAACTCACCATGATACCAGATACTGATTGGCAGGGTACGTTATGAAGCAAGGAGCTTTGTTCAACGGCGTATTGAACAACCATAGCTGGCCACTCTCAAAGAAACAACCGTTAGACAAATTCACGACGACCTGGGACTCGACGGCACGGATTGAACCTGTTAGGCTGATGTATTTTGGTGGACTAGCATGTGGTAGCATATATCCAGCTTGTACCGGACCCAGCCCAAATCCCAATCGCCTTCTGAGACGCCTGTGTCTCGTCCTTCGATACCAGTGGCCATATCTTGACTGGGGCGAACACATTATCTATCCTGCCTGTGCCGAGGTTGCCGTGTTCATTCCAACCCCATCCCCACACCGACGTGCCTGACGCTTCTGCAGGACCGGATACTAGCGCGAGGATATGCTCAGTCCCACATGCTATAGCCGATACGTGACCGTTGTTTGAGGAAAGATCCAACTCTACAAGGGCCAGTGACGGGAGGTCCGCCGAGCTTGGTCTACTGTTCAAATTCCGTCCAAGTTGGCCATGTGCGTGGCTTCCGGTTGCGAGGATTTGTGTATTCCCGTCGTCCCTTTGAACGAGGACATAGGTACCGTTCCAGGTACAGCCAAGGTTCGTCACCCGTTGGGCGTTTTGTAGTCCGTTTAGTTGTCCTTTTCGATTTGAACCAAGCCCAACGACCTTTCCCGATGCGCGTAGAAATACTGTATGCTGATTGCCTAGTGCTGTGGATGTGGTAGGATCGTTGGGGTCATCAATATATACAAGACTAGGAGTCGAAAGGAACGGGATAGAACGGCCATCTTTCGCATGAATTCCCAATTGCCCATGTCGCGATGCACCCCAACCCACCACACAGTTCCTAGTTCGGCCATGGCTCCATGACACCTGTAAACGGGCGACGACATGGCGTTGCCCTGATGTGATTGACTGTATCGTGATCGTCGCATCCGTGAACGAAAGTTCTTCAATAGTAAGATGCCTGAACTCGACGATGTGAAACGATTTGGTTATTTCTTTTCCCTTCCCCTTGTTCGCACCGCCAACACCCAGGTCTCCGAAGTCATCTGATCCTAACGATAACAATATGTCTCCTTTCCCCTCGCCATCTAAGACAACATACGTGGTTTCCCAGCATGCAGATACGAGCTTGACATGGTGTCCATCGAGACCTTCCCGACCCAGTGAAAGATCAATCGGTCGGAAGACATTACTTGGTTCACCGGCTTTGTATGCTGCACCGAGTTGACCAGAAGATCCATCTCCACATCCCCAAATGTCTGTCTGAAGTCCACCAGAGCTGTCATAGGTTTCGAGGAGTATGATAGTGTGGTTTGCCCCACTTGCGATGTCGACAACTCGACGTGTCTGGGGAGGCATTGTACCAGGTGAAAAGCTGTGAAACGAGCATAGGACGAACTCATGAGAGTCGTTTATAGTTCCATTGGAAAGTTGCCCATGAGCGTTGGATCCTGACGATAGCAAAATCGAGCTGGACATGATGGGAGGAGACAAAAGAGATTAGATTAGATTGCTCGCAAGGGCGACCCTCGGTTCCGCGTGATGATGCACTCGTTGCTCTCCGTTATCCATTGGAGTCATTACCAGCACTTGTTGCACCGCAAATCTCAAGACACCGAAGATATAAAATCCATCAGCATGTTGGTACGCGTCGAACTCATTTTCTGCAATTACTGTTCCCCCATCTCGTTGTCCAGACGTCATGCCAGAACCCACCGCCATTCTGCAGACAACTCGAGGTGTTCTCGGTCTCATTGGACCCCTGATCGATTCCATCGCACAAACAGCCATCGAATCGAGTAGGACATCATCGATAGCCCCACTGACTTTCCAGCCACCTTATCACATCACTCTCCTGACAAAGGCCGAGCTGAGGGAGATCCCAACCGATGAACTTCAGAAATTCGAGGCAGACACGCGTCATATACATAGTTCTGGCATCGGCGGGAACGCAAAATCAGGCGTGTTCTTCGTGGTAATCATTTGGGCTGCAGGTCAACGGATTCGCAAGCAGCTTGGTCTCCCTCCGAAACACTTTCATATCACACTTTCCTCCCAGGATGACCATGGCATGGATAAAGGGATAGACTCACTACTGCCTGACCAGTTTCCTTCCCATCCAACCCCGGACTTCCTCGATCATCTAGCCTTTACGCTTCAGGCCTTTGGACAACACCAGAAAGCACAAGACATCGGCAAGGACTTAATCCTTGCGCTTCCCCAGTCACATAAGGGTTTCCTCAGAATGGCTGATGCAGCGCTATGGAGTGGCTCCCATAAGCTTGCCATGCTAGCATATGCGTGTGCATATGAACGGTCTGACGAGGATAAAGTTCAGCGTTACTGCATCAGGAAGATGACCGAGTGTTCTAAGGCTACGGAATGGGGGACTGCCGTAATGGAGGACGAGATGCCTCAAACACCATCAGAAATCGCACCTATGCTGTATACCCCTTGGTCTGCGGCTCTACGCTCCGCGCTCAGCGACTCCAAGATAACGCCATCACTTCAATTGGAGCCGAGGCAGTCCCTCTTTATTCCTACAACTCCGTCATTCTATAAACTTCCTCGATTCTTCCGCTGGCTCATTCCCTATCATATCGCTGTGATGTCCACCCCGCGTTGCGAGGAGGATATCTCAACTCTTGTATCCTCACATTTGGGTATCCGACACATCCTGACATTAACGGAAGAAACGCCGCTCAAAAAATCCTGGTTCGTTGGAAAGCCAATCACTAATACCTATCTCCCAATTCCCAACTACTGTCCCCCATCAATTGAACAGATGGACTTGATCATGACGCTGTTCGAGGACGAGAACAAGTTGCCGATCTTAATACATTGTGGAGGGGGAAAGGGTCGTGCTGGGACAGTTGCAGCGTGCTACATAGCGGCGTTCGGTTTTGGTAAACCTCGCCTTAACCAAGCACAACCAGAGTTAGCTGCTGCCGAAGCAATCACCCTGCTTCGTCACATCCGACCCGGGAGCATAGAAACCTCTCAGCAAGAGGCTTTCGTCTTCAAATGGTGCAGTACCATCTGGAAACGGCAGTCTGTTTACCCAGATCTGCCATCGGAGCCTTCGCCATGTCCACCAGTCATGGAGGGATCGTTGGGAAAGGAGAATGATCTGTTCGTTCTTGTTGGGCTCCCCGGGTCCGGGAAGTCCTGGTTCTCGAGATCGCTGCTTGCTCGCAATCCCACTGGTTGGACCCTCATCTCACAGGATGACTCTGGAAGTCGCTCGGCCTGTGAATCGGAAATCGGCAGGTCAACGAAGCGTCGCGTTCTGCTCGACCGATGCAATATGGCTGCTTCAGATCGGAAGAGCTGGCTTGATTTGGCGTCAAATTGGTGTACTGCTCCGGCGTGTGTCTGGTTTGACTACAACCGTAGCCTTTGTACGTCGCGTGCCCAGATGCGCGCGGGGCACCCAACTCTTCCTCCCGGCAGTCGCGTACGGAATGCGATTGAACAAATGGAGAAGGTTTTCGTGCGACCGACTCTCAATGAAGGGTTCAAGGCGGTCGTCATTGTTCGGTCCTTCGCCGCTGCGCAGGAACTTGTGCTTCGTTTGTCCCCTGCCGTCAGCCTGCACAAATTTCCCCGTACACCACATCTCATCAACCTGGGAGCAGCTTCGTCAGATGACATCGTTACGGACGTCGCGCTCTTCCCGTCCGATGGTCACGTCGTTATCACAGAGAAGGTTGACGGAGCAAACATGGGCTTTTCCCTTTCCTCTGATCGCTCTCGCATGATCGTTCAAAACCGATCCCACTTTGTCGACTCATCGACACACGAGCAGTTCAAGAAGCTCGATGTCTGGGTGGACCGTCACCACAATGACTTGATGAAAGTCCTCAATCGCGATCCATTCTTCGCGGAGCGCTACATCCTCTACGGAGAATGGATGTACGCGACGCATTCCATCCCGTACACCAGTCTTCCCAACCGATTTATCGCATTCGACCTCTACGATCGAAGTACAGATACCTGGGCAGATAGAGCGACTATATCTGGACTACTAGAAGGGACTTCCATCTCACTTGTTCCCATTCTCCACGTCGGGACAATGCCCACTGAACGGGAACTCCGAAACATGGTCCAACTGCCGTCAAAGTTCTACGATGGAAGGGTAGAAGGTATTTACGTGAAAGTCGAGAGGGACGGTTACGTGGTTAGCAGAGGAAAGGTTGTTCGCAGCGACTTCATTGCAGGCAACGAGCATTGGAGTCGAGGGAACCTCAGAGTAAATGGAGTAGAAAGTGAGCATCGATTAGATTAGATTAGATCCCGCGCAATCGATGAACATTCCCCCCTTCTAACTTCAAAATTGACGATTTGCCTTTTCCTCTCCGTCCCTCACATTACAATCACCATGGCAGCTCCGTCATACTCCCTCTTCTGCATGGGCAATCCCCTGCTTGATATGCAGGTGACGAACGGCGAGGCACTTCTCGAAAAATATGACCTGAAGGCAAACGACGCGATTCTAGCCGAGGCGAAACATGCGCATATGTTAGTTATTCGAGACTAGACACACTATGTTGACTTACATCATGTCCCAGCTATGAGGACGTGGTCAGTAACTACGAGGTGACATACGTTGCAGGTGGTGCATCTCAGAATGCTGCCCGAGGCGCTGCAGTACGTTTCACATCGTGATTTCTTATATCGCGCGATCTATGCTGATTATTTTTGCCTACTAGTACATCCTTCCTCCTAAATCCGTAGTCTACACTGGTTGCGTCGGTGATGACGACCTTGCTGAGCAGCTGAAAGCTGCCAACCAGCGCGAAGGCCTCGACGAAGTCTATCAAATCAAGAAGGGCGAAAAGACTGGCGCGTGTGCAGTTGTCATTACCGGCCACGACCGGTGAGTCCAATCTTTTCATACATCCCATAGATATCTAAGTATGCGTCTGCACTAGTTCCTTGGTCACCGATTTGAGAGTTGCCGAGAAATTCGACCAAGCGCATCTGTCCTCGCCTGCCGTGGCTCCATTGATCCGGGCCGCCAAAGTCTACTACGTTGAAGGTTATTTCTTAACCCACGGCCTTGCGTCCACAATTGAACTCGGGCAGCACGCCGCAGCTGCGGGAAAGGTATGTTAGCCATTGCCTTCTAAAAAGGCATCGAGCTGACATGAATATGGTTCATGAGATCTTCGCTCTCAACCTTTCTGCTCCTTTCATCCCCCAGTTCTTCGGTGCACAACTCCAACGGGTGCTTCCTCTTTGCGATGTCGTTATTGGTAATGAGGCAGAGGCAGAGTCTTGGGCTAGCGCCAACGGTCTTTCCGACCCCAAAGACCTCCCGGCCATCGCTAAGGCCATCGCGATTTCACCCAAAACAAACGCCTCACGCTCTCGCGTCGTGATTTTCACGCACGGATCTCAATCGACCGTGTTGGTCACTTCGACAGAACCTGATAGTCCCAAGATCATCCCTGTAAACGCTTTGAAAGACGATGAGATCGTTGATACTAATGGTGCTGGTGATGCCTTCGCTGGCGGATTCCTCGGCGCTTTGGTGGCTGGCAAGTCATGGGACGAGTGTGTTGCGACGGGCCACGTCCTCGGTGCGATGTGTGTTGGACAGGTATGCCAATAACCCCGGTGCTCCTTAGACTGCTCATTGATGCTTCGCACAGGTTGGCCCTCAATACAAGTGGCCCAAGGTCAAGGTCCTTTGAGGATCGATGATCAACTTAATTGAGCGTACTTTATCTCACTAAATCCATACTTTCATCACTCTCAACAGTGACCCGGACTTAGCATCTCTCCAGCATCTCAGCTTTCCACAGCTTGTACTTATCAATGTAATCATGATTTAAGAAATACAGTGTACGGATTGGCATCTACTTTAATCATTTCGTTTTCCAACCCAGGCCCCAAGACGTAAAATACAATTGAGTTTATTTCCGTACAAATAACAGATTGACTTGAAGTAACCTGTACTCCCCCATACAATAATACCAAGTGAGAGAGAATAATGTAATAAAAACACAAGTAGATGTAGACAGAGAATGTTCGGTTTTCGTTCCAGTCGTATTATGAAGGAGGCGGAGAAGCAAGAGACTCCTAGAATGTGGGTAGTGAGCTGTAGAGCCATAGAATAACTGTATGCTCTTGCACGAACCTGGGTCAGAAGCTCGGCTGGAAAAAGGTCAGTGGTAATCTCGGCAGGAGCAGAAGTAAACAGACCTGGATTGAGCATCGGTTCCCCATCTTCAGTAAGCATGTGTTCCATTGGTTCTGGGCGTTCAAGTGGTAGACCGTATCCATGCATGGTGTTTGAGTTGTCTTCCATATTCCGAGTGAGCAACAGGTCTTCATCGCCGTCGTCGCCTCCTCCGGTCGTACTTGAGCTTGATCCTGCTCGTTTCTGAGCCTTTGAGTGTTCTGCTTGTGCTTCGAGCACAGCTTGCACGGCAGCCTGTGTGATCTCCAGAACTTGTTCTGCTGTGAGGGTCGTGTCGTCTGAGTGATCGAGAGAGGTGTCAATAACTGGCGCCGAGGATGAGTCACCGCCGCTAATAGAATTAGAGCCATTAATCGAAGGTTTGGTATCATTGGATGCTTGGCGAACGGGGCCAGAAGATGTGCCCGTTTCTTGTGTCTGAGTTAACGGCGCGCCTTGAGGAGCTCGCTGGTGGGATGGTGGACCAGACGGTGGTCCTGGCGGAGGAGCGGTTCCATTGGGTCGATAGTGGGGTGGGTAGTATATTGGTTGATAAGCCATCTGCGTAGAGGGGGCCCACGGTTGAGGATAAGCCCAGTTTGGAGCCACGTCGGATCGAGTTGAAGATGTCGGAAGGCCGATTTGATACGGCGGATTCATAGTTGGACGGAGAGGATACGCTATGGACATGATATGAAGCAAGAGAGGCATACAAAACATGGGCATTCACTCACGACCTGTGGTTGTTGCCGTATGTTGGCGATAGTAGCTGGACGGCCCGGAGCGGTTTATTTGGGCTGGTGGTTGTGGATGAAGGGCTGTTGCACGTTCTTTCCCCTTTGACGAAGGAGTAGTGCTTCTGCTCTTTGATTGGGTGGCCGAAGATCCGTCCTCCGTCTGCTCCTTGGCGTCCTGTTCGGAAGGCTCAATTACAACGCCATTATGTCTGGGTGAATGGGTGAGTTTCATCGAGTTGCGCTAAATGTCTGTAGCACCTTGACTTTTGATGCCTTCTCAATGCGTCTGTCTGCAAAGGATTGATCCTATTTAGAACGAAGTGGCAGCTGATGGATTTATACTCACTCTCGTGAATGTGGCATCGCATTGAGGACAAGCACTAGAAATAGCAGTGTATCAGACAGAATTGAGATATCAATGAGGTGCGGACGAACAATCCAGGTACTGAATGCGATTTCGTGGTTCTCTGATGCCTCTTTAAATCGGCTTCACGGGCGAACTGTTTATTGCACCCATTTATTTTACATGGCCAGACTCCAGTAACCACCGTCTTCTTCCTTGTCGCGGCTTTCTTCTTGGTAGTTTCCTTCTTGTCCTCAGCCTAGAAGTAAGAATAGACGAATTCAGCTCAGGTTCTGAATAAATTGAGAAAAAAATGTAAATAAGACTCACTGGTTCGTTTGTACTGGCGCGAACCATGTCCTAACTACAACCTACACCTAAAATGTAGGTGGAATAGTGAAATGCAGGCGAACTTCGCGTTGAAGACGCGGTGGCTGGGAATGGTGGCTGGGCCGGGGCGCGGTTCGTCGGCGGCGTGCACTGTGGGGGTCGGGAGCAAGTGTTTGGTTCACAGCTGGATGACAAATAGACAGCATCATCTTCCCATTTGCTCCTGAGGCTACTTCAACTTGCTCAGAGCTCTATACAAGAAAAATTAAGTTTATGGAGTCATAATAGATACTTGTATATCTATGGAAGTACGCTCGAAAACAAGATAACGAGTATATAAGTATGTAATTACAGAGTTAGCATTTCACGCAAATTTGCAACCCATGATTCGGACTATAATCGAAAGTTAGTGACTGAAGGCATATCGTTAACCTAGAAAGAACTCACCAGACCCATCAGGTTCACCCAAACCATACAACATCTCAGTCGGGTGGAACACAAGGGAGCTTGACCGTGGTATGAAGGGGGAGGGAAGAGCACGAGAGGGAGGCACGGAGAGTCCGGTGGAGATGCTAAACGCCGAAAGAGTAGCGTGCTCTGTCAAAGAATGCACAATAGTTCTTTGCGATCGCCAGTATGTAGGATTAATTGCCGATGTACTGATGAATAGTCAGTAACGTCGAAGAAGTATCAGTAAAAGAGCTTACGCGGCAAAGACACCAGAAGTCGAGTGCACATCAAACGCAGAGAGACCTTTTGGAAGTATTTCCAATGTTTCAATTGCATTGTCAGACCCTCGCAAGTCCCACAATTTGACCTGACCGTCCAAACTGTACCTTTCCATCAGAAAGGGCATAAAATCACGGATTAGGCCTGCACGTACCTAGCCGACATCCATTGCTTCGAGAATGAAGGATGCCAACGAGCATTTTGCACCCAAGATGTATGCTCGGAGTAAGTCCTGACAATAGCGTCCTCGTCATCGAGCCGTCGATCAAACACCTTCACGACACCGTCCGCAAAGCTGGCGAGGAAGGTTTGAGATGCCCCAGGCTCAGATACTATGGCCGTGACAGGGCTGTCGGAATTGGTGTCCAAATCCTATTAACCATGAGATCTGGCAACAGGTCACGAAGGCGAAAAACACGTACCATGCCCTGGGTCTCAGTTTGTGCATCCCATACTTTGATAACGCGAGAGTCCCCTCCAACCAGTAAGATGCCTGCCGACTGCTTCCAATCGGTAACGACGCCACTTCCTTGTCTCAACTGAACCAATTCATTGAGGCCGCGGAAGGTGCTGACCATCTGCACTGGGCCTTGGTCCAGGGTGGGATCATAGTTTCGGTACAAACGAATAATGCCCTCAGCTATACCATAATCAGAAAGGAATTCGGAGAAATATAGAGTGTTGCGAACCAGATCCAGCGACAATGATACCTCCAACATCCTCATTAATGATATGCAGCGATGTGATACTGGTTCCTTTTGGGTTCCCATTGCAGAAGTAATTCAAACGTTTCCGCTGAGACCAATCCCAAACGCTACATGCAAGTCAGAATATACGCTATGCAAACCAGGTAACTACATACCTGATCATGTCAGATTCGTTAGCAATCACGATTTGCTGATCGAAAGAATGGAATGCCATAGTCAAGGGGTGTCCGGCAACTTGGAGTGTTGCAACAGGTCTGTCCCAGCTTTTGCCCTCTGCTAACCATTACCATTAGTAATTGATTAAAACAGCCAAATCGGAGTGACACTGACCGGCCACAGAAGCTTGTTCTGTCGTCTGAACGAGAATGTGCTCATTCCGCTGTTGACGCCACACCTGATAGTTGTACTGGATACTCCCGGGTTCATCGGGTTCCGCTTGCTGTGAAGGTATCAGATACAGGTTCACAGACGAAATAGCAAGCAAATACATACTCTCATCTGAGGTTCCTTGAAGTACTCGCAACACCAATCGAAGTAGCTGCTCTTCAAAGGCAAGACGTCACGAATACCCGCACCAGTGCCTAGGCCAAGAATGACGCTACTGCTCGTAGAATCAATTGAGAACGTGCTTCCGTTCGGGCTGGGGATCGAACCATAGTGCTGAGTATGATGGTGTCTCCGGGGGTGGCTGGCCGCCCTCCTCCTTGATCTCAAACGCTCCATGTCTTCCTCCATCAGCGCTTCCATCACATCACAAGGAAGGAAGTCCATCGGGGGGCGGTGAGGTTCTAGTTCGTGGATGTGCATCCTTGGTGACGGCGTATGACGTGACGATGTAGCACCCTGGGGTGTCGGCGGACGGGAGTAAGGAGAAGTGTACTGAGCAAAGTTGAGGTTAGGCGATGGCGGCCGCGAAATGTCAGGACATTCTGATCGGGACGGGTTGCTTGATCCACTGTGGCTAGGGGATGCACGGCCATCTTCTGCTGAAGGGAAAGCAATCCCATTCGCTAAGGTTTTGAGGGCATTGGCGAAGGAGGAGGTTCGTCGTATCGTGTTGGAGACGCCTGACGAGATTGTACTGATCGTGTCATTCCGGGTCATGATGGGACGCGAGCTCATCAGGGAGGGTGGGGGTAGCGATGGTGAGGGTTGCAGTGACGTTACACGAGTACGCGATCCTCCCATTTGTGGAGAATGCTTGCGGTCACTGGGGACAGTTGGAGGGGCATTAAGCGACGTGCCTTCAAGCCGCGTGAAGGGGGATTCGAGGAGAAGGGCCATGATATAATCCACGATAGTCTGGGCGTTGGTAGCAACTTCCTGATATGCATCCACGGACAAATCCAAAAGCACGACAAATATCGTGAAGAACGACGACAGAAGAACGCGGTTCTCTTCCCTCAGCATATCATCATCGCCAAATCCATCTAACCATTCCGCGATCGCCTGGTTCGTGACATCCTCATCGTGCAAGTGAGAGTGAGGGTGCCCACTCGTGGTAGCCCGCCATTTCCGGTCTTCCTCCCAATATAACCACGCACAGACAACGAAGTACCCCCGCCACTCTTTCACCAAGCAGCTGATTACAACGAGCAGCTCCTTCCTGCACATAGGGCTCGCGTCGTCTTTGATGGCGAGTGTGGCACCAGTGGCAACTGCGACCTCCATTCTGAAATGGACCCGCTCTTCCAACTGATACATTGTGCCTGTCCCACCACCGCCCTGCTTTTCGGGATCTTCAGAGCCACTTGCTCCCATAAACGTGCCCAAAGCATACAGCGCCGCCGCCCGAACCTCCGTGGCATCGTCCGAAAGCATCCCAATGAGTTTGTCCTGTGTTCCCCGATCAACACCATACACCTTAATCTCATCGTTCGCATCCCACATCTGCGCTATGCACAGAGCCGTCCACTGCCGCAACAGGAAGTCAGGCTCCTCAAGGCGGTCGTAGCAACTATCAAACACCCTTTCGCTCCAGCACGCCTGCTGGCCAAGGGGATGGTCACGAGAGATTGCTGCCAGGATGAATGAGCACATGGCCTTATGTTCAGAGCTATTGGGCAGGACATCGTCGTTCTTCGCCCCAAGCACGCTCGCGAAGTATTTGTACCCTTGTGTATTGAGCAGATCGACTTGAACAGTTGAATCGACGGCAAGGATGCGTGCCCATATGAAGATAAGTACTGGACGGAGATCGAGGCTTGGTGCTTGAAGTAGTTTCGAGATGTATGGGAAAATCCCAATGGTAAGGACCAGATGGACCGCCCAAGGTCCGAGATCGACGAATTGGGAGAGCAGAATGAGAGCTCGTAGGCGATGGGGTTGGGAGAGCAGGACCTGGAGCACGATGGGTAACTGGTCGGGGGGCTTCCGAGGCACAAGATGATCTGGAACCCCACTGTAGTTGATGGTTTCTGGTGGTGCTCCATTCCTCTCGCCTGCAGGTGGTAGGGACATTGGCCCTCTCTTGGTCAGAGCTGAACCTCCCCTTGATATCCAGACTTCGAATGCGGTAAGCTGGTCAGCAAAGAAGCGGTTACGGACGTATGCATATGGGGTTTCTCCTGGTTTAGGCGCCGTGCTGGTGGCTCTTTCCTGTCGACTTTGTCCAATCCGCCCTGCTTTCGCGATGGTTAGAGGTGCGCCAGCTGCAGCGCTGACTTCGGGACCCTTCGATACAAGGTCGGGAAGTTGTCGGAGGCACGTATCGACTGCCAGATCCCACGTAGCCCATAGCGGATGCGTGTTAGTTGGCGGAAGTGAGGGGTATGTATGAGGTGTGCAGTGATAGTCTTTCATTATACGCTCAGCGAGAAGGAAATTCCTAAAGAGCGAGGCAATTAAGAGATCACATCTGTATAGACGGGTGAATATTTCGCGGGAGAATGTCGTCCATGCGATGGTGTCTGTGATGGCGGTGAAGATCCAATTAAGTTCTCCGAGTGGGGTGCGTCGATCTTTAAGGTCACCAGGCAACTGTAGAACCATATCTGTGGTAACATTGTTAGGCAGTTGGTGGTTCATGATGAAGTGACGAAGGGCAATGTCTATTGGGGAGGTGAGACAAGACGTGAAGACATCGGCGGGTAGTTCGGGGCATGATGGTAGCTGTTCGTTTGCTGCGCATGCGGCTAGCTGTATGGAGTTCATCAGCGGTTGGGCTCCGTCTGCATATCCGCCATGCATCATGTTAACCTCGTGGTCCCGCCGTTCTGCGAATATGTTGAAGTTCATGAGGAGATTTCCTGCGGCTGAGCAGTCCCAGATATAAACGCATGGCGATCCCAGCCAGTTTTGCAGTTCTTGCAGAGAAACGGGGATGTACTGGGTGTAGTCGCGGTTAAAACACCACAATTCGCCACTGGCCGTGGGCTTGGGTACACCGTGGCCGTTATAGTAAAAAAGGACTGCATCATCTTTAGCTTGCCGGCGGGAGGTTTGGCAGAACCGTTTCAAGTCGTCGTGGGATGGATCCAAGATGGGTTTGTAGGAGACTTTCGCACTGAGCCCTTCGAATTGATGATGGAGATTTGACCCAATTGCTTCAAGCGCCTTGTGGGAGGGCATTGTGTGTGGGTCGACCCAGCATTCGAGAACGGCGCATGGGTTGGTTTTGATCACATCGGGAGGGTCGACATCGATGTTGAGGCATAGCACCAATGCAGCGTACGCCGTTTTGATTCGTCCAGGAGGAGAACCGCGCCACGGGATTGGCTTTGACGACCAAGGTGGACCTGGGGTGGGGTTTCCGCAGGTCAGGTGTCGCTTTGCAGACCAGTACGGTATCGACGGTGATGGATCAGGTAGTGTTTCGATGGATCCGTTAATATGCCCCTCAGGACTTGACCGGCCTCTGGAGTTGCGCGGTTTCGAAGAAGGTCCGGATCGTGAGGTGCTGTATTCGCGGTCGGTGTCGGATCCCGAGCTGTGCCCATGCCTTGATCGTGAATTGCCCCACGAGCCCCCGCCTGGAGCACACGTTGAGAAGCTGTAGCACTTGTCAAGCATTTACAAAAGCTCACCGGTGGAGAAGCGAGGACCACTTCTAGATGGCGGCTGAGATTGCTCCGCAAACATTCTACACAAACTAAACCACAAGCACGTCGATCTTCAACCAGAGTCTGGGGAGACTCCTCAACTGGGATACAGCTCTAAGTTTCATTAGTCGACAACACCTGTAGAATGCAAACGTACCCTAAACGGTCGACTACGTCTGAGCAATAAGTGGATGGGAGGATGAGCCGTTGTGGACGCGAAATGAGGATCGCAAGTGATTGGTTTGAGGTCAGGCGCCGCGCGGACGCCAGCCCGTTTCGTTTCTACCACTTTCCACCACTCGTTTCCGCATCCGCCAGGTCCTCGAAATACTTTTGCTCAACATTTCCTTACGAGCTCCGCGCCCCTAGGGGCCTCGACGACACGCCTGGGGCTTCGTTTTAGCGCACTTCTCTGACTTTGACTCCGTGCAGGAATTCCAATGGATCCGAAAATGGATAGCCCCGCACTTGGTACCATCGTCCTGATACCACAAGGAAAGGGCGTCGTTCGGTTCGCAGGTCCGACTGAATTCTCTAAGGGCAAATGGGTGGGCATAGAACTGTATGAACCAAATGGCAAGAACGATGGTTCCGTCAATGGCATACCCTATTTCACTTGCAAGATGGGTTATGGTGTCTTCATTCGCTCTAGTCAGATCAAGAGCACTCATGGTTTAGAATTTGAAAATGTAATTGTCTGCTTCCTCATTTAAATCGGATAACTAAAAATGGCGTATACTAGAGACCAGTGGCTGCTGTTCGACCAGCGGTGGGTCACCAGCGGACGTCAAGCTCTGGCCTTCTGCGTGCCAACTCCCTCCGTTCTACACCCTCGTCTAGTGGTTCTCCTCGTTCCGGAAGCCCTGCGAAGACCACAGCGGCACTGAGCATCCCTACTCCAGCACGGATACCAACTTCAAGACCACTCGGCTCGCCGACAAAGCGCAATTCATTTTCGCTCCAACCTCGAAAGTCGATCCCATCACCTCAGTCTGCTGGAGAAGATCACCCAACTCCTCCTAGTCCCAGTTCACCCTCACGTGTGGTGCGGACTTCTCCAGTTACGCGCCCTATCCCCCTGGTTAAACGAACGTCATCACCTCTTGTCGCCCCAATTCCGAGACAAGCCTCGCCACTACCCCCAGCATCGCATCCACCTATATCATTCCAGTATACCTCCCCGGTTCCTGCTTCGCAACACGAAGAACTACCGAAGCCTCCTTCGCGTCCACCATCGGCATTGAACCATCACGCAGTGTGTAGCATTCTATCTCGATATACCCCCTGACACCTTAAACTTTGGCAGCAACGCGTCCACGATGACCAGGAAAGTCAAGAACTGCGCGCGAAAATACGCGTTTTAGAAGCCAAACGTGCAGACGATTCGCGAAACATCAAGGACCTCGAAGCGCGTCTCCAGCAGGCTAACTCCGTCGTCATAGTCATGCCAAAGCTCCAAGCGAAACTGACGTCTCAGCAAACTGAGCTCATCGCCGCCCGACGCGAACTTGCTGATGCTCAGCAGATATCTCAGCTCGCGGAAACGCGTTTGCTCGATGCTCAGGAACATTTGGAGATGGCGACTTTGGATAAGGAAGTTGCAGAGGAGCGTGCTGAGATCGCTGAGGCTGAGCTGGAGGAGTTGAGAGAGAAGCTGGCGATCGTAGAGGTGGAGATGGAAGTTCTGAAAGAGGACGGTGGTGCGTATATCTGTTCATTGTGTGTTATTCCTTTCTAAGGACTTGAATAGCTGCGGGAGGAGAGGCCGATTCTTCCGGCAAAGACTCGCTAGCTTATATCCAGCTAGAGAGACATAACGAGCGCCTCAAGGAGGCTCTCATCAAGTACGCGTTCCATCACTTCTTACCTAGTGAAGCTTAATTTGATGCAGGCTGCGCGACATGACCCAAGAAACCGAACAAGAACAGCGGAGACGAATCGCAGAAATGGAGAAAGACATCATCGGAATCGACGAGCTCCAATGTGTGTATTCTCTCCTGTCACTTTCCGCCCCGCTGAACTGTCATCCATAGCCCAATACGATACCACTCTCGTCAGACTCTCAAACGCCGAAGTCCAGATCGAGGATCTTAAGTTGCAGCTTGATGATGCTTTGGGTGCCGAAGAAATGTTGGTTCAATTGACTGAGCGGAACCTTATGCTTGGCGAGGTAAACTTCTCACCACTTTTCTTTTTATTCATCCGTTGTTGACACATCACTCGCAGAAAATCGAAGAAATGCGCATCACGATTGAGGATCTCGAAGCTCTGAAAGAACTCAATGACGAGCTCGAGGAGAACCATATCGAGACCGAGCAACAGCTCAACGAAGACCTCAGTACGCCATCCCTGTCCTCCCCGCTGCCGTACCCACTCTCATTATCTTTCATACAGACCAGAAAGACGTCCAGATCCGTGACCATGCCCAAAAGATCGAAACTTTAGAAGATGCATGCCAAGACCTCGAGAACACCATCAGCCAATTCCGCGAGCTTGTCATGCAATTGCAACAGTCAGTCGTCATTCTCCTTCGCCCGTTCACCCTTCTGACGCTGAACCATTACCTCCCAGTGAACTCGATGAACTCAGAACCCAGACCCAGACAGCGCAGAACGAGTCCGCGTCGGCAGCATCCCAGACCGCAGCCATGCTGTCTCTGAACTTGAAATTACAGTCCTCGGCATCCAAGAACCAGGCAAAGAACATCGACTATGAGATCAGGTCATTGGAGGCTCGGGAGACGAGGGAGCTTCTGGGTATCGTCCAGGTCCGTTAAACCCTGCTCATCTCACGTTTCTTGGAATGAGAACTAACAGAAACGGTTCCTACACAGCCTTACCTACCACAACTCTATGTCGAGTCCGACAGCGACGCCACAAGCTGCTATCTCTTCTTCCAGCGCATGGCGTACAAGGCCGACCTTATCAACACCGTGGTGGCACAAGCCCACGGCCTACCGGATTCCCTGAATGGGCCCGTATCGGAAGTCCTTGTTGGTGTTTGTGAGGTGTGTATGCAACCCAAGACATGTCTGAACGTTTCTGACGAAACTGTCACAGATGCGGGCACGTATTTCCGGCTTGTCGACGCTCTGCAAACGCTTCGCGGCAATCCTCCGCCGCTGTGACGTCGAGTCCTTCCTGAACATTGGGCGCATATACCCAGAAATTGCGCCCATGGAGAAACGTATCGACATGCACATCAACCTCCTTCGGCGCGATGAGTTCAGGGAGATGGAATGCGTTAACGATATCGTCAAGTGCGTTTTTCTGCCCTGTTTTGGATAGGGCATAGGCTGACTTTTTGTCTGTTTGCCGGCGACTAGGATACAGGCGCAGTTCGACCACCTGGCGGAGACGTATTTCGATGGGTTTGAGTTTGATTTGGGTGAACGCGAGTTAGGATATGTGTTGTCGTTTGATCATGATTTGGATATGTTCGCTGCGTCCATTGGCCTTGCGAAGACGTCTGTGACTGGTATTCTTCAGGACGAAGGTGGGTGTCCATATCTAGATGAAGGCACTGATCCTCAAACCTTACACACAGAGGTCACCTTCGATATGGGCGGATATGACGTCGAGAAAGAGCTATTCGAGCCTTTGCAGTCGTTACTGGACCAGTGCAAGGGGGCCAAGTCGTTATCCAAGTATGTTTTCGCCATATTGTCTCTCACAATGGTTGTTAAAGAGTAAACTCAGGAAACTAAACAAACGCATTGACGAGCTCATTGAGGCCTCAAATGCACTCAAAGCACACCTCATTCCCCAGATGAAAGCTCTTACCAACATTGTCGCAGAGCTCGTGAACTTTGGTATCTCGGTGCGTAATACACCTGTCAACTTTCATTCGTCATCTAATCTTCTGTCCACAACGGCCAGCTGGCACAACAAATCATGCCCCATCTCAGCGATGCCCGGAGTGCCAAATCTCCATTCCAGCTTACGACACTGCTTGCTCTGGTCAAGCAAACAGCCTCCTCTACCGTTGCCAAAGATATCAAACCCGGAGACTCTGTCTGGGAAGCCATCGGAGCTTTCATCGCCCAACTCGTCCAAGAAGGTGGCAAGCTCCTTCCCCTCGCCTTAGAGCAAGAGAACGTGCTCAAAGGTACATCTCACCGATCCCTGTAATTTATTTTTCACCTCACATTCTTGATAGTGTCTGGCACCCCGCCTTGGATTACACGCATCACAGAGATCAAGGCGAGCCTGGCAATCAACGTAGAGGCCGAGCGTAAGGTTGCTCAGCTCAACGACGAGATGCAAGGCCTCGTGCGGAGCCTTAAGACGAAGGACCAGAGCATACAAGAGTCTACCGTCAAGATCGAGCTGATGGAGCGCAGGATGGAGGCCGTGAAAAAGCAGGCCGATGCGATTGTGGATTTGGAGAATGAGTTATCGAAGGCTAGACGGCAGGAGCGGGCGTACGAGGAGGCGATGGAGCAGTTGCAGGCTGATTTGGATACGCTGGAGCAGGACAATGCGAAGCTCAAGGCACTGACGGCTGGGCAAGAAAAACAAGGTTCGTGGAGACTTGCCTGCTTCTATGACCCTTGGGTTTAACTCACCAATACCTTCACACAGCATCTGGTACCCAGCAAGTGGAAGCGGAAAGTGTTCCCATCGAAGGCAGTCTCGAGACATCGCATCTCTTAGAACAGGTGACGCAAGGATCTCAGGTTTCTCGAAGAAATATACTCATTTCCTTTCTTCCCTCCCTTCTTCTCAGATCGAAGCATTTCGTGGAACCGTGCGCTTCTTGCGAACAGAGAATTCTTATCTCAAGGGACAGGATCTTCTTCGAGAAATCGAAAGCTTGCCTCCACTTCCCGAGCCAATCAGCCGCGAGCCGACTCCACCGCTCGATCCCTCAGGTCTCTCCGACACTGACGACTCCGACTCGGACACCCCTCCACCGCCCACACTCCGGTCCCTCACGACAGAGACCAAGCTGCTCTACCGTGATGTCATCAAGTTCTCATCTTCACCCCGGGTTGTTGACCTGTCTAAACTCAACGCAAAGCGCGCTGAAGCCAAGGGTGGAAAAGTTTGGATGCCCAGGAAGCAGACACCCGCTCATCAGGTCTGGGAGCGCAAGATGGAGGGGGAACGGCTCAGCAGACGAGTGCAGGGTCTGCTTGAGAGAGCCAGTGCACTGTGACATTTCTACTTTTTTCAAGACTTATGGATTTTGTTGCATCGACTATGAGTATACCCAGCATAATGTATTTCGCATCCTAGACAGCAATTACTATCCTTTCTATTATATACCTATTTACGCACGTCGTATCTATGCTATTGAGGATTTTGATTCCATGCCGGAGCACGGATGATGAGAAAATGCTGTGCCGGATCATGTTGAATTACTCATAACCTCGACGGATTTCCACGGACCCATCGAAATTTCCTGCCTATGGTCACGGCAGGAAACCTGTCGCCATCGTCGGAACCGTATCGCCCTACGCTGGCAGAAATCAGCAGAAATACGTCCGCCATCTCGTCGTCGTCGTCCGAAGCCAGCTCCACTTTATCTCTGTCGCTGACTGATCCCGCAACTCCACAGAAATCGCGCCCAAATCGCGCTTTTGCGGGTCCGCGACGCAGCACTGGTGGCTCCTCAGCCTCGCAGGCACGCCAGCTACCCAGTTACATACAGAAAGAGCTCGGTATCGAACATGAACCAGCGCGACAAACCACCACCGCGTCGAACGGGCAAAGCACGTCCAGTAAGTCGTCCAGGGCGCACAACTCGCCTCATGACTTTGACTTTGGCGAAATCCTCGGCCATGGGTCTTACTCAACCGTGCGTGCGATACTCCAGTCATTTATGAGTCGGCCGAACGAACGAAGCTTCACCAGGTCATACGTGCTACGGACAAGAAATCCGGCCGAGTGTATGCGCTGAAAGTCCTGGATAAAGCTCATCTTCAGCGGCATAACCAACAACGCACGGCGCTCGCGGAGAAAGAATCTCTGGTAGTACTGGGGCTCGGCCATCCTGGCATAGTGGGGTTGCATTCGACATTCCAGGATGCATGGTCTCTATGTGAGTTTCCTCTCTTTACATTATACTCAATCACGACCCCTCCATTCCTTGTTCTAAACACTGACTACATGCCACGTAACAGACTTTGTGCTCGACCTGGTCCCCAACGGCGACCTCCGAGTGCTCATCACACGTTTCGGCTCCCTTTCCCTATGCTGTGCGCGTTATTATAGTGCCCAAATCACTGACGCCCTCGACTACATCCACTCCAAAGGCGTCATTCACCGCGATGTAAAACCCGAAAATCTCCTCCTCGACGAACGCTTCCGCGTCAAGATTGCCGACTTCGGCACCAGCAAAGTCGTCGGACCCGGCGGGCGCTCCCGAACATTCGTCGGCACCCCACAGTACTACTCCCCCGAACTGCTCGAAAAGAACGAGACTACACAGGCCTCTGACTGGTGGGCACTCGGATGTGTCTTGTTCGAAATGATTGCTGGACGGTTCGCGTTCAATGGCCAAAGCCATTTGGCGACCTGGCGAATGATCAAGACGCTTGACTACACATTCCCTGATGACTTTGATGCCGACGCCGCTGACCTCGTGAAGCATTTGTTCATCAAGGACCCCAACGCCCGGCTAGGCGCAGGTCCCGACGGGTCCGAAAACTCCTTCGAGAGCCTACGCAAACATCCTTTCTTCGAGGGCATTGTGTGGGCATCCCTGTGGACGGACCCACATCCCCCACTCCAGAGTGGGCTCGTCCCTCCCCCAGCACTAACCCCAGATTCTGGCATGCCCACTGAGGCCGAGCTCGACGAGGCGTTCTCGTGGAACTATGAAGGCTCGGAAGGCGATGCGGAGCTGAGCGCGCAGCTCAGGAAAGAAAGGATGCAGGATGAGGAGGACGAGATCCCTTGGGCGAAGGACTCAGTTGCTGCTGCATACCTTCCTGGGCTGCGGTATTCTCGGCCTGGTAGTGACAGTAATGTCGGTGGGTTCACTGAGGGCGATGTTGATGGCCCCCCAAGTGATTTGGAGACATATGCGTTTCCGAGTATGGCGCCCAAAGAAGAAGTGGAACAGGTTGGTGAGGTGGCCGGCCCGTCGACGAATGGAAAACACCCCCCCTTCCCGCTTCCAGTGTCCATAATGGAGAAAACGCAAGCTAACGCTGTTGCGCCCGTTGGTGGAACCGCGACAGGCCCCCAACCTGTCAGCAGCACTGGCGGGGATGTTTCTGTAATCCACACGCTGCCCGGGGCAGCTGATTCAAACCTTCCTGTGGAAGCAACGACCACGGAAACGCAGCATCCGAGTGAGGAAACAGAGCACCCGAGTGAGGAAGCACAGCAACCTCTCTCCAACGGCAGCCCGTCCCCTCCCGATACCATATCAAGTCCAATCTCCAGCCCCAAGCCCACCCCAAAACCTTCCAATGGATCTCCCGTAAACGGGACAGGAGCTCTTCCCCCTCCAGCCCAAGACTTCGCCATCTTTGAACCGCTCCTCCGCCCAGGGGAGACCGTCTTACGATGTTCGCTTCTTAGCGAGTCAGCCTCTGGCAGCCTCCGCCGGCGCGCGAGTTCCTTCTTGCCGAAGCTCTTGTCGTCATTTCGCGCGAAGGCCCGCTGGCTTGTGTTGACGAGCAGACGAGTGCTGTGTGTGACGCGGCATGAGGGTGCAGATTCTGTATCCCTCAAGCACGAGCTTTACCTCCCTGGAGTTGCGAGTGACGAGGACACTGTACGGAAAGGCGGTGAGCATCGGCCCGTGGTGACTGGTGTCGAACTGCGGGGCGCGAAGAGTTTTGCTGTTCTAACGGCAAGTATCCATTTCGTTTGGGTTATGGTTGTACCTAACCTCCTGGATTCTAGAACGAGAAGCCCCATGTCCATCATTTGGATGACGCTGGGACGACCACGGCTTGGGTCGAGCAGCTCAAGACCTTACTTGGTCCTCCGACACGGACTTGACCTTAATTCCTTTTCTTGCAAGTAAATATGAGGGAAGTATTGGTAACAAAATTAATGAAATGGGTTCTCTACTGTGATCGATCGTAACAGCCTCGACGAACCCTGACGATCACGCAAAGCAAATCGAAACTCCTGGCCTCAACTAACCCAGTGACCCGAACCCTGATTCGACCACGAAGCAGGAGTTGGACTCTCGTCAACCCGGCCGCTCAGAGCCCCAATGCCCATCGTATCCTGTAGCAAGTCCTCTCCCAGCATACGCAAGCCATCTCCCTTCTGCATCAGCCGCTCCTGCTCCTCTCTTTGCCGCGGGGGCACGCCGAACAGCGTCTCCTCCTGCGGCGGACCGTCGTACATGTCGTCATCGAAGGAGTCGTCGAACCCATCATCTTCAACACTCATGGCGAATGGCTGCACGGGTGCCAAGCCGAGGTTCGCGTCTTCCTCTGCGAGTGAGTCAGTCGAGTTGTTTGATGACCCGAATGAGTCGCCGGAGTTTCTGTGGGCAGACGCCATTAAGAACGCGGCAGACGGGTGGGCGGTGCTATTGATCTCGTCCATAGAGTCCGAGTCGGAGTCCATACCTAAATCATCGTCCTGAAGTGGAGCAGGTGTCATTGGTTCCTCACCAGGAGCAGGCGCGTCAGGATCAGGGAAAAACATAGGACTTTCGGGTGGTTCCGCTGCCTTCAATGGTGGTCGTGGACGTAGTCGTAGGCCGGGTGTGGATGTCGTCCCCGCACTGGGTGGCACATTTAACCCCACCCTGCGTATCATGCTCTCCAGACTAGAATCGATCACTATGCTGTCAGTCGTGTCCATCCCGTGACGATGATACCGCGAGAGGGACGGAGGTGTAGGCATCGTGCTCATCGTGGATTCTACCCGACTGTGTCCATATCCGCCACCGCTCTTGTACTGTAGATCTCTAATAACATCGCGTGTGATCCTAGCTGAGGCCTCCTTCATTGGCGTCTGTCCTAGCTTCAGAAGCCCGAGCTCAGCGGAAGACCGAGGTGGTCGTGCAGGAGACATCATGACTGGTGGTGACATGCCAGGCGGTAGACCATCAAATGATCCGTCTTCGTCGTCTGATTCCTGAGCGGGAGTGGCGGGCTTTCGACGGGACGAGGGGTGTCCCCGCCGATTGCGCTGAGGAGTCATGACCGAAGGATCGCCCAGGTCAACGACACCGCTCCACTCGGTTGGCCTGGTGTTTGGAGGAAGGTAGGGGTTGTATTCCTTTGGTATTGGCGTCTTGGGCTTGCCACGGAATTTGAGGGGTGAGATGTTCGCAGCGCTGGTTGCGGTATATGACATGTCGCTTGCTGAAATCAGATTGTGCCGGAGGACATTACGAAGGAGAGGCTGTCCCGTTTCCTTGGCCTTCCCCTTCTCTGAGCGAGGCTCAGTATCACGTTGTTGGTGTTGTTTGGGATTGGGTGTTGGCTCGTCGAATTGAAGTGCAGGTAGCTGTTTTGACGTCGAGGGTCCCAAAATATTATCCTCGTCTTCTCTTGGGAGCTTCTGTAGTTCTCGATCTAGTCGAACGAGAGGAGTTTCCATTGATGTTGTCCATGAATCCCCATCAGAGGTCTGCGTCGCGAAACTGTCGTTGATTTTCGTGACACGAGCTGTGGCTGGTGTGGAGGAGAATGCGGCGTGGCCAGGCATGAAAGAGCCATCCGTCGACGCCATGCTAGGCTCATAGACCTGGGATTGGTCATGAGATGTGGAGGTCGTTGTATTGTGTGCATGAGATTGATCTTGGGGTTCTGGGCCAACTTCTTGCCGCTCAGACACGTCGTTCACGGTTGAATAGTCGTCGTAGGTGGGAATATGTATCTGGGCAGCTTGTTCATAGAAAGACGTCCAGAACTGAGCGAACATCGATTGGAACCAATCATAATTCAATGGATAATCTCGACGCACCTTCGCAGCCTCCCTCACTGGCTCCGTGCCCACAGCATATCGTTTAACGGCCGGAAGAAGTTTGTTTGCAAGAAGATGATGTATTTTGGAGAAGTTCTCGTCGATATTCTGTAGACTCACATTCAATTGCCAGCACCCTACCACTAGCTCAACAGAGGTTCTCACCTGCAACTTGATCGTGATCAGTTGCTCCATCTGTTCGATTTGGTCGAGCACTGGAGCAGAAGTATCCAGTCCTGGAACATGTATAGATCCAGGATCTGGGTTAGGCTGCCATCTAGGAGGTTTGGGAGGAATAGGCCGTCGATTGTCGGTCATCTCAAGTGGAAGTTTTGTTTGACGCGTCGTGTCACACTGTGTGACCAGACGTGTTGAAGAAGATTATAACGGCCATAATCTCGAAAACAGCCAGACATCATGCGTCGGACTCGGATTTGGCTACTCAGATATACATGTGTCATGTCTAGAAAGAATATAATTTACTGTATGTAAAGAAATGGCAGTAAATAGGATCGCGACCTGTGTGTAATTTCTGTGAGGCGCCGCGGGAAGGGAAGAATGTTATCCACACCCTGCGCCACATTTCGAGGGAGTCGTCTATTATTTTACGACCCGTATCACTCTGCATCACCGCGATCCCACTTGCTGCCTTCAACAGGGAGTACGTTAGGCCAATGGCTCGCCGATACTGTCGGATTCCAACATCTACTTGACACCCGAAATCCACCTTCCATCGCTGTATGCACTGATATCTTACCATCAGCAGTCCTTGAGATACGCCAGTCAATGAGGAGGTCCATGGCGGTGTAGGTCTTCAACGATGGGCAGTGCGCGGCAAAAACGACAGGGGTATAACAATCTTCATCGAAGAAGTCGTCCTTATTAGCAGTGATGAATTTCTCCATGTCCTTCTTGGCGTCGTAAAACCCTTCCTCGAATCTCAGTATGGGCGCACATGAAATATAGTTATAGAAGTCTTGGTAGTTCCAGCCAAAGTGCTGTAACTGAATGAGTCCCTCCAGATGCTGTGCATACTCCCACGCAGGATGTGGCCATATGACTTGTCGCGTTCGCTTCTGCCTGTCACTGGCACGTCGAAACAAGGTGAGGCCAAGGAGTTCTGGGTAACGGCATGTGATCTCCTGGAACAAGCCAAACTCCCCCTCTGCAAGGCCATCAAGGGCCAGCACCCGCAGCGAGGATGCACGCAGAGATGACAGGATAGAGGTGGCTGCCATATCAGAGAAACCAGAGCGAGAGTGGAATTTGAAATGCGTTAATTTGTCCATCGGTGACACAGAGGACAGCCATGCTGTATAGATGTCCAAGGTCTCGATGTTAATGCACGACAAACATAGGCGCTCCAGAGTCGGAAAGAATATGCATTTCTCCCAAAGTATTGGGGGCGGTGGAAGCATGTCCCCAGTCGCAGTTTGAGCGGAGAACGAACGAAGGTGAGGACACAGTAGTACGGCGTGCCAGAGGCTGAATGTCTCTGCCGACAAAGAGAGATGCAGATTGTAGGCACTACAAGACAACGAAATCCCGCCCCTGGTCCGTAATACCTCCTGAACGCTGGGAGGTATTCGACACCTGAATAGATCGAGAGTGTGTAGATGCGGTAGTTCGGCAAGGCAGTGAATGAAATCCAGTGTGATTGCGATGTTGAAAAACCGGAGGGTAGTGAGATTTGGACTTGCGGCAAGGATCCTCGAGTAAGCTGTATACATGTCCACATAAAATCCTCGCTCGATGGCCCAAACATCGAATCCACCATCAATGTACGCCTCCAGCAGTGCAGGACTCCATTGATCTAAAATGGCAAGAGAACGCGTCTTCTTCATGAGGTCAGGGCGGCTGAGAAGGAACCGAGCCGCAGACAAGGCTTGTTCTCTCTTCAACCGTGCCAGTCGTTCCAGAAATACGACTGGGTCAGCTGCTTTATTCATTTCCCTCCAGCAATCAAGTGGGAAGTCGAAATTAAGTGTCCGAGTCTAGATGCGTGTACTTCAAAAGCAAATCGTAGAGACATTGAGAAGGACATACACGAAATATATATCGTCGACCAATGTCATTGAGCCATCGACATGTCGAGGAGAGCAAACGTGCCTGTTCCATCGACGCATGCGCATAAATAGTGTCGATGATTTCTGATGGTAGGTCGACAAGACAAAGCTTTTGGAATTGCGGAAGGGGATGCTGAGCGATCGTTCGAAGGACACTTTCTATACTACATCATCAGCATTCAAAATAATTCGAGGTTTGCCTGCCCTGCGCACCTGTACTGCTCAAGAGGCTCCCAAAAGTCCAATGAACAGGAGGCACTCTCCACTTCTTTGCGAAATCTTCCCAGACCTTAGGATCCTTGAATCGATAATCAGTAAAAGGCATGCCTCTCCAGTCAAGTTCATCTGTCGTATATTCCTCCGCAAGGACAGCCAGTGCAAAGAACTCCGCGAGATAATTGCCCCAACGGGTATGAAGTTTCACATATCGCTACACCAAGAGTACTGAAATAAACATGGGGATGAGAACAAGAGAAGAAGACCGCACCGGTTGGTGACGACCCGTTAAGTCAAGAGACCCCTACGAGACCACTTCATATATGTCCACCCAAGTTACTCGACGAGAAATGGTTTGCGAACCTTGTGGAATCCCTCAACAGATCTAAAGAAACGCAATGCGCGATAGGAACGGTAGACCTTCCGCCGCTGAAGGGCCCTGGCATCTTCCTCCGAGCCCTTAATATTGATGGGAGGCATATTCTCGCGAAGCTTGATTTCCGCCTCATCCTCGCCGAACAGCAACAAATGTGGATGAGATTCTGGGAATGTGGTCGCGTCCTCGTCACTGGAATCATCTGAATACATTGCACAGCCGGAGGGGTCAAGAATGGTTTTCAGATAAAGCTTCAGCTTTCGACTTGCTTAGACGGTTCCCGCCAGCTAATAGACAATGAGGCGGCGAATTGTCATGGGCACATGGTGTAGTTGGTTATCACGCCCGCTTAGCACAATACTGCGTCTGCGGGCGGTCCCCGGTTCAATTCCGGGTGTGTCCACGTTACATTTTTTCTAACAACACCATTCTTTTCCTTTTTCACCTGTCCAGCTCGTTCCTGGGGGACAAGGAAACTCAAAGCTCGCTCACTGGTCAATTCATCGTAATATTTCTACTGAGTAAGGTAAGGGGGTGCACCCCACATAGAAAAGAACCCCTCTGACTCCAATTTATTTCGGATTTATTCATATCTTTCATAAAGATAAAACGTATGAATCGTCATATTTATTAAACCTTGCACTGTGTTATAACTGCATTCACGTAGTCCGCCATAATACGATGCGTTGCAGCGGAAGGTGTGCTAGAATGTATCGATTAGTAAGTGTGTTGTAAAGCAATGAATAGTGGCTCACCCCGGAATCCAATAGAAAGAGTGGTCGGGGTCGGAGCATGCACCATCTATAGTCGTGTCGCTAACTGCACAGGCGCCGGGATTTGTGTATCCAAAGGCGGTATAACCAGGAGTTGAGCCAAGCACCCCGTTCCAGACATTTGCGAAGTCGACGAACCCGACGTTTAAGCCGGCAATTTGGCGAAGGGCGTTCACGCCGGAGAAGACTTGCTGTTTGAATGCCTCTCCAGCGGCGGTCTTCTTGCCACGCCCATAGTTATCAACAATAAGGATGTTGCGAGCGAACGTTGGAGATGAGGACAGAACGAGAATGTTATATATAATGTTCTGTGCGGCGATATTGAGGTCTGCTTCAAGTTATTAGTCTTTTTCAAGAGACAGAAGAATAGAAGCGAACCTCCGCCTTCTTCGTAGTCACTGCAGCAATCGTGAGGATTCAGACGTCAGGAAAGAACCCCATACCGAAAATGACTTACCCGATGCCAAAGAATAGCGTGTAGAGAGTTGTGTCTGGAGCAGGCCTGTTTCCCTGTCCGATGAATAGGTTTACTGCAAGATATGTTAGCTTTCACTTCTAAGCACTTTTTCAGTCTAGGGACTGACTTTGTCTTATCAAGTCATTGACACTGTTGAGATTTTTATTGCTCGGGTATTGACCGGCATCGACGACAGCCCCGTCCGCCTAGAATACAAGGATCAGCGGCAAGCATGTCGCTTGTACAGTGGGCACACACCGCGTAGTCTTTCAGCACTGCACCAGCATTCTTAGCCAGGTTTTCAACCCAAATCGGACCATTGCTCAACCGTCCGCCAGCTTTGGGGCTCGGTGGTACTAGAACAGCTGGCTTCAAGGGAGAACCATCTCGCACACCACCATCCGTATACGCATCCTTAAAGGAACGTTTGCATCAGCCAAACAACCAAACATTTACTTGGAAAGGCGCACCCCGAATGAAACGATGGTCTTGTACACATTCAGGGAGGGTAAGCCGGCGTTGACATCTGCAGGGCTTCCTGAAAGAGTGCCACATTTAGGGCTTACGGCCAGATGAACATCTGTCGGGCCTCTCCGAAGAACAGCTGCAGACACGGTTGAGATCGCTGCAAACACAAATCCTAGTGAGAAGAACATTTTCAGACGGAGTGGGGTGCATTCTCGAGAGCAATGACCCGCTATTTAACCTTGCAGTTCGTCACTTGGCTAGAGCTGCGCCGATGAGGAGCAATGAAGAAATCTGATAAGATGCCACAAGGTTCGGGCTCGCTGTCAGCTGAACCATGCAATAAAATCGGGTTTACTCCACCCCGCGTATTTTCCGTTACGCCATTTGTGAAGTTTGTCTCGCGCTAGGATGGAAATTGGCATGACCCGCGACCCTCAAAGGAAGAGAAGGGAGGGCGTGCAATGTGGTAGTATGTATTTCACGTGTACCGTATGTACAGGTATGTACTGAGAAGCGAGCTTAAGCTTAGGACACCGGGGCATAAATGGAAGCCCAAGACACGTTCCGTGCCATAAACGATCGGTAACCGATCGGCGGCAGACTGCTAAGTGGATCACAAGGCTCCTCACAGATTCGGAGTTTCTATACTTATGGATGGGAAGGTGTGATTGAACCTATCTGGATGCGCGAAGGTCAATGCGATATCGATGGGAATACTCACTTCGGGATCATCGAGCTCGATGGTGCTGGAGATATGGAAAACGCCAGAACTCGGACTGAGAGCTGGAGAACTGATCGAGGTGGCTGTCCCAAAAGCAGTGATCCGTAAGGACGGAAAAATGTTTGCAACGAGGTCAGTTATCCACATGTTCGATACCTCGTTATCATGAATCACATCAGTACAACGTGTTAGCGATAGACATTGAGCTAACGTACCTTCAGGAAAGCGATGTCGGGTTCGTTGTTGTAACTTGCCAACCAGAGTAAAGACGCTGAATCGGCGGTGGAAGATGGTATCGTTTTTAACACGTGCGTTCCGCGATTCACACCAAACATCTAGCGAAGTTTGAGCGATACGTCAAAGACTGATCACATTCGCTAGCAAAGAGGTCATACTTGTTGCACGTAGTAGAAGGTTGATTTCACGATGCTGCTTGCGTCATATGTCACGATGCCCATTTATGGTCTGATGTGCTGGAAACTGCGTGAGGCAATTAGGCCTGCTTCCATCTTTCGGGATTTTTTATACCTTGGCGCATCTAAAATGGGTGGGGATCAGTCATCCAAAGGCCAACTTCGTAATACGGATTACTTACAAGCAGAAACGAATACTACATCCGAGTTTCGGTTCAGACCAGCCATGCAGTAGACAGCCTCAGCAGTCACTCCTTGTAGTGTAGGCGTCCACTTGGGATATAAACTAAGACATCCGATCATTTGTGGAGGTCACTGTTCACACATCAGACTTCTAACGGTGTCAGCGCGAAGTATTGTAAACATACCAGCATACTCCTGCGAAGTGAGTTACGCGAAGAAGTCAAGTGAATAGTTAAACCCGGAAAGGTATAATTTCTCACCAATAACATACCAAGCACCACTCCGAGGATAATCGTCAACCAGAAAGTATTGTAGTGAACCTTGAAGGTGAGTTGTACATGTGGAAGTCGATTGTAGAGAGTCATACCTGATGAGAAACTCGTGCCAAGCCTTTGATAAAAAGAAAGTTAGCTTCCTTTCTTATACGCTGGCTCCAAGCGCTGTCGAAGGCAATGTGTTGCGATGAACTCGAGGTGAAGGTGTTGTGCGCTGATCGCGGAAACAAAAACTTTCCAACGATTTGCGGCATATCTAGATGAAGGTTAGCCATGTGGCCCAAGGTAACAAACATACTCCGCGCAAGAATCTAGCTGAAACTTCCACGATCGAAGTTATGTAGGACAATCTGCGTTGAAGGCCTCCGTTAGAAGACGTTTCCTACTGCACGTCAACTTAGCAGCCGCAACCTGCCTGTGGTTTATCAGATAGAAGTGCTTGCGTGCATTTCGACATATATATGCGGGTTTGTATGGCTCAATGCGACCAAGGCGTGCCCCACCTTTCGAAAATTCCGCGTCTCCGATCACGGATTCGATCTCAGCGAGAGCGTCATCGACATAAGATTGCAGGAAACCCTCGAGGACCACAGGTCAGGTGTCGAAATGAGAGTCGTTCGCAATGGATACACCGGCGCATATTTCTGTGATCGTGAAGCTGCATTACACATTAAGACTGACCAAAGAATAGGCTTCTAGTGTCCAATTCAGGAAAATGCTACGCTGTGAACGGTGAGGACATTTACGGCTTCCAGATCTTCGGCCCAATTCAAGTATTCAAGAAGGCCCTACAATGGCACAGCAATTCAAAACATAACACGTTTGGACTCATGTCGTAGGACTCACAAGGCCATTGGTATTCGAGTAACCTGTTCATGAGCCGTGTGTTCGGCGTTTGGGAACCGCCATATCGATGGCTTCGTGGCAGTTAATGCCTCCGCCAAGTCGATGTGCATACCATTCTCCCGCCCCCTGAACTTCGGCGGGAATAAGGAGAACATGCGAAAATAGATGGTTTTTGCCCTGGCACGTTACCATCAACGGCAATGCTAAAAACATCCTTATCGTTCGGGGCCGAGGTAGCAGACTGAAGTTCAAACCTGAACTTTCTCCAGTCCTTCGAAATTCCCTCCACTGTCCTCGAAGCTAAAACAGTTCCACGGGTGGATCTCGATAACACCAGAATCATTCCGGAAGATTTGGCGTAAAATGATCCTCCTTTATAAGTCCAGCCCTCTTGAACCTTGATACCTTTCGTACAAGGCAGGTCAACAAGTTTCGGCTACTACCAAGCATCACGCACCCCAATATCCTATATTTTTGAACCCAATTGGGGGAGCGGAAATCTGACCTCAAGGCCATAGGGTAACGCAGCCGACACATCCTTAGTCTTAGATGTCACTGAGAGGTGCGCTTCATTGAAATGTCACCAAGAATTCAATCTGAGGGAGGAAAGAGTTAGGCAGTTTGACAGGACCTTCAAGGTCGGCTGACGTGTTTTGTGCACTAGAAAGGACAGCCTGAAAAGATCAGTTCTGGAGCAGCATAGCTGGAGAAAAGATGAATCGTTAGAATGGAAGAGTAGAAGAGGGGAAGAGAACGACCATATAGACCGATATCCCTGCTACAGAAGGTTCGGTCAACGCATCTAAGAGAGACAGATTAAAATAAGGAGCACCCGCACCTTTGATTCATCTCCTAGAACAACATAAACATGATCAATCCCAGTCTTCTTTCCATAGTCAGCACACGAACCTCCCAGGTATGTCCACAAAGAGTTGGCGGAATGGCATGGGATAGATTGGTGGTATGAACCTCAACTACGATGCGTCCAGAGCCGTAATAATGCTCTCGGCTCCATGAAGCAGGCAGAACAGCAGCAAAGGGTTAATGAACGGCAGACGAGATCAGATGAGAAAGGCTGCTTCCAGGCATTGACCAGTCGTTCTTCTTTATCACATGAGGTGAACCGCTATGGGCGGCTGGAAAGAAACGTCTTCGCGCGGCCCGACAAGATCCTGTTAGAGAATCTCCGGGGCGGGCAAACTTCTCGCAACATGTTACTTGACTTGACCGCTCAAATCCCACTCCTGAGGCAATGATACGCGACGCCATAGTAGCTGAAGTTCAGAGCCAAGGCAGGCAGTCGTTTTGGAGAAGAACCGAGGAAGAACTTTTGCCATTGATTGCTTGAAAGCAAATCCGACTCCCAGGTGGGCAGCAAGTACTTGAGCGTCCGATAAAATCACCAGCGCGAAAAAAAAAGCACCTGGTAGTATTGGCGTTCAAAAAGGCGCCCCATGCAAGGAGCCCTTGGAGGTTAACTTTCGTCATGATGGTACAATCGAATAATTGTCTTGTTGAGTTGCCTTCAACGTGACACGTAAGACTAAGAGCGTGTTGTTATGCCATATTTGGTCCTAAGCAAGCCCAGGCCCGATTCATGAACCCAACTATGTAGTACTTGGAGCTTCAACGTTAACTTCAGCCATTCTCTCCGATACTCTGCGAAGTCCAGTGATGAAACAGTTTTTCTCGCCTCAAGACAACTTCTCTCTCGGACCATACTGTCCTCTGTCAACAGCGGTCCGGAGCCACATGAGCTCACATGAGAATCTGTCATGGGAGCGGGAATCTCATGCATCTTCGATGATCATGAAATCAACTAGGACCTCATTGAGACTCCCAAACCACTCATATAAAGTGGAAATGGATCCGACATGCTCCCCCCATCTACTTCCCAGCGTGGAAATCCAAAAGAGGATAGAATGCGTTTACTGTCTCATCTGGTTTTGGCTTCTGGGTTGCTCACAATAACAGACGTTGTATTGGCACAGCTCGGATTGCCTAATGGATTCATATCCTTCAATACACCGACTTTCTCCGTGCAACTTGTCAAAGACTCACAGACTCTCTATTCTCTCAAACCATCAGGATCTTCTTTCGATTTTGTTCCACAGGACAAGATGACGCAGCGCCAGAACAATGGCCAATACCACCTAGGTGATATTACATTTCGTGCTCGCAGGGTTGGCTCGACTGTGTGGGTCAATGCTGACTCTGCGACAACTCGACGCCCTGTCACCACCCTCGCCGTTTCTGGGACAACGTTGGCGGCAGCAAATCTCGCTCCAACGTTACCGTCGACGTCCTTACTCACTATTACGCGTCGTTGGGTCCTTCAGAATAACGTACTGCAGCTGCTATTTGATGTTACCAATTCTCAAACTGCGGCGGTGGAAATCGGCGCACTTGGAATACCCCTGGAATTCAATAATGTTCGTCAATGCCCTCGGCATGGCTTTCAGCTTCTAATGTATTGCTTACAGATATTCACAGATCGTACAGCAGCACAGACCAACGAAATGTGCAGTGTTTTCGACCCCTATATAGGACAGGATGCAGGCTATGTGCAGGTGACCCCTCTGCTCGGTACACTTCGCCCCCTCGTCGTCCTTCCTGTTGGGCAGTCACCGCTCGAAGGCTGGAGATTTCTCACAGAGTCTACATCAGCTGCGCCATTTTACCAATCACAGACATTCGAAGGTCTTTATGAGTGGCAATTCCACACTTTGGCTTACACTCAGAACGAATGGTCTCGCGTTACTCCCTGGAACGCAGCCACGTCTGTGACCCTTCAACCTGGGCAGACTCGCACCTACGGTGTTCAATTCCTCCTTGCGGCCTCCATTCGTGACATTGAAAAAACGGTACGGAGCGCTAATCGTCCCGTAGCTGTTGGGCTTCCCGGATACATACTTCCTACAGATCAGACAGGCAAATTATTCCTGAGTTACCCATCTGCAATTCAATCTATCGCAGTCAGCCCCGCCGGTGCATTGACTTGGACAACCAATACAGATGCGAAGACGGCTGGATGGGTCGGATATTCTATTGTCTCTCGTGCGTGGGGTCGTGCTCGCCTATCGATAACATACGCAGACGGCACAGTACAAACCGTCCACTATCATATCACAAAGGCGGCTACGCAAGTCGTCGGCGACTTAGGGAACTTCCTTACTACCTCCCAATGGTTCACGTCGACCACTGACCCATTCACGAGGTCTCCCTCTGTCATTAGCTACGATCGGGAGATCAATGCGATTGTCAAGGATGATCCCCGTGCATGGATCCCTGGCCTGAGCGATGAAGCTGGTGCAGGATCCTGGTTGGCTGCTGTCATGAAGCAGTATGCGCAACCTAACGCTGGCGAGGTCACAAAGATGGAACAGTTCATCAGCCAGACGTTGTGGGGAGCGATTCAAAATACAGATGGTGAGATTTCCGTTGTCGCATGGATCTCGTCTGATCGCCAATCCTTCTCTGTTAGGAACTGTGAAGAAGGTACAGATGTCCCGCGGCACGACTTGAATCTTTTCTGACAAAATGTATCCTCCAGTCCGTTTATTTCTACCAGCCCACACTTGTCCCGTCGTATGCATATCCGTCAAGCATCAACTGGGGCAACTGGTGGTCTTGGAATCGAGCGTCATCGTATGCCATCGATCGTGGTTACGATTATGTTCACGTTACCGCAGCATACTGGGCACTCTATCGTGTTGCCCGCAATTACCCAGCCCTCGTGAAAACTCACACTTGGCAATGGTACATTAATCAAGCGGTCCAAACGGTGGTGGCCATGACCAACGGTCGAGTTGGCTACACGAACTTTGGGCTCATGGGGGAGACTGTATATCGCCTTCTTCTCGACGATCTGAAGCGGGAAGGTTTGACTGCCAATGCAACGCTCGTGGAAAGTAGGATGAAGGCCCGTGCCACCATTTGGGCAGGCCAGCGGTATCCGTAAGGAGGCTTTCTCTTTTTTTTTCTTGGCTTTTCTGATGGATCTGTGCAGATTTGGCTCAGAACAGGCATGGGACTCAACCGGCCAAGAAGGTGTTTATGCTTGGGCCAAATACTTCAATGATAACACCACAGCAACGAACGCTCTGAACTCGATCATTGCATATCAGCCTCTCATTCCCCACTGGGGTTATAACGGAAATGCCCGACGTTACTGGTAAGCCCCTTTGAACTCGAGGCAATATTTCCATGTTCATATTAATAAACCTCGATAGGGATAACATCTACGGCGGCAAGCTCCAGAGAATCGAACGCCAGATTCATCATTACGGCAGTGGGCTGAATGCCTTACCCCTCGTCTCCGCGTTCGAAACCTCTCCATCCGATCTCTATCTCCTACGTGTCGGATACGGCGGATTGAGCGGTCCGCTCTCCAACATCGATCAAGGAGGCTTCGCCTCAGCTGCATTTCACGCCTTCCCGGATACCCTGAAGTGGGACGGGTATTCTGGTGATTACGGCCCAAACTTCTCTGGACACACAATGGGAATCGGAACTTACATCATCGACCATCCCGATTTCGGGTGGCAGGCTTTAGGTGGAAACATTCTATCGACTTCGCCCACCGTGCAGGTCCAGATCCGGGATCCCGTCCGGCGTCGTGTGTACATTGCACCTCTGGGCGCTCTTCTCACATTAGATGCTGGATCTTTCTCAACCATCAACTACGATCCTGCAGCTCGGCGCGTTGTCGTTACAGTTGCGGCTGTTCCTGACGGCGTGACTGGTGCTGCAAGTGCT
Source organism: Hypsizygus marmoreus (assembly GCA_013433165.1). NCBI lineage: Eukaryota > Fungi > Basidiomycota > Agaricomycetes > Agaricales > Lyophyllaceae > Hypsizygus > Hypsizygus marmoreus. The sequence goes on from CM024086.1 coordinate 3,852,055, forward strand.
CCGAACGGCCGCCTGGTGATTCAGCAACGTGCCACCTTGTCAGGAATATCGATTTTGAAGCCAACCACTTCTTTGGCTGTTGACGCTGGAGCGTTCGTCATCCCATTTTCTTCAGGTACAGGAACGGTCACCTTAGCAATGTAACTGCTTGGATATCCGGATACATGTAACTTCGGGGGGATCTCAGGCCCACGGGTGTTTTTGAAGATTGTGCTAACACTAAGGAAGTTGATCGTGAAGAGGCGTGAAGATCGTGTATATCATTGCATCATAAAAGCATTGAAAATTTAACATATCCGGCGTTCCTGGATGTCAGGCACTCTGCTTTTCTGCACTCTCTCGAACCTCAGTTACCTCTTTCTCCAGCTCCTTCTCATGGTGAAGCTGATCCGTCAAATGCGGCTTCCAGTCTGCAGAGTTCCATGGCTTAACTCCAGAGCGATACATCTCGTCGACCTGGAAATGAAGGTTAGTTGCATGTGAATACGTTTCTACATGAACATGGATATCACCTCCTCCAAGCTGAGACCCTTCGTCTCCGGGATAAACAGATAGACATATACATAACCGAATAGCAGCATCCCGAAGAAGATGAGCAAAATGAGCGGGCCGATACTAAAAAATCAAATGAGTGTTCCTGGGGATAAACGTGGGCAGGCTATCAACACACTCTTCTGCGATCCTCGGTGCAAAGAACGAAAGAAGGAAATTCCAAAGCCTATTAATTTGAAATGTGTGAGAAATCGTTGTGATCGACAGATCACTTGGGTTGGACTTGCCAATTTGTGGCGCTACCTAAAGCGATACTTTTCGGTCGAACGCGGAGCGGGAACGACTCGCCTGAAATTTGGAAATTTAGAGATTGGAGATGGTGGCATAAATTCGGGACTCATTACCAAGGTAGACCCATCTGAAGAAAGAGGTTTAGTATAGTTCAGGAATTTCGAAGATTCTATGCAGGACATACGGAGTGGGACCCCAGAAGATCGAGAACGAGCAAACATGCAAGACGGCGAACGCAATGAGGGTGTCACCTGGCTTAGTCTTCAGCCGAAAGTCAAATTCGCATATTGAGTCCACAAACCTCCTGCTTTATTACGTGGAGTGAGCAGTTCTTTCGGTGTACCTGGGGGTGCCAAGGTGAAATGGCCAACAAGCCCAGCCTGCAGGAGACATATTTTAACTGAGATAGGATTGTCTCGGCCGGGGTGTGACGTACAACGATCGCGCACAAAGCTTCCATGAGAGCACCCGTCAGTAGAGACTGCGGGGAGGAATGGAGTAAGAATTAGAATAACTTATCATTCGAGAAGATGGAACTCACGCGGCGACGTCCCCAGGTTTCGATCAAGTACTAAAAGCGATGTGGTCAAAAGACACGTTCGAGAAAAATTAAACTCGCAAAGCTTACCAAAGCAGGGACAGTACCAACAACCGATACCGCACCTAGAATGACCTGAATAACATATGGAGACAACCTGGGAGAGTATGAGCAGTGAATCGAGCTTATGCTTCCGGATATACTGCACATACTCTGTCCCTGCACTCTGGAAGAAGGTGTCTCCGTAGTAATCTGACGAAAGCCTGATTAAGAACCCCGCATATGTAAGAAAGGTAAGTTCATACAATAGAAATTTTGCCCATTTAGCTGCTGGATAAACTGCAGCATCATACCATTCCCCGTCCGCTTCCACAAGTTATTCCTGGTGGAGAAACATTCGAGCCACGTCGCCTTCCCACCCTCGTTCTCAGCCCGGATACCCAAATCGAGTTCCTCCATAATGTCATCAACCAGGGCATCGTCTCGTGGAACACCGTTCAGCTCTGCAATAACTGTCCGTGCTTCCTCAGTTTTGCCAAGCCCAAGAAGGTGTCGCCTATTCCGTTTTCAGCTTAGAGTGAGGAAAGAGGATGTGGCGCACATACGGTGATTCAGGCAGGAAGAAGATTCCGGAAAGCAAAATAAGGCCCCAGAGGAGTTGGAGGCCAACTGGGATGCGCCATGATGCGGAGCTCTTGATCGTATGCGTAGCGAGGTCGAGGATGTAGCTCAGGAAAAGTCTGGAACAAGCATATGAGTTCGACGAGTTCAAACAAGAAGAAAGACTGGGTAGGGAACGCACCCTATGATGATCTGTAGCTGGTAGAGCACCAAGAGTGTGCCCCTCAACGCCTTGGGCGCTGTCTCGCCATTATAAAGCCTGAGTAATACCGCCACTTTGAGATTCTGCTCGGTCAAAGAAATGGACATAATCGCTCACGGTACAATAGCTGAAATAATACTTCAGCAACGTAATTACTATATCTGCAGAAGTTAGGACATGCCTGATAAGGCCCCAACACCAAGACCTGCAATAAAGCGACCAATCGTAATCTGCACGATAGAGAATTCCGTCCCAGTCTGAACCGCGACTCCGACCGTAAATATTGCCGTCCATATTAGAATAGAACCACGGCGACCAAAGCGATCAGACGTGAAGGCCTGGGCAATTGCCCCACTTCGACTTGAATTAGATATGATTCAGCATGGTGGGAGACCACTTACACGAAAGTTCTGAGGGGCCAGAAGGCGTCAGTTAGTTTGGGCTCTGGATGAATATGACAACGACTGTGACTCACCCGGCAGACAATAACGAGGTGATTATTGACTGTCTTGAACTTGACAGGACCATCTTTCCATCAACACCCATCTCCCCAAACCGGTTAATGAAGTCCGGCATAATTAGACATCCCTACTCATCATAGTCAGTCTAAGAGAGTCGAGAACACCTTTGAACGCACTGAAATGACACCGATATCATATCCGAACAGAAACCCTTGTCAAAGCATATCCTGTTGGTTAATTTTAGTCCCTTAGTTTAACAAAGGAGTCAGGTAGATTGCGTACAGTATGCGTCAATACAGCAGTAAATTGATAAAGTGTACCTCCTACATTGATATTTGCCGTGTAAGCTCTCGAAATGACCTTTAATCACCCCAGCACGTACCAAACGCGATGAAAATCGCGAGCTGTATCGCTCTCTTGTTCGTCGGGATGGCTCTCACCATACCTTCGCCCGTTAAAACTCAATGCTACAAAAATGGCACCTACAGAGAAGAACAGAAGCAAGAAAAGGAAGGTCACGCACCTTTCAGATCTCCTGTGTTTGTTTTAAGCTATCATCTCCATATCCACCCCGTACGCCTGAGAAGCGCGAATGTATCAGCTGACGGAGGCGGTCCGTTGTGCGGTCCGCGAGTTCTGAGTTATGTATAGGTGTTCTGAAGGTAGAACGCGTGCATTCCACTGAAAGGCGGCTAGGGCCAGTTTGATTGCTACATGATCATGGGGTAGTCATATGTGGTACTCATGTGCATGCGGTATCCTCATGGGTTTGGAGAAGTGGGCGGCCCGCCATGCACGATGCAGGTGCACAGAATTGATACTATTAGCTCAAACTGTGCTAAATACATGTGTGATTCTGAAGTTGTCGAAAACGTCAGTAACCAAAAAAAAAACATGAGAGAACTTTGAATACGTACAAGAAATCGGAACATACAGATACCAGGCTCAAGGTCTATACCGTTTCCACCTGCGCAGTGGCCCAGAAAGAAAAGGCCATCCCCGCGGTCTGCACGCATCACGAAGTCAAGAAGCATCACTTCGTGAGCGCGGCCGAAAGCACGGAGCTTCCATTTGTTTTCGTATGTTGTTCAGAGTCGTGTATTTCCCACGTGTTGCCCCGGAATTTATCCGGGCCGACGTCATCTCTCTGTCACTGAAGCTGGTGAAGCGCTGGCTTAAAGTCACTTTAAATTTGTACTGGTGGTCTGTGTATGTGGCAAAATTTGCTTCTAAATTGTACATGAATCTATAAACTCTAAGCAACTACGATCGTCAGAAGATCGAGATGTTATATCCTGATTAATTGGTGGGTACGTCTTCAACGGTATCATAGAATTCTTTGATAATTCTCTTTTGCGCATCTATTCCAGTCTCTCCCTGTGAAAAGGCGTCGGTTACTATGGCCAAGGCAAGAAAAATAAAAATATCGACGAACCTGAGTGCTTGCAATTGCTCTCACAACAACATATTTTCTTCCTGTCAGAATCTCCTCCGTAACATCTCCAAACTTATCAGAAGAAACTGTAGCTCCAAACGCGTCGTGCGAGCCGGTCACCAAGCCACCTGCCTCCTCCGCAATTACGATTCCCGCACACACATCCCATGCCCAGCACCCAATTTCCCTGAGTGACAGAAGTTATTTTCTGAAGACACTGTGGAAAGGGCATGACTCACCAATACAGATCCAATCCACCCTGAGCTACCAACGCGAAATTGAGCGCCGCACTTCCTACAGATCGAAGCGAGTGCGCCATTTTACCGCCCGTTACGCCTTGCGCAGGGTTTCCTGCAAGCCGACCGAAAGCATTTGACTTCGAAATGATCGTTTTCTCAGAACGGTCTGAACCCCATTCTACGGCTGTTCATTGCATCGCGTTAGCTTATACTAGAACAATGACTAACTTCCTTACCAAGAAGTCCTTGAGAAAGTGAGGTCCACGGCTTCGGCGAGGACAGAGGCAGTTTACGAGGTGAGCCCGATCCGCTAGTGAGGTAAGAGCCCTGTCCTTTGATTCCGGTGTACTACGTTTGAAGCGTATTCAATTGACGTTGTGCCATAAGAGAAATGGGATCCCGAACACACCAGTTGATCCAGGAACGGATTATAAATGACACCAAGCACAGGCCGACGTTTGTAGATCAGGCCAAGTGAGATGCAGACGAAAGGGAATCCGTGGACAAAGTTTGTTGTTCCATCTGTGGAATTCAAGGTCAAGCATCCGGGGAGGAGCGATCCCAGATTACTTGCCGATTGGGTCCACGCAGAACGTTGGTTCATCCGTCAAAGCAGGACGCGATCCGGCCGCATAGGATTCCTCTCCAATGCTACATCATCCGTCAAAATGAGTCTATCTGCAGGTGCATTCTACTCACAATTTGAAAGCGGGGTACTGGGCCTCGATCTCCTTCTTCACAAGCTCCTCCACTCGCACATCGTACTCTGTAACTAAATCCACTGAATTTTTCTTCTCATTGACGTCAGATTCACTCGCGACTTGAATTGCTTCAGACCCCTCAAGTATGAGCTTTCCGGAAGTCCTGGCGAGGTCGACCGTGAATTTGAGGATGGATTGGAGGTCGGAGGGTGTTAGTTCCGGGACGGACATGGTGGCGCGGGGCAAGAGCAGATGCCGATCGTCGATAGATTATTTGATATAGTTGTTCCCGTCCAAGCGGGAAATTTACGTGGCAGATGTCCCGATTTCTTGCATTGTTTACTTTACCTATATGGATCCAATCTGCTATTCAGCATTTCTGGCATGCCGAAGGAGCCGCTCAGTTGATACTTACAGTAGGTTGCAGTGAACTTGAAATTCATGATCAGGCCTCATAGAGATAAGATTTTGAGAACTTCGATCTGTTCCCACGGGCTGCTGAACGCGCGTCGAAGAACACGCAAGCAAGGCTTCATTAGATTTCACTTCACTTCCTCATACTCCCTTTGAAATATCCGTCAAATATGTTTTTAACGCGTTCAGAATATGGTCGGTAATCCCGGAGTCGTCTCTGCCTATTCAACTCGCTCATCTGGGCTTGTAGACCGAGGTGTTAACACCTTCTCACCTGAAGGACGATTGTTCCAAGGTATATAGGCCCGATCAGTACTTTTCAGATATGTTCTAATAAGCATTCGCGATCCAGTCGAATATGCTATCGAAGCTATCAAAGTGCGTCGGAACACATTTTTAATTCCAGACATACTGACTGTTCCAATAGTTGGGCTCAACAACAGTAGGCATACGCACCCCAGACGGCGTCGTCCTCGGCGTCGAAAAGCGCGTCCAATCGCCCCTCCTCGAAGCATCCTCTATCGAAAAAATAATGGAGATCGACTCGCACCTCGGCTGTGCCATGTCTGGGCTCACCGCCGACGCACGCACCATGATCGACCACGCCCGCGTCACTTCACAGAATCATGCATTCACATTCGACGAGCGGATCAAGGTGGAGAGTGTGACGCAGGCAGTGTGTGACCTGGCGCTGCGGTTTGGAGAGAGTGTGCATGACGAGGAGGCAATGATGAGTAGACCGTTTGGAGTGGCGCTGTTGATTGCTGGTATCGATGAGCTGGGCCCACAATTGTGAGTAGCTCTACCTGCCACTATGCTGTGGATGTCCCCTCATCAGCCTTAGATTTCACACGGATCCCTCTGGGACGTTCGTGCGGTATGATGCAAAAGCTATTGGGTCAGGTTCGGAAGCAGCACAGAGCGAGCTTCAGGACAAATGGCACAAGGTACAGTAACCAACAATTGATCAAGACATGCAAAAATTGAAAGGACCCTTCGTTGTAGCAAATGACACTTAAAGAAGCTCAAACACTAACGCTACGAGTATTGAAGCAGGTCATGGAGGAGAAGCTCGATCAACACAATGTCCAGCTCGCTCAGGTTTGTCCTGTTCTTCTGCACAGGCCTTCCTACTGATTTCTGGGAACTCAGGTGACACCGGCGAAAGGCTTTGAGATCCTGGATGAGACAAGCTTGAAGGAGGTGATCGAGGCTATGTGAGGATAATTTTGTATTGGGTTTGAATTGCATTTGGTTTTCCCTCCGCATCTGAGTGCGAACTAAAGACTCTATGATGGTGTTGTACACAATGTTTTTATATCTTCCACATCGTCCTTCATTTTAACGATGCCAAGAGACAATAGGCCTTGATGTGGCAGTTTACTTCAGACTACAGATCCAAGCATTGAGTTAGCCATAGCCCTTTATTACTTTCAGAAGAATCCACGTACCTAACAATCGCCTCAACCTCAACGAGCACGTCTCTCGGGAGTCGTGCAACTTCTACAGCAGACCGCGCAGGCGTGTGCTTGCCAAAGAAGCTGGCGTAGATCGCATTGACGGCAGCAAAGTCATTCATGGACTTCAGGAACACCTACATGGACATACCAACGCGCATCGCATCAGAAAAAATACCATACCATCCCTACATGCCTAGTTTCGACAAGGGATAGAGAAACTCACAGTAGTCTTCACAACCTTGCCCAGCTCAGATCCGCCAGCCTCCACAACAGCCTTCAAGTTCGTAAGCGCCTGGGTAGTCTGTGCCTCGACGTCGCCCTCGCCGACGAGCTCTCCCTTCGTGTTGAGCGGGATGCAACCAGACAGGAAGAGCAAGTCTCCAACTTTAATGCCTTGCGCGTAGGGTCCGATAGCAGCTGGCGCGTCTATTACCGTCCACAGAGAGAGAGATCTCAGTGATCATCTTATCGGATGGGTTTAGCCAAGTGATACTTACTGGGGGTGGAAACGACGGTGAGTGAGCTGGCGGTCTCGATCGACATGGCTAGATGTGTGCGGTGAAAGTTCCTTTGGATTGTAATGGTGGTTGTTGGTGGGACGGCCTTCAGGAAAGGAGGAGAGCAAAGACGAAAAGTTCGGTTATAAAGAGGGATTGATCTCGCAGCTGCAAACATTTTCCGGACTCGGATTCTACGGACCCCTCGAATTGCTCCGAGGGTGAGAGGATGTCGGAATTGTGATGCCAGATGACCAGTTGCCGCGGTGTCCTTCGCTAAGATAAAATCAAAGATTGCAATGCTCCCACTTCCGTTGCCCTGCTTTTGATCAGATATACCGTTTCTCCCATGAAGCAGCGACGGAAGTATTTATGTATCGGACTTGCGATGTGGATGCGAGGAGATCGCAGTTGTCGATGGCGGCGTGCATGGAGGCTCGGCAGAGATGGTAGTATTACGGTGCCAGGAAACGGGGTGGAGATACGGTAGATGCTACAGGGATATTACTACGAGTCCATTATAGAGAAAAGCAACAAAGCGTATGATATCTGATACGATGACAGAAGCGAACGGAGCGGGTGCGGAGAGGCAGCGAAGACGCGATAATATCTCGAAAACAATAAGACCGCTAGGAATAGCAATTGGGAAAGGATGATACAACGGGAGAATGAGACAATGGAAACAATGGTTTGAAATGGTAATTCAATTGCCTGGATTATGGGGTTGCGACGAGCGACAAGGGAAAGGCAAGGAGGGGTGAGAGGCTCAGGTCGAGACGCATAAGTAAATGATGGAGGTCTGGAAAGATGATCACAAAAAAGGGGCTGGTCGTCCATCAGGACTGGCGAAGTGAGAAAGTGACGAGAATCGATGGGCAAAGGACAGGTTGGTTCGCTTTTAGTCTTACACAAGCTTCATGTTGCGCAGATTGACTTTGATGATGATGTCCCGCACTGCGGCGCAATTGGTGAGGCAATGCAGTACCAAGCAATGCATCTTGGCGAGGAGACATACCTGCTGATATTATGATAGCTGTGCGTCGCGTATCAGTGACAGCTGTGAGATGGACTACGTTCAAAGTCATGAGCCGTCTGGACCAAATGGTTCACAAATCCATACCATAGAGCTCCCGTCCCTTGTTGGGTGTGTAGGCCTGGTGTAGGGCGCCAAACTTGTGCCGGAAGTCTAGAGTGACGTTAGGAGGAAGCACTAAGGTAGAGTGACAAAAGAAAGCCCTTCACATTTCGAGACCGACTCGTAATCATTCGGTCTGTCCCCGTAGGACACCATGTGCTGGTTTAGCCTCACGCCTGCTTCTAATTTCGCCTAGCGATTATTTGTCAGCACCACATTGCGCGAACAGATGGTACAAGACGGTGTACCTGGAGGAGGTCGCATTTGTTCAGGAACAGCACGATGTTCACGTTCGCCAGCAATTTGTTCGACACAACAGCTTTCCACAGAAGCAGAGAATCTTCCAGACGATTGACGCGAGGATCCTATGATGGGAGAAGGCATATCAAAGTCAAAAGCAATGCTTGTAACAGATCTGTTTATGACATACCTCCGTCAGAACCTGATGTGACACAAACAAGTTCTTATGAGTAAGAAGCCAAGATTCGTAGAGATGGAAATGAACGCGACCTGATCAAATGCCGAGATGGGCGCAAGGAAGATGATGGCAGTGACTAAGTATAGCAAGGGACCGTCAGTCAAAAAACCATCGAAAAGAAGCTCGAAGGGCGTATGTAAACCCAATATAAAGAAACGAAACGAACCATCTTCAAAGTAAGGGGCCCAGGCTTGTCGCTGATTCCTGGCACCACCGACGTCGTAGATCCGCCACTCCACGCCGCGGTTCGTGCCGGAGGAGATGGAAAAGGTATGCTCCACCACACCCATTGTCTTCAGCCGTGCCTTGAGAACGTCCGCTAAACCATCATACGGCGAGAGTCAGCCGTCGGAAAAATAAAACCTGACGTGGGAGAAGCACGAACCGTCTGTGGGGATATACTTCTTCGCCGTGATCCTTGAGATATCGTCAAGATAACTGTAAGAGCGAGCAATGAACACGTATCCAAGTGGCTGTCGAATATAATTCACTTACAAGCCGCTGCTCTCCTCCAGCCGTAGTCTTTTCTCCTTCAGACGCTGCCTGACTTTGGGGTCTCTCCAAAGCTCCGACATCGCAGGGGCGCAAGCGTTGAGGGCGTGAACAGGGTCCTCTGGATCTTCCCACCACCCCTCGATTTCCCCAGAATGCGCGCTCTTCGGACTCTTGGACTTTCCTCCAAGGGCGAATGTCTTTTTCCAGTTGATCGACGTATGGACAGTCACCTCTTTCCCTCTTTGCGTGCCATTGCTGCTACTCGGGGATGAGGCATGGCTTTGGCTGCCGGACGAGGAACCATTGCCGTTGATTGGAGAAACGGGGGACGAACCGTATGATTGAGCGTTCTGGGGAATAAGAATTGTCGGTGCCGGTCGGCCTTTACTAGCGCCATTCGCAAACTCTGATGTCCTGGAAGGAAATGATGATCCATTCCCGTTCACACTAGCGATATTCTGCCAATTTTGTGAAGACGGTAGGTGCGTGGGCTCGTCTTCTTCGGGAGAAGACAAAAGACGAGTGAGACGATCTTCAAGTTCGACAAGTGACGCCAAGCGGGCGCGGTAAGATTCGTAATTCGGAACTTTCGTGCCACTGATCGCAGACGGAGGTCGACCGCTAGAGGAGATTATAACGGATGCAGTTTCAAGGGAGTCAACATCATCATGGTCGTCCAGAGTATCAGTTTCTGGAGAAAGGGCATCTAAAATTCTGGAATTTTGCCCGAATTTAAAAGCAGTCAAGATAAGTCAAATAGAAACACGCACCTCGTTATAGATCTGACTAGATTTAGGTATATTACAGCTCGCCAAGCCATTCGCTCAGCGCGAAACGCGGCTGGGGTATGCAACAGCTGAAATTCTATCAATTGGATCCCAAGTCAGTGAAAAATCTGAGCGTTGGATGGCGCAAGTGGCTGCAGAAATTAAGGTTGGCGCATTAGAGATTCCAGATTAACTCCCAGTGCACTGCATGTGCTTCACTCTGGGCTTCTGGAATGAGAGCACATGCGTGGGACTGAAGGGACATGGCGTGAGTAGAAGATAAGATGCACATGACTGCAAGAGCACCACTCACAAGGGTTGCTAATGGGCCCGATAGCGTTGTCCCCGGTGCTCCAGTGGAAGTCACAAAACTTAGAGCTCCCAGTAGCTCACATAGGAAAAAGAGGGACAAAAATTGAGAGTTGACTATACTCACGTTTGAGCGTTGTACTTTTGCCCGACTCCGACTGGCCCAGAAGCAACACATTGACCTCTGCTTTGGCCTTCTTCCTCTCGTTCCGTTCCTGTCTGATCATTTCGTCGATTCCTTCGCTGACTTTCCTAGCTTCATTTTCAGCCTTCAGTCGAAGTTCCCTCTGAATTGGAGATTCATTGGGTGGGGGCAGCAGAGCGGCAGCCAGAGGGTCAGAGAGAGATCTCCGTCGAGATGGTTCAACCTTGGATTTTGACATGATATGGACGGCAGAGGAAGAAAGAATACAGAGGAAAGGAAACGATTACAAGGTCGTGGTAGTAGGTAGAAAGGGAAATAAAATAAATACGAAGACAGCGCTAGGCAGAAGAAATCCAGGAAGGTTCCATTTACACCTCGCGTGGGAGCAGTCGCCACGTGAGCAATCGAATCGCCACCTCAGATCGGTGAAGCGATTTGTACCTAAATCTCGAATCTTGCAGTACGCCGTTGCCCCGACAACGCGGCAACAACAGATGGGTGAAGAAGCCAGCCCTGCTTCAAAACTCTCCCTCGCATCGGGATACAGCTTTCTTCACGCACATCTGGACGCTACAGCCTCTTTGGCCTATGCAATTTATCGCATCGAGACTAGCAGTGTCGGCGAGCGCATCTTATTTGTCTTGACCTTTCTTTTTAGAAGTTTCGGTATGCGCCGGCACCGGTTGACCAGAACAAAGGACGAACCTGAACGAGCGCAAATTAGTCGAAGCTATTAGAAGATTTGTGAAATGACGGCAGAGCCAATGTGGCGGCTCCTCCGTGTTCACTGGAGGAGCGGGAAGGCAGCAAACCCCGGCGGATCCCGACTATGGCGGATAAACATCCTCATGGTGACTCACAATTTGAATCTCACGGATGCAAAGTACATATTCGATCGTTGGCCGACTCTTGTCTTTATCCTGAGCCACGACCTCATTACGGCTTCGGAGCATTGCATAATCTCGCCATCGATTTCCTGAACCATTTGACTCACTATGCACTTCCGCTAGCCCTCATCAACGAAAACCGGCACAAATTCGGTCGTGACTTTCCATATACACCTCCGGAGTATCGGTTCTGGAACTTGTGGATGGAAATAGAACACACACCATAGTCTCATGACGTTCTTTGCTCGTTAAAGCAAGTCGGACGTGCGTACGCGCCCACTTCATCGATTAAACAGGGGGATGCTTCTGGCGCCAGGCCATAGCACTTTCGAGAGAACTACGACGGAATGGCGAGACATCGCATGGTCACCTTCATCTCAGCACATCTGCATTCCGACACTCGCCCGGGCCTTTCTTTTTCGGTCTCTTATCATTTGTTAGATGATGAGATTAACTTGGAATAGCTTGCTCAGCCTTTGAGATGGCTTCATCTCGAGCTTCTTTGTGACCGTGAGTCTCCAATTGAGAGATTGGCATATATTAATGTTTGACAGATTGACACATCTTGGGCCTTGTACCATATGCTTTCGTGACTTTATGAAAGGTCGAACCCGCCTTCAAAGATACTCCATCTGTAAACAATAAGTCGTGCAGTGAGTGAAGCCTAAACTTTTACAGAACTTGCGACGGCCAGTTATGAGTTGAACAGAAAGCTGTTCTGTTGTGACTCCCGTGATCCATGTGATAGAACAGTTATGGGTTGGACGTTGCAATGGTTGTATCTATTGATTTGGTAACCGTCAAGCCAGTTAAGTCTTCGTGCAACGGATGTGTGAACATATCAGTTTGTTGCTCAACGTTACTTGATGAAGTGCTTGCGAGCGGGGACTATGCTTCGTCGTCGGTCCTTCACCAACCACTACCACCTTCCGGTCTTCCTCTTCACATTTCCTTTTTCTTTCCGTCGTTCTTTATGGCCCCTTTAGATCGTGCGTCCTGGCGGCGACAAGTTGGTGCTCCTGCGGAGACCATTTCTTCTTCGCTCGTCGCAGGCGGTGAGGCATTTCATTTCTTCTGACCCTACGAGCGGCACGATCCTGCCTTGACTGTATACCTTCTACCATCTTCATGCGAATCAGCGACTCACTGAGCTCAACTCCTTTCGTCTAGGCGCTCCGGATGCCACGGGAGGACCCTCTGCTGTGGAATCTACTACTTTTGCTAAGTCTACTTCTACCAGCGAGTCCTCGGATGTAGAGTCTTCAACGAAAGCTAATTCAGGTTTGTGATTCACATCCGTCCTTGTAATGCAAGCTTGAAGCATGATACCAATTAGGAATAACGCTTACAAGTACTGCCAAGGAAGAGGGTTCCAGTGTCGTCGGTCCCACGTCAGCTCAGGAACTAACAAATGTTGTGCCGTCTTCCACCGTTTCATCGGACACTGAACAGATTACAAGTGCGATCAAGGTTTTCTCTTTTTACGCGGATCTCTTTGTCTTGACAAGCACTCTTTATAGCCAAAAGCTTGGGTGTTACCACCACGGCAGATGCACCAGTATTGACATCGGAGGCGCCTTCAATTGTGATCTCAATACCGGCCAGCGCCAGCTCAACCCCCACATCAACCTCTGATGATACCAAGGAAGTGTCTACGTCATCTAGCTCGCCTGCTGAGGTTACTTTGACTCCCGAGCCTACTCCAAGCTCATCGATCATACCACAGCCAGTGACGACTTCGATCGCCGCGCCCTCCTCCTCGGAGGTGAACGTGCCTCAGCCATCCCCACCAGTCGTTACTGGTGATCCAACACCTGGGCAGAGCCAGGGAAGCAGCTCATCTCCTGCGATAGTGACCCGTTCTCTCGCAGCGATCTCTTCCATTCCCGCTGTAACCTCTCCCATTCCCGCTGTAACCTCTCCCATTCCCGCTGTAACCTCTCCCATTCCCGCTGTAACCTCTCCCATTCCCGCAGTGACTCTCGAGCCTACTCCAAGCTCATCGATCATACCACAGCCAGTGACGACTTCGATCGCCGCGCCCTCCTCCTCGGAGGTGAACGTGCCTCAGCCATCCCCACCAGTCGTTACTGGTGATCCAACACCTGGGCAGAGCCAGGGAAGCAGCTCATCTCCTGCGATAGCGACCCGTTCTCTCGCAGCGATCTCTTCCATTCCCGCTGTGACCTCCCCCATTCCCGCTGTAACCTCCCCCATCCCCGCTGTAAGCTCTCCCGTTCCCGCAGTGACGTCCCCCATTCCCGCAGTGACTCCCGAGCCTACTCCAAGCTCATCGATTATACCACAGCCAGTGACGACTTCGATCGCCGCTCCCTCCTCCTCGGAGGTGAACGTGCCTCGGCCATCCAAACCAATAATTACTGGTGATCCAATACCTGGGCAGAGCCAGGGAAGCAGCTCATCTCCTGCGATAGTGACCCGTTCTCTCGCAGCGATCTCTTCCATTCCCGCTGTGACCTCCCCCATTCCCGCAGTGACCTCCCCCATTCCCGCAGTGACCTCTCCTATTCCCGCAGCGCCCTCTCCCATTCCCACTGTAACCTCTCCCATTCCTAAACCTCCCGTCAACGGTAGCCCCGGAGGTGGACAAGCAGGTGTCACAACCACAGTGCCCCCTTCGACCGTGATTAATGCTCCTACACCTTCTGTCACCGCTTCCCCTGGGAATGGTCAAGGAGGTAGCCCATCCATCGTGGTGCCACCAACCAGCTCTGCTCCTGTGGTTACACGCCTAACAGTCAGTGCAGGTCCCGGAAACAGCTCAGGTGGTGGATCGTCCAGCATTTTAGTTCCAGTGGTGACCTCTTCGTCAAGCGTGGCTGCTACTGCTCGTCCTCCTGCTGGGGTTACTGGACAGGCTCCCACCACTGTGGCGATCACATCTCCTACTGTGACGCGTGCGCCTGCTGCTACAGACACTGGGAGCGGAGAGCCGACCACCTCTGTAGTCGCTGATCCTATTTTGGTCTCTTCTCCCGTTGATAGTCCAGTAGCCGATCCCCAAATCACCGCTACTACTACCAAGTCCGCGTTTCTTCCTTCGGTCCGGATTCAATTCAAACTGACTTCTGCATGTTTAGAAGCGCTGTCAGGGCTGAAGCGATGGCTGGCGCTGGCGCAGGGGAAGCAACTTCTTTCACCGAGGTTCTTACTACTAGAATCATTGAAACAACTTCAGAAGCTGTCTATACCTCGGGCACTCGCACATTCACGACCCCTGTAACTTTTCGCAGCACTCAAATTTTCTCGACCAGCGTTCCAGTTCCAACGGGCAAGATCGCCGGCCTTGGGGATTCCAAGTGGGTTCAGAGCACTCGCAAATTTGAATATTGATTTTGACATATTCACCACAGCTCATCCACGAAGACTGGTGCTATAATCGGAGGCGGTATAGGTGCTGCCATCATAGTCCTTGTTGTCGCCCTCTTGGCATGGTTCCTGCTTCGTCGCCGCCGCCGTAAACTCGAAATGCACACATTCCTTTCTGCAACTCCCGATTTGTTCCCCGAATTTTCCCCTGCTCTGCACAGCGCCTCTCCGCCGCCGTCCAGCACGAGAATGATCGGTGGAGACATATATCCGTCCCCACACGCCTCGATGCCCAACCCTACCTTCATGGACCACCCTGTCCCTAGTATGGTCCAGATCCCTGCGGCATTAGGTCCAAGGCTTTCAAGCAAACGCAAGAAACCCGTCCCGTTCTTGGATATCCCGATACAGACTCGATATTCCGACTCCTCGATTACGTCTCTTGAGCCTGTCCATGATCACCCTATCGGGAACAATGACCCCTTCGCAGACCCGGTCCGAAATCCGTTTGACGACCCTATTCCTGAGGTCCCGACACTTGTCATTCTACCTGCCACTCCCATGGAGGGCAAGCGGCACTCTACACTTTCTGTTGCGTCCGATTCGTCTTCGTCTAACAAGCAGGTACGTTAAGTTGCTTCACTCGGGAAGAAAGATACGCTTAAAGTTTCACCTTTTTGCATCAAACAGTACGGTTTTGCGATTTAGGCGCCTTGGTCCTGGGACATGGGTGAACTTTTCTTCTTCTTCTCTGGGTCTGGACCCGTGTTTTTGTATGTTTTCAGGTTGGAAAGATGGACTGGTGTGGTGTAACGGATCCGCCTCCGCGGTTAATTGTGGAACGACTCGCCTACGTAGTTATATGGTATAGTCGGACCAGTAATACCAATTAAGCTACTGAGCGCTGTCAGTAAGGAGTGGACCCTAGTAAAGTAAAGCTAGTTACAATGTCTGTGGTGCATCCAGCGAGGGCCTTGAACCATCGAATCACAAGTAATGACTTTCTTAAGTGTGACTGACTTCGTAGGACAATACTTATACTACTCACTAGACGGTGACGCCCAATAGACGCCTAACGTGATAAATGGTTGCTTGTCAGAGACTTGATAAACAAATAACGCGTCCCAGTCACATGATTGTTTGCGTCTTCCCTCCCAAAATTCCATGCAACTTCTTTCAACCCTTCAACTAGTTCTGTGTCCTCCGCAGTAGTCTGAGGATTGAACCCCCTTGTAGGACTATGCTTTAGAGTATCAACACTCGAGGTGAATGCATTAAGATGACCAGCATATGTACTTACGTTCGCCTCCCTAGAGCTGTCATCACTAACCACACAACAAGGGCCACACCACACCCTAGATACCTGACCGATGATCGATGGGTCATCCATCATATAATTGTCTGCTCCGCCAACGTGGAATACGAACGCAGGAAGGAGTAGGATGTGGGTTGAAACCTCTAATTGTGCCGTCGTTTAACTTCATATCGAACAGATATTTACCGATCCGCAAAGCAGATATGGATCTCTGGATCTGACGAACAAATCTATACTAAGGCTCTCTGCGGAACTGTACTCGTACCCGAAGCTGGTTATGCCTTGCATTCATTTCCAGACCCTCTTCCCCGCTCGCGACGTTGAATGGAGCGAATACACTACTGGCGATTGGCCTCTCCGAGTCCCCTATTCAGACTTCTCACTGACGCGACCTAGGTCTGACAGCGTTGCGTTGCGTTCCAGTGTGTGCTTTAAGGCAGTCGATGACTTAGGCTATCACACTCCCTTCACACTCACCTAGCCACTGTGCCCCAGCCCGGTCACGTTACCTCTAGAACTTGGAGGCACTCATGATACTGTAGATGACTTCGCTCGAAATTGTTCCCATCCGCGTGCTTGTGTAGGTCTGTCAGATGTTTCTAAATGTATGTAATATCCTAACAAATCGTACACAACACGATAATCAGTCCAAATCCACACTTCGACACCTTCACTCCCGGCTTTCTCCCCGTTTGTGGCTCTGACCCAAAACCCCCTGCCACAGCATATCCCAAAAGAATCCACTGACATCTGCACTCTGCTTATTCTTCAGTCCCTCATACTCCCTCCGCACGAATGTCGCGCCCTGTCGGACGAGCTCAGCATCCTGCAAGCGGAACTGGTCGAAGACGACGTCCAGCCGTGGGACGTGCAGGGTGACAGCAGATCCGGGGTCATGGATGGTTTTGAATAGGACCAAGACCGGAGCTGCTGGGTGTCGCAGGAATTTGAGGGCACTATAAAGGGGTTGTGAGTTCTCCGTGTCTTTCATATAGCATCGTCAGTGGACATTCAACATACGTGAGGAAAAGCCTATATAGCCCAGTCTCGTGTGCAGATGTAGGGGGAACCGGAGGAGGCTGCGGCGCAAGGACCCAGCTGCAGTTCTTCGCGACGAGGACGAACGTCCCGCGGTCTACATTTGGTTCCCATGAACGCCTGAGCTGGGCGTTGAGGGAGCCAAAGGAGTATAGCCTGCCCCGGAAGTTCTTGATGTGCCATTGCGAGACTGTCAAAGTCACGACCGCTTCGTCATCATTCATGCCGGTGTTTTGGTTTTCTGGGCCTGTCTCAGGCTTGCAACTGTTTTTCTCATCGTCTTCATCGCTTTGGTCTCCGTCTTCATCGTCATCGTCAACAATGAGCTTTCTTCCTCGGATGCCCATGGTACTGAGCACGATATTCGTCACGAAGTCGTCGACTCTGACCGTTTGACCATTTAATGCTGTCGAGACTAAGTTTCTGCGGAGTGTCTCGACCCAGCCGGGCGTGTGCATGGAAGAGAAGATGCGGACCCTGAAGTCATCCAGGACGATGGAGATGAATGTTTCTGGAACATTTGGGAAGAGAGAGAATACCAGGTAGAGCTTGGATAGGGAGACCTCGTGAATTGGGTCTGTGTAGTGGTAGTCGTAGAGAGTCGCAGTCAATAGGGTTAGGCTGGATGGGCGGGGTAGGTGGAGGGATACATGGAGGTGCGGTGAAGATATTGAGTGTGTCGTTGTGTATGTGTATTCGAGGCCGTAGAGAGAAATGGAGAAGGGACGAAGGCGTATACCTCGGATACCCAGCGAATGGCCGAGAAGTCGAAGAGAAAGGATAAGAGAAAGAGATATGATAATCGAGACGGCAAAAACATGTAAAGTCCAGTGTATAGTTTGGAAGAGAGGCATGGTTGGATGACATCATGACCGCATCAGGAAATGGCAGTGCAGTGGCAGTGCCCAGCCCTTGGGACGAGATTAGCGACGCGTTGTATGCAAGTGTTTGACAAGAGCCTCCGCGTGGCACATCTTGTCCGTTACGCT
Source organism: Hypsizygus marmoreus (assembly GCA_013433165.1). NCBI lineage: Eukaryota > Fungi > Basidiomycota > Agaricomycetes > Agaricales > Lyophyllaceae > Hypsizygus > Hypsizygus marmoreus. The sequence goes on from CM024086.1 coordinate 3,870,294, forward strand.
CATGACCATGGCAGAGTCCCCGTCGTCGTCGTCGTCGTCGGCCGCGGCGTACGAGACACATCTGACAACTCTCGACCTCCCTGCTCTCCTCGCTGAACCCAGCGCCCTCCAGACCCAAGCGCATCACCTAACATCCAGTCTCACATCTCTCACGCACACATCATATCCGACCTTCCTCACTCTTCATCAGACGACGAATGCGCTTTCAAGCTCGCTAGGCTCCCTCTCTACGTCTCTCTCTTCGCTTATTAGCACGTCGCTGCCTGCTCTGCAGGAAGCCACTGCTGCATGGCATACTCGCACAACCGATGTGCTACACGAACGGTCCAAAGCACGTCTCGTTCTCGACCAACATGACAAGCTGAAAGACCTCCTTGATATCCCCCTCTTTATTGACTCTTGTGTGCGGAATGGTTACTTCCAGGAAGCACTTGCACTAGCGAGCCATGTCAGCGCCATGGCCACGAGACCAAACGCTCCGACCATATTGATATCGGTGCATGCCGAGGTGAGGGTAGCGATCGCACAGATGCTGGTGGTACTTCTGGGGACGCTACATGAGCCGGGGAGGAAGCTGCCTGCACTGTGGAAGGCCGTGAACTTTTTGAGGAAGATGAATGCCTTTGGACAGGATGAGGAAGAGGACGGCAAGGGGTACCTGGGATGTGTGGTCGCGGATGAGGGGCTGGGCAAGGCATCCAGCGAGGAGCTGCTTGCGTTGGCTTTTCTCTCGGGGCGCCTGACATGTCTGACCGCTGCCTTGGAGCCAATTTCCCGTGATATAAATCGACTGATAAACGCACCTACTTCATCACCGACTGACTACGGCGCCTCGACACCGATTGATAACCCCAAACCGACGTTCAATCTCGGGAGTGGAATGTCGGAGCGCGACAAAGAAGACGTCGCACGTTATCTCAAAAAATACATCGACGTGTGGAGGGAAAGTGCCTACGATCTCATTACACAGTACTCGACGATCTTTCTCGAGCAACAGCAGCCATCCCAACTAACATCACCTCCAAAATCTACCGCGTCTTTCCAACGACGTCCATCAGGTCAATCTGCGCATCCACCACCAACGATAGTCACATCTGCCCCTCTGCCTTCACCCGCACCTTCCCTCCTCCCCTTCCTCTCTCCACACCTCCTATCCCACCTCCTTCCACTCTTGCGCACCACCCTCCCACTTCTCCCGCTTCCGCTCCTCCCCTCACTCCTCACTCAGCTCACGTACTGCGCTACTGCATTCACACGCGTAGGGCTCGATTTCCGGGGGGTCGTTGGTGGCGTGGTCAGCGACGCCGTCGTAAGCGCCGTACGCCGTGGGTTCCGTGATATCAAGAACATCACCAGTCCAGACAAAGGAAAGCCTGTCACATCGAAGAAACCGTCGGAATGGCTCGTCCTCTCGTCACACATCGACTCCCCTCCATTACCCCATGCAGTGCAGACACCAGCACATATACCCCCGCAGCTCCTGACATCGTATCCGCCACTTGCAAAGTACACCAACGCGGTGCTAGGAGTCCTTAATTCGCTAAGGCTGCTGGCGCCAGTAGGGATCATGCGTGAACTGGTGGTGGAGCTGGATGGGGTGCTTGGGGGCTGTGGCGCAGAGTTGATTGAGTATTTGGGACCGTTTGTTGGGGTTGGCGGGAGTGAGGATGAAGAAGAGGAGGGAGGAGACGAAGAGAGGGGCAGACGGGCAGAGGAGAAGGTTGCCAGGGCCGTGGGGGATGTGTATTTCAAGGTGCTGGTGCCGTTTTTAAGGAGGGCGCTCGTGGAGGGTGTTTATGGTGTACCGATCGCGAGTTTGGGTGATGGTGGAGAGGATGTGTTGGGCAGGACGGCAAAGGAGTGGGAGGAGCGATGAACGGAGAGGATTTGGTGTGATACCCTTTGGTGATTAGGTTCTTACTGCAGTTGTTTGTTCAATTGGCTTTCATGGAAACAAGCAGAAACTCTTTCAACATGAACACTTCTCGACGCTTGTTGGACCGTGTCATGTCGTGCCCCATGGTTCGACCTTTCGAATGCGAGGGTGAACGGTCACGTGTGGCGCATCGCGCATTCGTTCCATGTGGCGCGTCGCGTCGACGGTGCTCAAATCATGTTTCCCGTCGCCCACTGCCCATTCTGGCCAAGACAAGCCCCGCATATCATCAAATCCATTCACTGCAAATCTTCAAAAGCCACACCAGCACCAGAGCATCGTTGAATGCAAGAGTGACTTGTCACCCACCATGTAACAGTCTCGATCATAATGAGGATAACTATAAAAGAGGGAACGGGAGGCTGACATATCCCCCACCCCTCTTGCTTTCTGCCCCCCATCACCCCTGCTACTTTCCTTGGTTCATACTTATCCTCTCTCTCTCTCTCTAGACGTTTATTCATGTCGAGTTGTTGACGGTGTGTGTTCTGTCTTTCGTCCTGTCTTTATCTTGCTCGCTCCCTACCCTCACCCCTCCGCTCTCAATGTCCTCTGTCTTTCTTCCCCGCTAGGCGATCCCGTTGTTTCTATATCTGGTCCCAGGTATGTCCTCGCTCACTCTCTACCCTTCCTCTCTACCCCTCCCCGCTCCCTCTCCCGTGTGTCCCTCGCTAGGCGATCTCGTGTCTTTTGTCATTGGTCTGTCGTTGCTTATTCTCTATCCTCCCCTCTCTCCCCGCCCCCCGGCCCTTGACGTTGCGTGCGTGTGTTTCCCTCTAGGGATTTCATTATTTCGACTTCTACTCTATGCTTGCTTACTCTCTACACTCCTTCCCCCCTCTCGCTTCCATCTCTACCTCCTTTCCCCCTCTCGCTTCTATCTCTCACTCCCTCTCTCGTTGCTCTCCTCATGTCCCTTCTCTCGCCTGTCTTCACTCTCTGCTTACTCTAGACCTCTTGCACTTTCTATCTGTTTCCTCAAATTCACTCGATCTATCTCTGCTTACTTTACCACTTCTTCTCGCGCTCGTTCTTTTTCTCTCGCTTTTCCTCTGCTCACTCTTTGCGTCGTCTCGTCACTCTGGGCCGACTATGCTTGCTTACTCTCTGCCTCTCCTCTTGTTCCTTCTCTGCTTCCTCTCTATCTGCTCTCTATCTTCTGCTTCCTCTCTACTCGCTATCGCTCTCGTCTCGACTCTGCTTTCTCTCTACCTCTTCCTTCCAGCTGCTTCCTCTCTGTTCATTCTTTTCTGCCTCACCCATGGCCCTACCTCACCCCCTCTCAACCTTGGTCTCCTCGCCCTGTTTATCTCCTTCTTCTCTCTCCACTTCCTCTACTTCCTCTCGCCTTTCTCTCTGCTTACCCTCTACCCCCTCGTTTCTTCTCTACCTCCTCTTGCTCTCTCTCACTTTCTACCTCGTCCTCTCATGTTCACTGCATCTTCTCCTCTCTTTCCCTCACTCTGCTTACTCTCTCTACCCCCTCTCTGCATACTCTCTACCCCCTCTCCGCTTCCTCCTTTCCTCGTCCCCTTGCGCTCTCTCTTATTCCTCTCTTCTCTCCCGTCTCTATTCCCATTCTGCGTCTCCTATCTCCCCATTTCGCTCTCTGCTTACTCTCTACCTCTTCGTCTCTCTCTCTCGCTGCTTGCCCCTTCGTTTCCCCTCTCTCTGCTTACTTTCTGCTCCTTCATCTCCCCCTTTCCTCTGCTCATTCTCTACCTCTTCAACTCTCTCTCTGTGCTCCGACTCCTCTCCCTCCTCTCTCCCTCCTCTCTCCCTCCTCTCTCCCTCCTCTCTCTCCCTCTCTCTTCCTCTCTTCCTCCTCCCCTCACTCCTCCCACCTCTCTCCCACCTCTCTCTTCCTCTCTCCCTCCTCTCTCCCTCCTCCTCTCACTCCCCCCACCTTGTTTCCATTGTAGTGATGTGTTTCCCAGTTGTCGATTTCGTGTTTTTTGTCGCTGGGCGTCTTGTACCTCTCTCTCCTTGTGTCTCCGCTTTCTGTGTATTCCCTGTCCTGTCTTCCACATTTGCTGTCTTCTCTTCTACCTTTGTCGCACGCTCCTGTCCTCTCTTCCGCTTTTGTTGCGCGTTGCCCTTTTTTTCCGCAAGCACCTCTATGTCTTGTTTCCTTCGAGGTTCCGTATCGTCACCATCTGGTCCGTTCATGATCGCTCCTGGTCCCCTGCCTGCGCGTTGTCCCTATTTCCTGCCCAGCGATCCCTTTTCTCGTCCCGTGTCTTCGTTTTGTCTGGTTGTGCCTCCGCTCCCCGCCTGTGGGTTGAGTATGTATGCCGTCATTGTATGCTCCACGTCTTCTCTTCCACCTTTGTTGTCACGTTGCCCATGTTCCCCACTCGGACCTTCCGCATCTTTTTGCCCTCGATGTCCGGTGTCTCCGTCTGCTCTGGTCGTCGTAGCTCTCGGCCCTGTGGTACGCCGACGCCTGTCACTACTTTACGAATGCATCCCTTCGGCGCCTTTGACAGCCTTGGACGACGATGTACAAGCTCCTCGAGTCCTCGCAGCAAGTCTCTCCTCGAAGCATTGACTGCACGCAACACGGACTCAGGTGAGTGGCATCGTTTCTCGGGGAAGGGTGGCGACGGCTAGCAGGCGGGCCGTCGCTGTCCTCGTGCTCCCTTGCCGTGGGCCCCGGGCTTGATCCTCGTATCTTGTGGATTGGCGTCGCAACCATCCATGAGTGCGGGCGACTAAGTGCACGTCAAAAAAAAGTGGGAATCGCCTGTTTTTGAAGTGGTGTAGCGTAATCACATGTGCCCTTGTGTAGTGTAGCAAGAAGAATCAATTGGATACATTGCAATATATGTACTGGCCTATGCAATCAAGTAACACTTTTGAACCCTCGTACTGAACTCTCTGGCGATTGGCAATTGCACCGTCGACATCGGTAGCTCTCGTCTTTTCGCGGCCAGGTCGAGGATGCGTCAGGACTCAAGTTATACGCGTCCACTGTTACAGAGCACATATGCATGTCCGGAGCATCCCATAGCAATTCGTTCAACTATCGATACTGAACGTTGAACATTGAAGAGAGGAGGAGCGAAGTTGGTGTTTTACCAACTCTTGGACACCGGAAAGCGTTGTTTGTTTCTGCTTGTCTGGAGCCTCATGCAACTCCGCGCTCTGGAACGCCGCCACGTGTCTCCTCTGGTTCTTTCCTTCCTGGTGCAGCACAGCGACAAGGTATTTGAAACCCATCGTGGGCTGTAATATTCAAGCAGTAGGTATCGCTGCATTTCTTCCTCCGAGTCTGGTGTCCATGAGCCGCGCAATGTGAAATCACCCTGATCCCGGTTACACGGTCCGACCGATGTTTTTGTCAAGGAACCGAAATGAGTGCAGTATTCGCTCCTCTTCGCGTTTTCCATGACAAAACATACATACAGATTTCCGCTTTTATTTCCATCCCGCATTTTACTCCGGGTTTCATGACTCGACTTGTTATTCGCTCGCCCAATTGGGCAACAAAGCTAAGTATCCGGAGCGACGCATCGGATGTATTCGGCGTCGTCCCGTGGACCCACAACCCCATGCCTGTTTTCAATATGTTTCGTATCAACGACGACAAGATCTCATTGTTCTTTTCTTATTGTTTTCTTTTCTTATTGTCTTTGCATCGATACGAGATCATTCACAAGATACTGTTTGGATGCTGCATTTCACTTTATTTCCGTGGGAGCATGACCTGCGAGCAAGTCACTTTGCACGGAATATCAAAGCCGCATTTACCGTTTGTTTACACCGACGATCATTGTAACTGTCATCCGGCGTCTCGAGGGCGTCAAGATATCTCCGTCATATGTATATTATATGAACTTGTGAAACGAGTCGTATGTTTAGCGAGAGGCTCGATAACCGAGCCTGAGGTGAACCTGATCCCGAGAATCGAGGAGCCAAGCAAAACGTGGTGGCACTGGCAGGGAGGGAATTGAAATGTTGACTCCATGGAATAAATATGGGCGGGATGACAGCCAGGCTCCCGCCCATACATTTGACAACGTAGACACAGTGGCTTGATTTCTCCGTCATGCAGTACGCCGTGGGGAGGACTAGAATAACGGGATTATGCCGATGCCGTCGCGATCTTTGCGGTGGATGACTATTGGGCGGATTGAATTTATGTCAGGTAAATATGTGACGGCCGGAGTGCTATGACAGAGATCGCACTATTGCTTAGTCCTCGGCGAGATGACGAAGGTTCAGTTGAGCTGATACGTCTGTCGATTTCGAAGAGGGCGGCGATGAAGGAGTCGAATAGTCCATCAGCAGTGGAAGAGCGGGCGACTTGTTCTCGAGCCCGCAAAGTCCGCGGCGATGCCAATTAGATATGTCCGGTCGTGCAAATAAATAAGACAGCATGCCATTGAGGAGTATGTAAGGGCTGCAGTGGTATGGAATTCGGGCGGCATTCGGTTTCTTTCTGACCTTGAGGCTACCTGAAGCTGCGTAGTTAATCAAAGTCGAGATCTTTGGGGGGTAAATCTCATGTTGGCGGGAAATACGCGGCACAGGATGATCGTCCCTCGTCTTTCTTGGAATGCCTGCCGTACTCCGTTGAATTCAGGCCGTGACTGAGATCTGGCAGTACTGGTCTGTCAGAATGGAACAGACGGTCTGGTTATAATGAAGGTTACGATAGGACAATTTCAGAGCAGATAACGTACGCATCAGAAGGAGAACGAAAAACTGCGATGGGTGGTTCCAAGCAGCGCGACATGGGTGCAGTAACATGATGGCAGCAGCATGTAGTCCTGGAGCCTCCTGAGAAAAAGCGAAGAATGCACTAGGAGGGTTATGATTGGTGTTCCAAAAGAAAACTAGCGCTCGCGCACATGGCTGACAGCGTTCGAGCTCGGCACGAGGGCTACTTAGTGTTCACGAGTCATTCTCCCGCTCCACGGTCAACCCCAAAGTCAACCCCAAAGTAGACGCCACAAGATACAATTCGCCTCGAGGACTGAGGAAAGATAGAAGTAGCATGCAAGGCATCGTTGGTCGGACGATTTGCTCATACCCGCAGCACGCAGCACCTGGGATCAGAACATTTTACGTCGGCGAGGTCGTGCATATCGGAAAACAAAGAAGACAAGATTGAGTTAGCCTGGCGCGATCGACTGTACTCGTACATCTACGAACCACTGGTATTAGCCTACCTGGCGGACCATCGCGGATGTTAAATTGTCCAGCCCATGTTGGCCGCTCCATAGCTTCGCTGACAGCCAAGAAGGAAAACACTAATGGGAATGGAAGCCCAGGGCTTCAGGCTGTCCTTTCCAGAGGGGATAATGGGGGTGAAGGCGTTCAAATGTTGTGTTTACGGCAGCAGTAGTAGTCCGAGCAAGGTCCGAGGCATACCACCAGATTCACTTCTCTTCGAAAACGTGAGGCATGGGCGAAGGGACGACTGCGATCTGATTATCGTTGACTCACTGTGAACCCCATCCAATCACACCTTGGCGCATCATGCCGGCCATTGTTCATGAGCATGGGGGTCGTCACCCTAAAAGACGTGATAATCGATCTTGGCTGCCATCTGCCATGTGCTGGCACCAGGCAGTGGATATTCAAGTTCCAAACAATGTGGGTAATTGGATACGAGGCCAGGTGGTCAAATGGCGTCCAAAATTCTCAGCCAATATAGCACATGCCAGATACGGCGCGTGAATACGGAGAGGTGAAGAACAAAAAGGTTGGAAACGTAAGATCCGGGTGATATCCAATGAATTGTCCGAGGTCCACCAGCATGAGAAAATGACCAAAGGAGTCATCCAGAGTCAAAACATCCGTGTACAAATACTGGGCGCTTCATAGGTGTATATATGTCTCCATTTTCTCAAGTTGGTGCAAAGTGTTCCGAAGGAGGTCATAAAAATACGTCCCGATCGCCGTCGGGATAAGAAGAGGAAAGGGGGACCCAGAGTAATGGAAACTCCCACGATCAATGTAATTTCGACGGCGTCTTTTCTTTTTGTTTCATCTGAGATCTGAAGGTAACGGAGTCAAAAGTCGAAACACGCCGTATGCATTTTGCATAAATACCACCACAGCCTGGTGCTGGCGTGGCTTTGTGTCCCTCTCACCGACCCCTCTTGACGCGTGCCAGTCGTTCCTATAGGCATCATGGGTTTCTTTGACTTGCTCGACCTTTCATCGCCTGAGACGCGCCCCATCCTCAACTTTTTGCCCGCACTCGTATCACGGTTTATGACATCGCCCAAGGCGGTAGAACACGACGTATCATTTGACCTGACGACCTCGCCCATCCGACAAGTAGCTCTTCGGCGTCCCCGTCGTCCAAGCTCCGTGCGTTTACCGCTCGAGGTCGTACTCTCGATCATCGAGGCGGCCTATTATGATAACAACCAACCAGATGAAGGTCTCTTGAAACAATGCTCCCTTGTCTGCAGAGCGTGGTCGGGTCCAGCTCAAAAGCTGCTGTTCAGCCATGTTACCCTCCGGACAGAAACAGCGTGCGATTCGTTCCGTGACGCTGTCGACAGGTCCACAGCCCGCGGACGTGGGCTCGGTGACGCTGTCACTCGTCTGCGCGTCGTCATGGACCATAACCAGCCCTTCGGAATTACCCAGCACTCGTTCGGTGACGCCGTAACGCTGTGCCCCAACCTGTACGAGTTAAACCTTGCTCTGTATGGATGTGCTGCGCCGGGAGAAGACGTCGTCGGGGTGCCGGACGTCTCACGCATGCGACGCCCAGCTCCCTCGTTTGACGAGACCACTCTCACTCTCCTCCGGTCCGGTCCTAAAATCAGTGCACTTCAATTTAGCAACTGGTCCGAGAACCAGTACTCCATCACGCAGCTTCTCGACGTCTGGCCGTCTCTGAAGTCCCTCGCCATCAGCGGGACACCACCCCAACCCCCTTCTCCCATCCTCGAGCCCTTTGCTTGTTCCCTCGAGGAATTGCGAATGAATTTCCAGACTCCTCCCTCTCTCGAATTCGTAAGCTGGCTGCTCCATAACTCATCTCAAACTCTTCGCGTTCTTGAGTTTGAGAGAGAGCCCCCCACACAACTCCTCGAGCACTTGATCAGCGAGCATCACTCGACATTGGTTTCCCTCTCACTCCCATCTTGCCCATCGTCCGATCTCGCCGCCGCCGTCCAGAAATGCAGACAGCTCAAGGATCTTCGTGTCGAGCACCAGAGCGTTACTCCCAAGTTATTCCGTGACCTTCCTGAGTCCCTGGAGCACGTTGCCCTTGGACTGAACCGGAATACTCATCTGCAGCCTGTCATCGATACAGTCAGATCAACTGAGTCGATCAAGGTTTTGACGCTGAACATTTCGGACGGTGGTGACCAACATCCCCTCTTCCCTGTTCTGAAGATGGCGTGTGCATATCAAGGTGTCGACATGAGGACAGTTCGAGACATCAAGGTGTTCCGTTCCATGATGGTAAGCTTTTTCCTTATCCGTGACATGCCATATCTGACGACTTGCATTCCATCACAGAGAGGCGACCCTGTTCCAACTTCATCATTCCCCCGTTTCCAATCTCTGGATAATCTATACGTTATGCGCTCCTAGTGGCCTATTTCTGCGATTGTATCATCATGCATATTCCGCCTGCTGCTACTTCACGACTGCCACGACTTCCCCATATTTCTTGACGATCATTCGACACTGTACATCACCATTTGATTACCCCGTTCCCTACGCCCTTTCCACGACTATCTACTATTGCTTTATATTTCCGGATAATTCTTGAATACACACGAAAATGGAGGAGATGCTTGCATCGTTCATACACAGTTTTACGTAGACAACCTATTATAATCGTCGTACCCACAGCATTTATTCAGTTGGATTGATTTGCTCAACGTGCTTTCGTTCGAACTGCGAGAACAAATCTGGACAACTTGGTAGCACTCTGTAGACCTTGAAACACGACGAACAAAGGAGCAGCCACAGTGTGCAAATATAGCCAAATACATGTGTTCCAAGTGCCCCCTCCGAGTTCGTCGGTGTACAACTTGATCATAATCCTCTGCCTGATGGCTTCCTCTCTCTCGTCGGTCGTTTCGAACCTCGTCAGAGCCTCGATGGGCTCGTCGGTGTCGGGCATGGTTACTGACGAGGACCTCGACCGCCATGTAGCGGAACTTATCCTCAAGGAAGCCAAGAAGAAGGCCGAACGGTATGGGCAGCAAGGTATACGTGCTTTCCTACCGAGTGGCGGAACGTACGTTGTCTTTCACTCGTGCGAAACTCGGATGGTGTATTGATATTTTGTTTAGGGATAGTAGCGTACCACGGACGAACAAGCGCTTCCTTTCGTCTATCATTCGGAGTACGGATGACCATAACAAGACTATTCTACGGGCACAGGCGCTCGCTGCGCAAGAGATTAAGCGAGAACGAGATGAACTGGAGAGGAGGGAGAGGAGAGCACGCGCTCAGGAAGCTGCTGAGGCGGAGAAGTTAAGGAGGTCGGGGAAGAGCTCAAGGCGGCGGAGAGATACTAATGATGATGAAAGCTGGGATAGATGGGACGGTCGGACTGCTGATAGGAAACGGAAGACACGGACATGGGAGAATTGGGATGGGGAAGACGAAGATGAGGAGGATAGAGAACGCGATAGACGGAAACGGAAACGTAGATCAGGGAGCAGGCATCGTCGGCGAGACAAGGACAGAGATGAACGGTCTGGTGTTCGCAGCAAGCATAAACGAGAGAGGACTCGGAGTCGGTCGCTTCGACGGGAGGACTCTGGTGACAAGAGCAGCGATAAACGTACGCGCCGACGGCGTAGTCGTGATCGGTCCCCTTCCAGAACGAAATCTCGTCAGTCACGCAGTCTTTCCCTAGATGAGGATTCGCGACGTGAGGAGCATGGGCATTCCAGGAGACGTGGAAGCAGGAGTCACCACCGTTCTCATAAATTTCGTCGACTATCGGTCTCACCACCAGCTCGCCGTTCCGCGTCTCCCTCAGTTACACGAACCGAGGACTCAAGCTCAAAGCCGCGTAAAACTTCTCGACCTCAGAAATACGCGTTGGACGACCTCGAATCAGATACTTCCTCACTATCACCCCGTCGGTCACCCCGCCGTTCCCCATCACCCGCCTACAGCTTTGACGAAGCTCGAGAACTTGAAGAACCCAGTAGAAGGTCTTTCCGTGAAGATGTCGAGCCTACCCCTAAATCTTCCAAACGACCTCGTGCATCGTCTCATGAGCATTCGCCCTCCCCAGGCGCTACATCAAAACGCCGTAAAATCCGATCCTCCTCATCTCACGCCGCCAAGGCGCCTAGTGTCTCTCCAATACGTCCGCTTTCCCGCTCTCCCACTCCCGGCCCTGAGCCGCCTGTCCAGTTACCTTCGAAGATGGATAAGTACTTCGAGGAGGCGTATGACCCCCGTCTCGATGTTGCACCACTTACTGCACCTCATGTGCCTGCCACGGGCCTTATCAATAATGCAGAGTTCGAGGGGTGGGATGCCATGTTGGAGCTTATCCGGATACGAAGAGAAGATAAAGAGGAGAAGAAGAGGATGGAGCGATTGGGCCTTACGAAAGAAAAGGTCAAGGATAAGAAGAAAGGAGGTGTTGGCATTTCCGACAGCGTTGGGGATCGATGGGGGTCAGAGACCGTTAGCATTATGGATATCGAGTACAAGAAGCGGGGCGCTGTGCGCGAGTGGGACCTTGGGAAGGAAGGGTTTTGATTTTTCGTATTTTCTCTTTCAGCATGGCATTTTGTATTACCCAGTTACGTCTCTCGCATTTAGTTTTCATCTTGGTTATTGCTTTGCGCACAATTGCATAGAATGCATTTCGGAGGATAGTATAGACAAAGAAAGTGACCGCCGTCCATCCACTGCTCTAAAACAAAGCATCATCATGCACCAACGACCTGTCGCACTACCAGTGTCTCCTCCACGGTTAGCTGCCCGACAAGAGCAGAGAAATTATTCGTATTCCGCGCTGCGCACTCCTTGAAGAAATTGGCCAGGTGTGCCTATAAAAGTTGTCAGGCTCCCACCACAAATTTTAAGATGCGTCGCCACCGCACCTGCAAGTCTATCTCGGAAATAGGGTCATTCCTCAAGTCCTCGTCATCCCCATCGTCCAAAACATCATCATTGTCAAAAGCCATTCCCTTGGGTCCAATCATTTCAGATAAGAACGCGAACTCATCTTCCTTGAATCCCTGGTTCAGTTTTTCCTCTTCGGTCCATTCCTCGTCCTAGTACACAAAGAAACCACGCGGTCAGACAGAGGGATCGATCGCACCGAGCCGTCAACAAAGATCTAACTCACGCCATCGTCCGAATCGATATCGTAAGTGTCAGCAGCTCCTCCTCCTTGTGCCGTTATTGTGGCCGATTCGCCCCCAGACTGTACGTCATGCAGGAGGAGTTTGAGCGCCTTGACGGGGAACGGTATCGATGTGAATTGTGTGGGTGCTGCGGCGATTAGAAGGAAAGAGAACGTATGTCAGGAAAAAACCGTGCAGGTGAGAAACGGGCAAGTGCGCTGCGTACTGGTCTTCGTCCGTGACCTTGTCATGATGACTTGGGAAGATTGAGCACGAAGGGAAAAGGAGTGAGAAGGAGGAAACTAGCCTTACCGTTCTTAGTCTCTTTTGTGACGATTATGTCGCCCTTGACAATTAGGTTATGCAGGCTGGGGCGTTCGGATACGAATAGTTGTGTGAGAGCCAGAGTGCTGATTCGGGACGGCCAGAATCCTTGGAAAGTTTCCGCATTTTCACACCACGTTTGGATGAGGATGTCGAGCCCAGAGCGGCCTTGGATGTTCATCGATTCCAAGAGTGTCAGAACGGTATCTCTCTGGTTGTAGATCAGGAATGCAAATGGAATGACAAGACTCTGACAGAGAACTGGATCAGAAAGGTCATAAGGTCAACTGAGATGACTACGCACTTGTAGGAAAGTTGCCGTCTTTGCGGAAGACATGCGGCCGACCATGGCTTGCAACAATTGAGGGAGCACAGGAAGCACGGATTCGCCGGCTCTCCGCAGAAGATGGATAATTAAATCGCCAATGACGAGGCCTCCCGACTCGTCTTGGCTTTCCAACATCTTCCCAACAAGTGTCAGCACATAATCGAGGCCGCTGCGTCCGTTACCGTCGTTCCAAGATAGTAGCTGATTGCAGTCTTTCCGAATGATGATGGTCAAGCACGAAATTCCATTCTGAGGAACAATAATTCATCAACCATTCAAGGCATAAGTCAAAGACATTACCTGAAGAATATCCCTATCCTCAGCTTCGCCAAGACACTTGAACAGACTCGGAGCAAGGAGTGCAAAGAAACCTTCGCCAAGCCCGCTCTCTGGTGAGCCTTTGACGAGACTGGCTACAAGCTCAATAGCAGAGCCCGCAATCCACGACTCGTCTGCTGAAGCAGATGCAATCGCATTACTCAAGGGAGGCAAAGCTTGCTTGACGACTGTCTGATAGACTCCGCTCGATTGGGACTCAGCGAGTAGAGTGAAGATGTCGGTGAGGATCGAGACAAAGATTGGATCTAGGTTGGATCCACAGTGTGTCAGTAAAGCTTTTGGTCGTCAGATTCAAGATTTGATGCCCTACCCTTGTTATTCTTTTGCCATACTTCGAGGAGGGCAATAACGAGAGAATCGGCCAGGTCGGGGGTGAGCCATTTGCCTTTGTCTACTTCGATGACGACGGATAGAGACTCCAAGACCAGCGACAAAGTATCATCGGATGTTATGAGCAAAAATGGTCCGAGATCCTTGGTGATTCGGGGTGCAAAGCTGGCTAAGGCTGTGTCCTCGCCACCCTGGAAGAAACTAAATGACGTGAGATCGATCAACGTCCTACATGAACACAAAAACTCTCATACTTGTGGATTGCTTTGACAGCTGATATTTTGACCGGCACACCAGGCTCGCTCGCCTCAATGACTTGTATGGCAGCTTCAAGGTATTGGCCGGCGAGCTGCAAAGGCAGAAGTTTGGCAAATTGACTGGCGAAGACGAAAGCCCGGCCTTGAAGGAATGGGAACTCTGCATCGACAATGTTAGTTCAGAGCCATGCCAAATAATCTGATAGACGTACCGGAAAGCCCAAGGACGGAAGGAATGACATTTGTGAGTAGGTACTCTATGTCGATTGGCTTCTCTCGACCAGAATCTACCTCGTCGTCAAGACAGTCCTGGATGGCATCCGACTGAGAACCGATCGCCGCCAAAGCTGCCTCCAGAGGTCGCCACCTGTGCAAAATCGTTCAAAATGAGTGCAAAGTGGGGCCATACTACTGCTCACCAGTCCTGCTTCCCGCTCTCGCGCGCTAGCTGAGAAGAAACAATCACTCGTTGTATTACATATTGGAAGGCTTTGGTTGTTTGAGCCGGTGTGCGATCGATCAGGGACTGCGAAAAGGATTGAGGTTCAGCGTCCGGGACACAGAGGATGTTACATACTCCCAAAAAGTCGAAACCAGCTACTCTAATGCTGTATGCTTGCGTTTCATCGTCCTCTTGGGCAACAAAAACATTCGCATTGTTGGCCCAAGTTTCTTCCTATAAACCATCAGTATGAGGCTGTTCATAAAAAGACATGAAATTCACATCTTCATTAGTTATTTGAACGTAGTCAAAGACTGCCCCGATGAGAGCGCCAAGGTTTTCGCCGCTGAACCAATCCTTCGCCTTTCCGCCCCGCGTCACCGCTGCAGAAAAGTCCATTATGGGGCAAATTAATTGAGGTAGTTCAATGGATTCATCCTCTGAGGATTGAGGTGCTGAATCAGATGATGATAGATAATAGTGATCGAAGGTAGGATGCAGAGCCTGTAAATGGTTGAGCGCAGATGATAAAAAGTCATGAAGATATGGTGTCAATGCACGGGGGAACGACGTGTGGATCGTATCTAATGTCTGTCATACTGTGGTTAACGAAGAAGCCAAACGGGCACAAGGAAGCTCACATACTTTGAATATCTGAATCCGAACAGTAAGACCATCCCAATTCTCAGTATTCTCGACATCCTGCCTTGGGTCGATGTTCAGCAAGACTTTGAACGCTTCTAGCCAGACTGGAAGTACGGATGCGACGGCTTCTTTGGTTGCTTGTGGATGTTGATCTTTGACCATGAACAATGCGGTGACGCATTGACGGAATGCCGAAACCGTCCGTGCACGGGTCGGCGCAGAGTGGGACTAAAGTTATTGCTGTTTATGAGGATATCTCATAGCACAAGGAACGGCGATTCTCACCTCAGGTGAGCCGAGAATGGACAACAGGACTGGCAAAAGTTCACGGAGGACTGGAAGAATTTGGTCTTCTGTCAAGTCGGACTTGATGAACTCCGTGAAGACTTGCATGGCTCCGTGTACAGAATCGGGAGAGCCTGACGATAGGAGGTCAATGAGGGATGTAAGGAGTCCGGGATATTCATCAGGCCAGTCGCAGCTGGCGATAGAGGACAAAGTGTGGGCCTAGTGTCATTATAGAACACTATGAGCGTTGACTCCCTGTGTACAAACTTGACACTCACACAAAGTGTACGGATTTTCCGATCTCTGTCCGAAAGCCCAAGGAATACAGCCTGCCTAATTTGTGTCTTGATCTAACGCGAACCAATTAGTGTGTTCCAGAGGAAACCACAAGCCAAAATAACCTCCACTGGCGGTGCATTCCCTTTAAATGAAGCGAAAAACGGCGACCATCGCTCCTTCACATATTTTCGGAGGACAATGCTTGCCGAGTGCTAGGACGCAAATTTACGGAGATCAAGACGCGCCGCGAGGCTCAGAAATAGCCAGACTCATCTGACGCAATGACATATCCGCATCCTGGGCCAGGATCAGCTGTGACAGGGCAATCCCTGTGTCTATTGCACGCGACAGAAAAGTATCATGAGATCGTGAAACACGTTCAACTCTTGAAAATGCAACGAGCCTGGCGAAGTAAAGTACTGGGCTAACTTGAGCTCTGCCGTGATCCTGGTGTTCTGGTCGGGGCTCAGGGTAGCAGCAAGGCATTCTGCAATTTGCGAGGCCATCGTGGTCAACGTTACGGTTGAGACACAAAAGTGGAGCACGTGCGCGACGCGTTTATTGCGTCCTTACATAACCTTTCGCGCTCTGTCCCCTCACCATTACTCGTCGTCTTGAATATCTACCCTTGGCTACGTTTCTTCTACGCCAGCGTCTCCAGCATGGATGCGGAATCGACTGCATCAGGAGCGGCAAGACCGTCGCGTGCTCGGAAAAAGCGAAAGTTGGACGCTTCCACACCTGGTCCGGATACAGAAGAGCACGATCTTGAACTCACTAAGAAGCCGCAGAAAAATCGGCGCAAACAGGGAAGGTTAGCAGCCCTCATAGATATGCCTATCGATGTGCTGTTTGAGGTATGTGTCTACAATGAGTTGAAGTCGGTCTTCATCGGAGTTCTCACTGTCGCTATTGCATAGATATTCGGGCACTTGAGACCGTATGATCTGCTTAAGCTTTCCCGAATGACGAAAGAGTTCAGAAGCATGTTGATGCATAAATCTTCTCTGTCGGTGTGGAAGGCGGCTCTGGCACAGGTCCCTGATTTGCCCCCGTGTCCGCCTGGAATGACTGAACCACAATGGGTAAATCTCGTCTTCGATCCTCATTGCCATGTAAGCGTCTCCATCTTATACCTACTACCTCAAGTAAGTGGTGTGTAACCAGTTTTGCTTGACACCCGGCGTCCGAATTATCGAATGGCGACTGCGCATGCGTATATGCGCGAAGTGCATTAAACAACAGTGAGTGGAGAAGAGGCGAGATGAATGGCACCCTAAAATCATTAACCCAGCACACGCGAAGCTTTTATCATAAAGTCCTTTCCTGCTGAACTCGACGACGCCGAGTACTTTCTACCTGAGAAATTCATCCCTACTCGCGCAGGCAGTGAGTATTCGGGAGAAGTAAAGCAATTCGCGTTTTCTGATATAATGTAATGCAGAAAAACATCGACGAGGGTACCTCATTAGTGAATACAACAGAGTGAAAAGCGAGTACGAAGCTCTTGAAGGCCCAGAGGCTCGACAAGCGTACCTTGCGGAGAGGCGGAGAATCATGGCAGAGATTGAAGCGGTACGCTTTTCTGGTGATACAATTTATGTACATCCTGGGATAACGCGTCTTTTTTAGCACTCAGACCTCTGCTTGACATGGGCTCAGAATCAAATTGAGGACCGGAGTCTCGAACTTCAGCAGCTGAGAGATGAGAGGTTCCGTGCGTAAGTCATTCCGCCTCAAATCCTGCAGCCTCAATCTGACTATCTCTCAGCATCGTCAAAGAATTAGAAGCTCTTGGATGGGGCCAAGATATCGCAGGCATACGTCGCCCCGACTCACTTGCAGACCATGAACTTGTCAGGAAGCCCCAACGCCTGACCAAACGCAGTGAGTTCCCTGTTTGGCTTTCATGTTTCTCTCTCTCTTTAACAGTGGCATCTAGTTTGGAATCGCATCCAAGGACCCATCATTGAATTCATGGAAGAAATGCGGGTTAAGCGACTAGCTCGAGAATTCGCCGAACTCGTGGTAGAACGCAAGAGCAGCGCTGTCAAGGTCCTCCGAGCATACAAGAATGCTCGGCTCCCGGTCACCGATGTATATCCTGAGGGTATCGATTTCTGCGATTTCGGACCTGTGAAAGCTGTGCTCGAATCACCCGCTGATGTCACCGTGGATGAATCGAGCTTTTCTGAAGTCGTTCCTCTTATCCCGCAGCTGATTGATGAGTGGAGAACGTCCATAGATACTCTGTTCATGCGCAAACTGCGAGTCGAGGAGGCCAGACTCCGCCAAATCGCATTGCTCTGGGGCGTTTTAGGATCATCGTATTATGACAGCGAGGAAGAGGAGTACATACGGCTACCCGTCACCACCATGAACGACGAAGAAACAACAGCGAAGATGAAGCTGGCCTCGGCTGTTTTCCGCTGCAGCTCCTGCAGGCAGTTCTACGACACGTCCAGCGACGCTGATGAATTTGATGAGCAATTCGACAACGTCGAGCCTCTGTTCTACCCGAAGGCGCTCGGCCACCTCTGTCTCACGCGTAAATCATACCCGTTCTGGTCCTGGGACCCGCCACCCGACTCGGTTAGGAAGCTAGAGAATTACGACAAAATGCGCAGAGCATGGTCTCCTCAAGCCCTGCGGCTTGACCGGACATTGGGATCATATGTCGAGACGCTCGTAGAGCTGGCGGGGTTGGATCCCCATACAACGACTGCGGAACAGATGAATGAACTTGAGGTGTGGTTCGCATGTCGCGACTGTGTTGCAGAGCTTGAGCCGGAAGACGACAATAGTCCGGCAATCGCCTTTGCATTCGGATGGCGTGATGCTGTAAGTCTTACATTGCTTTTCTACTTTCACTTTTACTGAGTGGCGTACGCTGCCTGCTTCTGTATAGTTGGTACATCATGCGGAGATGCACAGCATCGTCCAACCGACATGGCAATTGCTGGACCGCGAGGAACTAGAGAAGTGTCGTCAAGCATATACTGCAGCCGGCGTTTCCCGTGAAAAGATGGTGAACCCCAATCTTACAGCTTTTCTTGAAGAACTGCCGGAACTGCCTGATCCCTCCTGGGCATGTGTGCACTGCAGGGATCTCCCAAGCGAGATCGAGCCCACGGAGCTCACGGATGTGAAAGACCACATTGAAGAAGAGTAAGCCTGTTCCTAGCGCCGAGATGAAGAGCCGCTGACTGTTCAACCGTCTTTTGCAGGCATGGTATCACAGATCCACAGCTAAACAGAGACTACTATAGGGATTTCGCTGCGCAGCCGCCCTTTGATTCACCATGCCAAATTTTATTAGACACTTCCGATGACGACGATGAATCTAACAACGGTGGAATGGAGGAGAGGAATGGAGAGTGATCCCACCACGGGGACAAACTATTGACGGACAATCAACCTATTGCTTCGACAGCACCTAGCTTCACACATAAATTGACGAGTAATTAATTCAAGCTTCCTATTAGCAACACGATATGAGGTGCATTGGGTTCCAACGGGGAAAGAACGTAGCAAAGGACTATGTTATACCACCAGCTCGCCCTCAACGCTCTCGGGTTCTAGTGCAAGACGCTGGAGGATGGTCTCGTATCTGTTGATGTCCTTCCGCTTCAAGTACTTCAGAATCTTTGCCCGTTGGTGAATGAGCTTCCGCAGTCCTAGACGATTCCCCACGTCGCGCCTAAATGTTGTTAAGTGGTGCCAGAGGTTCCGAATCTGGTAAGTGAGGAGGGCAGCTGCAAAAAATCATGGTGTTCTCAGCGTCTGCAATACCATGAATGAAAGTTTAGCATGACACACCTTGCACCTCAGATCGTCCAGGATCAAAGGGATTCTGTGGTGTCGAAAACGCAGTAATAATCCTTCTACGGTTCTCATACGCGATGCCGCCCGCACTGGCGTTTCTCAGATCCAACAACTTTGCAAACAAATTGGCCTTCTGCAACTCCTTCATCGCCCCCTCCTCTACCTCCCTGAGCGAATCAGACTGTAGCCGCGTATGCGCAGCCTGAGCATGCCGTAGCGTCTTCACTGTCGAAGACAGTTCCGGCAATTCTTTGAATAACATCCTCTTCTCCACTTCGCCGACACCGAACCCCATCTGCTTCGGGAGAAAAACTGTCCCCACTGGCTGCTTAGTGGGCACTAATTCGGTGCTCGCGATAAGCTCTTCCTCGTCGACGAGCACCTTGGCCAGGTCGCAGTTTGCCCACTTGGCATCGTCGCCTGGGCGCGTGCCGAGGACGACGCTGGGCCGTGTGGCTTGGGCTTTTTTAAAGCGTTCCTCTTTTCTTAAGTTGTTGAGCTTTTTTACACCACGAGCTACGCTTTTGCGGGAGACTTGGGCATGAAGGAGAGCGGAGGTGTGGAGGGATGAGCAGGGAGCAACTGGCGGTGCGATGCACCGTGAGCCTAGAAGTTTCGATGTCAGTAAAACGAAAAGTTTGGCAAGGTGGTGTTTTCCACGTACTCTGTGCCAAACACGCTCTGAACATACCCGTCGACGCCGTTCTACGTGCTGGCTTTCTGGTTTGTCGAATTTCGGCCTCGACACAATTCCGGAAGTTTGCCCTTCACCTGATCGTGGGAATATAAAATTCCGACGCGTATAAAAAACCTTTCCTCCGCTTGTTTTTTTCTCTTCACGGGGGAAATGCCACGCTGACCGGTGTTAGCATCCGACCATCGCAAGTCAGTGCCAGTGACTCGTTTTCACGAGTCCTGTTCTTCCAAGAGAGGGCCTCCAGTGTAGGAAGTGTCGTTTCGCCGTCTCATTGACACTAGGACGCGGCATGTCGATTTTTTTGCTGGCACATACTATCGTTATATATTCTTTTGTACTCTTTCGGAATGCACGTTGTTGACCATTTACCTGTTCATGTCATCCTTGGAATTCTAGACGCAGGAGCCTTCATTCAGAGTGCAAGTCAGAAGAAAAAATGAGAATATTCTGAGTTGGGAAACAGTAAGTCTATGATGCACATGTTGCAGACCTCAAAGTCATTGCGAACGACGACGACGACGACGACGACAGTGCTTTCGTTGCTCGCGCTCCTTCGCATATCCAGACGAATTGTTCTCCACGAGCGCAAATTTCAAGTCTGTAGTCGAAGACCATCGTACTATTGACCGTGGGAAACCACCCGATCAAGATTATTTTTGCCTCCTCCCTTCCAACAGTCCACATTACCCGCCAACCCGGGGTTCACCACACACGATGGCGCCCACTAAAAAAACCACTTCCCCAGGGAAGACCAAGTCCTCCTCCTCCGGGCCCAAAATCTCTCTCGCTCGCGTGAAAGGGGAGAACTTCTACCGCGATGGGAAGAAGGTCGCCCGACTCAAGATGCTCAACTCGGGCAAGGCGGTGCGTGATAAGGACGGGAAGATCATCCAGGCTGCTGCGTTCCAGAAGGGCGAAGATGAGACCAAGCCCGGGAGGGTACAGCCTGATCGGCGGTGGTTTGGTATGCTTTTGGTTGTCGTCGTCTTAGGTGAAAGGCTGAATTTTTGTTGGTGTGGGTGTGTAGGAAATACGAGGGTGATCTCGCAGACTGCGTTGGACCATTTCAGGACGAGTCTTTCGGGGAGGAAGAATGACCCGTATTCTGTGCTTTTGCGTCGGAATAAGCTGCCCATGGCCCTCCTGGACGATGCACAGAACCCGAATACCCTGAAGGTATGCGTCTTCATTCAATGTGTCAGAACGTGATTTAACTCTCTGCCCTGTCCTCTGAAGCGTCCCCACATCGTAGAGACTGAGCCATTTTCGGACACATTCGGCCCCAAGGCTCAGCGTAAAAAACCTAGAATCGAGGCAGGGACATTCGAGGAACTCGGGAAACTCGGTGCGGAAGGCGCAGATGAAGCAGATACGGTGTCGAGGGCAATAGGTGAGTATCCCCCATTTCCTCCTCTGATCCCAGTTTTTGACCCGCGATCAGAACCATTGGCATCATCTATCGTCGAGGCGCCAACACACGCCGATTACAACGAACCCATCTATGCCAAAGGCACTTCTCGGCGCATTTACGGCGAGCTTTATAAAGTTATTGACTCGTCCGACGTCATTCTCCATATTCTGGATGCACGGGATCCGTTGGGCACGATGTGTGATTCTGTGATTGAGTATATCAAGAAAGAAAAATCACACAAGCAAGTTGTACTGGTCATCAACAAGTGTGATTTGGTGCCGAATTGGGTAACGGTACGCAGCTCAGCTTAACTTCATTCAAGGACAGCTAATAAACCTCGATACCCTCATTTTTACTAGGCACGTTATATCCAGCACCTGACGCCACGATTCCCGACGATTGCGTTCCACGCATCTCCCAACCACTCGTTCGGAAAAGGCTCACTCATTCAACTGCTGCGGCAGTTTGCCCAGCTGCATTCCGATAAGAAGCAGATTTCCGTTGGATTCATTGGATACCCGAACGTTGGAAAAAGCAGCGTTATCAATACCCTCAAAAGCAACAAGGTTTGCACGGTTGCTCCCGTCCCTGGTGAAACCAAGGTATGTCCTCGTTCCTAACATCTCCATAACCACAAGCCTCATTATACGTTACACTCGGCAGGTCTGGCAATACATCACACTAACACGACGGATCTACCTCATCGACTGCCCCGGAATCGTGCCCACATCCGCACACGACTCACACACATCCACCGTCCTCAAAGGCGTCGTCCGCGTCGAAGCCCTCCCCACGCCCTCCGACCACATCCCAGCACTCATGGAACGCGTCAAGCCGCTCTACCTCTCCCGCACGTACGGCTTGCCCCTCCCCGACCCAGACGACACCACGAGGAACTGGGCCCCAGAAGAGTTCTTGGACAAACTCGCAAGGATGAAGGGACGACTGCTGAAGCAGGGCGAGCCGGACCACGAGGCGGTTGCGAAGATTATTTTGAGCGATTGGGTGAGGGGGAGGATACCGTTCTTTGTGTCGCCGCCGGAGAGACCGGAGGAGCTGAATAGGGTGGAGGCGAAGAAGAGGACTAAGGATATTAGGGATGGGAAGGGCAAGGGTAAGGCGAAGGCTGGGGAGGGTGAGAGCGAGGGGATGGATGTGCCGGGGGTGAAGCAGAATTTGGGGTCGATTATGCAGAAGAATAGTTTCTTGCCGGAGGATGTGAGGCCTTTGGAGAAGGAGGATGAGGAGGGTGGGGAGGAGGATGATGTTGATGATGAAGAGGATGATGCTGAGGAGAGTGATGCTGAGGAGGAAGAGGAGGAAGAGGAGGAGCTGAAATGGGGTGATGTGTTTGAAGGGATCAAGGAGGATGAGGTTCCGAATGTCGACGAGGAAGGTAATGATATCGTGTCGGAAGGTGATTGCTTTTCTTGTCAAATTTTCAAGCCATTACTGACCCTTTTCAGCTGAAGGTTCGGGGTCTGAAGACGGAGGCGCGCCACAAACTAAAAAGGAGCCTCGTATGAAGACGAACAAGGTATGTGGATCTCGCCTTATTCCGGACACATATTTTCTGACCCGATTATCATCTAGCGCAAAGCGGAGAACTTCTACTCAAGTTCCAATGTCAAGAACAAGAACCGTAAGCAGGCAGCGTTGTTGAAGTCGCTGCCCGTGGGCAAAAAGGGTGAAGGCCATAGACGAGGAAAGGGCAAACCGTCATAATGTCGATTAGTTCGTTTGACAGGATGACGAGGTGATTGCGATGTATGGTGTGTTCCTTTCCCGTTTCCCTCTAATCCTAATCATGATCCATCCTGATTATTTGCATTAGATAGATTGTAGACACCGCTGTGCACATTTCAGAGTACGAGGATCGTCAAACGTTTTTCAGTGCATATGATTTCGTTCCCCGCAAGTCCAGATCCGAGGTAGATATGACAATGTTTGCAAACAGCGGAGGGCCGCTTCAAGAGACGTCGGATTGGGATTGCCGATTGCCTCTAGATTTGCCTCCCTACTTAGGTCTGTTATACCTCTGCTCTGTTGAATATTCTACTACCCCTCTAGCTGAACTACCATGGTACGAGCTGGGAAATAGGCATAGGCCTGAGCTCGAGCCCTCCTATAAATATATGGACTAGTTCATCCTAGTTCATCACCGTCGTCATCATGGCCTCCTTACTTGAACGCGTGGGAAAGTTAAGATTATCCTAAGTTTAAAAGCGATCGATTATCGTTCCCGCCCCAACGCCATTCCATCCCTTGGATCTCAACCACTACCTAACCATGTCCGTCACTAAAGTCCACGCCCGCCAGGTAACGAGCTCGTTATCCCATGGCGATGTTCAGGATATCTGATCATCCCACAGATCTTCGACTCTCGCGGTAACCCCACCGTCGAGGTCGACGTTCACACCGCGAAAGGTGTGCTTAACCAGGTCGATCGGGTATGTGCAGAGCTGACACTTTCGACACGTTTTCAGGCCGTTTCCGCGCTGCAGTCCCATCGGGAGCCTCCACCGGAATCCACGAGGCTGTCGAGCTGCGCGATGGCGACAAAAACGCTTACCTCGGAAAAGGTGTGACCTCATCGATCACTTTACCGCCGCTCACCACTCACACTCAATTTTTCTGCCCTTTTCTTCCTTTTTTCAGGTGTCAGCAAGGCTGTCAAGAATGTCAACGACATCATCGGCCCCGCCCTGATCAAGTCTGGTCTCACCGTCACATCTCAGTCCGAGATCGATGACTTCCTCATCAAGCTCGACGGCACACCCAACAAGGGCAAGCTCGGCGCAAACGCCATCCTCGGTGTCTCCATTGCTGTGGCCGAAGCCGGTGCTGCTGAGAAGGGTGTGCCTTTGTACCAGCACTTCGCTGACCTTGCGGGCGTCAAAGCACCGTTCATCCTGCCTACCCCCGCGTTCAATGTCATCAACGGTGGATCGCACGCTGGCAACAAGCTCGCGTTCCAGGAGTTCATGCTCCTGCCTACCGGCGCGACGTCGTTCACCGAGGCTCTCAAGATTGGCACGGAGACCTATCACACCCTCAAGAAGGTCATCACCGCCAAGTATGGTATTGATGGTGTGTTTTATGTATTTACTCTGCTTTGATTGCTTTTAATATGTTTCTTATAGCCGTCAACGTCGGTGACGAGGGTGGTTTCGCACCCAACGTCTCTGGCGCCGAGGAGTCTCTCGACCTGCTCACAGAGGCCATCAAGAAGGCTGGGTATGAGGGCAAGATCAAGATCGCCCTCGACGTCGCGTCTTCCGAGTTCTACAAGGACGGCAAATACGACCTCGACTTCAAGAACCCCAACTCTGACCCGAGCAAGTGGATCTCTGGTGTCGAGCTCGCGGACCTCTACCTGAGCTACGTCAAGAAATACCCCATCGTCTCGATCGAGGACCCTTTCGACCAGGATGATTGGGAGGCGTGGACGCACTTCACGAAGGAGAGCGGGATCCAGATCGTTGGTGATGATTTGACAGTGACCAACCCCCTGCGCATCAAGACTGCGATCGAGAAGAAGGCGTGCAATGGTCTGCTGCTCAAAGTGCGTTGGCCGCGGGGAATACTGTTGCTTTTTTTGCGCATATACGATCTAACACCGCAATTTGTAGGTTAACCAAATCGGCACCATCTCGGAGTCTATCCAAGCGTATGTCTCCTTTTCGAATTTGCGGTTCTGGAACTATATATATTGAGGTCGATATTTTCGTAGTGCCCAGCTTGCCCAGTCCGACGGATGGGGTGTCATGATCTCCCACCGCAGCGGTGAGACCGAGAACACCATCATCGCCGACCTCGCTGTCGCTCTCGGCGTCGGCCAGATCAAGACCGGTGCTCCCGCACGAAGCGAGCGTGTGGCCAAGTACAACGCTCTCCTGCGCATTGAGTACGTTGTTTTTCTCCCTTACTTGTCTTTCTTTTTTGGTCTTTGACACTGTTTGCATGTTTGTAGGGAGGAGCTCGAAGGTACTGGTGCCTCGTATGCCGGCGACAAAGGCCTTTCTGCTGGTTTGACTGCTCCTGCTCTGATCAAGAAATAGATACGTGTGTGGTTATGGAAGAAGAAACCATGAAGGACTTCGTAACGTAAAAACTGTACTGACCCTGCTAGACATTCCTTGTACTCACCCTGTACGACGCAAAAAAGAAATTCGAAACCAATTTGTATGATCAGCTTCAGTCCTGTTTTTTTTTGAAATTCTTCGACGGTAAGTTGTGGTCCTATGAGGTGAAGAAAGCAAAGCCATGTGCGTGATTGTGTTGCGATTGGGAAAATAGATGATACATGCTACGAGAGTGTTTAACGAGAGAGGAGAGGAAAGAAAAGGAAAACAGTCGATAAAATATAAATAAAAAGATGCAAGCGAGGTAGCGACGACTGGCACAGAGAGAGAGAGAGAGGTATCCACACGGTGCGACAAAAATGAGAGGACAGGATGTATGTATGTAACAAGAAAAGAGGGTTATGCGTTAAGAGGTACCGACAAGGACAGGGGGGACAGCGTTGCGTGGATAGATGAACCAAGAAAGAAATAAAGAAAGAAAGAAACGCGGTGGAAAGCCCAAAGCGAGTGATGAGCCCAAAATCATGATCAAAAACGCGGGGGTGACGGGATGCAAGATTAACGATAACTGATAAAATACGGCAAAAAAGAGGCAGCAAGCGGAAAGGAACACAGTCACTCAGAGAAGTGCTGCGCCGTCCTTGCCTGAAGCGACGAGGGCCTTCCAGTCAGCTTTCCATTTAAGCATGCTGGACCGGAGCTTCTTGTCGCCGAGCATCCTGCCTATCCACGTAAGCAGCGCGTCTTCGTCCTCTGGTACGAAAAAGGAGGAAAGGAGGGAGAGCACGGTCTCGAAGCTTGCCGAGGCGGATGTTATTTGGTCTAAAAAGTAAGAGAAAAGACGTCAGGATCAGATCAGAGGAGACAAGAGTATAAGAGTCGACACGCACCCCGATACACCCAAACAATCGCCACCGCCACAGCAACGAACACATCGTACCCCTCCAACAAAAACGCGTCCCACAACCTCAGCTGCGTCTGGAACGGCACCGAGTTCGAGAACAGCGTGATGTACCACTTGGTCGCATACGACGTCGTCGATATCATATGTTTCCTGAACGCGGCAAATACGTCCGGCATCATGAGCTCCGTGATGCGCTCCTGCACGTATATCGCCTCGAGAAGCCCTGGGAATCCCGGCGAGAATACTGTGTGGAGGGAGTACGCGTCGTGCAGGCGCACGAGGGAGGCGTAGACGCGTTCGGGCTCGAAGTAGCATAGGAGCGTTGCGGCGATGGGGCCCATGCCCTGGACGTACCCACACGTGCCGCAGCGCAGGGAGAAGCAGTGGAGGACGTGAAAGAGGGATCGTTGGCTAAGAATGACCAGTCAGCCTCCACGAACGAGCAAAGCAAAGCAAGGCTACAGGGGGGAAAACAGCTTACCCTGCACCGTACCGCGTCCGAAACATGATGTGTCCACTGATCGTCCGTGGGACGTCCAAGTCGATCTGGATATCGTACGTCGACGGCTTTTCCAGCGCATCCCGGTACTCCGCGCCGAGCAGCCCCATCTCGCGCACACCCAACTTCGAATACCGTGTCATCAATAGGTCCCAGGCAGCCGTGCGCCATGGATCAGGGATCCCCTTGTACACGCGCCGCCGGAGCTTCGCCTCCTTCGCCGGTTTGATTGTCCATGTCGCGACGTTCGCGCCCTGGTCGCGCGTCTGTGGCTTGAGCATCCTCGTCCATTTGGATATGCGGGTTGTCTCCTTGAGCGGCGGCCGCACCGGTGGGATGGAGCGGAGGGAAGTGGCGGATGCGGGGGCGGAGGACGGGCCGGCGGAGACGGGGGTGAGGCGTTTGAGGAGGGGAGCGGCAGTTAGGAGGATGAGTCGGTCATGCGAGGGGATGGTGAAGAACCCGTAGCTTTGTTGTCCACCATGATTAGGCTCGGGCGGGGATTTGTAAGGCAAAGACTCACCGATCTACGCTCGCTAGTGTTTGGATCTCCTTAGGGTCCAATTCCCTTGTCTTTTCGGTGCCGTCTCCTAGGGCTGCTTCGGCGTTTAGCTGGCTTGACCGGCTGGCGCCTATCCGTGCGCGGGTGCGCTCGACGCCGTCCTCGTACCCGTCGCCTTTGACCCCAGACATTTCGAGCTGGGCATAGGTGCTTCGGACATGGAACGCATCCATGTCCTCCCCCTCGGATGGGACGAGAGACGTTTTGCTGGATGGAGACCCTGTGAATGTTGGGTGTTTCAAGGGTAGGGATTTGGGTGTGCCTGGGTGCAAAAGTGTGGGAGATGGTTGTCGCGGGGGTGTTGGGGAGGGACTGGGATGGAGAGACGATGGGGCGGAGGGGGGAAGTGGGGGCAACGCACGTAGGTCGGCGTCGGTAGCTGATAACTGCTCATGGGGTGCTGGGGAACTTCGAGGACTCCGAGAAGAGCGTCGTGAATGATTCGAGACATGGTTAGATGACTCTCTAGACCGAGAGACCTCAGATAGATGTGTCGACGTGAGGCTTGTCCTACAGCTCTGATCTGATGTTCTCCGGCCGTCTGACCCCATCTCGGACGGCGGTGAAGGTGCCGTGTAGCTCGATGGAGGACTTGTTTCGACCTTGCTCGTACCGCTCTCATAAGAAGAATCAGCGTCGAAGTATGCCAGTTCGGTGCTGACCCGTGCGCTGGTCCGCAAGGCAGTACTGCGTCGATTATCAGGGAGTTTTACCTTAACGGTTGGCACAACGCTGGCATCACTTGACTTTCGATCAGTGCTGGGCGCAGGTGAGGCTGACCAGCTGGCTTGCGTCGTTGATTCGTCCCCATACATGGAGTATATCGAGAATATCGTCGTCGTTGACGATGGGCGCTGGGGCACTGCCGAGTACCGGGAGTGGTTTGGGTAGGAGGATGTCGAGGTGCGCTGGATGGGTGACGGTGTTGGCGAGTCGAATTTCAATGGAGTTGGAGGGACCAGGACCAGCGCTGGGGCGTCTTCCATGGGCTTTTTGGGAGGAAAGATAGGTTAGAACGGGTTCAAGGAATCTGAAAGAGAAAACGAGCGGAAAGCCAAAGGGTGTCCTGCCAAGAAGGCTCCGCTGCGGCAGCTCGGGATCACGTTTCACCACAAATTCAAATATGTCTCTTGTCACTCGTCGCTTCCGTTACATACCTTTCAAACGAATACCCACAATCACTTACTCTGGGTAATCGTTGCTGTCGACGTACTTTTGAACTCTAACGCACCCCGGTTATGACATTGACAAGACCACCACTTTTGCGCAAACTGTGGCTGCAACGCGACCAATCGGACAACGGATGTCCAAAGACGCCTATCACAACCCAAAGCGCCGACCACCTCCGTCCTAATTGAAATCTGTATCAAGTCCTTCCTGACCTCACTGGGAACCTGTCCATCCCTTTGGTGTTTCTAGTGGTCACGTTTGTCATCACTGGAGTCGCAAATCATCGCGAGTACCGTAATTTCACCGCCACCTCGGTCTCATGGTTGTATTGTCAGTGAGTTCAGTTTGTCTGTATCCCTCTAGAACGCGTTGGAATAATATATCTTCTTGCATCTCTTGTGATAAAATCACCTCATGAATAGCATTTACCCCTACCATAAAAACGTAACGCCGCGCCCGCGAGGAATCACATTCGAAAAGAGAGCACTTACTCGAGTCATCGTCTTTCCACGAGGCGCTCATGTGGCCTCGCGTTTCTCGCTGGGAAACAGGTACAGACGCCGCGTCAGCTATCCCCCTTTCGAACGACCAAAGCCCCTGGAGGCCGAGCATCAACATCACGCCTTCAATACCACGAACACCGGCGCAGAAACACAGCCTTCTTCTTTTCAAGGGCTCTGTCGCTGACCAGCTGGAACTGCCTAACCAGGCTATTGTATTTTACCATGTCCGTTCCACATGCCGTACACCATCTTTTACCTTCTTATTATTTGCGTTCTTTCCCCTACCCTGGACAATTACAAAGTAGAATGGAAGTGAATGAAGGAATACAATCAGGCTTTTTGTCACTCTGCAATTCGCGAAAAACAAGCACGAAACAATCGCACGGAGTTATTCACAGAAACGGTCACGTGTCGACGCGTTTGTTTAGCGCCACACTTTTTTAACGACGACCACGTCCTGGGAATTCAATACAGCACTATCCCCCGACTCTAAGAGGTAGCGACAAAACCGCAACCTCCTAGAGAGTACTCCAGCCCGAATCCAACTCTCTTATCTCCACTTCCGCGCCCATATCGCAGCACCAGTCCCACTACTAAATCACTGATCCCAAATACCCCAACACGCGTTATTCACGCGTCCGTCCAATTGCGGGAGTCTCTCCAATCTTAACAGCCAATTTGTGACTCGAGCACACTCGATAAAGTAACTACAATGATGGGAACTCACTCGGAAGACCAATCTAAACTCAGCGCCCAGCCCTCCCAGCCCGATTCCTCAGGTGCCACTTCCGATCGCTCAGGGCACCCCAAAGGCTGTTTCCTTCATCCCCCTCTTTCCCCCTTTCTCATCTCTCCAGCCGACGTATTCCCTTCCCGCGTTCCAGGTTTTCCTTTTTCTTGTCTCGCTCCGTTCCAGGGGTAGTACGTATGGGACAACAACAACAACAGCAAGAAGAAGAAGAATTAAAGAAGAAGGACGTGATTGTATGCTGTGCCGAGGTGACTCGTCAGCCCCCCTGGTGTGATTGTCACGCTGGGGTATAAAGGTGGGAGGATGGGTGGCTGACGGCGTCATCATCCTCTTTCCTTCATTCCCATCTCTTTCACTGCTACCGCCACTCGACCTTTTCCTTGACGCATATACGTCCTTCTCCTTCTTTTGTTGACTGGGAACCTGTATATCTTTTGTGTTTGTTGCGTTCTGTGCTTCTGGCCTGGCTTTCGATCGGTTCATCGGGTGCGCCACAACACTGCAATGCTCGAGCAGATGCACCACGCCGTACTAGACGGTGAGTTCTTCTCTACTTACCTCTCCCATATGCGCGCTTATGCCTCTCCTAGCCTCAGGGCTCCAAGATGAAGAATTAGACGGACGACGTCGCCGGTGCCACCCTCCGACTGTGCTCTCTCTTTCTCATGCCACTGCTCCTAGTGATCCGTTCTCTCATTTTGTGACACACGTTATTATTGTATCTCGTTGTGCCCCGGCGTTTTGTATGTCTGTATATGCTTGACTCTCTCGCTCCTTTCTCGGACCTCAAATGCGCCACATGAAGCTGTTCACCCTCGCCCGTGGCTTTTATGTCCCGTATGTGCTCTCTCTTATTAACCAAGTCAACGGTTCATTAATCGACACCTCCTTGCACCTCAGGACCCAACCCCGACATCATGGTCATCGGCGGTGCTCTATCTTGCTGGCAGATTAGACTCGAGGCGACAACAGTCCCGGCTGTGACTGCTAACCTGGTGAAGCGGGACAATAATTCAAGAGGCAAATAACAGTCCGGGTTGCGACTGTCTCAATGAACGACAACGGCCGTACCAAAAGCCTCTGACACCGAAGTCCATCTTCTTGCCTTGCTTCGATGGACATCTGCCAACGGTATTTGTCTTGCTCCTCCTTCTCGCCACTCTTCAAGTCAGTGGGGCCCCCAAGTCCGAAGCCACGAACACCCCCGTCCACCACAAGACGGAGACAAAGGTGAGTGCATCTCCTTTTTCCCGGGGAAGGGTGGTGGCGGCCAGCAGGCGGGCCGTCACTTTCCTCGTGCTCCCTTGCCGTTGGGCCCCGGGCTTGATCCCCGTATCTCGTGGTTTGGCTTGGCTTGCACACCACCACCACCATTCACGAGTGCGGGCGACTAAGTGCACGTTAAACTTGAGAGCCTCGCCGACTGGGGGCCCGTGCAACTCGTGTATGTCTTTTTTTCTTTCTATGTTTGATGTTGGTGCTGATGGGATTCGGATGGGATGTGTAGGGACCCTTTTTCAAATGTCCACGAAGATCAAGAGCAAGACGAGGGCTGAGCAAGAGCAAGACGGTGAAGAGCAAGATGGCAAGAAACCCCGGATGAGGCTGTCGCTCAAGGTTCGGCGACAGCAAGTCCCGGGGTGGGGGAGCGACTCTTGAGTGTGGTGTGCATCAAGTTTACGACGGCAGCAAGAGCCACTGGACGCGTGAGTTACGACGTGTGTGCGTGAAGGCCTCAAGAGTCAAGTTCAACACCTCACGCGTCCAGTTCAAGACGACCTCAAGGACCTCAAGACGTAAGGAAAGGTAGGTGGTTCCCTTGTTTCCCGGGGAAAGGTGGCGGCTGCCAGTGGGCAGGCAGCCGCTCTCCTCGTGCTCCCTTGTCGTGGGCCCCGGGCTTGATCCTCGCATGTCAAGGTGCGAGTGACGAAGTGCACGTTAAAAATAAATAAAATTCTCTCTTGCTCAGTTCTCTGGTCATTGGGTTCCCGGTATTGGGAGTATTTCTCCGTCTCGAGCTGACTAGAGGCTTGATATGTACGACCTGATGTACGATCTGTCGGCTTTCATCCCTCCTAATCACTTAGATAAATTATTCCTCAAGCTTGGATAATGAATTAAGACCCGGGCGAAGATTTTTCGGTTATGAGTGAGATTTTGGTGTTAATACTGCATTGGCTAGGATTCGACTTTCCAACGTTACCCAGTTCTCGAAGGTGAGGTGTGAACGGAGACACGCGTTATTGACGCGTCCGTATCTCACGTGATTCAATGCGCCTTGAACGTGACCCTCTGAAATTTATGATTTTCCAGCTTGCTCTCCGTCTTCTTCAGATTCTATAAGCTGGCTTCCTCGGGACAAGTGCTTGATTTCTACCAGCTGCTTTCGATTCCCAGAAATGCATCGTCTGCAGAGATAAAGATCGCGTATCACCGCGCTCTCCTGCAATTCCACCCGGACAAGAAGGGAAATATTGCTCAACAAACTTCGTCTACTGAGTTGATCTCCATCTCCTCGATCAAGGAGGCGTATATCACTTTATCGTCGCCTGCTCTGCGCTCCCAATACGACGTATCGACGCGTCAGAAGAGTCTGACTTCAGGTCCTCGACCTGCGCAGGTCATCTCTCTGGAAGAGTTCGAGGAGTTAGGCGAGGATAGCAGCCAAGATGATGGTGTCTGGCGGTATCGATGCAGATGTGGAGGGATGTATACGATAAGTACCATGGATATGGAGAAAGGCGTCCACCTCGTGGGGTGCAGCAGCTGCTCGGAAGTGGTGTGGGTGGGGTACGAGGTCCAAAGCTCGGAAGACGAAGGTGATTATTTAATTACATATTGTATAAATGCGAGTGTCTGTCTAATGATGAGTGTCTGATGGGTAGATGATGATGGTGGGAAGAGATAGAATGGATGGAGATGGGATAACGAAGTCTAGTCGTCATCGTCGACCATGATGGCCTCTTGCCGAGCTTTCAACCATTTCTTGTACAAAGCCATGCGAAGTTCCCGACCCAGGGCCATACCGACGGGCAGAGGAACAGCATTTCCGATCTGTCGATGCATCTGCGCAAGGAAGAATGTCAACACCGTATTCCACTCATCCATCGAGTCGCTACATACGGTCACAACATTGTTGCCAATTGATTCGAAAACGAAGTGGTCAGGGAATCCCTGAGATCGAGCCAACTCCCGCACTGTGACCATACGCTTGCACTATCATAGGAAGGGGTTGGGGGCTGCCATCGGTAGAAGGAGTGGAGAACGTACGTAGGGATTGAGGACCTTGCTTTGCTTGGCCGTGGGATCCATGTTGGTCACGGTTGTTGGGAAATACTCGTTTTTATCCAGCCGCCCATAAAGCCCTAAGAATGACCTTGAGCAAGAATACTGATTCGGTGAGACAAACGATCGTACCAGGGCGGTAGTTTTTCCTTGCAACTGATGACAGTGGGTTCGCCATCTGCCATTCCTGCTGGTGAGGGCGGAGGTCTGCGTTGTTCCGAGTCAGGGACCGTCGAGTACGCCACAGTGTATCATGTGAACGTACCGCGGTAGTCTGCATTAGCTGCCAGGGGAATGGAAACCACACTAGCAGAGCATCCGGGTACTCAGAACTCTTCAGTTGAAAACGACGACGTGAAAAAACACAGACCGTTCAACCTTCTTGGGTAAAAGGCACCTTGTGAAATGCTGAATATCTGCCGTCGGCTTGGCACGGGCAGCCAATTGGTAAGACGTCCTAGGTGCATGGTGGTATGGCACATTTTTCCCTTCATAACCACAGTGTGGCGTATTGTACTTGCATGGGAGTGCCGGGATCTCCCTCTCACGGTCACGGAACTCACGCTGTTTTGCAGCGGACTCATTCTGGAGCTTTGGATGCTTCCTGGTGACCTCATCAGGTAAGCACAGAAACACCAATGAAAAGATTCAGCTACCCACCAGTCGAAGCGGGGCAGATCCCCAATGGCATCATCAATGGTGACGAAAGGATGAGGAGCTGTACCATTGTCGCGCCGGATGGGACAAATATTATCTCCTATGGGGAATTTGATTTCCAGCCCTCGGGTGTCAGGAAAGTCGTGTGTGGGCTGCGGGATATCGGGGAGTAGGTGCCCATCGAGGGCAGCGACAAGGAAAAAACGGTTGCGGCGCTGCGGCGTGCCGTAGTGGCCAGCCTGGAGAAGTGCGAACCTGGATTGATATCTGCCAACTATGAATGTTAGTTACTATCTATGGGAGGTCGAACACTTACCCCATCCTGCATAGAGCTGCAACGAGAGCTTTGAGCCCGCTCATAGGCACACCGCCCTCGAGTTTATGTTTCCCAGCCTGTATTGCATCAAACGAAAAACCAAGGAACCCCGGGACGTTCTCGAACACGCAGTACTTGGGTCGGTAGAAGTCCACATATGATAATGTGGTGAGGATGAGGTTACTTTTGATATCGTCGGCTCGTCGATACATGTTCAGCCGCGAATGCGATTGACTGGGAGCATTCAGAAATTCAGTAATTTACAGACAAATCAAGAACAGAGAAATAAGCATTACCAGGGGAACCCAGCAGTTATACAGTGGACACAATTGGGAAGACCTTTGACTGGTGTCTTGTCGTCGAAAAGCTGCTTTGGCGTCTCAGGATGATGTCCTTCCTTAGTCTTGATAGCATGGCGCAGCATGACATTGGCACACTGGTTATGAACTGTCACACATGGACAATTCCGCCTGCATTCGACAAAGACAGCATCCAGTCATTAGATTGAACGTAAGAGTCACCTGCGAACGCATCACTTACATCGTCGTCTTCGCTGCACTCGGGCTCTTTTCCACAGCATCCGTGACCTGTAAACAGCCACTTCCCTCTGCCAGTCCCGAACTAAAGGCGCCCACGCCCCCAAACAGATCCAACGTCTTCAGAGGGTTCTTATGCATGTGTGCCAAGAACTCTCGCATGTTATCCCTTTCCCTGAGTTTCTCCTCTACGCACGGCGTGCAGACAAGGAGATCCGCGCACGAGAGCGGGGTGCGCTCGCGCCAGGCTGAAGGGGTCATGTTAGGAAATGTGTATTCGACATAGAAATGGTCTGGAGAGAGGGACATCCATTCCTGTAGGTCTGGTATGGACTCGAGTGGGACGACAAAGCACACGCGGATGAGGTCTTGAACCCGAATGGTCGTCGTTTCTTTCGTGAGGAAGACATGACGCTGTAAAGTGGGCAGTGCGTTGTTAGGAATGCATTTATGCTTGTGGGAGTTGAAGATAACAAACCTCATCCTTGACCACATTTTCCGGCAGTAGACGGGCAATGGTCGAAATTCTCCCAACGCGTTGTACAGTCAAGGTCGACGCTACAACTGACGTCTCCTTTAACGGAAAATGAATTCCGGTGATGTACCCAATATGTGCCGGGCCCTTCTCTGCACGATACAGTACAAAATCCTCCAAATGGTACTTCTGTCCGAGGAAGGCTACGCCATTGGGGATACCCTGCGCATCTCTGAGCCGGCGGTCTACCTGCTCTTCTAGGTGTTGCTCGATCAGTGGACAGACGGGGCAGTTTTGTGGTGGTAGATGCGCTGCAGCCATGTCTCGTCGTTCCATGTCCAGGGATATGATTGACGAGGAATTTTTGTCGTGGGTAAACCTGCATCATGGGGCATAAACACACGTTGAGAGGAAATAATTCCCCAGCGACTCACCGGACAAAGAACTCATCTGGAGGGATCGAGTCTATTGAATGGGGACGTTCGTGAACCGTGACCTTGCCTACAACAGTCTGGAACTCTATATGTGCGCAAAGCTCGTTGTAATACAGCTCCTGTGGGTTCGCCAGCTCTTCTTGCATAGTTTGTGATGAATGCTCCAGCCACTGAACATGGAACTTTCTCAAGTCGGAGTCGGCATACAAGATCTGTGCGAACCTGGCAGGCAATTCGTCAGATGACTGGGCCACTATGAAAACTAATAAGAAACGTACCAGAAGTAATCAGCAATGGTTGAATCTGGCCCTATTTCACTGACGTCCTCTGGCATGCCGGGCGGTATTAAGTCCCCGACCTTTCCGATAGGTACAATAATGAAATCTCCTATCTACAGTACACCATAAAGTCAGCTAAATCCGGCCACAAACTCCTTGAAGAAAGAGAAGAAAAAGCCCTAGCGGGATAGAATGAATAGAAAACACAACATACCTTATACACTCGCCCATCAATTTTCACCTCCGTCGCGAACCTCCTCTTCCGGTCCACATAATCCACCCTCCTGATATCCACCACCCGCCTCTTCCCCATCCTCTCCACTCTCACCGCCTCCTTAACCAGCGCACGCAGCCTCTCATGCTGCCTCCGCTTTTGCTCTTCCAGCGCCGCCTTATTGGGAGCAGGCGGCCGCACGCCCACCACCACAAGCTCCTCAAACACGAGCCCCTGCGCGAGTGACGCAATAAGCGGCGTGACATGTGTCGGGGTCTGATTCTCCGCCTTGAGCACCGCAAGATCGATGTTACCCAGCAGGGATCGGATTGGCGGTGGATTTCTGCTGCGCTGTGGGAGACCAGCGCGTTTGGGTGCGCGACCCCGAGAGGTGGTGCTGGATGAGGGGGCCTTGCGGAGGAGTTGTCGGATGAGTGGCGAAGATTTGAGGTGCGGTAGGTCAGACTCTTCGATTGCTTCTTGGAGTTCGGGTATCTATATAAAATGAGCATCGAAGTACAGTTCGGACACGGAGAACGGGGTTACGAACAGCATCCCATATATGTTCCTCCTGGCATGTCCGCCCGAAGACGTCCACCATTGAGACAAATCGCTGCAGCCATTCGTCATACGTCTTCCTAGGATGCTGGATCGCCGTGGAGATGACGAGCTGCGTCACCCGCCGTGGCGCGTAGAAGTGCTGATAATATGAGGCGTACTCCTTCGCCGGCACCTTCAGGATATACCATGCATGAGTTGTCTCTATCCATACCGGACTTCCGAAAAGTGTCAGTTCTTATGCTCATACACACATCCAAGAAAGAAACCCACTCGTTCGGCTTTGAATAATCAATCATGAACCTCAACACCGCACCGAGCCGTACATACACGCCTCCCTCTGCATCATAATCCAGCCCATCCTCTTGGCCCTCGTCCTCCTCAATCATTGCATACGGACTCACCCTCCCCGCGCCCTCGAATTGCCTGTCCACTCCATCATCCTCCTCGATTGAGCTCAACGATACCATCTCGTTCCGGTGCTTGGGGTCGAAAAAAGCGAACTCCGTTAAAACACGCACGGGCTTATCGTCGTCTTGTGAATCCCCCGCATCGCGATCTTCGTTAACGAAGGGGTCTTCGCCGAGTATTACGAGGTCGGGCGTTTCGAGAACTTCGTCCGGTCGGGAGATGTAGAATGCAACTGCGTAAATAAATATATCAGTTCCTCCCTCTGAAGCATGATTTTGTTTTGAAGGAATCGATAGGCACCTGGAGGTAGCTGCACACGCTTTGCCTCCTAATGCAACGAACAGAAAATCAGGTTGCATTTTATGACATGGGATGCGAGATATGCCTACGCGACTCTCCCCGGGCCCATGTGCATCACCTTTCCGTTTCAAAGATGT
The DNA here is from genome assembly GCA_013433165.1 of Hypsizygus marmoreus. Classification (NCBI taxonomy): domain Eukaryota; kingdom Fungi; phylum Basidiomycota; class Agaricomycetes; order Agaricales; family Lyophyllaceae; genus Hypsizygus; species Hypsizygus marmoreus. The sequence continues at coordinate 3,907,780 of CM024086.1, forward strand.
AGAGCGCGAGTTGGAGTTGGATCCTGATGCTACAGGCTGTCCAGAGGAGGAAAAGCTCGGAGCCTGTGGCTCGCCGAAGGAGACCTCAAACGCGCTGGGGCGACGTCGGGCCATTCAACGTCGGCTTTATTGGCTATCCTCAGAGCCAATTTTGTAATACACGGAGAATGTCTAAGTTCAAAGCTTGTGGGATGGTATGAATAGGTGATGACGCTTGAACCGAACTTGGTTCGACACAGATCGGGGTCGAGGTGGAAAGCAAAAGGGCAATGATGTGAATTTGATCGTAATTCCATGTGCATGGCCGCTGGTACAACCAAGATCTGTAATTACATAAAATACAAGGGAAGAGCAGCACCCGGCCCATTGTATGGACCATACGTATGTAAGAAGTATAACTACATTCCATTGGAAAGTACAAACCACTCCCAACCCGTGTGCTCGGCGATGCTCATCCGTTCCAAAATTCGTGGTAGATATTTCTCTGCCCAGATAGTCCCCGAAGGAGTCCCCCATGTCGTCCAAAACGCCTTGCAGGCTTCCCAATAGGCGGGAAGCCAACCGGATTGCTGCCAGTCAATGATCGCGAGGACACGCACAGGCCCGGCGCCCGACGCAGACAGGATGATATTTCTAGGGTGCAGGTCACCGTGCGTAAAGACGATAGGCGCATTGTCGGGAAGCATGATGCGATATGGGTCCGGACTCGTACGAACATAATGGTCACGGTAGTGTAAAGTGGCGAACGTGTCGTGGAATGATTGGACAGAGGGGAGGGGTCCAACGGGGCCTTTACGATGATCGACGAGGATGATGTCGAGGAGGGGCTGGCGACCGATGTGTCCTAAATAATATTGCCAATGATTAAGCTGTCGTAGCCCATGCAATACAATGGTTACTTACCAACAAATTGATCTTCTGGGTCCTGCTGCAAACGCCGCAGGGAGTTAACCATCCTGTGCAACTCGTCGCAGACTCCAAGTCTCTCCTTCTCCCCAAGCGAATCCCATCTCTCTTCCAGCGTGATGCCTTGGATCAGTTCCATATAGATAAAACCATACTGGTCATACGTGGTCCATCCATAGACTTCGGGAACAGGGACCGCATCCCCAAGTAACCGACGAATAGCCCAGAGGCATTGGCCCTCCCTGGGATCAACCTCAAGCCCGTATTTAACAACCAGGCCAAGGTCGGGGTACCATATAGTTCTCTTCGGCCATGTATTAGGCTTCAGCCGCTCAGCCGCGGCAAGGATCTCCGGGGGCGATGGTAAGGTAGGCGGGGCACCAGGCCGAGTGAAGAAGGAAGAGTCCGAAAATACGATATCGTCGCAGGACGGAAGCATGGACGGTGTCATCCGAATGGGGGACTCAGATTCACAGTCGTTCACAACGACAGAGGGCGACATGAGAAACAGTTGTACTTAGGTGGGCTCGATATCGAATAAGGCTCCGAATATATGCAAAGTTGTGGGCACTGTTGAGGGGTTCGTTCATGAGATTGAAAGGAACAAGAAGCTCACAAATACCCGTCGCACCTATACGCTCTTTCATCGGCGCAACCAGTGGGGAGCACGTTGTGGATCGATTAGAGACCAATGTAGTACCGGTTGATACTATCGAGGAAATAGCTCTCACTGTGAAGGCACCAGGGTCATCCCTGAGATTGGCCAACGAGGTCAGGGTCAACACATCGTCTCGCCTCCTCACTGCACAGGTAACGACTGATACTAGGATCCGGGTCAGCATTCAAAATTGCCAGGTGACCCGCAAGGCCTTGCTGCGCAAACAGCCTGATTTGCGAGTAGACTCTACCCTTGGCATCGTTACATACTCTGCTTTTATCTATGAACTCGACCCACCGCGATGTATACCTCCTGATCTACCCCTCACCTTTGTTTGCCGCACATTGGGCTCTTTGGCTCCCCAACGATAACGCAGCGAAGGAAGCATTGGGAAAGGTAATCCAAGTCACCGGCAATGTTGCTACTGGGTTCGAGCACCAGTTCAAACGCAATTACGACCTCGGGGACACTGCGCGCGCCTCTACACTCCTTGCTCTGGGTCAGATCAGTGGTGAATACGTTGTAATGGATGGATTGGAGATTGATAACATAGCGATTGACACCATGGAGGAGAAGGCTCTTAGCGTGGAGGCACCGGGCCCATCTCTGAGATCCGCCGGCGATGTCAGTGACCAAATGCCCGCTCCTCTGCTCATTTCATTCACAACTGGCGCAGGCGAAGGCCGGTAGGACTAGAGTCAACATTCGGAATTGCCAAACGTGGTTGGCGGAATATGTTGATGTACTCATTCGGGACGATATACTCGACTACAGCTCGAAGGCTATTCTTGACAGCGGTCCGAAGAACTGATGCTATTTCTGCAGTAAGTTGTTCGGCTGTCTCTGAGCGTTGTGGGTATTGATAAGATAATTTCAGGACCATGCGGTGATGGAAGCCATTCGGAATACCAGCACTCGTATAATTGCTGCTGGGATCTCAGAGGGCGCTCTGTCCGGACCAGATAACGTTCCTCTGCAGGTATGGACCGAAAAGGCCTTCTTGTGGCTTTGGCAGCCATCTCTTTTCCTCGGCACATACACGCTACTTGGTACCTCAATGCTGTCGCCGTTATGCCTCCCTACATTGTATCGCCTAAGCGACGATAATCACAGGCACTCCGAGTTTAGTGGTCTAACATGAATAACGACTCTATTACTTGTTTTCATTATGGGTTGCGCAGACACATTACGTAGTAAGCATCTTCAGCTACATGTACTCGAGTACACTGCATGAATAGAGGATGTTCATGAATGACAGCAAGTTCGACGTGGAGTAAGTCCAAAAGAAGCACACAGCATGAGACGACCACGATAATGGGAGACAGGCTCGACAACACCACAAAGGCCAGGGGGCGAAGCATGACACACCCAGCCGAGTCCGAGAGACTCGTCCATGCAAGTTAACATGATGAAAATCGATGCAGGGATGGTGAGGCATGACGATGACAGAATTGTGACGCAAGAAAAATGGCCAGGAGGGCAAGGGCAAGGGCAGGTTATCCAGTTGGCGGTGATTCGGAGTCCCACTTTCTCATGAATGGCGGCAAGTCAAAGGAATACCCTAAGTCGCTTCCAGGTGATTGCGATCTAGCCATACTTTCACGGCCCGAGCGAACAAACCTTCGAGTATCCTCGGTGAGTTTCAATACCAACTTCTGCTCGATTTGCTCCAATATCTCCAGTGGAATCCCATACGAAGGTGGTGTCCATGGTAAGACAATACCATTTGTTTCTGGCACAAGGAAGCGATCGGTCTCCGAGGTAAGGGCCTGCGCGAGCCAGTAGCAACACAGGCAACATTTTCTCCCTACACCGACTACCCTGTCAGCATTCTAAATAACGGATATCAGAAACGACATGTGTTGAGGAAAGTAATCGCATACCGTAAATATGTCTTGGAGAATTTCAGTCGTGTCCTTTGGCAATGGTGGGGCTGATGCAGACGTTGGGATCGATGTGGAGGTTACTCCCGGTGAAAACGAGTAGATGAGACCCATAAGCGAAGCCTGGCAGTGTATTGTACCAGAAAATTCAGTGCTATTCTTGAAATCGTCCTGGTTGATTCGCCTGTCGATAAGAGTGGTAATGTCGCTGGCCGAAGAGGTTGTCAATTTCGGAAGTATGATCTCAAGCATGATGTCCCGAGGGCTCGTCATCATACGAGAGTTCGGGGATTTGTATGCAAGGATAACATTGAGCCTGGGTAGAGAGGTCTGGAAAAAGCGGGAGCGAGAGAGAGCTTTACCCGCTCTTAACCATGCTACCGGCTCTTGACAGTATCGAATGATCACATCGCGGGTGTCTAGCTCATAGCCTTCGTGAGGCGAGAGTTGGAATTGAGCGATAATTGTGATGAAATGTGTACTTACCATGGTCGTTTACTGTCTGTAGTCTTCGGCCTATCAACCTTGCATGATAAATGGCCGATTGAAGAGAAGGGATACCGAGAAGCGCATTCAATGCCTTGTTATCATACACCAGAGCGTCCCATGCCCACAGCGCACTGGTGATTTCATCTATTAGAGTGATTGATGGTGTGGAAGCGTTCCATCTCATAGCTAGTTCCCGCAATCCGCCAAGCGTATCGGCGAAGAGTGCACACCAGGCAACGAGAGTTTGAGTCGAGAAATCATACTGTCGATCGAATTTGCCGGAGTGGCTCCGATATGGGACGTTCCTTTTATCGAGGTAGCCGTGAAACACACGCCTGACACCAAACCACTGGTCCTGCACTATATCAGTAGCCTGAGGCTTCCATCTCCTTAGAAGATCCGATAGGGGCTCTCCCAGAATCAAGTTGTCCGCAGTGAGACAATCCATCATCTTGCGATGACACTGCAACCAGATAAACCGAAAGAATGGCTTTTTCTGCACATCGTAGTCATCCGAGAGCTCCAGCAGAGCTTGAAACAGATCAGAGGCATGGTCCCTGAGAGAAACCGGCTTCATAGGAGAGCTGGTTCAATCCTTAGTCCATGCAAGGTGACTAAGATTAGAAGGAACATACTTCTGCTCGGGATCGGCTAGGACTTCAAGGGATTTCCCGCTGGGTTGGACACTTTCGACATTCAAGAGCTGTGGGCCAGAGGGCTCGGAGCCGGAGTTTTGGGTAACAGATACCAAGGGAACATGCGGTGGGTTTTCCGAGATCTTCAAGGCGTTGACGCACATGCCAGCTGAACTGAATCTGCCGGTCACCGCAATATCTTGCTGTCCAGATTTACATCCTTCCTGAGTCAACAAGATCGCGATGTGGTTGTACGCCCTGCTCAGCGCTGTGTTACTAGTCCTCAACGTCGTTGCTGGGAGTGGAGGCACAGATGCTGTCCTGTCAGGTTGCATTAATCGAATCGCGGTTGTCAGTCCGCGGATATTGCACTCGACTTTGGTTGGAGTTTCGTGCGACATTTCCCAAGACCGAAAGATCGCAAAACCTGGTTTACTAGGTGAGACGTTGGTGAGGGGTTGACCGTTCGACTCGAGTTTCGTTTTAAAGTGCAGATCACGTGACACTAACGCGCCCCTGCCCGACGCGTCGAACACATGTATCGCGATTAAATTTACATCAAGTTAAACATTGTCCGTGAACGTAATCACTCAGTGACATACCGACAGCTGTTCCACCCACACGTGTATTCGGGAAACTAAGATATATGAGACATGAGCCAAGAAGTGAGGGGGGGGGGGTGGAGACAGAGTACATCTGGCGCATGTATAATTCCTATGCATTCGCAGTTGTGCAGGAAGAGGAAGACGGAGTAAAGCGGGAGAGACTTCGAGCGGTGAACACAGAATTACAAGACGGCCGCCGGGGAGCGAGTGAGAAGAAGAAGAGAAGAAAGGATGGTATTACGATACTGCTACCTTCAACATAAAAGGATTCACTGTCCAAGATGCCAAGAAAAAGAAAAATGACGATCAAGCAAAAGAACGAATAACGGGAAGAGGGGGAGCAGTGGCTTTAGATTTTCGAACACGGGAAGTACAATGATGTACGAAGAATAAGAATTTGCCAATCAAGTAGCAGGTATCACGTTGCGACAGGAAAGCCTAAAGCCATTGCTGCTGAGCTAAATGTTGACATTGACAGGATGAGGTGGTGGGCATGCACAATCATACGAGGATGGAGAGGAGAGATAAAGACAGCAGAACAGGGGGGGAGGTCGTCTAAAGAGAGTCAAGAAAAAGTCATCCAGGAAAACCATAACAACGGAAGGTGATACAACGCAGAGAGGCATGACGGGGCACTGGGGTGTCAAGAAGCGTGTATGTGCCGAGGATGAGGGATGATTACCAAAGCCACAAGAAGACCTTTCGCTCTTTATACTTGCAGAGGCATGTTATCCGGTCCCGATAGAGCGCCCTCTGGGATCCCAGCAGCGGACGTCGCAGCTTCTCCGACCTGGTGGAAGTCTTTCAAAGAAATGCAATCAGTACATCCATCGCGAGAGCTGAAGTACCAAATATCCCACGCACCGAGAATCTCGCTGTACATCATGACTTTCCAAGTGTCCACCGGCAGATCCGCATCGTTGAAGCTCCAGTCAAACTTCTCTGCAGCGACGGGCTCGTCTGTCGGGTCATGGTATGGGGCGACGTATTCATGGGCGAGGGACTGTGTAGCGTCTATCCGTTTTCGCGGGTCGAAGACGAGCATTTTTTCAAGGAGGTCAAGGGCTGGATAAACGGAGATCGTGTCAATATCACATCCCACATTGAATGTCAAATGTCGACAGAAAACATGAAAGAACGCGGATGCATGATTTCATCGAATAGGGGAAGAATAGGAGAAAGGAAACACGCACCATCCGGATCGTCGGTGCGAAGTTTCTGACTAAATGGCACCCTCTCTCGTTTTGGTAAACTCTGAACGAAGCGCAGGGTCTGCAAAAAGTGACATCATCAGCACAGCGTGAAAAAGATCAAAGTGAAATCGATAACGCACATTTTCACTGCAGATGGTCTCAATGACATCATCTGGCGGCGTGCCCAATAGTTCCGTGATGATGGAGAACTGGTTGACGTCTGACAACAGAAGAAATGAATGAGATCGATACGTCAGAACCTCGCAGACACTGCCAACCAACACGATGGACGAAGAAAAAGAAATCATGACGTACGGTCCTTCCCAGGGAACAGCGGTTTCCCCTCAAGCATCTCCGCAAAGATGCATCCTGTGCTCCAAATGTCGACTGCAACGTCATACTTTTGCCAGGTGAGCATAATTTCGGGGGCTCGGTAGTACCGCGTCGACACATAGCCAGTCATTTGAGGATCTTGGATTCGTGCAAGGCCGAAATCGCAGATCTAAAATGATACGCAGTGAGAGGCTGTGGGCGATCTGACACTGGGAGTGGAGCCACGTACCCGCAAATCGCAGTTTTCGTTCACGAGGATGTTACTTGGTTTCTGAGATAGTAAGCGTCAGATAGACGACGCGGGGATAAGGCTCGGAGATACACACAAGATCGCGGTGCACGACACCGGCCGAGTGAACATATTTGAGGCCACGCTAGTTGTAGGAAGCGTATATTAGAGTGACACAGAAGGAGAAAGAATGGGGAAGACGCACGAGAATTTGGTAGAGGAAGTATTGGATAAATTGTTTCTCCAGTGGTCGTGAAGTCAGTAGACGATGGAGATCGGTGCCCAGAAGTTCAGTCACAAAGTACCTATAGAAACGCAAATAAGCCGAGGCGAAGTGAGGTTTGCAAAACTGGGCTGACATATCCTCAAGAGGAGAAATGAAGACATCGCTGAGACTGATAATCTAGGCGAGCACGAGAACATCAGACTGAGTTGCGAAGGAGGGAATAGCAAACGCACATTTTCATGTTGAATGTGTTTCAGAAGCTTGAGCTCGCGATAGGTCCGTTTGCTCAACACCGGGGTGCTGAACGGCTTCATGATCTTCTTGATCGCGACAGATGCACCCGTGAGCTGATCCTTCGCAGAGCTACACAGGAATTAAAACCCTCCCCTTAATGGCAGCTACAAAGCCCGAGATGAACTGTATAACACACCACACGAGACCGAAGGCACCTATGCAGAGCGAACAATGAGCCGAGACTTAAGAATGGAGCATAGACATTGAAGCTTACCCATTCCGACTGGCTGCAGATCGACATAACGAGTAGTGACCTATCAGAGGACCATCGTAAGATATTCCATGGAGATGGAGACAAGGGAGATAGCGCAGCATGCTGACCTCAAAAGAAGTTCCGAAAATGCTGAGTTTGACGAAGGACATTTGTCTTGGAGGTCGCTCAAGATCGTGATAGCGAGGGAGAGCAACTATCGGCGTCACTGTTATGAACAGCGGCGTGAGTGGAAGGATGCAAGAGAGGGAATGGGCTGAAGGCAGTGGTGGTGGTTCCGAATCGACTTGCCCTTTGACGATACTTGTTTGCGGTTGTCACACAATTCACTTTTTGGCTTCAATGCTCATTTTCTGCTGGATTTTTTCGTAGAAATGATTGATAAAATGGCAATGGGCATGATCTTATATCTCATCTCACTATTCCTGCCCTTCGATTGTCCTCCAGAGCAATGGATCTTTCCTTAGAGATAACAGGAATATTGCGTGAGAACTATGACGCATCGTAGCTAGGGCTGCTAGGCTAGCGACATCACGTAATACCTGTCTAAATTCGCAGTCACAAAAATATTCCGACTGCTTTGCTGAGCAAGATCACCATGTCGTTCCTTCGAGTTGCAGCCTCTCGTTCCCTTGTAATCGCTGGTTCCTCTCATATCTCTGCGCACTGCTGACTTTAATCTCTGTGCAGGCGGCCGGTACGCGTCGATATGCCTCAACCACGGCAGCAGCTCCAAAGAAACCCTCGAATACCCCATACGTGTTTCTAGGTGCGGGTGTGGTCGGTTTGGCTGGATATTTATACTTGGATTATACCACCAAAGCTGCTTCTAAGCAGGAGAAAAGCCCATTCAATCCGGAGAACTTCACTGACTTTAAGCTCAAGAAAGTCATCCCCTACAACCACAACACATCCAAGTGCGTTAATTTTATCAATACATACTAACTTCTTCTAATGCGTTCGAAATGTAGATTCGTGTTCGAGCTCCCGAACAATGAAGCCGCCCTGCTACCAATATCTTCGTTGGTCTTGATCAAATCCTCCGACCCAGAGGCACTCAAGGATGCCGAAGGCAAACCCATCATCAGGCCCTATACGCCCATCTCCCCGCCCGACGAGCGGGGCCAATTCACCCTCTTGATCAAGAGGTACGAGACCGGAAACGCGTCGAAATATATCCACGGACTCAAGGTGAGGGATTTTCCCCCTTCAGAACGTTTTGTGTGCTCACATCTCGACAGAAAGGCGACAGCCTCTCGTTCAAAGGCCCCATTGTGAAGTTCCCCTACAAGCGTTAGTCATACTTTCATCCCCGTCACGTCATCTTTTCTAACAATGTCGTGATCAGAAAACGAATTTGACGAAATTGCCCTCATTGGTGGAGGCAGTGGAATGTACGTCTCTCTATTCCCACGTCTTCCCCAACATATAGCTAAATTTACTGTTCAGCACACCCCTGTACCAGGTCCTCACCCACGCTCTCGCCGACAAGTCCAACAAGACCAAGTTCAAGCTCCTCTTCTCCAACGTGACAGAGAAAGATATTCTCCTGCGCGAGGAGATCGACGAGTTGCAAAAGAAATTCCCTAAGACCTTGGATGTTGTATACCTCGTAGATAAACCCGAAGGCACCTGGACTGGTTCGTGCTTTCCTTCCCTGACCCGAAAGGTATCAATTGACGTAGCGTTTCTGGGATGATATAGGTCCGACTGGATTCATTTCGGCCGATGTCATCAAGCAGCACGTAGCGCCACCCTCTCTCAACGAGAAAGTGAAGATCTTCGTCTGTGGTATGTTTATGTTCTGCAAACATATAACATTATGGCGTGATACTGATGTGCCTTGCCCACCAGGTCCACCGGGTCAGGTTGCGGCCGTGGCAGGCAAGAAGGCTGGCATGAAGCAAGGCGAGTTGAGTGGGATCCTCAAGGAACTCGGATATACGGAAGACCAGGTACGTTTGTGTTTTGTTTTGTTGTCGTTTCTGGGGAGATCATTGCTGAACATGTGGCAGGTCTTTAAATTCTAGAGTATCGGTTGCTTGTATATAGACCTATCTAGAGAAGACATCTAATTCTATCCAGGAACTTTAATGTGATCGTTATGTTTTCTTCGCATGATTGGCGACAAGTTGGATGTTTTCTGGCGGCTTTGGTGAAGATGCACTGCGTAGTTCATTGAAAGGTATGATACAGGAATTGGACATGGACATGGATACTCTATTTAATCAGATCATCAGAGCTGAGTTCCCAAGGAAAATTGCCGAAGTGACTTGAGGCTGTTGAAGCGAGTTGTCAGTTCTGCCAGAAGAAAGTCCGAGTCGGAAGGCAACGATCCAGTCCCCAGTGACGAGCAGCAAAAGCAGAGCAATGAACCAGATACACAACGACCTCGACGTCCTGACAGGCAGAACACAAACAAAACTCCAGAGAAAAAAGGACCGAACGGATCGTGCCATACCCGTACCTGTTACTCGATATCGTGCAGCGAATACAACGAATCCTTAAAAGGGTCGCCATCGTCGTAAAGCTACGATGACTATGATCAGGCAGAACCATAGGATCGCAAATGTGCACATACCCAATGATACACCAACGTCACCACCTTGTAAACATCTGCCTCCAAGAGATCCTGAATTCCTAGCTCCGGCCTTGGCTCCACGATGGTCCTGATGCTGCCTTCGTAAGACCTCAGGAAACCTTCAGCGTCTTTCTGATAGATACAAAATATCCAGTGCCTCCCGTCCGACAAGCAGTACCGAGCCGCGTTACTCCTATGGTAGTATGAGTCAACCATAGAAAGGCAGAGATTGCGCATATATTGGACATACCCGGTCACTTCGCACAAGGCAGCAGCTTGCCCAGTAGCCTCGGCCATACTCTCATACGGCGCAGACAGCTTGCCTTGAACCACCGTGAGCGACGTATGGGCAAATGTCATCATACTGGAGTCCGGTGCATTCAATACCTGGTCTGTGGCGTGGTGTTAGCGCTTTGCTTACACCCTACACGGATTCATGGTGACAAGACCAATACGCACTTCTGTCCACGCGTGTTTCATCATAGGTGCAAATCCCGTAATCTGTCTTTCCTGTGAGCCAAGCCTCTCCACCGGTCACAGCGTTCTTGATAAGCACTCCCTCGCCACTCCCAATGGGCATGTCAGGGAAAAGACAAAGTGGGAGCTTGGAATCAGCAGCCGCGAGTTCTGCCACAGTCCATAGAATTGATTCCGTGATCATTCGAGCGCCCGACTTTCACATTCGAGACGCTTCAGTTACTGGAGCAGACGATTCCTTCTCGCTCACCTGCGTGTCGACACCATGATAGATGAGTTGAATTCTAGCGCAGAGCCTCTCGATGTGCGGATGATGAGTTTGTTGAGATATGGATACGAGAGACTCTAGCTCCTGCTCCTTGATCTGCAGGGTCCCAAGCTTGATACCCATGTTGGTCAAGTTGGTTCGGTTCAAGAATGAAAAATCGGTTTCCTGGAAGATAAATACAGTATTAGAGCGGCTGACAACTCAAGGCGATATGCATAGTCACTGGTATCTTGGGGGGATTGGGGTTGAGAAAAGCTTCCAAGGCCTTGACGTATGGAGCGATCTCTTTTCCCTGCTCCTCGATGGCGCTTAATTCGTCCTGAAATTCGAGGATGCGCTGATCAATTGCCGTTTGCATATCTGGGATATCAGCTGGTGTAATCTGAATGTTGCGTTCCAAAAGTTCGCGACTTGAAGTTGATTGTATGCTGGTGGGTCGAGCTAAAACGCTGATTTACTGCGTTCAGGTTCAAACGTAGTGCAACGGTCTTCGATGGGTCTACCTGAGCGTCGAGTGCAGAACACACGAATTGTTTTTGACAAAAGGTGAATAAGAGAAGAAGGAGATGCAATAAGTCTGATCGGTGAGACAGTGGTGGTCTGTGGAAGAAGGTACACTTGCTCAGGCTGATGGTTTCAGTCCCATAATTCCATGACTCTTATTACTCAAGGTACCTTAATCTCTGAACGCACGGGTCTGGTGGACTATAGTTACGAATTTACCATCTGACTGCTGCATTTGAAAAGTTCGTAGCTTGCCATGGAGTGTATACGACATCACTAAATCAGGGAGACTATGACGAGCGCTTGCCAGCGGCCAGTAATGTATACAATCCTGACCTAAATATGAAAGGTTTGTTAAGAGTGATCTTTCATCCTGTAGTAAAAAAAATCTGGTGGTATATATGTGTGATAGATATTGAGATTTTTAAGGTGCCCCTGCAATAGTTGAGGGGAATTTGCGAGGTGTTCGTCCAATGGTGGCCATGAAGGTATTAAATGTAATGCGTCCACCGAGAGTGGCATTGTCGTAGTCTGAGCTGGGAGAACGCCGATTCATGTTACTTGAGATATGCCCATGGTAGAAAAGATCGGATAAAGGAAGTAACCACTGGTCGCGTAGGCCATGGAATTCCTTTCGAATGTGGGCGAAGATCTGGTCCCTTGCTACGACATCCGTGAGGAAGGACCACTTCTTTGCGCGTACATCATCGGCAGCTTTGTTCCAAAGCTTCAGCTCCCCAGGCGTATTACATCGACGTTTCTTCTTGAAATCGTAGTGAATAGCAGCCCAGACTAGAATGTAGAAGAATGATTCCAGGTCGTGGCGATATAGATGCGGGGGAGGAGGCTTCTCGAGAAGATCGAATGCCATGAACGGAAGCCCCCGTTTGCGGTGCCTTGCATTGGACACAGGGACCTCGCCGGCACTGTCCAATAGAGATGCCAGGTCCCAATCGTTCAAAATCCCACAAGGACGCTCCTCGCGGCGCTTGAACATGAGATTGCTCTCATTCAGATCACGATGTAACACTTTCCCGGTGGTATATGCATGGTAGTGGCCTGAGAAATGGTATCACGATTGAGACAATGTTATGCATGTACAGGACTACGCACACTCCAAGCAGTCGATGAAAACTTCCATAAATTCTTCGACACTGCTCAGTTCCCAGAGCTTCTGGTACTTCATACAAAGAGAATGTAACTGATGCTCCTCGTAACCTTGGAATTCCACCAGTGTTTGGAAGTTGCAACGAGGGAGGCCCAACTGTTCGGCAGCATAGGTCGCAGAGAAGCTGACCTCCGGAAGGTGATCCATCCATGGGAGAGCAATGTACTTGAGAGATTGGTACTGGCCAGGATTTCAATACGGTAAGCCCAGCTTTGATATATGGCGAATTACAGCGTCTTGGTTTTGGCTTGGTTTTGGCGAACAATGGTTGTGGGTCGTTTGTCACACGTCAGGTGGCTGTGACGACCGCGAGGTGCCACCCTCACATGATCGAATGCAACTGCCAAGTCAACTGGTACTCGAGTACTGTAATTTCCGACGAAATACATAATCGGATGCAAAAGCGGGTGAGAGATTGTACCTAACCTGCGAAGGAGATTTTGCAATACATATATTCTATACACAGAAGCATCACAGCAGTCAAGGGTATCATCCAATAAATAACCGGAACCCCCAGTCAAAAACTCAAAGAATCCCCAACTTCTCTCCCTCTTCAAACGCTTTGGGGTACAACTTCTTCGTAACTGCCGGGAACAAGCTGAGCCTTGCAAAACCACTCCTGATAAGCGGATCCTCGATAGCCATGAATTTCTGAATCTTGGAGTTCGGCGCTGCATGCCCCTTTGCGAGTTCAGGGTGCGCGAACTGCGGGAGGGGCAGCACAGGCTTGGAGAGCTTCGTGGACAGCACGTAAGGGATTGTGTATCTATTTTGAATCTGGTAAGGCAGTGTCGAAGGTAGCAGAACAAGAACTAACCTGTCCTGATCGATCTTGAGCGTGTTAACGCGGTGCATGGTCGCGACGAGGCGCCCACCAGTAAGTTTCATAAGCTGCACCCCTATTACCATAAGTAAAATGAGTATCAGCCCCAACGAGGAATAAAGAAAGTCCGCACCAATATTACACACTACACCCCCCTCTACCATCGGAATGTCTACCCACTTGCCCTCATGGTTCTGCGCCTGCAACCCCGCTCTCGACTGTATCAAGCACGTCACAAACGTCGACGGATCGCGGTGCTCATGCATTCCCTGGACGAACCCATTCAGGGCCTCCTGCAGCAGCTCAGGTGTTACAGGGAAGTAATGCCACAGAGCGGAGTTGAACTCTGTTGCGGAGGGGAAGAAGTCTTGCAACGTGGAGAGCGGGATGTCGAGGAGTTTCGAGATGTGCTGGTTGAGTTTGAGGTTGAGCGCGTGATATCGCTCGAACAGCGTTTCCATCCTAGCGCGGAAGGTCGGAAGGTCGGATTCGGGTGGCCATTGATTTGGTCCTAGGTGATTTATTGTCAGGGAAAGAAATCGAGGTTTTAGGCTATGTTCATTTACCTTCATGCAATCGAAGCCAGAATGGCACGTCGGCGCCATTTTTGCCTTCAGGGACAGGCATGTCCGCCCCGAAACGATATGCCTCAGCATAAGCCTGTTGGGTTACATTCAGCTCAATATACGAAGCGTCCAGGCGGCCTAAGATTACCTTATGACCACCAATGATATCGTCAGCGCGGAAGTAGCCTCTCAGCGAGTATGAGTTACTTGTCCCCAGTCCATCCTTCCATTCCTGCGGCCTAGAGAACAACTGTTCCGCCAGAGTGAAGAGCTCCTTCTGGAAGCTACTCTCGAATCCAGGCACATTGACAAACACGCCAAAGCCTACATCCTCCAACGCAAACCTGAGCTGCTTGAAATATGCGTCTGGATCCTTCTCAGCCAGCGAAAAGTCAATGATAGGAACCTCCTCAAAGTTGAGCTTCTCCCGAGGAAGCTCAGGGGCGGGCTTCATGAACGCCTCCTCAGCGCGATGCAGAGCACCTCTAAGCTTCTCTGCAAACGACGCAACATGCTCCTCCGCAAGCATCGTGTAATGCTCGCCATCCACATCAACCAGCTCCAAGCTTTCACCACCAAATTCTTTCCACTTCGTAAGCCGATCACGCTTGAACTCTTCCCGCGTCCCCATCGATGGTAGCGGAATGGCACAGAACACCGTCATGTGCGCGCCGGGTACAGATCCGGCGGGCTCGTACCCGCGGCCAGAGTAGCTGATCTCATACGCCACACCGACCCACCGCTTGAAGTCCTCGAGCTTGAGCTGCAGTGTCGCGAGGCGCTCCTGGTCGCAGTGGTCAAACACCCACTTGATGATTTCCACCGATGAAGGCGGTTCGGAGTCGACGTCTTTGATCTCAGGATACGCCCCTCGGAGCTGCGCCTTCAATGGCTCGAACCCAGAGATCGGAATTAAAGCAAGGAACATGCACAAGTTGATGAGAACCTCGACCCAGTTGAGCTCCTTCATCCTAAACTGGATGTGCGGTGGGAGGTTGAAGATACCCACCCACGCCACCTTCTTCCCAGCCTGAACAAGTTTTTTCCCGATTTCGAACGCGACAGCGCCGCCAAAGCTGTAGCCACCCACATAATACGGCCCCTGGGGGTATGCTTTCTGGATCGCAGCGGTGTAGCACTCCACCATCTCCTCGAACGTGGCGAAAGGTGTTTGGCCGGCGTCAAATCCCCGGGCACGGAGTGCGTATACGGGGCGATCATCGGCGAGTGCGCGGGCGAGGTTGATGAAGACGAGAACTTCGCCGACGCCCGGGTGTACGAGGAATAGTGGGGGCTTCGTCCCAATGGGGTTGAAGCATACGAGGGGATTGTACTCTGCTGTAGCCGGGGAAGGGCCTTCGGAGGCATTGGCAGATAAATCAACGAGGTAATCCGCGAGCTCACCAAGCTCGGGTCTCAGGAGCAGAGCGATAGTGGGTATATCCTCGATTGAAAGTTTCTCTTGCAAAAGTTGCTTCAGCTGCATAAGGTGCATAGATGAAGCGCCCATGTCGAAGAGGTTCTGCGAGCGTCGCAAAGAGGAGGGCTCGATGTCGAAGATAGAAGCCACGGCATCGTAAACGACCTGCTCCACGGCATTGCTGGGAGCTTCGTCGGCATTGCTACCTTCGTCTGCACTAGCAGCGAGAGTCTCTTCGATTGGTTTGTAAGTTCCTTGCAGATACGCTGCAGCGAGCGAGGAACGCGAGATCTTGCCCAACGCCGTCTTGACAAATGATTTCCGGGGGAGCGGGAGAATGATATGGGGGGCCTGCGAACAGAACAGCGTGCATGTGGCTTTTATTGCACGATTTGTAACTTTGATAGCAACGACGTCTTCTTCAGTCAGAGGGTTCTCGACCACGATCTGATGCTGATAGAATACGCCATACGTCTCCGTATCGGCGTTGGGAAGACGCATAGGGCAGACATAGACAAAGGACTTCGTGAGGCCGTCGATCTTGAGATCTTCGATGTAATGCTCGACGTCTACACTGGGATGCTTGACGCCATTGATGTTGATACAGTCTTTGTCTCTTCCCATCAGATGTAAATTGCCATCCTCGTCGAGGACCGCAACGTCGCCGGTAATGAACCAGCCATCACTGAAAGACTCTGCTGTCGCCTTGGGGTTGTTGAAATACTCGCGGAAGATTGTAGGCCCCTTCAATTGCAGTTGGCCCTCCTGGAGCGGCTGGCATACGGCGCCTGTGCGAGTGTCCACGGTACGCACGGTGGTACCATCACAGGACTTCCCGAGAGATAGGTACTTTACGTTAAACTCGTTAACGTTATGTGGGATGGGGCGCGTGTCATATATGCATCCAGCCTAATGCGTTGAATTGGTCAATCCAGATCTTTCATGGAAATACTTCATAAAGTCATCTGTAAACTTACCCCGGTCTCAGTCATACCGAAGCCTCCCCTCAGTACATCTCTGGGCGCGTTGAATCGTTCTAAGATATCTGTGAACTCAACAGCGGTCTTGACGGGCACAGATTCGCCGCCAGAGATAAACACCCGGACAGAGGACAGATCGAGCGCATTTGGTTCATACGGAGTTGCTGCCACATCGCGACATATTTGGGCAAGAAGGAAGTTCGGACTGAACGTGTACGAGATCCTGAGCTTGTTACACCAGTCCAGGAGGTTGCGCGGGGTGCGGATGACAGCGACAGGAGAAACATGATATTGACTGAAAGGCGGTTCTCAGCATATGTTGCATCTGTATAGGAAGAAATCCTGACCTCGCGTCTGCTCTGAGCGCCTGGAGGTGCACCTCAGACACACAAGCCACATGATCGAAAGCAATCCAATTCAAAAAGCGAGAAGAAGACGTGGTGCCGTGATGCTTGATCTTTCCTTGGATACTTGACAACAGGTTCGAGTGTCGCAAGCCTACCGCCTTGGAGTTCCCGGTCGACCCGGACGTGAGCATGAAACAAACGATATCATCTGGGCCATGGGATTTATGGGGGAAAACTTCCAGATGTGCTGATTCGTTCACGGGGATGGAATTCAGTTGTGAAACAGATAGAGATTTGAGGGAGGGCACTAGTTCCACGACGGCTTGGGTGGTTGTTTCCTCTCCTATGAGCGTTGGATTGTTGAATAAACTCTGGAGGTGTTCGAAGAAGAGGATCTGCCGGCTCTGGTCCGGGTGTAACGGGGGTATCGGACAAATGGGTATTCCGACTATTTGGGATGCGAAGAACACAGTCAGAAGAACGAAAGAACGAAACACAAAGGATGAGCATGATCCTCACCAAGACAACAAGCCCAAAACAGACGAGTATGGCTCTCGTGATCGGAGAAACTTGCTATCACGATGTCTGAACCGTCCGTCTTCAGTCCAGAGGATACAAGGCGCTTTGCATATTCCTGAGAGTCTGCCAAGAGCTGTGCGTAGGACAGTGAAGTGGCAATGTGTCCGTCTGCATCAAGAAAGCCTAGCTCTGCAGTCGAGGTTCGACTGCGCGCAAGCAGAAGTTCGGGAAGAGTCGAAAATGCCTCTTGACAGGTCATTGAAAGGGTATGTTTGCTGCAGCTCTAGACAAATCGAAAGACCCATTATATTTGATCTAGAGAGCCAGAAGATTGTCTCGTATTATCAAACACGGTTGCTTGAGCCGGTGATAGGTATGATAGGTCAGCTCCAGGTGCGGTGAAGGTAAACGAGCATGTGGGAATCACACCTGAATCAGAGATGAGGTTGGTATGCCATCAATATTACTCCGGACGAGTCGTAGAAGGGGGTACCTACTTATTTGCCGCAACATCCCAACACTGGTCCTAGGTGATAGATCATGATCAGATATAATATTGCTTCGATCACGCCCGAGCAGAGGGAGATCTAAACCAGATGAGAGTTCTGAGTAACATACCCACTGAAAATGAGCTCCCAAATGAGGAGTTAATCACTTCTTCGGCCACAAAAGTGACTTTGTGATGAGCGTGTTATCTTTGTGCACTGACAGTGACATTAGACTGATAGAGGCTGCATTTTTGGCGTTCGAATCCACTTGGACTTGACATGGAGTCATCATGGAGGATTGGCCGCTGCGACGCTACACATGGCAGCTTGTGCCTGGAACCCAGAGGCCTTTGCAAACTGGACCAAATATCCAGCCGAAATCCGGATGCAGCGATTGGTCACTGTAGTAAGCCCTGCAGTAGACTGGTGCCAGTGGCTGGCGGCCCCACTACGCCCACTTGTTCAGTTCTTCACTCCAGTTCCAAGACTCGTGTTGATCCCAGCAGCGGCCTAGTCAACTATGATATCTCTTTCGACCGCTCTGGCCCTCTCAAGCCTCACGAATCAGTCGTTTATTTAGCATCTATCACTGCCTTGTGGTGATATGCTGTGAATGTTTATCGTTGAGAATGCATGGAGCATGTCTTACTCAAAGGCCGACGACGGGCTTCTTTTTGATGTGATCTCCCGAGAATTACTTAACCATCTTCGGAACATGCACTAGTTCCCAGCTAAACAGACACCACCAAGTTGAAGTCTTACAACTTGCGCCCACCTTCGCCCGTTCTCCCGTTCTCCTTGCATCTCATCTCATTAGATCTACGATGGCCACCCCCAAAGACACTTATGAGCTCTTGCAATTCAACATGATCAATGGTAAGCGCCTCAATATTGAACTTAATACCGTAGTACGTTTCCTCATACATTCAACAGCGCATGACACCTACAAGCTGGGTTACACCATTATCATGACGCAACTTGAGACTCCACCCAAAGATGATCTCAAGAATTTCCTTGGATACTTTGAAGCTTGGGTTGTATCCGTAATAGGACACCATGACACTGAAGTAAAATGCTTGTCCTTCGGTCATTGACCAGTACTTACCCCATATTGTAGGAAGAAGTTGTGTTTCCGTTCCTTAATCAAAAAATGGACTTTTCGCCCGAGATTGAGCAACACAAAGTCATCCATGATACCCTGCACGTCCTTCTGCCGCTCATTGAGGAGGCTAAAGTCGACCCCTCCAAGTTCGACGCAGAAAAGCTCAAGAAAATTATGATTGACTTTAAAGACCCTTTGGTTGGTGCTTCTATCCGAATAGTGTGGTTTGTAATTTAAATTTGTTCTCAGATATCGCATTTGGACGAAGAGGTGGAACACATCTCAGCGGCCAAAATGAAAGAGGCTGGCTTTGCTGAACCTGATATTCTTGCTATGCTCGGGAAAATGGAGTCGTACGCCAAATCACACGGCGATCCGTTCCTTCTCGTACCCTACATGCGCAGGTGAGCTATCTTTTCCTAGCTATGTTCTTGACTCGATGCCCATTCTTACGCAACGCAGTCACACTGCCGCCCAGTACAAGGACACTTGGCCACCAATGCCATGGATCCTTCGGAAACTTGTAATCCCATACGTCCTTGCCAAGAAGCACTCGGGGTACGTGTTACATTGGCGTATGTCAACTCGCTACTTGCAACTAACATGACCATCTTGGCGCAGTTACTGGAAATATTCCCCATATGCCATGTCCTGATCCACCCCATCTGTCACTGTCCTGTTTATGTTTTTGCTAGGTCCCTATCACCTTGACATTTCAAGTGGTTTCATATGCACGAATTGTAGCTCTGATTTGAAATCGAATCCTGCTTTCCTGTGATTGACAAACGTTGTGAACCACATGGGTGGTTGCTTTGTGCGAGTCTGCGTGTCGGTTGGAACACTAAAAGCGTTAGACATCTCCTTCAAATCTTTTTTACGCACATATGTATTGTGAGTTGTCTATCTCCTGCTTTACGCCCGAGAGCTGACACCATCATCCCTTCAACCAAGCCTTAGTCTGCGCGTAAGGCTCCGGGTCAGTGTCATTCAAGCTTGTCGTTTCTTACATTGAAGAAAGCCGAAATGACCGGCCATTTACGTCGTCCCCATGGTCCGCAATGTGAACATCTAATCATCTCAACATTCTCTTTGGATTACAAAAGGAGCAACATCTTCTCTACATCCGCATCACCTAGAGGTGAATCAGATCACTGATCGACATATTTTAGGCGTTGAGCATCAGCATGCCCCGATTCTCGCATCTCTCGATTCTGATTCACCTCGGGCATGGATGAGTCCTTTCCGAGCAGTCCAACTCAATACTTTGATCAACTCAACACTCGATAAAGTAGCGGGTCTACAGCCCAGCCTCTCTCTGCATCAAACGTTCCTTCAGCCCACATCCCTAGGCCATCTGACTTGAGCCTTTGCTTGAGAATCACAGTCTCCAGTAAAGTCGACATGACACTCGAAACCCCAACCCCAGTCTCCATCGCAGAGGAAATACTGCGTCTTACGCAGTCTGCTTTCGCTCCCTCGTCCACCGACCCTGCAGGCGCACATGTCGATCCGCTAGCACTATATGACGCGAAGATTCGCATGCAAGATCTATGCGATACTCTTCTCCAGAGCGTCCTAGGCCGCCTTGAATATACAGTGTTGCTAGCTGGTGAGTTTTGATTCACTGGTCGTGGGAGCGCGTGGGATATCTCATACACCAGAACAGAGTCATGCCAGGAGAGCTCGGCTTTGGGATTCGTCACTACGCTGGGAATCGCGGATATTATTGGAGACGGCACGGCATCCGTCGATGAGCTTAGCGATAAATCGGGCGCTGATGCGCAGTTTTTGAGTGAGTCCTGCATATATGAGCACCCGGCGAAATGGAACCTGATACAAGATTTACGTGTTCATAGGCATAGCCATGAGCTGTCTCTCGAAACACGGATACTTCGAGGAAGTCGGCGGGTTTGGAACGAAAATATACCGGAATAACTCCCTCTCCGAAATATTGAGAGAAGGGCACCTTGAGTGTGTCAAAGACGCCGTTGGATTTGTGTACGTTCTTTCGCGATGTCCAAAGTTTGACTGGAAAACTAAACTACATCGAGAACAGGTGCGACGAGGGTTTCAAAGCAACGTCGTATCTCTCCGAAGCGTCGAAACCCATCGCACAGGGAGAGAAACGCCTTCCTGCCGTAAACATCGCATTCGGGTTCAAAAAGTCGGTCTTCGAATGGATGTCAGATCAAGAATGGCGCGGGCGCCGGATGGGTAAAGCCATGCAGCAGCTGCACCGAATGGCGAACGAGAACGTCGTTACCGGTAAGCCGTTACATCTCTCACACCCATTCTATTGCTTACTCCCAATACAAATTTAACTTCGATTCGCGCTTAGATTACCCGTGGACTGACCTGGCCTCGCCCGTCGTTGATGTCGGTGGTGGTATCGGCTCGCTAGAGATAGCGCTACTGAAACATGAGGAAGCCAAGGGCGCGAACTCCGAACTCAGATTCAACATCTTCGATATCCCAAGGACGATTAAGAATGCCAGGAAAGTACGTACACATCCCCGCCTAGTTTCCCCACCCCACGTTTCATGTCATTTTGCATCTTATCTCCACGTTTCTGGACCCTGATCGCGGACGCGCCCAACTTATGATGATGATCAAGTTGTGCTAATTGGATGCATTCTTTGCTTTCCCCCCCAGACGTGGATGATGCAGCCAGCGGGAGCCGCGGCTCGCGTGTCCTTCACCACTGGAAACTTTCTCGCTCCATCCCTGAACAAAACGTCTCTCCCGCGTGGCCAGCCGACATACCTCATCCGCCATGTTCTGCATGATTGGACCGACGATCAAGTCATGCAGATCCTGGGGAACGTGCGACAGGCGATGCTTGCGCCACCCTCCACGCCCAATACCGCTGAGGTTTCAGGGAAGCCGAAGCTTGTTTTGTGTGAGATGTTGCTCCGCGCTTCGAGTGCCCGATTCGTACGCACGACGAGTATGCAGTTGTTGGCGTTGAATAACGGGGTTACGAGGACTGAGACAGAGATGGTCCGCCTTGTGGAGAAGAGCGGTTTTGCGGTTGATAGAGTTCATCATATGAGGGCAGTCGATTCGATTATCGAGGCTAGTCCAGTATGAGGGTCCAAGACTTGAATTCTGGGTTACTCTAGCATACTTCAGGATAGTACATACATTCACACAGAAGCTGAAATCATCGCAGTTGATATTTTGTGAAACGCTGCTCGCGAAGGCCTGATCATCATAGAGAAAGTCGCTGACTGTGCAACGATTTGGGATTGTACATGATCTCAAACGCCGAGCTGGTAGGAAGACTAAGATGTGGGATGGATGTTCCCCAAATGAAGCATCAAAATTGCCCGAAGTCGACGATAGTTCACTATGCCTCGTGCTATGACGCTCTTTTTTGATGAAAAGCCCCGAAGGCGATGCCGGACGGTGGACTATTGTAGACTTTCGGAACAACGCCTCCCAATTGCCTACATCAATCCAAAGATTCCGAGTGATAGTGGTCCGACAAAACTATAACAAGACGCAATTCGGAAGCGTAGATAGTCCCAAGTGGTTATCGTTGTCGGCTAGTGTTCGAGACAGACAGCGATAGCATGCACTCTGGTCAGTGGACATTGTATTTGAGCACAGCGGCCACAGTATCAGAAGGCGTTTTTCAAAGTCTACTCAGCCTGCCATTGAATGGCATTGACGTATCCCGAGATCCTTGTCAATTGAGAGTACCATTGGTCGACAGACGCGCCGCACTCTTTGCGATCGTCGATCCAATAATCGCATCACCAGAGTCGTTGAAATAGCTTTGATAGCGCACAAACAGCCTCATCAAAGATCGCCCAGATTCTTCCATGAGGTACCAAGAACCACGAAGAAGCGTCACAAAGGCCATGATATGGAGGCCTTGATCACCACGGTCCACTGAGCATCGGGTCCGCTGATCACCAAGTAACCCTCACCGGGGAAATCAAGGACGACGCCACTGTTCATGACCATTTTGGTGACGACTGTTAAGTTTGGAGCAAAGAACGTCAGATTAGTAGTGACAGGCTACCAGCAACTGGGATACCTACATCAGTTGGACTGTTGACCATGACACTGAAGCATTGCTCCCATCAGTCTATGGAGAAGAGTGTCTCATGTTGCGTGCTTCTTGATTCAACGTCCATGTGAAGACAGCGATCGCCGGGGGAAGTCTTGCGTCAAAATATGCAGATGCACTCATGCTTTCGAGGTTATGGAGAGCGGTGCTGGGTGGAAAGATGAGGCTGTACAATGAGCGAAGCTATTTGTTAGTGTTTTGTTCCGAGCTCTTTCGCAAGCAATGCCAATGCAACCCTGAAACGAGCCTGAAACGACGCGTAGTTTTGCCTGCCTAAAGCCAATCTCACGATTTGAAACTTGCAACACAATCATATTGGCTTTTGCAGGAACAATTTCACGGTAATTTTACACCCGCCATACGCGTCCATGCGGAGGAATATCTTTCCGCATACGTTACAGCTTGACATCACTTTCTCGGTCCGAACAACTCATCAACTGACTCAGCTGCCACTGGCTGGATGCTGCACAGACGCACATCAACGGAATTACCTGATGAAGGAGTAGACGAACTTGCTTTCCTTCAAAACCTCGTGCCGATGCAGTACAATCTTGGTTCTAGCGCCCCACCCCCATCCCCGGTCCTCCTATCTCGCGCTAGCTGCCCCGCTCCTTCCTCTCGTTCAACCTCCCACTGGGCCTTAGGATTTGACCATGTCGTCGACAACACCTCCACCTCCGCAGCCAAGCTTTGCACAGATAATCCTACCACCGGGATTTACTCTGGAGCAGTTCCAGAAACTGCAGAGCAGTCTAAGTATGTCTTGATCTCTTACTGGTACTCCTTTTGATCTTAAGCTGACCGGAATGTGATCCAGTAACAATCGGGATTACTGTTGCAGTCGCTTTCGCCGTAGTTGTATGGGACTAGTAAGACTCTTCATCATATCCCAGAGCCTAATTTTGCTGAGGCATATCCGGATCTGTAGTTTTGCACAACTTCCGGATGAGATCGCTCTCTATCGGACACGAGATAAGAAGATATGGTATGCACCCGCGACCTGGTTGTAAGTACTTGCCTTAAGCCGATGCCGAAGATTGGTATTTGTCTGACGTCGACATCCATAGTTTCGTTGTTCTCCGATATTCCGGGATACTGGCGACATTACCATCGCTATTCTTCACGTCTGTGCAGAGTCAACACTGTCAGGTGGCTGTCGTGACCAGTCAGGTCGGCGCAGTGCTCGTCGTCGCATCCTCGGGTGCTATTTTCTGTTACCGTGTCTTCGCCATCTGGAGTGATGTCAGGATCGTGCAAGCTGGCGTCAGCTTCATGTTTCTCGTTATGCTTGGATGTTGGGTTAGCGAAACTTATCCGTTACTTCTATGATACAATCAACTGATCACAATTCATTAACAGATCGCTGTTGCAACTCAATACGAGGCAATCACTGGTCCTCCGACTCCGTTCGGGTCTAATTGCCAGATGCTGCCGATAGTTACATGGGCACCGATCAGCTACGCTTCCTCTGTCGCCTTCGACACCGTCGTCCTAGTCCTTACCCTTGCCAGACTACACGGCAATCTCGCAACGACGAAATCCAAAGTCGGGAAGCAGATCTACCGAGATAACTTGGTGTACTTCCTGCTCACTGCAGTCACGAACATCACTGTACTCAGTATTCAGGCGCTTGGACCATCCCACGACTTGATCAAACCCACCGCCGTGCCATTCTCCACCCTCATGACGGTGACGATGGGCTCTCGTGTCTTCCTCAACCTCAAGCTCTTTGATCAAAGGCAACAAAAAGCCGAGGCAGGGATCCCTTTGTCGATCAGCAGTCACGGAAATAGCAGTCAGAACCGGACGATAACGAGCTCGCACCAGAACGTCGTAATTGATGTGAAGGGCCCGTATCGGGAGGACCAGGTCGGATATGGAGGGAAAGCATGATGCGGGAAACACTTATGGATTTCATGCCCACTGTCATTTCCTCAACTTCACCATATTTATTGTTATCAGGGGGTCTTACTGTATGATTTCATCCATTCGCGGACTTGTAAATAGAATGTAATGCTATATCATTATTGGGCCCCATGTAATATAACGCTCCTCATTGAAACGTTCGAACTATGCTGGGTGGCGGCTAAAAGACTGTCCAGGTATGTATGTAGTAGTGTTCAATTGCTAGCGTACCCTGAATTGGATGGGAGGTACGGATAAGGATATGACCAGAGGTCCATGTGGGTGGTGGGTGTCGCAGAAACTCAGGAATGGCAAGGCGGAATCGCAAGTGGGAAGTGGAAGGTGTACGCAGGCAGATAAACATCAAAACGCAATGAGCCGATCGCCGACACGCGAGATAAGACTGTTCATCGTCATCCGAACGATTCCAAACCTCGAAACACCACATTTCTCGCTTTCAATATGTTGGCAAAGTGCGCTGAGAGTCGTGAAACGCATCCGGCAAGTATCCAGCGGGCAGACATATATCTTCTGGTGATGACGGGGACTCGCCAGATGTTGATTGAGTGCCCTGAGATCAAGAAACTCATTGTGGCACAGATAACACTCGTACATGCTTCCGTTCCAGGCGGCGTTCGTAGCGGCGTAGGTGACCTCTTCAACGACGTCGCCGCGGGTAACAAGACGAGAGTTATCAATGACAAAGTTGTTCGTGTCGTATCGGCGAACTTCCTGGTTAAGAGCGGTGCGAGTGAGACCAGAGCAACAGCTTCCGGATTCGAGATGAAGGACAAGAGCTGAGCGGGAGACGAAGGCTTGATTACAGTCTGCGGCAGGGCATAGGACATCCTTGGGTTGATGAGCGGCGGATCTCAGGTGCTAAAGGCGATTGCTTAGTTACGTTCAAAGGTCAAGATTAAAGCGATGTCGTACAGACTGGAGGTTACTAGGAGAGATGAAGAGACGGTTGCAAGGTACGCAGTAGGAGTCGGAGTGAAGAGGTGATTGTCTGTAGTGCTCCCTTAGACCATGATCGCTTTTGAAGAGCCGCCGACATTTAGTGCAGTAATCGTGATCGCTCGAAAAGTGGGCTTCCAAAGATTGTATGCATGGGTAGTGCTGATTGCAGTGTTCACAGAAGGAGTGACAGGGACTCTGAACCCAGTGCTCTTTTAGGCCAATCCAAGTCGGGAAATCAAGCTGGCACTCGTTGCATAAGTTGTGAGCCTGTGAGCCTTGCTCATGTTGACAGAGAGCGGCAAGACTTTCAAAATGGCGTTCACAACGATGACAATAAGACATTCTGGTGATTTGCCTGCGAAAGATACCCATATTGTTGGAATCGTACAAGGACTAGAGATTTAACACTAACCCTATGGTTATCCTCACGAAAGAAGCTAAGAAGAGGTAAGAGAGAGGAAGCTGAGATGGAAGAGAGAATTATAGGCGGCCGATGGGCCTGGGAAGTTCCTGGAGATCGCGTTGCTTGGCAATGGCGACAGAAACAAATAGACGCACGGTCACATGACCATTTATCTCAGTAGCGTTGTACTTTTTTCTCCCGAACGCTGCCCGAACGATTCAAGAATACAAGGTTGCCAGGTGCCATTTTAATACTACAAGGACACACCCGACATGGATATATTCCAAGAGACCGGGTATTGCTATCCTTTGAATCCCCTCACTCCACCTCTTCTTCGTCTTTGATTGTCGACGTCGTGCTGGGCACCGACTCCAAACTCGCCAGCTCGAGCCTTCTAGCCATTACCACTCCGTGCATTGCAAACATGCCCATTGCAACATTACTTGGATCCCATCTACCCGCTTTCTTACTGTCGCGATTCAAGCGGAACTCGCCATGCTATATTCTTCGTCTCTCTTTGGACATTCACGTTGATCACATATTCATCTATCTACGCATCGAGGATATTCTTGCCCTTCGAAGAGTAAGCTCTGCTTAACATCCTACAAGTCTCTCGACGTCTAACTCTTTGTGGTAGGTGAACAAGGCCTTTTTCCTTCTCACTCATGAACCCATCATTTGGAAACGCTTCCTGGCACACCTTAGTATTCCCATTCCACCTTTGAGACCAACATTTCGATACGCACTTGAAGCTACGGACTATGAAGTCGAACAGCTTGTGTCCCGAGCCATATCTCTCGAAGATAATTGGCGGAGGCAAAAGCCAAAGGTCACACGAGCAGACGTTTTTCTGGCACACTATAATGTGCTCGACTTGAAGCTGCTGCCCGGCGGCAAGTATCTCATTGCCTCCGTAAAGGACTCGTCCAGCTATCGCTTCTTCATAGTCGTCTTCTGCTTGGATCATCCGAAGGGGCCTCATGCCATGGCAAGACTGCCAACACGTGCCAGGGCATACTATATGCAAGCCAAATACATGAAACACCAAGGCCAGGATGTCATTATGCTTGCATACGTCATTCGTACATTCGAAGACGGGGGACCAGCCAAGTGAGTTGCGCTAGCTAAGGCTTCACGGAAACTCGGACTGATGACTTCTTCAGTGTCGATCCCTCTGAATACAGCGCACGAACAAAAATTGACCCTCCCCACCCATTTCACCACGAGTTAAATGTCGCGTACATCAGCTTGAATTCTTTGGAAGCTATGGCGAACCCCCACATTGTACCCGGCGACGCAGACTACACGGCAATAGCACAACGGCAAAAGGGACCTTTTTTTCAACTTGCCACGATTGTAGGAACCCTTGCGATTGACACAATATCCCTTTTCGAAATGCGTGGTTCTCCTTTCGTCAGTCTCATCCAGCAGCCAGACAATATTGCTATTTTCGATGCCGTGAACAACGCCATATCGATCCTTGTGTGCCATGAGCATCAAGACCACCGTGGCAAGGTGAATTTCTTTATTTTTGTTCTTCTTTCTGACTATCATTCACCGGGCATTCAGCGTCATTTTATCAGGGCAGTCCGTGCTTTACCATATCAAGATGAGCTTCTCGTCATACGCTCTGTACAAACGGAAGGGTTCTTTGAGCAGTTCCTCGAGATCTACGACATGCCTACTCATGCTGAACATTTCACTCCCATGTACCCCAAAGCTCAGTGCAGCCTCGGCTTTGATAACGCCTTTACAGTTCACATCTCCGACTACGGCATCCCCTCCAAAAATGGCGAGAGCAACTATAGCCTCCGCCACGACTTACATCCTTCCCCACCAATCTCCATATACCTCGAAAATATTGTGCCAAGCGGGATCAACCACTTTGTTGTCTGGCCCAATGTTAAAGACGAGCCAGCCACCAAAACTCGTCCCGCGACGCGCACATACTTCTACGATCTGGAACACGTCCAGCAACAGACACGACATATCAGCGAACCCCATCGCGTGCGCGTCCTCCCCGGTGCATACCGTGCCATCGTGTACACTGTTCAACGTGTGGACACCACGGACACTCCATCTGTGGTTATGTTCAAGCGGTATCTAAACCCCGAAGTACAGACGGGCGACTACCCAATCCCCCGTGTTAGCAAGAGTACGTATGTCCTGCGACGCGACCATCCACCCTTCCCACACACCGCGTATACCGCACTGGACCTCGACCCCCATATTATGGAGACGTACCAGCGTGGTGGGGTTCAAGCTGTTTCATGGGATGAGGGGATTGGCAGGGTGTGTGTTGCGACGGGGAATAGTGACCAGATTGAGATTCTGGACTTTGCGCATGTCGTGCAGGCGGATCAGAGGTTTGCGCAGTGGAAGAGGAATCAAGACTTTGTTTTGCATGACACGTATGACAGTGCAACTGGCCTTCCCATCCCTGTGGACTGGCGATAGGCCTTTTCGGCGTTTCGCATTGTGTATTGATAACTCATGTATCGGTAGGACTACATTTTTGACATTCATTCAGAGCAAATCTAAATAGACACAATACTGACTAGTGTCTGTGGCATTCTTGCGATGTAATTTTTATCTCCTTTCAATCTTCCTCTGGCCCTTTGATTATGAGATTGACTATGACTATTTGGCTGTTCACATAGTCATTAGGGGACTTCAAAGCTGCGTTCGCGGGCTGGTTTCGCTTGATATCGTGCTTGATTTCAGCTCTGATTTCGTCCCAAAACAACACCTGAAATCAGCCGAAATCAGATTTTGCTTTGACACCCTCACATCAAAACGGATTTCAGGATGAGTTCACACCACGCTTGCCGCGAGCGGATTTTGAAACCCTTGACGCCAAGGACACCGACCATCGCGTGATTATGCGTGGAGGACATCGTCTGTGACGTTGAGCTCAAATATACACACATCTGTGAGCTCTTTGGCGGGCGCGATGTCCAAGTGTTATTCTAAAACAATTTCCTTATATCCTCATATAATTTTGAGTTTACTAAAATTACCAATCGTGCTGCCGAATACTGTCGCACGCCGTTGTCGACGATGACCAGAGGTACGTGAACAACGTGCGGTAACTCCCGGGAGAGGTGCGAGACTTAAAGCTCCGCTCATGCCGCTGATGCCGACTGTGAAATCAGGTCTATTGGTTTCGACCGATTCCACCACGGTGACGAAACCAACTTTCTTGGTTGTCACGAAATCAGAGTTGAAATCAAGCACGAAATCAAGCGAAACCAGCCCGCGAACGCAGCTTTGAAGTCCCCTATTACCAGTGCGGTCCCTATGTCAGCAACAGCTGGGATCCGTTACTACGTACACTGGCGAGATGTAAGTTAAGTACGTGCACTACCAACCTGCACCGATGTTAACAGGCTCTCATCTACAGAGTAGGGTCACCGTCGCTCGAATCTCAGCTGAATAGTATGAATCTACCTACAAAAGGCTTCATTTCGGAGTGACAGGACGAACCCTGATTAACACTCACAGGTATCTTGAGCACAGTTAGGGAGGGCTTTGCAGGCCCACCCCCATGACGACTTGCAACGCGACGGGTGTGCAGGCCGGGAGTCTTGTTCAGCGTCGCACCATGCTCCACCCAGATACCGAACGGGCAAGTGATCCACAAGGGATGCCGAAGAACCCAAATGACTCTGAGAGAAGACTCGCTTGATCCTCCTCCACAGGCACCTCGAGGACCTAACCCATCCATGCCCGCACAAGAGTATGAACCCAATTTCTGCTTTCCCGTCAAGGATCTGGAAAGCGAACGAGTGAAACTCACTCCGTTTATAGTTGAGCGCCAGCCAAGTATTTGTAGACTAACAGCAAAGCTGATCAACGTCGTGTTATGATACTAGTAGCCTTCGAAACATGCCGAGGCATTCTTCGCATTGACAAGCCCATCCTACGATTATCTCCCATTTGGGCCATTCGCGACGGCCGATGAATTCGTATCGATCCTGGTAGAAGGGCGTATTCACCCGAACCCGGAGTGCGTCTTGTTCGCTGTATACGACAAAACCAAAACACCCGAGACTGGCGTCCCCGACGGCGCAATCGCAGGAGTCATCGGCTACTGTAACTCATCGGCCGTTAATCTCGTCACTGAAATCGCATTCGTGCTGATATCGCCACAGTTTCAAAGAACGCATGTTACCTCAAACGCGATCGGGCTCCTTCTCCACTACGCGCTTGACCTGCCATCTGAAGGCGGCCTAGGGCTTCGCAGGGTTGTCTGGCAAGCCAGTCCATTGAATGGGCCAAGCATTAAGGCTGCAGAAAGGATGGGTTTCAAAAAAGAGGGTCTTCTGAGATGGCACTACGTCTTGAAGGAAGACAAACAGACGGGAACTGGTCGAGAGCGGAGGAAAGGAGATCCAAAACTGAACTTATTGGGAAGAGACACGGCGATCCTGGGGCTCTGCTGGGATGACTGGGAGGATTCAGGAAAGGGTCATGTAGACGCCGTTATGTCGAGAAGATCTTAGCGGATGTTTTCGAAGAGGTTACAGTAAATCCTCCGTTTAGAGTGTACGTCGTCCCCAATGAAGCCATGAGTGCAGGGTCTGTGCAGCGCGACTTGATCTCGAGCCTGCGCAATGCGGGTTGTACTCAACTGATTATATTAGTCCCGTTCGATTACTCTTCTGCGCCACACAGAACAGTCAACAAAGAAATGGAACAAACAGTCCGCGATGCATTGTAAATGAATAAGTACATTATACAGGTTGAAATTGTGGTATGAGGTAATGAACGGGATGAGGGTACGGTCTTACTGCATCAGAAATCTATGCAACATGTAAACATGGACAACAAAACCTACATAAAAGCACAAAGAACACAGTGTTCCGCAGATTACGTATACACGCACATAAAAAAGACGTGAAATGTGGAGGAGATGGGGGGAAACTGACAAGCAAGCAAAAAAAAAGGCATTAAACTGGGCCAGCGAGGTTGGTGGTAGTCGTGGCATGGTTGTCGGTGCGATGGGTGTAATAGTCGAGGTGTAGTATGCACCGAATTGCATTCCGTTTCCGATGGGAATTCATGCATATGCAGTTGATTCGTTTTCTTCCTTCCTGTGGTGCACTGGGGGAGTGGTTAATCCAAGAAAAACAATTCATCCTCTAGAGTCTCCAAATGCAAAAGAGGTAGGCGCAGCCTTCAACCTCTCCTTCTCCCTCTCCCTCTCCTTATCCCGCTTTCCAAACCCAAGCATAGGCGCCGTCAAGCTCAACTTTCTCGTCGCCCGCTTGAACCCATTACTCGACGCACTGTGGTTCGAGCCCTCCAAAGCCGCTAGCCCAGGGGACTCCGCCACCGCCAGCGTGTTTCTCCTGTTTCCCTCCCCCATCCCCATCCCCACACCACCACCCATCCCCATCCCCTCCCCATCAAACGACTCCGGCTCATCCACAAACACCCGTCCCTGTCCCTCCGCCTGCCCATTTGCATACCCATACCCATACCCATTCACCCCGCCCGCACTGCTCCCCTGCCTCCTATGCACGAACCCAGGCGTAGGCACAGGGACAGGCGGCAACGCGCGCTCTTCCCACTCCTCCCCGCCATACCCGCGATTCCACCCCGCACTCCTCACACTCCCGCCCACCCCTACCGCACCCGCCGTCGCAGGCCGCCGCGGCACGGAATCCCACACCTTCTCTTTCGGCTTCCTCTCCCTATCCTTATCTTTATCTTTATCTTTATCCTTGTGTGCGCGGTCACGGAACGTAGGGAAATTCGCGAGGCTGCGTTTGCGTTCGGCAAGTGAGGATTTGCGGACGGGGGGGTGAATTATGTTGTTGGTGTTGGGGGGAGGGGTGGCGAGGGTTGTTGGGAGTGGGAAAAGGGCGTTGTCTGTGGGCATGGAAAGGGCGGTGGCGCTAGCGCTGGGCATTTCCACACTTTCACCTGGAGTCATTGCGGACGCCGGCAGCGGCGTGGATGCAGATGCCTGGATCCGGGGTGGCGCAGGCGGGAGAGCTCGTTCCTGCTCCTGCCCGTGTCTTTCCGTGTCTACGTATACGTACCCGTTAACAGCACCAGCGCCAGACGACGACGGCTGATGATGGTTATGGTTACGGTTGTGTCCATGTCCGTGGTGGTGGTGTGACGACGTATCAAACGACGACGACGACGATGGTGACGGCGTCACATCGCGGCCATTTACATCGACATGGTGTTGCGGATGGAGATGGAAGTGTGGACCGTGCACCGAAGGAGGCCTGTGCCCATGTCCATGTCCATGCGATGAAGGCGGTCTATGGGCATGTCCATGTCCATGCCCAGAATGAGGTCTATGTCCGTGCCCAGAAGCCGGCCTATGTCCATGCCCAGAAGCCGGCCTATGACCATGCCTCTCCCCCTGCTCATGGTCATACTCTGCCGACCCATCCCCAACACCCTGTCCTCCTTCAACAGACTCCAACGGACGCCTCTGCTGGTGGAACGACGTCCTGAACCACGACGACATGTGGTTCACGTTCTGGCTGTCATTATGGTTGTGACTGTGATTGTGATTGGGGCTAAGACCGTCGTCGGGCCGTACGACAACGACAGGTGAAAGTGGGAGGGAATGCGCGTGTCCCGATACGTCAAGCGTAGCATCGCCCTTCGTCGACCGGTCCCCGAGCCTGAAACTCTTTCGCTTGCCGAACCACGTCGTCTTGCGTTCATGTTTCTTCTCCCTCTCTTTCTCCTTCTCCCTGTCCTTCTCCCTTCTGCCCTCCACCTCCCCATCCATACTC
This sequence comes from Hypsizygus marmoreus, assembly GCA_013433165.1. Classification (NCBI taxonomy): domain Eukaryota; kingdom Fungi; phylum Basidiomycota; class Agaricomycetes; order Agaricales; family Lyophyllaceae; genus Hypsizygus; species Hypsizygus marmoreus. Next base: position 3,940,798 of record CM024086.1, read on the forward strand.
ATACTCCCATCCATACTCATACTCCCACCCACACTCCCACCCGCACACTCCCCAACACTACCACTCCCACCACCACCACCACCAATAACAACCCCACTCCCATCCACCGGCGCACTCACCATATCCGTCGTCACATGTCCATGTCCATGCCTCGTCGCATGCATCATCGTCACCGGCATAGGAAGAGACAAAGGGAACGCCGCACTCCCTATCCCCATCCCAGAATCCGACGGGGTGGAAGCAGGCGTAGGGCTCGAGAAGAAAAAGTGCCGCGGTGACCCCTCCCCTGCCGCCGTCGCGGGACGCCGGGGTAATAATAATGGCATGGGAGGCTCAGCGGGGGATGGAGGCGTCGGTGTCGTCGGTGGAAGTAAAGGGGACATCGACATCGACAGAGAGGCAGACGCAGACGCAGAAGGAAAGATACTCGACACTCCCACCGTCGTCGGTGTCGTCGCACCTTCCCTCCCCACTCCCGACGTAGAACCAGAACCAGAACCTAACGCAGTCTTAACCGAAATCGACGGCGACTTTCTTATCGTCTTGAACAGCCCACTCACGCTCACCTTGGGTGGCGGAGGTGGCGGTGGGGGCGTGGGCGTATGTGGGCGGAAGGACGAGGGCGGGGGGGACGTGTCCGGTGTGTCGTGAAGAGATATCGAGGTGGTTGTGGAAGTCGACGTTGATGGGGTGGCTGTTATCGGTACTGGGACTTGAACTTGGACGGGTACGGGTACCGGAATGGGTGCGGGTAGAGGTAGAGGTGACGATGACAGTTCCGCCACATTCACATCCCCATTCATCCCATACCCACCCTCCTCCACAAGCCCCGGCGGCCTCACCGGCTCCTGTCCTTGTCCTTGTCCTTGTCCAGAACCAGACCCCGAAACAGACACAGAAACATCGCTCCCCCCCGCCGCCGCAGCAGCCCCCTCCTCTTTCCTAAGCCCAAGCTTCTCCGCATCGATATCCGCCGCCTGGTAATACAGGACATACGCCGAGCCCGACGAGGAGTCTCCAAAGTACTTGGAGATCTCGCTCTCGGGGACGGGCGAGACGTTCTCGTCGTCGAAGAGGAGCCACGTGCCGAGCGTTTTGATGATGGAGACGTAGTGTCCGTGGTGCGGGCCGCTGAAGAAGGGAGGGGGGAGGAAAAAGGGAAAAAATTGGTGATTAGTCAAGGTAGGAGATAGAACGAATGGGAAGAAGGAGAGTAAAAAGGTGTGTGTAAAAGATAAGGTGTGAGTGAGTGAGGTAAGGATAAGCAAGTAAGGGGTGGGCGGAGGGGGGGGAAATGAATAAGAAGGAATGAGAATAACGCGGAGAAGACAGACGTACTTTCCGATATGCACGACAATGCCAAAGAGGTTATACAGCCTGTCCGCATCGTCCATCTCGTCGACGGTGTTGAAGAGGCGGAGCTCAAAGGGGAAGGCGACGCGGTACGCGAGCTTGATGTACTTTTGCACATCTTCTTGGTACTTGAACCGCTTGAGGTGCAACGCCAGCACATTTGGGAGGCGTTTGATCTTCATCCTGCGAGTACGGAGAAATATCAGTATCAGTATGGGGGAATTGACAAATCAGCATGAAGGGAGGGGAAGGGGATTTAATATTCCGAATCCGCACCGTTTCTCCGCTTCCTGCAGGTCGCAGCACGAGTCGCAGAAAAACTTGTTTTTCTGGCACAGCATCTCGCTTGCACTGAATTGGCGCAGACACGCCGTCACGCTCGAGTTTTGCTCGATGTCGATGGAGAGGTCGAGGAAGGACTCGTCTCGTGATGAGACCTGTCAGTAATGGATTGTCAAAATAAAATAAAATCAGACATCTGCCACACGTTGGGTTAAATTGCCATAAAGACGTACGGTTTCGCAGGTCAGGCAACGAGTTTCGCTGGTCAGCACGCCTTCGAAAAGCTTGTGAACGAGGGTTGCGTCGTTTGGTGCACGTCCGGAGTTGGAGTCGGTCGTAGGTGTTTTCGACGGGAGAGTCGTTAAAGAATTAGATACTGCAAAAGAAAATTCAGCTCAAGTCCTGCAACACAGAAAATAATAAAAAGTCTCAACACCCACAGTCATCATTAAGCGACTCTGTCTGCAATGGAGCCACCTTCCTCTCCTCCTCTACTTCCTCAACAATCCTATTCAACAAGTAATTCAAAAACTCGTGTGCATCCTGGTGCGTCGTCGTGTTGAACACCTGGTTGATCTCTTTGAGTTTCTCGATGAACGCGCGCGGGGACACGGTGCCGCGTTCTGCAGGGTGGGTCGAGATGAAGAAAAAGAGCGAGCGGAGGGCGGAGAACAGGGACGCCGGGGATGCTGGGATGGGCGGGTGAGCGGCGAGGTCTGCGGCGGAGACAGTTACGACGCCGGAGGTTGAGCCTTTGCGTTCGGGCTTGCGCCGCACGGGTACTAGTGGCGGTGGCGGTGGTGGCGGGCCCGGCTGTGGACTGGTGAGTTGGGGCAGGGAAGGGTCGTCGGATTGGAGCATGAGATCGCGGAAGGGCGTGCAGAAGTAGAGCGCCTGGATGACCGAGTTTGCATAGCTGGAGCTAGAGTTAGTAAGTGTAGATGTTCATACGAAGGCGCTTACCAGTTGTTGCAAAACTACATTCAAAAGACACAGTATAAGCAAATGCAATCAAAGGTCAAATGTCAACGCACATTCTCGAGTCCAAACTTCTTTGCATCGGCAGTGGGTAAGGTGACGGGGAGCTGGAGTAGCTTGGAGCTGGATGGATCCTCCTGTGTTACCTGAGGGTTCGTCTGGCCAAATATCCATTTTGCTCTCGCTCTCGCCATGGGGAGATGGCGTTGAGCGTCGTGCGGGTTGTGGCTGATGGAATCCAAAGTCTCCTTCAACAACTTCAATCACTTTCCACTCCTCAAATCCGACTTGACTTGGCACATACACGTGACTACAATCGCAAAAATATCTTACGAACGGCCGCACCTCAGTACTCCGAACTCCCGCGACCGCCGCACCTCATTCCAGCACACCGATGCTAGCCTACTCGTCAAGTTTTCTCAGTCCTTGCACTAGACAGTACCTCGCCATCTCGAGCCGTGCTGTCGTGGAACTTGCGAACAAGATCTCGATCGCTCGGAAGCACATTATGTAAGCGTGCCTGACCATCTGCAGCAACGCCGTAGTGGACCCTGTTCCTCTCCCCTTCTCCATCCACGCTCAGATGCGCCATGCCGTCGTCTTGCAACTTCCCATGTTACGAACGCCCACACTCAACCTATATCGCCCAATCATCCATAATCCACATCCTCGAGGCAATCCATTCACACTGTCATATAACCTGTAACCTAACTATATCTCGAGCATCCCATGAGATCCCAGATACAAGCAATACAAGCAACGAGTGCGAACCCATGATATTGATATCGATGCACCTGGCACTTGCAAGACCCAACCGACTCGCAATCCAGCCCAAGCAATTCGTAACCCCGCTCTCCTCGGACACGGCTCATCTCCGGACATCTCTCATATGTGCTACAGTACATAACCAGGTCCCATGCCCACGCAAGGATAATTGAATCGAACGGCACGGTCTCTAGACTTGACTCCTTTCTACCCGCTACACCCACCCAGCTGCCTATTCTTATCCTCGACAAATCGAGCTCATCAGTGCTGTCCACGACACAGAGATGGATGGATGGAGATTTTCGCGATGACATGTGCACAGCGAGATCTACTGTACTCATATAAGTATGGCCGGGTCCATCTATCACACATCAGTCTCTGTCTGTCTGTCTGTTTGTCATACATTAACACATATGCATATGGTAAGGTAAAACGCAATGTCATTATTGATATCACCACGCGCCTCCCACCCATGCGCAGATGGATATTCCAGCGGCCCGCTTCATTCCGCTGCGGCGCATCTGATCCTTCCCCCCGCCACAGGCACACTGTGCCGTAAATCACTGACGCAATTTGAACAAGGCACCCTCCCTGTGCGCGCTATATTTATCTCGCGCCCGATAAAATTACCCAATTTACGCTGCGAAAGTCATCATCGCGCTATCGATATCGCAGTCATCCTGCACACGTTTCTTTGAGTGATCTTCACTGAATACAGTAAGGCGGCCCCGCAACCCCGCCTCCCATCCCATCCCATACCCTAAGTATAAGCCCCACCACCCCACCCCAAAAACCAGGATATCACCCCCCCGCCACGACGAAAGAGCAGGAGTCACGCGGATCACAGGGCGCCGGCACCCATCACACTCTGCACCTCGTATTAACTATTATGACGAAAACCACCCGCGGGGATGATCAGGCCCGGTGGGGTGGGGAGACCGGCGGGCGCTCCGCCCTTTTCACAGACGTAAGAATCACGGCGGGGGAGTTGATACCATCTCTTGGTGTGGTGGGGGGGAGGGAGGAGGTGAGGGGTGGGGTTGGGTGTTTGTGTGGGGCGACGGGGTTGGGGTGGGATTTGTTTGGGTGTTTTGTAACGGCGGGTTGTTTTTGGATATCGATTTTTTGGATTTTGTGATGTGTTTGGGATTACTGAATTGGCTTGGGGTCCTCGTACTTATGTAGAGCGCATATTTCGCACCTAGTCGTCACTAGTTCCTCTTATTTATAGGCATACGGGTGATCAGTCTGGTCTGCACGAAACGTATCCCGCAGGGTCTTGTGCGTTCAATGATCCAGATTCCGAAGCCTATCACACCTTCGTTGCGTATTTGGGAGGGGATTTCATGTGGCGCAATTGTATGGTACGAACGCTTCGAGAAACACTCACAATCATAGCCATTTCACCACAGACCACCCATCACACACCAACACACCACCTTGAATACAAGATACACAATACACAACACCCAAAAGATCACCAGCACCCAACCACCCCCGCCCCCGAGCCTACTCCCCAATCATCTTCTTAACGTACACCGTATCCCCCACACTAACCACCCCCGCGGCCTCGGGGACGCCGTTGCACCCGATGCACGGCTTCATTTTGTTTAACGGGTCGAGCCCCGTGCGGAACTTCATGATCACCTTATATGGTACTGCCTTGTCGCGCTCGCCCGTGTCGGGGCTGACGTTGGGGAGCTGTGGGACATAGGCAGGCGAGTGGATGAGCGGTGTTACGAGGAGCGTTTTGGGAAAAAGATGAAAGAGGGAAAGGTGGATGTGTGGTTTGTGATTTAGGGGCGAGAAGGGACGGAGAAGGGAAAGGAAGGAGGGGATGGATTATAGTCAAAGGGAAAGAAATGGCGACGGCGGAAAACGTACCAGACATCGCGCACACTTGGAAACCAGCGTGATCTTCGGCGCGTCCTTTCTCCCAATCGCGATTTCCTCCCACTGATCCTCCGCGAACGGGCCTCCCCCGCTCAACACGATATTCGGACGAAACCTAAAACACGCAGCGCACCAAAATTAAAACATCAACAACCCACCAAAAACCAATAGCAACACGAGTAACGCAAAAATATCGAAGAAAAAACCACATCGAAACACAAAACAAAACACGAAAAACACGAAAACACCCACCTCCTAATAACAACCTTCCCCTCCCTCCACACCTCCTCATCAATCCCCTGCGTCCCCAATCTACTCCTCACCTCCCTCTCCACCTCCCCCATGCTCTCCTCCGACAACACCAGCAGCGGGTACATATCCTGGAACACCGACGTCGCCTTCAGCTCGGGAAACTCGTACGTCGCGTCCACCTCGCGCGCCTCGGGGCCCTTGTACACCAGGTGCACGGGCTTGCCGAAGTACGTGGAAAGTGTGAGGGAGGGTGTGGAGGGGTCTTGGGAAGGGAAGAGGGAGGGAGGTGAGGTGGAGATGTACCCGTCGACGTGGGATGCGAAGAACCCGATTTTAGGGAGGCTAGGGGTTGGGTAGGTGGGTTAGAAGGTACAGTGGTGGCAGTGATGGAGAGATGGCGGGGGACGGGGGAAGGGAGGGATAGGAAAGATAAGGACGTACATCTCCCATGTATCCAGGACTTCTTGGGACGGCTGCAGGGGCAGACTAAACGGCTTGCACCCGGAGTCTTCAGGGAATGTGACGGTGAGCGTCCCGCCGTGCGGCGAGGCCGCGTCGACGTCGATTTGGGGTACGATGAGCACCATCTGCAATACGCGTAGTTGTCGTTACTGAATATATATGTATTACGCGATTCCGTGAATGATTCTGACCTTGGCCACCTCGCGCGCGGTGATGACGGTGCTGGTCTTTGCGTCGACTATGCACCATTTCCGGTCGTTCTGCGCACGCATGACATCATAAATTAATTTGCGAGGTGAGATGGCGGATACGTATATACGCACCTCGAGACCCTGCGGGGTGTATTTGACCGATTGCACGGATGTTCCTCGGCAGCTCTGGGGGGTGGGACGTCATTTGAGTTACTTTTTTGAGCTAGTTGAGTGGGTGATAGGGAATAGGGAATAGGGAATGGGGATGGGGATAGGGTTTAAAGTAGAGATCAAAATTGGGAAGAGATATGTTGATAGGATCTGAAGAAGCGCGGAGCACGAAAATACAATACGATGAACGACTCGACGGCCACCAATGGTAGTGATCACCATCATCATCACGAAGACGGGAGAAGAAAGACTGAGAACTTGAAGTAAGCTATATCACCGCAGTGCGGCCACAGCAGATATCGAAATTGAACATAGAGTTACGAGAAGCAAGCCCCAAACACCATATTCACGAAACTCAGTACACGTACATACCTTGATAGGATGAATCAATATCTGCGAGACGCGCACCGTACCGTCCGCCGGCTTCACTTTCGCTTGAGTCATCTTTTGTGTCTCTCCCTGTTTATCAGTAGTAGAGGAAGGAACAGTTACCCTCCCTCCCTCTATTCGCGGGGTTTTAAGCACGAACTGGCGCAGAAGAAGAGCCGTTAAGATCGTGGCGAGTGCGATAGATGCAGATACCGAGGACCAGGACCATGTGATGAACCTGTCGCTGTCACCGAACCGGCGTGCGGCCAGTAGGAGGGCATCGATTAGTTCAGATGGCTGGAACGTGCTCGACATGAGGTCGTGATTCCAGCGAGGGAAGTGTGAATTGAGTTGGAACTGGGTGATTTCGGTGGGAATTGGAAGGAGGATTGGTTCCGGAGCTCGAGAAAGGGTGGTCTGGTGCTTAGTGAGGTGCTTATAAGCTCAGGAGGCTCGGAAGAAGTGGATCAGGCCGTGGTAAGGATGAGTGCTCCTCGGTGTTCCGCCGGGCACGTCACGGTCGATGCCCTTCGGGGATGGCAATTGCGTCTAGAGGTTGTTTGATGTCGACGTTGAGTGGGAAACAGTTCAGAGATTATACCGTGTCCTTTAAATGAGAGAGATACGCGCTATCGGCGCCCCTGTGTAGATACGAGCAGAATGCAGAACAGGCATGAATCACCAAGTCCAATGTAATGAGTTTGCCGCGGAACACGTTTTCCGACGACCCTGGTTCACCGAGTACGGCTAGGTACGCGACTTGATCATTGCTTCATCATCATCTTCTATAGACACCTTTCTGCTGCTTTCTGGGACTCGAGGACTGTCCTTGGCACATCCATTCAATACCATGCATTGCATTTGAATTCATTACATTCCGATTGGTTGCATCCAACATCACAAACCGTAGAATTTCTCCTTTTCCAAGCATTCCATCCAACCCTCCAAGTGACAATCCATCCTACACATCCAATGCTGTTACCGTTGAAGACCAGCCTCACCCCGTCCTCAGCACCAAATGCACACCGCTGTCCGAACTGATAATCTCGCTGATTTGTCCAACCTCAATCCCGTACGCCGCATCCTCGAACGGTTTCTGCATCTGCCCACGCCCGAACCACCCCAAATCCCCACCATTCGCATGCGACGAGCAGTCCGAGTGCACCTGTGCAAGCTCAGCGAACTTGTCTGCGGACCCCCCGATCTCCTTCTCGTACCCCCGCAGGATCTCGATGGCTTCTTCCTTCGTACGCGTGATGTTGGCCTACATTTCGACTAAGCATGTACCGTTTATGATGGTTGACATCGAATACAACACACCTCCTTCCAACTCGAAGGCCGCCTGCTATCGCGGTGCTTCACCAGCAAATGGCTGGCGCGCACCTGGCCGGGCTTGCCTCCGCCACCGCTGCTCTCCTTTGCACTCGATCCGCTCAGGTGCTCTTTCGCTCCTGGGAGCTGGCTGATCTTTTCAGGTGTGAGTCCCGCAGGGGGCTCCCAGCTCGACTGTTTGGTCACAGTGTTGAAGAAGTAGGGCACGCCGCGCGACGTCGAGAGGCGGACTTCCCAATCTGACTTTTTTGTGTTCGTTTTGAGAATTGGCTTGGACTGAAGAGGATCCCGGGCTGCCTACCATTTTATTTGTTTTGGTATGGAATATGAGGAGTTGATTCGTTCGACGGTGTTGTACAATGAAGGGATGCCGTAAATCTTGAGCAACGTTCAAGTCCCAAGTGAGCGAGGAGTTCAACTTTGATCTAATCAGAATTCGATCACAAGCGTCACGTGGCATGGGGGCGCGAGGTAAATCGGGCCAATCGGGCCGAACACCCTACCTTCGAGTCCCTCTCGCCCTCATCGCTAGACTCATATCGCCCGTTAACCTAGTCCATTCTCTGACTTACCTCGTCTGTTCTCGAGCACTGATACATATTCCCAGAGAAACGCCGAAGTGAAAGAACTCCGGGCATTCATGTCGGCAAGGGACCATCCCCGAGGGTATCGACACCCATTCGTCTTCGGGGTGCATTACCTTGGAGGGATTGGCGGTATGCACGCCATCTACATATATGCAAGAGTCTGAGGAAATCTGATGATATTGCTTGTGCTCTAGATTTCCCAAGGACGGTATGCACCACGTACGTTCTGGACGGATGAAGCGACGGTACAATTCTCTCCCTGTTCTATGTAGCTTGTAGAGCTTGCCATGTGCCAATACTCGGCGGAACTGCGCAGGACGTCGGAGTGGTGGGCGCTGTTCCAGAACCAGGATGTGAGGGAGGAGTGGGCGCGGTGGGGACGTGAACGGGTGTGGAAGGTACGCACGCCGTCGGAGGTGAGGGATGTTCAGCTTTCGGCGAAGCAGGTGTGTTAAATTGGTCGAAGGGCGCTTTGTGTAGAGCATTTGATGCTGATTGTATGGCCTTTTAGGTTGATTATGTGCTTGATGAACTAGCTGGATATGCTGCTCTACGCGATCCCGAGAATAGGTGGTATGCTGTCCACTATTCCAAATTTCCCGTCAGTCTTATCACATCTCTACGCCAGCGAACCATCTTGCTTCGAACGAATCTGGGAAGCCGAGGGCCTCATAGACGCCTTAGAGCTAAACGAACGCCTCTCAAAGCTCCAAGCAGAAACACCAGGAGCCACTTCTGGTGCAACCACACACCTCATCGATCCCACACTCTACCCGCTGATCTACAACAAAACCCTCGTCTTCCACCCTCACACAACCCCGCATCTCCGGCCCGTTCCTCCCCCAACACACCCAAGCCCATTCCCCACCCCAAGCGACATCTACTCCACCTCCTTCATCTCCGCCCTCCTCCCCTCCCCTGTAGCGCTCTCCCCCACAGGCACCGCGACATTCACGTCCTACATCAACAACCTACACCCCATACACCACTTTCCCCTCTACACGCACCTGCAGACACTCCTTACAGCGTTCATGCCCCTGTTCGAGCACACCCTTACAGACCTGCACCGAAACAACCCCCTGCCGCAGCGTATCCCGGGTGCGTGTAGATATAAGGTATGGGACGAGCCGGAGGAGCCGGAGTTCTCGGACGATGAGGAGGGGTGGGCGGCGTATGAGCGCGAGGTGAGGGAGTGGGTTATGCACAGGCCGATTGAGCTCCCGGACGTGCCTTTGGGAGGCTACCCCGGCGGACTGGAGAGGAGGAAGCATGTGGTGAGTTTGAGGGGGAGGGAGGTGCAGGTTGTGGTGGACGTTGAGGAGGTTAGGCTGGTATGTGGATACGTTTCTTTGTCTTTCGGTTTACTGACGAGGCGGTGTGTGCACAGGAACCTGGGGAGCCACCATATGCTGGGTCGCCGTGGCACGTCGCTGGGATGAAGAACGAACGCATCGTAGCTTGCGGGCTATACTACACCTCAATCGTAAGTTCCCCTTTCTGCGCCACATCCGGCCAGAATGAAGCCTGCAAACTCTAACCAACTTTCCTCTGCACCATCAAGGAAAACCTCACCCCTAGCACGCTCCAATTCCGCATGGCCGTAACCTACCCCCGCGGGTTCACCGCCGGCGACACCGGCGCGACCCTCCGCACCTGGGGGTTGCGCGACGGCGACGCGTGCCACCAACACGTCGGGTCGCGCGCCGTGCACCCCGGGCTGGGTATCGTCTTCCCCAACATCTACCAGCACCGCCAGTCCCCCTTCTCCCTCGTCGACCCCGCGAAGCCAGGATGGCAGCGTGTGGTGGCGTTTTGGCTAGTGGACCCGGAGGTGGAGGTGTTGTCGACGCAGGTGGTGCCGCCGCAGCAGAGGGAGTGGGTGAGGGAGGCGGTGGATGTGGGCGTGGATAGGAGGGTGCCGGTGGAGGTGGTGGAGCAGATTGTGGAGGGGGTGGAGGGGGTGATGGATGTGGAGGAGGCGGAGGGATGGAGGGGGAAGGTGAGGGAGGAGAGGGAGGCATTTAGGGAGGCGAATGATAGGTATTATTTTTGTATTCCGTTTGATGTGTGGAATGTGCCTGGGGCTTTGCATTGATATTGGGGGTTGTTGGCTTGAATGGTATGGTTTCGTGTGGTAAAGGAGTCGGAAAGATTGTTATTTTACTTGGGTGAATGCTAATTTGGGCTGGGTGGAGGATAAAAAGGCTACAATGAATGTCGAGAAAGCAGGAAGAGCGATGAGATAGCGATACAGATTTAACAAAACAAGAAAGCATCGAAAAGCAAAACTACAAACGATGTCGTTGCGCAAAAGGAACGCGACAAAAAAGAGCGACAGAAATGTTCACCACGGCGGAACAACCAGAGCCCCAGTTTCATTATCATACCTATCATGCACCACAAACTCCTGATTCCTCTTCCACTGCTCAAACCTCATATCCGGCCTCTCCACACATGCAAAATCCCACATCTCAATATTTTCACTATTCCCCGTCGCAACACACACCCGACCACTACCCTCGTCCCACGCAATCGCCCCCAGCCCACCTCGCTGGTACGTCTGCATTACATGCGCATCCAGCTCGAGCGCAGTGTACTTGTCCTCCGGGACGGGCGGGTGGTCCCGCCGGAGTACGGACGTGCTCCTGTCGACGCGCGGGATCGGGTACCCCTCGGGCTGCACCTCGGGGTTCACGTACGGCTTGAGCGTGAGGATCCCCGGCGTGTCGGTGCGGTCTGCATGGTCGACGGTGTATATGAGAGCGCGGTATGCACCCGGGAGGATGCATGGGACGTGCGTCGTGTCGCAGGTGTCTTCTGATTGCTCGCAGACGTGCTCCAGGTCGTAGTGGAAGGTTTTGGATGCGGGCTTGGTCCGGGTCGCGGGGGTTTCTTTGTACCCGGGCCAGAGGAGCCAGTGCTTCGTTCCGTGCTTTGGCAGGGTCGTCTCGGCGTAGATGGAGATGGGCGGCGGGGGGTGCGTGTCGTGACGGAGAGTGTAGATCGTTTCGCCGTTTTTGGAGGGGATGCCGTAGTCGGAGATATGGAACCTTGTGACTTCGTCGAGTCCAATGTAAAAACGCGCTTTGGGACTCACGGGATCGAATTCGTTGTTGTTGGGCATGTCGTAGATCTCCAGCAAGTTCGTGTATTTCCCTTCCTTGATCGTGAGGGACGGAACGGTTATGGTACGGATCACGAGGAGCTCATTTTGGCCCGGGAGTGCGCGAAGTGCTTTGATAACATTAGGCTGAAGACTAGGTGAGTAAGGCTACTTGACACATGCACCGATGTATGATGATGTTTACCAGCGTTGGGAGTGTGAGATGCCCCACCTCCTCGCATCTGAAGCTCGATGTGGTGTTCTTTTTGGCATCGACTTGGAGGACGGAGATATAGCTTGGCAGCTGGACGAGACTGACAAAGGGCTTCCCGCCCACTTCGAACAGTGATACCATGTCAACTTTGAAGCCTGTGACAGCCGTTGCAAGCTGGTAGAAAGGCCCCTTTTGCCGTTGTGCAATTGACGTGTACTCTGCTTCCCCAGGCACGATTACGGGATTCGTCATAGCTTCCAAAGAGTGTAGGTTGACATAGGCAACACATAATTCGTGGTGAAAGGAGTGAGGCGGATCAATCTCGGCTCTCCAGTTGTATTCAGATGGATCGACGCTGGAGAAATGCGTCAGTTCTAATCCGAATCATTAGTGAGCTCCACTCACTTGGCCGGTGCGCCACCTTCGAATGCGCGAATATTATATGCAACCATAATAACATGCTTTCCTTCAAATTTCATGTATTTTGCCTGCATATGATACGCCCTCGATCTCGTCGGCAGTCTTGCCAAGGGGTGAGGCCCCTTCGGATGATCTAGACAGAAGACGATGATAAAGAAGCGGGTGCTAGGCGAATCCTTCACCGATGCAAGGAGATACTTGCCGCCAGGAAGCAGCTGCAAGTCAAGGACATGATAGTGGGTGGGAAAAACACCGGCCGGAGTGATTCTTGGTTTTGGCCTCCGCCAATTATCGTCGAGAGATATGGCGCGAGACACGAGTTGCTCGACTTCAAAATCCGTCGCTTCCAGAGCATATCGAAACGTTGGCCTTAAGGGCGGAAGGGAAATGCTGATATTTGCCAGAAAGCGTTTCCAAATGATAGGTTCGTGAGTCAGCAGGAAGAATGCTTTGTTAACCTGTCAGTAATATTCTGTTAAGGATAGCTGGGATGTGCAGCGAAGTATAAAACGCACCCTTCGAAGGCATAAGATGTCCTCGATGTGCAAGTAAATGAATATCTGATCAACATGTGTGTCCAAAGGAAGACGAAAAATGTAGCAAGCTGAATTCCGCTTGAATCGTGACAGCAAGAAGTTGGGCAGAAAGGATCCCAGTAGTGTTGTAAGAGGCATGTTTGCGATATAGAGTTGCAGAAGTTCTGAACCTCGAGCTTGCGAGTTGGTCAGAGGTGCCCAGCACAATGATCAAGAATTAAAAATGGTGAGGGGGAGGGGATCAAGTACCGTCAACGGCAATGTAGTCCTCCAAATTTATCCCTGCTTGGGTAGACCCTTGTATTTATCACCGCCCATCGCGACCTTGTATTCTCGGAGTCGTTCTGAGGCAAAAATACAAAGACAACAGCAGAAGTTGTATCATGTGATCGCGCATCTGTTTGTTCTTGCCGCACTTGCCAAGTAAAGCTGCCTTCGCTGGTCACGAACGATCGCTGCCAGGGCAATCGAAAAGACCATTTTGAATTCAGGATATGGCATAAAATCACTGTGGAAATTTCATCACTACTAGGACTTAGGCGGGGTATCTGCGCCAACAATGAAGAGGCCAGGATGTCGAACAATCTACATGGAGTAGGTGAGAAATAAATGCGAGTATCTAGAAAGGGTGTGATGGACGTACAAACGACCTGACTCGTTTTCCATAAATGTACATCGGGAAAGATGCCAGCCAGCAGAATGCTTGCAGCGCGGCGAGGATCAATAAAGAGACTCGTACGCCGCGGTCTTCGATCATGCCGTTGGCAAAGAATGTGAAAGCGTAGAGCACAATATTTTTGCTGAAATTGCTCAGGGCGACGACGTGCAGTGCGTCTGGGCCGTGAGTGTCAAGTAAGTATGTGACAGCGGCTGCCCCAGAGACAACCATGCTGAAATTCGCCATCCTAAACAAATAAGCCATTGAGAAGGGTTTCCGAGGAAGAGGAATAAAGTGCCGAACGTGATGCATGCAACTGCTCCGATCCAGGGCATATTGTGGGCAGTGCCAACTTGTCATTAGATTGCGTCAGCTTGAATAATTCATCTATTCATTGAGAACTGAAGCTGACCTGCCCAACCCGCATATCCAAAGACACCAAACAACATGGTCGAGATGAAGAAAATACGGAACTCGGGTTCATATATGCCTTTGTTACGCTTTGCCAGCCAGACAGTGCCCCAGTCCATCAACGGTCCAGAGACACAGATGGCTATTACGATGCCGACAATTCCGCCGAGATTCGTCAATCCCTGAAGGTTCGACATGTAAGATGACAATGGATAGAAGCAATTCGATCTTACAATCTGGGATGCGTTGAAGTTATATTCTATAGTGAAGATCGTGGAGGAAGAAATGGGAAGAAGGCCTGTTTCTCTGTGTCAATCTCAACGTCACGGAAAACATCGAAACATGTACTGAGCCAGACTGTCTGCATCCCATGCACAAGAAAGATAAACCAGGTCTTGAAGCGGGATCAACGACGTTTCGGGATCAATTGTGAACGAAGGAACTCACCACAGGTGATAAAAGAAATGGGAAAGGGCGTAGGAAGATCCTGAAGAGGCTGGCATTGCTGAATGTTCCATTCCATATCTTGAGCTGCAATCGATAGCTTGGACCCTGGTAATCTTCCCTCTCGATCCGTTCTTCAGAGACAGTAGCTACCTTGTTGATGCTACGCTTTTCTGATGGAATGGAGCTATCGTCACTGGCCTGCGCCTTTGCAGGAGCTTCTCGAATGTACGTGGTCTACAAAACATGTGAGACTGTTGGTTCTTTCTATGGGGAAGTACATACCTCCGGGACGAAGAAGAAAATCGACAACACGGAAAGACCAAGCGGGATGGATACAAACCAGAACCCCATCTGCCAAGAAAGGTTTTGGACGACGTAGCTGTAGAGGAGAGGACCTCTAGCGGTAAAAAGATCAACAACTGACTTGTCCCATTCACAATAGGGCTCACAGTGTGATGCCTGACATTATAGAAAAGCTCCAGATAACCGAACGACTGCCTCTTTCATGGACGCTGCGAATATTTCAGAATCATATCGATGGATGAACAGAGAGATAGTTACAAGAAGATTTGCTCGATTGTCGAGGCCACCAAGCTGTGAAAATTAGGTCTTGATACTTCCTTCCAAGGAGGTCGACTCTACCTCTGCAGAGCAGACATGCCAAAACCTTGGAAAACACGAGAAGCCCTGATGGAAGCCATACTGGGGCTCACTGCACACCATATACACGAGATGAACATCTACACAAACCGTAAGTCTCGAGAGACACCGCGCGACACGAGTCGTGGTGAGACGAACCAATGTTACGGAACCAAGATACACGATACGATGTCCGAACTTCACGGCGAGACAGTTCTGCAGCAACCTTATGGGCTTCCTCAGCTATGACTTGGTCAATGGTTTAAGTAGAAACATACATAAAACAAGCAAGTCCCAAGAGGATCGAGCCGAAGCTTGAGGCGACATCGTCAACGCTTACGCCGAACTGCTTTGATAGCAGAACATATCCTGGGCCAACCATAGGCGACAGTGCACCGTCAAGCGAAGCCGCAAAGGCACTAGTCGAGCGAGGACATTCAGAAATTATGTAATGTCTGCTGGAAGAGCCCCCTACAGTGACCAAAAACAGGCTTCTTTCTTCCATGTCGACCATTTGAGTCTGCGGAGCATTGACAAGTCTGTTGAGCGGTGTTGTCTTCGTACACGGGAAAATTAATCTTACGGGTCTTTAGGATCGTTCGACGGTTGGGGGATCAGTATGACATGGGCATGCCTCCCTGTACCGCGTTTCAACGAGCCAGCTTCATCAATTTTGACCTGTCCACAATTTCTCCTGGTTACCCTGAAAGAGAGATGGTTGCCTGCGTAACATACCTGCTGGCCACGGATGATCCCCAAGTCGGAAAGGAGAGCCGTCCCAGGCACGTAGCCTAGATATCTATCCTCTACAAAGCCCTTCAGTCAAATGAAACTACTTCAACTGGGTGGTACTCACCGAGAATTCCAAAAGCCATTTCAACAGGCTATCCGCACGTCGGGGTCCTTGGTGATACATCAACACATGCGTATATATAACCTCTCCTGCGGAAGCCTCATTATTCTTCACATACGAAGATATGTTCTCACCTAAAAGGTGTTACCTTACGCTCCCAGCCTGACTCGCGCATTTTCACCTCTTGTGATCCTCTCTTGTGACGAATAAATGGAGTCTTGGGGTACAATGAGGGTATGAACGGCAAAATGATTCAACCAGACAAAGTGGATGCAAAAAGCTGCTGTTTTGTCGCACAGTCTGAGAGCACGGGGAGAGTAAGTGGCTATGGGGAAAGAAGCTCGAGAGTGGGGTGATAGGGAGGAGCCAATCCGAGGGCTTCTTCCACACTGATAATGGCTCTTTTTCGGAGGTTGGAGCGTGGCGTTCCTTCAATAGAATTTGATTATAAAGAAAAGAAGACGCTTCTGACGCTGCGTCTGTGAAATATATCCTCATGGCCTCAAATGTCAGCATCACATGAGTTGAAGAAACGAACACATGACCGCGGGGGGATAGCCTCTCGTGAAACTTTGACTGTTTACAGGTGAACGAATGTCAAGTGTTCGTCTCGTTATGGTATTAGATATTACATCCCGGGATGGCTATTCCAATGATAATGAACTTCACAGCACTTTGAAGATGTAGGACGGACGTACCTATCGAGTAATCCTCCTTTGCTGTAATCAAAGAAGGAAAACGGAGGAAACGGAAGCGAACAGTAAGTAGTATAGCCCAAAAACAAGTAGGGTGAGGCCGGCGCAACAATACCGATATATCAAAAATGTCCCATTCCGCATCTCTAAAGCAAAACACCACATAGAATCTTCTAGTCAACCACAGTCAGATATCTCCATATCCCAGGGGATTCTTGGTTTGCCAGTTCCACAGGTCCTTGCACATCGTCTCAAGATCTTGTGATGCTTTGAAACCAAGTTCCTTTTCAGCAAGTGAGGGATCCGCTGTCAGATCGGGGACATCACCACGTCTGTAGTAGGGTCAATTTGTGATGCAGGAAGTTATAGTTATGGGAGGCAGAAGACGTACCGCCGGCCAATGATTTCATATTTGTAGTTGAAGCCAGTGGCCTTGCGCATGGCTTCGACGATTTGTAGGACGCTCATACCCTTCCCCTTCCCAAGATTGTATGCCTTGAAATGTACATCTAAACCGTCGAAAACTTTTGAATCGGAGGCAAGGGCGTCCAGGGCGAGAAGGTGCCCGGAAGCAAGGTCCATAATATGGAGATAGTCACGAACGCATGTCCCATCTCTAAAAACGAAGAAACGGGTTCAACAAAGGGGGAAGTTTCTAGCAGATACGAGATCAACGTACGGCGTGGGGTAGTCATTTCCGAAGACCCTGAGAGTCGCATCTTTTACGCGACCCACAGCCATATGGGCAAGGAGGGGAAGCAAGTTTCCTGGCCGCCCACGAGGGTCTTCTCCTATAAGACCTGAAGGGTGAGCACCGGCAGGACTGAAAGATATGCATCAGGCCAATCAACAATGAGAGGTCTCGATAAACTCACTTGAAGTAGCGCAGAGAGATGGCCCGCCATCTTTGATCCGCTGGATGCAAGTCTTTTAGATCGGCGGTTGTTATCCCAAAAAAGGTTGACATACCATGACATAGGTCATCAATAATAGTTTCAGCCATCACTTTCGTCTTTCCATACGGGCTGTCGGCCTGCAGCCTCGTCGTTTCGGGAATGGGGATAATCGGCGGCGTGCCGTACACAGTAGCAGACGACGAATATACGATTCGGTGGCAGTCATAATCGGACATGATTTGGAGCAGGGAGATGGTGGCGCCAACGTTGTTGGCGTAATAAGTCAAAGGAACCTCCGTTGACTCCCCAACAGCCTTGTACGCCTGCCGAGTGCATGCAAATGTCAGTGTCAAAATTTTCGATAATGGTCGCAGAGTTTCGCGCACCGCAATATGTATGACACCCCATATCCCACCTTTGCCGTACTTGTCAAACACTGACTTGATTTGCGCGGGCTGCGTGAGGTCGCATTTGTGTGAATCAATCAGAGTGCTCGCGATGTCCAGTTCCGTCGCGTCCTCGGGCAGTTCGCTCTTCGACAAGCGTGATACTCGATCCAGTGCAGCTGGAAGAGAGTTGTGGTTGTTGTCAATGGAAATGACCTTGTACCGCCTCGTTTTTTGTAGAGCATAAATTACGTGTGAGCCTGGAATATGTAAATTTTCAGTTCAGTGTATTCGAATTTGGATATTGAGAAATAGAGACCAATATAGCCAGCACCCCCTGTGACCAGTACATTCTGTGATTTAGGTGAGGAAGAATCTATATCGATGGGACCATCGGCATACTTTGAGAGCAGTTCTTTGTTCAGGCATATCGTGACAAGTGGATGGAACGGGGAATAGATGTGTGTAGGGCCTTTTATCGGATTGGTATGCAGGGGTTGGAATAGTATTCGGTCGATCACATCACTTTCGGAACAAGCCATGTTCGCCGTTCCGCACATTACATAGGTCCAAAAAATTTAGTACATTATATAGCTTAACCCTCCTCCATCTTAATATCTTCCCCATCCGTCTTAATGACCTGCGCCTCGTCTGACACCAATGGAGGCGTAACCGTACTTATCACAGGACTATCGATAGCCGACTCTTCGACCACCCCAGCCATACTTGCACTGCCAGAAATCTCCTCACCTTTCTGTATCCGTTCCCTTTCCTGTTTTTCTTTCTCGATCTCCTTCGCAAGAAGTTCGATATCTCCCGTTCCGATTTTCCCGAAGTGCTGTAAATACTGGTCACGGGCCGTGCGGAGTGCGAGCCAGGCCCATCGTTGCTTGCTCTGAGAAGAAAATCACTGTCAGAGATGCTCCAGGTCGTCATGGAATGTGATCTTACCTCTTCGAGTTTCAAGATCTGTTCATCCGTAATCGGTAGAGTCGGCTCCGCAGGGGCCGGTGCGGGTAGTTGGACCGGTGTAGATGCAGGTGCAGGAGTCGCAGCAGGCGGTGGTATGGGGCTCAGAGAAGTAGCTGGTGCACTTGCTATTGGTGCTGTTGCGCTTGTTGCCGACTCTTGCGAGGACGTTGAGGGTTTGATGGGAGAAGTACCGGGCTTGGCAGGCAGCGACGGGTGAAGTACTGAGGTAGCAGCCCGTGGAGCGGGTGGCGTCGAGGACGGTGGTTCAGATGGTGTTAGTGTAGGTACCTCCTGTGTCTTAATTGTCGGCACATTTGCTTCCTTCTCAGGAGCAGCGGGTGGCAGTACAGCCTTGGCAGCAGCAGCGGCTTTAGCCTGCGCAAGTCGTTCCGCTGCTTTCGCCAATGTCTTCTTCCGCATCTCAATCCTGGCGTCATCCTGTTTAATCTTCTTGACAAAGTCCTTGACATCTCCAGGCCTGAAGCACTGGTTGGTATCACTTCAAAGCAATAGCTTTTGAAGACTCACTGGAAAGGGTTCTGCAAATCCTCCAAGCCTCGGCATCCCATTTCCCATATCTCTGTTAAAGGCGCCGTGCCTAAGGCCCATTCCCAATCAGCAGGCGGCACCATCATCTTCTGCCTTGTACTCCTTGTAGCCTCGAACAGCCCAACTTTCTCTCCATCAACCTCGACATATGCGGGCTCTTTGTCAAACGGCGCACACAGCTCATTCTTCCATTTGACCCAGTTCTTTTCCCTCTCAAGGATCACGGCGACGATGTCTGCAAATGCTCTCCCGTTAGGTGTCGTTTGCCGGAGCTCGTCCATCGCCTTGGTAATGGTGTCCTGAACCCATTGCGCGTCAGCAGGTTCCAGCGTAAATTCCATTTGAAGTGAGCGGTTTCGAAGAGATGCCCAGACAGCCTTCGCGGCTTTCGTAAAGGTAAGGAGGTGGTGGAGAAGGATGAGTAATTGAAAGAGGAATTGCCGGCGAAAGTGGGTATCGGCAACCTAGGAAAATAATCAGTATTGCACGCCAACTTATAAAAGAAACAAGGAAACGAACTTCGAGGTCGACCAGGTCAGGACTTGTAAGGAACTTCGCGAAGAAATATTCGTTGACGGCGACTTCTTCAGCATCTGGCTCCCGTTTCCGCTTCAGTGACGCCGCACCCGCATTGGACCTACTGCCCATCATCAGGCGCTCCTTTGCCGTTGCCTCTTTTATAACGGGAAGCACCTTATTGACAGATTCCTTGAACTGAGGAAACGTCTCTGGGTTGGCGAAAAGCGGTGGTTTGGAAAACGGCAGCTGGAGTGACCAGAAAGTGTTGTAGAAATCTGCTGAAAATTTAAGAGGTGCATTTGCGATGATACAACCCACTACACAGACCTTCTTTCTTGTCAGAAGGCTTGAGAGGAGTCCTCTTGTTCTCCTTCTCATCGACTTGCATCGCGTCTGCTGCATCAGTCTCCTTTGCTGGCTTTGCCTCCTCTGTCGTCTCTGCCTTCGCGACATCCACCTTCTTCTTTATGTCCGTCAAACCCTCCCACGTTGGACCATACTCTCCCCTTAGGTTCACACCACTCCGCTCTCCAAGCGGGAACACACCACTCAGGAATGTCAATATCCTCCCACAGAAGATGGTTGTCGAACCCATTTTGGAGAGGCGGCGTAATAGATCGTTAAGTGTGCGTAGGAGGATGAGGGCCTTTCCCTTCTGGGGAACCATGCCGATGGTTAGTCTTGCTGAGCGTGCCTCAATCCACGAGAAGATATGGGAGCAGGATCTGATAGTCTGCGTTTCGAGCAGGTCCTGAAGGACAATGAAAGGGAAGGTTTGCTCGCAGGCATCTAGAGGAAAATCATGTTGGAAAAATATGACGACGCGAAGGCTGTTGAAGCTCACCGTGTTCAGTGAATGTCAGAATAAGGTCTAGTTTGTCTCGTAGCTCGCCATAATAGGTTGTCTCTTCGTCCTTCAGGGCTTCGCCTTCAGTAGCCTAAGAATATAGTCAGCGTATGGCCATATAGTCGTTGAAAACCAACTCACAGCAAGCACAAATATATCACTTTTCAGCAAGTACTCCCAAAGACTCTTCCTATTTTCCGCCGAAACCTTGCCGTTTGACTGTTCTAGAGTATCTTTCACGAGGTCATCAAGTTTGCTCTGTTCTATAGGACGCGGTGGAAGGGAGCTCAATAGAGAATCGAGGAATGGTTTGAGCGAGCTCATCGACATGAGAGAACCATACAGAGTGCAATTGAAGTGCACAAATATTTGCTCCTTACCACCATCACCCGGCCCGCCATGTCGACCACCGATAGCACCAACACCACCACCACCACAGATCAAACTGAATCTCTTGTGGTTATTAACACTGTCGAAGTCGAAGTAGCCCGGTTGGAGGTCCTATTATCTCAGTCGACACGTACTGAAACCGACGACGCTGATGTTGCGGAGCTTTTCAAGCACCTCGACAATGCTGGCGATATCGCAGAGGATCTTGAGCAGAAGCTGGACAGAATGTTGGCGAAGTTGGATGATATCCTGAACTCCATGGATGCGAGTGTTGATGAAGAACCTGCACCGACACTGGACTCGACAGAGAAGGAGAAATGAGCAACCTTGTTCGTCTGAACGTCCTCATCATGGGCACGAATCTTGACAAAATGATTCTATACATAGTTTCCTTTGGCACGAAAGGCACTGTCGACGAAGAAGGGGTTCGTTTGCACCCATTTGAACAAGATATCCACCAATCTCACAAGTCGCCCAGGACACTCACTCGAGAGAGTGAAATATGCTATTTCGTCTTGAAGGCAGCTCTATGGAGTACCCTTACCTCTGGTAGCTTTGGTTGGAGCCGGATGAGATCAGCGTTCAGGATCAAATTTGGAACTGGCCTGACAGTTGAGGGCTCATCTTGAGAAAGATTATGGATAATCAGCGAAGGATGGTTCGGAGTTTTCGAGTGTGAAGAGTTAGATAGATGAGTCAACACATGGTATGATACATATGTGCAAGTGAGTATGGTATGTTCCAACAAGATCAAAGGGGGAGAGGGAGGAAATCCTATAGCATATCTATCATTGTAGCATCAAATCTCTTGACGGTGTCCACGACTTCTGATCCCTTGCGTGCAAAGACAAGCTAATAAAAATATCAGCTCCGGAGCAACGTAAAATACTTAAAGCACGGCTCACCAAGTAAGGATTCGCCGTCGAACCCGTTGTATCTGCCAATACTTCGTCCTTAGACACAACGGTGACATCTGAATCGTTGTACTTGAACCAAGAATCCGGATGGTCAGGAAGATGTCTCGAATAGAAGAAATAGTGGCCCCAGGAGGGTGAAGAGCCGCGATGGATGAAGACGGAAGTCAACTCGTACGCAATTTCCGTATTGTCTCGCCAGATGGCTTCCAGCTCATCCTTCAACCTATCCGCGCGCGCACGGAGCTCGTCGATCTCGGTCTTCAGGACGACCTGCTCGTCGTTCAACTGGTAGAGCAGGTCGTCATCAACATCGACCGCCAGTTCGCTGACCTTAGACAGGAAGCTAGTGGTATTCTCAAGGGCAGAGACGTACGGACCATCCTTTTGAAGGGGTTAGCAAGTGTCGGTCGTCGCCCGGCGGTGAGCACGAACCTTCCCTTCGACAAGAAGTCGAATACGATCTCGGCATGCATTGAGCTCAGTCTGGATAACCTTTGATTGCGCCTTCTTCTGCGGATCTGCATTATCCATGAATCGGTCCATGTATATGGTCTCCCGGAACTTGACGTAGGCCTGCGACTTGTAAGGTTGCAAGGTTTCTCGATTGAATTGGACTCTCTGCAGATGTCATTTCACAGGTGAGTGAGTAGTTTATGAATGAAGCAAAAATGAGTCACACCTGCAGCTGAATCTGCAGCACCGGCGGAAGGTCAATGAGAGTGACCTCCATCCTACGCTTCTCACCATCGAAGTCGACGACATCATCAAAATATCCACTTAAACCGTCGTAGATATCGACACCGTCATCTGTGACATTCACAGGAAGATGTGAGAATAGGTCTTCTTTCTCATGAACTGATGATCCCGAAGGCTGGTTGCCAGTCAGACGTTGGCGGAGCCTCCCGTAGAAAAGTCTAAGGAGGGAAGGATGAGACAAGGTTAAGACGAGAATGATAGTAAGAAATGAACCTTTTGACAACGCTGGTCTTATCAGAGCTCTCTGCCTGAGCTTCAGTGAGGCCGTCAAACTTCAGCAAAGCCGTTTCGATCTGGAACATGCAATTGTCCATGCACTCCGCGACATCATGCTGTTTCCCTGATCATTCCCGATCAGCACGACGTTGGGACACAGTCAAATGAGCAGCATTACCGAACATCATAACAGAGTCAGAAGTCTCGACGGGTTTTCGCGGTGGGAGAGGTGGTGGCTTGCTGCCGGGTGCAGGAGTTGCTCTCATCTCTACATCGACCTCGATCTGGGATAATGACCCCGAACCGGAGGCTTCAGGTTGTATGGTCGAACTTCCAGGGCTTTGTAGAGGCGGCGGTGAACTTGAAGTTCGTGGTGACGGTGTGGAAACAAAAGCGTCC
Organism: Hypsizygus marmoreus; assembly: GCA_013433165.1. Taxonomy (NCBI): domain Eukaryota; kingdom Fungi; phylum Basidiomycota; class Agaricomycetes; order Agaricales; family Lyophyllaceae; genus Hypsizygus; species Hypsizygus marmoreus. The sequence goes on from CM024086.1 coordinate 3,964,256, forward strand.
CGGTTGGGCGATGCAGGTGCTGAGCTGTCAAGATCCATTGCACTGGGATGTCTCTCAACATCGCGCGCCCGCTTCCCCAGCACCGAGTTCGGTGACCGGGCTGGTGATTGAGGAACCTCGCTCATGGTGACTCGGGGCGGGACGTCATCAACGAGAGTAGCATCCGTGTCGTTAGAAGAATCAGTACCGCCTTTGTCAGCCTCATCTTCCTCCTCATCCCTCGAAGTGACAAGGGCCAGTTTTGCCAGCTCGATGGTGGGCGTAACCGCTGCTGTTTCACAATATTCGAGGTTGAAGAAGAGGTCGGCGAGCTGGTTGATAACTATACGTTTCACATTAGTGCGAGAAACATGGCAGAGAATATTCATTACATTTCTTTGACCGCAGGATTTCTCGCCTAGTCACCAATCGCCCACCAACACGGTGTCGCTTGAGATCATCATCCGAAAGCTTCTCATCTTCTAGGGACTTAAGGTCGAGTTTCGACATCGGCATTACAGCTTCTCTAAGATCCTTAATGGTGTAGAAGTACTGTGGGCAGAGGTTTTTCAGGACAAGTGGATTCCTAGACCAGGATGCCTTACCTGTAAGAGAGAGTTAAGGTAACATGTATTTCCAAGCTGATTTAGGCCACGAGGCAAATCCGGACGAATGGGAGCAACAATATCGCCAGCTGATAGTCGTAATTCAGTGGCATGAAATGATAAGCTGGAGAAAGGATTTACGGTCTCGTCCCGTGTCGAGGAACTGACGTAGACGTTCGCTATCCCGCACTTCAGCGATAACCGTCATTGCTTCTCTCATCTTGTCTGTTTGGGAGAGGGCCTCGTCCATCTAAGGAAGGTCCAGTCAGCGATATCAAATACCGTATACGATGGGAAGGTCAAGCAAGCCTACCCTCATATTGTAAACCGTGATCAACATAAAGTCATCCACGTCTTTAGGAACCTCCAATGTGTCGTAGGCCCTTTCAGGATTCATAACTCTGTCCTTCCCAGCTTCCCAGATCTTTCTCAACGACTCGCTTCCCCGCGCTTCCGCGAGTACCCTGAAAGCCTCGTTGGCAAATCGAAGGTTTTCAGAGCCGTGCTCTGGATCCCTCCACGACTTCTTGACACATTCTCGCCAGGCGTTCTCTATGAAATTCTCGGGAATTTCGTCATCATAATCAACGCCCAATGGCCCTTCAGGGCCAAAACCAAGAACACTGGCTGCCTTCACAAGGTCTTCAAGTGTGAATCGATCGCGCGACCGTTCCGTTGCCAGGATTTCTGGAAGAGATTGCGGGCAGCCTGGGAAGTTCTGCATCAGGCCCACTATGTTGGAGAAATGCGTGAAGTAGTTGACGGTTCCGGCTGGATCGCATCTGCATTGCGCGTAATAGCCAAATGCAAGGAGATCTTAAAGACAGAGTGTCAGGCCCGTTAAATCAAAACGTGCGGTCTTGCCGTACCGGAAGAATACGACATTGGGGTTAAGCCTAGGCTTTCCCATTCTTTGTGAAGAGGTTGAAGAGCTGCCAACAAAGAACCAGACAGCTCGCCGCGGGCAACTATCATGATTCGTCAGTGCTGAGCGAGGATTGAATTGGACACACGCCACTCACTCTGATCTGGGTGGGCTCCGATAGCAGTCTGGTACATTTCTCTCGCGCTCTCAATCTGGACATAGAGTTTATGCGGCTTTGGGGAATCCTTGAAATGTGCAGCTGTAACACATTTGTAAGATTGTTCATAGATGCTAAGAGACAAGCCCACCATGAATACGCTTGAAATCAGCAACCCAGGCACTAACTTCCACCCATGCGCGCAGTAGTTTGCGGCGGTTCATCCTACCTTCCGCGGTCGCGACATCGGTTGCAGGAGGCTTGAGTGCAGACTCGTTATCAAGCAGCGTTTCAACAAAGCCCAGGACGTCAAACACCCGTTTTCTAATTCGGGAAACGTCAAAGAGATAATGAAGGATAGAGCGAGCATTCCTTACATGTTCGTGTTCCAGCCAACTTTGTTTTGAAAACTTGTGCGGGTGAGTCGTAACAGCCGATTTTCCCCTTTCCATAATTTGTTTTCAATGATCCTGTTCTTTTGATAAGGAAAGGTGAAAAAACAAGTTGGAGAACATTTACTGACATGATAATGGTCTCAAAAGCCACGACGATGCCTTGTTCTCCAGACTTTCCGGGTTGAGGGTTGTTCTTTTTATCCCTGACAAACTCATCGAAGCATTTTCGAGGAATGACGCCAGGAATGACACCCGAAGCAACACAGTAGAAAGAGCACTGACAGCAGACATACAAGTCTAGAAGTCGTCCTTCCTCCTCTTCCGGCATAGTCTCATCCATCATGTCGATATCTTGAGGATCGATCTGCTTGATATCAATGTCCTCCATGATAGTTCCAGTACGTCTTCTTTGCTTCACCGTCTCCATTGTCTCCCATTCCTCGCGGCGGAAGGGAGGCGTGAGCTTATGAGAATCCACAGCTTTCTCGTACTTATGGAAATGATGTGTTTTGTTTGCCCGTCCAAAGGGTTGCTCATCGCCGATGCAGGATTCGGTCCGCCTGCGACGTGCTTGATCAGGGAGAGGGTGATGGCTTGAGTTTTCGAACGATTTAGCGAGAGGCGGAGCTACGGATGAGGATTTCCAGCTTAGGATAACCCAACCATTCTCCTTCGGGCAATAATAGGCATTAGGATGGGGAACAGCTGTCCGAACATCTTCTTCAGATGGTGGAGGAGGGGGCGGGCCAGATATAGATGTAGACGGTGAAGAAGGGGGAACAGGGGTGGATGGAGGAGGAGAAGATCCCCATAGGGAGCGTGGAGGTGATGATGTTGGTGGCTGATCAGCTTGGTCGGTTGATGATGTGGATGCCGCGGGCGGGTTAGGCACCCGTATATCTGGAGAAGTGACGCTGACGGAGAATAAGCTGTGCTCCGGGTCGTGTAATTCCTCTGCAAGGACAGGTGGAAGCATTCCTGGACCTGGACGTTGAGCCTTCTCTCGTACAGCTGGATCCCACCAATGGTTCTCCTCATACGTATCTCGTCCTTCGATAACAACGTCGACGAGAGGCTTGGATGCAGATGACAAATAGTCCGTGGTGTCGAAATTGAAGTCGTCCGAGACGTTGTTGGACCAAGCATTAGCGGAGGTACTTTGATAACTGTATTGACCCCAAGGCGCTGGAGCACTAGACCAAGTATTGTCGTCCCACGATTCCCCCTTTTCGTCCCAGGAGTTCGAAGGCGTGAGTTCGGGGAGGCTTTCCATCGTGTCCTCCGTTACAAGCTCAGGTTCACGAAATCCGGGTGTGGCATATGATGGAACATATGCTGGAGGATCCTCCGGAGGAATATAGGTGGTATAGCTAGTGCCTATAGTGCTCCGACGCGTCGGAGGGGCAGGGGTTTTGGTCGTGGCGTAAAAGTTCGTGGGCGCCACCGCAGAAGCATTGAGTGCACCAGGAACTGGCGTATTGGGCCTTTGTGCAGGTATAGCTCCTGGTGTAGGCAAAGGTCGTCTGGCTTTCTGGGTTTCTTTATTTTCCATCTTCGACTGCGCGGATAGATATCTTAGCCACCACCCAACTTCACAAGGCACAATGATTGAAGATTTGACTCACAAGACGTCGTTATTTTGACTGAGAATGCAGCTGTTCTGGATCCAAAACCAGGATCGCCAGCGATAATGCTGTCCGGATAAGAATAATCCTTTCTAGGGACGTGGACGCGCTCGATGGTGGTAGTAAGATACGCGGTCCTTCGAGATGGCTTTCACGGTGGCGGTTCAGCTCTTACGTAATCGCTTTGATGATGGAGTGAAGGAACCGGTTACAAAAGATGAATGGAAAGTTTTTCAATCTTCGAACCATCATCAAGACCACGTCACTTTCCATCTGTATTCCCTTTGTGCTTTACATATATACATAAGTTGAAAGCGACGTTTGTTCAATGCGTTTGTTCAAATGATGCTAGTCTTTGAGGCTCCAGCCAACTAAGGACAAACAGTCGGCACGTTCAACGTTGAACGCGGCCGCTAAATTAAAACGTTGAATACCTCGATGTCCGCCGAATCCATCTCTTTGATCACACCAGATACATCCATCAAGTGTGTAGGACCCTCCTTATATTAATTTCTCGTCTGATAGCACCGCGTTAGAGTCAGCACGACGCTCGACAAGTCTGTCGGTAAAAAATATCTTACAGATGGAAGCCCAGAAACCTGTTGGACATCTCAGCAGGTGTGGCCCTCGGAAAATAGAAAAACAGCATCTAATCCCAATGGTTCATCAGGGCCTGCCCCAACATATTCAGCTAGTCTTTGCTCAGCGAGTGATCCCGAAGCGAATCGCACTCACTTTCCAAGGCGGATTTGTCGGAACACAATGCTCGATATTCTATGAATCCGACACCACAGGAAGAAAAGAATGGCAGCCTCTGACGACAATATATCCAGAAGATGTAAACCGGAGGCAGGTTTTTGACATACCGCCTCCAAATATTGATAGCATCGGGGATGGTGTGAAATCTTTGAAACTAGTGTTTGAGCAAAGCTCGGATTTCTTTGGCAGGATCACTGTGTATGATTTACAGATCGAAGGAACGATGGCTGGTTGATGGTCAGATCTTGATAAATACCGTGAAACACTGAAGTGCTGACTTTCCTTCCGACGACGAAAACAGGCTCACGAACAGCAGCAACTCATGTCCATTTGCACTCCATAATATCTCCCCTAAGAATTTTGGAATATCGAGCCACGATGCCCTATTGGTTTGCAGCCCATGATACCAGCTCAAGGTCAATAATATGGCAAAGCGAACAGCTTCCCAGATGTAGCCCCTGCATAGATAATCCCGCCCCTCTCTTCGATGGCCAACGAGCATATTTGACGAGCCTCAACGCCCGAGGGTAACTGGACTCGACGGGATTGGACACCTGGAGCCTCCTTGATGAAACGAAAAACTCGTATATGTGCACTGGTGTCTTGGCCATGATCCAAGAGTACGGCAACGATATTGTTTGATGGGGCCCATGTATGCAGCAATTTCTTTCCACCAATATTCATAACTCTCATCACTCCATCGGTGTGTGCTGTTGGGTTCTTGAGAAGCGTCTCAACGTATGGGTCGTCCAATACCCACGTCGCCGCATAGACATGATTGCTGTCCATTGGCCGATCCATGTTGCGCCCAAATAAAACGGCATGTAGTCCCAATGGTGACCACCTAATCACGTCTTGGGGATCTTCGAAGTCACGGTTTTCCAGGTCTTGCGATGTGACAAATTTGTTGCGGAGCTCGCGGGGGTACAACGTGTTAACAATAACATTGATGTCGTATTCGCGTTCGATAGCAGACCCGCTTATCCAGTCAGGATTACTGTTGTACCCATATGGCAGGTCCTCAGCTGGGAAACGGTAGACAAAGAAGTACCCTTCGAGATCGACAACGGCAATGTAGGCAACATCGTCAATACAAGAAATCTCTACTTTCCTCGCGTCTACCTAGATGCACTCATGGATATAAGTATTTCGAGGGTCAAGGCTGCAGGGATCACTAGACTCACAATCACATCCTCAATATCGAAGGAATAGTGGATAGTTACTCCAGTGACATAATTACAAAAATAGAGCAATGCCTTCGGATTCCAATTTGGGGGACCAGTCGGCTCAAGGCACCAAGGCATGTAACCCACTACGTCTTTGTGAATGAAGATTGCCCACCACAGTGGATCTGGATCTGGCACAGCCCATACATAAAGGAGTTGAATTTCCATCTGATCGCCGCCGTCGTACGCGATTGAAAAGACTTGCATATCATTAGGATAGTCGCCGCTAAGTTTCTCGTACGTCAGACATCCAAATACAAGTAGAGCGAGGATTGCCTACTTATTGGAATCAACAACTAGTGCCATATAATGGCATCTAGGTTCATCATAATGTGCATGGCTAAGGATCCGTGGAACGCGCAAGCAATGAGATGAAATCTTGTGTTTCCAAACATCCATGCAAACTAGTTGTTCCGATGCATGAATCACGACTTGTGTCGTTCCAGGAATAATGGCGAGGATGTTAGGACCAAGAGTCACGTCGCCATCTTTGCAAGTAGGGGCCGTACCCCAGTTCAGAGAGTGACAATTAACACGCGAGTCCCCTTCTTTCCAGGCTTCCTCGATCCTATTGGCATAGCAGGCCATGGTTCGTAAAGTTGCAATGTCAAGTTGTTTGCAATCCATACCCAGTGGACAGGGTACCATTTGGCGCTTTCGTGTACGTTCCAGGAGTCGTATCCAGAAACATCGCGATTCAGAAAGCGCACGAAAGTAAACTGCATTACAAACCTTTGCAGCGTCAGTTAGACACAGGATAGGTTACAGGTGTGAAAGAGTGGCTCACTCGCAGAAGATTTAAGACGTCGTTCAGGTCCAGGTGTTCCGATAGCTCGAGAAGGAGGTCGAACGGAAGAGTGTCGAGACTCTGTCGCCCCATGCTCATGGCTACAGATAGCAAAGAGATGCAGAACCTTGGGGCCGATTTATATACGTTGTATAGTTTTTTTTTCTGATCGTTATTCGTTTATATGTAAGCGGCATTCTCTTTTGACATGCCAAAGAAACGTTCTGCAGCACTGCTTTCCAAGAGCGTCGAGCGAAAGACCAAGAAACTGCTGGGCCCACATCGGAGTGCCACTTTAGACATAAAGAAATGCGGATGAAACGAAGAAAGCAATATCCATGCACGCATTGAGGAACGCAAAGAAATACTAATGGAGCCGATGAAGGTGTTTGAGCCAGACCTGGAACTCGGGCTTCAGCGTGATTACCGCGTGTTGGAGATGGACGAGGGCTCAAGATTTATTCACAAAGCATAGTGTGCAAGAAATTTAGGTGGAGCGGCATCGGGATGCAACGTTTTTCACATGGTAGGTGGTGGGCACTTGTTGGCATGCTAAAATAACGTCGTTGAGAGTGTTGGGAGCCGAACCGCACAGAAGAAGCATCCTGATGCATTGCCTGGTTGATGAATCATGAATGAGTAAACCGATGTCTTCTGAATAAGTGAAAGAGCGCACCTCAAAACTGGCAAATACCATATGCGGGGGGTTATTCCTCATTTTACGCTCCTTAGGGCTCAGGATCGACAATCTGACTTCCATATACCACCACTACCGTTGCCTATAGGTTTTCAAACGAGGGGGGGGGGGCCGAAAATGAGGCCGGAGGATGGTCATCCGACCTCCATTTTTTCCTCTCAAGCAATTGTTCGTTCAGTCGGCCGCGGGCAGAGGGCTCTAACCAAGGTTATGGCGTCGGAGTGATAGTGGAAATGTCAGGATGGAGAGAGATTGAGCAGGCAACGAGGAAGTTGGACTATCGGTTAGCCGAGGAGTCAACGACTCCGACTGTGCTCATCATGTCCTGTAAACGCGAAATCACAAATTTTGACCTCAGCCAATGCAAACGCACCATTTTTATAACCAAGGATAATGGGTAGTCTCAGTCTGCCATGCCATACTCACCGGTTGATTCACCCAATATCATTATGAGACTTTGAGGTTGGTGACACTCATTTCGATCCTGTACTCCCAGGGCTGACTTTCGTTACCCAGATAGAGCCTTAGAACCCAAGAAGACTTTGTCAAACTGTAGTTTCCTTGCCAGCCACTATAACTATGTCAGAATCAGTGTGAGCAGTGCCTGACCTCAGCTCGACGATTGTTCTGAATATCATCAGTGTCATCATTGAGCGGATATCTGATCCCTTCAACCAACCTGCGCGATGCATTTCAATCTCCTACGTGAAGCTTACATCCAGCGGAGGGCTCAGCATGGACGACATTGGCCTCGGGAGTCCTGATCAGACATTCCTTGTACGGCGCCGTAATATAGTTCACGATCCATATTCTACGAAGCTTAAGAATGACCACAGGCATTTGGAGAAGGCGGCTTCGAGGTTCCGCATTCAGGGAACACATTCTGTCCCTTTCACCTCGAGCGCCTTGTCACAAAAACGGCCAAAGGCCCCGTCATGACAGTCGTCGGTATGTTTTACTTTCCAACAGCCTCTGCAAATCTGAACGCTTGCCCGCCCATAGAGGCAGGTGATGCTCTTGTGGCTGAAAGGCGACGCCTCAGGAGAGCAGATCATTACATCCAGCAACGCTGCCCAAAAAAACATGTTCCAGATCCAAGCACCACAATGATTCACGCAAGGACCTATGTACCGCTAACGTTTTCCCTCCCCGCTCCCACCGAAAACAAAAACAATGTTGTGCCTGTCCCAAAAGCTAGCCAGGCTTCTTCATGCTTTCACGATGACGAGTGCGCGACGGCGACTACAAAGGCATCGAACGTTCCTGGGCCTGCTTTGTAAAGACTTCTCCAATCTGCTTCAATATTTCTTTGCCTGATCATTTCATGCCAGCATTAACGTTCATCGGACCTTGGATCCATACGCAGATGTTGTGCGAGCCATCGAAACCTCCGTCGTAGCTGTTTCCTATGACGGTGGCGGTTGCCTTGATATGGAAACTTTAGGAATAGGGGAGCCTGATGACATGTTCGTGGTGTGTGGTACCATGCAGTGAACAGTTCCACGGTCTCACTCTCACTTTTCATTGCTTTATTGGTTCGCTAGGCTTTTGACTTGAACAATAAATTACGACCTGGACCCTATTTTCCTAACGGGAGATATATGTATTGTATCTTTGACCATGTCAGATACGAGCATGAAGATGACCTCAATCCAACACTAATCGTTATTTGTGAGACCAGCCATTCATCCTCACGGCTCATGAATTTAATTTTATAACTCCAGCGCACGATGATCTCATTGTGGCGCAGGAGCACCACTATCAAGAAAGAAAAGCTAGGGAGCGTGCTTTGAAGCGAGAAGCCCGGTCGAAATGGTTAGCTTCTATTGCGCCGTGGGCCATCTTTGCCACCTCGCACGGCGCAGAGCATGGTATTTTTGCTTTCTTTATTTTAGCAAAACAATGCTCACATGGCACTGGTAGAGGCAAAGCCACGCTTTGCGAGCTTACCGTGAGCTGTCCCATCTGGCCCCTTCCCGCACTTTGCTCACGATCTATCGCAGTGTCACTGAAGACTCGTCAACGGCTGAACACCAGGGATATTGAGACCCCTTGCTCAATACGGTCATCAAACCTGTGAGTTTTGTCCGTCTGTTATTTCTTTTTTGTTTCAATTGACTTCCAGGGAGTCGTGGACTTTGACTGCGACGAAATCCCTGAAGACAAAAAGTGTTCACCCCTACGTCAAACCTGCTCTATTGGCTCTAGGGACCATACAAATGCCATCACTGAATCGGGCATAAAAAGACTGACTAAGCGTATCCGGACCTACGCCGTATCGGTGTGTCGTGCCAGTACGCGAAACGAGATACATATCCAGCTTCCAGAGGAGAAACATTCTGAGAATGGGAGTGATCCTGAGCATCCTGGAAAGGAGGCTGGATAGCCGTGGATGATATGTGGTATTTCCTGCATACATTTCCTGCATCGGATAAACCAATGGCCTGTTTTTTCCTAGCCACCAATCTGGTTTGTTTTAGTCAATACTCCGACCAGTAGTAGTATGCCAATGAGGAAAATGCCCCAAATCTCAGCAATCTTAACATACCAATGGTAGTAAACGACGGTCATAGCCTCAGGTCTTAAGTAACTCCACAGTCCAAACGGCATAAATGACACGCAAAGGTCGAAAGCAAAATGCACTGCCACTTCAATCTTAGTTCCAATCAAATCATCCCCTCCCGCTGCGGAACCGCTACAGGCGGCGGCAGCCTCTGCCCCGCCGTACTCCCCGGTCGATTCATCGAGCGCGGCGGCGGTGCAGGGCTGCTCCTCGCAGCCCTCTCCTCGTCCCTCTCTCTTTCTCTTTCCCTTTCTCTTTCCCATTCCCCACCACCCCTCTCCCTCTCACCACCCCTCGTCCGTCTAGGCACAGGCGACACCAGTGGCATATCTCCCCTTTCCCCATATGCAGGCGCCGACATCGGCGGTGGAGCAGCGGACGCGGGTGTCCTCGCTCGTGGGGGAGCAGCAGAAACCGGTGTCCTCACCCTCGGCGGAGCAGCGGATACAGGTGTCCTCACTCTTGGCGGAGCAGCGGATATAGGTGTCCGTGCCCTGGGCGGAGCGGCAGACAAAGGTGTACGAGAGCGCGGTGGAGCAGCAGAGATGGGTGTGCGTGTACCATCGCGGTCACGGTCGCGGGAAGAGGACGGTGGAGGAACGTTAAACGAGACGGACATGGCGGAGGGGTAGGGGTTGTGCGTGGCGTTGCTGTAGTTCGATGCGGTGCTATACCCAGAGAGCGGTGGAGCTGATAGGAGTGGCGTGTTGTTATGGTTGGAAGGAGAGGAAGGCGAGCGTATGGATGTGGCTGATGGCGGGGGGGCCAGGGAGTCGACTTGGAGCGTAGGAGGCGGTGCGTTCGTTGTCGATGGTGGTGCACCACGCCGGCGGGACGCAGGGACTGGTTCGATCTTCGGCATTTGGTAGTCGGGGAATGTGAATTGTGGGAGCGGCTGAGGTTTTTTTTTGGGTTTTGGGACGAGCAGCTCATCGAGCAGGAACCGGAAGTCGAGCCCATATTCTTGGAGGAGCTGTATGATTCGAAAATGAAGCTTCATTAATAAAAACAATATGGCAAAGACAGAACACATCCGACAAACCTTTTTACTCTGTGTATAGGTGATCTTCAGGGCACCCTCGACGACCTCGGGCCCAACATCAGACGTGAATACCTGCTTCCTAAATGTCTCTGCAAAATCCTCAATCTGCTTCTTCGCCCAGTCAATAAAGGCTGTTTGCTCTATCAGCCATCTTCCCAAAAAGTCAAAGAGAAAATACCTACCGCTCGCCACCTCATTCTCCTTGAAACTCGCCAAAAACCAATCCGCAGTATGTTTGATCCCCGTAAAATACACAACGGCCAAGTCCCCCACATATGTCCCCACATTTCCATCGAACCGTATCTTGCGAACATACCCCTTGAGCACCCCGCTGCGCATTTGTAAAAATGTGTTTCGGGCAGCAGGCCCGGCTTTCAGACGCAGGAGGAACGAGATGAGCGCGACGGAGGTGGACTTGCGTGCACTGGGGAGGGCGAGCGAGGCGAGTAGCGCGGCGGTGAGCTGTGCGGAGAGCGGGGGGAGCTTGTGTGCAAGGAGGGGGATGGTCGAGAGTTTTGCTTTACCTAGTGGAGGCCGGGTGTAAGCATGCTCACTAGATCAAGATGGTCATTAGGAGGCGACTGACCCTCCTCGACAAGTGAAACTGCCTTTTCCCATTCACGCAACGCAATGGCGACGGTAAGGTCGTCAGCCCACTCACCCACCCACCGTGCGTCCCGCTCCGCTTTTTCCTTCGCCCCAGCCTCCATCTCCACACCAGGGATTTCCCCCCCGCGGCTCGCGAGGTCCGCCATCCACTCGGGCATGGGTGCATACGACGTGCGCTGTAAGACGTGAATTTAGATGAAATGTGCTGAAGCGTGATAATTCACTGCTCACGTCTCCGCCTCCAGCCTGCCACATACTCTTCCTGCGCTCGTGCTCGCCCTCGCGTTCCTTCCGCTTCTTGGCTGCGAGTTCTTCAGCGACGCTGCGGAACTGCGCGAGGAGCGATTTCTTGTCTTGAGCTGTCTCGGTTCGATACACATGTGTCTCCTTCCCATGTCGTATCTTGAACACATTTGTCATTCCTATCACAATCATCGGCATCACCTCAAGTGCAATAATGTTCCCACTCACGCGCTGAATCCTTAGTATCCAACACCAGCATCTCACTCAACGGCCAACACCGCTCCGCTACCAACTTCCCCTCATTTACCGTCCCGCCCCCGCCCTCCCCACCTGCCGCCGCCTTCCGCCTCCTCCTCCTAGCAACCAGCACCAAGTCATCCAACACTACAAACCTCACCCTTCCTACCACCTTGTACGTGGCTGCATTTAACGATAACACGCCTTCTACCTCCGCCACGACGTGCCTCCCAGGCGTCGTCGGCGCAAACTTGGCCGCACCCTCGATATGTGCATGCAGTTCCTGCATCTGGTTGAAGTACATGATGCGGAGGTCGGCAACAGAGGAGCGTTTGTATGTGGAGAGGAGCGAGGGATTGGCGGAGTGTGTTGTTGGGTCGGGGATGTGCAGAAGGGAAGGCATGGATTTGTATTCGGAGAGGAGGTCTTTGAGTTCGAGCATTTCGGACTCGAGGGAGGTGATTTCTTTCGAGATGAGGACGAATTCGGCATAGCTGGTGGGGGTATTAGTGTTGAGTACTGCGTGGGGTGTAGTACGTACTTCTTGAATACATTACGTTGGAGGTCACCGTGGATATCCTCCTTTGCAGTCCGTAACGACGACTGCAGTGACCTCAGCTCCGCCTCTGTCGAATTCGCCAACTTGAGTTTCAGAACTTTCATAAACATGAGCACAAGTCTGAGAGCACAATCCTCATCACTCACAAGCCTCAGGATCAAACCTCTCATCCTCTAAGATCCTCCTATCATCCAACGCAGCCCTCGCCGCCCTATCCCGCGCCACATCCTCGCCCAGCATCCCCATCGTCGCGCCCAGGTTCATCATCCCTCCCTCCCCTCCCCCTCGTCCCGGCAGCCCCGGCACAGGTGGTATACTCATATCTGTCGGGCTAGTAACGAGCTCTGCGTACCGCATCGACATACGTTTCTTGATTCTGTCATCAACGCGAGACTTGGGCCCGCCCCGCGGTACAGGTTGCTGTCCGCCAGGAAGGGGGGCCTGGATGGTAGGCTTGCGGGTAGGGGCACGCCGGGGCGTGCGTAGGGAGGATTCAGGCATAGTCGAGAGGAGTCGGCGTCGTTATTTGATGTACGCTGAGCTCGTCGTCGTGGATGGCGACGAGGTGTCCGAGACAAGACTGAGAATGTACTCAAGTACTGCAGATGTTTTTCGTCTTCGCAAACACTGATTTCTGACGAGATAGTGAGATAACAGACTAGAGGAAATCAAACTATCAGAAAAAACACAGTAGCAGTCCCCGTCGTCGTCGAGGAGATCAAAGCAGGTCACACCCTGTCACACAGCGTTCTCTCTTCCTCCGTGCTCAACCATGGCCTCTAGCGCCGAGATTCCATTGTGGCTGGCGAAACACACGTCTCACTCGCACATTCGCTCTGTCTACCACACACTCGCAGATCGCGAACAACAGCGTGAGATCATACGCTATCTCTCCAAACAATCTGAGTCTGCTCGAGCCGCCTACTCTAAACAGATATCTCGCCCTCCCAAACTCCCTCTAACTCCAGAAATTTCAGCACACTATTCTGTGGCTATAGCCAGCCAGCCAGAGAACGTGTACCGCAATCGATACCTCGATATCGAGCCATATGATCGGACCCGCGTCGTGGTTGGCGGCCCTGATCAGGATAAGGGGAAGGAGCGGCAAGAGACTGAAAACATGGAGGATGAAGATAAAGGCAAGTATCTCAACGCCAACTGGGTGCGGGAGCGGTTCGGTGGCAAGTGGTGGATCGCGACGCAGGCGCCGCTCCCCAACACAGCACATACATTCCTCAGCGTCTTTCTGCATCCCATAGCCGCCCCACCGAAACACCTTTGTCCGCACACGCGGAGAAGTCGGATACGAACTGTTGTGCAGCTGACGAAGGACGTGGAAGGTGGCCGCAGGAAGGCGCATTCGTACTTTCCGAGCCAAGTTGGGCAGTCACTGATCGTTGCGTCTGACGATGATGAGCTTAGTGGTGGGCCATCGTCCGCATTGAAGGTGACACTTGTGCGCAGCCGAATAATTGAAGAGGCGCATTGCATTCATAGCACAATATCGGTTGTCCCTATCACACATACATCCAGGAATCATACCCATACCCCTGATGCTTCTGACGAAGAAGACGAACTAGAGGACGACGAAGATCCATATGGCACCGAAACCCAAGACTCCGTCACATTCAACCACATGCTCTACACCTCCTGGCCCGACCACGGTGTCCCTGACCCCTCGCATCGTGCCAGCCTCCTTGCTTTTCTCCACCTCGTCGACTCGACCAATCGTGACCGTACTTTCGTATCTCCCCCAGACCCGGACCCTGACCCTCCAATAGTAGTTGGTTGCTCTGCCGGCGTCGGGCGCTCCGGGTCCTTCATTGCGCTCTCTTCCCTTCTCCGTTCCTTCGGATTCCTCCCCGCACCACATTCCCCGGAATCGACACTCCCGCCGTCGCCGTTGGGCGACCTCCCCAGTCCACTAGGGGAGGACCTCGTAGCGCAAGAGGTGGATTCGCTCAGAGAGCAACGACCCGGTATGGTCCAGCGGGACCAGCAGATTTTGTTGATTTACGAGGTTTTGAGCGCTGCTTTCGGCAATGTGGCGTAGTGCTATGTTTAGACGATTTTCCCACCGATATGATTAGATCTTGGAGATAAGATGAAGATTGGTAGTGATCATGAGGTGAATCGCTTGAAGACGCCATTCTTCTCTCACCTTGGTAGTTGTTGCATACCTAATATTGGATGCTCCGTGTTCTGTCACGGATCCCCGCTCGTCCGTATATTCGTCTATCCTTGCTAAATCGCCACTTTTCTGCTCAAATACCAAGAAAGATGTCTTTGCCATCGACTGTTGAAGCGATCACCATCGCAAAGGTGCTTAGAGCGCTTTATGTCCAAGAATTCAGACCACTTACTTGGACATTCTTGTACAATGTAGACTGGAGGACCAGAGGTCATCCAAAAATCCACTCTCCCTTTCCCAACGCCCGATCCCGGCTCCATCGTAGTCAAAGTGTGTACCTCTCACCTCTTCATCATCAGTATACCAACCCCACCAGGTCGAGCATCTCGGCGTCAACTTCATTGACGTATATTACCGGTGTGTTTCCCAACTTTATACTTCCTGAACCTGAACCTGGATCTGAACCTAAATAAACGATTGGGTTAGGACCGGCGTGTACCCATACAAACAATTCCCTGCCGTCCTGGGGAAAGAGACCGCCGGGACGATCGTCGCGCTCCCCACAGACGAGACCGTGCTCAATAACGAGACCTTCAAGAAGAACGGGTTCAAAGTCGGCGGAAAAGTCGCTGCTGTAGGTGTTCTTCCTCGCTCCCGTAATCACAACTAACCACCCATCCCATAGGACTCTCTCGGCACACATGCAACATACATTTCCGTGCCCTGGAAATCCGTATACCCCGTGCCCGCCTCCATCTCCACCCGCACCGCCGCCGCTGGCCTCCTGCAAGCCCTCACCGCCTACACCTTCTTCGAAGAGGCCTACCACGTCAAGGCCGGAGACACGATCCTCGTGCACACCGTCGCCGGCGGGCTTGGACTCCTTTTCGCGCAGCTCGGGCGTGCGCGAGGCGCGAGAGTAATTGGTACGACGTCAACGAAGGAGAAGGCGGCGCTTGCACGGGAGAATGGTGCGGATGAAGTCATTTTGTATAAGGATGAGGATACGGTGGCGAGGGTGCTTGAGTTGACCGGGGGCGAGGGGGTGGATGCGGTGTTTGATGGGGTGGGGAGGGATACGTATGTTCCTTTCCTTGTTCGTGTGATGCCTGTGTGATGCTGATATGTGAGCGTAGGTTTGATAATAACTTCAAGCTGATCAAGAGGAAAGGAACCATTGTGTCTGTTGGCAATGCCTCTGGCCCCGTCGCGCCATTCTCGCCTCTCCGTCTCGTCGAGAAGAACGTCAAACTCCTGCGGCCCACGTACGTTCCTCTTCCTTTCCCTCCTCCCACGTTTGTTACCCGCACCCTTATAGCATGACGAACTACACCTACACCCCCGAAGAAGCCCTGTACTATGGGCGCAAAGTGTTCGAGCTCATCGGGGATGGCACACTCAAGATAAACATATTCAAGGAGTACCCGTTCACGGCGGATGGCGTGAAGGAGGCGCAGACCGATTTGGTGAGCGGGAAGACGACGGGGAAAGTGATAATCAAAGTCGACTGAGTGGACATTGAACTGGTGAATTCGTAGATATCTAAATTGAGAGTGGACGGAATAAATATAAGTACGCGATATTACGCGAACATTCTTGCTGGATTCGCCAACTTAAGTGACATGTAAGGCATTGCAATTTGCAGGAAGATGGTGGTTGAAAGAGGCTCGGGCCGCCAGGGCCCCGGCATATCACCCTCTTGAAATTTGCCGCACGTGACACCTCGGACGTTCGGATTTTCCAATATCCAGATGTCCTCTTCTTCCGTCCCCACACTCATTTCTACTCTAGCATCGCAATGGCTACTAACACTCCTTCCTCACCCACCATCACAATCAAAGTAGAATTCAGCGGCGGCCTCGAGCTTCTCTTCTCCAACCAGCGCTCGCACACCGTGACGATCCCCTTCTCTAGTGATGAGGGCGCAGAAGGGAAGAAGCCCGCCGATCTCGCGTTTCTGATTCGGTATTTGAGGGATAACTTGTTGAAGGAAAGGGTAGAGCTATTCGTTGAAGGGGAGACCGTGTACGCTGTGTTTTGCTCTGCTTTTTGATATAGTCGCTGACCTGTGTATGTTGGTGAACGTAGGCGGCCGGGGATACTGGTGCTGGTAAACGACACGGACTGGGAGCTGGAGGGCGAGGGCGAGTATGTCTTGAAAGACGGCGATGAGATCGTGTTTATCTCGACGCTGCATGGCGGGTAGACAACTTAAATCCTGATTGGAAGTGTTTGCTATTGTCGAGAGTGTCGATCTGCCTGTGCCTCCACGATCAGCGCGATTCCGAGTCTGTGGGTGGGATTTTTTACATTTTGGTAACAAGGTGAGTAATTGGTCTACAATTGTGATTTGGGCTTATGACGATTGTATGTGTTGTGTGTTGATCCAGGACATGTATATCTGGAATTATGCAAAGTATTGAAGATATCTTCCAGCAGTGTATTGTCTGCACTGCGATTCATCTTATTTGCATCAGTTCGCGTGCACCGTCTCGAGCTTGAGGCTACTTATAGCAATGCACTGAACTTTGCGTCAGCCTCCCTACAGATCATTATACAGTATATTCACCCCCTCTTAAGGCTCGAAAATGTCAGCCACTCCACCTCCTTCGGCGCGCGACATCCAGTTCCTCGACGAGTCCACATTACCGTCAGCTTCCCTGGACCGATCGCATATATGTCGGGGCCGCTACTTTCTAGACAATGCCAGCCACCAGCCACCAGCCACGCCCATTACCTTGTTGGGTACTCAGACCGTCAACTTCGTTCGACGTACCCTTATTCATTGGATCCAAGTCAACCACCGCCCGTTATCTCTCTTCACATCAACGTCCTTGCGGCGTACTCGAAACAGTCAACCTCTTCTCGACCATTCATTTATAAGTCAAACCAGCCTCTTTCCAAGAGTGTCAGGCGCACCCTCGCTTGCCCGCGTGGTACCTTCGTGAGGACTCAGAACACTCATCCTCCCGACTACCGGAACTGTTTCTGAAGGATGTCAGCCAGCACCTGCTCTTTCCGTTGCATGTCCGGCACCTCGATGAGTAAAAACATCAGCTTCCCCTCCAAAGATTGTGTAAATCTTAGGCCAGACCCTTTCTCAACATTGTAAGCTGTCGACCATCCGCATCACCCGTAGACCCCCTAACCCCCCCAGTCTCATATCATGGAGGCTCGACGAAAGGGACGGCACTCGACGCCAATTGAAAAGTGACATCAAGTTCTCTGTCTTGCGATACGCTGAAAGTGAATACTGGACTTTTTGCTGCATAATATTATACATGGCGGACATGACGACAACCGCTACGCTCCGTTAAAGATGACTGTCATTTCTATTTTACGGCTTCACAAAGGCGAACTTCTGGAAGATCGTTTGCGTATACCTGGCCCTCTGGCTATCCTATCGTCCCAATGTGACGCTGGTGACTTTGGACGTGCAGATCGATGCGCCGGCGTTGAGAAGGTTATGCATCCAGTGTGGCAAGAAGATACTACATACCTGGACGCCGACTGGAAATTTTATTCCCTTCTCTTCTGGCCGTAGGCTGGACCTGTGCGCCCTTGCGGCATTTCACTGTCAAAATAATTCACATTTGTGATTTCTTTAGCAATCCAAGTCGGACTCGAGGTCTACGCAATTGGCTCAGCGCTTGGGACCAATGGCAGACAGCTGATTCAGCGAACGGTGATCGACGGTTTCCGTGGAACGCCGGCTTGGTCTTTGGCTCGCGGAGTGCGTATTACCGTACATGAATGCCGCGGTGACGTTATGCAGACGGCTTTTGACGGACCGAGGTTTTGTTTGGTCTTTCCCTCCGTTCATGACCGTGTCAGGCGTTGAGGAAGGTCGATCTCACTCTATCTATTCGATATAGATCGTGTCTGGAGGGCTACTTTCTGTATGCCGACTGCATGGTTGTTAAGGTTCAATACACGGTCTGCAGCGGAATCTCTGTATGAGTAATCCACTGGGGTTTGTCACCTAAATGAGATTTGCATGTCTCACCGATTCTAGCCTGAGAGCCAGCTTGTCTTCATCATATAAAAGGATGGAAAGATATCCTCTGCAGCATTTCTCCTCTCTATCACTTCATACTCGCTAGACATGGCCAAATGCAACATTCTTCTGACTGGTGCAACCGGTGCGTATTTTATTCGAAGTACGCTGAAAGTTGTTGGAGACTGAAAATTTCTCCACAGGCTACCTCGGCGGATCCGTCCTTATCCGCCTCCTCAACCATCCGGACATCGCGTCGGTCAACATCACGGCGCTGGTTCGCTCGCCTGAGAAGGCTGAGAAACTGAAGCCGTTAGGCGTCAACGCTGTCCTTGGCTCGCACTCAGACCTTGCTTTGCTCGAGAAATTAGCGTCAGAGTCCGACGTTGTCATCGCCATGGTATGCGACTTTCCAGGACAAATACCTTACTCCCCGCCGACTCTTGTCCAATTTTATGTAGGCCGATGCTGATAATATAGACGCTGCCCGAGCCATACTGAAGGGCTTGAAAACACGGTTTGAGGTAACCGGCCAAGCGCCCATCTACATCCATACGGTATGCCAAAAATCAGGCGTGAGTGCGGCAAATGGAACTGACAGTTTTCAATCAATAGTCCGGCACTGGTAAATAAAATTGTTCTCGCGGCCTTTCGAAGCCACTAATAATCTCCCACTTAGGTGTTCTGGCTGATAATGCAACCGGCGACCACGCCTATGACATTATCTACGACGATACCAATGCAGACCAGATCGAAACTCTGCCTCCGACCCAAGTTCATCGCAACGTCGATCTTGAACTCGTGAATGCCGATAAAGAAGGTCTGACCCTTTTAAAAATTCACTCTAACTAGTATTCTTATGTTGCTTCTTCTTCCGCTAGGCTATGTCAGAACCTTTATCATTCTACCGTCCACCGTCTACGGAATCGCAACAGGAAAGCTCGTGGATCTCGGAATCCAACACCCATATTCCCTCCAAGTCCCTGCCGTGATTGACGCGTCGGTGCGTCGGGGCCAAGGTGGTATGGTCGGTGCAGGCAAAAATCTCTGGCCTAATGTGCACATCGACGATAGTAAGAAGCCTTTCTTCTTTTTCTTCAGTTACTGTAAGTGACGTCGATGACCAGTTGCCGACCTCTATGTTACCCTTCTCAACGCGATCCATACTAAGAATCCGGCGGCGACGCACGGCCGTGAAGGCTATTACTTTGGTGAAAACGGCGAGCACAGCATGTACCAGATTGGTTTGGCTGTTGCGCAAGCGCTCGTAGACATAGGAAAGGGCAAAAGTGCTGAGCCTACGTCTTTCACCCAGGACGAGATCAACCTTTATTTCGGGGTATTGTTAATCCCCTTTCGATGATCAATAGCTTGCTTATCCACGTCTGTGTCTTAGGGGTCTCCTTTCCTAGGGGTCAACTCGCGCTGCAAAGGCAACAGGTCCAGGGCAATTGGGTGGAATCCTGTCAAGACAACTGCTGATTTATTGGCGAGTATCAAGCCTGAGCTTGAGGCTTCTTTCCACAGGAAATCTGTTCTGGCCGGGTAAAAGGTCATCCAAACGAGGAGAGCGCTCTGAAGGCCACAACTTCCCCAACCTAGATTTATATCGCGTCTGCAATCTTTCAATTTTGACATGTATTTACCTATGCTTTCAATACCACGCCCTGCTCTGAGTTTCAAGTAAGGTTGAGAGACGGAGAGACAAACAAATTACAACCGGGGTAGACAGATACAGGACGCTAGCAACGTGGCCTGTAGGGACTGGTGAATGTAAAGAGTTATAAAATCTCAGAGAAGAGTCTAGGTAACGGCGAGTGTGCGTAGTCAAAGACCGAAAGGAACGGGATGCTTGAGTTTTATACTGTGTATTAATTTAAATTCAAGGCCAAAGAAAAAAGGACACATGACACTAATAGCTCATGCAGTGAAACTCGTTTGGTGGAAGAACGAAGACCAAGAAAAAACCAAAAGATCAGAACGTAAGCCGCCCCATCTGCCCAACAATACTGTCCATCGTATTTTGCACAGCTCTAAACTTATAAACTCCACACCTCTCGCTCTCAATATGCTGGCACAGCGCGCTCAGCGTCGTGAACCGGATGCAACAGGTGCTCAGCGGGCACACATATATCTTATTCTGATGATTTGGGCTCGCGAGGTGCTCGTTTAACGCAGGGAGGGAGCGGAACGTGTTATGGCAGAAATAACATTCATACGCGCTACCATTCCAGGCCGCGTCGGTGGCGTAGTACTTCACCTCTTGGGAGGCGACGGGGCCGGTGAGGAGGCGCGAAGGGTCGGTGATGACGTTGTCGGTGTCGAGGCGCTGAACTTCGTAGTTGATCCTGTCGCGGTCAACACCCGATCGGCAGGACCCTGATTCGAGGTGGAGAATTAGGGCAGAACGGGAGACAAAGGCGTGGCCGCAGCCTTTGAAAGGGCACGGAACATCCTTGGGGCGATGAGTAGAGGAATTCAGGTGCTGAAGGGATAGTATTCAGCATCAAGACAAGATTAATCTTGAAACAGACTTACCGCCTGCAGGTTCGAGGCAGATCCAAAGAGCCGGTTGCATGGCGTGCAATAATAGTGTGCGTCAGACTGTCTATAATGTTCCTTCAGCCCGAGTTGATTCTTGAACATCTTGCGACACGGTTCGCAGTTGTAGTGTTCCGATTCAGCGTGAGCCAATAACTGCGCATCGGTTGGAAAATGTTCATCGCATTTCTGGCAATAAAAGTGGCGGCGGCTCTGGACCCAATGTCCTTTGAGGCCGGTCCACGTTGCAAAATCAATACCGCACTCGTCGCAGAGATTGTGGGCTGAGGAGCTCTGCTCGTGCTGGTGGAGGGCGGATATGGTTCGAAAATAAAGGTCGCAGCGATCGCAGTTGACCATGATTCGAATTTAAGATTGAAATTGCAAAGTTGGCTAAGTTGGAACGATGGAAGAAATACGCCTGTAATTTTCAAAGAGTTAGTTTTAATATCAAGTGAAACGTGGTAGATACAAAACTACACCCACTGGCTGGCGGGATTTGACTTATGGGAGGTGGTGGAGAAGATGAAAGAGAGCCACGCGCTTCTGTGACTCCATTCAATTAAAGAGTCACTAGGAAGTCAGGGTCGTCGGGGTCTGAATATTCTAGAACCTATGCGATCTCTACCAATCTCCTCACTGGGCGACTCAAGTAGGTACAAAACTTCAGCGAGATTAATTATTGTGTAAATACTGCGTGGCTATACTAGATGCCCATTGCAAGTCACTGGCTGGGAGTTGACCGATCTAAGGGCCTTTACTATAATATCTTGGCTTGGAGGTGATCATATCTCCTAAAACTCGAATTGGGACGCGATATGAGTTTGTCGGTTTCATTAACCAATTCTTCGTTCTCTAAAACGTTGAATGTTGTGAAATATGACGCGTTTTTGACGCGTCTTTCCTCGCTAATGAGAGTCAGTACGCGCCGGGGAAGTAAGTATTGAGGCTGACGTAACAGGTGGATCACTCGTCCTATAACGGCTACCCAACAACTTCACGTTGTCGGGCAGCTAGCAGCTAGAGAAGGATGCTTTTTTTGTCCACGTTCCAAGTGTTTCGTGATCACCAGAGGTCGACCGTGCGTAGGGTCATGCTGGCAAGAGGGCAGGCTCGTGCGTACCCTGACAGTCGGCCGTTACGTAACAATACTAAACGGGTTTCGGAGTTTCGCGATCGGCCGTAGGGATCGTAGTTCACATCTGCTAGCATCCGCTCGAGCTCAATTCCATGCTTTTATTCAACGAGATTCACCCAAATGCAGCTCTATATATTACTGTCTAAATCAGCTAATGAAATGCGGTGACGGAGGACAAAACATGGCGAGTCGCCAGATTCGTCGAATGCAGAGCCACTGATGCAAAGTGACGCGAGTTGGATCGGAGTCACGGCTTATCTGGGGCACCTTATAACAAGAGCGTCTCCATTCAAGACTCCGGTTGAGCTTATAGCTACAACCACCACTACCACCACTGAAACTTATATTGCCTCTTCTCCCCGTCCCTCTGCAAGCCATGCGTCGCCCAACCACCGCAGCCTTCTATGCTCGTCCCATTTCCCCAGCCAAGTCAGTCACCCCCGCCGCCACTTCCCCGCCGGAGTCATTGCGGCGGTCGCCATCCTCAGCGGGGGAAGCTAAACTCGTCACACCCTCCCCTATACTGCCAAACACGAAGGAGAATCGTGCTTGGGAGCATGACAGGCAGCGCGTCAGGAAGGCGGCGGACTTCGTCAAGGCGAAGGCGCGGAAGGGACAGGCGGGGTCGATGACTCAGACGAAGTCCTGCGGCCCGCGGAAGTACGACGATAAGGTCGTGCACGACGAGTCCGAGGTAGAAGTCCTAGACGCCGTGGACGATGTCTCACCGCCAGTTATCGACAGGAGCAGGGTGTCGCGTCCAACGCCAACGGACGATGGCATAATGCCCCTATCGGCTCGACGGTCCGAAGTCCAGCTGGCTGATTTGGTGACCCCAAAGAAACCGCGTCATGGTCGGGGTACGAGCGTTTCTCCTTCCGGGTTCATTCCGTCATGTGCTGATAGCTGTTATCTTCTTCTGTTCTTCGTTGATATAGAAGTGGACTTTGAAGTGATACCACACATTCGTTCTGTTATCGTGCTCGATGACAATATACCACCCGACTTGGACTTTGATGAACCTTGGGAACATATTTATGGTGTGGACGATGATCAGACGACCCACGAACCCTCCTATGCGAAGATTGCTGCCCTCAATTGAGCGTGGCATCGCGCACGTTGTATTACTACTTCTCTTCTAGATGTTCCCTGACTCAGATTTCCGATTCATGGCTTGGATTCGCCCCTCTTGACGTCGCATCTATTTATTCAAGTCGGATACCACTACGATAAGCAATCCTTGCCTTAAATTACATAAACATTCAAAGCACTACTATTCCTGTACTAATACTCTCATACCCCTCGTTGTCCAGGAAATATAAACTTGTTTAATGGATATGGTGTCATTTCAAAGGATTCACCAAGATTCCTGTAACAGGTGTCGTGAATTCAACACATCCTTGTCTGTGTGGATCCGCCGGAGCATACCTTCCGGCAGGCGTCTTGTGAACTAGATGAGCTGCGAATGGACGTGAAGGAAGACTATACGAAGGACGACTGTACCACACGAGTGCGCGGTCATTTCTCTCAACAGTACACCCAGTATACCATATCACTCTCGTCAAACTCGAAACAATTTCCAACAGCCGTAAAGCCCGAAAACTTTCAGGAGTACTCGCTTATATGTCGCACAGGATTGAGGAAATGTGTCGATGTGGCCGTGTAACCCAAGGAAGCCACTGCCGATGAAGATTGATTTACATCTACCTACCTATCTACCTACCTACCATACAACGTGGACGTATTCGTGATGGTGAGGGACCACTTTTAATTCCGCTTCTACATCTTAGGCTTACAGTTTCACGACTACCAGTGGCTCCTTTGTCATGGGTTCATCCCCTGATTGTTACCAGGCGAGGACCCTTTCCAGCTAACTCTCAAGACGTGTAAGGGACCTGCACCTTTCTCTCCTAGCCTGTCAAGTTTGGTGCGTTTGCATGATGAATGGCGCCTACAAGCCGAGGATGGCAGCTACGTGAGCTAATTCTAGGTTGCGCTTTAGCGGATGAAAGTCTCCAAGCTACCACTTGAAGCCACCCAACCCGGACACCGTTTGTAGGGTCTGTATGCCACCAGACTCATAATTGCATCCGAGATTTAGATTTGGATGCTACCATGCTTTGATTGATCGTCTCTGCCATTGGCTATGGGATTCACCAATTATTGAACTATGAGGTCATCTGCGGAAGGGATGTTTTTCTGAACTTCGCCCACATGCATCTTTGGTCAATCTCTCACAAGGTGGGATCCTAATATCTGTCTATCGCTGATCCAACCCTGATCCTCGAATGTCTAATTTAGCTCATGATCGCCAGTGTGGCGTATATCTTATATTTGCTTGGGAGAAGGCCAGAATTTCGAGGCCTCCTGTGTTACGTCGCTCCATGAATCCTTAAAGGCAAGACAGACAATACAAGAGCCCCCCAGAACTTACACCCGTTGACTTCCAGCTATTATGATTGACGGGAGCTCTAAATCTTGATCATCAAACCGCTCCCTCAAGGGGTTTTAAGATTTAACCTTCAGCTCACCACGAATTGGAACCGAAATTTTGAGTTGGCTCTCTCAGTTTAGTATCCAAGGCTACACAGCTCATGGATGCGTTATCCTTTGCTGCAGACGCATCAACCTGTTGTGATCACTCTTCACCAGCCAGAACCCCACGCGGTCAAGGACGGTTCCGCCTCCTCAGTTTCGTTTGGTTTGAGCAACAAACGCGGGTCGTTTTATCTCCACTCACAGCTCAATCGCACGCAGCGCGTCCCTCTCATTCACACAACCACCATCATGTTCAAAAAGAGCATCCTCACGCTGGCCGTGTTCTTTGCCGTCGCGGGTCCTTTATTGGTCTCTGCGTCCCCAATTGCGTATTCTGACGCTCTTGACAGTGAGCGGTGTGCCTCCTGTCGTTATCATTACCCAAACGCTCATGACTATACCTTATTAGCCCGCGCTGCCGTTGTGAATAGTGGCCATTGTGAAGGCCAGAACGTTGTATAGGACAAGAAAGATGTTACTGGCAAGGTCACCAAGACTACAGTCTACTAGGTCCAGACTTGCAATTTCCAAGTAGAGTGCTTTAGTAAAGGTAGTGGTGATAAAAAAAAAGAGTCGGATGCCGCACCAAGAGGAGCAAAGACCTTAAAAATAGGTAGAGCGTGAACTCGTTGCAAACGAATGAGGGTGCAATACAAAATCATGATTAGTATAGCCTGACCTCGAACGCTCTGAACGTTCTGAACAATCGCATCTCAGTCCCGAATTCTAACAAATGGGAGGATTGGTTGCGCCAAGAAGGCTTTGCTGGAAACTTGCCTATGTATTACGGTGTCTAGATTAAGTATTTAAAATATCCATAGTAAAAGGCAAAGAAAACCGTAAGAGTGAGAGAGTAGAAGGATGAAAGCCGGTATCAAAGTAAAGCGGTATGTAGTGGTAGGTGAAAACCAAAAGTTGAAAGGAATGGAAGTCGCGCGAACGATCATGACGACATGCTATAAACAGAAGCGGAAGGTTGAAAATGCCTCAAAGGAACCAGAGAAAGGGGATGGTGACGGCAGTAAAGTGCAGTGAGTTATAGTGTTTTTGTGTTCAGAGCTTGAAAGTGACCCCTTCCTTCCGTCCATCCTTCCTGTCATGACATGCGTCTTGTCGTTCCCGTTTCTTGCACCAGGTGCTCAGTCTAAACACCCCGCCTCAATCTACATGATGACACAGTCCTTGTCCTTCCCCTTCCCGTCGCCATCAAGATCCCCTCTCCGCAGCACAGCCCCAGGACCACCGGGTAATGGACGATTCATTGATCCCTTCAACCGTTGCGCCGCACGCTTGTCTCCTTTCTCCGCTGCACGTTTGTACCAGCTGATCGCGCTATGAAAGAACGCAAAGGTCAGTATGTGCACTTAATGGGGATGTCAGAGAACAAGAAACAAAAGTGTTGCGAGCAGATATTATATGGTTCTCGGAATCCGATTGGAAAATATGAGAATGCACTTACTCGGGCAAGCTAACGGGTGTGCCGATCCCCACTTCATAGAAGTAGCCTACAGCATACATAGCTTTCGTTAAGCCCAGGTCTGCTGCTTTCTGAGCCCAGAGGAAAGCTTCCGTGTCGGATTGCGGTAGCACGCCTGGCGAACCGACAAGGTACCATGCTGTCAATGCGAAGCACGACTCCAGATGGTCTTGTTGTGCAGCAATATTCTTGGGGAGCAAAGTTTAAGATTCAAACGAAGCTCAAACATGAAGAAACACGCACATAATAGTGAATTGATAGTGCTGGATCTTGGGGACACCCCATCTTCCCATACTCGTAGCACTCCCCCAAGCGATAAGCACTCGGTGCATACCCCAGCTCCGCCGCCTGCGCC
The DNA here is from genome assembly GCA_013433165.1 of Hypsizygus marmoreus. NCBI lineage: Eukaryota > Fungi > Basidiomycota > Agaricomycetes > Agaricales > Lyophyllaceae > Hypsizygus > Hypsizygus marmoreus. The sequence continues at coordinate 3,990,781 of CM024086.1, forward strand.
AGAAGCTCCGTCGAATACTCATAGTCCACGAACAGCACATTGTCAATACCCCGCTCATGCAGTAGCGCAAGTTCATGCAATGCGTGTGGGAACTCGGCCGTCGCATGCTCCGCACTCCTCTTCAGCCACTTGACACCCTCCTTTGGGCGCTTCGACAGTCCCAGCTCCCCATTCAACTCTGCAATCCCCAGCCTGTACATCGCCCCCGGATGCAGCGCCGCCGCCGCCTTTTTGAAAAATGTTAGTGCCTTGGCAGACTCGCGACGGCATCCCCACCCGTTCTCTGTGCACGTCCCCGCACGATACGCTGCATCCGGATGGCCGTGCTTGGCAGCAAGCACGAACAGTGGGTACGCACGCTCAAAGTCCTGCTTGTTCTTGACAGTGCCGATGCCGTTGGCATAGCAGTCAGCGAGGAAATACTGCGAGGCGGGGTGGCCGCGGTCGGCGAGGCGCTTGAGCAGGCCCGTCGCCTCACGGATGAGGTCCTCACGCTTCTCGAGCGCCTTTTCGACTTGGAGAAGGTTGCCGGGCGTGGAGGGCGGAATGGGCATGGACTTGGAGGCGTCGATCATGAAGACGGCGAACTCGAACTGGAGCTCGGGGTCCGAGGTCTTTTTGGCGTTGGCGCGGTAGAGCTCGAGTGTGCGTTCGTGCGAGAGCAGTGCCGCTTGCTTGCCTGGCCGAAGATGGGAGTGGTCGAGGATGGGCCCCGATGCGGGTGGTGAGGGTGCGCGGATGGAGTTGGTCGTTAGCGAGCTTGTTGGGAACTGCTCCGTTGAATTAGGATTTGGTATGCCGGGCGATCCATTGAAGAAATCGTCGTTGTCGTCGTTCTCAAGTGAATCGTCGTAGTCGTCTGGATCTGGTTCCCATCCTTGCTGGGCCACCGGTGGTGGTATTGGGAGCTCTCTACTAGGGTGGGTTGGAATAACGGGGTTATACTGGGACTCTCGTGGCTGGTATTGAGACTCTGGCCGGTATTGAGACTCTGGATGATATTGAGACTCTGGACGATATTGAGATTCTGGACGATATTGAGACTCTGGCCGAAACTGCTGTGGCTCCCGTTCAGGCGTGTACTGCTGAAATTGCGGCTGCGGTTGATACTCCTGGTTGTTCGAGTAATCCTGCTTGTAATCCGCCGAGAAACTTGGATCAAAGGCCTGTGGAGGACGCTGCCTTGGGGGCCGTGATGCAGACATGATGGTGGTCGGAAGTCAACCCGCAAAGGGCCCAAATTATCGCGTCTTACAACATCCCACTCAGACTATCGGCCACTGACACCCGCCTCGTTAAATTATTTTCATCTCTGCTCTAAACACTTCTGTCCTCGAAACGATCCTTACATTACGCCCTTTCCTCAGTACTGCGCCCACCTGCAACTGCTTTGGGTCGTCACTTTTGACGTCGAGTGTCGGAGGCTCCAGATAAACAGGAACACACAACGCCCTTAGAAATATTTTCAAAAAAACTTGAAGTTTGCTAACTTGAACTTGCTACTTCCTTCAATGCCACCGTGAATTGCTATCAGCGAATCGGCGAAATTCGGGCATCTTAAACCAACTGAATACGTCCCATGGGTCCAAACACGTTTCAGAGGGTTTGAAGGGTCTTCACTTCTTTTTGGTGTTCAAGTTATAATATCAAAATCTGCCTATCCTCGGATTTGGTTTGAAACAGGAAAGTGAAGACACTGGCGGCACTGGGCAGCATGCGCAATTACCTTTCAGGAGTAATATCACCATGAGGACGCCAAAAAGCGCCAACCTTTGTACAAGGAGTAAAGAGCCTCTTGATGACCGCAATTTCCTTCTTATCAAACTGGACTACGACTCTTTTTGGATCGTCTAAAAAACGACTACAGTCTGCGCGCAACACTGCTTCCATCCCCATATATGTACTTGCCAGGCATTCCAAGGCTGTATCGGTCTAAGTTTCCCGGACGTGGGCTTTGAGGACCGTTTTACCTGTGACTCGAACATTATCAAGTCACGTCGTCGTGATCTTGAGGTTGTTGCTCTGGAGAAAACGACATCCAGACCTATCACCATGATACACCTCGATTATGTATTCTACCAGGGTGCTGGCATGGAACTTTGATGTTCCGTTTCTATACACGTTCCATTGGTCGACCTCTTTGCATTTTTCTTGAACGGTTCACTCCTCTTCATGATGCGGTCAATCCTTTTCCTCCTTCGTTCTCGCTTCCTTGGCTGTAAAATTTGCACACGACGCGGTAGTAATACTACTACCGTTTTGAGACATAAAGCCTTTAATTTTCGGCTGGCACCCTTGCTCCTTCCTTGAGCTCTACCTCCGTTATCTCACTAAGCAAACAGAGGATGGTCTGGTTTTGACAACAGTCGGTGAGCTTCTGCCCCCGTTCGAATGACAGATGTGTCCGCGAGACCTCAATGCACTCTTCAGAGGCAAATGATGGGGTAGCCGCAGACGAACGACGCCGGCAGGCTCTGACCTCATCCTTCACAAGCTCCAGGAAAAGATATACAACGGTTTCAAGGCAGTCATAATCTATGAGTCGAATGGAACGCACTTGCATCACGATAACGCTTCCATATCACGCCCTATCGAGTCTCATAGCAAGAGAGTGAGCCGCCATTAATAGCGCCGTATCCCCATGGCCAAGAACCGCGTTTCAATATGGCAGTCGGCTAGAAGCAAGGTTATTATAAATGCCTGCCCATCATCCACGTTTCCATGAGCTTAAGCCTCCTCCCCCATCGTTGAAGACATGGGTATTGAACTGATTCCCTTGCCTCGTTCGCATCCCGCACATACAATTACCACTAGCCTGCAGTTTGGGAGAGAAGTGAAAGGTTTCGACTTGGGCAACTTCAGAGAGGCTGACTTTAGGATCATCGAAGAGGCCCTTTACAAGGTAATATGGAGCACAGCCCTCGATTATTAAGAATCTCTGACCAAGAGCCCAGCACGACCTCTTATTGTTCCGTGACGTCGACCTAAGTCCTGAGCAGCAGTATGCACTAGTCAAGGTTGGAAATCATCTTCAAATCAAGCGAGTCCGGGCTAAATGAAGAGCAGGCATTCGATCCAAAGTCCGGAGACTATGGCCACGGGAAATCTTTCACATCCAAGTCGCTGCTTAACGCCTACCTCAACAGGATCCCCCGGGTGCCCCAGGTGCACGTAATTGGACACGGCAAAGTCCTGGATCACGAAGGCATCCCAGAACTGAACCTTAGGCATGGACATCACGCGACCTTCCACAAGACACGCGTCTCGCTGGAGGACGAAGCGCTCGGTGTGACAAGGTTCTTTCGATGGCACATGGACGCTGCGCTCTATGAATATTCCCCGCCGAAAGTTACAGCGCTGTATGGCGTCCGAGTGCCAACTGGACCAGCTCAGACAGTGAGGTATGACGATGGAACTGGTGATGAGCTTGTTGTATCACTTGGGACCACGGTGTTCGTTTCTGGGAAGACAATGTTTGAAATTTTGCCGGATACCTTGAAGAACCTGGCGGTGCGTAGCAAAGCAAAATACGCACCGCACCCATTTGAGTGGATGCGTACTGCACATGTTGTTTCGACTGGGCTGGGGCTAGAGACGGAGGGCTTGGAAGCACCATTGGAAAGCCTCTCGCCGTGGGAGGAGGCCAAGATCAAGATTTATCCACTGGTAAGTTATTGACAAGTACTCTTGCGCGGCGCATAATAAACACCGTGTCCAGCTATGGAAGAATCCAGTCACTGAAGAGCTTCATTTGCAACTCCACCCCAACGCAATAATGGAGTTGCATGTCGAAGGTCTTCGGAATGGCGCTACACGCAAAGGAGTATTATATCCCGATGGCGCACATATCACAGATCTCAAGGTCATAAGGGATCTATGTCAACAGTTGCAGAGGCCAGGCATTGCTCCTCCGGTGAGTGAGAGGGTCCAGGACTCAAGGCAAAGTGAATACAACTGATGGCAGGCTCCACAGCTGGTTTACCCGCATCCATGGTGAGTTTATCATAAACCCTTCGAGGCTTTTTTGTATCTCAGGCAGAAAAAATACAGGAACGAGAAGGATTTAGCTCTTTTCCACAATCGCGGGATGATGCACTCCGTCGTCGGGGTTTTCAAGGAGGTCCAGATTCGTATTTTCCACCAGTGCAATACGGCGGCGTCTGATGACCCGGAGGGACCAAGTGAGGGCGATATTATAAAGTGGACTGCATAGGTTTTCAGATGTGTACAAGATCTAGAGACAGTCGAAGTTTCTTGTTGCTCGAGACGGACGTTTGAATTTTTGACATCATGTTGCAATGTTTGGTTGCGCTGGCTAATGTCTCCCGGCCCGAAAAAGTGGTTACCGGGCAATCAAGTTAGAAACCGAGCTCCTAACCGACAACTACCAGCTGGCATCGACGAGTTGGGTACCAGGGTGCACCCACTACTCGAACATCCTGCGAGCACCATGTCAGAACCTCAACAGCGGAGGAAGAAAAAAGGACAGGATAGGAAGGCTCTGGCTGGCCCAGAAAGTGTACGAAACTCAGGCTGGCATTCAAGTTTGGGCAACCACACTGACCTATTATTCTTCTGCTGTAGAAAAGAGCGGAGACGCTTGCGAAAACTGCCGCTCATAACGCGTCCTGGATACCCTTTTTCAAATGGCTGTCGGCTTTGGTGCTTCTTGGCAGCCTGGTACTTGCGTATAAGGTGTGTGGATTCCATCACTCTGTGGAACATGAAGCTCATTACTGGTACTGGCTGAAAGTATGACCCATCACTCTTTACAGACTTTCTCGACTCTTGGATAGGATTCTCTGAACAATGGGAGCCATTCCATCCTGGACAACTAACAAAAACCTATACCCACCTTCGTGCGGACATACCAAGACGTGACGCAGTCGTTGCTGCGTTCAAGGTACGAGAAGGCCATTCAACCAAGTTCTTTTTCTCAAACAAGGACATTTAGCATGCTTGGCTTGCTTACGGTATGACATGTATCGTATCCTGCCTTTGATGAAAGCTGATGCTTACTCACAGAGAGGGATGCCATGGGCGATGATGAATACCACCCCATTAGCCAGAAGGGAAGCAACTTAACAGAAGCAGGAGGAATTGGCTATACTATCGTTGACTCTCTTGACACAATGCTGCTCATGGGCCTCCGGGATACTGAGGAATACTCACGCGCGCGGAGCTGGGTTGCACACAACATGTCACTCGACCGAGACGCCAATTTCAACGTCTTCGAGGTGCGTCTCTCGAGCCACGCCGTCACGACAGCTGTTTATTCCACCAGACAACCATCCGCGTGCTCGGAGGTCTCCTGTCAGCGTACTACCTGGCCTCCGACCCTGTATACCTAGAAAGAGCCGTGGACCTCGCAGATCGGATACTCCCTGCATTTGAAGCGCCTTCAGGACTGCCACATCCCATGATTAACCTCGCCACGGGTGAAGCCGTGCGCAACTCTGACTTTCCTGGGCTCGTCAGCACTGCCGAGGTGTCGACGCTCCAACTAGAATTCAGGTATCTCAGTCATTTGACTGGGAACGACGTTTACTGGCGAAAGGCGGAAAATGCATGTCTTTTTCCTCGTGTTTTTGATGGTTATTAAAATTTCGTGGGTTGCGTCTGTAGGTCATGCGTGTCATCAAAGCTGCGAGGCTACCGCATGGGTTGTCGTCTATTTATTTAGAGTCAGTACTATCTGGAGTTGATTTCCTATGGAAATAATGCTCACAGTGCATTTTGTTAAGTTTGGAACAGGGACAATACGTACCTTCAGCGATCCGGCTGGGTTCCCGAGGCGATTCATACTACGAGTATCTCTTGTAAGGGATTCATCCTTGCTGTTCTGGCAATATCTGACCAAGGCGATAGAAAGCAGTACTTACAAACCGTAATATCTTTCACTTTATGTCTTCCGGCTACGCTAAATCTCGTATATCAAGAATGGAACAGAGCCAATTTACCGCGACGTACGTCCCAACCACTCCATCAGTCAAACAACAAGCAGACACTATCCTAACGATACCACATACCAGATGTATGAAGATGCCATGTCTGCCGTACACGAACACCTCATCCAGACAAGCACGACCGCCAAAATGACATACACAGCAGAACTCATACCAGAGCGGCACCCCAACGGCGAGATGTACGTTCCACGCCACGTCCACATCTCCTGCTTTGCCAGCCTCACAACCCACGTATCCATCTTCTGATCGCTCATATTACCTTATACTCAGCTCCTGGCGATTAACACCCAAACAAGACCATCTTGTCTGTTTTCTCGGTGGCTCACTCATGCTAGGTGCAACGCGCACTGGGGCAGTTGGCGAGAAGGTGTCCGTGCCCCCACTCGCCAGTGAACTTTCAGAGGCCGGTAGACGGGACTGGAAGGTCGGAAGTGAGCTTGTGAAGACTTGTATGGATACTCACGATACCGCCACGTACGTCATTATCCTCCCATCTCCCTTTCGCCTTTCACTTTTCACCTTTCATGTTTCTTGAAATTTGGAGCTGATGTGATTGGCGTGGTAGGGGCTTGTCGCCGGAAATTGTGCATTTTAGGATTCCTACAGATGGGATGGACGGGAATGCGGTTGCCCCGTCTGATTGGTACATTAAAGGCGCACGGTCAGTGGCCCGCTTCCTCTATCAGTTTCCTTCGTTCATCCTAATCATCTCCCCGCCAATGCAGTCCTGGTGAATTCCCGCCCTACGACGCTCGATACATGCTGCGGTGAGCACACCTTGCAAACTCTGACATCCATGAGCTACTTATGACATCACAAACCTTCCGCCAGCCCGGAAACCGTCGAATCCCTCTTCATCGCATATCGGCTTACCGGCGACCAGCGGTACCGCGATTACGGCTGGCGTATCTTCCAGTCCATCGAGAAACACTGCCGTGTGGACACGGGCGGGTACGCGACAGTAGTTAACGTGGACGAGGTGCCCGCGAGGCATGAGGATAAGATGGAGACGTTCTTGATGGTTCGTTCTTTCTTCTTCTCTCCTTTTCAATTCTGATCCATTGGGTTGGTGTAGAGCGAGACGTTGAAGTATCTGTATTTGTTGTTTTCGGACTCGGGGATCTTGTCGCTTAATGGTGAGTACCTTTGCGAAAGTACTTCGGGGGGTCATGAACTTATGTTGCCTGTTTTAGAATATGTGCTTAACACTGAGGTTCGTCGTTCCTGTCCCCCTTGAAAACAGAGTTCTCATGAGATACCAATAGGCACATCCTCTTCCAGTATTTGAACCCCTGATCCAAACTGGCTTTACTTAGGGGGGAAAGGTTGCATGGGAAGGAGTCGCAGGGGGGCGTATTTATGAACGTATATATCTACTGGGCAACTAAGTTAAACTACATATACCCTCAGAATCACCATGGCAGAATCCATAGAAAGGTTTACACTCCTAGGGAATCTTGACGATAAGTGAGTCTGTCTGTGTAGTCCAGCCTTTTTTAGGGAAGGAACCCATGTTCAGAAGCTGGTGTTCTCATTCACTTTCTCGGCCATCACCAACTTATTTTACAGGTCCACTCGCCTTGTGCTCTAGAAATTACTGCGGTGATATATTCGTTTGCCCCACTGTTAATCACCTGCGCTTGGAGGACAAGAGTAAAATTTGCTAGTGAAGGATGTCAAATGCAGATGAGATCATTAAATGAGGCTTCGACGTACGAAAATGACTTTAGGCTTGATACCAACTTGATACGATGACTACCTGGGGCGTGATTCATTGGGTTTTCTTCGCAAGCGTCAAAGACTTCCAAATGTTCAACGTTCAACGTTCAAGTGGACCATAACATGATGTTCATTGGACCTTATGCATCATGTGCGATTGGGCACTAGGTAATGTTTGCTCGTAGCCCACCCACCTCAAGGTTGCTTACCTATTGCACAAGGATGCCCATTTACCCCGATATCTACTCATCATCACGACCGCCACCATAGCCTCAACCCAGAGGCACTCACCTGACCTACGATCTTGACACAACTCAGCCCAGATGGACAGGTACGAATCATAAGCATAGTAGCGGCATGTCTTACGATACAAAGCGAGCATAGGGGAATCGAGAGCGAGTAGTTTACTCTTCGTCCTCCTCGTCACCACCCTCCTCCTTCTTGGCGGCAGCAGCGGCACGCTTGCGCTTGACGCGTCCAGGGCCTCCTCCACCGTACGGCGACGTCAGGGCGAAGTCAATGTGCTTTTGGGAGTCGAGACGAACGACGAACGAAGGGACATTCACGATCTGCTTGCCGACACTGAAAACACATAACCCTTTAAGTACAAAAAGATCAGATGCAACCATGAGGCTAACACGCACCGGATATGTCTTTGGCGGATCAGAGTACGCGCGTGATGGATGCTCTTCGCTAACCCGCTCTTGAAGACCTGCGTCTGGAGCCTACGCTCCAAGAAATCCTCGATCTTGAGCGCCAACACGTAATCGAGACGCATGCGGGATTCGTCGAGCACACCGATGCGCACGAGCCGGCGGATGAGGGCGTTACCCTCGAAGAGGCGCTTGGGGTCCTTAGCATCGAGCTTGAGCAGCTCACGAGCGGCACGTCGGATTTTAGAGAGGATGAGGGCGATACGCCAGATTTCACGCTTGTTGCGGAGACCGTATTCGCCGGCGAGCTGTTTTGGTTATTAAGAAGAATGTTTATATACTGAAAATGTGTAAAAAGCAGACCTTCAGCTCAGCATCGAGGCGAGCTGACTCGAAGGGGCGACGGGGGACCTTGTAACTATAGAGTTAAGGCAATGGGGCACGGCTTATCAGCACGATTGCAACCCTCCACATAAAAGTGGATCTTGAAGTGATTTAAAAGCTCACGTCTTGCTGTGGTTCCGCGGTGCCCTGAGATACGAGCATCGTCAATACATGGCTGCTCATCGTTTCAGACAGCGAGGACATTACCTGGGCATTTTTTCTTGAGGAAGTCGACGGTGGACGGGTGTGTTGGGCTCGAATAAATCGTGATCGGGGACACGGCACAAACTTGAACAAACACGAATTAGACTTTCGCGCCACAACTGTAAAGGACCACACCTCAGCCACTCGGCATCTCCCGAGCATCCCAAATTTGAAGTTAACCTCGCCACCGTCGACACCGCCAACGACCAAACCCGATGTAAGCCGTAACTTTTGCTGGTCGAATATACGAGTGCTCACTGTGTATTGCAGACCTCAAGATGCCTCACAGTTTTGGTTACCGCGCGCGTACGCGCCATATGTTCAAGCGGGGCTTCAAGGGTGCGAAATGCAGGTTATTTGGGACGTTGGAATCATGATAATTGACTCGAGTGTCTGGCAGAGAGCGGCCCCACCAAGTTGTCGACATTCCTCGTCAACTACCACGTCGGAGACATCGTTGACATCAAGGCCAACGCCTCGCAACAAAAGGGTATGCCCCACAAATACTACCACGGGTGCGTTAAGTCATATCTGGTGTATGTATATTCTGATCGATGGCTGCAGACGAACTGGAATCGTGTACAATGTCACCCCCTCTGCTGTCGGTGTGATCGTGTACAAGGTCGTCGGCAACCGCTACATCGAGAAGCGGGTCAACCTCCGTGTTGAGCATGTTCGTCACTCGAAATGCCGACAGGAGTTCTTGGACCGGGTGAAGAGCAACCACGACGCGCATGCCGCTGCCAAGGAGAAGGGCGGTGAGTACTGTCGTAGAACATATGGTCTCTTTTACTAAATCGGCCTCATTTTTGTAGAACGCATCAACTTGAGGCGCGTGCCCGTCCTCCCCAGGGAATCACGCACCGTCTCCGTAGCACAGAATGCTCCCCAGACCATGGTCCCTGTTCCTTACGAGACGACAATCTAGGTGGATTCGCATGCGATGCTTATATTCTTCGTACTGGCTGGTTGTTGTATGTCCTTTATTGCTTTCATGCCCCCATGCAACATAAAAAACATGAAACCAATACCCGTGTACATCGTGCTTGAGGAGTCTGGCCGCCGTCTGGCCCCCCTCTTCGTATCAAGATTGGGCTTATCACGGTTATGGAGTGCTGAGCATGGCATAGTTGAACTGATGATCCGGATAGCGATACCCGTGACGTATATAAAGCCCCTCTACGCAGTGAACACACCTTTTCCCCGATTCACATTGACATTCATACTTGCATTACCATGGCCATCGAACTCATTCCCTTGCCTCTGCCCGCATCCGCAGATGCCTCTAAATTCGCTGACTTTGGGAGAGAAGTAAGGGGTGTTGATCCTGGGAATCCGAGCCCGGAACAGCTCGCGGAGATCCAAGAAGCGCTGTACAAGGTTGGTTTCAATATCTCACGACATTGCTTGATCTTCGTTCTGAACATTGACCACGATGAACTCAGTACGATGCTCTCTTATTCCGCAACGCAACCGTATCGCCAGAGCAGCAATATGCTTTGACCAAGGTCCGATCCATAGATCTACCAATCACCTCCTTTTCATGAACTGACGTCCTCACAGGCATTTGACCCCGAATCCGAGAACTACGGGCACGGCAACAACAAAACCCAAAACACCACGAAATCTATCTTGCATCCCGACCTCAAGACTATCCCCCGCGTCCCGCAAGTCCAACTTATCGGCAATGGCACAGTCTACAACCACGAAGGCCTTGCCGAAGCCAAACTCAAGCACCCAAGCCATAAGACGTTCCACAAAACAGTCGTCTCCCCAGAAGACGATGCCAAAGGCGTAACGCGGTTCTACCGCTGGCACATCGATGCCGCTTTGTACGACCTCTCACCACCTAAGGTGACGACGCTCTATGGGCTCGTCGTGCCAAGCGGGGAGCCGCAGGTATGTCGGTACGATGATGGGACTGGGGACGAGCTCCCTGTGCCCCTGGGAACGACGGCGTTTGTTTCGGGGAGGACGATGTTTGAGATTCTGCCGGATGAGCTGAAGAGTCTTGCTGTGAGAGCGAAGGTGAAGTACGCGCCGCATCCGTATGTGTGGATGGCACCGGCGCATGCAATGTCGACGGGCTTGGGGATCGAGTCGGAGGGCTTGGAGTTGCCGTTGGAGGAGCTGCCGCCGTGGGAGGAGGAGAAGAGGAAGGTGTTGCCTGTTGTGAGTTGCGTGTGTCTCCTATTCTGGTTCAAGTGTTGAGGTGTCCTTTCGTGTTGTAGCTGTGGAAGAACCCCGTGACGGGAAACCTGCACTTCCAGGTCCACCCTTGTGGTGCTGCAGAGCTCCTGATCGATCCACTCCCCGAGGGTGCGAAGCGCGAAGGAGCATTGTACCCGGATGGTGCGCACATCACCGATCTCAAGGAAGTTAGGGACCTGCTGTACAAGATGCAGCGACCCGCCATTGCACCAAAGGTATGTTCGCCCGTGCGCTTCTCTTCTGAGGACATATTCTGATAAGATATCCTTTGCAGCTTGTTTATCCTCATGACTGGTGCGCCCTCCCTACCCCAAAAAGTAAGAGTGCGATAGCTGACCGCCTTGTCCATTTAGGCGTGAGAAGGACTTCGTCCTGTTCCACAACCGTGGCGTCCTGCACACCGTCGTCGGCGCGTTCACAAAGGGCGAAGTACGCGCATTCCACCAGTGCAATCTCGCTGCGTCGTCGGACCCTGTTGGGCCTTCGGCTGAGGATGTGAAGAAGTGGGCATGAGTGAGTGGATGGGGCTTTCGAACAAGATTCAAGAACAGCATCTCTAGGCACCGTCTGTTTCCAAATACCCCTCATTGGAATGCGAATGTGACAGTGTATGTGTATCCTGTGAATGACATTACTTCCTGTGTTAAGTACGATCTTTGCGCGTTGCACCGACCGCGATCCCTGCATTGCAAGGCTTCATTGTATAAACCACCCGTTGGGTTGTGTTCGGTGCTGATGAGATGAAGAGTATCCGTGAATGTAGGCTCTGAGCTGTTGACAACTGGTTACATTTGCCGCATGTTTATCTGCATCGTTGTTTTAGTGCGCATTGTCAATGCACTGCAACGCCTGTATTTGTATGCCATGAGTTACACTACGGTCCTTCCCGACCTTTATAATGTTGTCGGTTCGGCTGGCTGTGCAGGCTTCTGAAATACGAATATTCAGCTCGATTTCTCTTTCCAGGGAGCTAAAACAAACAGAAAAACACATTCCAGAATGTGAGCACGTGCCATGTGGCGCATCTTTATCTGATCGACCATTGTTGGTCCACGTTACGTAACTTGTTGAACTTGGACTGCTGGCACTCTCCCTCGGCCGATGTCCACACCGTCGCATTCACTCACTCACCGTCTCACACTCCCCCATTATGTCACTACCTCAGCTCCCAAGTTTAGATGAACGTGCAAAAGCCTACACAACTTTGGTCACAGTCGAGTATCACCCCGACTCCCCCCAAGCCGCGGTTCCCATACAAGCTTATTTAACCAGAATGTATTACCACTGCGCCGAGATTAGCGATCAACTTCGTCCATACGCTGCACGTCACCCTGCAGAGTTTACGGAGATACATGCCAAAATCCAGCGATGGACAATCGATCCGGAGGATCCCATGCTCCCTCGACCCCCAGATAACACTTTCGTCAATGTCAAGGACTACTTTGAGAGGGCCGACAAACTCCATGCAAGTCACAGTAGTGACGCCCCCTATGAGTATGTACCCCCATCATCTATATTTTTTCTATGCCATTCTCATGCACAATATCAACAGCATGATCGTGCGTTGGGCATCGGACACAAGCGTCATCGAATTTATAGTAGCGAACATAACAGTGACTCGAACGGGTGACGGTGCTACCGCTGCCTCAGTCTTAGGAATTTTCCCCGCCGCCGATCGCGCTGCGTAAGCTAAGGCTTGCATTGTCTCTTGAGTAATGAAATTAATCCGACAATCGCTTAGGGTTATCCTGCTCACAGGTCAGAGCTCGCACCAAATAGATGCGATGGTTCCCGCAGGTCCAACTGTTATGGTTCCCCATCGCCGCGATACCCTGGATCTTGAACTTGGAGATGAGCTTGTTTACAGGCCGAAGGGTCAACAGCATACATTGCGTGTTACAATCGAGGATCGAGGTTATAGCCAACGTGACGGTGACTGGTACTTGATCAGAGAAACCGATGGCCGTGGCACAACTGATGAAAGAAGAATCACAATTGAGGAGATGGAGGAGATGGTTCGACTCCAAGTCCGGTCTGAGTCAAGAGACTGAGTTTTTTTATTGTACTCTACATGCACATGGTTTGCTAACTGTCTAATAATTGCTTAATAGTATTTGACGTATGACAAAATGTCTATTTGGAACCCGCCTCCGAAAGTCAGACCAACGTTTACTTCTTTCAACACTATAAGACTTCAAGCTGGCACAACTCCCGCTGGCATTGCAATTGCCGGAGCCAGAGTGCTGAAGATTCTTGACCCTAGGATTACTCAAACCCCTCTGCATGAGTCTCGTATTTTACCCTTGCTCCTCATGCATGAACGTCTCTGTTCGTTTTGAGGGGAGCAGATGTGAACGTAAGTACTCGCAAGCATGAAGAATCTGGATAGAGACCCGTAACGACGTTGAAATCTTCTATTAAACTTCTAGCCAAGTCGCACTGTTATCCTGGAACTTGGAATCTCGGTTTGTGATTTTAAACTCGTCAAAATTGATGCGTGACTTGCTAGTTAATGGCTGATTCCTCAGGCGAACCCACCCAACCCGCCCAGCAAGTGAAGATCCCCCATTCTTCAATGGATTCCTTGCAGCTGCCTGCGTAAACTTGAATACGGTCCCGTCAGGGAGGAGCAATTCGTTGCAGTTCCAAGTGAAATTCTGTTACAGGGGGGAGAAGGTCTTAAAAAAGGAGGACGTCCTGAATAAGTCCGACTTTTTAGATGTTGCGATCCAGTTGATGTAGATGCGGTAGTTTCGTTTGCTCAAGTTGCCAGCATGTTTCGAAACGCATAACGTACTAGGGAAGGATGCAAGTCAAGGCAGATTTATGGCCAAGTCATGGGCATCATAAGTGTTTCTCGAGCTTTCCCAATCAATGGAACATTCAAAGGAAACTCACTGGAATCTGAAGGACAGAATGATTGATATTGATCCTTCGTACTTATGGTGGTACAATGAGAGGAAGGCGCTACAAGGTTACAGATGCTACATAAATAACCAAAAGTACATTGCAGCGTATGCATATGATTGTCGTGCGTTGTGATAAGTCTATTGTGAAGGAGGATGAAGAAAAGGAGAGAATCTAATGGCAAGTGCCCCCAGTGGCACAGTGTCCGGCCGACGCCGGTTCCGAGGGGAACGCGGAAACACTGTGCGCGTCGCTGGTGCTAGGGACGTCCAAACTCGGGTTGAACTTGAAGAACGAATTAGGCTTGAGCATGACATTCAAGTGCTCGACGGGCATGCTAGAAAATGAAAGAGGGTCAGATCAAGGGTGGGATCATCAGGAAGGGGCTGAACGTACACAGGCCAATCCTCGGGTTTCGGAATGTGTGTTGTCCCTGTGGGAGGAGGTGCGCGTCAGTTCCCCTCCCTTAACTGGACTTGCTGGAGTGACTTACCGACGGTGAGGAAGACGACGATATCATCGTTGTCGACATTCTGTTTACCTTCGACCCACTTCCCAATTGAGTCCTCAGGCTCCTCCCTCGTCTGGGGAACATATTTTCCAGACGGCCACATCCTCGATCCCTTCGGGCCCTCGACATCCTTGCATACCCAGATCGCATTAGTGCAGAACGCAGCGCGCTTCGCACACCAGCTGTCGGGCTTAGCCATCATGGGAGTAGCGCCGCCCTTCATCATAATGATATAACCCACATCCAGACCACTGCTGTAGTGCTTCTTGGAAGTGTTGACGATCTTCCAGCGGCGCTCCTTCTCCCACTCGAACTGGCGGCCCCCTTCGGCCTTGAGAATGGTGTCCTTGGTGACAAAGGCGTTGCCGGCAAAGTTCGCGGCGGACCCAGTCGGCGCGTCCACGGGGAAGATGTCGCTCTCTACAATGGAGTTGTTGAGGCCATCGATCATTGGATCCACACGGACGGAGAAAAGGTGTTGATGATACTGCGCATTGACGTTCGGGGCGACGTGGACACCGTAAGGGCTGGGCTCTCCGTCTGCGGAGACGTACACCTGCAAGACACCCGTGAGACGGATCTCGAGCTCGACACCTCCATCTTGATAGAAGTAATAATTCCAGATGTATTCTGCGACCCCGATGTCAAACGTGTGTATGAGAACTAAAAGAGATCGGGGCACATACCGTAGTTGGCCAATGTGCACACCATACTGACCACCAGTCGGCGACGACGAACGGTCCGCGAACGACCTCCAGGACGGTAGTCAGTATGCTTCCATAGGACACCGTCATCTTCCTCGTGAATGCAGATGACGTTCTTGACCACAATAGCACTTCCGTTATGTGCGACAAATGCACCAGGCTGTAGAGGCCAATGAGTGGCAAAAAAAAATGATGCAAAGAAGAAGGCGTACGAGATAATGTATCTGACCAAGACAGTCGCATCCCAAAGACAGTTGGTTAGCCATGGTACCCATACCGTATTCACCACTGGACAAAGGGAAAAAATGAGTGATCCGAATGGAAAGGAAGACGAGCGGCTTACCTATCGAAGGCGAATTTCCGGGGATGAGGATATTCGGGGGCGCCGTAGGGGACAACCATCTCTGCCAAAGACAGGCGGTAAAAGAGAGGTCGGACTTCACCGTTATCATTGTAAGTGATAGTCGAAAGGGCAATTCCCTCGCGTTGAGTGAACGCTATCACATGGTTAGTAAATATCAAAGCGGTCAGAATGGCCACCAGACTTACAGATATGCATCTTCCAATTCTGCCATTCGAGAACATTTCCATCCATGGAGAAGCCGACGCCATCGGGCTGAACGACGTACAGAGGCTTAACGACCCTGGGCTTGAACTCTTTGTCGTCCTGTGCCTGAAGGTCGGGCAGGAAATTGAAAGGGCCCAAGGGAGGAGGAATACGCTCTCGTCCGGAGAATGCGAAGCCGTCCTCCGTCAGGGAAGGGAAGGCGGTCGATGCAATCGTAAGCTCGGGGCCGTTGGGACCAGGCTTATAACGAGGAGGGAAGTCTAATTGATCCATAAGATGATAGAGCTACAGGATGAATGGGAGGTAGATACCAATGTGGATGACTTCCAAGGTGTTCGCGTCAATGACAGGCACGAAATCCTGCAATATGATGTCAGGATATAAAAATAGCACACGATACTAATCGGGACGTACCATGGGGTGAGCATACAGATTGTCATGCTTGGAGAAACGAGCAAAGACCAAAGCTTGTTGCACACGGCGCGACTGCGGGAAGCGCTCGTCGTAGCCGATGGACCAACCGTCACAGACGATCTGGTCAGGTGTAACTCCTGCTCCATGTAATCAGAAATGATCTGCCATAATGAACTGCACGGTGCTCACCAACATCCGCAGCCAATTTCCTGACGCGCTCATCTGCCTTGATGACTCCCTCAGCTTCCACCAACTCTTCGACAGAGATCTGGGGTTGCTGGATCTCAGGAAGCTTCTCGATGGTGTCAACAGTCCATTCGCCGTCGATCAGGGACAGGATGACATTGTAAGCGCCGCTAGACCAGAATGTATGTGAACAGAGTGAAATATGATAGAGGAAGTAAAACGCACCCATTGACGAGATCTAGGAACTAATTGATTTTGATTATGAGTGTGAGTATTTGACTATCATAAATAAAATGGCGTGGCGTACATCAGCTTCTGCTTTCCGAACGATCGGCCTTGGCTCCTCTGGTTTGCTGCCCGGGCTCAACGGGATGCCCAAAAATGCCAGAACATCTCTCTTCGGAGCAGGCAAAAGATACAGCGTGATGAACTTGATCGCTTTAATCTCGGGCAATGCTGCGATATGTTTGCGAACAGCGAGAGAAGCCGCAGCGATCTAAACAGGAAAGTCAAGTTAGTGCCTGAAGATGGGGGAGATGGTGGAACCACATGTCGACTGCATCAACGTACCTCATCTGGCGTCAAGGGATCTAATGGATGCTTGAACGCAAGTGGGACCTTTGTGCTTGATTGCTGAACATAGGTGACGGTGCTCGGCACGGTAGTAGTAGACATGTTGGGCTGAGAGGGAGTTAAGCTATTGGCCTATTTTCGCGCTATACTTATACTGCCTTCAAGGTCACCCAGGGGTCAGCAGATAAGTCCAAGAACATCGGTTTGTTATCAGGTGATCGGTAAATATCACACGTGGATTCGGGACCAAAATTGATTAGATGAAGAGCTATTTGCCCGTTCTTATCAGGATCCTCCGCGCCTAAAGTGCTGCAAAGCTTCAAGAGTAAGCGTAAGACCTTCTGCAGCGATTGTGCAGCCTCCCTAGAGTGTAAGAGAGGCTGAATAGGCCGAGAAACGAAGTTATTACACTGGTTTCGGGTCATAGACGTTCATCTGTCAACACGCTTCCATCTAGCGCTCAGCGTGGGAGATAAGGATTCTCTGACGTGAAATTCGACGCCTCAGCACCATCAGGTGCTGAGTAAAGAAGTGGATAAGGGAAGTAGAGTGGATGTGACATTGAAGGATTCCGTACAAACTGCAAATGGAGCTCCGAGGAGCGATTCCATTTTCACCTAAAATTCCGGCGGTTCCGATCATAGTTTAATAGTGTTTGTATCCAAGGCCATTGGGGTGGCCGGCGGTAATCAGCGGAATCGTGCCGGAATCGTGGCATGTTCTCCCGGCCTTGGCCAAATCCCTCAACACGATAGAACGCGATTCACGCCTCTATCTATAATGCCTCATTCCCCTCCGACAAGTTCAATGGTCGACACGTGCCAGTTCCACGTAGGATACCCTGGGGTGATTGCGGAAATCTGTTTCCGTACTGCTCTTGAACTCATACGGCGGTTACATGACTGGCACAAGTGCGCGCTGGACTATCTGGATAGTTCAAAAGCAAATGGTATCCTTGCTATTCGTCTGCAAACGAGCCGAGTAAAAGAAGAGTTAGAAAAAAAGTACCTTTGTTGCGCGTGTACATCCTGTCCTATCTTGAATGAACGTTTGTTGAAAGCATCGGAGTAGCCTGGTAAGTTGTCAATGGGCTCCAGATTCCTGTGTGGGCGCACATCGCTGATGAAGTGGGGAATGTGGGATGTTATGTAAGACGACTTTCTTTCCACTGTCTCGTCATCATTCCATGTTTCAACGACGCGTGCATCCTGACTTGCCAAAGTTTCTTCATGCGCGCGACCGTGCAAAGATTTTCCGACCATTCTTATTGGGTTACAGCTCTCCTCTTCACGTTCTCACCGAATGCAAGGAGATGTTCAGGCCGACTCTCACTCGCTGTCTGTACCTTTGCACAGAAGCCATGGAAATTTTCCAAGAATATTATGCACTTGACCCCGAAAAGGCGACTCGGGAGCATAAGAAAGTACAAGACTGGACTGCCTCTCGGGATCGTCCGTTGTATCCCCTTCCTATGGATGGTAGTCTGGATCAACTTGAAGACTTTTTCCATCGTGGAGATGAAATCTTGGCGGCCCACGATAGTAATTCATGCTACGAGTACGTATTCCTTCTTGAATCTTTACATGTGCTCACAATTGAAACCACAGTGCTCTTATGCGCTATGCTATTTGCAACGGGGTAATTGATTGGGTTACAACCGAACTTGCAATCCATTTCAGGGACGATCCACGTATTGTCGGTATTGTTGGTGAGGCTGATCGACAATCGTGAGTCATTGTACCTTCAGCATCGTCAGTATCTATTGACACGTTGTACAGGATTTACTTGTTCACAGGAATCCCGCCCGAAGAGCAGGAAAGACAGGGTGCAGCTTTCGTTCGTCCTAATAGCGGTCCTGACATTGGGGATGTCGTTGAATACCGCCTGCCTGACGGGCAGTTGAAGAAGATCACAATTGAGGATCTCGGGAGTAGCAAGCGGGATGGTTGCTGGTTCTTGATCACGAGAGCTGAAGAACCTAAAAATGAGATACGAATTAATTCTTGTCGGATGAAAGAAATTCTCCAGAATCGTGTATAGCCGTTTATGGTTTGCAGCATTTGCTGGGACTTCTTGTACGATCTCCAGTTATCGATTTCCTACTGCTTCTCCGATGTCCCGATGTTTGGATTTAGTTAGCAGGGCGTGCAACGTCCCCATGACCCCAACGTGTACACGGAGTAAGGAGCAGAGTAAAAAGCTGTGAAGTTCGAGAGCAAGGGAATGCATACAAGGTATAGTATACAAGGTGGAGTAAACAATGTAAAAGTTGAAGCATACCCAAGTCCATTCATTCTTGCGGCCGAAACGGGCTGCGGGTGCGAGAGCGTCAGAGCACGCGGGGTAGCGCTGCCCCATTGTACTGTTTCTTTGAACCTACTACTTATAGTCTAGGTCATAATCTCAAGGTACTTATATACAACCCTTTTCGTGTCGTCTTCCCTCAGTCGTTTAATTTGGCCTACGCTACCGCGTACAAACACTGAGGTGAGATCGTACTTACTTTGCTATCTTTTTGATACTTACCGAATTTTGCCTAGACCTTGAATCTAGGTAAATATGTAGTTAATTAACCTACGCCACCGCGAGTAATCGTAGCTAGTGTTCTCTCACCCGACTCTATGTAGAGTTTGCCGCCACTTTGGACTCGTCACTCAACGTGACGGATATATCCAGGCGTTGATTGTCAGTGTTTGTATCTGAAGTCATTGGCCTCCATTCTGGATCCGCAAATCCCATCTTATCAGTGTCAGTTTTCAACCACTCGCAAGAAGTTCAAGCTTCATGGTTGAATATTTTAATCTTGAGTCTCTCGTGCATCTAGAACAAACGTTGGCTCCAAACTCAACCTTACAATTTACGCGCTTCTGAGTTCTTCTCCAGATTCTATGAAACCGGATATGAAGACGGCTTCGCGCATGGTCGAATTCATGGGCTCATAGAAGGAAGAGCATTGGGAAGGGCGAAGGGATTCGAGATGTGGGATGAACTTGGTTTTTATGAAGGCTTTGCACTGATGTGGCAGTCTATATATGAGAAACAAGCACGGAATGACGAGTGCGTTCTCCATTAGTGATTTTACGTCTGAAATCTAATTTCATCCTATAAGTCGCGCAACGAACCACACTCGACGTCTTCTTGAACTAATATCGCAGTTTCCACGAATTAATCCTTCAACCTCAGACGCTGCCGCAGAAGTAGACATCCCAAAACTTTTCCGACAGATTCGATCGCGGTACAAGATTTTGTGCTCGACCCTTGGTGTTCGACCGAGTCTACGATATTCCGACAGATCCCAGGACCGTGATGAAGTAGCAGACACTGGTGTCGCAGAGAGTGACGATCGACCAAAGAATACTGGGGTGTGGAGAGTGGAGAGCACTGCCTCGAAGGCAGTCAATGGGCAATCATTCGATTTTTGAGGCCGCTCAGATCCTTCGAAGAAGCCAACGACGTCCCACGTCGAGATTCGTTCTGCTGCTGGAGCTTTTGCGGGTTCGTTCTCTTAGAGCTTGGTACATCCTGCTCTCTGAAGCGTTTATTAAGCAGCGGTGACCAGTCCCAACATGATCATTGACGATATATCCATTATCCTTAGTCTACTGTATCAAATAACAAACCATGTATGTGAAAGAAAAACCGACGAGTACGAAAGCATGTTCTGGTATAGCAAGCTTAGCATTACAGAAACGAAAGAGCAACAAGCAGGGTATTTCAACAACACGAATACAGCCTTTCGCTGAGAGGCAGAATTATTGAGAGTTAAGGAATTATCATGCGACGTCTAAATGTGAGTTCCGAAATGAGAATGAAAAAATGACTGAAAGTACGATTCAGCAAGGGAGATGATGAAAGAGAAGGCAAGGTATTGAAAGGTCCGGGTTGCGAGCATAAAAGCTATGACGGCCTGCCTACGACGCGTATGAACTTGGATAGCCCGAATACGTACTCCGGGACAATGGTCTAAGGACAGGCATGTTGGGGGTCTGGTACGGGGATGCGTATGCAGATGGCATATACGGCGAGCTGGGGAACGAGTTGGAGCCAGAGTTACGAGGCACGCTGTAGCCAAGATTTCCAACAGATACCATCGGCGAGTTTGCGCCCATCGCAAGCATATACTGCGCGTTTGCTGGGACGACAGGCGAGCTGAGACGAGTGTTGGGTTCCGATGCGGCCCGCATCGATGCTAACATGTACGCCTGCACCGGTATGACTGGCGAATTCTCCCATTCCTCTTCGTCCGACGACGATTCTTCGCCTTTCGCAGGCGATGACCGTATCGGTGGTGTTCGATAGGTAATGCCATTATCACGAGCGAGAGGGCCGTCCCACGCCGACACCCGGTTTGGTGTCGTTCTTGTCGATTGTCTGGAGACTTGCCGTTCAAGCCTGCGAGGTGCATAATCTCTTTAGCACGGAGGTGGGGCGGGCGACGAGGGTTCGAAGGCGAGACTCACCCGTGCCACGTGCGGCTATTTTTGTCTATCTTATCGTCAAGAAGGACAATTAGGAATTCAGACGGATTCTCTTCTTCTGATTCCGGTTTCCTATCTTTGCGCTTGCTCCTATGGCTTTCGGAAGATGCGATACTTGCTGCGGATGATTTGGGTGAATCTCTCGAGAGTGAAGATCTAAGAAAACGCATTAGCAAAGGAATGCTAAGGAATCCCCCCATCATCGCTCACCCACTACTGTGACTACTTGTCCTCACAACCTCTGGTGCGTGGAGCATGTTTAGGTCGACAGGCGCTGTATAAATCACGTCAGGGCGGATGGGGGGTAGTCAGGGTATGATCGACATACGCGTCACTTGGTTGGATTCTTCCTGTTCCACTACCGTCTCCAAGGCGCGAGCAGGTTGTTGAGGTGTGTTCTCTGGTGTTGGTGGTTGAATCGTGTCTAACGAATCACAGGTTTCAGCCATAGTTGTGATGTTTAAGATGGCGAAAGCACCGACCTGATGATGTCGATATCCTGTACAGACAGAAGGTCAACTGTTACACCCTCCACAATATAAATTGAACACAAACGTACATTGAAAGTCTGTCAGGGTTAGTCACTCTCAGAGGGACTGAGATACCGGAGATCACAATCAGGTTGCTGGGATGGTATGTGGGACGAAGGATATAATGTACCTCGGTGGGTTAGAGGGACGCCTCTGATCATGTTGAGGAAGGGTAGAGACATCACGCTGTCTGTTGCTGATCTGCGTGACATCATAGATTGAGCATTGCTGCAAAGTCAAGCGAGGCTAACCACGTACAGTGGAGGTCTTGATGGTCCGCTCGGGGGGTCAATCTGCAGCTCTATTCAATAGTCAGACACATTTTACATGGCTGAAGTAATGGGAGTACTTGGTGGCGGGGCAAGGATGCTTGATGGACGGGACTTGGGTGCGGGTGCTGCTTCTGGTGGATCAGCCGCTTTCCCTCGTATGAAGGATTTCGCAGATCCCGACAAGGAACCGCTTGCTGATGGACCATAAATCCTATAAATGTCGATCAGTTACAAGGGTGTAGCATTTCGTAGGCCACTGACGAGATCCGCTTGTACTCCTTGTCAATTGACCTTGCCACCCTCCGAAATTCATGATCGAGAAAACTAGTTCGGCGCTCTATTGATAACAGTGAGCACGAGGCCATTGACTGGGAAATGCAAATGGCTAGTAACCTTCCACATCTTTAACTCTCTGTTCAGTCCCAAACATGAGATAGGTCTTGTGTGGCGAAATGAAAAAAAAAACCTACAGTTTTTCCCCGCCATGTCATGTAATAATCAACAAGTTTCCTCCCAGCATGGAGTACGGAGACAGCGAATACAACAGATGGTGATTCCTTTCCTAACGCAGCGCCTTCCTTGGCCGCAATGATATCCGCCACACTTTTACCCCTACAAGATCCAGTCACATAAGGGAACCCGGAGAGTACACAGAAAGCATTAGAAGCGTACCCTAAGAATTTCTTGTAGAACGCCACTGCGTCTGAGCCAGTGATGATCTTGAACTTCCTCCCGAGGTCTTCGAAGACCTCAGATGAGACACCCTTCGCCACCTCGTCCAAGAATTCCGGCGGACACCGTGACCGGCGCACCTTCCCGCCAATCATAACCGCAAGCGTCTCTGCAGGAAGTTCTGGTCGTGGAGAGCTGGTCTTAATGCTCGGCTCGCGTCTCATGTCGGCCGTCTTGACAACCAGCTTTTCCGCCGTCTCGCCATTCGACTCGGACTTATCGTGCCTGTGTTTACTATGGTGCTTCGTCTTGCTATGTTCATGTTTCGAGGATAATTTCGACTTGGTGGAGGTATGCGACGGCGTGACAGATACAGAGGGCATAAGGAGTGGGATTGGGAATTCGGCAGGGTGGGCTTGGCTCGTATAAACAGGGTCGTGCAGAATCTTGTGAGAGGGCGCAGTTTTGTTGGATTTAGAGAATTTCTGGCTTAATCGATGAAGGCCTCACGGTGTCCTCAAGGCAGCGTGAAAGGGTGAAACTTGAAGGGTGCGCGCCACTCTGCGAATCTTGATGTCACGGACGCTTGATGATGCCGGGCCTTTCTATCCCAAAGGGATTATCGTTGATAGATCGAATCACGATGCTTTTGGCATTTCTTGCTCCAGGGCGAAGTCACCGTATCTGAATTCTTTTGGAAAGAAAGAAATCTTGCGCTGTGAACGACGCATCCGTGTCGCAGAGGATACTTCGGGGTGATCGGTGTATGTATACAAGGACGGTACCCACGCCGGGTCACTTCTGTTTCCTGCCACATCTAAGTAACCCTCCGAGGCGCCCATTACCATAAGGATGTATAGGATTCTATGAAGGGCAAATCTGGATGAGGTACTTTTGGTGACCTTGTCATCGCTTCATCCATGATTTTCTAGGCTTCGCGGCGGCGGGAAGTAAAGAATGGGTGCCCGAGCACCGGTAATGTTTCTGTTTCTTGGCGCAGTCCCGAAAGTTTATTGTTTGCTAGGGATTGAAACATATGGTATAAATGGTGTGCGCTGCTGACAGAAATGACCGCGCAGCACTCAAATTATCATTAGCGCAAATAGGAATATCCGTTGGAGGGAACAACCTCTTGAATAAGGCAATTGTCGGGTCCCCGTGTTTGCGTACACTGAAAGCGACATGCGTAATTTGTAGGGTATCCATGAGAAGGTATGTACTAAGGAGCCAAACATGCAGTGATAAACAGTAAGATGAGAATGTGTGAATGCGACGCTTGTTATACCTGAGAGACATAATTTAGGCAACGTTCGATATCCTCAAGGCAGACAACATACCAAGCTGAGTTCTAACGTCCAAACCCGACGGGCCCACAGCTTGACAGTTTTTGCTGGTCGTACTTCTGCGGCAGGCAAATCCACATCAATACCATCCCACCAACATTTTCTCTGTGATTGGTTAGACAGCGTTCAATGTCGGGAGAGACGTGGGACATACAGCAGGTTTTCGCCAGAACAAAAGCAGTTTTTGGGCAGTCGCCATTTGGGCGTAGTCGACTTCAACAGGCTTTTCCCCGTTGGGATGGTGGATGATGCCAGTCTTGAGAAGGACGAGGGCTATCGAGGATATACAGCAGCGCGAGGGCTCCAGCGCACGGAATCCCCATTCATCTTCACGGTCAAATCCACTGATTTGTGTCAACCAACATCAGGTTTCAAGTGACTTGTCAATAAACCATGATCGCGTACCTCATACACAACATATCAATGAGATGCTGCTCAGCAACATTGTTCTCCTTGTTAACGTTGCGTTGCAGCGCAGTGAAGATATTTCTTTTGTCCATGAGGTACTCTCCAGATCTCCGTTTGATGTCGAGTAGCGTGTCGTTTGCAATACCATTCTGGTCCGTCGCAGCATCTCCCTGCTTGGGAGGTATGGAAAAGTATTCAAGCTCCTCTCGGAGGACGATGATAGCCTGCTTTGAGAGAAGAGGGTTTTGCGAAGCCGCCGGGCCGAAATCATTCTGCGATCCATCCAGAAGGTGCTGCTGAGCACTGAAAAGGCCTGTCGTTGTAGCTGTACCATAGAACGCCTCCGATGCAGTTCGGAAGAAAGTGAGAACATATTGGAAGCAGTCTGGGTCGAACTGGAAGGACGTTACTTATTTTGCGCCACTGACAGGAGGAATGGTGAGCTCACATCGACCCCATACACTTCCTCATCCTCGTCATTGTCTCCGCCGTCGGATAGAGCAACGCTCTGGCGGCTCAGAACAAGCCCATTGGGAAACAAACATAGAAGCACAGATTCGGGCAAGTTCATTATTGTTTCCCGGTCTACTTCGAACCGCCTGCCACGAAGGTCCAGGAACAGCCTTGTAAGGAGCTGCGGTTGGAGGTTTGAGTGAGCCGGAACTGCATGCTGGGACACTTGGGTAATGGGTGAATTAGAGAGAGATGCGGTAGCCATGGTTGTGGTGGGTGACGGTCAGGGACTCGTGTTCGATATTCGACGACCAGTGTGCGTGTGTGAACCAAACACATCACAACCATTTCATCCGATTTGCTCAAGCTTTGCTTTGCTCCTCCTCATCCTACAGCTTTTCTTCCTTTTCTCAATCATGAATTCTTTTTGCTTTCCGCACCGACATACTTGGGCTTTAGAAATACGGCAAATGGATGACCGATGCCTATAGACGCATGACAATCAGATACTTCTACGATCGGCCGCATCTTGCACCGAAGAATAAAGTGCATCTGACCCGGTCTTAACGCTTGGATCACAGAGTCTTAATCACTCTGAGCTACTACGATTTCTCATGCATACCATCTCGCAATGCCATTCTGCCGACTTTAAAGAAATCTACGTAGCCCTCATGCCGATCATAAAGATGGTTACGTATTGACGCGCATGGGGACATATTTCACAACCCCTCTGATAATTCTCGTGGGCCCCCGCTACCGTTCATGCCCGCGAATGTAGGCTATTTTGAGCTTGTTACTAAGCTTTCGCTCCTCGCAGGTATATATACATGCTCTGAGAAATCTCCATCAAAACAACATTCTGAATAAAACGAGGTAGCATGATAATTCCACTCGCAGAAGTGACGAACAAGATCTACGACTTCATTGTCGCCGGAGGTAGGTTACATCTACCACTCATCGAGCCTTTTGAAGATCTTTACCCGCCGCGGTTTTAGGTGGTACAGCCGGCTGCGTGTTGGCTAACCGCCTCTCGCAAAACCCTAGTATCAAGGTCCTTCTCATCGAGGCAGGTGGCAGGTCCGTCGTCTCTTGATATGCTTGTTCTCCCTAT
Source organism: Hypsizygus marmoreus (assembly GCA_013433165.1). NCBI lineage: Eukaryota > Fungi > Basidiomycota > Agaricomycetes > Agaricales > Lyophyllaceae > Hypsizygus > Hypsizygus marmoreus. Next base: position 4,017,048 of record CM024086.1, read on the forward strand.
TTTGACCGTTGCATTAGTGCCCAAGGCCAACAAAATACGGAGGTTCCGTTTCTCGGTGTTACACTCCCAGGTTCAGACCTGGATTGGAAGTTTAACTCAGTACCCCAAGCCGGCCTCAATGGGCGTAGTGTTCCAGTGGCACGCGGCCAAGTTCTCGGTGGAACCAGTACAATTAGTAAGTAAATACTCCGCCAGGCTGGAATCTTCAGCAACGCATAACCATTGTCGAAATAGACTTTTTCACTTGGAATCGCGCGTCAAATGCGCTTTGGGACAAGTGGGCATCATTGACGGGTGATCAGGAATGGTCATGGAAACATGTAGAAAAGTATTACAAGATGGTAAGAACCAACATGCCATGTGTGTATTCCTAGATATTTACTCGCCCGGCTATCTAGACGTCCCGCCTAGTAAAACCCGCCGATGGTCATGATACCACAGGCGAGATTATACCATCTGCACACGGAAATGGACCAATTGAAGTTAGCGTACCGGGATTTCCGACCCAATTGGATAGCATCGTTGTTAGTGCTAGTAAGTCTCTGGGAGGTCGCTTTGCCTACAATCAAGATATCAACGCCGGTAAAACTCTCGGTTTTGGTACGTTTCACCGCATAATATGGTAACTTTTTTGACATATAATTATCAGGCTTGATGCAGTCCAGCATTGGTCACAGTAAACGCAGTAGCTCTGCCACTGCTTACTTGGCGCCTGCAATGAATCGACCCAACCTCGATGTTCTGATCAACACCCACGTCACAAGACTTGTCCGAACCTCAGGGCGACATATTACAGTGTTCAGAACCATCGAGGTTGCGACCAGTGCCTCAGGTAAGTAACGGCATGTCATATCGAACTTTATTCTCATCCTCTCCAGGACAACACTATCAGATAACTGCCGCAAAGGAGATTATATTATCTGCAGGTGTTATTGGCACCCCACAAATCCTCCTTCTCTCGGGGATTGGTCCCAAAAAAGATCTCGACAAACTCAATATCATAACCTATGTCGATATTCCCGACGTTGGCAGGAATCTAGTCGATCATCCTCTGGTTCCCAACTACTTCTCTGTAAACTCCGACAAGACGTTCGATGCTGTGCTACGTGACCCTGCGATATTTTCAGAGAAACTCCAGGAATGGGCGTCCTCTGGCCAGGGACTATTTGTTGATTCTCCAGGGAATACGCAGGGGTACATGCGTCTGCCGAAGGATGCGGCGATCTTTGAAAAATATCAGGATCCTGCTTCAAGCCCAGAATCTGCACATACCGAGATCATATTTGTTGTGCGTGTAGTATAGCCATCTATCATGCTTAGGCAGCTGACACAGCATTCTCCAGGACGGGTTTGGCCAGTTTGGCGAAGCACCTGCTCCCAAAACTGGGAACTTCATGACGGTGCTAACGGGGGTCGTGTCTCCCCTCTCTCGTAAGCTACACGATGTCTGCTCTTGACTTGGCACTGACCCCATCATGCCTCAGGCGGCTCCGTAACACTCACATCTTCTGACCCCTTCGACAAACCCGCCATCGACCTCGGTCTCCTGAACAGCGAATTCGACATCTTCGCCATGGTGCAGGCAATGAAGGATGCTCAGTCCTTCCTCACCGCCGAGCCTTGGAGCGGTTACATCAAAGCTCCCTTCGGTGAGCTTGCAGACGCAACGACAGACGAGGCCAAAGCGACATATGCCCGCAAATTCGGGGTTACAGGGAACCACCCTGCGGGAACAGCGGCGATGTCCCCGGCGCATGCGGCTTGGGGTGTCGTGGATTCAAAGCTTTTGTTGAAGGGCGTTGAGGGCGTCAGGGTCGTGGATGCATCGGTTTTCGTGAGTTGGTGCTCCTTGAAGTGGTGATACGCTGAAGACTCATCGTTGTAAATGCTGTATAGCCCCATACACCAGAGTGCCATATCCAGGCGCCGGTCTACGTCATGGCTGAACGGGCGGCTGATCTAATCAAAGAAAAGTATGCAATCTAGGAGGACGTATTAGACACTATACAAGACGCAGATCCCCCTTTTCTACTCGCGATCATCTTCGGCAGTGTTACAATGCATCTCGTATTTCCTATATCTTATGGGCCGTCCAAGTTTGAGAGGCCACACTGTTCAATGGGTATGTTATCTATCTAAGTATCTGTCATAATGATCTATCTATAGCTTGCATATTCGTATCCGAATCAAACTCATCTTACAACTTGAATGTAAGTCCTTCAACAATGCCTTCTACCCCAGATATCCGAACATCAGCAGCTGAATCGTACATCCCCTTCCTCAACCCTTCGCTCAGTATCTTCAGAACATCAAAGCACTGACTTGTGCTTAGGTAGTCCTGACGACAAATTTGGTGCATTTGAAGAAAGAGGCTCGAACGGGCTTCTGTAGAGGTTGCGATCCAGAAGGGATGTCGTCTTACCCTGTATGTGGCCAGAACGGCCCACTTCCTCCAAGGTATCTGACAACATCTTCACGGCACAAAAAGCAACGCACTAACCACATCTTTCCCGCATTTTTGACAACTATCTACGGGTTATTGTAGTGGAATTACATATAGGATAGAGTGCTCTCGCTCAACTTTTCATCCACTGCGTGGGGAGATATCAACACATTTATTCGCCTTGATTGAGCTGCTGTAGGCAACATGACCTCAACGTCGAAAAGTTCAGGAACGATGTATCAGATAGCCATGGGCAGGTTTAGTGGGACAATTTCCCAGCTCAGCCGACCACACGAGGTGTTTCCTATCCCGAATGTACCTTGCTGTATCATCTCGCCGCCGAGCCGCATGACTGTCGACCCTTTCTTTACTTAACACTTATGAGCGCCTTGTTATGCCTGCAACGCCTTTTTCTCTGCCTATGACAGGGTTTGATTGGGCCACTCAGAACTCCCGCCCTCGCATAGACCGGCCAACCAATGGAATGACCGCCTTTCCCTGCTTTTCACTGGTGAACATAGTCGAGGGTGATGAAGTGCAAAAGGCAATGGTCATATCTTTTGCAGAGACGTACGAAGAGATATCCAGCTTCATGTGGATGATAGCACATAACCCTCCCTACCCGTGTCATACATACACAAATCCAAATCTGAATCCTACTATTTGGCAAGGGTTCATCTTTTCGACAGCCTGAAGCCCAGCAGCGGAAGCCATCCATAAAGAGATGGACGAAAAGCAGGCACAACAGTGGGCAGCGGCCAAAATACTGACCTTTCCGAAGGCAGTTGTTTCTCAGCGGATCCTAGATCCTAGTTAGTACAACTTTGGTCTGCCTTGCGCACAATCCGGGTTACAGGCTTCACACAAATCCCAACTGTCCCGTCTCAAAGCCAAGTGTCCCGTTGCCACCAGTAGTTCAGAGTTCCATGCGATCATCGTTTAGAAGCGTCTTTTCTCGTTTCTCTCCTATGACGATTTGGACCGACTTCAACAGACAAAACGTTTTGTGCAAAGGAGAAATATTTCGTAACCTTGACCAAGTGGATCACGACTTTGACTAGCTATGCGCCGACCACAAGGAAGGGAAGCTATTAATAGGTCGTGGTAACCAGATCTCGCTATTTCGCGCCCACCGAGCGATTCTAGCAGACGCCAGCGGTACTCAGCAGTGGTCGAAATTGTCCCATCGAGGCTGATCAGTGCTGATAGATGACACATCTTGAACAGAACTGCGAGGTTGCCGGCCGTGGACTATTTTGAGCGGGTAATACTTAGGGTCAAGATGAAGCGACCAGGCGGGTATCCTCCGAGTCCCAGGGAAAGCGCTCAGAGCCACATATTAGAAGAAAGGATGAACGACCTCAGCGAAAGCATCAGCCTGAGTTTTCGCTTCGGAAATTTGGGTAGATATCGATTGTAAGAGCTGATCAATCTCTCATGCCTCCAGTGTCTGCACGTTCGTGTGCCCTGTCACTCCGAGTTGCTCGTTAGAAAAAGGTATTAAGGACGACTATCGCAACGTTCCGTCAAAGAACGCTTGGAATGGGCCATATCAACAAAGATTTCCGCAGTCACTGTTTGATCATGATGATGATTGGAGCACGAGGTGGAGCACGAGAAGCTGTGAAGCCCAAATTCCGTCAGAGTTAAAACCTGGTGGCTTGCGCATGGTAACGATATTCTACTTAACAGGAAAAGTTGGAGAGTTTGTGCTAGACCGAGCTGTTATTCCTCCCAAATTTCATTGTGAAAGGAGAAAACAGCAAAAGAACAGCCGAAAACGGATTACTCCGGCGAATTTAACCTCGTTTCTTACCACCGTAAGCGAGACATCGTTTCGGTCGCTGCCTGCATCGTGCAGGGCATTTCCTTTCCTTTTCTCAGTAGACTTTCGACGTCCTGAGCGTATCATTCTTTCATGGACTACCGGGGCGACCAGCGACCCCCGCGGTCTGCGAGACCAGGGAGCCAGCAGCAGTCGAGATCTCCAGCACCACCATACCCAGATCAGCACCCAACACGGCCCTCGCCCTTTCTTCCTGGAGATGGTTCGAAGGGCAATGTTTCCTTTCAAAATACCGAGCGTGGCGACAGACACGGCCCACTCGATCCAAATCGGCAGCGCACAAAGCCTTCGGCTTACCAGAGCCATTTGTCACCCAACAGCGATGCAGAGGGCGGAGACTACTTTGATCCTTCGAGAGTAGCCCGAAAGAAGAGCCTAGTCAAACCTGACCGGGAAAAAATCGAACCTGGTCATCGCCAATGGCACTATCGAAGTCATGTCGCACAGCTGGAGGAAGAGGGCCGTGTAATGCCATCAAGTACGTGTGTTCCACAATGAAAGCCACTTCCAATTCTCATTTTCACAGCTACCGGGAACTACCCACATCATCAGACACTACGGCGTGGACGGTCGCTGCTTGGTCGAGAGCAGGATCAACACGAGTCGGGCCTCGCTCTGTTCAAACGCGGTACCACACTACGTCGAAAGCGCCCACAGCCAACAACGACCGGCGCTGCCCACCTACCCGAGGTGCCGAAGAAGCGAGGATGCTACAGGGGCCCCGGTCCTGGGGGACCATGGATGACATATTGTCTCATCGTTACGTGCTGTATACCTCCTTTTCTTATGAAGACTTGTGGTAAGTGGTGTTATATTCATTGCAGCGACAGTGGACTGAAACAGGCATCTAGGTATTCGGACGCCGGAACAGCAACGCGCATGGCGGGAGAAGATCGGGCTCATTAGTCTCATCCTTGTCCTCATGGCCCTTGTCGGCTTCCTCACCTTCGGCTTCACTGTGAGCGTGTGTGGGACACCACCGAACCGCTTCCATGGTGGGGCCATCGGTGATGGGTTCATCGGGAACAGCTCCGTTGTTATCCACGGATACGACTACGATTTCTCAAGGTTCAAGCACCCAAAGACGAACACGGTTTTCAATGGCGAGTCAAATCCCGTACTTGACGGATCATGGGGTCTGGCCGGGAACGACGCTTCATTCTTGTTTCAGAAGGTCAACCAGGAGTGCCTTGGGCTAATCACAAAGGCTTCGAGCTCCAGCATCACAGGATCTGGGAGCAGCCTTGACTGGTATTTTCCCTGCAACGGGTTTAGCCAGTACGGCAGCACCGGCGCCAACATCACTGGTTACGAATCGAGCACAAATTGCCACACGTCATCTAAAGCGAAGACGCAGTTTAGCGCCCTGAAGCCTCAGGGGCAGGTGTTCTATACTTGGGATGATGTGCACAATCCCAAGCGCAACCTCGCCGTCTATGAATCGTATGTCCCTGTGTTGTCCCGCGAATCACCTTGATTTAACTCTTTCATAGCTCTGTCCTCGACCTCAACCTCCTCCAATGGCTTAGTCGCGCGCAAGTCAACTATCCGACCATCTTTGATCAGATGAAGTCTGCCAATGGGACATGGAACGGCAAGGATCTCACCATGACGCTCGTGCGGCTTGGACAGCAGGATGTTGCACACTGTTTACAGGACCTCATCACCATCGGGTTCATCGACACGAACAGCATTGGCTGTGTTGCCTCGTCGGTGGTACTCTACCTCTCGCTCATCTTCATCATCGGAGTTGTGGCAATCCGCTTCATTATGGCTGTCTTGTTCGCGTGGTTCTTCTCCTGGAAGCTGGGCAATTTCCCCAGAGAAACCTATGAACAGCGCATGCAGCGTTCGGCTGAGATCGAGAACTGGACGAATGATATCTATCGCCCAGCACCAAGCGAGTATAGGCCGAATGTGAGCAAGACGGGGCTCAGTGGCAAGGCTCAGAACCGTAAAACGTTCTTACCGAGCACGTCGCGGTTCACACCGTCCGACAATATTCTGAAGGGGCAGAGACCGACAACAGCGTATGGGATGCTTGATTCATCTTCGACGGCGGGTTGGAAGCGGTCGACGACGTATTCGAGCACAGGGAAGCTTGGATTGAAGGGGACCCCACCCGACTCTCCTGCATTTAGGCTGTCAAGAAGTACCATGTCCCTAAGCACGGAGACGCCCTGTCCGTTCCCGCTGCAGAACGTCGTGCCACAGCCTCCGCCTGATTACGAGCCCTTCAACTTCCCACTGGCACACACCATCTGCCTTGTCACTGCGTACTCGGAATCCGTGGAAGGTCTTAGGACGACGCTCGACGCCCTCGCGACGACGGATTACCCGAACAGCCACAAGGTGATACTCGTTATTGCGGACGGGATGGTAAAAGGTGCCGGGAATGACCTGACGACTCCAGAGATCTGTTTGAGAATGATGAAAGAGTTCGTTCTGCGTCCGAATGAGGTGGAGCCTCACTCGTACGTTGCCATTGCGGATGGCCACAAGAGGCATAACATGGCAAAGGTCTATGCTGGCTTTTACGACTATGACGACGCGACGACGGAGCGTTCGAAACAGCAGCGTGTCCCCATGGTGCTGGTGGCGAAGTGTGGCAACCCTCTTGAGGCGAACGACCCTAAGCCTGGCAATCGTGGCAAGCGGGACAGTCAGATCGTGATCATGGCGTTTTTGCAGAAGGTGATGTTTGATGAGAGGATGACGACTTTTGAGTACGAGTTCTTCAATTCGCTGTGGCGCGTGACGGGCGTGAGTCCGGATCGGTATGAGCTGATGCTGTGTGTGGATGCGGACACGAAGGTGTTTCCGGATTCGTTGACGCGGATGGCTAGCTGTATGGCGCATGACGAGGAGATTATGGGACTTTGTGGGGAGACGAAGATTGCGAATAAGGCAGAGACATTTGTGACCATGATGCAGGGTATGTCCACTGTCTTGTTCTGGATTCAATGATACTGATCTTTCCCTCAAGTTTTCGAATACTACATCTCACATCACATGACGAAGGCCTTTGAGTCTATGTTCGGTGGTGTTACCTGTCTTCCTGGGTGCTTCAGTATGTACCGGATCAAAGCACCCAAAGGTGACTCGGGATACTGGGTGCCCATCCTCGCGAACCCAGATATCGTGGAGCATTACTCGGAAAACGTTGTCGACACGCTGCACAAGAAGAACCTTCTCTTGCTCGGTGAAGATCGATACTTGACAACACTGATGCTTAAAACGTTCCCGAAGCGCAAGAACATGTTCTGTCCACAAGCCGTCTGCAAAACAGTCGTCCCAGACACATTCCGCGTGCTCTTGTCACAGCGCCGTAGGTGGATCAACTCGACAATTCACAACCTCTCCGAGCTCGTCCTTGTGCGTGATCTATGTGGGACTTTCTGCTTCTCAATGCAGTTCGTCGTCGCTATGGAGCTGGCAGGCACACTGGTCCTCCCCGCCGCTATTGCCTTCACCTTGTACCTTATCATCTCCTCCATCATCCCCGGTGGCCCTAATACGACAATCCCGCTGGTTCTCCTCGCCATCGTCCTCGGTCTGCCTGGCCTTCTCATCGTCGTGACATCGCGCAAGATTGCGTATGTTGGGTGGATGCTTGTTTATCTCATTTCGTTGCCAATATGGAACGGGATCTTGCCGGCATATGCTTTCTGGCATTTTGATGACTTTTCATGGGGTCAGACGAGGAGGGTGGAGGGGGATGCGGGTGGGGATGCTGGGGATAAGGAAGGAGAGTTTGATTCAACACATATCGTTATGAAGAGGTGGGCAGAGTTCGAGAGGGACCGCAGATGGAAGAGTGGGACGCAATCGAGGGACTCAACTTATAATGAGAAGAAGTATGTGCTCCATCTCTCCGGTTGATTCCTATTCTATGCCTTTACTGATTGTGGTGGTAAACAGAGCGGAAACTAATCGTTATTCGACGGCGTCGAATTCTGATGTTACCCATCCTATGAACTCTGGGTATGATTCCAGCACCCTGGAAACAAGCAAGGATACAAGCAACTATAGTGGACAACGCCCCCGATATGACAGTAACGCTCTTCTGATGCTCCCAGCACCTTTGGCTACCAATCGACCTATGATGTCGTCCACTACGTCCGTCGGTATGTCAAGAACGAGCGAAGAAGTCTCCGACTCTGGCTCTGGTTCGAACCTCCGGCTGATTCCGAGTCCACACTCTCTAGATCAAGACTCGTTCGAGTCGACAGGTACCGGACAACGGCTCTTGTCTCCCTCTACTTCAACGTCAACGACGCAATACGACGTAGATAATTTCACGAGATCATTAAATGCACACAGTAGGGTTAGCCCGCAGCCTTCTCTTGACCCATTCCGTCAGGTCGGTACCAGCCCCGTGCTGTATGACGATCCATCGCAGGCGTACAGCCCCGACTTTAGCGATGAAGGCAGCGTTGCGACAAACACCAATGCCAATGTCAGTAGGATGTCACGCGGCGTGCGACTGACAGACAGCGGGCCTGTGCCGGGACCAGAAGGCGTACGTCGAGTTTCGAGGCCAACGGGGAGACGGCCAACATCACAAGCTCCTGCGCAAAATAGATACTCGCGCACTTCTACCGCATTCAGTCTTCCACCCGGCGCAGCTCCCCCTCAGCCTAGTCAAGGCGGTGGCGCCTCCTGAAGAGACTACTTGCAAGACATTTCATTACCTACACACATCATCATCATGCATCTCACGTACACATTGGACATGTTCGGTTGGCTTTTTGCCTTGACTTGCTTTGTCTTGCCTTGACTTGTATAAGTTACGCTCTACTGGACCTCTCCTTTCCCCCCCCCCTCCATCCCTCTCCCGATCCAAGATTCACAGGACTAGAAATCAAGCCTGCATTTATGGATGTTTCATTGTGAATTGCTACCTTTCGACGGACTTTGACCCCCTTCTTTGCATCTTTCTTATGATACCTGACGCTCTCCTTCTATTCTCTTTTCTTCCCTCTGCCTAGCCGATCAGTACTATCCTACCACAGCGTATCTGATGTAATACAGTTTTGGATGTCGAGCATGACGAGGAGTATCTCATGAGTACTGAAGATGATATTCAGACGCAGAAATGTACGTGGAGTGAACTGTTGAACCCACCTTATGGCAAGAATGACCTTGAGCCCTGCCGATTCTTCTAGGAAAGATGAGAGCCGTGTGCGCTTCACATCTGACAATTGCCTCTTTGACTAGTGCATCATTTCGAGTCGCAATTTTGACTGCACGCTTTCGGCTACACCCTGTAAGCAGGACTTCAGTCTTAGGGTGCACTCGAGATCTCACTAACACTCGCAATTGGCGGCGCAATACAATCCTGTGAACTCCCCTGCTGGGACATGAAATTGCATACAATACAGGGTTACAACACTAATCAACAATCGAGGGGGTGAACTTTATCCAAAGCGAAGTGATGAAGCGAGTGAGTTCACAGAGACTGGTCTTGACATAGACATAGGAAAAAAAACTCGACACGTTTACAGCTTATCATAATACGTATCAAGGGGCGGGATCTCGGGCTGTGAGGAGAGTGTAAGTATTCAGTCGTACTGTGGGGTCTGGAAAACGAACCTTAAGACCCTTGCGAACACGGATCTTCGTGACGATATCCTCGAGCTTGCTTCCCTTCTCGAGAGGGGCTGTAATGCAGGATCATCGTCAGAGTCTACAAGAATGGATAGCATTGAAATACTAACATCCGTTCATGATCTCCCAATGATCAAAGACACTCTGGGGGAAAGCCTGACCAGCGGTGTGCGAGCGCAGCTCTCCGTTGAAGCCGAAGGACTCGGAGACAGGGAGGTAAGCCTTGATCGTGAACATCGGGGTTCCAACGCGCTGTTCTTCGCTGAAGACTTGGCCACGACGCTTGTTCAAGCAACTGTAGACACCACCGATGGCGCCCTCAGGACATTGAATCTCGACTAAAAGTTTTCAAAAAAAGTCAGGAAATGAATCCCAAAGGGTATAAGGCTAGGACATACCGAGATAGATGGGCTCTTGGAGACCAGGGTCAGCGAGGAGAGACGCAGCGTAACACGCGCGACGCATGGTGGGAATGAGCTGTCCTCCTCCACGATGGATAGCATCGGCATGGAGCTAACGTAACTGATAAGTGAAAGGAAATCATTGACAACATCAAGGAAAACCTACAGTGACATCAAGAATGTTGTATCGAACGCCACGAACATTCTCCTCAGCGCAGACACCTTCCTTGGTCGCCCACTGCAGGGCAGCAATGCAGGAATCCTTGATTTCGTTCAAGTATTGGACACCCTTGGTGACGTCAACCAACAAGTTAGGTCCAGTGGTATCGGGACCGAATGCCCAAATCTTCCTGGCATCGGTGACATCCCAGCCGTATTCGTCGGCGAGAACGCGGGCACGAAGCTTGAAATCGTCGCGAGAGCTGACCTTGCCCTCTTCGATCGCCTTTGTGAGTTCTTCATCAAGAGGCAGAGCCTTGACGTAGAGACGATTGTGCTTGTTCTGCGACTTGGACAGGGCAACAATGCTTGATTCGGCCTTGACGGTCTCACGGTAGGGCACAACGGGGTCGGAAATCTTGAGAGGGACACCCGCGTGGTCTTCTTGGAGATCCTATAATCATACGGCATAAATGTCATACCAAATGAAGAGAAAGTCGGTGACAGACCTTCAAGCAAATCTCCAAATGCAGCTCTCCAGCACCGGCAACGATATGCTCACCGGTCTCCGAAATCCACGCTTGCACGCAGGGGTCGGACTTCGACAGACGCTTGAGACCTTCGACAAGCTTGGGAAGATCAGCCGCGTTCTTGACTTCAACGGCGACCTGCACGACGGGAGAAACGGAGAACTTCATGACCTTCATATTGTGCGCTGTCTCCGAGGATGTCAAGGTTCCGCTCTTCAGCAAGAATTGATCAATGCCGACAAGACCACAAATGTTTCCAGCAGGGCAATCCTCGATGGCTTCAACAGCACGACCCATCATCAAAACGGTACGCTGGATAGACTTGATGAACAGGTCGTCCTTCTTGCCGGGAACGTAGTTCGGGCCCTGGATGCGGATTTTGGGTCCCGAGCGGACGGTGCCGGAGAAGACACGACCAAAGGCATAGAAACGGCCCTTGTCGGTAGTAGGCACCATCTTGGAGACATAGAGGACAAGAGGACCTTTGGGGTCGCAATCTCTGATACCGATGGCAGACTCATCGTCCATAGGACCCTCGTAGAGAGTTTCCACCCGGTATCTCTGTGCAGTGGCGGCGGAAGGAAGATTGATGACAATCATCTCCAAGAGGGAATCACCACAAGGAAGGAACTTGCGCATGACGACCCTCAGGAGCGCTTTACCCTCGAGGTCGCGCTCGTCTTGGAGAAGCTTAATGTCTAACTTCTCGAGCATGGGCCCAATCGCCTCCTTCTTGAAGTTCATGACGGCGTCAAAGATCTTGAAGATGGGATCGAGGACAAACATGTTGAATGCGCGTTCGAGCTGCTTGCCGTTGGCGTCGGTGCTGTTCGTGGTCCACTTGCGGGTCGCGGGGTTGAAGAAGTTGTCGCCCCAAAGCTTGACCATCATCTTGTCCTTGTCGACACCGAACTTCTTCGCGTAGCGCGCAGCAAATTGGCGGAGCGTGAAGCCCCAACCGTGGAGACCTGAACCGAACGCGACTGTTCCTTGATCAGGATACACCTGGACATCACCGAGAACGGCGTCGGTGTAGGTTGAGATGACAACGTTGACGCTCTCGATAGTCCGCGAGAAACTTTGGTAAAGGTCCTCTTTTGTGACCTGGAGCTCGAGAAGGGCACGATCAACTTTGTTGATGACGACAACTGGCTTGATCCTCTCGGTGAGGGCTTGGCGCAACACGGTCTCGGTCTGGACGCAAACTCCTTCGATACAGTCGACGACAACCAGTGCACCGTCGGTTACACGAAGTGCGGCGGTCACCTCAGAAGAGAAATCGACGTGTCCCGGCGAATCGATAAGATTGATCAAGAATTCATTTCCTAAAAATATGTTTCTGAGCGATGTAAAGGATGAAGCAGAGGTTGGACGTACCGTCAGTTTTCTGTTTGATAGTATCAACATCTTCCTTATCTAGCTCGAAATACAAAGAAATCGCGGTCGACTTGATAGTGATACCACGTTCTATTTCGTCTGGTCTTGTGTCCATGTATCTAGCATCACCGGCTTTGGAAGACGCGATAATACCAGCCTTGGATACCAAGGAGTCGGTGAGGGTGGATTTTCCATGATCGACTGCGAGGTTGAAGCATGAGGAGGAAAGAAGTGATCACGATCGCGAGATCAGCGCACCATGGGCAATAACCGACATATTGCGAATGTTGGTGGGCTTGTCCATAAGGGCCCGAATCTGATCTATGGAAAAAAAAGTTTGCTTGATATACGAGCTCAACATCATGCTCTTCGAGGTGACAAACCTGTCGTGAAGTTACTGAACCCATTGATCAGCCCATATCAGTGCGAGGTAGGCAAAGAAAAACATACACCATGGCTGGATGTTATTTTTGTGGTAAAGGAAGTCTAGGTTGAGAGAGTTGAGAGGGAGAGGATGTGTGCGATCGATGCGATGTGAGCACCAAGCGCAAAGGAGTGTGGGTGAAAGAAAATTTGTCGCTGAGATAACGCTTTTGAGCTGAATAAAATCAACGAAAAAATGGTAAAATTACGTAAGACCGGATCGGGACCGGAAATCGGGACCGGGGCGCTCCCGCTCATTGTCTGAGGTCTTCGTTCAGAACTTGGGCAGTGCTGGAGGAATGAGGAGAGTGAGTTGAATGCATTCGAGTCAGATTCAGTCAACGGCTTATTTCCTATCAAGGCGAAGTCAGCCAAGGCCGATGTGAAGTTGGATAATTATAAAACAGACCTCCGGAACTTGTCTCGAATGCAAAAGGACTTGTTCAGTGAGTCATTTTGTACAATGTACGTAGTTCAGGTGACATAGACTCGACACCTTTTGCGGCAGACGCGGGTGCGACGAGAAATATTTCCTCGAAAGTCTCGCACATCCACATCGGCGACAACATCTAGTTGAGATATTGGGTAAAATGGTATGGCTCGCAACTGGTAATGAATACAGTACCTATTGCAACAAAATGATTCCTGCGGTCCTCCACATCATTCCCTCAGTTGGCAGAATTCAACCCGATGATAGAGCAGGATTACAACAGTTGGTTGTCGATAGCGCATGATTTAAATAAAACCCGCCCGCAATAACATTGCATCGGTGGAAACCGAGATCCTAGAAGGATATTCCAAGGCCCGAATCAGTGGTTGGGCGGAGAGTGACGAGGACGTCGAATGCATCTCGTTTATTTCTCGGTAATGGAAGTTCGAGGTTCGCAGGCGCTCGCTCGTGAGGAAAACAGTTCCGTTAATATTCACAAGACGTGGAGACAACGTAACCTGCGCGTCCAATGTATTGCAACCATTTTCGCCAGACCATGTTGAGATGACTAGCAACTTCCCTACAAGTCGCTGAGCCACCGCCTATGACGCGAATTTCAAAGTCGAGGGATACGCCCGTCCTTTGATCGCCGGCAAATCATACATGTCGGGGTAGAATGGCCAGTCGTTCGTTGTGTATCGGACGCTCCTTCGTCCACACAGAATTGCATGCATTCAGTAGGACAATTCTCTATCTCAAACTGCTTCACGGAAGCCTTCTCAGAATGGTGTGGGTATTTAGACAACTAATACTGGTTGGCTCACCATGAGCAACAAGACTCATGTTATTATGACAAAACAGATGTGCATCCAGGTGAAGTACTCCTTCACGCAGGGATGGACACCACGAGGTCCCAACGCGCCACCAACGGAGTCTGTGGGGTATTTGATCAACCGACTCGCCTGCATCGGCACCATCGATCAGCACAAAACTGAAAATACACACAACCTCGCCCGGTTGAACCGCTACTCACGCTATCTGCAGCTCTTGCTCAGAATGAGTGCCGATCCAGATCCTACAGGGATCAATAGCTTTATTGAGTCGCCATTGAGCAGCAGTCGTGGTTGATGATGTGCTAAGGTGCGCCACGCTGTCGAATGTGGGGAAGACAAGGTTTCGTTTCAAATCCATCTTATCGATCAGGGCATTAGGGCAGGCAGAAGTCAGGTCACGTTATCGGCCCGGTGGACCGAGAATTCCACTGCAGAAAACACACTACTGCTTGGAAAGTCGATGGAAAGCTCTACATTAGATATACAGGAACCGCAATCTACGGCTTGCTTCTGTCCAGGAAAGCAAAATAATCTGCAGCCGGCTTTCTGAGACACGGTCTCGTTTCACGCATGAACCCCACCAAAATTCCGAGGAACCTCGACATCCCATCCCGGAGGCATGTATACCTTCATATGACCAACTGTTATTTTAATATCTTAGGTGATCTCGACTGCTGCACAGGCAGCGCTGGAGGATTATTCCAATGAGAAACCCTGAGTACCGCACTAACTCCGGGGGTGCAGTAGAAACCTGTTCGATAGCTTGACCTAAAGCGCACCTACGATCGACTCTTCATAGGCACACAGTGATCTCTATTCCGCTCAATCCCAGAGCTACTGGGGGTTAATCATCTTGTGACGACAGAGACGACATGGTGATCAAGTCTCAAGATAGTTCGCGCTTATGACAGGATCTGGACGACGCGGTCAATGTGGAGTGCGGGACCAATCAAATGGAGTCGACACAGGCGAGATTCGGGCAGAGCATGGACGGGCTTGCAATAATGGTGCCCTTGGGGAACAGGAGGCCATGTGAGACTGGTCCTAGCCCAATGAGTGTCGAGATGATGATGATGTTGGTTTTTCCGCCGGAATGAGTGTCGAGAGCGAGAGCGAATTTGAACTTCGAAAAGGAACAGATAGGCCCAAACGAAAGTCGAACGAAATGAAAAGGCAGTCTGGACCCCACTCGGCAAATATTCCGTACTTTGGATAAGCAACACAGTACTGTACCGCAGCGTTTTCTCAGCTACGTACAATGATGCATGATTTGAGTGCGATAGTAAGTACGTCCTCTTTGACAATGGTTGCAGTGGGAAGGATGGAATGTAAGAGCTTGATATGTTGTGCTTGCGTTCACTGCTCGACATGATGTCAGACATATGGGTATATGGTAAGTCCGGACAGCGGGAATAGACGATGAGATCATGTTGGGTTTCAAGGTAATCCCCACTAGAAGGACCAAGTGACAGGAGAGCGCCTGAGGAAAGGTGTATATCGTCAATGGGAAGGCGTGAAAGGCGAAATAATCACTCTGGTCGTCGTCGCACTTCGCGTTGAGGATGTGGAAAAAGTTCAGTGGATGTCGTTTGCTTGGCGAAGGCATGCTGTTGGCTAACACGTGTAAACAGTCCCCACCGCCAAGGTCGTCGGTCAAAGTCAAACCTATCAAACTTTTTTGTCTTGTTCTCGTTGTTCACGACGACGACGACGCTCCGAAGCACTGAGTCCTCCAGTGTAGCCATATATTCGCTCGTTCTTCTCTTTATTCTCACAAGTCATTCGGCGTTGGTTCTTGGTTTACCACCAAGGCACTCTTTTGCGATCACATCAACAGGCCCATCGTCTGAGCTGGGGAGCACTCTACCACCACAATGCCTTCGTTGGCTGGTTTATTTGGGAGGAAGAGAAAATCTCCTTCACCCAAGGGCGTGAACGGCAACGCTTCAGAGTTGAACGACTCATCGCAGTCCTCACCCACGACGGAGTTTGTGACCTCAGACAGGTCTCTTCCCTCCAGTCCGAACACCAGGAGCACTCTGCATCCTGATTCTGCTCGCGGCGGCCAACCATCGAGTGTATATCCGAGTCAGGCAACGTCCTCGCATACGTCCTCGCATAAACTTCGTCTTCCTTTTTCTCGCAAAAAGGTGTCCGCCTCTGCATCGACAACTTCCGTAGCAACTACCTCCTATGGCTCAAACTTTGGCACCCCGCCACGACCAGCGTACATGGATTCACGAAGTAGTACCAGTGCCTCTTCTGATACGGATATTGACATGCGTCGTCTACGGCCACCTCCCTCGAAGTCTGCAATATTCGCAGCGTACGGCGATCCTCACAGTGCACTTTCAACGCACTCTCTCCCCACCGAAGCTTCTAAACGCAACGAACCAGCCCCTATTGCACCTCCCGTGCCACCTAAGAAGCCGTCCTTCTTTCACTGGTCAAGGTCAACTCCGTCATCGCCACAAACCACGCTCCAGAAGCCAAAACCTAACAGAAATCCAATTAAGCTGGACCCAATAACTCCATCCTCCGATGTGAACTCCTTTAATCTCAAGTCTTTCCGTCATGTCCTTCCCCCGTCTCCTAATACCTCCAGTACATCCCTTACACCGGCAATCCCACGCCCGCGAGGCACGAGCATCGCCTCAGAATCATCTCAGCGTATATCTGTGGCAGCCTTCCGGGAAGCACATGCCCGTCGTAGTGCCGCTGGCTCCCCAGTCCCATCGAACAGAGCTCCCAGTCCCCATCGGCCCGCAAATTACGGCAGCAGCGATGTCCGGGGAGGAACCTTACGGCCGACTCCACAGTTCTCGCACTCAGCCCCTAATGTACCTCAAAAGGCCCAGAAAAGGAGGTCATCAGGCCTGGCGTACACTACGGATTCTGACGAGGACGCGTCTTCCGAAGAAGTTGATTCGGATGCGTCGGCCTCACCTTCCCGAGCTGGCGGTGGTATCATTCGGCGCAAAAGGACGGTGACCAAACGCCCTGACACTGAAGGTCATGGTTCGCATGAACCATTCAAAAGTCGCGCGACGAAGTCTGAGATCGGCCATGGCTCCTCGTCATATAGTTCCCCAGCGGCGAGGAGGGATTTTAAACCTGGTCCACGGTCGCAGTCCAGTCATATCTTGAAGTCTCAATTCCCAGGCCGACAAAACAGTCAGAACGTCAATGGCGACGGTCCTCCTGCTGCTGAGTCGTCACGTTCACATTCCAGTATAGGATTCAATGCTTCAGACACCAGACCTCGAGCCAGTGTGTCGGCGAGTGCATTGTCGCCATCTGCTGCCGCCAAGCGAGCAAGTATAATTGCTGCTGCCAATGCCAATCTCTGTGAGTCTTTGCGTTATGATTTCTTTGAGCCTCAAATCAATTCTGACGACAACCCTGGTAGCGAATGGAAGAAGTCACGTCCGGGCGTCATCCACATTTTCCACCCCCGCCTCACCACCTCCCACCAACACAAATAACACCCGGGGGCCGACCTCTTCCTCATCTTCTGATTCGGAGGACGATGCACCTCTCGCTACACTCCTGCCTCCTCGTCGGCCAGGTAGCGCCATGTCCTCCGCCTCAAGTCCCTCCCGTTCCAACGTCAGCCTCCATCCTCCAACTATCCGCTCCAATACTGCTCCCCATAAACCCCTAATTGACATCAACGAGTTGACGCATTGCCGGCCCTCGCTTCCTTCCAAGTCACACACCAATGAGGGGTTCACGCCTGGCTCTACGCTCCTCAGTGGACGCGGTCTCACGACTAGTCCCACATCCATGACGCACCCACCTACATCCCCAATGCACAACACACCCATTCCTACATCCACCTCACCGCCTACGCATTTCGTGTCTCCGCCGTCGTCGCCCACCAAAGAGTTCAAAGAGTTCATATCGGCACCTGCACCACACCTGCCACCTTTGAGATCAAGCATGGGCTTCCCGGGCGCTTCAGCATCTGGGGCCCCAACGAGGGAGACGAGTCCTGGCGAGCATAAACGGGATGTGCTTGGGGATCGGTTGTCGCGGGTCTTGCAGATGAACACCTTGCAGACGAACATGAGCCCGCGGTCCAGCACAGGGTCCTCCGCCTCTGGCTCGGAATCCGCTTCTGCTTCGCCCAAGAACTCCGCTCCTGGTGTTGGAGGCGGTGCCGGCAGTAGCGTGACTCCCACACCTGCACCCGCACCTGCACCAGTGATTCCGAAGTCGACGGTCTTGCCAGCGCCCACAAAGCCTAGCCCACCGGACGAGGATCTGGCGACTATGCTTGGTGCGGGGGTCAGTCTCATCTCCCGCACTGGCGACCCTGAATCCTCCGAGTCTGAGTCTGAGTCTGATGACTCGGAGCACGACACAGATAAGGAGGGTGCACTACCACCGCCTGCAGTGGCCGATCGCATTGCACCAATACCGATCAAGCAACGTGCGCCGCCGCCTGCATTTAGCGTCACTTCACGCCCGCCAGTGAAGGATGTGAATACGAAGGATCCTAGCGCCAGTGCGAGGACATCGGTCGTGTCGGCTACGTCAGGGCTGGGTCAGGCTCCTCGACAGCGGAGCAGTACACTTGTTCCGCCGCCAACGACCTCCTCGGCCATTGGGACATCTGCTAGCAGCAAAGTGGGAACGTCAAATGCTCAGACGGGGAGAACGGGTATCCTCAATAACAATAAGTCGAACGGTACCAATGGCAGCAGTAACGGGGGTGCCAGGGGTGAATTGCCACCGAGGCAGAGGAGCACCACGTTGTTGCCTTCGACGTCCACGGGCACTATCACTCCAACTTCCGTAGTCCCTTTGCCGCCGAGTCGACCGTTCGTTGGTGGGAGACGAGAAAGTCCTGCGAGCTCAACAGGGGACTCGAGCAGTGGCCGCGCGCCTTTTACGCCGAAAGATGGGAGCGAGATTGGAAGCACTGCTGGTGGGAGTACAGGTGGGGCGGGCGCACGGAGCGTCAGAGAGGAAGCGTGGAGTGGAGGCGTTAGTGGGCTGCCCGTGAAGGAAAAGCATATCAAGAGGCGGAGTGTGAGCTTTGAGGAGGATCTCAGAGATATCACGAAACCTTCTCCTAGAGATATCATGAAACCTTCTCCTGCTGGTGGAAGGCCCATGGAAACGCATGGGGAGGGGGAGGAGAGGCGCCGCGAGAGAAGAAGGAGTGAGGCGAAGGCTGCTATTGAGGTTTGTCCTTTTATTTTCTCTTGTTATTGCGGGTAATTGATATTCAACCTGATGTGCGCTCAGTTGGGGAATGTCATCAACGGACGGGGACCTATCGTGGACGATGACGACGACGACCTACCGATCAATCAAATGCTAGGTGGCGGTGGCCCGCGGATGTCAACGATAAATCCAATGATGACGATGAGCAGTCCGATGCCCATGGGTTTCTCTCCGCCAACACCAGGCATGACCCCCGGCTGGAACAACATGAACATGAACATGGGGATGAACATGAACCCACAGATGCTCTCCCCAGCACAGTTCATACCACCCGCGGCAGATCCAAATTATATAGCAGCACACCAGCAGGCGATGATGTATGCAAAGCAAGCTTATCAGATGGCTGTGGCTCAGCAGGCCATGGCTGCGGCGGGCGACGAGTGGGAGCGTGGGTCGAGCATCGGCGGGTTTGGCGGTGGCGGGAGCGTCTATGGCGGAGGCCTTTCCAGTGCCTCTGTGGTGGGCTCACCATATGGGATGGGCATGGGCATGGGCGGGATGGGGATGAACATGGGCATGCAGAGTCCCGGAAACGGATGGTCAACAGGATCAGTCGTTTATCCTGGCCCGGCTCGGTCCATGTATGGAGGTATCAGCGGAGCGCGGAGTGAATACGGTGGTGGCGGTGGTGGCGGCGGAAATTGGAGCTCGTCAAAAAGCTCGTATGGGGAGTCGTTCGGCCCATCGTCTAACCGGTACAGTAAAGCCGGTTCCAGTCAAGGGAGACCAGTCTACGGTCAGCGCGATTCCGGATTCCACCCTCCCTTGCCGCCCATTCCTCAAGGTAACAGTGGTAGCAGCACTCCGTCAGGACGAGGAACTGGGCCTCGATCCCGGACGACCAGTCAGCCCGCAAGTCCTGGACGTGGTTTGCGCAAAGCTCCCCCACCATCGAGTTGGAAGGCTGGTGTTTGAAAAGCGACATTTTGTTTTCTCCATTCTTTGTATAATCATCCGTCTGTCATTACGATCTTTTCTTCATCCTTTGTTCTCTGCTATCTCTTTTTATTTTCCGTTGTTCATTCCTTGGACGTCCACTACATCAAAACAATCTCGATCGGGGGAAGGATTTTGTGCAGAGACATTCACTAAATTCCCCCTCCCCCGTCATCGCACACAACAGAACCTCATCATATCCAGCATTTTTTGGACCCTAGATCCATCTAATTATCTCCCTCATTGTATTTTCTGCATACTCACGCATGATACCTGAACCTTTACGTATTTCCACAGATATACTGTCTTTTCTCTCTCTCTCGTACCGTCGAATTTGCATACTATCCTTTCGATGTTTGTCCTCAATAAGATGATCAGTCCTGGCCTTTCGAAGTCTCCTTTTACGTTCTTCTTAGACAATGACTCTGAAATATGGTTTGCGCTGGCATGACAACAAATGTGGAAAGCTAGAAACAAGAGAAGCTTATCGCCAGTGAGAAATTTGAACGCGAAATTGACGCGTTTTACAATCGCACACGCCCGAAGTTCTTCAAATGGCGATAAAAATGGTTGTGAACAGAACCACAGCATGATTGGTTGAAATTAGCTGTGCTCTTGTAACGGAAGTGGCTCTCGATGGGGCACCGAACAGGTATTTCCTTGTAGCCACTACTAGGACTGTCGTCCGACAAGGTGTCTTTTCTCGCTGCTCAGTTTTTGTCGCAATATACTCGGGGGATGGACTACACATGCTCATTGTCCCTTTTATGTAATATGTGAGTACTGTGCAAAAAGTGCCAGGGCTGAGCTTGGCAATGAGTGCCATTATTTGAAATTGGACCGATTTGGACCTTGATACGCCAAGTGGCGCAAATCAGGCCCCAGGACCTACGCGGACCCACAAGTCGTGATATAAGGACTAAATAATGGCGGGCTTTCAAATCATGATCCTCTTCCAGCAGCAGTCGAATGTCATCGGCGACGGAGACGCTCAAGGTGAACGCTATCCTAGACTGCGAGTATGCGGGTCTCTGTCCCCACGAATTTGATTCACCTGGATCCTGGACCATCGGCGGCTCTTGGTGACGAGCATGACAATGTGCCAGAGTTGTTGAAGATCCTCGAGCACCGGAAGAAGACACCATGGTGGTGAAAGCGTTCCTAACTCAGACCTTCGTACTTGAAGCTGTGCTGGCTGGTTACAAACACATTCTGATATTGTACATGATCTTAAATATACCTATGGCTATAACCCATGTACAGTTTGATTTGGAGAGTGGAGCTATCGTCACGCTACATGCATGGGCACCTGTTGCAGATCATTTTCCAGTGGGGAAACCTCTGTTTCGGAAACAGTGACCTGTGCGAGCTTCTCTTGGCTGTCATTGTCGACAGAGGCTGGATTTGCAAGGTTGAACGTAGTATCCCTGTCAGAAAAAGCGTATATGTAAGTCATACAACAGGAGAAAAAAGGGATTAAATCTCACGATGCTTGCCTTTCCACCTTCACTGCAGGAAAGCCATCTGTGGCATTCTCATTTGTTGCGACTCGCGTGCCGTCGTCAGCGATTCCGCAGGCCCTACGTTCAAAAATCAGAAAAAGGGTGAGCGATGCCGCAGAACAAGCATCTTACTCGACTATCTGCTCCCAATAACTCCGATGCTCAAACTCGTAGTGGAAGTCCCCGCCAAAATCGGCATCCAAGTGCTCGGGCGGTATGAGCTCCAAAAGGTCGGGGTTAAACCGCATCTGCATTGCTACAGCATGAGACGAAGTATTGTAAATATACGAAGCGTACTGACCTTGTCACGAGTAACTGGGTCCAGGAACGGTGAGATGCCTTTGTAGAAAAAGCTTAGGATGAAAGGCAGGTTAACCACAAGGGCACGCCCAAGTGTCTCCACGTAGTGCTGTTGTAATATGTGCAGGACCTACGAGACAAATCAGCATTCCCGCTCGAAAATTGGATGCGTTCGACGGACTTTACGCGCCACTGATATTGACGGGTTCGTTCGCAGTGTCGTTGATTTGTAGTCGACGATTATCACCAAACCCTCCTGTCCAGGGGGCATTAAATCCTTCGCTCGTTCTCTATTTCGGAACAAAAGAAGCGGTGTCAGCTCATGAATTCAAGATGAATGGACAGACGGACAGACACCAAACCAAATGACGCAGCTGCCGCGGACTCGTCTCTGTGTTCTCGCGTCCTGGACGCATGTACAGTATCGGACGTCCATCTCGATCGAAGCCATTCAAAATACTAAAGAGCAGAACAACAACTCAGCAAACCCAAACCGGACTTTGATAGGCGATAACAAGAGTGCTCAGAGCAGTGATAAATATTTCGAGCGACGCACATTTTGCCCGTCTCACTCTCAATTCTAACTTCCTCGGGCGGGATGAGGTCAGGCTTGAACTCACGGCGCCACTCCAATGTCGCTTTGATGCGTTTCTGCGCGTCGGCGAAATTCCACTTCGAAGCGCGGCTATACCGCGGAATTGTGTCAGGCTTGTTCAACCAACGCAGCTCCCAGGGATAATACGGGTCTGTGGTAGGAAGGAGGAGAGTGTCTGCATACTGTTGTCATCGAGGTTGGGAAACAAAGGGTAGGCGTCAGTTTTTCAGTATAGTCAAATCTGAATGACGCAGTTCATGTGACTTACCTCCCGAAGAGCCTTGATCTTGGCGGCCTCTGCTTCCGTGTATTCGTGGATTGGGCCGACTTTGGTGTCGGGGTGCGGGACGGTCAGGACTTTTCGAGTCTTTTCTGCCATGGGGGTCATGGGCGTTAAAATCAAAGAGGGAAACGACCTCGAGTGATAGATGATGAATCAAGCCATTGTACCGGCTTTCTTACTCAACCTCCTTGTGTCATTTTCTTAGTTTTCGGGATTCTGTCAGGATCATGTGACGCGTTCCGTTCATTGTCGCCGATGTCAAGGCCGGCTTGGCATGCATCGTGAGGGCCTTTGATGGTCGGGATGACCAACGACGAAAAGATGTTTCGACGACAGGCGAAAATCGAAACTTTAGAGTCGCAAGAACATATCGCGAGGTCTAGAGAAGCCAGCAAACATGAAGCTCTGAACCGACCAGTGAATGCGGCTGATAGGCAAGCATAAATCATAAAACCCACTTTCATTACTGCAGAGGATACATTCACCTATCGATACAACCCGACCATCAGAAAAAATATGTTGCTAATCTCGGTGTAGGTTTTCAATGAAGAAAAATGGAAAGAAATGACGCAGATGTGAACGAACAAACAAAGCTGCTTGAACTCTCAACCAGCTTCTTTCCTGTCGCCCAGGTATGGGCTTTTTGGTTGGCTCCTGTCCCTCTTTCACTGATAATCCCTTTGAAGGAAACAAGGGTCGAAGCGAATGCTTTAAAGTGGTTTGCTTGGGAGCTGAGTCAACAGGACACCATATCGTTTCTTGATAGTGACGCGGTGACGAGAGAACTTGTCGTCGGGGGAGAAGCGAGCTGGAAGACCATAGCATTAATATCGTTCAATGGAAGAGTGAAAGTTGGGAAAGGGGTACCAGGATGTGCAGACTTTGTCAACTTGCCTGCATCTGTGACTTTCTACTGTCGGTATTGGTCAAATCGTTCAGGGGTGCTGAGAAAGGACTTGCTTACCTTTAAGGTGTATATCCTGCTACCATTCTCATCAAGTGTGTACATCAAATGCATGATGGGCAGCGAATTTCGTTTTGCTTGCGAGTTCTTGTGCTGAGAAGAGAGCTCAGACGAGAGAGAGACCAAGAAAAAATGCACACGTGACTGTGCGAATATGATCACCATAAATCGTCAAGTTGAGCTCGTTCTACGAATCATGAAGGCTAATTCTTGAAATTTCACGTTCTCTATTCTTTCTTGGATGCTGATTCCTCCATCAGGCCTCAGGCCCCACCTTCCCTACCGTATTGATGAACGCCGACCCCGAAGTCATCTATTCAGTTACACATCATTTTGGAGCACGTCATGTCGGACACGTGACGGCTCACCAAGCACCACAGTGACCTCGGACCAATATAAAAACAGAACCTGAACTTCGATAGCCTTCTTGTTCGGAACCATCTCCATCTACCAACCTCAGAAATGCCCGTCAAAGCAATCACCTCTTTCGAGGAATTCCAGAAAATTGTATGCTTGTCGCATCTGCTTTTCAAGATTCTTGACTGATTTTCTTTGGTAGATCAACAGCGGCAAGCCCGTCGTGATCGATTTCTGGGCGACGTGGTGCGGCCCATGCAGAGTGATCTCGCCCATCTTCGAGAAGTTCTCCGCACTGGAGCAGTACGTTGGTGTCGAGTTCTACAAGGTCGACGTCGACGAGCAGCCTGAGATCGCGCAAGAGGTTGCCGTCCGCGCTGTATGTCTATACACCTTTTGACCCTATCTCTCTTGCTGATGAAGAGTAGATGCCCACTTTCACATTGTTCAAAGATGGTGCCAAGATCAAGGATCTTGTTGGAGCAGATCCCAGAGGTCTTGAGGTACGTCGAGTGCTTCACTGGGCTTCAAATCTAATCTATTGATGGTAGGCTCTGGTCAACTCGGCGGCGGCGTTGTAGATATACCCAGAACTCTTGCATTTGTTCGATATTTGATATTGTTGTACATTTCCTCTTAAACAAACGAGAAATGGAATCTATTAAAATCGAGACTTGTATAAAACATACCCTCACAGTCATGATCGATTCGAGTACCCGTATTTTAAGCTTCAAGAATCAAGGTGCTCCATGGAGGATCACGTTGCGCCACATTACCTCTCCAATGGCGTAAAATGTTACAAGCTCTTTGGTTGAGCACAGCAGTCGATCGGAAAGAGAGGTGAGGAATATCCACACTTGTCATAGGTATTGATCCACAGCACCTCAACAACCACATAAATTCACAAGCATCCCTTGTCAAAGTCCCAGAACACCCAACTAAGCACACGAAAAGAACGTAGGGACCATCACTGAAGCCTGAAGGAGTTCAAGAATATGACGTTCAACGAGTTCAAATCAGGGTTGTACCGTGGGAATCCTGGAAATTTCAGTTCGAAATTTCTCGGCAGCGGTTACCCATTATTGCTTTACTACCTAGCCCTCAAAATTCTTCGATTTGCTTCGTTCACGTCTATGGGCACTATAGCAAACAGCTTGAACGACGTGCCTTTCCCGCCAGACATCAATGATCACGAATTTCCTGATGCCACAGAACCACCAACACCAACGAGCGCGATCGACGACACATACGACATCGGAGGAGAAGATGCAGCCCTGAAAACTCAGAAGAAGAAGAAAAAGAAGAAGCCCAAGAAATCTGCAAAGGCAAAGGAGGCCGCAGTCAAGGCGAAAGATCACGCAGAGTCGGATGGACGACCGCCCGTGCTCTGCATCAGCAGAAACAAGCACTGGCGCTACATTAGCTCGTATCATGTGCGTGAAGTCTATCTGAGCCATCATACAGAGCTTATTCTATTTCCAGGGGCCATGGCTGCAACTCCCTATCGAGCTGCTCGAGTCGTTACTGGTGCTAAACCTCGACCCAGCAACACTATGTGCACCAGAGCCACGGTTGCAATCGCTCCCCGCACTCCCAATAAGCGTCTCCGCGAGCAAACAACGCGAAAAGGACCGTGGTGGATACCACAACCTCAGCGACTACTCCCCGCCCGACTCGCCAAGCGGTACATTCTCGTCTCTACCGCTGCCACCGCCCTTCCCGTCATGCAAGCCCGGGAAAGCCACCCCACCGCCAATTGATCCTGGCGTGTTTCGTTCCGTCACTTCGATCCGCAGACTCATTGACGAGGCTGCGGAACTATCCGTCCGTGCGGCGTCCGGACTGTCTGCTGCAGAACTAGGGTCTATGAGGGGCGGTTCTGGACTGAATAATAGCCCCTGGGCGGCGGCGCAGTCGCTTGGTATCAACCCACTTGGAAATAACGGTGGCGGCGGACGCAATGTAGCCATGTCTGCGATGCGGATCCATCGATTGAGGGCACTGGCTGTGCAGAAGCTTGCACAGGCATACAAGGCCGACGAGATTGCTTCGAGTGTTATGGTGATGCAAGGTGGGAGTGTGTTTGATGACGTCGCGGAGCGTGTTCTTAAGAATGGAAAGTTGGCATCATTTATCTGACCGATTGTATTCTGACAAGAGCCTGCAGATCCTAACGACTTGGACGCTAAATATGTCCACTTTTTCCACGAGAAAATACCATCTCGGTTCGGTCCATCCTGACACACGTCGATGTCCTGCTCATTTTTATATTGTTAGGCAATTAGCCGAGTCTACTTCAACCAAGGTTCTCGACGAACTAATAGCTGCACAACCCCAGCGTCTAGAATACTACCGCACACGGGGAATCGTGCACTGTTTCCGCGACGAGTTCCCGCAGGCCACGAAAGACTTCACGTACGCGCTCAAAGAAGCCCGGGCCGTGCGCAAAGCCAAAACGATGCATCGGATCTCGTCACAGGGCGAAGCACGCGTGACGAAAAGCGGAAAGCGGAGAAAGGGCACCGCGAGCCCACACACGAACGGGCAAGCTCCGCCAGACGGGACGAGCCCGATGGCGGCTGAGAACACCGTCGAGGGGCTGGACGGCGAGCCGCTGCTCCTGCACCCGTCCGTGCTGCCCGATGCGCCCGAGCCAATCGAGCCGCAGCTGCTGTTCTTACGAGGCGCGGCGTATCTGCAGCACGCGGTGTATCTGATCGAGAGCGCGGTGCTGAAGCTCGAGGAGGTCCGGAAGGCGCTGTCGGTGGACGGGGCGGAGCTGCGGTTGTGCTATCTCGACAATGGGAAGTATGGTGGAGTGGAGATCGGGAATCCCGAGGGCCCGTTGGGGAGGAAGGATGTGGTGGATGTGGTAGTAGAAAGCATGTACATAGCCGATGAATACACTTGTTTACAAATGGGCTGTTCGTCGACGGGTTGACTGAGCGAAACACGGTTTGACCCCCAAAAAAGAGCGAAAAAACACTGTTGTGTTGTTCAATCTCTATAACTTTAACTTTTTCTCGCTTAACTGGACAGTGCACAATCGTAACTTGGCCTCCCCGCAGGGAGCTCGCAGGGGGTAAAAAAGACCGGCCGTTGCGTGGTTTGTGCAACGGCCAGTCGTGGGCTCTCATTCGGTGTGCTACGGTGGACATGCGGGTACGGGTACTGTACGGTGGACGTGCGAGACAGAGGTGGGAAACAGAGGAAAGAGAAACGAGACAAGGGAAACAGAGGAAAAAGAAATCAGATGGGAAACAGAGGAGAGAAACAGAGAAGAGAAACGGAGGAAAAGGAAACAGAGCCCGAACACAAGGAAACAGAGAAAAGGAAAGAAAGTCGAATTAGCCGAGCGGGACATGCACGATGAGCGAACAGTCCAATTAGCCGAGGACTTACACTCGCAATCAGCCTCGACGGACAGGTCCTGGAACACAGCGGCAGTTAGTAATTGTCCGGCACATTGAAAAGGAGCACTCACGGTGTCGTGAGGACATGCATCGTAGACGGAAATGGATTTCAGTGGGCCGTGCGTTGGAGTGTCTGTCGGTGAGTGTCATGTTTACCTGAGCAGAACACAATACATTAGCACGACGTATAAGTGAAGACTACTTCAACGTACCGTACTCGTGCCGTCAAGTACAACATCTGAAGCAAATAAATCAGACAAATTAAGATGGAAAGAAAGTGAAACATACGAGGAACATGTCATGGTCACGTCCTGGGTCCGAAGACGAAGCACCATCGAGATGGGTCGATAAACGACGTCGTGTCCGCAGAATGAAGGACCTCGTGACCCCGTTCGGCGGATGGCGAAATATTGAATTTAAATTCCAGGGTCCAGTGAACATGTCGTCGGCAGATGTAGGTGTGCAGCGCAGAGTTCCCCAGACGTCCATTACAAAGCTAGATCATGGGAGTGGTTAGCTTCCACCGAGGGATAAAATACCAATGAAACATACCAATAACGAGTCGTGGTGCTACGCACCACTCCGCCAATATGAAGACCTTCCCCCGAGTAGATCCTCATGGCCTGAGGTGAAGTTACTTCCGAAGCGACCATGAATCTTGTCAAAAGTCGCAATAATCCATGCAGCGTGACCCCGTTTGGCGGACGTCCAAATCCAAAGTTTGAACGCCGAGAGTTCCCACAACACCCTGTCCAGTACACAGCAGACGCGACGTAGAGAGCGAATGCATGAGCACATGACAGCGACCGCGGGACATCCAAAAATTGAATGCATATGTCAAGGAATCTAGCCTAGATGATGAATAAAGATTAGCATAGATCAAAGGACTGAATAGACTCAATATACCAAGGAAGAGTCGTGGTGCTACGCACCACTCCGCAGATGCAAAGACACCCATAAGAACATGTTTCCATGTCCCGAGGTGAATGCATGTGCATTCGACATGAAGTACAAGGACCAAACGTCATCACAGCTGCGAGAATATACACAGCGTGACCCCATTTGGCGGACGTCCAAATCCGAAGTTTGAATTTCCGGGGCTGCGAAAATATGCCCATGTGTACGGAGCCAGTGTCGCGTCGAGTAGCGGATGCATGTACGTTTGGAAGTGATCGCGGGGCGTCCAAAACCCGAATTTCGAGATTCAAGCTAAACCCAGATCATAATTAGATTATACCGTTGCATTAAATAGACCCAGCGTACCATGCACAAGCCTTGGTGCTACGCACCACTCTGCAGACACGACGACCTACCAGCGAACATGTTCCCATGTCCTGAGGATCGCGAGCCATTCAGAATGAAATACGATGGCCGAACGTCCTCGTAACTGCAGTAATACACATAGCACGACCCCGTTTGGCGGACGTCCGAATACGAGGTTAGAATTTCAGAAGCATCGAGAGTGTGCGACCTCTTTGGAGGTTGCGTCATATTGTGAGATGGTGCAGACGCCGTAATGCGTCTGCAAGATATCAAAAGTTTAACACCTGGTCCAGCCTAGTGCTGTCACGAACGTGGTTTCGGAAGATAAAGATAAAAAGGAACTGGCGCAATGGCGAAGTCTGAAGTCTAAAACCTAAGCGAGAGGCTGTCAAAACCTGCCGCGCGGATCCGGGAACACGTTCTCCTGTGCATTAAGCTCGACATATCCATCTCTGACAAGATAGCAGGAGCGATGCTACACTTCCAGGTCACGCGCAACATGGAGACGACAAAATATTGACGGAGACCCGACTAAGATCACATCAGAACCCGGCCTTCATTAGACCGCCATAGAACACATACCTGCAACATTAAATATGTCGTCCTCGGTCGGTATCGACTCTCGAACAACCCTCGTGATCCAACGAGGTGCGGCATTCCCAGAGACTAGGAAAGGCTTACATCAGATGTTGGTCTTCATCTAGAAGACAGTGCACATACCTAAATTACATCCCTTCATACGTCGTCCTCGGCATCCATTGATGAACATTTCAGGAGACTCAAAGCGGCGTGTGCGTCGTAGTAATCCTGGGGTTGTCATGAGAGCGAGAGGGCGTCCGAATCTACTGCACGGATCCGGGAACACGTTCTCCTATGCCTTTCTTACACCAAGCTCCATGCGTCCACCTCTAACCAAACACCGCGAGCGATGCTACCCTTCCAGCGAACATGGAGATGATGAAAATATTGTTGAAGAGTCGCCTGTGAAAGGATAAGATTAGATCAGAATACATTAGCTTTGGAACACATACCTACGTTCTCCACACGTCGTAGTCGGTCAGCATCTGCTCTCCAGCAATCCTCGCGACCCGTCGCACCGTGTGTGTCGTAGTATTCCCAGCACTCACTGGTATCCTAGTGCATGGTTGGTATAACTCCGCGATCGACCGTGGTAGCCCAGAAACCACTCGTGATTGCTTGGATCGGGAGGTAGGGAGTGGAGGAGGTGGCTGTTCGAGGTGGGGAGATTGCGTGGCGTGATTAAAATCGTGCGATCGAGAATTCCTAGATCAGTGAACTGATCAGAATGCATACCACTGCAAATTAGAGTGAACATACCGTATGTGACCGCGTACCATGAGGCGCATTCACACAACTGGAAGGTACTGAGCATATCCTGAGAGATGAAGGGCGTTAGATGCGAACGAGGCTTCTAAGACTTGATGCGAATGTGGAAATGTCCGGACTGCAAATGCTAGATAGAGATCGGCATGTCAGCTAATCCATTGTGTAGTGTTGTGAGGAAAAAATACATAATCATGACTCCTGGCACGGCTTCAACGAGAGATGTCGTCAAGCAGAGAGAGATGGTTCAGCCCGGTGAGCGCTGAGCAAAGATCAGTTTTGTTTGACGAGCATAATTAGAGCAAACAGCGCTTACTGTGTTTATCGCGGATCTGCACGCCAAACAACGTCGGCGATGGTGGACGACGCGAAGCGATTCTTGACGCGTCCCGCTCTGGCAAGCAATCCGTGGTGAATGTGGGGAGCAGGACATGGGTGAGAGGGTGGGCATACCCTGCAGGTGCATATGGGTGAGTGAGGATGTCTCGCGATAAATATCCAGTACTTATGCTGTTTTCTTCCTCCGGCCCTGCAATGTCGCTTGAACCTTCGGCACCAAATTCCGGCTGTATCTTCCATGGATTTCATCCTCCGGTTGTTCGGTTTGTTGCTACTCCACAGACCAGGGTTCGCCGCAATACCCAGGCCACTTTCGGCTATGATGCTTCTTGCATCACTGGGAATTCTGACTTCAGGTAAGCTGCCAGTAAAGGAAAAATTGTCAGAGTATCTGAGCCTCATTGCTCCACTGACTCACACTCCCAACTTGCTACCATGACCAGTCCAAGGGTGGTAAGAATGGCTAGAGACTTGCTAGCTATTCCTACACTCTTGGACTGATTTCGGCAGCAAGTGATGGGTATGTACCTGTTACTGATCTACTTTTGATGGAATGTCCCACAGGAGTTTGAGTCGGACATCCTCGATCATGACATGTCGCTTGCCTGAACCGTGGTTCTGGAAGGATTTCCCGACCTTGTGGAATCAACGGACTTGTACTCACTGTGAATGGTTGCAGGGCAGACATCTCAGTTACTCAGGCCGCACTCTAATCTTATCTAGGATTGATTATCTCATTGTGGACTTTGCACGCTCACAGGCTCACGGTTGTTCAACTCAACTCTCACCACAAATGGGGCCCGATCGAGTACATGCTGTGCAATGTGCGCCACAGGTCTCCCTGGAATTATTTGGTATGTGCTTCTATTACTTACACTCGGACCGGGAGCTGGCGCTGATTCTTAATACAGGGGTCCACCAACTGTACACGGCTGCACGCTATTCTTTGAAAACAGTCTGAGGGAAAATCGGATCACAATCATATCACCAGCTCTTAAGAAATTCAACCCAATTCTTAAAATTCTCATATGGATATCGGCTCATAACGAATCCATATCACACCTCTTGAGAATTTCTTGTGTGCTGCTCCTCTTGTGAAATCCAGATGAACAGAACGAGGCCGATTGGTGCAAAATGGCAAATTCCGAGCAAGCACGCAAGCCCACGTGCATGTTCGACTTCGCGAAAAAACTTCGCTCTTTGAACTTGATCTCGAACTTGTCATCTTCGCTGTCTCTTGCTGTTGTTCTGCTCTGTCGCGGTCTGGTACTTCTATGGCTTACACCTCTTGGTTCTCTATGCTGCTGGTGCCCTTATCCCTCTGGTATTCAGGATGCTATAAGCTGGCTTCTGTCCATGGACTCCTGCGACTTGTGGGACTGCCTGACCTTGCCTGTTGTGCCGATGTGAGTGCAACCCTTTCATAGTGTCATGAATTTCTCACCTCAGTTGCCCATCTAGAGGAAAAGCCTTGCACATAGGTCACCCACGGTGCCATCCTCAAGATCGACTTGGAAATAGATGCGAGACCACTAGCGACTCGCGCGACCCGAACGACCCTCACCCTCGCCCGCACCCCTCAGAATCCTTCCGAATCTCGTTCTCCTTTCACCTCTCCACCTCTTCGCAGTCTTGACTCCTACCTCGTTGTCCACCCATATTCTCTATCGGTCAGTATGGACTTCGACTTGTAGAGATGCCCGAGGGGCGGTAGCGCGATATCATTTTGTGGTAGTACTATGAATATACATGTTTATATACCTATTCTGCTGGATGGCATTGAATCACAGTAAACGGTGCAGGCGCAATGCAGGCGGCGGCATTTTCTGGGATGCCATTTTTCACGTGCTCGTAAGATTCTTATGAGAATTATACGGACACTGGGAAGATTTTCATAAGAATCGCCCCTCTTATGAATATTTTCTGGGCCTAAAACTGCGACTTTCATATGAACCCTTTGAGATGTTCATATAATCCAGATTCTTATGATGTTGATAAGCAACCCGTGCAGCTGTGTATGCAATCCAATATATCTTTCCGTGCCCGGACATTTCCAGTGACAACGAATGGAAGCTTCTTTGGCCGAGATGGCCTGTATCACGAATGCGAAATTTTCACGGAAATACCTTGGAGCCAAGGACATGACAGCGGTGACTTCTCTGCATCATCGTCTCAGCCGGAAACACTTACGCAACCCCCTGCAGATTAGTAACCCGCCTGGATACTTGCGTTCGAGGGGTATAAAAGCCAGCACATCTCACCTGTTCATTCATCAGTTCTCCTTTCCCTCCACCGTCGTTCCTTCATCCTATCCATTGACTTGTATATTGATGTCCTTCCTTACAGTTTCCAACAGAAAATTGAATGCACCGTGAGCAGAGTCCCCCGTTATTAGTCCCATTCTTATAATGACCCTCTCCTGGCACAGTTCCAAAAAATGTTGACGGAGCGGTACAAGGTGCTGTGACGATTGATGAGGTAAATCTCCTGTTTCCTGCTTCCGATCAGTTTTCATGTTCAATCCTTAGTCTCATTGTCAACATTTCTTCCACCCCGCGGTAGGCATTCTCCATAATTTCTGCTGTATTTCGTTCCCATTCAAACCGTCAAAGTTCAGATAGATCGACACCCTGTGAGCGGCAACATACATTCTTCCTCTTCCGATCTACTGCCGCCATCCTCCATTTATTTTTGACAGGCGGAGCGGTGCGTAGCACTGTGATACTAGGTAAAGCACTTTGCCTGGATGAATTGATCAATATCTGATGCACATTTACTATTTAGCTTCGAAACTCACCATCGCGACATTATGTATATCCCTTTCCCGCTCATATGAGCCCAAGACCTCGCTTAAGTCCTCATCCAATGTTCTGATTTTCCGGCCCCGCGGCGAGCGGCGAGTCACTTGTGCGTGGAGTGCCTGTTGTTAATTCTGACTTGTACCATTGGTATCTGGGAATGCATGACCTGTCTTCAAGTCGTATATATGTAGCTGGTCCAAGTCCTGAGAGTAGTAGTATGATCCCGATAGCCGTTTGCCGTAGTTCACTTATCCCGTAGTCCGGATGTTGTAGATATCTGAAATATATTCCGTTTTCAAACTTCTCTCCCGTCCGAAAGTCTGAGCGAGTTCCGTTGACTGCATGTTAATGCTTCGTGTGTGTACGACTGGTGTTCCCGTACCAGTCAGTGAGCTACTGCACCTATCTCTCTGGCCGTTAGTAAATTAATAGCATATGGAATATAACTGCTTAACATTCCGTGCTTCAGGATATTAGTTATCGATGTTCCCGTCTTAACTACCTGTAGCGCTAAGAGCAGTAGACCTGAAGGGGAGATGGTGTGAACGGCGCAATGGGCATGCTGAAAGACGTCGACTTGCAATAGTGTGAGCGACTGTTCTACGATATGTGAACAGTTCGAACTCTACGCACCGTGAGTATCCCATTTTAATCTTGTTCTGAAGATATATCATACAGGTGAGGATATGAACGGTTTCATCGAAAAGTCGAATCGAAAGGTTCGGATGCTAGGTCTGAATATATCTGAAGTCAGTCACCACGAGAACCTTCAAAACAGTGGCGCCGTGTAGACCGTCCAGCTAGAAATTCAGTGCACCGGCGAGGACGAAAGTGATGAGAACATGTTTGCGGCACATATCCATTCGATCGACTTGTTATTACTCCAATTCAATTGCACATCCTTTGCGTGGACATCTTCAAGTTGTTTCTGATAACTCTACATTGAATGTTAAGTACTTACCTGCTTCCTTGTACCCAGCAAATCGGGATACACGATACTGCAAGGATAAGTACACTCAAATCAGCATCGCACGAACGCCTTCACAGCCTTATATTCCTGGAACTCGTCGTGATGTCGGTACCCATCTCGTGTACTCGGCGAACACGACATTCGTATTCCGGAGTCCTAGTGCTCATACCAGACATATCGAAAGCTGCAGGAGAACACCAAGGCATCAGCACAACGTCCACGGAAACGACATCTTCCTGAAACTAACATATTACTTCCTCATCATACGTTCGATCGAACCACACGACAGAACTAGAAATCAACACAATATATTCTCGAATAAAATATACAAGCCCACCCCCACAGACACAGACGGAGGACACACGAGCCAGAAACAAAAGAACTAGCACGAACGAAGGAAAGTACTTACCAGCCAAGTCGCAGGATTGGGGTCACTAGTTAGCATGCCTCGCGACGAACGCGCAGCGTTCCAAGATGGCTTGGTTGTTGAACTCGGCGGTCGCGTGCGGTGTCTGCTCTTGACGGAAGTCATGTCGAGCCCTCTCGTTTGTTGATCGGGCGCTTGCACGGTGTCTTGCATGGCTTCGTGGCGTAACCGAATATCCTCTCATGCAGGTCCGTGTCCATCGTCCTTCCCTACGTCGACTGTTGTCCCAAAGAGGAGATACATTCGGTCACAAAGACCGCTTGTTGAGCTCGGCGGATGATGTTGCATCCGGGGCGCGTCCGTTCGGAACCCCAGCCGTAGGGTGGGGTGCGGTGGCGTAACGCCGGATGGGGAGACGATTCTTCCAGGGTGCGGTGCGGTGCCCGAATGTATATCCGGCTGGGAAACGGAAAAACGTTTGCGAATCTGGGGCATGATACGTAAACGGGAACAAAAGAAAAACAGAGAAGCGAGTTTGTGCTTACAATTTTCCGTCGGGTCTCCTAAGTATTCGTGTGTATGAGGGGCGCAGAATGGACCAGCGTCCGAGATGTCGGTATCTTCCCCTTCTCGCCCGTGTTTCCGAATGTGCGGCTAGGACAACAGAATACCATTCGTTAGCTAGTTTACTATGAACGATCGGAAACAGGAACAATATGAAAAGAAAAAAGATGTGGATTTCGAAGCTCGAAGTACGCGTCAAGTCTTACTCACCCGTTGTCCAGGTCCTGCTGCTGGTGGGTGCTGCTGCTTCCCTGCATGAATGCCTCTATACTGCGACGAGGTCCTTCACATTCTAACTAGACTTTGCTCGCACGATCCGCGCGAGCTCCAATGTTCGGCCCTGCGCACTAAACGTCTTGCGCGTACCGGATGTCGGGTGTCGTGTGGCGCGATGCGGTCGCGTACCGGGGTTCCTGAGGAGGAGGCGGTGGTGGTTGTGTTTGGTGGGTTGGATATATCTCGCGTCGAACCTGCATGATTGATTGTATTCTTTTTTTTCCCTTTTAGCCGAGCGTGTATAAAAGAGAGGAGAGATGGACTTACTGTTCTTCATTCCCTCCTTCCCTCTCCTGTTTCCCACTTTCCCATTTCCTACTCTGCTTTTCAGCGACCTTGCGTGTCCTCTCCTCATGCTTCTCGTTGTCGTTCGAAGATGTGCGCTTCGGGAGGTTGAGGACGATCCTATGTTGTCGTTGATGTGGAGCGCAACGTGTTACGGATGGCGAGGTATGTGCCTACTGGTCTCGAATCAGTGACTGATACTGATCTTCTGCACTAGGAAGACGTACCCGCTGTAGTCATCAGCGCCGTTCGCGATCGTCTGTGGCCACGGTTATGTTTGCATACCGGAGTTCCTGAGGCGGTGGTGGTGTTGGGTAGATTGTGCATATGTCGCGTCGGGCCTGCGTAATTCTCTTTTAGCTGAGAGTGAATAAAGAGGGGAGAGACGGGCTTACTGTTATCTGTTCCCTTCTTCCCTCTCCCGTTTCCCACTTTTCCATTTCCAACTCTGCTTGCGAGCGAAGCGCTAGTGCTCTCCCCGTGCTTCTTGTTGTCATTTGAAGACGGGTCCGGGCGTTGACGTTGGCGCGGAGGGTGGGGTGTTGAGGGCGATGCGATATCGTCGTTGACGTCGAACGCATCGTGCTACGGATGGCGAGGTATGTGTCTGCTGGTCCTGCATCAGTGGTTGATACTGATCTTCTGTATTAGGAAGACGTACCCGTCGTAGTCATCACGACCATTCGCGATCGTCTGCGCACGGCATGTTTGTGTACCGGAGTTCTTGAGGCGGTGGTCGTGGTCGTGGTGGGTTGCGCATATGTCGCGTGGAACCTGCATGACTCTTCTTGGCTGAGATTATATAGGAGAGGGAAGAAAAGGGCTTACTATTCCCCATTTTCTCGTTCCCGCTTTCGTTTCCCACTTTTCCATTTCCCGATATTGCGCGTCCTTTTCTTCTGATGTGAAGGTAGATGTGTGTCGTGTTTTGTGCGTGAACTGGGCACTGATATGCGCTGTGGCAGGTTGACGTTGGCGGGGAGGACGATTAAACGTCGTCGTTGATGGGGAGCGCCTCGTATCATGGAGGGTGTGCCTGCTGGTCTCGTATTAGTGATTGATACTGATCTTTTGCAGGAAGACTTACCTCTCGTGGTCACCGCCGCCGTTGATGACCGTCTGCGCGCAGTATATTTCTGTTCCTCGACTCTGGGGTTCTGTTGCTGAAAATCGCGTGGGTAGAAAGAGGAATGTTGACGACGAGATCCTGGGGGGGTATGCGGCTTTTGGACAGCATGTCGCGCGTGACACCGATCACGACAGTTTCCATCGCTATCAGCGATGTGCGCTATGGGTGGCGGGAGGGAGGGCGGAGGGCGGATGACGAAAGGGAGGAAACGGTGTAAAAGGCGGGGGAATGCAGGCGGAGGCGGATCGAGTAGTACATCGTGCAGTTGTGTAGTTTGGTGGGGACGTTGTGTGGAATAGATGAGCGCGTTTTAGGCCTGATAACGACGGTTGGCGGGTGAGAGGCGATCTGCGAGAGATGGTTGGAGTGGACGCATGACGGAGGTGAGAGAGAAGCAGCGTGAGAGCGACGTCGACCCCGAAGTCATCTATTCAGCTACACATCACTTCCGAGTACGTCATGTCGGATACGTGATGGCTCAAGCACCACAGTGACCTCGGACATAAAAACAGAATCTCAACTTCGATAGCCTTCTTGTTCAGAACCATCTCCATCTACCAACCTCAGAAATGCCCGTCAAAGCAATCACCTCTTTCGAGGAATTCCAGAAAATCGTATGATTATCTCATCTGCTTTTCAAGATTCTTGACTGATTTTCTTTGGTAGATCAACAGTGGCAAGCCCGTCGTGATCGACTTCTGGGCAACTTGGTGCGGCCCATGCAGAGTGATCTCGCCCATCTTCGAGAAGTTCTCCGCACTGGAGCAGTACGTTGGTGTCGAGTTCTACAAGGTCGACGTCGACGAGCAGCCTGAGATCGCGCAAGAGGTTGCCGTCCGCGCGGTATGTCTATCTCCTCTTGACCCCATTTTTGCAAGTGCTGATGAAAAGTAGATGCCTACTTTCACGTTGTTTAAAGATGGCGCCAAGGTCAAGGATCTTGTCGGAGCAGATCCCAGAGGTCTTGAGGTATGTCGAGTGCTTCATTGATCTTCGTACATAATCTGATCTCTTGATTGTAGGCTCTGGTCACCACGGCGGCGGCACTGTAAATACCCAGAACTCCTGCACTTGTTCGCTATTTGACATCATTGTCTGTTATACGTTTACTTTTACAAACGAGAAATGGAATCTATTGCTATAAAGTACCCTCACAGTCATGATCGATTTGAGGCTCTGTATTTTATGGATCAAGATGCACCGTGCAGAATCACCTTGTGCCCTCTATATTCAAGTAGCGCTCAGGAAATAGGTTTATCGATCGTCAAGAGTCCAATGAACGCGACATACTGACAAGACCTCAAGGAACCAAGATCAATTGAAGTTAATCGCGTGGTCGAAGCTACGGACCCAGAGGCTCTCAAGGACCTCAATAGCGTTAAGCATTTGATGGGATTGATTCTCTGCATCGGCATCTCCGCGATGCGCTTTCAAGCGTTCCACTAAAGACTGGATGAAGACCTACTGAATAGGTAGACATTTCTTTGCCGGTTACTTTATATCTTGAATGTTGTTATTCGAATATTAGAGTCCCTTCAATTTCCTCGTCAGTTCCTGGGTGGCGCGCGTCTATCATGCCGTGGGAATTTTCGAAATTTCATTGAGGAAAGTGAACATTCTCCGCCAGATCGTGGCTTTCGCCTTGGCATTCAAATTCTTCAAACTTGCTTCATTCGCTTTCAAGTTTCATGGTCACCATACCGAGTAGCGCGAACGACGTGCCTTCCTCGCCGGACGTTGATGATCACGAATATATTGATATCGCAGACTTGCCAACTCCAAGGAGCCCGGTCGACGAGACATACGGAATCGGAGGAGGAGACACGGCCCTGAAAACGCAGAAGAAGAAGAAAAAGAAGAAGCCCAAGAAATCTGCAAAGGCAAAGGAGGAAGCAGCCAAGGCGAAAGATCAAGCAGAGTCCGATGGACGACCGCCAGTGCTCTGCATTAGCAGAAATAAGCACTGGCGCTACATTAGCTCGTATCATGTGCATGAAGTCTATCTAGGCCATCATACAGAGCTTATTCTATTTCCAGGGGCCATGGCTACAACTCCCTATCGAGCTGCTCGAGTCGTTACTAGTGCTAAACCTCGACCCAGCAACACTGTGTGCACCAGAGCCACGGTTGCAATCGCTCCCCGCACTCCCAATAAGCGTCTCCGCGAGCAAACAACGCGAAAAGGACCATGGTGGATACCACAACCTCAGCGACTACTCCCCACCCGACTCGCCAAGCGGTACATTCTCGTCTCTACCGCTGCCACCACCCTTCCCGTCATGCAAGCCAGGTAAAGCCACCCCACCGCCAATTGATCCTGGCGTGTTTCGCTCCGTCACCTCGATACGCAGACTCATTGACGAGGCTGCGGAACTATCCGTCCGTGCGGCGTCCGGACTGTCTGCTGCAGAACTGGGGTCTATGAGGGGCGGTTCTGGACTGAACAATAGCCCCTGGGCGGCAGCGCAGTCGCTTGGTATCAACCCACTTGGAAATAATGGTGGCGGCGGACGCAATGTGGCCATGTCCGCGATGCGGATTCATCGATTGAGGGCACTGGCTGTGCAGAAGCTTGCGCAGGCATACAAGGCCGACGAGATTGCTTCGAGTGTTATGGTAATGCAAGGCGGGAGTGTATTCGATGACGTCGCGGAGCGTGTTCTTAAAAATGGAAAGTTGGCATCATGTATCTGACCGATTGTATTCTGACGAGAGCCTGCAGATCCTAACGACTTGGACGCTAAATATGTCCATTTTTTCCACGAAAAGATACCATCTCGGTTCGTTCCATCCTGACACACGTCGATGTCCTGCTCATTTTTATATTGTTAGGCAATTAGCCGAGTCTACTTCAACCAAGGTTCTCGACGAACTAATAGCCGCACAACCCCAGCGTCTAGAATACTACCGCATACGGGGAATCGTGCACTGTTTCCGCGACGAATTCCCGCAAGCCACGAAAGACTTCACGTACGCGCTCAAAGAAACCCGGGCCGTGCGCAAAGCCAAAACGATGCATCGGATCTCGTCGCAGGGCGAATCGCGCGTGACGAAAAGCGGCAAGCGGAGAAAGGGCACCGCAAGCCCACACACGAACGGGCAGGCCCCGCCAGACGGGACGAGCCCGATGGCGGCTGAAAACACCATCGAAGGGCTGGATGGCGAGCCGCTGCTCCTGCACCCGTCCGTGCTGCCCGACGCGCCTGAGCCAATCGAGCCGCAGCTGCTGTTCTTACGCGGCGCGGCGTATTTGCAGCACGCGGTGTATCTGATCGAGAGCGCGGTGCTGAAGCTCGAGGAGGTCCGGAAGGCGCTGTCGGTGGACGGGGCAGAGCTGCGGTTGTGCTATCTCGACAATGGGAAGTATGGTGGGGTGGAGATCAGAAATCCCGAGGGCCCGTTGGGGAGGAAGGATGGGGTGAGAAAGGATGTGGTGGATGTGGTAGTAGAAAGCATGTACATAGCCGATGAATACAAGTGGGTTGTTTGTTGACGAGTTGACAGTGCAGAACACGGTTTGACCCCCAAAAAAGAGCGAAAAAACACTGTTGTGTTGTTCAAATCTCTATAACTTTAACTTTTTCTCGCTTAATTGGACGGTGCATTATCGTAACTCGGCCTCCCCGCAGGGAGCTCGCGGTGGATAAAAAAGACCGGCCGTTGCGTCATTTGTGCAACGGCCAGTCGTGGCCTCTCATTCGGTGTGCTACGGGGGACATGCGGGTGCAGGTATTGTACGGCGGACATGCGAGAAGGAGAAGGGAAACAGAGAAGAGAGAAACGAGACAAGGGAAACAGAGGGAAGGGAAACAGAGAGAAATAGAGGGTAGAGAAACAGAGAAGAGAAACAGAGGAGAGAAACAGAGGAAGAGGAAACAGAGCCCGAACAAGGAAACACAGAAGGGGAAATGAATATACTCTGAATTAGCCGAGATCTCATGAGCGACGAGTCCACCGATGATTGCGGCATAATCTTCGAACAGTCCAGTTAGCCGAGATCTCGAATACCAGCATAAAGGACTCACCGGCAAGAAATCGTCAACAATGAATACTGGAACAGAGCAACAGTAAATACACATTCAGAGCATCGAAAAGGAACACTTACAATGTCCATGAGCACGCGTCGTAGGCGGCAGTGTTTTCGATATGTTGGGCAAGCAGTCGATGACTCCGAGTTATCTATCCGCGGCTACGTGTCCAGCTTCCTGATAATAATACATTAGCAAGATGAGCAAGGGCAGATAAATTTAACGCACTGGACTCGTCTCGCCAAGTACAACAGCTGAAGTAATAAAATAAGATGCATGACAACGTGAAAAGAAAGGGGAGCATACCACGTACATGTCGTGATCCTCCGCACGGCCGGAATGAAACCCCCGACGTGGTGAGAGGGTGGTTTGCAGAAACAATGTTGTGTTTCCAAAATTACCGACCTCGTGACCCCGGTCGGCGGACGGCGAAATATTGAATTTGATTTCGAGGGTCCAGTGAACATGTCGTCGGCATTGAGCAGGAGATGTAGGTGTGCAGCGCAGAGTTCCCCTGACGTCCATTACAAAGCTAGACCATGGGAGTGGTTAGCTTCCACCGAGGGATAAAATACCAATGAAACATACCAATAACGAGTCGTGGTGCTACGCACCACTCCGCCAATACAAAGACCTTCCCCCGAGTAGATCCTCATGGCCTGAGGTGAAGTTACTTCCGAAGCGACCACCGAATCTTGTCAAAAGTCGCAATAATCCATGCAGCATGACCCCGTTTGGCGGACGTCGAAATCCGAAGTTTGAACGCCGAGAGTTCCCACAACACCCTCTTCAGTACACAGCAGATGCAACGTAGAGAGCGAATGCATGAGCACATGACAGCGATCGCGGGGCATCCAAAAATCGAATGCATGTGTCAAGGGATCTAGCCTAGATGATGGATAAAGATTAGCATAGATACATCAAAGGACTGGATAGACTCAACGTACCAAAGAAGAGTCGTGGTGCTACGCACCACTCCGCAGATGCAAAGACACCCACAAGAACATGTTTCCGTGTCCCGAGGTGAATCCGTGTGCATTCGGCATGAAGTACAATGACCAAACATCATCACAGCTGCAAGAATATACGCAGCGTGACCCCATTTGGCGGACGTCCAAATACGAAGTTTGAATTTCCGGGGCTGCGAAAATATGCCCATGTGTACGGAGCCAGTGTCGCGTCGAGTAGCGGATGCATGTACGTTTGGAAGTGATCGCGGGGCGTCCAAAACCCGAATTTCGAGATTCAAGCTAAACCCAGATCATAATTAGATTATACCGTTGCATTAAATAGACCCAGCGTACCATGCACAAGCCTTGGTGCTACGCACCACTCTGCAGACACGACGACCTACCAGCGAACATGTTCCCATGTCCTGAGGATTGCGAGCCATTCAGAATGAAATACGATGGCCGAACGTCCTCCTAAGTGCAGTAATACACATAGCACGACCCCGTTTGGTGGACGTCCGAATACGAGGTTAGAATTTCAGAAGCATCGAGAGTGTGCAACCTCTTTGGAGGTTGCGTCATATCGTGAGATGGTGCAGACGCCGTAATGCGTCTGCAAGATATCACAAGTTTAACACCTGGTCCAGCCTAGTGCTGTCACGAACGTGGTTTCGGAAGATAAAGATAGAAAGGAACTGGCGCAATGGCGAAGTCTGAAGTCTAAAACCTAAGCGAGAGGCTGTCAAAACCTGCCGCGCGGATCCGGGAACACGTTCTCCTGTGCATTAAGCTCGACATATCCATCTCTGACAAGATAGCAGGAGCGATGCTACCCTTCCAGGTCACGCG
The DNA here is from genome assembly GCA_013433165.1 of Hypsizygus marmoreus. Lineage (NCBI taxonomy): Eukaryota > Fungi > Basidiomycota > Agaricomycetes > Agaricales > Lyophyllaceae > Hypsizygus > Hypsizygus marmoreus. Next base: position 4,059,850 of record CM024086.1, read on the forward strand.
CAACATGGAGACGACAAAATATTGACGGAGACCCGACTAAGATTACATCAGAACCCGGCCTTCATTAGACCGCCATAGAACACATACCTGCAACATTAAATATGTCGTCCTCGGTCGGTATCGGCTCTCGAACAACCCTCGTGATCCAACGAGGTGCGGCATTCCCAGAGACTAGGAAAGGCTTACATCAGATGTTGGTCTTCATCTAGAAGACAATGCACATACCTAAATTACATCCCTTCATACGTCGTCCTCGGCATCCATTGATGAGCATTTCAGGAGACTCAAAGCGGCGTGTGCGTCGTAGTAATCCTGGGGTTGTCATGAGAGCGAGAGGGCGTCCGAATCTACTGCACGGATCCGGGAACACGTTCTCCTATGCCTTTCTTACACCAAGCTCCATGCGTCCACCTCTAACCAAACACCGCGAGCGATGCTACCCTTCCAGCGAACATGGAGATGATGAAAATATTGTTGAAGAGTCGCCTGTGAAAGGATAAGATTAGATCAGAATACATTAGCCTTGGAACACATACTTACCTACGTTCTCCACACGTCGTAGTCGGTCAGCATCTGCTCTCCAGCAATCCTCGCGACCCGTCGCACCGTGTGTGTCGTAGTATTCCCAGCACTCACTGGTATCCTAGTGCATGGTTGGTATAACTCCGCGATCGACCGTGGTAGCCCAGAAACCACTCGTGATTGCTTGGATCGGGAGGTAGGGAGTGGAGGAGGTGGCTGTTCGAGGTGGGGAGATTGCGTGGCGTGGTTAAAATCGTGCGATCGAGAGTTCCTAGATCAGTGAACTGATCAGAATGCATACCACTGCAAATTAGAGTGAACATACCGTATGTGACCGTGTACCATGAGGCGCATTCACACAACTGGAAGGTACTGAGCATATCCTGAGAGGCGAAGGGCGTTAGATGCGAACGAGGCTTCTAAGACTTGATGCGAATGTGGAAATGTCCGGACTGGGAATGCTAGATAGAGATCGGCATGTCAGCTAATCCATTGTGTAGTGTTGTGAGGAAAAAATACATAATCATGACTCCTGGCACGGCTTCAACGAGAGATGTCGTCAAGCAGAGAGAGATGGTTCAGCCTGAGCGCTGAGCAAAGATCAGTTTTGTTTGACGAGCGTAATTAGAGCAAACAGCGCTTACTGTGTTTATCGCGGATCTGCACGCCAAACAACGTCGGCGATGGTGGACGACGCGAAGCGATTCTTGACGCGTCCCGCTCTGGCAAGCAATCCGTGGTGAATGTGGGGAGCAGGACATGGGTGAGAGGGTGGGCATACCCTGCAGGTGCATCTGGGTGAGTGAGGATGTCTCCCAATAAATATCCAGTACTTATCCTGTTTTCTTCCTCCGGCCCTGCAATGTCGCTTGAACCTTCGGCACCAAATTCCGGCTGTATCTTCCATGGATTTCATCCTCCGGTTGTTCGGTTTGTTGCTACTCCACAGACCAGGGTTCGCCGCAATACCCAGGCCACTTTCGGCTATGATGCTTCTTGCATCACTGGGAATTCTGACTTCAGGTAAGCTGCCAGTAAAGAAAAAATTGTCAGAGTATCTGAGCCTCATTGCTCCACTGACTCACACTCCCAACTTGCTACCATGACCAGTCCAAGGGTGGTAAGAATGGCTAGAGACTTGCTAGCTATTCCTACACTCTTGGACTGATTTCGGCAGCAAGTGATGGGTACGTACCTGTTACTGATCTACTTTTGATGGAATGTCCCACAGGAGTTTGAGTCGGACATCCTCGATCATGACATGTCGCTTGCCTGAACCGTGGTTCTGGAAGGATTTCCCGACCTTGTGGAATTAACGGACTTATACTCACCGTGAATGGTTGCAGGGCAGACATCTTAGTTACCATCAGCAAACTCGGGGTCGGCTGCACAGAGCTGTGCAGACCCTGACAGCATCGCGTAGTGCCCATAGTGCCATAGTGCTGACAGCAAAGGTATACTGTCTGTGGAGCACTCCACAGCACTATGCAGAGTCCGGCCGAGTCTATGTAGTAGTGTACAGCACTATGCAGACCGGCCTACCCATGAGGAGCACTGTGGAGTACAACACTGAGCCCAAGTACAATAGGGTTTCTACTTCATTCGGGACTTCGAGGACATCTCATGAACAAAAGAGCAGTGAAAACAATTATATTCATTACGGACAGTACAAGATAAAATAACTAAATCGGAAATCCAGCCTATCACCAACTACGGAACAAAACTAAACTCGTCCAATACTCATAAGAGCAGTGTCTCCGCAGCTCGCCAGGATGTCGCTAACACAAGGTAATTGGAACCGGATCTGCGAAGTAATAGTGTCAGAACCCGTTAAAAGAGCAGAAGAACAAAACTCACAATTCACGGCACCAGCCGGCAACGATGCAAAAACCCAAAACCCAGAATCTACGCAGGCCGAGCTCCCCCCATGATGCAATGGCATACGCAGCTGGTACAGGTGGTAGTACAACGTCAGAAGAGGAACTGGAATTACACAAATTAGAAAACGTACATGAGTCGGACGCATGCCACGAGCATCCTGTCGTGCGAGTGAGTAATTCTCGCTGCCTGTACTGCCGGGATGACGATGACGTGGTGTCTGTGTGCTTCGGGCAAACCGTCAATATAGCAAAGTCTTTTGTGAGAAACCAAAACAGAAGTAAGCGTACCTCGAACACCGCAGTCTCAGCTTGAAACCCGAAGCAGAGGTGGAAACGGTGAAGGATGGTGGGCGAAGGAGAGTGACTTGCGACTTGATTTCCGAAAACCTTTGAATTCAAGCGGAGCTCAAATTCGCTTGCCACGTCATCCTGAACTTTATCCCTCTTTGTCCTTCCACCACTCTGCCCCAACGCATCCTCCTGGCCGACGCTTCGCTCAATGGACGTTGGATGACTCCGACGACACCCACGGAGCTGATGCAGACTCTCTCAAGGCACCCAGAGTCTCAGCCGTGAAGAGGGGTTTACTGGATTGTTTGGTAACAGATTTGACCGGTGCGTAATCCCCCCATCTTCCCTCGTGAACGCTACTCAATTTCTCCTCTGATCTCACGCAGGCCTCTCTGCGATAGAGCGAATATACTGATGCTCACCAGCGCGGGCTCCAAAGAGCACTCACTACCTGCAGGATTCCGCGACGGGGATTGGTCAGGCCAGTTGATGTCGAGATTGTGGTTCGGCGCGGTGCTGGGGGTGAGGGTTGGCATGTGCCCTCGTCTGCTAGGGACTGAAGTTCGGGACTTCGAGCTGCGTAGCACTCTTCGAAAGCGCGACGCCTCAAATCATCTTCTGTACTATCTGTAACTTATTCTGGAGAAATCAATATGTCGAATGAACCCTATCGAAGTCGTAGAATGAATGTCCCGATACCAACACTTTGAATATCAATGCTAGCTTATATAGTGCCCGGCACTGCCCAAATTCAATACAAGTTGCACAGAGCTCTGCAGGGGTGGGTGCGAACTATGCAGCATTGCGCAGATAACCGGCCACGCTACAGTGCTGCACAGTACTGCACAGATGATGTTTTACTACAAGCGCTATGGAACACTATAGCTATCTACGCGAGATCCTGAGAAAAATCAGGGTTTGCTGATGACTCAGGCCGCACTCTAATCTTATCTAGGATTGATTATCTCATTGTGGACTTTGCACGCTCACAGGCTCACGGTTGTTCAACTCAACTCTCACCACAAATGGGGCCCGATCGAGTACATGCTGTGCAATGTGCGCCACAGGTCTCCCTGGAATTATTTGGTATGTGCTTCTATTACTTACATTCGGACCGGGAGCTGGCGCTGATTCTTAATACAGGGGTCCACCAACTGTATGCAATCCAATATATCTTTCCGTGCCCGGACATTTCCAGTGACAACGAATGGAAGCTTCTTTGGCCGAGATGGCCTGCATCACGAATGCGAAATTTTCACGGAAATACCTTGGAGCCAAGGACATGACAGCGGTGACTTCTCTGCATCATCGTCTCAGCCGGAAACACTTACGCAACCCCCTGCAGATTCGTAACCCGCCCGGATACTTGCGTTCGAGGGGTATAAAAGCCTGAACATTTCACCTGTTCATTCATCAGTTCTCCTTTCCCTCCACCGTCGTTCCTTCATCCTATCCATTGACTTGTATATTGATGTCCTTCCTTACAGTTTCCAACAGAAAATTGAATGCACCGTGAGCAGAGTCCCCCGTTATTAGTCCCATTCTTATAATGACCCTCTCCTGCCACAGTTCCAAAAAATGTTGACGGAGCGGTACAAGGTGCTGTGACGATTGATGAGGTAAATCTCCTGTTTCCTGCTTCCGATCATTTTTCATGTTCAATCCTTAGTCTCATTGTCAACATTTCTTCCACCCCGCGGTACGCATTCTCCATAATTTCTGCTGTATTTCGTTCCCATTCAAACCGTCAAAGTTCAGATAGATCGACACCCTGTGAGCAGCGACATATGTTCTTCCTCTTCCGATCTACTGCCGCCATCCTCCATTTATTTTTGACAGGCGGAGTGGTGCGTAGCACCGTGATACTAGGTAAAGCACTTTGCCTGGATGAATTGATCAATATCTGATGCACATTTACTATTTAGCTTCGAAACTCACCATCGCCACATTATGTATATCCCTTTCCCGCTCATATGAGCCCAAGACCTCGCTTAAGTCCTCATCCAATGTTCTGATTTTCCGGCCCCCGCGGCGAGCGGCGAGTCACTTACGCGTGGAGTGCCTGTTGTTCATTCTGACTTGTACCATTAGTATCTGGGAATGCATGACCTGTCTTCAAGTCGTATATATGTAGCTGGTCCTCCCGAGAGTAGTAGTATGATCCCCATAGCCGTCTGCCGTAGTTCACTTATCCCGTACACCGGATGTTGTAGATATCTGAAATATATTCCGTTTTCAAACTTCTCTCTCGTCCGAATGTCTGAGCGAGTTCCGTTGACTGTGTGTTAATGCTTCGTGTGTGTACGACTGGTGTTCCCATACCAGTCAGTGAGCTACTGCACCTATCTCTCCGGCCGTCAGTAAATTAATAGCATATGGAATATAACTGCTTAACATTCCGTGCTTCAGGATATTAGTTATCGATGTTCCCGTCTTAAGTACTTGTAGCGCTAAGAGCAGTAGACCTGAAGGGGAGATGGTGTGAACGGCGTAATGGGCATGCTGAAAGACGTCGACTTGCAATAGTGTGAGCGACCGTTCTACGATATCTGAACAGTTCGAACTCTACGCACCGTGAGTATCCCATTGTAATCTTATTCTGAAGATATATCATACAGGTGAGGATATGAACGGTTTCATCGAGAAGTCGAATTGAAACGTTCGGATGCTAGGTTTGAATATATCTGAAGTCAGTCACCACGAGAACCTTCAAAACAGCGGCGCCGTGTGGACCGTCCAGCTAGAAATTCAGTGCACCGGTGAGGACGAAAGTGATGAGAACATGTTTGCGGCACATATCCATTCGATCGACTTGTTATTACTCCAATTCAATTGCACATCCTTTGCGTGGACGTCTTCAAGTTGTTTCGGATAATTCTACATTGAATGTTAAGTACTTACCTGCTTCCTTGTACCCAGCAAATCGGGATACACGATACTGCCAGGATAAGTAAACTCGAATCATTGTCGCACGAACGCCTTCACCGTATATTCCTGGAACTCGTCGTGATGTCGGTAACCATCTTGCGTACTCGGCGAACACGACGTTCATATTCCGGAGTCCTAATGCTTCATACCAGACATATCGAAAGCTGCAGGAGAACACCAAGGCATCAGCACAACGTCCACGGAAACGACATCTTCCTGAAACTAACATATTACTTCCTCATCATACATTCAACAAACCACACGACAGGACTAGAAATCAACACAATATATTCTCGAATAAAATATACAAGCCCACCCCCACAGACACAGACGGAGGACACACGAGCCAGAAACGAAACAACTAGCACGAACGAAGGAAAGTACTTACCTGTACCAGCCAAGTCGTAGGATTGGGTTTACTAGTTAGCATGCCTCGCGACGAACGCGCAGCGTTCCAAGATCGCTTGGTTGTTGAACTCGGCGGTCGCATGCGCTGTCTGCTCTTGACGAGATTCCCATCGAGCCCTCTCCTTTGTTGATCGGCTGCTTGCACTCGTCGTCGTCGCCTGCTTCCGAGGTCCAGGGTACGCGTCCCTGTGCGTTGCGTGGCTTCTTGTTGTATCCGAGTATCCTCTCGTGCGCGTCCGTATCCATCGTCCTCCCCTACGTCTCCTGTTGTCTTGAAGAGGAGATACATTTGGAAGACCGCTTGTTGAGCTCGGCGAAGGGTGTTGCGTGCGGGGTGCGTTCGTTCGGAACATCCAGCCATCGTGGGTAGGGAGGCGAGGCGTGGCGTAACGCCGGATTGGGAGACGATTCTTCCAGGGTGCGGTGCGGTGCCCGAACGTATATCCGGCTGGGAAACGGAAGAACGTTCGCGAATCTGGGGCATGATACGTAAACGGGAACAAAAGAAAAACAGAGAAGCGAGTTTGTGCTTACAGTTTCCCATCGGGTCTCTTAAGTATTCGTGTGTATGAGGGGCGCAGAATGGACTAGCGTCCGAGATGTCAGTGTCTTCCCCTTCTCGCCCGTGTTTCCGAATGTGCGGCTAGGACAACAGAATACCATTTGTTAGCTGGTTTACGATAAACGATCGGAAACAGGAACAATATGAAAAGAAAAAAGATGTGGATTTCGAAGCTCGAAGTACGCGTCAAGTCTTACTCACCCGTTGTCCAGGTCCTGCTGCTGGTGGGTGCTGCTGCTCCCTTGCATGAATGCCTCTATACTGCGACGAGGTCCTTCACATTCTAACTAGACTTTGCTCGCACGATCCGCGCGAGCTCCAATGTTCGGCCCTGCGCACTAAACGTCTTGCAATTGCGCGTACCGGATGTCGGGTGTCGTGTGGCGCGATGCGGTCGTACCGGGGTTCCTGAGGAGGAGGCGGTGGTTGTGTTTGGTGGGTTCGATATATGTCGCGTCGGACCTGCATGATTGATTGTATTCTTTTTTTCCCTTTTAGCCGAGCGTGTATAAAAGAGGGGAAAGATAGGCTTACTGTTCTTCATTCCCTCGTTCCCTCTCCTGTTTCCCACTTTCCCATTTCCTACTCTGTCTTTTCAGCGTCCTTGCGTGTCCTCTCCTCATGCTTCTCGTTGTCGTTCGAAGATATGCGCTTCGGGAGGTTGAGGACGATACTATGTTGTCGTTGACGTGAAGCGCACCGTGTTACAGGTATGTGCCTACTGGTCTCGAATCAGTGATTGATACTGATCTTCTGTACTAGGAAGACGTACCCGCTGTAGTCATCAGCGCCGTTCGCGATCGTCTGTGCGCACGGTATGTTTGCGTACCGGAGTTCCTGAGGCGGTGGTGGTGTTGGGTAGATTGCGCATATGTCGCGTCGATCCTGCGTAGTTCTCTCTTAGCTGAGAGTGTATAAAATGGGGGGAGACGGGCTTACTGTTATCTGTTCCCTTCTTCCCTCTCCCGTTTCCCACTTTTCCATTTCCAACTCTGCTTGCGAGCGAAGCGCTAGTGCTCTCCCCGTGCTTCTTGTTGTCGTTTGAAGACGGGTCCGGGCGTTGACGTTGGCGCGGAGGGTACGATGTTGAGGGCGATGCGATATCGTCGTTGACGTCGAGCGCGCATCGTGTTACGGATGGCGAGGTATGTGTCCGCTGGTCTTGCATCAGTGGTTGATACTGATCTTCTGTATTAGGAAGACGTACCCGTCGTGGTCACCACGACCGTTCGCGATCGTCTGCGCACTGCATCCTTGTACTGGGGGTCTGGCGGGTCGCGTATATGTCGCGCGGAACCTGCGTGATTCTTCTCAGCTGAGGGTATATGAGAGGAGGGAGAAAGGGGCTTACTATTCTCCATTTTCTCATTCCCGCTTTCGTTACCCACTTTCCCATTTCCCGATATTGCGCGTCCTTTTCTTCTGACTTGAAGGTAGATGTGTGTCGTGTTTTGTGCGTGAACTGGGCATTGATATGCGCTGTAGCAGGTCGACGACGTTGGCGGGGAGGACGATCGAACGTCGTTGACGTGGAGCGCATCATATCACGGACGGCGAGCTATGTGCCTGCTGGTCTCGTATCAGTGATTGATGCTGATCTTTGTAGACAAGACGTACCTCTCGTGGTCAACGCCGCCGTTGATGATCGTCTGCACACGGTATGTTTTTGTTCCTCGACTCTGGGGTTCTGTTGCTGAGAATCGCGTGGGGGGAAAGAGGAATGTTGATGACCAGATCCTGCGGGGGTATGCGGCTTTTGGACAGGATGTCGCGCGTGACACCGATCGCCACACCACCGACGTGCACTATAGGTGGCGGGAGGGAGGGCGGAGGGCGGATGACGAAAGGGAGGAAACGGTGTAAAAGGCGGGGGAATGCAGGCGGAGGCGGATCGAGTAGTACATCGTGTAGTTGTGTAGTTTGGTGGGGACGTCGTGTGGAATAGATGAGCGCGTTTTAGGCCTGAAAACGACGGTTGGCGGGTGAGAGGCAATCTGCGAGAGATGGTTGGAGTGGACGCATGACGGAGGTGAGAGAGAAGCAGCGTGAGAGCGACGTCGACCCCGAAGTCATCTATTCAGCTACACATCACTTCCGAGTACCTCATGTCGGATACGTGATGGCTCAAGCACCACAGTGACCTCGGACATAAAAACAGAATCTGAACTTCGATAGCCTTCTTGTTCAGAACCATCTCCATCTACCAACCTCAGAAATGCCCGTCAAAGCAATCACCTCTTTCGAGGAATTCCAGAAAATCGTATGCTTGTCGCATCTGCTTTTCAAGATTCTTGACTGATTTTCTTTGGTAGATCAACAGCGGCAAGCCCGTCGTGATCGATTTCTGGGCGACATGGTGCGGCCCATGCAGAGTGATCTCGCCCATCTTCGAGAAGTTCTCCGCACTGGAGCAGTACGCTGGTGTCGAGTTCTACAAGGTCGACGTCGACGAGCAGCCTGAGATCGCGCAAGAGGTTGCCGTCCGTGCCGTATGCCTACATCCCTCTTGAATCCATTCTTGCAAGTGCTGATAAAGAATAGATGCCCACTTTCACATTGTTTAAAGATGGCGCCAAGATCAAGGATCTTGTCGGAGCAGATCCCAGAGGTCTTGAGGTATGTCGAGTGCTTCACTGGGCCTCCTAGATAATCTAATCTCTTGATTGTAGGCTCTGGTCACCTCGGCGACGGCGCTGTAAATACCCAGAACTCCTGCGTTTGTTCGCTATTTGATATCGTTGTAGGTTGATATAGGTTGTACATTTTCGTATAACAAATGAGAAATGAAACCCATTAAAATCGAGACTCTTATAAGACATACCCTCACAGTCATGATCAATTCGAGTATCTGTATATTTAAGGATCAAGAGCAGGATCGCCTTGTGCCCTCTATATTCAAGTGACACTCAGGAAGTAGGTTTATCGATCGTCGAGAGTCCAATGAACGCGACATACTGACAAGACCTCAAGGAACCAAGATCAATCGAAGTTAATCGCGTGGTCGAAGCCACGGGCCCAGAGGCTCTCAAGGACCTCAATAGTGTTAAGCATTTGACGGGATTGATTCTCTGCATCGGCATCTCCGCGATGCGCTTTCAAGCGTTCCAGTAAAGACTGGATGAAGACCTACTGAATAGATAGACATTTCTTTGCCGATTACTTTATATCTTGAATGTTGTTATTCGAATATCAGAGTCCCTTCAATTTCCTCGTCAGTTCCAGGGTCTTTCCTCAACGAAATTTCGAAAATTCCCACGGCATCATAGACGCGCGCCAACATTCTCCGCCAGATCGTGGCTTTCGCCTTGGCATTCATATTCTTTAAACTTGCTTCATTCGCTTTCAAGTTTCCATGGTCGCTATACCGAGTAGCGTGAACGAGCCTTCGTCGCCGGACGTTGATGATCGCGAATATATTAATACCGCAGACTTGCCAACTCCAACCAGCCCGGTCGACGAGACATACGGAATCGGAGGGGAAGACACGGCCCTGAAAACTCAGAAGAAGAAGAAAAAGAAGAAGCCCAAGAAATCTGCAAAGGCAAAGGAGGAAGCAGCCAAGGCGAAAGATCAAGCAGAGTCCGATGGTCGACCGCCAGTGCTCTGCATTAGCAGAAACAAGCACTGGCGCTACATTAGCTCGTATCATGTGCGTGAAGTCTATCTGAGCCATCACACAGAGCTTATTCTATTTCCAGGGGCCATGGCTGCAACTCCCTATCGAGCTGCTCGAGTCGTTACTAGTGCTAAACCTTGACCCAGCAACACTGTGTGCGCCAGAGCCGCGTTTGCCGCCGCTCCCCGCACTCCCAATAAGCGTCTCCGCAAGCAAACAACGCGAAAAGGACCGTGGTGGATACCACAACCTCAGCGACTACTCCCCACCCGACTCGCCAAGCGGTACATTCTCATCTCTACCGCTGCCACCACCCTTCCCGTCATGCAAGCCAGGGAAGGCTACCCCGCCGCCAATTGATCCTGGCGTGTTTCGTTCCGTCACCTCGATACGCAGACTCATTGACGAGGCTGCGGAACTATCCGTCCGTGCGGCGTCCGGACTGTCTGCTGCAGAACTGGGGTCTATGAGGGGCGGGTCTGGGCTGAATAATAGCCCCTGGGCGGCGGCGCAGTCGCTTGGTATCAACCCACTTGGAAATAATGGTGGTGGCGGACGCAATGTAGCCATGTCCGCGATGCGGATTCATCGATTGAGAGCACTGGCTGTGCAGAAGCTTGCACAGGCATACAAGGCCGACGAGATTGCTTCAAGTGTTATGGTGATGCAAGGTGGGAGTGTGTTTGATGACGTCGCGGAGCGTGTTCTTAAGAATGGAAAGTTGGCATCATTTATCTGACCGATTGTATTCTGACGAGAGCCTGCAGATCCTAACGACTTGGACGCTAAATATGTCCACTTTTTCCACGAAAAAATCCCGTCTCGGTTCGGTCCATCCTGACACACGTCGATGTTCTGCTCATTTTTATATTGTTAGGCAATTAGCCGAGTCTACTTCAACCAAGGTCCTCGACGAACTGATAGCCGCACAACCTCAGCGTTTAGAATACTACCGCACCCGGGGAATCGTGCATTGTTTCCGCGACGAGTTCCCCCAAGCCACGAAAGACTTCACGTACGCGCTCAAAGAAGCCCGGGCCGTGCGCAAAGCCAAAACGATGCATCGGATCTCGTCGCAGGGCGAATCGCGCGTGACGAAAAGCGGGAAGCGGAGAAAGGGCACAGCAAGTCCACACACGAATGGGCAAGCCCCGCCAGACGGGACGAGCCCGATGGCCGCTGAAAACACCATCGAGGGGCTGGACGGCGAGCCGCTGCTCCTGCACCCGTCCGTGCTGCCCGACGCGCCCGAGCCAATCGAGCCGCAGCTGTTGTTCTTACGCGGCGCGGCGTATCTGCAGCATGCGGTGTATCTGATCGAGAGCGCGGTGCTGAAGCTCGAGGAGGTCCGGAAGGCGCTGTCGGTGGACGGGGCGGAGCTGCGGTTGTGCTATCTCGACAATGGGAAGTATGGTGGAGTGGAGATCGGGAATCCCGAGGGCCCGCTGGGCAGGAAGGATGGGGTGAAGCTGAGAGCGTACAGGGAGGTGTTGGCTACCGAGCCATTCCGCGAGCAGATCTTAGTTCTGTTGAGGAAGAGCATCCGTGATCACGAGAAATTCCTCTCACACTTTGACTTTCTCGAATCTCCAAACGGGTATGCGGGCAACGAACACCATGATATTGCACACCAGACAGAGTACGCATTCCTCCTGTCCGAGTCCATCCGACCAGGGAACCACTCGAACCCACCGCCACCCCCGTCGATGGGAGAAGTCCCACCCATGTTTACCACGTACCACCCGCTCCTGGTCGAATCGCACTTCAGCGTGCTCATCTGCCAGCTCATGCTCGCGGACTTTGTCAATATCCTCCCGACGTTCGCACGCACGGCGTCTCTGGTGGACGGACTTGAGGGGTACCCCGTGTTCCTACCGCCGCGGTCGATGGGCCAGGCAGAATTCATCGAAGTGCTGGAGCGACTTGCCGGTGGGTGGAAGCATGGAATCCAGCCGCATTCGCTGTCGACGCAGAGGGGCAAGGAGAGGTTGGCGATCGAGGCTCCCCGTGTTGTCTCGCCAACGGAAAGCACAGGCACGCAGTTCCCACTGGACGACGATACGACACGGGCTTCATCGTCCTCGTCCTCGTCGTCTGCATCTACATCCAGGAAAAACAGCGCGACGCTGGGAGAGACTAGCTCGACGCCTCATGAAGTCGACGATGCACAGCCGCCGCTCAATGGATGCTCATCTCAAGCGCCATCATCGGACTGGGCAAACGGTGTGCGGGCACTCGATTGCGCACGCATTCTGCTAGCACCCGTTGTTAAGCGGCAGAGGGAGAAGGCAGAGAAAACTGCGGCGGATAAAGCAAGTGGGGCGGGGAAGAAAAAGTCGATGACCATCAATATTCCTCTGCATGGTCCGAGGGTGGAGGTTATTCTAGCGTGGCTTGGGGCTGTTCATTTGCCAGAGCTGGATGCTTTTTAAGGCTAGATGAGGGGAGGGGCGCGATTACTTCACGTAATTTATTCGTACTACTACGCATACCTTTGTAAATTCATTCACCTTTCAAATTTGGATATTTCTCCTCACACTCCGCGGTTTCATGATGAAGGCTAATCTAAAGTCATTGGAACAAGTTAGAACAAGCACGGAAATCCTTGCCACATGGTACCAGCCCAGTCAATACGCAAACACATCAGAATCCCGGAAGACACAGGCATCGGGCATGTACTACCCCTCCGCACAGTCGGGGATACGATATCGATTAGATAGCATGGGACGTTGGGAGTATGTCGTCTTGGAGCATGGAGTCTCTCTAACAGGGTACCACCACCTAAGTGCTGCTTGAACGTTCTGTCTCCTAAATCCGGGTCCCTGTGTCATCGCATGTGCCTTGGCCTTATGTGTGAGTCCCAAGGTCTTCGTCTTGCGATAGTTGTTGAGCCTAATTTCGAAGTTCTTGAAGCACCGTCGTTACAATAATCCGTCTTCGTATCAGTCCTCAATTGATTTAGGTGGCGAGGTTCCGGGCGCAGCAAAGGACTTTGCGTTTTTAAAGAAACAATCGGTCCTAACGTCCGTCTCTTCGATGGCATTGGCCTTCATATCTCTTCACCTTGTCTTCGTTGGAAAGCTTCTTAAGACTAGAGGATCAACCCTATCAAGCAGTCGAGTGACAAGTTTGGCGCGATTGAGGCTTCTTGCGAGTTTCTTGGATGGCTTGCAATTATCGATCTTCAATTGATCTTGAGGTCTTGCCAATATGCTGAAAATGTTTATTGGTTTCTTGACGGCCGATAAGCGTGTTTCCTGAGTGCCACCTGAGAGCCATTGGTCTAATCACTTGAGCCAGCACGGCGCGAGATGCCTAGGGAGATTGCGTCTTGCATTCAGTCGTCAAAATCAGCTCGTGACGAGTCCAATACGACCAACACTTGAACTTGAGGTACCTGAGAGCCTTCATGTACATGTCCGGATGGCTTCTTGACATCATTGGTTGTTCGCCGATATCCAGCCCTTCGTGTTTTCCAAAGTCATGAGATGGAGCCAGTCATTTGTGAAGGCAAAGACCGCTCGAACTTGTGCTGATAATTCCATTTCTTGCCAAGCAAAAGAGTCCAGAAACCACGACCAAGGGGAAATGTGTATTGAAACACCTGTACAACCAAGAGGAAATGGAATGAGATGCATAACCAAAAGGCAGGAAACCAAGAAGAGATCATTAGATGATGAGGTGTCGCGATAAAAGATGGAGAGACGATCACTTTGAAATGTCAAAAGTCATTTCTCGGAGTAAATCGTGCCATTGCCCTGACGTATGTCGAAGGAATTGATTTCGCTTCGTCGAATGACCTGATTGAAGGAGCAACACCCCCAGGTGCCGCGTGTGCCTTGATAAGGCAGAGATCCCGAAATGCGACAGAGAAGGCAAAATTAGGGTTGAGGTGGTATGCGTAGGAGGCCTTGATGTCGGAGACATTCTGAAACAAGAAGACATCCTTGATGTCTTGCGAATAAAGGTGTGCCGCTAGAAGCATAGGATCGTTTTGGTCGCGCTGCTTCTTCATCTTCTTTTTCTTCGTCGGCGGGAATGGGTCGTCTTGGATCCTTCGTTTCATAGCGGCGGCCTCGACGAATGCGTCCTTCGCCTTCTCGACATGTTTCCTGATTTTCGACATTTCGTCGGTTAGCATGCGCTTCTGGCCGGGTTCTACTGCTTGGGTGAAAAGCATTCGCGAACGTTCCGTTGCAACGTCGTATGGTCGGAGCAAATCAGGATCCTTGAGGTCCTTCGAGTCGTCACAATCTGCTGCAAGCTTGTCATAATCTTGCAGAAGCGCGTCACCCGTAGATTTCCCTGCATTGTGAAGGGAATGGAGAATAAAAGGTCTGCCCTTCGTCACATCAGCAGTCTGAGGGATTTCTCCGCCGAACTGCCGCTGGTCCTTCTCGAAGATACCTGGCTTGAGGCGCAGCCCAGTCTTGCTCGAGTCAAGCAAGACATTGAACCTGACCGAAAGGAGCTCAACAGAAATCCTTTCTGAAAATACGCAGGGAAGACCTACATGTACGCAAGGCGCACAGAAAACGGGTGGGCATAGCCGTACTTCCACACAGCGAAATCGTGGAAGTTAGAATAGAGGCCGACCTTTGAATCATTAAGATTCAACAGAAGGACTTCCTGGAAGGCCTTCTGTGCATCCAGAGGGGTCATAGCAGCGACGCGTTCCGCAAATGCCGTCACCGTCTCCACTTGTCCCTCAAAGTTGTCCCTGAGGAGGTTCGGAGGCATCTTCGTTAGTGGTTTATTCATGAAGGGCTCGACGACCGATGGCTCCTTGATCTCGAAAACTTCGTCTAGGTAGATTTTTGAAAAGAATTCAGTGCATTGCAGAAATATGTACGTACCGCCATCCATATCTGATTGAAAGGTCATCAAAACTGTAAACGCAGTAGAGTCAGACGTTGACTTGACTTACCGCCGCCGCTCAAGAGACTCGCCAAGCTGAATGTTCCTTTCGTAGGAAGTATAAGGATGTCTGACCATCGCGCCAATTCAGGCTTGTTAACGGCCTTGACCTTCTGAATGTCCGATGGAAGGCGGACAGGGTATCTGGGATTATTCAGAACTTGATCTATTCAAAAAAATTGCAGAGGGCGTACCTTCCAAGCTGGACGAGGGGGATCCGTTAGTGAGAAATCAAATCTTCGTGACATAAAGGAAACCACATACCAGGACATCACCTGTCAGCACATTGAAGGTTGTTTGCGTGACTGGATCGGTAATGGACTGAGACGACCGATAATAAACCTCGCCAGGTTCCAAAACCCCTAGTGGATCTGTGCAGAGCCTTTAGGATCACACTACATCAAGAAAGGACAACACCTACCGGGAATAATGACCGCACTTAATGATTGCTCGAGAGGTATCTGGAATTTTTCCACCGTTGAGGATATCGTTTGCTGCATAATGTAACGCATCTTGTCTTGCAAGACCTTGAATTTCGAGGGTTCAAATCCAGATTGTAGACTTTCCAGTACAAACTCATGTGCTGTGAAGGGTTCTAATGAAACATTCATCAATAAGAGTCCAAGGAAACAGAAGGGTAACTCACTTCCGCTGAGCTCATTCCGTCCGCTATAAGACAGCGCCGCTAACTCATCTACCAGCTCTGGTGGAATCCCCTCCACTCTCTCTGCATCCATGTCAACGTCTTCCCCACCCCATTCCCTTCCCTGCAGCCCAAGAATCCTTCCCAGGCCAGCCGTCATCCGTGCCAGCCTTCCCCTTGCCACTCCCCCAAGTTGATCAATCGTGCGCCACAAGCACTCCATCGCGCTCGGGCCCTCCCAACGCATGAGAGGCTCCACCTCCTCCCTCAGACCTTGTTCCATCAGGTCCGCAAGAAGGTCGGCCCCAATGCCGTTGTGCCATATGTTGACGATGCTCTGTTTCGAAAGGTTGATTGGTGGAGAAGGTCGGGCTACGGAGAGCAGATCAAATATCCGGTGCGCGCGATCGAGCGGGTACGTGTTCGTAATCTTCCTCTGGGATTTCCGGATCCAGATGCGGGGGAAGGGGTCGGTATTTGTGGGGTGCAGGCACCACATGCCTTTAGAACCATCCAGCCGGCCTTGTGCAGCGCTGGCACGGTTAGAGAGGTTCCATTTGGTGGATATCATTCTGAAGGCACATTCGTTCATGTAACCACATCCGTCGGTGAGGATCTGCTCAGCAGATGCCTTGCCTTGCGATTTGTCCCAACCATTGGCGTCTACAAGGGGGGTTTCAATGGGAAGGACAGAAAAACAACCGGCGCTACTCACAGATGTCATCGATGAAGTCGATGTTTTCCTCCTCGAATATAATTGAAGGAACAGAGTTTGAGAAAGCAAGGGCGAACCTTGTCGACCACTTGCTGATAGGCTATCACGACGTTAAAATGGAACCTGAAACAAAGAGATTAGAAACTAACCTGATCTTTATTCAAATCAAGTCTATTGTGCCATTCAATCATCTCTGCAAAGGTCTTCCTGAACCCATCTCCACACCAATTGCCCGGATACCTCTCGTGGTTTTCATCTGTCTCAACCAGATACACCCCATTGTCCTTTGCATAATACGGAACAAAGACTCTGCCACAGAGGACAAACTTCTTAAGGAGGAACGCCTTCACCTCCTTGCTCTCCTTCATGATTAGGTCATTCGGGATACGAAGCTGCAGAATTCGCCGCGAGCCAAGGTACCGCGCCAGGCGGTACGAACGGCGTTTCTCTGGGGCCTCGAGGTGGATGACATACTGATTACCAGAACGAACAAGCCGTGCAAGCTGCTGGACGCGCCCGCCGTACCAGTCATTCTCACCATGCCATTCTCCCATGAGTCCGAGTCCCCGCTCACAGTTCTCGAGAATCGCGGCTTGCTCGCAATCAAGTTCTTCCCTGTTACAAGACAAATTTGAATTACTGCTAGTGTTGTAATCGAACCACATCAGGACATACCAAACAGCGGGATCGGGACCACCCTGTACCGCTCGTCCGAGCATTAGGCTCTGAACTTTGTTGGCGGACTTGGCATTTGGCCCTTTCAAGGCTTCGATCTTGGGCTCGACATCAGACCACGACCATTGACCATTGGTGACACCCCGAGCAAGCTCGTACTGGACTCCCCACGCAATCTTCGCTGCATCTAGCAGTCCTTGAATCCGAGTGTCATGCGCGATAATACCCTGTTCCAGGTCAATACCGATAGGTCCCTGAAGGAACATATCCAGAGCAGAAGTAGTCGAACCCGAATCATTTGCGGGGTGCCGAGGTGGAGGTGGAACTTGAAATTTCTCTTTTCGAGGGAATGGTGCTGGCGAGTTAAAGACATCGTCTATGACCATAGGACGCGAAGTGTCGTTTCGCATTGGTGTAGCATCCTCATCTTGGAGCTTTCGGTATTTGGATGGGGAGTTGATGGGCGGTGTGTGGGTGTCGCCGGTACGCTTCTTGGAGGTGGTGGACTGGAACGAGCTGGTGCGTGGGATCGACCAACCGGAACTGATGGAGGAGAGCGAGGATATGCCCTTCTGAGGCGAAGCGTTAACTTCGGACCACCCGCCTGGAGAGTCCGTCTCCGTATCTGTAAGGACTGGAAGATGAAAGTGTGTGAGGGAGTTTAAAGACCACAAATAACGAATAGGAACATACTCATTGAGACTAGAGACACAGTTAGACCAGTCAAATGTGCAGATTGGGATATTGATGTAATATGGACATACCCTCTTTTCTCTCGTCATCGGATTCATCATCGGAGATGGTCACAACGCGGAGACGAGCTTTTCCCTGGCGGCAGAACGTAAGTTACAATTTGCAATAACAAGAACACTACTCGCCTTTGTTGTGGTCTTCACAACTGGTCCACTCGTCGAGGCCTGAGAAAAGAATTTCGAAGGTATGGGAGGATGCATCAGTTAGTTAAAGAAACAAGCACACCTTAGGTGTTGGCTTGACGGCAGTTCCATTTGTCGAAGCTTGGGGAAAGAGTTTCTTTGGCGTGGGAGGAGGCATAGGAGCTTTAGTGAAGGATATGAGAGATCACAGAAAATGCCATCAATATGAGGTCAACGCACATTTTCCGGCTTCAATGTCGAGTTCCGAAAAGTGCCGCCTAACGGCACTTAATCGGCTGGTGGGTGTGCCCGTAGTGGTGGTTGCGCGCTTTCTGGGGGGCGTGGAAGGGTATTGAGCCGTCCGATAGGAAGAGGATCCAGCTGAGAGTGTCCATGAGAAATTGCTAAGTGCGAAGAAGGTGACTCACCTGCGTCGCTGTCTTGATCTTCCTGACGTGATGGTGCTGAGCGGGCATTCATAAGGTTGCCCGGGAGGCTAAGAGATTCAAAGGGTATAAAATTCGGTAATTTTGTGTGAGTCGCCTTAACTGGCGAGTTGTGCTGCGAGTCTGCCAGCGGTGAATAAACAGTCAACCTGTGAGCAAATGAAGCAGCGACTAGGAATTAGCATACCTATGACATCGAAGGCATGTATGACTTCTTCGTCATCGTCACTAAAATACCCGTCGTATTCGCTCTGAAGTAAGTTGCAAAATCAATATTACCACCTCGACATCACTATTTGATGGTATTACAAACCTGCCATAGTACCCCGGTTTGGCAGGCTTGTAAACCTAGAAGTTGCTTTCCCTCACACACTGCCAATAAATGCTGAAATATTTCTATTATCTACATACTGAGAAAGGCTCCTGGAACCGTCAAACCGACGGATCCTAAGTCCAGACGTGTTCTATTCTTAGTTACCTGCTGTGTCATCCATCAAGCCACGTCATCTTCTGTTCATCACCAAGAACGACGCCCGGCAACGACTCCCGCCCATCATCCCGACTTTGCGCCCCATCAAATGTCTTCCCACGCCGCTCCCTTCCATCAAATGCCTGTTCAACGTCTCCCCTCGCCATCAAACATTGATCCCGCGCCTCTCCCGCCTTCCCACGCCGCCCCAGCCATCATTTCCCTTTATCAACATCTCCGCTGGCCATCAAACATTGATCCCACGCCTCTCCCGCCTTCCCACGCCGCCCCCCAGCTATCAAACGACTTGATCAACGTCTCCGCTGGCCGTCACCGTCCTCCCGCGCCTCCTTCAGCCGCCAACGTCTTTGACCAATGTCTTCGCTGGCCGTCGCCGTCCTCCCACGCCTCCGCTGAGACTACGCACCCTTACTGGATGATCACAACAACGCTGCTTATTCACGACACGTCGCGCATCTTCTCGCCGCGCTCCCGGCACACTTCAAGCTCGCCGTCCTGTAGCGAGATCGTCAAGCTATGACCAAGATCATGCCTCGACTACCTCTCCCCGCTGTGTGACGACATCTCTTTCAAGTCAACTTATGTTCATGCACTGTAGCCGCCTCCTCACTTTGAGAGAGACGTGAATCATGAGGTGAGTCAATTACTATCTACTACATCCTCAGGCTTATAGACGTCTACATCACATTCTCCGTATTGCGCTTCTTTCGTGGAACTCCTTTGTCCTTGCGCGTCTTCCTCGGCTTCTTCGTGATGGGGACGCTCCTGCCATTGCTGCCCGAAACCGCCCAATTGACAAAGTTACCAGTCAAGGGTCCACCTGCCGCAACTGCAGCGGACGTAGCGGCGGACGATGTGATGGACGATGTAGCAGACGATGTGGCGGATGAAGTGGCGAATGAAGTGGTGGGTAACGAAGGCGATTCAGGGCCATCCAATGAAGCGACGGTTGGATCGGTTGGGACATCCGATGTGACATCATTGGGGTTGCCCTGAGAGTCGATATCCATAGGTTGGGCACGTTCCACAATCCATGTATCGTATTCCTGCTTTGTCAATTTATAGAAGCATGTTGTGCCAGACTGCCAGGAATTGAGTAGCAGGTTCAATTCCACTCGAGACTGAACATCACTGGGAGAACAGAACGTCTTGAGCGGCCAATTCTTGATGATGATGCCATGTTTCTCGGTTATCTTGGTATCGAAGTTGCTGTAATACATCCGACTGATCGTACTCTTTGCCGTTTCATCTGCAGCACGATGTCAGCACAAGACCCTAGACATCAAATAACATAATAACTTACTGAGTTTTAGCAGAATGAGGGATGAAATCTGGCTCCTGAGACGAATCATTTCCTGAACATAATTCCCTACGACACCTTATGAAAGAAGCATCATTGTCAATTCACGGAGAGTATGATGCATGCTCTTGCCATGGACTCCTGATAGAGTATAAGCCTCCATTCGAAGGGCAATATCAAAAATGTTCTCCTTCATTGTCAGCTGGAAAAAGTCGGCTACACGATCGCTGGTAGTGACGACATGTGGTCGGTTGTAATGTTCCTTCGATGATCGGACAGCAACTAAAACAACTTCGATGCCCGTGCGAGCATGAAGACGTTGGATCTATGGTCGCCATTATCAGCTACAAGCTAAGTTTGTTGTTGTCACGCGAAGCCTACCTCAGTGTCGAGTGCCTCCAACGTCACCCGCGCATCGTGGAAGGAATTGATGGGAACATTGTGGGATGCGAGTTCACGCATATCTCGAGTGTTGTGCAAGGATAATAAGGTATCCTCGGTGCTGCTCTTTCGCTCATCGTCCGAGAGCGACTTCCACTTTGCCGCAATCTGGCCGATGAGTTCGTGAACCTTCTTCTTTGGTTCACCGGGAGCGACATCTGGGAGGAACGTTAAATGTGCACGACAACATGGCAGAAAAAATGGGCCTACCTTCGTTCATGCGCTTCACCTCCTTGCTGACGAAGGCATTCCATGAGCCCGGGTTCTTCGACGTCTTCTCTAGCCGACTGATCTGCATGATTTCTTCCTTATAATACTCTTTTGAGTGTTTCTGGAACTGGTTGCGAAGATTTTCTGCGAGTGCGTCGATCGTCGCGCGGGCATCCTGAAGAGCCTCCTGGTAGACAACCTTTTGCTCACGACGACGAGCTTTCTTTGCGACTTTTTCAGCCGGAGTCAGCTTGATGACCCGCCTCTTCGTCCGCGTTCTCCAGGGGCTACGAAGCTGATGAAGCGATTTCTTTCGAGAGGCGCTGAGGAGTCGCTCGAATGGAGTTTTTGCCTTTGACTTGCGAGCCATTGCGCAGGAGAAGAATGGGTAATGGGCACGGAAAATATTCCGTGTATATAATTGATTCAAGGTAAAAAAAATTTGCGCACCGCGAACACGATTCTACATACGGAGCAAAAAAAATATATTCGACACAACGAAATTCTTACGCCCCACCTTGCACAGTAACATCAATGATGGTGCGCGCCAATGTGTATCCTGAGGGCCTAGAAATCCGTACCTATGGAACGGATACGCGTACCATGTATTTTGACATGGCAACACACCACTCGAGCATGCAAGAACACCTACAGAATAATGAGAACATTATGCCGTGGCCAGTAGCACAAGATAAATACATACCATAGAGCCACACAGCGAAACAACTTC
Organism: Hypsizygus marmoreus; assembly: GCA_013433165.1. Lineage (NCBI taxonomy): Eukaryota > Fungi > Basidiomycota > Agaricomycetes > Agaricales > Lyophyllaceae > Hypsizygus > Hypsizygus marmoreus. The sequence continues at coordinate 4,081,499 of CM024086.1, forward strand.
TATGCTAGGAGGGCAAAGAAACGAGCATTAACATCGAGGTATTCAGACCATATGAACATGCCGTATGCGTGACAAAATGGGTAAGTCAGGAGGTGCGAAATCATGGCACCTATGGGGTAAACAAAATATTAGTGTACGGCAGGGCTAGCACAGAAGAGACAAATACCATACTCCAGTACGACGCGCTAGGAACATTGGCACATGGAAAAAAAAGTAACGGACATTGTGTCACGCCGTGAAGGAAGGGGCCGTGTCGGACGTTGACGATGGGAATTGTGGATGGGAATAAGCACTTTCGGAGCAAATGAACATTAGTCTAGATCCATCGCGAGCATAGCAAATGAACATACATCAAACCTGAGGCATTCGACACACTGTGCCACAGGTACCACGAATTCCCATATCTGGGAAATTCCTTCAGTCAATACATTTGAACCCTTCCACACGGATACATACCCTGTCATCAACTTCGATTCGCATACTCTCGTCGTAGGCACATGGACTGATTTTTCAGCAGAAACTATTATCAAACAACAAAATTAGATCTCCACGTCAGATCTCAGAAGCTGTCGGAGGGCCCAGCCGGGCGCTCAGACATAAGACGAAAGATAAACGATGCCTCCTTTTCGGAGATAGAACTGTCCATGGCGACGACGGTTCGAATGAACTCCTCCTGTGAATCAGTCCGTTGATAAATGTCGTGAAAAGCATTGACGGCTTCATCGTTGTCCAAGTTGTGGGTCGCGAGATAGAAATTGTACCAATAACCATAGTCGCGAGGACCCCTAATGGCAACTTTGCCCATACGAAGCGGTCCCTTGCGCAGAGGTGAGGGGCTGGGCGGGGCATCCATCGGCTGATATTCGAGACGAGATGAACCACCACCTAACACGAAAACGTTAGTCAAGATCTCATCTGGAGATGAGTAGATACATACGCTGGACCTGCACGCTTACGCGAGGTGAAACATGGACATTTACACCGGAAGAAGCAGCGCCATAAGACGTGGGAGTGTTGTCGCCAGACGGCTGTGGAGTTCCTTCCCTAACGGGGAATGGAACAGGCCTTGATGTACGTACACGCTGAGGGGTTTGGGGATCGACGACATCGCACGGGACATGTTGAGAAGACCGCGGAATTGTCCATGGCACTCCGCCAACAGGCCCTCGTGCTCCTGTGCTGGCAGCGTTGCCTGCACTAGGTTCAATAGGATTGCCTGTTCCGGGACCGATGAGGTCGACCATAGTCATTCCACGGCTCGTCATATATAGGAATGCCCCGTGAAACGTCGAGAAGCGATCGCACTGCCTGAACTTCTCAGCCGCTTCATCCAGGCTTGCCTGAGCCCCGTCTCTGTCTGACTTTGAGCGATATGCAACCACGACAAATTTCTGTCAACTCACCTGTGAATGAAAATTCCCACTCTTTTTCCCGTGAGAACCGCGAAAAAGATATCGCTCATGGTGTCCATGAATGCACAGACGTTGTACCACTCGCGTGAATCGCTGACTGCGGTGATGAGGTCGTCGGGAATACTCGTGGCATATCGATCCGCAATGGGCTGCATGAGGGACAGGCATGTTCGAGCGTTCTCTGCTGTGTCGCATTCTATGTTCAAAGGGAAAGGCGCACGCCCCCCACCACCTACACTGAACTGCCTGTTGGAAAGTTTAGTCCGTTTCGAAAACTGAAAAAAGTGACAACTTACATCGTCCTGTACGTACCCGACCGCACCTGTCCCGCTCCAAATGTCCTACCACTGGGGAGGACGTAAACGAATCGACGAGCATCTGACATGGTGAGCAATAAGAGATGATGGTAGTTCTTAGCAAAAGAGCTCGACCAGGTCCCAACCGTGACTCGGTGCCAACTGACAATCACCGAGAAGGGAACTTATCCCCGGATATCACTTACGGATCTTCGTTCCGAGTCCATTAAGCACTGCAGAACGACAAAGTCTGGCTTGAAGCAGGTATTTGAGACTCACCCGGAACACTAATTCTAGCTTCTGGCACATGTTTGGTGCAAGTGCTTCATATCTGAGCAGATCTGAACAGAAAGTGTGGTGAGAATGAGAGACCGAAAACTGATCAAACCGCCTGAGCAGTGAGCCCAGTAGATTAGATTCCAGTCGACTTACATCTCTGGCTACAGGTTTCATCGATGACCAGGGCATAGCGAAGAAGTAAGTACTTGGATCAATATACTAGCTGACAGGCCCTTATTTCTTGTTCCTGCATGCCAATCCACGACCGAGCATGAATTTCAGTACTAGTGAAAACAGAAAACGAACGTGCTGAATGCAAGCACCTTCTCCCAAGTACTTCAAGTAAAGGCAGAAATATAGCTTACCGTGTCAATTGTTTCATTTTGAATTGGGTTGCTCTGGACTTTGAGATGTATGATCTGGGGCAGGGAGCGTTAGACGAATGAGTCGCAGCTGGAGGGGTACGCCTATGCAGTCAGCACAACAATTCAGGTTCGACATGAGGAATTTCCATCCATTGTATGCGATGAGTTGCATCTTTCACCTTTGCCATGAAGTATGTCTGCCATGATATTGTAGTAATCGTACACAAACACAGCACATAGGAAATCGAGTAAGTAGTTCCGTAGATAACTGCTTTGTCGTTACAGTGATCACTGCCTCGTGTCTCCAGAATTCGTTGAATTATTCGTTCATTCATTTGGCACTTGCCACAACACATGCATCTCGTCTGAATGCCACTTGTTTGGTATATTTTATAGGCTTTGCTTGGAAGCTGTATCCACTAGCAGTACTTGGTCAGCGCTTACCGTTGAATGGGATTGTGTTGGTCCGGTATTGCCTCACTTAAAGACGAAATCTTGCTATTGTCCTGGACTGATGACATTGGCAGATGTACATATTCAGTACTCGTTAACAACATGTGATATACGAAGACGAGCATCCACCTTCGTTCATACCGTACGTGGTGGTGATCGGTGTATGACATCACTGGAAGACGAAAACCGACTTTCGTCCCCAACTGATGTCATCACCTCCTCTCTCTTAAGCTTTGAATGGCCTGGGAATCCAGATCTTTGTATTAAGCGCGACAGATGTCGATGACAAGGAGGGTCAGGATAGTGCAACTCAAAGCCAAGTCTCAAGCAGACAGTAAAATGAAAGTTAGCATTGGTATTACAAGATCATGAAATATTGGATACAAAATCTACGAGGCCTCCTAAATCCCCGAGCACTGCATCGTCGAGCTCATCCTCATCATCAGACAAGTCAGAAGATGTCTTCGGATCAGATTGTGATCCCGTGTCAAGAACCTGTGATGAGGACGCGACAATAGGGTTTGAATCAACCGAACCTTTTCGCACACCCGTAGTCGAATCTCCCGTGAAACCAGGCAGTGACTGTGTCTGCGCGATGCGTGCGAGCAGCATTGCATTCACGGCCTTGCGTCGTTGGATGAAGTCGAATATCTCCACGCCGAGGGGGTTGTTACCGTCGTCATCGTGGCTAAGAGAATTAGTGACAGTATCAAAAAACCTGTTCTCATCAACGATCGACGTGTGAAGTCGCCGAATCTCGATGTTACAGCGAGTGATCTCCTCCTTCGCACGCTCCAGCCTCTGATACTTCCGCATTGTCTCTCGTACGACGGGGTCGGCCCATGGCTTCTCGTGAACATTGCTTCTCGTGTCACGTAGAAGGTTGAATTCGTCCAAAAAGCTGTAGTGTGAGACCTTGGTCCAATCGAGGGTGGGGCGGTTGAGTGGAACTGCGCGCTCATTGTACTGCTTGACTGCATTGCGGATCGCCTTCGAACGTGTTTGAAGAGACTTCGCTATATGTGTACGCATACGATAACCTGCTATGCCATTAGATAGGATCCAACATATGAAGATTGACGGCCACTCACCTGTCTGCGAGAGATTTAGTTTGTGGAGTTCAAACAATCTCTGGATTACAAGGCGTTGCAGATTGTCGAGTGCTTGTTCATATTTCCGGTTGTTGATGTACTTGGAAGTCTTCTCGTATTCGGGGCTCGTGGGCGTCCATCGTGTTCGGATGTTCATGCGCTCTTCCATTTGAAGGACCTCCAGCAAAACCTTTTGCCGTCGTTCACTCAGGTTACGACGTGATGTGTCAGCTCGTCGGGTAGTCGAAAGGTTTCGGGCATATGAAAGTTCCGGTGAGATAAATTGATAGTCTTGAGGAGTCGTGGTGCGAAAGCGCGATGCCGCATCATCATACTGAGCGCTAAGGCAGGTGCTTAGCAAAATTATTGTGGGGGGATGATAAACTCACTCGAGTTCCCATAACTCTTCCAAAAGCTCCACGTATGCGATGGCGTGAAGGTCATCCTCTGGCTCCTTCCCAAGATTCTCGAAATACTGACGTTCATCGTTGATATAAGATTCAAGGACAACGAGGTCGATACCTTTGAGCGCCAGGACGTGATCGACGTCCATAGTGTTGGTTTCGATGATCTTGAGGGCCTGGAGGTAGTTTTGATGAAGCATCGTCGCCAAGTTTTGATACTTCTCAGCGTCCCACTGTCGGAAATAAAGATCGATAAATATGCGGCGGCGATAGGCGGTCATGTAGCGTGTGATGGGCGCCAAAGCATTGGATAAGCTGAAGACACGTTCCAGGGTCTCCAGGTCTTCGATTCCCATGCCCTCGATGCAGTTCGGATGGTGATGGAGCTGGCAGAGATAGTGGTGGGAAAAGCCATGGAATGCGTTGAGACAGCAGCGACATTTTTTCTCTGCGAACTTGGGACCGAGTGAGCTGGTAGCGATGGTTTTCTGGAACTGGCATCCGATGTCGTAGCCAACCAGATGTTGGGGCCCCAAGACATCTAGCGCCTTCGACACCATTGCAAGGGGGTACTTCGCCCTGAATGATGGTCATCAGGATATGGAGACTCTGGGAAGAAGGTTACGCACAGTTCACCGCTCCGAATCATATCTGCGATCCACATTACGAAGCCATGCCGACAGGCACTGGCGAAGATCCCGGATTCCGCGAAAATCGCCCACATCTTCTTCTTCTCATCAGATGCTGCGGCCTTCCAATTGTCCGTGCAACCTGAGGGCGAAGAAAACGGATCTCCATCGGTAGGATCTCCAGCATCCTCTGTGTCCCCTGCAGTGTCCACGTCTTGGTCAGTTTCATCGGCTGTCGGTATAGAGGGTGCTTTCACTTCGTCTGCGAATTCGTTGACGAAGTCGGGTGGCAGGAAGTAATCAGAGTCATCAAAACTCCGAGTATCGCCCACATGACGATCACCGATACCCTTGATGCGTTTGAGGGAGTTATTCCCATCCATTACCCACATGCGACGATATCGCAGTTCAGGTTCCCCTTCCAACTGATGACTGGTCATGAGCACGGGGGATAGGAATGTCAATGAAGCCGTACCTCGTAGCTGCATGGTGGGCATGAATGGAGAACACGATAGTTTGGCGTGTCCCTCCCAAGAAACTGTGCAACACGGCGGTCAACGATACGTCGAATGGCAAGGTAAATGTCAAAAGCATCGGAGAGCGCTTGCCGATATCTTCGGCGGTAAGGTGACTTGAATTATGATGAGAACGATAAACGTGTAATGGAAATAGAACTCACAGAATATAAATAACATATTGTCTTGGCAAAGGCTTCCACGCTGAAGGATGGTCGGTGAAGACGAATGACTCGGAACATCTCGAGTGTCTTGAGGGAGATGGCTAGAGACGGAGAATAAGGGGACGAACCCATAAATCCGGCGGTTACAAGTGAAACTGCTGTTGAAACGGAGTCGGCGGATCGTGGTATGATTGCTGAGCGGGCGAGGCTGTAGATGTCGATAACATCGATCGTGAAATCGTAATCAACAATGGAAGGGTCAGCTGCACTTGAAGAGGAAGCCGCGGTCGAGCCATTGCGCCAAACAAGGTACGCGTCAGCGAGGGCATCCATAAGAGGCGCCCAATTGCGATCGAGAGACTCGCGCCGCAATCGCCATGTCCTGTGATCGCTGTACCAACGAGATTTCCACCTGTAAAGACATGAGCATGTGAAATAGAATTTGAGTATGTAGAGGACGCACTCGCTTGACACAATGTCTCTCATGTCATAAATGATGTTCTCCTCATCGGAGTTTCCGTCCACCTGACTGTCCCCAACGATGTCGGACCCAATGACGTCCATGCTCATATCCTCCCACTCCGTGGCTTCAGCGGGATGATCTTCGTTGTTATCCGCAGCATTACTATTCAATGCGTTCCTGGAAGATGTACTTAGACCTACATGTTTCACTGGTCAGTTGCAGGAAACAGGGCTTCGAAGGGGCATGATCATCACCTGAAAGATTGCGTAGGTAGCGGGAACGAGCTTTTTCCCGCTCTTGAGCTAAGGCCTCAGAATCTAGACGCCGAGAGCGGCTGTAGGGGGTGGCGCTTGTCGAGGCTCGTACATGAGTGACACTTCGGGAGACGGAATTACGGTTTCCTTTGGCCATGAAGGAAGATGCTAGCCAGTTCCCGACGTCGTAAGTAAACGAAGCGGAAATGGGTGAGAAACGCGTAAGATAATGGCGCTTTGCCGATCGGGAATTTCCATGAAGTCGTGGAAAAGATGTCGTCACACAGCGGGGAGAGGTAGTCGAGGCATGATCTTGGTCATAGCTTGACGATCTCGCTACAGGACGGCGAGCTTGAAGTGTGCCGGGAGCGCGGCGAGAAGATGCGCGACGTGTCGTGAATAAGCAGCGTTGTTGTGATCATCCAGTAAGGGTGCGTAGTCTCAGCGGAGGCGTGGGAGGACGGCGACGGCCAGCGAAGACATTGGTCAAAGACGTTGGCGGCTGAAGGAGGCGCGGGAGGACGGTGACGGCCAGCGGAGACGTTGATCAAGTCGTTTGATAGCTGGGGGGCGGCGTGGGAAGGCGGGAGAGGCGTGGGATCAATGTTTGATGGCCAGCGGAGATGTTGATAAAGGGAAATGATGGCTGGGGCGGCGTGGGAAGGCGGGAGAGGCGCGGGATCAATGTTTGATGGCGAGGGGAGACGTTGAACAGGCATTTGATGGAAGGGAGCGGCGTGGGAAGACATTTGATGGGGCGCAAAGTCGGGATGATGGGCGGGAGTCGTTGCCGGGCGTCGTTCTTGGTGATGAACAGAAGATGACGTGGCTTGATGGATGACACAGCAGGTAACTAAGAATAGAACACGTCTGGACTTAGGATCCGTCGGTTTGACGGTTCCAGGAGCCTTTCTCAGTATGTAGATAATAGAAATATTTCAGCATTTATTGGCAGTGTGTGAGGGAAAGCAACTTCTAGGTTTACAAGCCTGCCAAACCGGGGTACTATGGCAGGTTTGTAATACCATCAAATAGTGATGTCGAGGTGAATATTACTTGAACTCCGTCTCTCTGCGCCGGACTCGGAAGAAGAATGAACAACTCACGGAGGTATGTTGCGAGGTATCTCTATTACGATTATGATGCATGGTGAGAAGATGCGTAGCCTTGTAACAAAAACAAGGATGGGTCTGATATATCAGACCTTATCGTCGGCGGCAATCGCGAGACAACCATCAGACAGACTTGTCAAAGACTTGTCCAACCTTCACCGTTCACGTCAAGGTCACGTGGATGGAGCGTGACACTTTGTGACGAGACGCGTCCACCGCTTGTTTTCAAACCAAGTCCACAACTTCGATAACCGAACGCGACGATGCCCCCTCGTCGGTCGTCCCGCTCGACCAGAGCATCTGTTGAGCCAACTATGGCTGAATCTCTACCAGCAAAGCGTAAGAGGACACAGGTGGTAGTGGTTGACTCCGACATCGAGGAAATTGAACCCCCATCGAGAACACGGAGATCGACATCAGCTCGACCCAGTACAGCTACTTCCAAAGGCCGAATATCGACTAGGTCTCGGGGCTCTCTACCGGACGTCGCTGAAACTGATGAACAAAGTGATTCTCCACCGGTCAAGAAGGCACGTCCATCGCTTGATACAAAGGAAGAGGACAGCGACTTCGAAGAGGAGAAGCCTAAAGCGCGCCGAGTTGCGAGAGGTAAACCATCGGTACCTGTTCGTCCCAGCTCGACTCGATCCGGACGCTCGGCGCGTGCCTCAGCTATTCCTGAATCTATAGTGGACGAGGAAGATCAAGGGGTCGATGAGGAAGATGTGAAGCCTGCTCGTAGAGGTGCTCGAAACCATAGTAGCAAGGCTCAACCGAGCACATCTAATAGGCGCGTTTCGACGGAGGATGCGATGAATGCTTCTGACGATGAACCTAAATCCACCGGTCGAAAGTCTAAAGCGGGGAAATCTACTGCCTCTAAAAAGCAACCTATTCCAATACATACGATCGAGGACTCGGATGAGGGAGAGGAGAAAGTTCAGCAAGAAGAGGTCCAGGAGGAAGAGGGCGAAGCTGTAGAGGAAGAAGAGGAGGATCTGAAGCCAGCTCGTCGGGGCGGGAGACCCACGAAAACCCTAGCTCGCATGTCAAGCCAGCCTATATCGGTCACGTTTGAGGACGCTACAATGCTCTCCTCTGACGATGAGCCACAACCCATCCGCCGAAAGCCCAAAGCGAAGAACTTGGCCTCTCGAAAGGGGTCCGCCCCAGAGGGATCAGGCGCATCTGATGAAATTGGAACAATTCAGCCTGACGCAAAGGAGATTCGGAACGGCGATGATGAGCAGGTGGAAGAAGAGGAAACGTCGCTGTTCGAGCCTCCTCCCATGCCCGCGCCTTCGAGTTTGCCACAAGCGATGCCCGAGGAACCAGCTGGTCCTAAGTCACGTTTGGTTATTCATAAGATGGCTCTCGTCAATTTCAAGAGCTATGCAGGCCGACAAGAGATTGGGCCATTCCACAAGGTGATTGATTCTCTTTCATTCTTCTAATCTATTCTCATGCACTTATTGCCTCCGTAGTCCTTCTCCTCAATTGTAGGTCCTAATGGTTCTGGAAAGTCCAACACCATCGATGCACTTCTGTTCGTCTTTGGCTACCGTGCTTCCAAGATGCGTCAGGGCAAGCTCTCGGAACTCATCCACAACTCTGCGAGGTACCCTGATCTCGACGAGTGCAGTGTCGAAGTCCACTTCCGGGATATCATCGATCTGGTTTGTCCCCAACCCCCGTATGCTTTTGTCCTCACTAATCACTTGTTTTCAGCCCGGACCTGAAGACTATGAAGTTGTCCCGGATTCGCAGCTCATTGTTACGCGCCAGGCGTTCAAGAACAACTCGAGCAGGTACACCATCAATGGACGGTCAAGTACCTACACGGAAGTACAAGCGCTACTCAAGGGACGCGGTATCGACCTCGACCACAACCGTTTCCTCATCCTCCAGGTACAATCATTCCTTCCGCGCCTGTTCGTTCCTAGTTCTAACACTTGATTGTCAGGGTGAAGTCGAATCCATAGCTCAAATGAAGCCCAAAGCTGCCACTGAGCACGACGACGGACTGCTTGAGTACCTTGAAGACATCATTGGAACGTCACGCTTCAAGGAGCCCATAGATGAGGCGATGGTTGAGATGGAGCGGCTGCAAGACGAACGGATAGTCAAGCTGAACCGCCTGCGAATCGTCGAGAAAGAAAAGTCAGCCCTCGAGAAAGAGAAGAAGGAGGCGGAAAACTATCTGCGGTTGAAGAACGACCATGTACGAGCACAGTCGCGGCTGTGGCAATGGATCCTCTGGCGGTGCTTTATTAACGAGGAGGAGTTTGAAGCCAAGATTGTGGGTTTACTCGTCATTTCTTGTTCACAATCAAATGCTCACTACTCTTTTAGGCTAAATATAAGAAAGACTTACAAGACGAGACAAATCGAAACCAAGACGACATCACTCACTTGGAGCTGCTGCGAAAACACTACGAGGAACGCGAAAAAGCCTACGATGTACGTCTCTCTTGTTCAATTGCTCTGCATTGACTTACACCTAAAACCTTAACAGGAAGTCCGAGCTGCTGCTGAAGAAGCTGTTAAGGATCTGACTGCACATGAAAAGCAAGAAGTCGGATTGCAGGAGCGTCGCAAGCATGCCGCGAGCAAGGCGAAGAAGCTCAAGAAGTCCCTGCAGGATGTACGTCGTTCGTAATCCGAATGATTCTTCATTGTTGATGTTCTTCGTAGGATACGAACGCCAAGGCCAAGGCTCTGCGTGATATCACGGACAATTCGGAAAGGATTGAGAGGGAGAAAGCGAAGGCGGATAAGTTCGAGAGTGATTTGGTCACGGAGGAGAAGGTCCTTGAAGGAATCCGGGATAGTCTGAAAGGTAGAATATCGTCCTCCAACTCCAGAATCTCACTCATCATGCACAGATAAAACGCAGGGTTTCCATGATCAGATCGAGGTTAAGCAGAAAGAGCTGCAACCCTGGACAGCCAAGATCAACGCGAAGCAAGCTGAGATTGACGTTGCCTCCAGCGAGCGAGATGCGTTGGCGAAGAAGGCCGAGGCATTGGAGGCTGCTCGGAAGGACGCGGTCGGGACTCTGGACAATCTGAACAGTGACCACGGTGTTAAGGTTCGTCAAATCGTCGATTTCCTCCGACCATTCTCGTGACATGCAATTATTAGCTTCGGGAGCACGAGAAGCTCAAAGACAACAAGACAAATTTACAAAGGCAGATGACCGCTGCTGAGCGGACTGCGCAGGTAACAGTTACTCTTTTTATGGTTAATATCATACTGAAGAACATGGTTGGGTAGGAGTGCCAAAAGAAGGTCGACGAGTGGAGGGTGAAAGCTTCTTCCTCACGTCAAAAGGTCGACGAAGCCAAGGCATCACAAGCCGACAACAGGTCTCAGGGCAAAGTCCTCGACAGCCTGACGAGGCTTCAAGCAACAGGTCGTATTCAAGGATTCCATGTGCGTGGCTTAAATACTTTGACTCCTCTGAACATGCCAAAACTCAAGTTTTACCAGGGTCGGCTCGGAAGCTTGGGAACCATCCCCGACAAATTTGATGTTGCCGTCTCCACTGCGACACCCTCACTTCACAACATGGTTGTCGACAAGGTTGACCAAGGCCAAGCTTGTATTGAATACCTCCGCACACAGAACGTTGGGCGCGCCTCATTCCTGGTGCTCGAGAAGCTCAGGAGCAACGACGGAATGGCCAAGATAAACACGCCGGAGAACGTGCCCCGCCTTTTCGATCTCGTGAGGCCCAAGGACCCCAAGTTCGCACCAGCGTTCTACAAAGCCATGGGAAATACGCTCGTTGCAGAGGACATGGACCAGGCGAATCGGATCGCGTTCGGCGGGGCACGGCGCTGGCGTGTCGTGACACTCGCTGGAGGTCTCATTGAGACATCTGGTGTTATGACTGGAGGTGGAACCCAACCTGCCAGGGGCGGGATGAGCTCGAAGCTAGCAGCGGAAGCGGTGCGGCCTGAGGTGCTCCGGTCTTATGAACAGGAAAGTCAGGACGCGTCACGGAAGCTAGAAGAAGCGCTTGGGGCGTTGAGACAAGCGGAGGAGGAGCTGGAGAAATTGAAGACATCTGGCCCCCAAATCGAGATGGCGTATCAGAAACTGGGGCTTGACATTGAGAATTCGAAGCGGAGAATTGCAGATGCGGAGAAGAGGGTGCAGGAGGTTAGGTATGAATTACTTCGCCTCTCGTCATTGTTTCCGACATGATGCTGATCCTTGCCCAGGTCACAGAGCAAACCCAATGCTGGGGATCTCTCCCGTATCTCAACTCTAGATGCTGAGATCGCCTCATCGACGGAGGAACTGGAAGAACTTCAGACCAAGTCTGGTAAAATCGAGAATGCCATCAAGGACCTTGAGAAGAAGATCCTGGACATCGGAGGCGCTCGACTTCTCACCCAGAAATCCAAAGTCGACGGCATCAAGCTACACATCACGCTCGCAAACGACGAAATCACGAAGGCCGAAGTCGCAAAAGCTAAGGCCGAGAAGGATTCAGTCAAACTTGACTCTTCAATCAAGAGCAATGCGGCTGCGGTCGAAGATGTCGATACAGAACTCAAAGAACTCAATGGACAGCTTGAGCAACTTGAGACGTATGTTACGGAATTGCGAACTAAGGTCGAGGCGGCACAGACTGCTGCAGAGAATTCGAAAGAAGATCTCGACGAACTCAAGACCGAGTTGGACGCTAAAGACCAGGAGATTGAAGCTTTCAGGAGGAAGGAGGTCGGTTCGCTTTTTTATTTATGATTGACCATGGTACTCATGGTTTACTAGATGGAGATCAAGCAAGCCTTGAGCGATGTTCAGAAAGAGGCTAAAGAGAACGGGCGGCTTATTGATCATTGGCGTAACGAGCATGACCAGCTCCAGCTGGAGGAGATCGAGTGAGTTTCATTCTCTTCGTCTCTGTAAGGGGTACTAAGGTCATTTATAGTGACGAAGATGACGAAGATGACGAAGGGGAAGGTGAAGGGGCCACCATGCCTGCTGAATCCGAACAGACTGAGCAAGCTGAGAATGGGAGCGAGGACGTCGTTAAATCGGAACAAGGAGAAGCTCGTCCACCGAAGTCAAAAGCGAAACACAAGACACCGTCGAACGAACTTCACACATACAGTGCCGATGAGCTGGCTAAGCTCAAGAAGCGCGAGTTGGTGGCAGACGTCGAGTTGCTTGATGGTACGAACGCTTTTCATGTTCATTTCGTGTCCTCTCTCAAGTGAAGATCCCAATCAATAGAGAGTCTCAAGAGGGCAAAGCCTGACTTGAGCGTCCTAAAAGAGTACCGGAAGCGCGAAGAGGAGTTCTTGAACCGTGCCAAGGATCTCGACACGATCACAAGCCAACGGGATGCTCAGAAGCAGAAGTACGATGGTTTGAGGAAGCAGCGGTTGGATGAGTTTATGGCCGGTTTCAATCTCATCTCTCTCAAGTTGAAGGAGATGTACCAGGTACGTAAAGGCCGAATCTTTCAGGCGAAAATGCTCACGTTGTTTGTGCGTCAAGATGATCACGCTTGGTGGTAATGCTGAGCTGGAACTGGTAGACAGTATGGATCCCTTCTCAGAAGGAATCATCTTCAGCGTCATGCCACCAAAAAAGAGTTGGAAGAATATCTCTAATCTGTCCGGTGGAGAGAAGGTATATTATTCTCTTCAAATGTCATGGCCAGCCCGGCAACTAACTTCCCAATTCCAGACCCTAAGTTCGCTCGCTCTAGTATTTGCTTTGCACGTTTTCAAGGTGAGAGGAACTAATCATTGACTTCACAACACAACTTACATGTCTTCCCAGCCCACTCCCCTCTATTTCATGGACGAGATCGATGCGGCTCTGGACTTCAGGAACGTCTCCATTGTCGCAAACTACATCAAAGACCGCACGAAGAATGCACAATTCATCATTATCTCACTTCGGTATGTTATTTCTCACCTTATTAAATTGGACGTCTATTTAACTAGTTTTACATTAGCAACGACATGTTTGAATTGAGCCACCGTCTCATTGGAATCTACAAGACTGCGAATGCCACTAGGAGTAAGTCTTCCGCCTGTTGATTTGCCAGTATGAAAGCTAACAGCGGGACAGGTATCTCGATTGACAACCACGCTTTGATTGTTGTACCGCCGTCAGCAGCATGATTACTGTATTGCCCTGCTATGTGTAGATGTATTTAATATTGTGATTATCTTTCTTTGCCACTACCACTCGAGACGACGAATTTGTTAGTCTCGCTACCTCCTGCTGTAAATGCTGCATGCTACTGCGGTCGACACGAGTACTGACCGCGCGAAAGCCACTATCTGTTATGAAGCACAGCCCATCATGATCTGCAGCCACTGGCCAAGCGCCTTTCCCTCCATCTCGACCGTGCTACGTTTTCCGTCCGAGATACATTCAACAGGATAGCCCACAGGAAGAAGTATGTTGTCTGCAAACCAAGGATGCGAGAGTGCGCGGGTTGCTTTTATACGGTTCATCGAAGGATAGACAAGAAATCGGGATAGTAGATCCAATGCGAAAGGTTCCAGTTCATCATGAGGAAAGTGAATAGAACTCAGATCCTCGTCTTTTGTTCCTGTCGATGGTTGTGGTGGCAGGTTCGGTAATAGCGGCGCAAGCGGGACAGGTGGTGCATCAATGAAGTTTACCCCCTTGGCATCTGGTAGACTTTCAAACTCCTGGAACGGTTTCAAGTCAGCAAATGTTGAGTTAGACCACCATACCCACTTACAGGCCAATTGGCGGTTGTAGGAGAGCCGCGAACCTTGAAAATGCTCCAGGCTAGCCCGAGTTCTCCGCGTCTGCCATTGAATAGGCTATCACGGTACCATTGTGTCTCAGGAGATCCGGGTAGTATGTTCTTGGGTACGATAAATGGCCCAGGTGGGTGATTGCTTTCATCGCTAGGTCCCCTCAAGACATCCTCATCGTCTGGGCAGAGACGAAGTGGTGTGAAGAATTCAGCGATTGTCGCTCCGAGGCTCCAAAGATCAATAGCAAAAGCATCATAGGTCCTCGTGCCAAAGAGGAGTTCGGGTGCACGATATGGCCTAAAAATGGTTCAGCTGCGGAAAACAACTGACTAGTCCAAGAATAAGGTCATTTACCCCGTCGACACTTCAAAATACATCTTGTCAGGATATTCTGGCCATAGATCACCGCGTTTTGCGTCAGCGTCTTCAGAGTCTTTCCAGACGATGCCGAAGTCAATCAGCTTTACATATCCATCTACTGTGAGCAAGATGTTATTCGGCTTGATATCTCTGTGTGCAAGACCGCTGCCGTGAAGGTATGCCAAAGCAGAAATGACTTGATAAACAAGCGATTGTGAGATGGCATCGAAACGGCTTGCTGCATGAGTCAAAATTTCGTCGTCAAGGGTTGAGAGCGAATATGGACGAGGGGCGAAGGATGGAGACGTGAGGAGCTCTGGGAGTGACATTGGGATGAAAGGCATCCAGATGTAGAGCGTAGACCATTGCGTGTCTTCTGTGTGGTTTATGGTATTGATTACCTGTGGAATTGGATTTAGAATCAAGTACAGCGTTCAAAGCGCTAGGAGCTCACATTAGGATGCGAAATGCTAGATAGGATGCGAAGTTCCTTTCTGATATCGTGAGGTTCCATCGAGAACTTTTTGGTCACTGTAGCACTCTTGATGGCAACCCATTGAGGTTCGCCTGTTCCAATCGTGGTCCATGTACGTGAAACAGTTGATGCAGGTCCTTCTTCAATAATCTCGTACTGGTCATCATCCTGCACACGTCTAGTGAGTGAGTTGAAAACGAAATGCATTTACGTGACAGGCTCACATCTTGAAATTCGCTGTTCATGACTCCCAGGTTTCAAAAAGACACTTTTTTTTTGGCCAGAATGAGGAATTCACCCCCTGCTAGGGAAACAGTAGTAAAGCCTCAGCAACTGGAGCATTTGGAGCAGAGTCGCTCGTTTGGTTCGAAAAAGTTTGTAGTGCTCGTGACGGTTCCGAAGAAACTGCCAGCCGGTCCGGGATTCGATCGATCTTATCTTGGCTCTGGGCCACAACTCCCCTGGCATTGACTTTGACTGTTTCCCTTTCATTTCCTTAGGTTTAGGTCCCATAATCATGGAATCCAAGGGCGCGTCAAATAGTAAGTTCCGGTATCCTTGAGGAAATCGGCTCAAATCACCACCTCGAACAGATGAGCGACTCCTGGCAGCTGCCCGATCTGACAACGATGACCTGCTCCTAGAGGTATTTGAGCAAGGGGATTTCGACATCAATTGTAAAGACGGGTCAGTGGTGTCCATATGCTGTTACATGAACTTGTTTGAATCTCTGCCTGCGCAGATTGGGAAATACACGTATGTTCCTCTTTGGACTTTCGCATCGATCTCAGAGATGAACAAAACACAAACTACTAGCCCTTCACAACGCGTGAGCGAGAACACGGCCGACTTCGCTCAAGGATTGACCACGCTTCTCATGCAGAGTATCGCATGGGTCAACGGACGTGCTGGAACACATCCTATCACATGAAAACTGTGATGTCGACCCAATAAACTTGATCGAGAAAGCAACGCCACTCCATCTTGCCGTCAGAATCGAGCACACTGCGCTTAGACGACATATCGTAGAGAGCTTACTCGACGCTGGTGCGGACACGCGGTACGTGGGATGTAGATCAAACAGTCCAGGCCAGTAGTTGACTTCTCGTGGAACAGCATCAAGGACAAGAACGGTGAAACAGTCCTTGATATAATACCTCATGAAGATATAGAAACTCGTACTCTTATTCGACGGGCACAGGCGGAAGCCAGTGTATCCCATGACGATATCGCTAGTGGTGGGTCGAAGATGTGTATCTGACCTCACACTATTCATTCTCACCACTCCACAGATGATGAGGACGAAGCAGGGTCTGATTCAGGCTCAGAGGAAGACTAGATACCTATCGGATTTGTGAACTTGGCGGAACGTGTAATTTAAACTATCGATGGCGTTAATGGAGGTGCCAGTCTGTTTCACTCTTATGACCCCCATCGGTGAAAGAAATGGATGTCATTAATCAAATGCGGGTAAGCAAGTCCATCAGAATCCGTCCAGGAGGTTAAATACACAGGTACTTTACATACAATCCAAAGGAATATAAACCCGAAATCATGAAGGTGTCGTGCGAGGGACGTTAGGCAGGCAAACTGTGGTGCCAGGCATAAGCGCGGCGCAGTCCACCTTTTGGTTCAGTTCCTTGAACTCTTCCAGCGAGCATCCGTGGGCTTTAGATATATCCCAACAAGAATCGCCAGGTTCTACCCAGTATCCTGTGGTCCTCTTCGGGCACACGTTGGTAGGCGAGGAGATCCCCGGGGACAGAATCAGACGCCAGACAAGAAGAAGGACGACTGCAATGATGAGAAAGAATGGGAACAGGGTCCGGTAAGCGCCATTGTTGTCACTTTGATACGCCATTGGCCCTCGGGTCTGTTTGATGCGAAGTCAGGATACATTATGGGAGGTTGTAGCATGATTAAACTCACAGGCTCAGTCGATATCGGCTGATAGCCATCCACTCTTGTGGGGGCAGCCTCAATGTCACCTTCCTGATGGTCGTCCGTGGCTGAAGACTCGCTTGGGCCAGAAACTGCAACGACACGAAGTCAGACAAAGTCAGTTCCTCTACAACTCCACGTCGCGAACTCAACAGCGTACCTCTGGTCATCTCGCTGAACTCAGCGCCCTCAGCGCCCTGCCAAATACTGCCATCCCGATCTTGAAAGTAGTACCGTCCTGTATCGGCGTCGTATCCCGTCCTCTTCATTCCCTCAGGGAGGCGATTTTCATCCTGTTTCCCAGTCGCTATAAGTGAATACCGTACTTCCTGAGTAGTAAGTACAAACTTCATCGTACTGGGTCCAGCGTCCCATGGAGGAGTCGTTTGTGTTTGAGTACTGAGTTTAACGTTGTGTCACGGTTGCATTCCGGATGTACCTGATGTGCCGAATATTTAAGCTCAGACTGAATTCTCACGATCTCCCGCTCCGCCGCTGAGCTCACAAACTTGTCATTCAGGATCGTTCCCCGACTCAACCTCAAATATACAACTACTGTTTCGTCAGTTCAACTACTCAATTTCTCGCTAGAAACCTCTAAACACATATCCTATTTTTGTCCGAATCTCTCACTCTCGGCCGGAGCTCACAAGCCATGCATTCGGTGCGCAGGAATTTTTTTGTGGTTCCGAGTCGGTCCCTTCTGTGCCTGATAGTAAGTACTTCGCAGGTTCATATCATGTCTCGGGACTACAAGAACGCTGAAAAAGATCTTCCTGTCATTGTCTGGACCCGCTATACTCCGCTATCGATCCTCTAATGGAATCGATCGTATGCAGAAGGCATGAACCGTGACATATCAGAATACGAATCCTTCTGCTACACACACGGCTATGTTTTCCATCATTTTCCGACGTCTTGGAGGATGCAGGATCGCCCTGTGGTCGAGAACCCGCTTCATTCTTCCGGCTGACGCAGAGTATGCACCTGAATGAAATCCCACACGTCTCGGGAAGATTTTCAGGTATAAATGAGAGCCCACGAACTTTGAAAGACTCCGGGATTCTCAGCATCTCACTACATTTTGATCGCCCATAGCTCAGCCTCAGAATGCGTCTCAGTACTCTGCTCGTCCCAGTGATCTCGCTGTTTGTTCTGTGCGCAGTTGGTGCCCCTGCCGCAGACCCGCTGGGTGGCTTGAGCACCGAGAGCATCATCGATGATTTGCTTGGCATATTCTCAAAATTCAATGCCTTCGTCACCGTATGCATACTTTCCATTTGTATCAACCGCTTGAACGAAACAGTCCTTCAAATTAGCTTGATACATTGCTCTCAAACAATATATCGTGAGTGTACCCTGTTCGATATCGGTTCAGTGTACAAAATCAAACATTTTATATTCATGGCAGTCTGAATTTTGATGGTACGGCCTACTTGGAGTACTGATGGTTGCCAATTTAAACCGTTCTTCGCATCATCCAGCCAAGAACCCTCTCATCCTCGAATACACGATCGACCGCGTCGTGCTCTCCGCCGGACTAAATGGTACAGAGTTCTTGGCGTTTGATCACACCTTCACCACTCCTGTTGTCATCCCTACACTTGGGAGCGGGAACTCTGGAACTTTCGCAAACGTCGCACTTACTCAGGGCTTACTCAGTTCTCTGTCCATCATTCCGGCTGGTGTACTAGACGTGCTTAGTGGGACCCTCACGCTCCGGTGAGCTTGTATCAAGTTCCTTTCTCTAGAGACTATTCTCATCTCGCTGCGTTCCAGTGTTGGCACCGTTGGCGGACAACTTGGTCTTCCTCTCCCTCTCTCGTTCTTGCCGCAGGCGGGCGTCCCAACTGCGTAAGCATCGCTCGGAGCCTTACTTCATCCCTTGCTTAACTGGTTTCTCAGGTGGCAAATTACTTTGACTTGAGGTGTACCGGCCTTGTGTGAATTTGAGCGAAAGGAGTCTGAGACGACCGATCATGCAGCGTGCTCCTCGCTTGCTATACTGGATTGTACTCATCACTTTGTACCAGGGATATCATACCATTCCCTCATTTCTTGACTTCTGACCTCCGAGTTGTCGGAGAGAAGCTAAGCGATGTGATGCAAATTGTCGCGTGTTCTACAGGCGATGAGGTTTAGTTGAATTATTCGCACCTTGCTCAAATTCCTCTCAAAGGTTACATGGTAATCCATTGCAAAAGCCTGCTCCGTAGGCGTTGAGTATATGTTACAGTCTTCTGGGCCTCGATTTTAGTGAGGTGAGCACCATTTAGCAACCTTTCTCACAAGGAGGACCATGAAATCTGACCTTCTTCCCTTTTTTGGCGACTGTTTGACGAGAACGGTCACATGGCTCAACACTGGCGTTCATCTCGTTCCCAGTGCCCGGAAGCTATGATGGCTCATCCTCGTGGGAATGTCAACCTTACCTGGTCAGAGATATTCAGCTCTCTCGAGATGCGACTTGGGCTTGGCTTTTTTGAATCTTGTGAAAATGGTGAGTAGACTTGCAGAGACCTGTTTGCCATTGGCCGACGCGCCAAAGCACACCGAGCAGCGAATGCTGAGAGCCGTGATTCTACTCATCATCATCTGACACGCAACCGACGCAAGTACATGTGGTTTCACACCTTCTGTCAACACACGCTGGGCCCACTGACTTGTTCGGATGATTTCCAGCAGTTCAAACACTATGCCGGCTGCAGTCCTCACCGTTTAAAATAACGCCTTGAGTTTCTAGATACTTGGGGATCTCAACGTCACTCTCGATCTACCTGAGCTCAGTTTTGTCATGCGCTTCATCTCTGTGCTCGTTTCGATCGTAACCTTGTTCTTCCTATGTGTTGGTGCTGCTCCGGCACAAAACGCAGCCCTTGCAGGTTTGAGTATTGGGGATATCATTAACGCCCTCAATATTGGCCTTGTTGAGAGGCTCCATGCAATTATCACCGTATGAAATTTACATTGTCGAGTTTCCCGTTTGAGCTAAAGGCCGGGCTTTCAATAGCTAGATACCTTCGTCACGAATATCATCTCGTGAGTCAATTCCCTGTCTTTCCCTCCCCGCTGATGTGCTGACGGTACTGCAGCGTTGACTTTGATGGTTCTTCGCGCGTTTTTATTCAAACACAGAGGATTATATTCTAATAAGACACCACACCTACAGCCAAGAACCCTCTCCCAATTGAACTCACCATTGACCGCGTTGTGAGCTCGGCTGGGCTCAACGGGACCGTTTTCGCAACATTCGACCACACTTTCGAGAAGCCAGTCGTCGTTCCCATCTTTGGAACAAAGAACTCTGGAGTGTTTGGAAACGTGCTTCTGACGAAGGGCGTCGAGGCATCGTTGGATATCATCCCATTCGGCGTTTTGGATTTGATCACTGCCGATGTTCATATTCGGTGCGCATGTCAGACTTGACCTCTAGATTGTGTGCTCACCACATCCTTTCCAGTGCTGGTACTATCTTTGGAAAATTGGGGATTCCCATCACACTCGATGGCCTGCAACAATCCAATATTCCAACAACGTATGGGACATTGTAAACTCGCTATTTGTCTACTGAAGCTGATCATCGTTGGCCAACAGATACGATCTAGTTCTGAGCTGAAGTATCACGCAAAAGTGATCAAAGCGTGTTAACATAATTCACTTAGGAATATCATTGGTGTTCATCATTTGAGGTCGTCTGACACCCAAGGCGGAGACCACTATACCGAACGCAGAAGCCTAGACATGCTGTGCTGAGAGTGATTGTTATTTCACTCTTGCGATGAAGAGCAGGACAAAACCCAGACTATGTAACTGTTTTTCGCAGGCTTGAGGTAAGTACAATTGCAATGTCTAAGAAATAACAAAGTAGTCAATCGTGAAAGTCCTTGATCATCACTGTCCTGTGGTGAATACTCAGCTAACTAGCGCAGCAAACGAGGAGCATAGATGGCTTTGCCTGAGGTTTTGCTGATGCGAGGCCCATTCAAACTTTTCCGTCCACACAGTTTTGCGTGGTAGAGCGGAGTTACAGTTACCATGGGCGGTCGTCATACACCCCTACTCGAGTTTCTTTCAAGGGGGTTATATGACCTTTTCCCAAGTAATTTGCATATGTACTTTCCAGGTCGTCATCGCTGTATACAGTATTCCGTTCGATGATGAGTTCTCCCTCGTGAGCGCCACGCCTGAATCCCAGTCGAGTGAGCTGTGCATTGTTTAAAAGCCACGCCGAGTCAGATCCGAGTTTGTCTGCCAAAGAGTGGATGCTGAACAATACGCGAGACACCGCAATGGAGGTCGTAGTCAATAGGAAACTATTGAAGGGTCGTCAGCTGCGATGATAAGACAATAGTCACCGACGATGGGTATTACTGTGAGAAGATGGCCGGGATATTGAGCTAAAGACAGTTTATCAGAGAACGGTCATTATACCGTATTGTGGATGATAACTGACCTTCGGTACATCTTTCAAAAGTGACCCGATGGCTGTCAAGTTCACGGAAACTGGATTATCAACAGTCAGATTCAGCTTCAATATCGCTAATCACACCTACCAAAAACCACAAAATAGAAGAAACCACCACTGGAAGCGAAATGAATAAATGAAGCATAATATCCGAGAGAATGTGTCTCACTCTCGAAGAAGTCGTTTCAAGACGGGGGCATTCTTCAGCAAACGTCTATTCCTTAGCGCTCGCATAGCCGTTAAAATATACAGCACCGTCTGCCAAGACTGAATATGGGCGGCCCTCAACCAGCAACGACAAAAGTGACTTACATGAAGAACCAAAGACGGTAAATAGACCCGCCAGAAGTGCGGCGGCCGCACAGCATGGCATCCCACATAGCTGATGTAAGGGAGTAGCCTCAAGACATCCTCTGATGTGATGATTCGAAGGTTGTTCGCTGAAAGGTGCAGAAAGACCAAAGAGGAAACAAGGGACGCGACAAAACCAAGAATGACGCCAATCTGAATGGCACGACTACCTTGGAACAGATACCAGATCCGGGTCACAAGGATACCTGAGGACGAATGAATTGTGCACGGACAGTAAACATGGCATAAGACGGAACAAACCTTGAATGACACCGATTGCGATGAGGTTTAGATAGAAAGCTGACTGGATAGATGGCTTGCAGCTGAAATAAAGTCAGAACTGGCATACGTCGAGTAGGATATTTCGATTCACAACTGTAAGGTTGAATCCATCAAGTTCAGCATTGTCCAGAGGCCAATTTGGCAGAGCAATTACTTTGGGAGAAGGATTGGGAATAGAAAGGCCTGTCATGATGAATCAACCGGTTAAAAACATCCGAAGAAACCGCTACCTACAAACGATTGAAAGGCTTCTCTCGCTATTTGAGTCGTCGGAGAATCGAACACATTAGAAGGGTCACGTACGTCATGATGAACGGCGGGAGGTAGCGATTCTAAACAGCGATGAGCTTCTTCCGTCGACATCCAGGCAAGCGGTCATACCAGGAAGAACAGGATGCGTGAGGTCGTCCATGGGCCAGTCCAAAAGTACCTTATCTGTTGCACAATTCACGATTAGCTGAAGGCTTTTTTCTGTGGGTCTTAGGTAATACCTCTTCATCTAAGGTGATCATATACTCGTATACTTAAACGTGTTTCTTAATGTATCATTTATTTCCTCAAGCTGGACCTACGACTCACCTGTTAAACTGAAGGATGCAATGGACATGATTCTCGCGATTTCAGATCCTTCGAGGGACTGCACAAATCTGATGAGATCTGCCTTTGACTCTACGCCAGCTGAGTTCGACATGACCTAGGCTGGTGTGAATGACAGAAAGTGGTAAAGTGGCAAGGAGGAAGGAGAGCGACTGCTCAGCAGTGCCAGCGGAAAGAGAGATGAGGGAAACTTGAATAGAGGCCAGTCATTGACAGCAACACCTAGTCGAGGATGGCATCAAAGGAGAATACAGCCTCCTTAACGTCACATCGTTACGCTACCAACTGCCAAAGATGATCAGCTGACGAAATTGAAGCCCAAATTCACTGTGTTTGACACACCGATTCTATTTAATATGCACCACAGTGATTGCCATTGGCCAAACTGCAAATCCTGTAACGTACATGGATCAAGTGATCAAAATAAGTATTCATGCCGACACATCACTGATCTGAAACAGGAATATGATGGTGACAAAGAACACTGCTGGAAGACGGACGACGAAGGACACTGTCAGAATGGAAAGCTCTGACATGGTTGCAGACGAACCGAGTGCCATGTGACTGGTGTTCTTTATATAACTGGCAGTTCGGATTGGATAGAGAACATACTAAAACAGGTGTATAGTGCGCGAAAGTCGAAAGACTCGAGGAAGGGCTCGAAGACGAGTAGCGTGAACATCATTGAAAATAATACAGTGAAAAGGGAAAAAGGCGCTCGAGCTGAGAGATAAATTGAATGCCATTCAGGTATCGATGCCAATTCCATACATAGCTGGAATGAGGGATACAATGCATCACCAGGACGATAATTTGCAACCCAAGAAAGAAAGAAAGCAGAGTACGAGAGTCAACCTTGAGGTTTCGAAAACGTGTGGGTGACAGGACAAGTCAAAGGAGCTACCGAATACTTGCTCATTGCGACGGTGGTCATGTCTGCTGTATAGAATTCACCTGAACCCAAAGAACCAAAGGGTGTCAAGTCGTGATCCTATGAGGAACGATTTACGATTTACGCTTGGAAATTTGCGAGAAATACCGCCCAGGTCCAAGCTGAGGGGAGGGTGAGTGTAGCATGGGGCATCCGTCAGCCCTTTTTCATGGGAGCGGAACTTTGAAGCTTTTGGTGTCCGCTAAATCTTCGTACACGAGTTGACGAGGATATTGTGTTTTCATCGTTATGCCAGGCTAGGAGTGTGAACCCGGAGGACAGAACTGGCTGTCCGGAAAATGAAGTGGGTCGATGTTCCATATGCCGGGTGGGTCATAGCACTTTCGCTACGAAAGTAAACGGCCAACCAGCCATTCCAGACACAGTAGTTTTCAGCCTCAGGGAAAGCGAAGATTACATGGTTCGTTCCAGCGATGTAGAGTAAGGAACCGAAGGGAATACCATCTGAGCTGCACTTGCGTATCAGAGATGCGTGATAAGCGTTCGTCCCGAAGTTGGGAAGCATGGGATATGGTCCAGAGTCAAGTCAAGATTTACTCGCTTGATCGATTGTTTGCACTGCAAAAATCATTATCAATGATCAACCCTGTTATCTTGTTATCTTCGACGCGGCCACGTACATGGACCCCGATATCCAGAGGGAAGCACGGTGGATGGTAGCTGAGAGAGCGGGAGAAGACGGAAAACTTAAGGAAGAAAGGTTCTGAACCGCCTGGGATGAAAGATGCGAGTCCGGTCGGACGACCGCGGCCGATACATCCTCGAGTCGCACAGAGCGAAAGTCCCTGGTGGCATGTCGCGTCTGATAGGCAGGATACAAGCTTCGAATCGATGAAGTGAGAAATCCATCTGTTCATCGAGACCAGGCTCAATGAAGGGAAGTAACAATCAATCAGAAAGTCATCCATCGATTCCGGAATGAAAGCTGCTCGAACAAATGGATAAGGGAATCATTGCGACCATGTGCAAATGGCTTTATCATCCCACGAGAAGTTCGCGATCATTTCCTAAGGCTGTTCGTCCTTCAACGACGAATGTTACCACATACGCGTCACAACCACGTCTGGAACCAACATAAATGGACCAGAAACAAAGGACAGTTTGCGAGACTCGCGCGCTCCGCCTGCGACAGTTGCAAGCATATACCCCACATCGTGAACCACCGAAAGACATTGGCGAGATGAGATTGAGAGTCGGAACGGTGCGAGTTCAGTGGGCGTTTCGAAACAACGAACGTTCAACGTCAACAGTGGCAGTGCTCAAGTCAACTTCGGTTGTACCCGATTTTATGTGCACATGTTTATTTCGCCGGACGACGCCATCTTGAGATCGACTCTTCAAATTGTCACTCAATTGTTACTCACCAAAAGTTCTCTTTTCGTGCTCGAGCTGCATGCAGTTTGTTTCTACTCGAAGCTATGGAAAACGTAGCTGCCCCCATCTTTAGAACCTCTAGTTGACGAGGTTTTGCGAGAATTCCTAGGTTCTCACATCGCAATGACCCTCAGATCCGAAGTTTCACGCTCTATCTGCACCAAGGCACCTCCGAGAGATCCTATCCTTTCCTTGGAAAGCACTAGCATGCACTCTCTCATGTCTCCTCTTGGCGATTGTGCGGATTCACAGGCAACATCCCAAACCGAGAATGCCGGCGGTAAGTTTGCTTCCGCACATCTCCGAATATCATTCTCAAGAACTCGCCGCGATTGGTATCCATCCAGCTGGGGTTGTGGAAGTATTCTATAATCCCTTGCGGTTTTGACAAAGATAGATAACGCGTTGCGTCCTCACACGATCTGATCTTCTGGACACGCCGAGCAGGACTCGGAGGATTGGCGTGGTGATTCCTATTCTCAGCAGCGAAAAGTGTGCAGTACCACACTGACGAGTGCATGTGCGCGGCAGGGTTGGAAGGATCTGACGCTTTATCCTGACACCCAGAAATATCGGACCGTCTGAGATCGTCAGGACATATCAGGACATGTCGCAGCCAAACCCTCCAGCCTCCGCGTGTCAACTTTCCCCCTGTCCTGTCAGAGTCCTACTTCGATTGGTATTTCTCGATCCCAGGCACAGATACCCAAAACGAGTTTACCCTGTCCCATCAGCCGCTGGCCCGTTGCGTCAACATCCTCTCCGTAAAGGCGCGTCACCTCGTTACACTGCACGCGCCAGACCAGCGCGCTCCCGCCAACCATACACTGTCCGTCGTGTCGGGCAGGTGCCAGAGGGCTTACTTCCATTTTTTTCTCTTCATATGCACCGTAGATTAAGAAATATTCATCCATATCGCCATAATATATGTATGTGGACTTTGTCTATGGACATGTGGTGTCAAAACAATCTGTCCAATAATTGTTGACGATGTGGGCGGCATTGCGCACGTCGTTGATGGGAGCACCCGGAAAACTCCGAGCGATGCCCTCCGTGCCAGTGATAGTCACCTCACCAAACCCTCACACGGATCTATGTTAGTACTGATTCTGTCAAGCATATTCTTTGCATATTCTACTAAGTTATCATGGTCAGATTTTGGAAAGGACTTGGCATTACCCTCGAAGTTGAGCAGGCCATCACTCGCGATGCCGCCGCCATGCGCCCATGATCTGTGTGACAGTGTCGCATCAACCGCACGGCAGAGTTCCGAGGTGGAACTTCCAGGTAAGGATAGCACCCTCCGGAGACCGGAGGTAAGGGTGGTGTCGACCCTTGTCCCTGGATCGAGAAATACCAATCGAACAATCACTCGTCCTGTCAGCACGTCACGCTCAACCTGCCCGATTTTCCGAGTTCCTTCGCACACCCCACCTGACCCACCAACAATCACAAGTTTTCAACCATGCTTTGAAATCAATACTCTTCATGACACGAATGACACCCAAATATGACGATGGCAACCCTTAAACTCAATTGCGACAGATGGCGACGTACCACCGTTCCTTGCGCCTTCACCTGGTAGAATGGCTGCTTGGGTTGACCGTGAGGGGTCCTTGGCGAATCACGATGACATGTACTCAAAATCAGGGGAACCCTCCTTTTCCTCTGTGCCGTTGTCGGTACTACTGCAATGCATTTCAAGCGCGTCAAGCGCGTCTTCGTCGCGGTCGTGCATTGCACATACAACTCGGCGAGACGAAGGCCGAGTCTCGAGACTGATGCTTTTCTCTACATGGCAACCGCAAAAAAAACAATACATAATCGGGGTTCGCTTTCTTCCTTTGTTTCTTTGTTAGTCCCAGAACTCTCGCAAGATGCCACTTACACTAAGGTTCTTCTTCAATATTTTTGTTTCACAAAGCAGACACTAGCGACGCTTCGGACTCCACCAAATTTTTGTCGACGTTTTGGCGCAGCGGGCTGTGCATACTAGGAACCATTGGAGCCCACACTCTGCGTCAAGCCACTGTCAGCGCCAGCAGAAGCATACGCCCCTCCGGGTTTCTTCATCGTCCTCAGACAGCCAAACTTGCACCATGTATCTATCTCAGCTGTTTCCTGTGACCCGACATTGCTTGGTCAATCGTCATATGATCTCTATGTTCGTTTCTTGAGACCCCAACACCAAGAACCCTGATCTGCGCAATACCTAATCCAGAATCCAGAACTCAAACGGTACATTGATCGGCACCCCATTTCGAATGACAGCGAGTGAAGTCTTGAGCGGTTATCTCCCAAACAAACGGCATTGATACCAGAACAATACAAGCCCCTCAATTGCACCGTACCCCACATCCCCCCCCCACACACTGCCTCTCCCCCCACATCTCGTAAACCCCTATCCTTGGCGCATGCTTCTTTCCGCCACCATCACTCACCTGATTCCCCTCCCATTCCTTTGTGCGCGCCTCTGCAATTCGAAATTCTACAGAAACGGTCAACCACGGTGACGGGTGGGGTTGCCCGGGTTGGTCTTGATATGATATTTTGGACTTGCAGTATGACTAAACCATGAGTCAGTACACCTGCCTCGAGGCAGATTACTAGAACGACGGCGAGGGCGCGTACGAGGTCAGATGGGTTCGAACGTGCTGATGTTCCCGCCGCAGTCAAGGTTATTGATAATCCCAACCTATCAACCTATCAACCATGGTTCATTTGCAGCCTCAATTTACCAGTGAACGGTTCACCAAACGATGAGGGCCGCGCGCACGAGGCCATGTTGTGTGTTCGAACGTTTGCCAATGTCTTCGCTGCAGTCAAGGTTGCTGTGATCCCGTATTCCACGTCTGATTCAGCCTCGATTTATGTTCTCCATGATAATCGGGACACGCAAAGCTATAGGTTACAACTGCATGACTTCCAATATGCATTGGAATCAGTACCTGGCGCGTTCCTTTATCATTGCACACCCAATGCATCGAAAATCACGCCGTGAATCGTTATTGATAAAATTGAAAGAGATAAGACCAGGCTACTTAACGTTCTTCTGAGTTCTCCATACCACTCCTCGACCGTGCCACTCCGCGGACCGCGACTGTGCGCCTGAACACTGAAGACACCTCCGCGACTCTTACATTGCATTCCACATCAACATCGCTCCGACCATCCCCAAACCGCAAGATTCCTATACATTCACCCATATGCGCGTCGTCATTTTGCGGACTATGAGTGTAGCGTGTAGAGCCCAGACGTCCAATATGACGCATTGCGCTATCTGAATAGAAAAAGCCTTGTGTGGTCTAGAGTGAGTACTTACCTCCGGATGCGAGTCGAGCGGGCCTAAGATACTGTCATGGATAGAATGGCCAAGACGTCGACCAGGAATATGACAATCAATTGAATGTATGCGACCGACCGGTACTGAGTACTGTAATGATGATCAGGCGGTATGTAGAGTAAAAGTAAAAGTAAAAGTACAGTACAGTAAAACTGACAAAATGTTCGTGTTTTTGCTTTATCAGCCCCTGTAATGTATACATATCTATATGCGCTCACAACCGAACGAGAGAGTGAAGGGAGAATATGAATGGGATAAAGAGAGAGAAAGAGATATACGAGAGAGATGTGGAAGAGACAGAGACAGAGACAGACGCAGACAGAGGGATATGCAGAATCAATATAAATTCCGTGAAAGAAAAAGCAGAGGAAAGGAGAAAGGAGAAGGGAAAAGAGAAGAGAGAAAATGTTCATGGATATGGAGCCGTAACCGTAACCGTAAAAAGTGAGATGTATGTAGGTTGTGGTTGGTTGGGTGGGTTAAACAAAAAAAGGTGAGATGTGTGTGTGGGCTGGTGCGGGCAGTAGCAGTGATAGTAGTACAAAGACAAAGACAAAGACGGAGATGAAGAAAAGCAAGACGTGAGTGAGATATGGAAGAAAATATGATAAATACACATAGAGATGTGGGAACGCGAGATTGCGGGGGAACGGAAGGGTGTGTGTGTAGGAAGTGGGGAGATTCTATGAATTTGCACAGAACGGAAGTAGAAGCAGAACGTAGCAGTGGTCGATGGTCGAAATATATCGGGGTTTCTGTTTCTCGGCAGATAGGGCGGGCGGCAGGGCGCATGCATCCATATCGAGCAGCCCCTCAGGCAGGAAGCGAACAACTGTCACTTTCACTTCACGACAACCTCTCTCTCCGCACCCTTCCCCTCCCCAGTCTTCCCCTCCCCACCAACACCACCCACACCATTAACTCTCCTTCCACGCCCCGCCGCAACTCCATTGCCAATTCCCGTCTCAGCAGCAGCAGCAGCAGCGCCAACAACAGGCCCAGGCCCCTGCGCAAAACACCACTTCCTCACAAATGCTTGATACACCGAGTCCGCATCCGGGTCCGTCTCCATCTCCTGCACCTCGGTAGCGGTAGGAGGAGCAACAACAGGGGAGGTAGTAACAGGACTCCCCCTCTCCAAAGTAAGAGGACTCCCCTTGCCCACAACACCAGTACCAGGAACAGGACTCCCCCTCCCCACAACACCCGCAGGAACAGGACTCCCCCTTCCCCCCATAACGCCATGCACAGGACTCAACTTCCTAGGAAACGGAACCGGGCTTCCCGTACGCTGCTGCGTCTGTATCTGCGTCTCCACGAACAGGGACGGCTGGGTCGGTTGGGGCGGGAATACCCTCCGCCCGAGACCTGGACGTGTTTTCTTTGGTGTTGGTGAGGATATCGTCGGCGTTGGCGTTAGACTTTGAGTTTGTTGGATTTGGGGTCGGGTGGGGGGTGGGGATAATGGTGGTGGGGATAATGGTGGTGGCCGTTGAGGTATAGTTTGGGTTTGAGGCGTCAGAGTAGCCGTTGAGGCATTAGGCAGGACGGAGGAAAGTATAGGCGTGGGCGTATGCGAAGGGGTTATCTCACCCCACGAGCACGAAGAAGACGAGGACGAAGACGACAAGGACGACGAAGACGAGGACTCCGAAATAACCACCCCCGGCTCAGGGGAATGAACATTCGACTGAGATCCCCACGGCCAATACAGCGCCACACCCGTCTTCCCTCCCGCACCCGCAGCCTTCTCTTGCACCTCACCTGAAGGACTCTCAACGAATCCACCCCCACCCATCCCCATACCCATACTCATTCCAAACACGCTCATACCAGGCGGCGACGTGCTCGCCGTGAACCCCGCCCCCACCCCACTCGCATTCCCCATCCCACTCCCCATCCCCACAGCGCCCATCCCTCCGCCCGCTCCCCCTAGGCCTTCCACGCTTCTTAATCCGTTGATACTGACGCTCGACTCTGGACTGATGGTGGCGGGGTACCCGCCTACCATCTCCATCTCCATACTGCTCCCACTGTCTTGTCTCGTTTTCTTTGGTGTAGGTATGGCACCGACACCGGCACTGGCAACGGAATCAGAGAACGGAGCCCCGAATCCGCTTAGTGAAAGCGGGGAGGTGGGGGAGGTAGGTGACGACGTCGTTGTAGACGTAGACGTAGACAGCGCAGGCGGTGAATGCGGCGGCGGCGGCGGCGAATGTCTCGGTGACGGGGTATGACTCCCATTATGATGATGAGGATGAAGAAGCGAAGCAAGTGAGTGGTTGGCGAGGACAGACGCAGTGGGCGCGGCGTAGTTCTTCAGGTTCAGGTTTCGCAGCCGTGACATGGTGCTTTGCGCGATGGCAGACATGTGATGGATGCCGTTCCCGTTGTGTGCGATGGACGTATGTGGCGGCGACGAGCCGGTCACCGTTATCGATACGGGCGGCGGCGGCGGCGGGGGTGTCGGGAATGAGAACCTCGCTGTAAAGTTGAATGAGTTATAAATAGAAAGAAGCGGGAGGACTGAACGTACAAGGCGCACTAACAACCACCGGCCTCCTACCGGCCGTCACTTCCTTCTCCTCCGACGACCCCGAGCCCGAACTCTGCTGCACCTCTCTCACTCGGAATCCAACACGATAATTCCCACCTCCATTATTATCCCACCACTCCCCGCCCTGCGCATGCGCCTCATGCGTATCCACAATCTGCACCGCGTCCGCATCGCTCGACGAGCGCGATCTGCCTCCTGCCGGGCTCGGCGACCTCGAGCGGGACCTCGAACGTGCTCTTGAAGCCGGGTGCGACATCGTCCTATGATGCCGTGGACCCATGTGCTGTGCGGGTGTGTTATACCTCGCAACGAGCCACAGTGTCCGCTTCGCAAGCGTAGGCGCATAATCATCCAACCTAATCGTAAACGCAAACCGATCCCACGCCGGGGGACCATTCATATTATCTGGATCTTCACCACCCTCCACCTTCGGCTTAACATGCGGTGGGTCACCCTCCACCACAGGCGTCAGCCCCGATCCCGGCACGAACAGCTGCCGTGGCAGCGCGGGGAGGGATTCAGAATAATGGGCAGCCACCTCGGATGTGGTGTCCCATTCATCCAACGTGAATCGTAGGGCGACGTTCTTCTCGTAGGCGAGGTTGCGCACCAGGAGCGTGCCTTTGAGCGCGAGCGACGGGCCGTGGTGGTGGTGCATGGGTATCGGTATGTGATTGTTATGCGCATGTGGCGTCGACACCAGCATAAGCGACTCAAGATGGACGTTCCCATACGGCGGTGGGCTCACCGCCGGCACAGGCGAGGACGCATCCACATCCAACTCATACACGAACTTCTTTTTCCTTTTCTCTCTTGCGGACGACGGCTGCGGCGCCGGGGTAGGGAACCGTGGAAAGGGGTATGCACGACTCGTCCCGGACTCGTTCTCCGTCTCAGTCTCGGTATCGTCGTTGGGCGGTAGGGTGAGGGAGACGGAGGCGGGGCGGGCGCTGCGGGAGTAGAAGCGCACGGTCTCGAGCCCGCCTTGCTCTTTTGATGGGAAGTGCACGTTTTTGGGGAGCGGGGGCTGGGAGGATGGGGACGTTGGGGCGGAGCGCGAACGTTCGTGGGACGGTGGCTGGGGTGGGAGAGGAATGTTGGGGGACGAGGAGGAGGATTTGAGAGACGACTTGAGGGGTTTGCCGTTGGAGAGGAGGATGGGCGTGGACAACGTCCGTGAGACGGATGGACGAGGTGAAGGGGACTGGGACTGTTGTGGAATGGGGGACGATGGGGACCGGCGTGGAAAGGGCACAGGCGCACTATCGAACGAGCTGGTGGGTTTGAGCTTGAGCGGCGGTGGCGGGATATTCCGGTCATCGTCAGAGTCATCAGGGGACGAAGTCCCCTGGGACGACGTGTCGTCGTTGTCGTTATCATTGTCGTCGTTTCTGAAATGGAAAACTGGCGCGGTCCCACTGGGACGGCGACGAGGGAGGACGCCGAGGGAGGCGAAAGCGCCTGCTGGGCCTCCGCTTGGGGCGTCAGAATATGAGCGACGATGGCCTGGCCTGCCCGGAGAGTGGATGGGCAGAGGCGCAGGCATCGGGGCTGGTATCGAATAAGGCATTATTATTTATCGCAGTAACCTCTGCTGAGGAGGTTATGGACGTTATCAGGGACCCCCTGCGATGGGGCGGTTGTAAAATACACCACTCGACGCTGAGGTGACGTCAGTTAACGGTCATGCTGCATGACACAAGCGACAAAAACGACATACCGTGAGTGTATGGAGGTGAAGGGAGGAAGAGGGGAGGAAGGGGAGGGACGGGGAGGGAGTGAGGAAGAAAATCAACTCACGACCGTGTTAGGTGGAAATAGTGATAAGAGGGAGGAAAAAGTGTACCCCATATCTACGGCTTGTCTCTAATATCCTCTCCTGTGTTTTTTTTTCCTTCCTCTTGGAAACACGCTCATGCACTCAGGGTCCCTAATGCCCATTCTCCGACGCTCCACCCTCGTTTCGAATTCATATCCGATCTGGATCTGGGTTCGGATCTTTTCCCACGTTGTCGCCTAGTTTTTTTATTGCAAATTTTGAAATCTCGTTTTAGGCCTGGGTTTGGGCTTATCTTCAGGGTCTTCCCTTTTATATTTAGCGCACTGCCTGCCTGCCCTCTTCTCACTTCTTCTTGAACTCCGTCTGCCATCAGCATCAGTCAAACCCTCTTCTCTTTCTGTTCTGCCCATCGTGACTTCTGTTGTCCACACGCGCACGCATTCTTTCCCTGCCAGTTAACCTTCCTATGTATCCTCCCGACAAATATACATGTTCATGTTCATGTTCATGTCTCACCTCAATCGCGAGCCACGGTTGGTGACAGTGACAAGTTACAACCTCAACAGTCGGAATCCACTCGGCCACGCTGCCACGAGCCGCCCAGACCGCACACCCACGCTTACCACGCCACACCCATCGGCCCCGGCCCTACTGAGTAAGAAAGTCAAGTCAAAGAACGTCCTGGAGCATCGTATCGTTGTTCCTTTTTTTTTTTTCAGTTGACTCAGCCCGAGCCTGTTCTTTATCCTTTATCCTTTATCCTCGCTCCATGATCTATGATCTATGATGTAGTGTGTACTGTATAGTGATGCACCACTGTTCTGAGTTTCTGCGTTCTTTAGGTTCGATCCTGTCTTACCTTACCCTACTCTCTACATTGTGTGCATCATCCATGTACAGTTTGTATACAGTATACATACAGTACCCCTCTCTGAGCTCCACATCCCACATCCACATCATATACAAGCGCTCTAGCTCTAGTTCTAGTATCAGCATCGAATTCGCATATGCATACAATTCCTAGCCCAGTCGAAACGTTCGTGGAATCGCGACTCGCCTCCTCTCCAGCATCACGATCACGAATTCGAGGCACACCCACAGGCATTTCCGACGCACAATCACCCCCCCTCTCCCTTCCCGCCGGATACGCTTGGATCGCCGGGGCGGGGGTCACATTATACATTGCACATTGCATTTCAAACTCTCCTTTCTTCTGCCTCCCCCTCGTTGCCAGGCCCGAAATGCGGAATACAAAGTAAGCGCGAATTTATCGAACGCATCATGATGTACGTCCTTGCTTTCTTTCTTTCTTTCGTTCATTCTTTCTTTCTTTCTTACAGTATCGTCCGTATCACCACCCCCAATAATCACCTCCTCTCGGATCCCAGGGCTACACATTACACATTGTCTTCTTCCTCCCCACTCGCTGGGCCTCAAATACAAAATACAAATACTTATAGCGCGAATTTATTCTATGGAAGAACCCTGCACCCGTACGCGGACGCATCAGATTCGAATGTTCAAGTACAAGTTGTTAGTTCCCCGCACCGGTCCTCAATACAATACAGTAATTATGGTGTGCAGCGCCTTCGTCTCGCTTGACCCAGGATACGAAATGCAAATACTATACAGCGCAATTCGTTCTATGGAAGAATACTACACCGTACGCATGCGCATCAGATCGTTTGTTCCCCGCACCCCCTCCCCAATGCAATGCAATATATTATACATACGGCGCTTTCGTATCAAGTTCGCTTGACCCAGGATCATAATGCAAAATGCGAAATACAGATACAATGCGAATTTGTTCTATGGAAGAACTCTACACGCGTACGCGTACGCCTGCGCATCAGATTTGAATGGTGTTCGAGTTGTACCCCGCACCCCTCCCCTCCCCAATATACAGTACAGGGTTCAGCGCCTTCGCCTCGCTGGTCCCAAAATACAACACGCAAAATACGAATACAGCGCGAGTTTGTTCTATGGAAGGATCTACACCGTACGACTCGATAGCGCTAGCCGCGGCGCTGTATCAGGCAAATAACGGTAATGCCCATTCATCCTTGGATGTACTGTATATACCCCATGGCACGTTCCCGCCTATCAATATCCAACCTCCACAATATCCGAGTCGGTTACCTCCACAATCACCTCCGCGATACAATACAATACATTACACACTCCAGCACATTTCCAAGCCAACGCACAAATTCCAAAAATACCAACCCCCATCCCATGTCGATCATCCTATTCAAAGCTATTCAATCGTCTCCTCTTAGTCTACTCTACTCTTGGCCCCTTTACTGTATCACTACCAAGGCGGCACCGAACCCCACACAAAACTGAATTGAATTGAATCGCGATTTTTGTACCCGTCCCGACTCCCGACTCCCGACTCCCGACTCCCGACTCCCGAGCCTCAATTGGTTCCTCTTCCTCCTAAACACACCTTACCCCAATTATTTCGCCTAATCTCCACTCCCACTCCCACCCCACCCCGCATCGCTACGTCCTCCTTGTTGCGCGCCAGATCCGCGGGTACGGTAGGTATAATTGATCCTTTCAAATTCGTCACTATTTACCTATGTAGTACGGCGAGGTAAGGGCTCTACATGATAGCTATGGACATCGACCTCGAGAATTAATAGAGAAGAATGGGATGGGGATGCTCGATCGTTATCCTCCACATGTAAGTCAATACTGTACAATGCTGTAGCCGACTTCCCGAATTCCGCGTCTGGACTAAGTTTGATGGGTATATTGTATCTTGTATCTTGTATCTGGTGTGTATCTGGGTATCTTGACGGGGACCTGGGCCTGCACCACGATGTATGATGTATGACGCATGCACTTCGAATCCTCAAGACGCAAGTCCGGAATCTCCTCTCTACCTCCCACAATGTTCGTACGGTAGCTACCATGGCCACGGCCGCTCAATCGTCGACCATCTCAACATACGTGTTGGAGGTCCATATGTACATACCTTCGATATCGCGATCTGCCAGGTACTTTTGATCTGTGTTAAATTCAATGCAGTCATCCCAGAGGCCGAGGGATCTGCGCTGCTGGATGCGGTGTATGGTGTATAGTGTGTAGGGCGTAGGGCGAGTTCGAACGATACGTCTATGCTATAAATCTATAAATTTATAAATGCGTGGGCCAGCATTTCCACACGCACACACACGCCCAACGCCGCCAATCCCACCTTGTCTGCAGAGAAAAAGAACCATCACTCTCAGTGGACACCCGCGTCCTTCGCGCAGGGCGTGGCATCGCGTAGGTATGTATATGTACATCAGATTTCTCGAGCTCAGAAGCAATGTTATGGAATGGAAAGGAAGGGAAAGGAAAGGAAGACAAGGACTTCTTTGAACGCTGATCTCCTCAGTATGTGCACCGCACCAATCAATTCATTGTTCGCACCCACCGTCGATTTCGCAGTCGCAGTCACCCAGTACACAGCAACCCATTGTTCGTTCTTTTGTTCTCTAGAGTGGGGAGAGTAAGTAGAACTGTCACCCTAAAATGTAGATCCTAATCAAAACGCATCCGAACTATACACATCATATGGAAGAGAAGAACTTTGTACTTGGGTAGAGTAGGCGTTATCGCTGCACGGCCTTCAAGAAACGGCCAAGCTCGCCCGAAGGAAGGATTTTTTTTTGTTCTGCGCTGACTGGTCACTGGATGCATCAAGTATTCAAAAAGCTTGTCCTAGTCGAGCATGAACAAGATTACTTTCCCTTCCTTCCAACTCGCACGCTGGGATACACCAATCCCACCCCTCCCTTCCATACCAGCCACTGCTAGCACTAACCCACCCCACCCCACCCCACACCCACCCTCCCATCCACTATCCCTCCCACCTCTGACTCCATCTAACTACACTTTTGGGACAGTGGGCTTGAACTCGCCGTCCCAAAAATACCAAATCCACTCCTTCCACTCATACATACAATCTACCCACCCACCCCGCCTCCCCATCCCAATCCATCCATCTTTTGCAGAACGATTCGAGCAAAGCACCCCAACTTTCGAGGCGCGTCGTCCAAATTGGGACAATACACCGGCGCGATCGATGTTCAAACTCCAAATACGGTATTTCGTTATAGGCGCGATCGATTGATCAGGGCCCAGGCACGCTCTGTACTCGTACGTATCTCGATCGGGGCGTAGTCGGGTATCGGGATCATTTTTTCTCTCTGAAAGTTGCTTACTAGTGTTGGATTAATTGGATCTTGTACGCGCGACGACTGGGCCTGGGCAAGGTGTTGTTGGCAAGGTGAGTAGATTGGACTTCTGGGATTGGAATTTAGGTGGGAGATGGGACGTTGGATGACTTTTTTTAATGATTTTTCTTTTCTTTTGGGTATGTATGTACTGCGTTGATCGCAAGGGGGGGGGGTGCCGAGCGAGTTTTTTGTGTTTCGTTGGAGAGCCAGATCTAGTTGGACCATTCGTTATAATTTTGCTCAAAGTTCACGATGGACTCGGACTCCGGAGCGACTTCATTCTCTGCTGTGTCACTGTCAACACGTACGGTCATAATCGGTCGGCATACAGTGGGCGCCTCCTCCTTCTCGCCATCTTATCCGACCGATATCGAGGACCCACACACATACACGGCTCGAACTCCCGGGCCCGGAGCGCGCAATGATCATCCTTCCTCCTCACGAACCGGGCATAAGTCCCACGTTCATCTCATCAACGGACCCACGTTCCGCACACTCTCTTTTCCTGTTTTCCTGTTTGTTTTTCTCTATGGCTGGCTTCCCTTCCTTCGCTTGTTGCTTGTGCTTGTCAGTGAGGGAGAGACATCGCTTGGTTCATTTCGTTTACGCATGCATCAGGAGATGGACGTTTGATTGTGGATGTGACTTGTGATACCTCCAGAATCCGGAATTCAGTGAACAACTCGGCGCCGCTTATCTCGGATGTGGATTCTCGTCAACGTGGATGGTAAGCAGCACGCAGCTCACCATGCCGGCGAACGCGACGGTGTTATGTATGATGACTGTCGACCAAAATTTTGGACTGGGTACCAAGATGGGGCACTGGAAAATATTGGCCCTGCAAGGCTTATCTGTACGTGTAGGCATCCCAAAATAAACCTCTCTTTCGAATTCATATCTTCTTGCTGCAACACGACTATCCCGTATTCGCAGAGCACCCTACCCATCCCAGAACCAAGCAAATCTCGAAAGAAATATGATTCTGAATCGCCCCACCGCCGGCATCCCTGCATCGTCCTCTGCCACGTCAGATCTGCCATCCACCAAGACCCCGAGTCCCGCGTGGCGTGCTCGACAGTCAACGTTCGTCCACAATGAGCTCATACGTGCACATATGGTATTAAGATTTCATTTCCGAGCGCCTGGGTGTTACGGCATGGAGGTCTGCGCTATGCGCATTCAGAACGGACGGGTTGATGATTGATGGTGATATGACGACGAAGATGACGATGTGGTAGAAAGCCAAGGTTGTCAGTGTACTACTACAAGCAGAACGGCCATGAGCCATAGCTACTTGATAGGAGAAAAAGGAGTGTTTGTATTCGCCTTTTTATTTCTTTGTTCATATCCTACATTATCCCGAAATGCATGGTAGTATCTTTCCAAGAAGGTTCAAGTCTGGGAGTGAACGATACATACATAGAAATCGGCCGCAGGCCCGAATCCGATGTCTCCGAGAACGCGTCCAAGCCTCCAAGCAACTGAAGTGTATTCCGGACCGCAATGGGGACAACGTTAAGTTGACTGATGCGAAGTGTCCTTAAGTTTGCCCTCGAAACACCTCTTTGACATACATCTGTGAGAATACGTGTGAGTATTTTGTCTATGTGCAGTACTCCGAACCCACATGCCATTGTCATACGTGTTGTTCCAATCTATCCGACGTGT
Source organism: Hypsizygus marmoreus (assembly GCA_013433165.1). Classification (NCBI taxonomy): domain Eukaryota; kingdom Fungi; phylum Basidiomycota; class Agaricomycetes; order Agaricales; family Lyophyllaceae; genus Hypsizygus; species Hypsizygus marmoreus. The sequence goes on from CM024086.1 coordinate 4,120,080, forward strand.
GATTCTTCCTTTGATAACGAGCTACAGTATATGGTCTTCGAATGCAACAAGTCAACGACGACGACGCGAACATTAAGTGAGGATGTGGGCGATAAGAGGGGAACTGCTTGATGTCCTCGGAGGCGTACAAGTTTGTGCCGCTGAATACCGCACCGTGCCTACGGTATGCGATTACTTGTCCGCAGATGTAGAATCCATCAACAGCGTACCCGCTCCCGCTTCATTAAACAACAACGAGGCCCATCGCAGAAAGGACAGATTGGCCAAAGTGGCGCACGAGACCCAGAGTACCGCGCCGCTCAAAGGTGACGTGCGCAATACATATCTTCGGATTCGGCTTGGAAAGCTCTGACTATACTGTGTTCGTTCAGTGCAATTTTAGACGAGAGATAACAATACGCTTTGCTTCGGTAATTCTGCTGATTCGAGAACATCCAATGCGTTTCAAGAACGAACGGAAGCATCGCTTCGAACAAGGAAAAGCTTCAGAATCCAGTCCAGGGTTGGCAGCTATTGTTGTCCAAGTGGAGTGGAGATGACGACGAGACACCTTCAACGACAAGCTTCAAATTCCCGCACGTCGAAGAAGGAATGTCGGCGCTCATACTTCACGCAGAAACCGCGCATCCGGCCACGGCGAACGATGATCTGCGGATGCCGGAGAGATTCGGACCCCATCCATCCTTCGAAAGGCCCGTTGAACAACATGGCTATAAATACCACATCCCATATCAGTATCCGACTTCTTGAGCGCCGTTGAGAATTTGAGAGACTTACAATGAGGCAGAGACTCCTTTCTATCTCCCACATCGTCGAAAGCTCAGCCGACCATCGCTCCACCGTCACTTCGCGATATCAACAACTTCTGTGTTGCTCCTCGTGTCGCACGTCATCATGATTGGTTCTTGCAATTCAGATTCCTAGATTTGCGCAGTATTTGTCCGATAGGGCGACTCCTGTGTGGTGTAAGTATACTCAGACGAGTGTCCTTTCTTGAGCAGAATCCAAGGAGTGACACCAGTGATGCAAATAGAAACAATCGAATCTTCCAACGTCGCCAGAGAACATGAAGGATGATAGTTGCAATCGAACTTGGCTGAGACTGATTCTACAGAGGCACCAAGGATAAGCATCGGATGCGCCATTCCTGGCTTGTGCCTGGTATGGTAACCACATTGGGAGGAGAGCGGCCTTGCAGGGTCATGAATTTAACGCTTGGGGTATCAAGAAGTCTCGTGCTGATATGTTTTCATTCTGCCAGATATATCTGAAATTCTCGAAAACATGAGTCCAATTCAAGAAGCAACCAGCTGACGAAAACTACTCACCGGAAACAATCTTGCTCATACTCAAGATAACGAAACGCCTTTATTGACAGAAAATCACCGAAGTAAAGGCTTTGCTCACTCACCACCGTGGTTCCTTGTCATTTAGGAATCAATACAATCGACTGCGCATGACAACCCATGTTGGGCCATGACGCAGATCCTTGTTGAATGATTGATTCTCTCCGTGATCGGGTAAACATGATTAAGCTCGCCGGTGGGGAAACTCAATATGTTCATCAAGCTTCCCCACATTGATTTTGGCGTGATTAAATTCGGGTGGTCCCGAACCTCGAGGCCCATATCAATCTTCTGAGATTGAGGATGACAACAACATAAGGGAAATTGCTAGGAGGCAATGGGGGTAAGCTTGCGAGTCGATCAGTACACTTTCGTGGCAAGAAAGGAAATTCTGAGGAAAACCTTGTGAGAAAGAGGTGATAATTGTGCGAGATGATAGTGCGGTAGTTCGTCGTGTGTTTATAACTGTAGCCAAAGGTGAATGGCGGTGGGTCCGAAAATAGTTGTGGCAGGAGGCGGTAGTCATGACGTCAATAAGAATGACGTCACTTCGGTTTGTTGTCGATGGCACAGGATGGCGTCGCAGGCGAAATTCAACACATGTCAACAACGGCACCGCTGCTCGACCGACGTAGGGAAAATGAAAAATGCTGTGGAATGTTTGATCCCTCACCTCTTCCTGTCCTCCCCCTCGATCGAGGGCAGTGGCGATCGAAACACTAACAGCATAACAGGATCGTCGGCATTGTCGACGTCGAAAGACGTCATTGTCCAGCAGGCGCCTGTAAGGACCGAGGGGCTACGAGAACGGAACTTCATGAATGGTGCATGAATAATGATCTCACTTGAGGTTTCAGCTTGCCTCGCACAGGACAAGCGCGGAACAATGGCTAGCTATCATGGCGCTAGTAATTCTCCACGAGGGACCGTGAAAGATTCGGCAAAGGACGATTGTTGCGTCACTATTCAATATTCAGCGTACACTCCAAGAGTCATCATAAACGTGTTTCCTGACAATACGAAATTCCGAAGCTGGCGAGGAATGGTTCCGATGACAGCCAACATCGACGCAAGGCAACCTGGAATGATGGTGAGTGTGCCTGGGTTGGGCCAGAATGATGTCTGGAGCGTTTCGAATCACGCGCCGCTGAACCTATCTGCAAACGCTATCAAGGCCAATTGTCAGAAGAAAATCGCAGTAGACGTGGGTGGCGAGAACAGTTAGTTTGCAATGAACACTATCTTCACATCAGGCGTTCCTTGAAGATACGGACCAAGAGGGTATCGGTGTCAGAACTGAGTAGACAACCAAGTGAGCGCTCATCAACAAGTAGAATGCACAACAAGAGGTCAATGTTTGGGTTGATGTGGACAAAAATGTCGTGTTGCGAAGAATTACAGGCCATAGTGTTGGGGTCATGTAAAACCTCTTTAGCCGTGCACTCCATCTATTTGTCTAAACTGCATCTACATAAGTCAGTGGAGGAGGTTGACAAGAAAAGTCTTACGCACTATGTGGGCGCAATTAGATGTTTTACGATGATCCGTACAATTCCTCCTTCGTGTTAATGCCTAACGACACGCGATAAGAACAGGGGAGTGGCAAAACAAGCGGTGCATACATACCAAGCTCCTCCCGAACACCCTTGAGCTCCTCAAGATATGCCTGGTACTGTTGCTTGTTCTCCACCTTTTCTCTGATACCCTCGAACACGCGGACGGCGGTCGAGTAATCGTTGACACGTCGTGCAGCTCTCAGCGCAGCCTCAACGACGGAAGTGGAAGGCACAAGATCGTGCGCAAAGCAGTTGTTCAGTCCACGCTGAACCTCGAACAGGTCTTCAGCATTCTGGAAAAAATTGACGTAGCGCTCCGAGAACTGCTCAAAGGACTCCTGGGCGTGTGCACTGGCGGGGCGGACGAGGAGAGTAGCCATGCGAGGGGCTCTGGCGACGAGCGAGGGCCGTGCGGCGGCGCGGAGGACGTTGGAGAGCATTTGGGGACGCATGGTGGTTTGAAGGATGGTTGAGACAAGAATTGAGGAATTGTTCGGGTTGTCGGAGTTTACCGGAAAACAACGTTTGGCGGGCGAAGTCCAGACTCGCACAAAATGTTGCGCGCTTCCTTTCCATCACTTGACCATATTTGTTGGCCCTCCAGGCTAGACGAAGACTTTGCGAGCCAGATTCATAGAGACCTCTTGGATGTTCGAAATTTACAACTTTCAAGACTTCATTGGGACTCGGGGACAGGACGCTGTGCAGATTGTCATCGGCTCGCGTGACATCAATTTATGGGCGCTACCGCGGATTGTTCTTTTCTTGGATGGTCCTCGTCCCTGTCGTTGACTTGGAATCTCAACCATCGTTATGCTCGTTTGGCAGGAAGTAGTTCATCGCCCTATACATGGCAATTTCATGCGAAAATAGCAAGAACATATCACGGAACAGCCAAAAGCAGTACATGGCAGATGGCAACCAACCTCCAGGTTTACAACAACAACTTCCAACGCTCCATGTTGTTTAAATTGGGCAAAAGGATACGCTGAGCAACCTAGCATGTCCGCTTCATATGCCAATGATCATCGCCTTCTTTCCCGGCACCTGATTTTTCGTGTGGTCCATTTGGAGTCAGAGAGAGGGTCGTTATCATGCTGGATACTCTTGACGCGCGACAGCCGACGTTTGGCCGCTCGCTGCCTCTCCTCAACCGATGGCTTGCCTATCTTTTGGACGCCCGACGTAAATGGTATGTCTCGTATGTCAGTATCTTTCCGCAACTGATTATATGACTTTGTAATAAATATCACGCGACTTGACTCACCGAATACTCTTTGAAAGGCGCTCATAGCCTTCGGAGACGGCGCTCAAGTCATATGCACAGTCAGTAAATGCTCAGGAGATAAAAGTTCTTGTGAGCTTCCTATCAACGCTATCTCGTACGCAATTAAGCCTTCTTGTTCTCAGAAAGGCTGTAACGTCTCTCTGAATTACACCCAGTATCTGTATACCTGACTCCGTTCTGATGCGGCGCCGGAGATCACAAAGGGATTGTATGCTACTTCAGCCATGGAGTCTTATTCTGGAGTATAATCGATCTTCTCACACTTCGCGTTATGACTCTTTTCTCCGTACCCCCCCTTCTTGCGGCGCAGCCCAAGGTGTGCATCTCTGCTTTTATTCCCAGACCATACCTCATGCTCCCGATGGAATGAACCATGGCTCACAAACTAGCCTCCGCCGATGTCGCTTTGATCCTTGCACTACTAGCCCGTGAAACGACGGCCTTAGGAATATTGTCCTAGGCGGTGTGCGTGTGAACTGGGTACTGGCGTCTCAGCACTTCTATGTTTGTTGTACACAGTTGGTCTAGCATGCATGAAACGATGTCGGGGGAGAAATGGTTCCGTGGCTGTACCGCCTTTCGCGCCGTTCCCAAAGAAGTAACGCCATCACGTGACAAGGCGCGCACCTCGTTTCTCGTTGCCCGGCCTGTGTGGAGAGCGCGCTCTTTCTTCTATTGACAGTCTCCAGGGCGGGAAACGTGTCAATATGTTCCATTAGCGATCGGCGGTGTGACTCGGAAGTATTTCACGCTCGGGGCCTTGGTCGCAGCACCGCATTCGGACAGTGTGCATGCACCGCCACCCCCACCATGTCCCTAACATGGTAACACAAGTAGACGTCCCTCGTGGCGGTGACTCAGGCAGAGCCATTCTTAGTATATAACGATCATACATTGTCGTTCACTTTCATTGCAGCATTTCCAGGTTCTTCCATCCATTTAAAGCCATCTCCTCCAGCACCTTCATCGGCGACGAAATGCAGAACCACAACGACTACTCCAACGTTCCGTACGAATACACCCTTGAGTCAATGGGCTCATCAATGGTTTATCAAACGACATCGTATCCGGGCTCGGCTCCGATGCAGTTACCTTATGCAGCCCGACGACGACCTTCCGCTGGTGTTCAGAAATCTAGCCCGGAAGCCCTCATACCCATCGACGCGCCTACGCAGCCTCGTCAATACCGAACTCCATCTGCTACCTCGCGGAAAGAGGTTCCCGCATTCTTCAAGAAGATGCGCACGAACTCTCCACCGTCCGAGGAGGAGGAGGACGAGCTCACGGAGGAGCCACCTGCATCCAATGCGACCGACCAGGAGAAGATCGAGTGGAAACGCCGTCAGAACACTCTCGCTGCGCGCCGTAGCCGCAAGCGCAAGATGATGAACGTGCAGCGGCTCGAAGAAACTGTCGAGCGGCTCACGAGGGAGAGGGAGATCTGGAAAACCAGAGCTCTCACTCTGAAGCAGCTTCTCATCAGCCATGGGATTATATGTCCCGACTTTCGTGACTGATTTGGCCTTGATGGCCTTCGTTTTGGTTTAATATTCGGGTTTCTGTCAATCAACAACTTGTGAGTCCGTCTTTTCTTCCAGTTTCTTTGTTTTTTTAAAGAAGGGGCGGCGTTCCTGCAGATTGTTCTTGAAATATACTTGAAAAGCCTCCTCGACATGCCTTTGCGAATGACACCGTCTCTGGTTTCGCCGATCTCCAGCGACAAGCGCAGCTGCGCCACAGATACGGTTCACGCGGGTCATTCGTTCGAGTCGATCGAGTGCTATTTGTACTCCAACGATATCCGCTCCTCGTCCTGAAAGGGCCACTCCTGACTGCCTTCCGTACCACTGATGGTTGACTACATCTGTCCGCCTTTCGACCTATGTACATTCTTGTACCCACGTCCTTTGACCTCTCATCTGCATAGCTACTGGATCGCTTCCTGCAATTACGGACGTCCTCCTGACGCACACTCTCGATTTCTTGTCTAGACTTTCTTACTATTGTGGACCTGTACATTGTTTGTAGACGGTATTTAAGTTATTAGGGACAACACGGTGATTTTGGGCGATCTAAGTCTGACTGTTTGACGCTCTTATCAATGCCGGCGGTCTGGCTCATTATGAACCGGCAAGCAAGCCTCCAAATGGAAAGTGCAGTCGTGTGATCTGCTCCGAGCACCAAAAGCACCTGGGTCAAGCTCCGGATGTCTATCCTGTCCACCCTTCGTTCCATACGTTCACGATCTTCATCAGCTTATCTGATTTCCACTCGTACGATGTCCTCGTCTGCCTACGTCGTTCCCTTTGACCACGAGTCCTCTGGCGAGCTCGTACCTGGCCTCGACGCTGCCCAGCTATGGGCTGTCACTCCGCAGGGCGAAAAGGCGCCATTAGTTGGGACGACGCGCACGTTCTATAATACCCCAGAATCCGAGGTCACAACTGTGTCGTCGCTGGGTGAAAAGTTTGCCAGCAAGAAAGGGAATGCGAGGCGGGAATTACTCAGGAAGGCGGTTGGCAGTGCTGTTAGGGAACTTAAGGCTATCGAGGGCGTGAAAGAGGTCGCAGTCGATGCATCAATCGATGCCCATGCTGCTGGTACGGACCCACTTCATCATGCAGAAAACAAATGTTAATTTTCTCTGCAGCCGTTGCCGCGCACTTGGCTGCATACAAATTTTCCCTGAAGACCACCCCGCCCTCCCAGTTCAACCCTAATCTGAAGGAGCCCATTCCTGACAAGCTCGCGTTCAAGGCCATCGAGGCTTCGCAAGAATGGGACCGTGGCGTCGTCTACGCACAGGCACAAAACTTTGCGAGAACAGTACGTGCCATTTTGGCTCCTCATCATACTCATTGCAGAGCTTAACCTGTGAAAAACATAGCTTATGGAGTTGCCTGCTAACATGATAACTCCTACGGTACGGCACACGCACACTTCTATGTCTTATAAACTTTTCCGTGTGCTCAATTCGACCCGGTCGTAATAGATCTTTACGGAACGCGTCAAGGCTCAATTCGCAGGCATTAAGAACGTGGAAATCATTGTGCGAGACGAAGGTATGTTACATGTGCTTTTGAGAAATGTTCAGACTTTTGATGCTTCGATCTACTTTTAGCGTGGGCTGCTGAGAAGAACATGGTGGGTGTTTTCCATCCAGAAATGGACAGATAAAATCTTACTGGTTAGCATTTGGGGTGTAGAATACTTTCCTTTCGGTCACACACGGAACTTCCGAGCCTGCTAAGATCCTGGAAATGTACGTTGGCTGGATATCTGTGTTAATCTCGTAGCTAATAAGTCAAATGCTAGCCACTACAAAGGCGCACCCTTCAAGGATGCTCAGCCGCTTGCGTTTGTCGGCAAGGGTATCACATTTGACTCTGGAGGAATCAGCTTGAAGCCTGGCGCGGTCAGTTTATTTTTTATATCCCATTCGTGCAATACCTCATCTGGAGCCACTCATAGGGCATGAAACTGATGCGTGGTGACATGGGTACGCCCCTTTTTCATTCTACCACACCATTCCGTTGACGTGGTAATGTAGGTGGAGCCGCAACCGTGGTCGGATCAGCCTTGGCCATCGCTCAACTGCAACTCCCGTACGTCTTGCCGCTGGGTTTCACAGTCTACCAGGAGATGACCCCATTCATCTTGCCACTAGCGTTAACCTCGTCGTCGTCACCCCACTAACCGAGAACATGCCCGGACCGAGCGCCACGAAGCCTGGAGACATGTACGCCACTTTTTTTTATTCTGCCTTGTTCTTTCTAATCCATGCCTATTCATTCAGCATCTATGCCATGAACGGCAAATCCATTGAGGTCGATAACACCGACGCTGAGGGACGACTGGTTCTTTCTGGTGTGTTTTTTGCTCCGACTCTTCCTCTATGTTACCCTCTGACGATCCGGTTGTACCAGATGCCATCTACTATGCGTCGACGGAATACAAACCCCATACCCTGATTGACGTAGCAACATTGACTGGGTGCGTTGTTTTCCCTTCTCATCCCATTTATCCGCCACCTGACATGCTACCGTATTCACAGTGCAATGGACATCGCCCTCGGCGAAGTGTTCGCTGGCATCTTCTCTGTAAGTAATTTCCTCTGCATCCCCCCTCTCCAGGATGAACATCGCTCACTCACGACCCCAGACCTCTGATGCTCTCTGGGAACAACTCCACGTTGCAGGCGAGACGGAATATGACCGCTTCTGGCGCATGCCTCTTGACGAGGACTATGGCCCACAAATCTACTCCTCCAACGCCGATCTCCAAAACGTACATATCCTTCCCTATCATCATACATAATGCTCGTCCTCACAGCAACCAAAACATTTAGACTGGCGGAAGGCCAGCTGGAAGTTGCACAGCTGCGCTGTTCCTGAAGCCCTTCGCAAACGGCATCGAAGCTGCGGATGGCCAGGAGCCCGCGCTGAAGTGGGCCCATATTGACATTGCGGGTGTCATGGATGTGAGGGTCTTTATCTTCATCCCCGTAATGCTTCTTCTCACTAGTTGTACGACTTCCAGGCCACACGACCCACACCATACCTCGAGAAAGGCATGACCGGGCGTCCCGTTCGGTGAGCGTCACTTCTATGCCTTTTGTGTTTATGGCATATACTGATCGGGGATTGCAGCGCTCTCGTTGAATACGCCCGCAACCTTTCAAGCAAGTGAAACGGCTCGATGGATGGATGGACATAAATGGATCACCCACTAGTACTGACGATACATGTATCTCAAAAAACGTAAGTTGTGGCATTTAGTACTCCCCGTCTACGCGCACGAAGTAGTAGTAAGCAATACTCTAAGGTACTTAGGTGGGTCGATAACGCGCAAATGGGTGCAAATCACTGTAGGTCGGTCAAGATGGTCAAGAGCATCAAATTCAAGAAGTCCATGAAAAGACAAGAGCGACCGTGGAGCTTCAGGCTTTGTGGTCCTTGTGACGCCAGACACCGTGTTCGTCCTTCTTGCGCACAGTGAAGCACGCAATGCCAAGGTAGTCCGTGATATCATTGATGACGAGGGTGCAGAACCGGGCGTAGACAATGAGGGAGATGGTCAGCGTCATCCAAACAAAGAGCGCCGTATTTCGCATAGAAGACTGGATGATGGGTCCCCTGTAGTAGTTATAACCTAAGTATAATAACACAATGGAAGTAAGGAAATCACGTACCGCCCTATGACACGGGGAAGGTTGGCGTCCACAGCCCCAATGACACTCCATATCCATATCCAATCCCAGCGGGGGAACGGCGTGCTCGTGACATGCGCCAAGATCATTCGGCCTACCTGGTGCGCGAACTGTAGGCCCCATGCACATAGGAAGGGAACGAACAATGGGGACTTGATAATGGCGGAGTGGTTAAACTCGGGGTGCGAGAGCCATGCGATCTGGATGCCTACGGAAGTGACGAAGGGGAGGAGGAGCAGGAGGGGTCGGACACTCGGTTTGCCGGCAGTTTTCATGGCACTGCGGACATTGACGTAGCTATGACAAGAGAGGAATGAGGTGGTGAGATGTGCATTGAGGGAGGGGAAAGAGCCGTGATGTTACCTGGCGATGATGTTGAAGGCGAGGCCGAGAGCTCCGAAGACCATGAATGATTCATTAAGTGGGAGGTTGGGGAGTTTTTGAATAATGGGTATATGTTCCAGGTGAGTAAAGGTGAATATTTTCTGATCCCAGAACGAAGGTCCTGTGATGTGTAGCAGCTTAGGACCCTGGACTTGATGTGTATGAAAGTAACGCACCATAAAGTCCCGTCAGAACGTAGATACCGACGATCATGAGGATGCCCTCAACAGGACCAGAGAACACTCCAAGGAATAGTTGTCCTAGGATACACTAAGCTTCTATAACCGCGCCAGAATAGTGGAAAACACACCAGTGTGGTATTCTTCCCAAGTGGTCAGATAAAAATTGGCATGCGTGGCAATCTGTGATGCGACGGTCCACCAAGAGCGGCCAAGGTTGAGAGCGTGAGATGCAAGGATGCATTCAAGCTACAAATTCATATGTCAATGAACATGAGCTCTTGACCAGATGTCTGAACTCACCGTTGTGTTCAAGGCGTCGCATCCTGTAATACACTCAGAATCAACGAAAGAAACACACACAGGCTATGGAAAGCCGTACCATGATCAAACATTTGACCCAAAGGCCCAGCCATTCCAGTGCGCCTGGCTTGTTTCCTTCCACGCCCTTCTCAGCCCCCAAAGTGTAGCTAAAATCGAAACACAGGGTGCTCACCCATCGATCGCATCGAGGCTCTGGTACGCGAAAAGCCCGAATGCCCACCTAATCAAAAATAAATACGTCAAACCCGGATCGAACGTCGATGGATGCAGTACACACGTGAAGTACATCCACTGAGGAGGTCCCGATGCGCCGCCTTTCGCGGTGAGGTAGAGAGGGTCGTAATATATCATCGTGATGAAGTTAAAAAACACAATCATAAGTCCAATTAGCGTGATCTGCATCCCCACAAAAAATCAGCATAACCAACGAAGTAGGAATAAAATAAAAATGTCTCGGGGAAAGGCGTACAGTATTAGGCGCCACAGACAGCGGCCATAGCGTGACGAACCACGTCCAGAACGGGTTCAATACGTAGCGCGAAAGCACTGATCTGGAAAAAAAAATTATGTTACAATCAACATCGACCTCCTGTGGTTGTGAGTGCCCGACGCACTTATCTACCCCCTTGTAGGCATATTTCTTCAAGTTTTCAAGAGATTTCTGAGGAATGTAGCCCATGGCAGGATTCGCAAGAGATTGTGTCCGGGTTATACAAGAACCCAGAAACCACCTAGAGTGAATACCAAACTATTTACAGAGAGGAAAGAGGAGAGGATCGTCGGAGCTGGCGATCCAACAAAAGCGTTGAAAATTCGAATCCGTCGACACGTGATTATGGAGAAATGACATCAGCTTTGGAGGGTCATCCACGCCCGATACGGTCGAACGAGGCAAGAACGAGAGTTGAACGTTGGTTCCAGCTGAGCGACGAACAGTGAACAGACCATGGCGATGAGATGTGGGAGCAAACAGAAACAGAAATGTTCAATGTTCCACAGCTCACTCATCTACCTACGATTATCATTATAAAAGAAATAGTCTACTACATAGTACTGTGTACCCAAAGCGTTCGGTCGCATAAAAAGATGGTGTGAGTGAAACGAGCGGTTGCAGGTTTTGGATAAAAGGCGTCGTGGGTGTGATAAAGTAAAAAAAAAAAAGCTACTAAGTCCATATGGCAAACGAAGCCAAGTGCAGGGGGTGGGGATGGTACATACGGCAAGAAATCCCCGATACATTTCCCAAAGGAAATCATAGACGAGCAATGACGCCCAATGAACCAAGAACCGCACCGACACATGCCATGAGAACGGTGGGCCACACTCCCATGGGAAGAGTGGGGAGGTCGCCGTTGAAGGGTACGTAAGCAGCTCCAGATGACTCGCTCGGGTCATCGAACGAGCCTCCAGTTCCACCACCGGTCAAGTTGGCACCGTTAGGCTATAAAAAAAAAAAATAGATGTCAAAAAGAGGACATCATAGAGCAGAAATACAAGATACGAACCCCAATGGGTCTCGAATTGTCAGCGAAAGCACATGTGTGAGAGTCGCAGATACACTTTCCGGCAATAGGGTCCCAGAATGGTGTGGAGCAGTTCATTGGGACTATCAAACACAGATATGCATAATCAGGAAGAATTTCCAGCTAAAAGGACTCGTGACTCACGTCGGAAACGGGCAGCCTCGCCATCAGGGACTTTCTGCGCAGGATTGGGGTTGTTCGGCGAAGGCTGGATCTCGGGGCATCCGTACTGACAACCAGATTGTAAGTCAATCACGTAGATCACGAAAGGGGAGGAGGCCAGCTGAATTACTCACGCAAGTGTAGAAAGGGAAATCGGAGAAGGCGCAGTGCGAAAGGATACCCTGCTCATTCTGTGGTATACCATTGCAGATCTTCAACGATGAGTCGACTTGAGGTGTTACGCATTTCAACGAATTGACGGTGTCAAGCTGGGAGACGGGCGCGGGGTGTCGCACCCAATCGAGGAGCTGCTCATTGGAAACGATCCAGACTGAGGAAATGTATACCAGTAAATCGTTGCCCGGTATGAGATGGGAGATCTACACACCATTCTGTTGCTTTTGTGCCCAATCGAGGAAAGCATTAATCATGTCAATAGTTGTCTTGCTTGTGCTAACACCAGGGTAGGTAGTCTAGATGTGCGACTTGAGTACCCAGCACATAAATCAATGTGAATGAACATGAACCTACCGAGACATGGATGGGATGAGTGTAGAGACCAATCGGCTGGCGATTGCCATTGTAATGAGCCGTAAACGTGTTCTTCATGTACTCAAGCGTAGCTGAATCATTGACCTTGGCAGCGCCATTCGCGGTATCCCTACAAACATAACAAACTCAGCTATTCATTCCAACAAGACACACAAAACGACTCACAGCCAAGGGTCCATCAAGTGAGGGCCACTGGCCCCCCTATTATCGAAGAATGCGTACATTGGTATCTCCCAGAACCCGGGAAGCTTAGGTTCTCCTTTACACGTCCCAGGCACGGACAGGCAATTGTTCGCCATTCCGTTGTCAAGCGTGTACGGCCAGTAAGCATCCGTGTTGGGGTCATCCACCGGGACGGAAGCGGCGGAACTGGAATCATATGTGAACTGGGCATCGCGGAGTAGCTTGAGGGTATCCGCGGAGTAGCTGAGATATGGTGCACGGAATCCTGTGATTGACGACAAGGGAATACCAGCGAGGGAGTTGAGAGCGATAAGATTTCCGTTGATTTCGTCGGAGGAGGGTTTCTCAACGTGGGTCATGCTGGAAAACAAACATGGTTACGCTAGCATGACAAAGAGGGGAAGGAGGAGAAGGCATTCGACTCACGTATGGTCCGCAATTTCGTTACCCGCCACATACCAATCTATTTACTCGTGAGCATGTTTAGGAGACAAAAAAGCTAGAAGACAGACCGGTGACAAGTGTATAGTTGGTGTAGTTGAGAGAGGTGAAGTATGTCATTTTGGGTGCACAACCATTGGGGTTCTTCCTATGAGCGAGGAACTGATTCACCGCATCGAGTGTGTACGACTGAATAGCATCATCAGCACTGAACACGATGAACTGCGGGGTATCCGACTGTGCAAAACGGCGGTCAATGGCATGGCACCTATGAAACGTTGCAACACGACTACGTACGGGCTTTAACCCGCCAGGTGGGCTGGTGCTTGCACAATTGCAGTCCGGCAGTTTACATTTGCTGGCATCGCACGAGTACCCTAGAGCTTCCGGACTGGTCGTCGGACCAGTTATTCCGCCGTCTTGAGCAGAAACCAGCAGGGGGGCGAGCGCAACGAGAGTGAGGGGCACGAAGGTCGTCGTGAAGCGCATTCTTGGTAATTATATTTCGTATGGTGTAAATTCAAAGAGGTTTAAAAGAATGCCTCGAGGAGGATGCTGGATGAAAGAGAACTATAGTCGCTGCAGACGATTGTGTCGTGAGCGAGCTTGTCCAGTGATATATGGCACTGTATGAAGGGAAGAAGGGAAGACAAGAGTGAAGGCAATGGAAGTTCGATCGAAGTTCTATGGTAGCGGCGCCAAAACGGCATGACCGTTGACCATCATGCACGCTTAGTCACAACAAGGTCTGTTGAGCCCGGCCATGCTCGCAACGCATGCGAACTCATGTCTAGATCCCCAACGGCTCTCTGGCAGTATATCCAATCAGGATGAGACAACAACCATGTGTATCGGATCCAAGTAAAATTATGATTAGGCGATGAACTAATCATAGCAGCAGTATCTATATAAGAAATGGAAGTCATTTTCTCCCACGGGACAAGAAAGCTTTGCGATTGGCTGGAAGGCAAGGTTGTTTGGCGTAGCGACTTGAGACAAACACCGCTGATTACTGAGTCTCTGCACTTGCGTTCCACCGCGTAAACTCAATGCTCAACACAATGGTGCTGAAACAATTTTCAAGGGCCTGCATCTCTCACAAGCGTAGCGTGTAAATTAGTTCTCGATTGCTCCTTTGTCCTCTGAGGTACTTACAGTGTTCGCTCTCAGACCTTATTTCCATCGCTGCATTCCCGGACGTTCTCGATTTTTCGACGATCGCTAGCCACGGTTCTTTATCCCGAGCGTGACTGCACTGCCGATGGTCATTGCATACTTTCCCAGCTCTGAACACGTCAGACATGGAGTGAGTCTTTCCATTTCGTGATGCTGTTTCGTTGCACTGACATCTTCGCTTCAGCCCCTTTCAAGATATTCTCAACACGCCCCAGCGACAACAGCAGCAGCAGCGTCAAGCGTTCCGCGATACATATCCTCTCTGCAGCCCTGAACGTCGCGCTACACCGTTTCAAGACCGGCTCAATTCTCCACAACGCCACCAGGAAAATAATCGGCGGACTCGACGTGACATTGTTATTACACAGGATGGAAGTCCACGACGACGATGCGTCACGTCTGTTGCGCTTGCCGAAGGGTCTTCGGGATGGTCAGAGGAGGGTGTCAGCGACGACGAAAATGATGCTGCACGTGTCTTTTGCCTCCTGTACTCTCCGTGTCACTGACAGCATATCTATAGCTTTTCGCGCTTCGACCAACCAACCTCACCCGGGTCTTTCAACAGCATGCAAGAGCTACTGCTTCGTGGTCAACAAACCAACAAGCTCTACCACCTGTCACGGCAGTTCCGTCAACTCCATTTCCAAGACCTCCTCCGCTTACCAGACAGTTGGACACTGATCCACTCGCTACTTCTATGCTGGTTACACCCCAACCCGCAGATGTTCTCAACGTACGCTCGGTTGCTCAGCGTGCACGAAGACAACGAGAAGCTGCGGAACCCGCTGCGACCCGCCAACTATCTACGCCGGCTACACCCCAACCCGCAGTTGTTCTGAACGTACGCTCGCTTGCTCAGTGTGCACGAAGACAACGAGAGGCTGTGGAACCCACTGCGACCCGCCAACTGTCTACGCCGGCTACACCCCAACCCGCAGTTGTCCTCAACGTACGCTCGGTTGCTCCACGTGCACGAAGACAACGAGAGCCTGCGGAACGCGCTGCGATGCGCCAAGTACCCACCGCTGCATGCTCTCAGCCTTTCCCGTCTACACGACATAGTTCAGCTGCCTTGATCAGCTCACATCCTCAATACACTGCACACGCAAACGGCGACCCACGGGGCATGCCTACGACGTCTACACTCCAGCTCTCACCTGCACCCAATGCCAGGTCAGTTGCTCAGCGTACCCGAAGACAACGCGAGGCTGCGGAACGCACTGCGATCCATCAGCTACCAACCCCTGGACGCTCCCAACCTGGTCCCTCTCCCGCACCAAATCCTTTAATTTCGATCGCTCCACGTCCTGAGCGCTCCGCACCAGAGGGCTACACGTTAAGCGTGTTAACGTCAGCTGTTTCCCAGCTCCCGCCTGTGCCCAGTGCAAGGTCGGTTGCCCAGCGTGCACGAAGACAACGAGAGGCGATAGAGCGCGCAGCCAATTCTCAAACATTGACGCGTGCGCTCTCTCAGGGCCAGTCAACTGTCTCCGCTGTCAGTACAATACCTGAAAGACGACGTCAAAATTCACAGATACCGCAACGTAAGTAGTGTATTGTGTCACATCTTGCTATCGCACTCATAACGGATAGAGGACCATCCTATGGATCCTCTCCAGCCTCTCGACCCTCGCCTGCAAAGTCCCGCCTCATCTGCGACACAAAGTAAGTTTACCCATGACGTGTACTATTTATTCTGCTGAACTTCTATGAAATTACAATAGGAAACCCTCCCGTGATGTTACCACCATCTGTCGTTGTACGACCAGAGAATGCTGCAGGTGAAAAGTTTCTGGATTTTTTTGTTGTTGTCCTGACTGACAAAACATATGTCAAGGTCGCAGAAATCTTTTCTTTGCTGCCCGCCGCCCTTACATCGAACCCACATCGCGACACAGTCTCGGCCGTATGGAGCATGAGTGCCAGCATTGCGGCGCTCTGCATTGGCTGGCTGAGAAAACCATCAAATCCTCAGCGCGGTCTCCAGAGTTCTCGATGTGCTGTAACCATGGCCAAGTCCAGATTCCTCCGCTTCAACCCCCGCCTCCTCCTCTCTATGATCTTCTTGTGCGTAACGACAGACAAGCACAGGAGTTCCGAGAGCATATCCGCCAATACAACATGGCTCTCGCTTTCACATCCTTGGGCGTAAAGGAAGACAAGTTGGTCAATCGACGAGGAGGATGGGTCTTTCGGATATCTGGACAGCTATACCACAATTCAGCAGCTTTGACACCACCAGACGGTACCCCCCCGTGTTACTCACAACTCTACGTGTATGACCCTGCCCTCGCATTGCAGCAAAGAATGAATCGCAACAGCAATTTAGATCACGATATTATGCATGCGCTTCAGGAAATGTTGATCTCGCACCACCCCTATGCGAACATCTATAAGCACGCGTACGAGGTATTGCGTGAGCATGGTGATGTCGATGCTGAAGTACGCCTTCGCGTCTTGCCTGGCCAGGATCGGCGACGCTACAACCTTCCCTCAGCCAATGAAATCGCAATCATTCTCCCTGGTGAAGGATCGACAACCGAAAGCCGCGACATTATCCTTCGTAGACGAATGCCGGCAGGTATTGAGTTGTACCGCATCAATGATGGTCATCCTGCATATGCACCTCTCCATTATGTACTTCTCTTTCCCTATGGAGACCATGGCTGGCAATATGAGCTACGGCTCCATCAACCTGACAGGGCATCCCCCGCACGCCTCACGCAAACACGCTACTATGCTTTTCGTCTTCAAGTCAGGAGAGACGAGTTCTCGACTATTCTTCGTGGTGGACGGCTCCTCCAGCAGTATGCCATAGATATGTGGGTCTCTGCAGAACAGAATCGTCTCAGCTACCTCCGTAGGAACCAGGGGAAACTGCGGGCTTCATTGTACAGTGGCTTGGAGGACGCCGTCGACCATGCAGATGGAGACGTTGACCTCAATCAGTTGGGAAAACGTTTCATTCTTCCTTCATCATATGTCGGAGGTCCACGTCACATGCAGCAGCGCTTTCAAGATGCCATGGCCATTGCTCGATTCTTTGGAAAGGTCGACATCTTTATGACTATGACCGCGAGCCCGAGGTGGGAGGAGATCACGAATGAGCTTCTGGATGGTCAAACGTCTTACGATCGTCCTGATCTGGTTGCCCGTGTTTTTCAACTGAAAAAGCGAGCCGTCCTTGATGACATATACAAGAATGGTGTTTTCGGACACGCGGTCGCGTACGTCTACACCATTGAGTTCCAGAAACGAGGGCTTCCCCATATGCACATTCTTATATTCCTGAAGGAAGGAGAGAAACTTCTTACTCCCTCCGACATCGACTCTGCGATATGGGCACGGTGGCCGGATCCTGATACCCAGCCCCTACTCTTCGACACCGTCAAGAGGTGTATGGTCCACGGTCCGTGCGGTGCGCTGAATCCGAATGCTCCTTGCATGGAGAAAGGCAAATGCACAAAGTTCTACCCCAAGCCTTTCCAGCCATACACAACCATGGATCACGATGGCTATCCACACTATCAGCGTCTTGAGGATGGCCGTGCCTATCCTGTCGGAAATTATATGGTCGACAACAGCTGGATTGTTGCCTACAGTCCTTACTTCTCTGCGAAATATGACTGCCACATCAACGTTGAGTGTGCAGTTTCCGTCAGGTCAATCAAGTACCCATTCAAATATATTCACAAGGGTGGGGATCGGGCAACGCTAGAGGTCAATCTGGACGAAATCAAGACCTACATTGATGGGCGATATGTTGGCGCTCCGGAAGCATTGTGGCGTATTTTCCACTTCGACACTCATGAGCAAGTTCCAAATGTAATCCGCCTCCAAATCCATCTCCCTGGCCAGCACATGGTCACGTATAACCCTGATGATGAGGTCGAGGCTATTTTGGAGCGAGCCGCCGATGAGAAGACGACATTAACCCAGTTTTTCTCCACAAACAATGATGCCGGAGAACTCGGAGAAATTGCTCGCAGATACACCTATCAAGAGTTCCCGCAGCATTTTGTCTGGAAGGATGATAAGCGCTGGGTGCTCCGTCGACAGGGTTTCGCTTTGGGTCGCATGTTCTTTGTTTCACCGTCGAGTGGGGAGCGCTTTTATCTTCGTACTCTGTTGACCGTTGTGAAGGGCCCCCGGTCTTTCGAAGATCTCCGCACCTACCACGGTGTCGTCTATGGCACGTTTCGGGAGGCATGCCTTGCACGCGGGTTACTTGAGGATGACGGAGAATGGCGGTCGTGCCTCCAAGAGGCTTCAGCTATGCAGACAGGCCATCGTCTACGACAGCTGTTTGCTACGCTACTCCTTTTCTGCAATCCGTCTCAACCAGACCTGCTCTGGAATGAATTCCGAGAGCACATCTGCGATGACGTGGATCATATCCTCCTTCGCGCAGGTCACGAAAATTCTTCGCCTGAGGACATCTATGATTACGGTCTATTCCTACTCAATAGAACTCTCCAACAATCTGGGCGTTCATTGCAGGACTTTCCTCCCATGCCGCTCCCACAGCGTAACTGGCATAGCGTCACCGAAAATCCCCTCATTGCTGAGCAACTCAGCTATAATCGAGATGAAGAACGTGCGCATGCTGCTCAAAGAGTTGAACTCTTCAATGATGACCAGCAGCATGCTTTCGACAAGATCATGGAGTCTATAGAACATCAGCAAGGAAAGATTTTCTTCCTCAATGGTGCTGGTGGATGTGGAAAGACCTTTGTGTACAGTACCGTCGCTCACAAGGTTCGAAGCGAGGGTTGGATAATATTGTGTGTTGGTTCTTCGGGGATTTCAGCGTTGCTTCTTCCAGGAGGTCGTACGGCACACTCGATGTTCAAAATCCCCATTGACGGACTCACGGATGAATCTTTCTGCTCCATCTCCAAAGAGAGCCGTCTCGCTGATCTTCTTCGTGCAACTCGGGCGATTATCTGGGACGAGGCACTGATGCAACATCGAAATACCCATGAAGCTGTTGATCACACTCTGCGGGACCTCCTTGGGGTCGACGAGCCTTTTGGCGGAATTACTGTTATCTTTGGCGGGGACTCGCAGCAAATTCTTCCAGTTGTCCCCAAGGGTTCACGGGAGGAGATCATCGCAGCATCACTGCCACAGTCCTATCTGTGGAATCATATTGAGATCCTCCATCTTCGCAAGAACATGAGGCTCGATTCAGGTGCTGAGGAGGAAAATTTTGCACGCTGGCTTTTGGACATTGGCCATGGGCGGACTATTGCTGACGATGGAACCATCATGTTTCCTGACCACATGCGAAGTGACAGCGAAGGCTCGCTTATCGACTTCATCTACCCTGGAATCAGCAATCTTATCCCTCCCCCGCAGTACTTCCTCGAGCGCATGATCCTTGCACCACGCAATACTGATGTGGATAGCATCAATTCTCAAGTCTTACATCGCATGCCTGGAGCCGTTCAAACATTCCTCAGTGCTGATTCTGTTGTGCGGGAGCCTGGGGCTGACCCCGAAGCTGCAGATGATGCAATCCCCGTTGAATATCTACGGTCATTGAACGGGTCGGGTCTCCCTCCTGGTGAGCTTACACTTAAGCCAGGTTGTCCCTTGATACTCCTTCGCAATCTCGCTCCAGCCCGCGGACTTTGCAATGGAACTCGCATGGTTGTTGTAAGAGCAACTGACCGGGTGCTCGAAGTGCGAGTTTTAGGCGGTGAACATGATGGTGAATTAGCCTTTGTTCCCCGTATCACCATTACTCCCACCGGCAAGAACGTTGAATATACATTCACCCTACAACGCCGCCAATTTCCTGTCCGACTCGCTTTCGCCATCTCAATTAACAAGGCTCAGGGACAGTCATGCAAATACGTTGGCCTTGATCTTCGCTTTCCAGTTTTCACTCATGGCCAGCTGTATGTTGCGTTGTCACGAGCAACATCAGGCCAACGGGTGAGGCTGTTGTTGCCTCATGACACCGTGAATTCCACGACTCCGAACATCGTCTATCCTGAGATCTTATTCGAGGATCCAGAATAGGTAAGATTTAATTGCTAATAGTCCTATTTTTTTCAAACACGATAACAGATCTATGATCCATACACCCCAGTGACTTAGTGGGTACATTGGACAGGGAGAAAGTATTTAAAATGGTGGTGCATGATCTTTGATACTGATAGACTCAGACTGTAAATGCTGATTTTCTGTGCATACAATACAATTCGTCATTGAGATTGACCGCATCGTGTGCTGGACATCACATGACCAAAAACGGAGACTATTCTCAACATTTCTACAGGTCTCTCGATGTTCGCCAACACTGATTCATCAACATCCTGAGTTCTGGAAGATTCCCGGCTGTCTCAAGTATTCGATGTTTTCTGGTATAAATGAATGACTGGCCAATAGTGAGTTCTGTGCATACTTTTCATAACTTTCTCACCTTCTCGACTCCATATTCTGTGACCATGTCATCTGCAAACCTCATTGGTCTTGCTGTCCTCGAGAATCCCCGCCCAGACTCAGGGGACTTGAAACCCGGAAAGGCCCCGGGTAAAGGAGTTGTCTTCGATGCACAGCTTTATTCTGGCCCCAGCACAGAACCCATTCTTGCATGCCTTCGCTACTTCAACTCAACAGACATTCCATTTGAAGAGCTTGGGACATATTTTGTATATGCTACGGTATGTCACTCAGCCTTCAGTATCACAGTTGATGACTGACTTAACTGTAGGTGGCAAAAATGGTGAAGGGAGCCAATACACGCACAACATCAACAACACTCTCGGATGATGACTACCATCTTGTGGGTGATATCGTTTGGGTATGTCATGGACATGCACTCTCATATGATGCATTTCTTACTGACTCCATGTTACTACAGCTGATTGCAGCAGATGTTGAAGACGCAAAACACCTACCTTATATTCAAGTTTCCGGAACTGTCAAGAACATCAAAACAGATGACGCGACCTTCGAAATCGATGCTGCTCAGTACACCACGCCGTTAAAGGATAAGCGTGGTGATTCCATCTTCCCACTCCACGTCTTCATCCCGAGCTCTCCGCGATACAAGACGAAACCAGTACCAAAACCAAATAGTACTGTCTTCGTGACAGGTTTTCTAACCGGAATGGACATGAGCCAGTCTGGCGAGGCAAATCGCTTTCACATTGAAATGGATAATATCACTTTTTTGGGTCGCTCTACACTCCCACTACAAACTACGAGCCCAGGTATGTCTGATTTTATCACCTTTCCCTGATGTTCATTTTGCTATCACGCTCCAGTTCCCGTCCAAACAGCTGAAGGTGGGAAGAAGCGGAAATTGAAGTACTCCTTTGATTCCCCCAACCCACTTTCCTCGAAACGGTCCAAGCAGTCACCAAACACGGAGAATGTCCGAGTCCCGTTGTTACCTTTGTCGCAGTCGTAAATTTCTGCATACCATTACTTACTGTATTAATGTTAAAGTCCAAATTACAACCAACTTTCGACGTTATTGCAGAGTTAACTAGCTTTTGCTGGCTGTAAGCAACCGTGCGTAGCACGGGTCACTGCTAGTGTAACTTATAAAAAGACGCTCCTCCTGTTCTACGAATGCCGGGTGTGAAGATTCACGAAAAGGAGACGTTTGTTTTTGGATACCGAGAAAGTCTCGGAACCGCAGAGCTCTTGAGGCATAGCTAGGATACGCATGAATCGGCCGTTAGCCGCAGGCCTGCTGTGCGGATGTCGGAGTCCCGACTTATTAATAGATCTCGGAATCAAATCCCAGGTCAGTCCAGTGACGATGGTTGTCCTGAGGCTCGGCCATCTCGGACTGTAGTTTCACCATTCAGGCCCTGTTCTGTAACCCGGTCAGGTAACGATCAACCTGGTTAACCAATGGTTAACTAACGAAATCTCATTAGCAACCAAAATGATGGAAGACGAGACGAGTCACTGATTGTCACATCATAGACCACGTCTGGACTGATTGATGATATCGGTGAACGAATGCCGCTCATCAGCTGAATACCGTTGTCGCTGTCCATCACGGTGCCCAAGAACATTTGTGCGGAACTCAACGGCCATTAACTTACCGTACAATGTCAGAAAGAAATTGGAAGTTATTTTCAGTTTTATTCATTGAGGGAATGCTCTTATTGGCAGCTACAGAAGATGAAAAACTTGAGATTTAGTCAAGCTCACTGTAGACGACGATGGGCGCCTGATGTTGGAGGACGGTGATGGCAGTGACGGTGTGATCAGTCCCGCCGTGTTGAGATGTTATGTCGATGGAGACCAGATGTCACGCAAATGTCAGGCACAGAATTGATGAATATCGTTAAACCGCTTTAAATTTCGTTCTCAGCCGTCAACGGTCCATTTGGCAGGGAAAACGTTAACCAGCCGTTAACTAACCGGGTTACAGAACAGGATCTAGGTCTTATCTACTCGCTCTCAGTTTCAATAGAATGGCTAATGAGGAATCGGATGTGCTGGAGAAGATCGAACCGTTTTGATTCTAGAATAACTGCTTGAGACGAAACCGATACAACAAATCATCCTCTCGTTCTATGTAGACTATGGGATGTTCAAAAAACAGCGGAAGATAAGTTGGATGAGAATGCATGTCATATCGAGAGATGGTAGTGAGCACTATTCAGAAGCTGACGGCCATATCGTTGGGTCATTTTCTTGGGTCGACACAGAAGGAGAAGGCTGAAGAGGGAAAAAATATGGCGAGGTTCTTCATCTAGAATATTTCGGGCCTTGCTCACACAAGCCTAATAGGAATCGACATCACCACGATCCTGCTCGCGGCCTTCCGGAAGTACGCAGGGCCAATGTCCTTGGAAAAATGAGGGGTTCCATTCTCGACTCGACGAATTGGGTCTACCCATCGAAGGCCTCTCCACCAAAACTGTGCCCTCAGCGGTTCGTGAGATACACCAATCGATACAAAGTTCCGTCGATGTGTAGGTCTTCAAGGAAGGGCAGGATAACGCGAACACTTTGGGTGTGTATTGGTCTTCGTCGAACCTATCGTCCTCGTCAGCACTGGAGAAAGTCCTCCAGTCCAGCTCGTCGCAGAAACCTCGCTCGAATCTCAGCAGGGGTGCAGAAGAGAAACGATTGTAAGCATCATCGTAGTTCCAAGCAAAATGTTGCAGGTGCTGAAGGCCGTCTAAGTGTCGTGCATATTCCCATGCAGGATGCGGCCAGATGAACTGCTTCGTCCAAATTTGCCGATTGTTCGCGCGCCGAATCAGAGTCAGGCCGGTGAGTTTGCGAAATCGGCGGGCAATTAGATCAAAAAGACGAAATTCTGCTTGCGCAAGCCCTTCGAGTACCAAGACCCTCAACGAGGGGGCACGCAATGCTCTTAAGAGAGCGCGAGCATGAATGTCGGACATGCCAAAGCGAGCATAGAACTTGAGGTGGGTTAATTTGGTTGCAGCCGGACGTGATCGGAACCATAGATAATAGATTCGCACAGCGTTTGGGTTTATAGGTGACAAAGAGAGGCGCTCCAATGTTGGAAAGAACAAGCATTTGATCCAAACTGGCGGGGGTGGCGGGGTCAGATCTTCAGTGACAGAGTGAGCAGATAGCGAACAGAGGTGGGGGCAAAGCAACATTGCATGCCAGAGACTGAAGGTCTCCTTTGATATCGAGAGATGCAGATTCAAGGCAGAACAAGACAATGCGATCCCACCATCGTCCTCTAACATTCCCTGGACGTATGGAGGGATATGACATTGCAATAGAACGAGGGTGTGAAGGCGTGATAGTTGGGTAATACAACGGATGAAGTCCGCCGTGAGCGTCAAGCTGAAAAACTTGACGGAGGTGAGGTTTCGGCTTCCAGAAAGGATGGTCATGAAGGAGTCGTACAGTGGCGCATAGAAGCCGTCAGTGTTCGAAATGTCAAACCCACCATCTACAAATAATTCCAAAGTTGCAGGCTTCCAACCATCTATTATGGAAACGGTGCGCATTTCCTTCATGAGGTCGGGCCGGGTAAGGAGGAAAGTGGTCGAAGATAAGGCTTTTGCTTTCATTGATTGTGCCAATTCCGACAGAAAATCAACTGGGTCAGTTGCGTCGCGTATTTCTTTCCATGGGTTGGGTGGGAATTTGAGACCGAGCGTTCGTCTCTACGCGAAGGCGATGAAATTCAGAACGAAACTCAACAAGGAGAGAAGAAACAAACACGGAAAATGTAACGTCGCCCGATGTCATTGAGCCACCGACAGGTGGCCGAAAGCAACCGTGCTCTTTCGAGTGAGGCATGTTCAAATATTTTGTCAATCATCTCGGTGGGCAAATCGGTGAGACAAAGCTTCTGGAGTTGAGGGAGAGGATGACCCGCGATTACTTGAAGAACGATTTCTGTGTCGGAGTGCCATTGGCTGAATGTTGGATTGAGGGTGAGGAATTGTTACGCACCGGTGTTGCCCAGAAGGCTTCCATAATCCCAGGACGCTTGAAAGACTCTCCATTTCTTCCCGAACTCCATCCACACATTTGGGTCATTAAAGCGGTAGTCGATATAGGACACTCCTCTTCGATCTTTGTTCATAAATTCCTCTGCGTGAACGCTCAGTGCAAAAAAGTCTGCAATATATGCGCTCCATCGGGCCTGTAGCTTGAGGTATCGCTATCACTTCCCATTGAGCCTCAAGATGCAAGACAAATATGTAAAATTAGATGTTACTGATTCATGTCGACCAGTTAAATCCAGAGATCCCTGTATCCAGAGTGTTGAATATCCACCAGAATTCTGGATTCAAAAGTGGTAAGCAGACCTTGTGAAACCCCTCCATAGACCTGAAGAACCGTAGAGCGCGGTAGAATGCGGAGTCTCTTTTTTCACGAGTCACATTAGCTGGATCTCCTGCTCCAATTTCCGTCCCGAGTTCGCAGGAATACTGGCCCCAAGCGATACTGTCTCGAACCTCGGTACCAAAAAGAAGAAGATATGGGTGAGAGCCAAGCCGCTGGTGGACCTCATCATCGTCGGAATCATCTGAATACATTCGCACCAGACGTTTGAGTGGTTGAAAGACAACACGCGCGATCGGAATTCCCGACAAACATGGTAACTTACCCTATACGTACGCGTGGCTGGGGTGATAAACTTCTTATTATACTACGACAAAGCGTCTTGACAAGGAATATGAAATCAAAGGCTAGATTGAAAATGAGTTCCCTCTAGCCATGCTCATAATATTCAATAAACAGAACGATGCATCGGCGACAATGGCAACGCAGCCTCAGAAGCTTCAAATATCACGTTTGACCTCAACCAAATGCAGGTGACTTCCATTCCCTAACTACTATACTCCTCAAACTACATGTCTACCTATCATTACAACAGATATCAGACTGCACTCGCACGCGCACATCCTATGAAACTCATCCTCCATACAAGCTTAGTCAAGACCCTCGAGTCCTAACCAGCGCGCCTCCAAGAATTCCTCGAGGCTACGAACTTTCTTCTTCTCAGGTGTCTTCTTCTTCTCGGGCGCCTTCTTGGTGATCGCAGCACTAGAATAGAGTAATAGTTATCAGTACACGGCTCGAAGAACCACACAATGACTTACTTCACGAGAGTAGGGTCAAATGGTCCAGTCCTATGACGATGGTTAGATGAGACGATCGAAAAACTCCTAGTTTACTTACGCTTTGCTAATAGCCGCAGAAGCACCGGCGCTCAGAGTTGGCTCCTTCTGTGTTGCATCCTTAATCTTGTCGGTAACGGCGTCAACAAGGCCAGTGTGAGCCGCATCCTTCGCAATGTGCTTAGCGACCGCTTTCACGATCTTGTCGGCACGGGCGTACAGCTCCTCGTCGAAGTCACGGCTGAAGAGGTCTTCGTCGTAGAAGTCAGACAGGCCGCGGCCCTTCTTCGGCGCAGGAGCCTTCTTGGTGGTAGCAGCCCTGTAGATCATCAACCAAGTCAACAAAATAGAAGCCTAGAGTGCATCACGAACACATACTGAACAGCAGCAGGGTTGAATGGGCCAGTCCTGCAACCCATGCGTTAGCACAATGATGTCACCAATGAAGGATTTACCTACATCTTTTTGACAGCAGCAGCTGCAGCGGGATCCAGAGGTGTTTGCTTCTGCGTCGCGCCCTTGATTTTGTCGTTGGCTGCATCAACGAGTGCGCCAGCAGCGGTGTCCTTCACGACGTGCCCGGCCAGCTTCCCGGCAGCCTTGATGACCTTATCCGCGCGAGCATACAGCTCCTCCTCCAAGGCCCGAGTGAAGAGCTCCTCCTCGAAGGCCCGAGTGAAAAGTTCTTCCTCGAAGTCAGACAGACCGCGGCCCTTCTTCGGTGCAGGAGCTTTCTTGGTGGTGGCAGCCCTGTAAGTCATTAACAAGTTAATGTAATAGAAGCTAGGAGTGCACTACGAAGACATACTGAACAGCAGCAGGATTGAAGGGGCCAGTCCTACAATTCATACATTAGCACAATGATGTCGCCAATGAAGGATTTACCCACATCTTTTTGACAGCGGCAGCTGCAGCAGGATCCAGAGGTGTTTGCTTCTGCGTCGCGCTCTTGATTTTGTCATTGGCTGCGTCAACGAGTGCGCCGGCGGCGGTGTCCTTCACGACGTGCCCGGCCAGTTTCCCGGCAGCCTTAATGACCTTATCCGCGCGAGCATACAGCTCCTCCTCCAAGGCCCGAGTGAAGAGCTCCTCCTCGAAGGCGCGCGTGAAAAGCTCATCCTCGAAGTCAGACAGGCCGCGGCCCTTCTTCGGCGCAGGAGCTTTCTTGGTGGTGGCAGCCCTGTAAGTCATTAACAAGTTAATATAGCAGAAGCCGGGAGTGCACCACGAAGACATACTGAACAGCAGCAGGATTGAAGGGACCAGTCCTACAATTCATACATTAGCACAATGATGTCGCCAATGAAGGATTTACCCACATCTTTTTGACAGCAGCAGCTGCAGCAGGATCCAGAGGTGTTTGCTTCTGCGTCGCGCTCTTGATTTTGTCATTGGCTGCGTCAACGAGTGCGCCGGCAGCGGTGTCTTTCGCGACATGGCCAGCAAGCTTCCCGGCAGCCTTGACGACTTTGTCCGCGCGGGCGTACAGCTCGTTGTCATAGCTAGTGACCCTGCATGAGAACAGATAGTGGGAGCATGAAGTGGGGGTGACTCACCCATTCATAGGCGCGGCGGAGACAGACGACATTCCAATGACGAAGGCGGCGGCGGCAAGGGCGACGTTCTTTTGGACCATGGTTGCTTTTTTGGTGGGTGGAGGGAGATGAGGCTTTCTTGCAAGAGGATAGAAACGAAAAGAGAAGAGGTATCGATCGACGATACGTAAGTAGAGTGTAGAGAGTGTGGAAGTGAGACCAGCTGAAGAACTACCCGTGGGTTCTCCCATCCTTTTATACATTTCCCCTTCGCGGCTAGGCGCTACTGGCCGAACACACCGGGGTCTGTGCAGCGAAACTGACTGTGCCGGCGCGTTGCGAATGTTTCGGCTGTCGGTAGGTAAGAGCAAGAGTGGGACCAGCACTAAAATTAGGTCACATCACGGGCTGAGCGCTATATCAAAGAAAGATCGGCCTCGCTACTCTTCGTTTATCTTCAGTGTTGTGATCCGAGTCGATCAAGGGGCTGCCGATCCATGCAGATCGTCGTTGCCGAGCAAGAATGCTGAATGAGCTACACTGGATGGGCGTACTTGATGGCGCGACCAGAGATTGAGAATCTGGTGCAGAGTGGTCACGAGTCTAGGTTGGGTTGCTTGGGGCGTATCAAGGGACAGCGAAACAAGGAGTAGTCTGGCTGTTCCTTGAAGTGGCATATGATGTCCGAGTCGAGAACCTCAACGAAGGTTCACAATGCAGAGTCGCGCACGCTCCGTAACAACTGTAAGCACACTCTCTGGACAATTCAGAGCATGACTTTGAGACCAAGGAGCCTGGAAAATAGATATACAAAGCTCACTTTTGTATCTCGAGATCTCAGTATACCCAAACGTCAACAAAATGTTCCATTTTTCTCCGAATCCTTGCCAAACGGCATTATGTATCTCCAAACTTATGCCCTACGATGAGCTTCGGATCTTGGTCCAGCTCATCAGTCATATTTGGCGCTAAGGCCTGGTATTTGGCGAGGTATCGGTCACAACGGGATTTTCAAACAGGGACCACCGAGTTTCTTGAGTCCCTTGATGTACAGTAACTCGAGGAACTGGGAAAAAAATCACAAGTTCATTCCGTCCGTCAAGTGTAGGTCCCCGTATAATGCGCCAATGGTTACACCGCGAAGACCCCACGAGAAGATGGCACACCTTGTAAACCCTCAATAGACTTGAAGATGCGCATGATCTTATACACCTTCATAGACCTTTCCCGGGGACAAGCCACTTTTTGCATATCTTTGCTTACCGTCCACCCGATCTTCCCGGGGCAGTTCCTCCATGGTCCTACGTCCCGAGTCTTCCATTTCCAGAGAGGAACAGGCGCGCGGAGAAATTAGTTTAAGTCATCTCCATCGTCGTCGGTGTCGTCTAAGAACATGAGATACGACTGTTGAAAATCAGTGAGATTGGCGGCGTCGAAAAACGGGAAGTCCTCCGAAGACTGACTGCTGTGGACTCTACTCATGGCCTGACACCAATATTAGGGAAGTCGTTTGAAGAAAGGTTGCGGTGTGCTGCAGGATCCCTGGCGAGATCACGCTAGCTGGGTACCTTAAATTGGGTCGGACCATGCAAGGGACCATGACCTACTTACCGGCGTTGCCATTAGAATGTGCTGGTCAATGGACACGCTCACGTGGTCTGCAGTATGTCCACACTGAGCAAGTTATTCGAGAGCCCCTCGCGATCGCTGTCTGTATCTATATTTCTAGCACGTCTACAATAGACGGGAAAGGAAGGGGCCGTCGTCCAGTTCGGGTATACATAGTCTATTAAGCAGCCGCATTCCACCCGATTCTAAACAGCTTGTAACCGCACTCATCCGCCCTCCCAATCCCTTCGAGCTTCTCTGTCTCTTCCATATCCAAAACCACCAAAGCCAAACCACCGTCTGTTCCAGACTTCGAAACGTGCGGAAACACATCATCCACCGAGTTATCCAGCCCCTCATGCCGTCCCGTTGTTCTCACTGCGATAATCATCCAGAAGACACCACCCGTTGGGTTCTTTACATTTGGGCGGGCCAGGAGTCGTTCCACGCATCCCTTGATCCACCGGGCATGATCTGGATGGTATACCACATCCGCTGCAAGAATAACATCGAACGGTTCGTCAAGTGGTGGTGAATAGATTGGGTTCTCCCAATCGAGCATGTGAACTGCGGGAGGGCAACCTGGTATTGTCCTGGTAACATTTGTGGTCAAGTTCGCTAGAACGTCTGGATGGTAGTCGGTCGCGATTACGACAGGCGACGAAGTGTGCAGGATCTTTGCGGCAATGATGCTGAGCAAGCCGGTGCCGGCGCCCAGCTCCAAAATGCGTAGCGGTCGTGCCGATTCTGGGGAAAGAAAAAACTTTTCCGGGGTTGCACATAAGCGCTCTCCGAGTCGAATGGAACTGCCCCAACTCTGGAGCCCGACGCAGGTGTGGTCGTCATCGAGCAGTGGGGCATCGTTCAATTCCACCTCGATCGTGGACTCATTTGTTGACGCGAATGAGAATGAGCGAAGAATCGCCTCCTCCTGTTCGTCGGAGTCCTCGTCATTCATGAACCCCGTCAGAAGCGAAGTGGCTTCGTCGAGAAGGTATGCCCTGGTATCACGGTCTTTGTCGGTGGTTGCATGGTCTATCCAAAGGTCCGAACGAGAAATAAATCCAGTGATCCATTTCATAGCGAATTCTCGCTCCATGGAATCAGCACGAAGTACGTCGAGATCGTCATCTCTGGGATCGGCAATGTGTGTCATGTTCTCCTCGATGTCCTCCTCGTCCGTGTCCTCCTCTGCGGAGGCATAACCGGAATCTGGTACCGAGTCGTCATGGATAAACCGTGCGATGGAGCGTTTCGGTAATGAAATCTTTGGAGGAAGGGTTGTTGGTTTCTGTGGCCAGTACAAGTTTCGCAATTTGCACACTGCATTGGAGATATCATCAGCGGATTGGGATGAGAGTCGAATGAGAGGAGGTAGGAATGATGTGGGATGGTCAAGAAGTGCTGCGTCCGAGTCCATTACTTGCTGCTATAAATCTATAAATGTTAGATCTGGTCTAGAGCCTGTGGTCCGTCAAAATTAATAAAACACGGAAACGACGAGAGAAAATTCTATGAGGCGTCTATAGGGAAGCAGAACAGAACCAAAGGTTATTGCACAAGGACAGGCATAAGGAAAGAGTGCCAGGTGGTGAACGTCAGATGGGAGAGTGCAAAAGTGAAAAAATGTAGATAAAGAAAAATTCGCCCACGTGTGTCCAGGATCGACGGAGGCTGCTGGACAACACGCATAAATACCTCATCAATCATGTCTTCCGCCGCCGCCTCGATAAAGATCAGCTACCAGCTCAATCCGCCAGCGCAGACGAATGCTGGAGATCTCAGCGCGTCGAAGACGCAAGAGTTTCCAGTGAACGCTACTCCGGCCGAGGGCCAGGAGAAATACTATAATTCTTTGCAAAAAACCGTTATCGAGGCTAAGGATCGGGTTGGGAATGAGTTGACGGCTTGGAGAGATGCTGTGGGAAAGGCGGAGTTGAGCAAGGAGACTCCGAAGACGCTAAAATATGATGCAGGGGAGGAAGTAGAAGACGACGACGAGTAACGCTTTGAAGGTCTGTCCAGATCAGTTCCGTCTGAAGTTGATTCGTAGTTGATATCAAGAGCCAGTTGAGAAGAGGAGCAGAGAAAAAATTAAAGAGATTGCTACCGATAAAATACCGAGAACAACCTTGGAAAATCTAGTTACTACGCTTTTCTTTCCCCCGAGGCCGCTCGCGAATAACCATCTTGTTGCTATTCTTCGGTCCCTTAGGTCCGGGCTTCCTCGTACGCGTTCCCTTCGTTCCCCAGCCCCAAATGGAGACAGGATGTTTGTTGGATTTAGACTTTCCACGTCCTCCTCCGTGAGGGTGATCACATCTATGAAGTAGTGTAATCAAATATACAAATGAAACAATTTAATTGAACTCACGCATTCATCGCAACACCACGCACGGATGGCCTCCATCCCAACCACCGAGCTCTACCAGCCTTTCCGAGGTTGATGCTCTTCCAAAGGGGGTTGCTGACCTTCCCAACTGTAGCGCAGCAATCCTGCAGAATTTTTCGCACTTCACCACTTTGCAGCCGCACCTGGGAGTAGCGACCCGCATCCTCGTGAGCAATGACCTGGCCGAATGAGCCAGCGGAGCGAACGAGAATTCCAGGACCGTTGGGCTTGAGAGCAATGTTATGGATGACTGTGCCAGGAGGAATGAGCTTCAGCGGCAGGACATTTCCCGGCTTCAACGTCATGGTACGGAGGATACCAAGGGCGAGAGACTGAGCAGAGGACTCCCCTGCAGCAGCGTGTGCTTGCTCGCCGTTCTCCGCGTCGCCGACAGCCTTTTGCTCTTTGTCGGTCGTCGACACGTCAAAGCCGGGAACAAATCCATCAGGGATTCCCTGCCTGAAGCTCTGCACAGCATCGCCAGCCCTCATTCCCTCCGTCGCAATAATGTACTTCCATTTCTTCGCGCCTTCGTCGTTCGGATTCCGACTCCGCACAAGTGCGATGTGCGCCGACCGCCCTGGGTCGTACTCGATACGCACAACATCGAAAACGCCAGGTTCGTCACGCACGAAGTCGAGGGTACGTATCCGCTGCCTGTGGCCTCCACCACGGTGGCGGACGGTGATATGTCCGTGCGCATTCCTTCCTCCAGTCTTTCGCTTGGCAACAGTGAGCAGCCGAACCGGCCGTCCCTCGTAGAGATGGGGGTTTAGAGGTCGTTTGAGGTGGCGAATACCGGGAGTCACGGGTTTATATGTTTTAAATATCGAAGCAGTCCGTGAAAGAGCCTCCTTAATCTCGTTGTTGCTTTTCTTGCCCCATAAATCCGAAGCATAGCGGCGTGCTGCTGGCGCTTGGACAGGAAGTTTCCACTGCGCTTGTGCTGATATACATGGCCGTGCTGCTGTCGAGGATATGCACGTCCGAAGCAGCGACGTGCTGCCTCGAACTGAGGCCAACATCAGAAATTTAGGAGAGCCGCGACAGGCAAGTGTTCGCTGCAAGTTTTTTGTTTGGTCCAAAAACAGCCGACGCGCCTCTTCACCCATTTCGATCATCATGGCAGTGAGTCCAAGCTCCCGATTCCCCTCAAACTATAGCTTATATGGCTTCAGGCAATGCAAATATCTACAGGAACGTCCGAGCTACGGGACATCACAAAAATGGAACGAATAGGTATGCCAAGAAAACGAATTTAATTGGTAAATTCAACCGATTCACTGAACTTGCAGGTGCTCACTCACATATCCGTGGATTGGGTCTTGACGACCGGCTTGAACCTCGAGGAAACTCTCAAGGAATGGTTGGGCAAGGGAAGGCTCGAAAAGCTGCGGGTATGATCCTCAAGATGGTGCAAGAAGGACGGATAGCTGGACGCGCTATGCTGTTTGCTGGACCTCCGTCGACTGGGAAAACTGCTATCGCGCTAGGTGCGTCTAGAGACCTTGATATGTGACTTAGTCTAACGAAAAGATTGGTCAGGCATGGCACAGACGTTGGGCCCGGATGTGCCTTTCACGATGATCGCTGCGAGCGAAGTCTTTTCGCTATCAATGTCCAAGACAGAGGCTCTAACTCAGGCCTTCCGACGGAGCATCGGTGTTCGAATCAAGGAGGAGACTGAGTTGATTGAAGGAGAGGTTGTCGAAATCCAAATTGACCGAAGTCTTACAGGCGTTCGTGATTCAGCTTTCTCGTTCCACCATTCTCCTACTTACATCGTCCTCAAACATAGGCCACAAAGACAGGGAAGTTAACCATCAAAACGACCGACATGGAAACTATCTACGACCTCGGTACCAAAATGATTGAAGCTCTTTCAAAGGAGAAGGTTCTCGCTGGAGACGTCATCGCCATCGACAAAACATCTGGAAAGATCACAAAACTAGGCCGCTCCTTTGCTCGGTCACGAGATTACGACGCCATGGGTGCAGACGTGCGTGTTCCCATTCCTTAGGTTCGCCGCAGACTGAACTGTTGTATGATACAGACAAAATTTGTACAATGCCCCGAAGGCGAAATCCAAAAACGCAAAGAAGTCGTGCACACCGTCTCACTCCATGAAATCGACGTAATCAATAGCCGGACGCAGGGGTTCCTTGCTCTCTTTGCTGGTGACACTGGAGAGATCAAACCCGAGCTGCGAAACCAGATAAACACCAAGGTCGCAGAATGGCGGGAGGAGGGAAAGGCAGAAGTCATTCCAGGTGTACGTCTATCTGCCATCGCCCTCGCTCACGAAGGCTTATTCATGGCCTCCACAGGTCCTGTTCATCGATGAAGTGCACATGCTCGACATCGAGTGCTTCTCGTTCCTCAACCGCGCGTTGGAGAACGAGCTGGCCCCGCTGGTGATCATGGCATCCAACCGAGGCATGTCCCGGATACGGGGCACGAAGTTCCGCAGCCCTCATGGTCTCCCGATTGACCTCCTCGACCGTGTCCTCATCGTCAGCACAAAACCATACCTCGAGGACGACATTCAACAAATCATCCAGATTCGGTTCGTCTCCCGTCTCTTACTTCTTCTTTCTTTTTTCCACGGCTGACTTGCCATCGTAAAAACGCCAGGTGCCAAGAAGAGGACGTCACGCTTACTTCGGACGCAGCAACCGTCCTTACTTCGATGGCAATGCAAACGACACTGCGGTACGCGCTGAACTTGATCTCGTGCGCTCAGGTTGTTGCACGGAAACGCAAGGCGGAGAAGGTGGACGTGGAGGACCTGCGCAGGGCGTACACATACTTCATGGACGAGAAGCGCAGCGTTCAGTGGCTAAAGGAACAGCAGGGTCATTTAGTATTTGAGGAGATTGAGGGGGATGGTGATGTGCCGATGGAGACGTGATGTAGGGATCCTCTGTCGTTCTTTTCTCTCTTTGTATCCGTACTGCTCATATCTTTCACTGCCATTTGATGTCGTAGATCTTCAATAATGTCTTGTAATGCCGACAGACCTCGGTGCTATGGCCAAATCAAACCGCAGGATCGTGATTTGTACTCTGCTCGTCACGACCTCTTCCCGGTAACTAAACGTATCCAAGATCCCACTCGGGCCGCCTCCTGCGAAAACTGCCTAAAGGATCTTCATCGGGAAAACCGCCATTGTGGTACCAGTTTCTTAGAGCTCACATATCCCGAAAGCAGCCAGCTCTCTATAAAAATAGTTCTTTGGCAGCACAATGTCCGACGGAGAAGTACGGTGATTGGCAGTTAAGCCATGTTTTTCATGGTCGTGGCCAACGTTCGCCGACCACGGCTTGAACACAGCTATCGGGGGCATGCTGTCAGTGTTCGTGTTTCGTGTAAATCTGCGGCTTCGATGCGCTTCTCTTCGACGCAGCACTATCATGGTCTGGCACCCACCTGGAACCAGGGTATTTTTGGCGCCCTCCGTGCTGGCATTTATCAGCTGGCAATACTTACGTTACGGCTGACCTATAAAGTGAAGAGCCTCGAGGATATCGTCAGCTACCCTCTCATTGGTAACCTCTCAGTAGCATTCCCAGCACCTCGATATGCCTTCAGTGAGTTTCTACCCCTTATCCAAGTAAAAATTCCTGGAATTGTTGGTGTAGAAGTCACAGCCTTCCGCAAAACAAGTCCGGAACCCGCTCAAGACTGATGCACTGAAGAAGGCGGCTCGCGCGTTGTCAAAAAAGGTAAGTTGAGTCCGTTGGATATGTTTCTTCCATTTAAGAAATGTTATCCAGAGTACATCCCAAAAGCCATATCGCGCCCTCGGCGAGTCAGCAAGTACCCATTCATGGTCCAGCAGCGTCACTTTGGTGCGAGCATTTTGCTCATCACCACCGTCCAGTTTCTGACGTAGTTTCCAACTCCTAGACCGAATCCCCAACCGATTACTACGAAGAGACTTTCGACACCGTAAGCCTTCCCTTTTACCTGGCATTCAGACATCTGGATTGTTTTGCAGGAGGCCCCGATTCTCCGTGACCGACAAACTAGTGCGGTAGGGTTTCTTGTTCAAGGTACATGTCCTCTGACTTACTTACATGTTCTTCAATGAAGGACATGATCGATTTTGAGGATAGGGCTTGGGGACCGCCGCCACCCATGGGCAGCAGTCTTGGAGTGGTCTTCTCTCGCTTTGGACGGAAAAGCTCTAAGTAAATACTCGTGGTGAGTTTCCTGACCATGGAGAAATCCCACTTATCGAGGTCGCCTTGCAGAACATGTGCTTCTATCTCACTAGGGGTCATGAATAGCCCGAACCCAGGGATAAAAATCGACGGTGGTCGTAATCGCTCTAAAATTATGATTGACTAAACGTTGCTCCTGTATTATTTATCCCCCTCTACTGTCGCCATTCCCTCATTTTGTCAGGACTCTTCAAGCGCTCTGAGGGCTTGCCATTTTAAGCAACAATCGTTCACGGACGCGTGAGCATCTGCAAATCACCTCGCTGCTGGCTTCCAACGAAGCCTAAGCAGGCTAGGCGATGGGTGAACTATAAGAGCACCCTTTCTACCTAGTTGCGTGGTTATCAACATTACAAACAATCGGAGGGCGGGAGTCGCGGAGTCCAGGAAGCAAGGCATCTTCTTTCATTCAGGCCGGCACTCCCGGATGACGAAGATAGCACTGTAATGATAGCTCAGGCATGTATCGTGCGTTCGTCCTCGAGATAGAAGAGCGGCATTTGACCTCATTAAAGCAGACACGAACCTTTCACTTTCTCCAAAAGTCATGAACCTCACACAGTTCTATTTGTGGATCTGTGATTCCAATTTTGAACACAAAAGCCGAACACCTCGCGATGTTCTAATTTAAGGCTGGAGACAGCATCTTACTACTACTGCGACGTTCTTCAGTGTCTCGCTAACAGGAAAGTTGGTGGGACTGGTTGTCTAATCAAGGCCTCGTTTCTCGATCAGCACGTCGCCAAAATTCGGCTGGAATTTCTTTGGAATTTGTGCTTCAACTACTGTGCTATACATTCCGTGAGACAACGACGATGAACGAGTGTCCATCGTCGAAAACAGACAGGAAGTTCTACATGAAAAGACATGGGTACAACATTTGGGCATACGGCATATTGGGCATAAAGAGGAAGGCAGGGCATAGTGGTCAGCGGCGACAAAACAAAGGAAGAGAAACAAAGAATACAGAATACACAGAAGAACAAAGACACCGCGACGGATGAAAACCTGAGCTGGATTGCACTTCTTCACTCATCATACCTCTCGAAGACCTCCATATCAAAGCGGATAGGGCTCCCACTGTCCTCCTCCGTCACCTCCTCGAAAGCCCATCGACGCCTGATCACCTCCACAAGCCCCCTGGCTTCGGTTGTAGCTTCATCCAGATCGTCATCGTCGTCGTTGATAACGCCCAGGACATTGGTGAAACCTGAGAAGGACCTGGAGCGGCGGAGTGGAGCATGGATCTGGGCGCCTTCGGTGTTGGCGCGAGCACGTTGGCCGCCTTGGGTGGCCTTCGCTTTGTCCCCACCAGAGGAGACGGTCTTGCGGCGTCTGGTGAACAGGGATGCAGAGGACGACTTCAGGCGCTCGACGGGAGGATTGGGGTCGCCCTGAGTGGCTATGTCGCCGGCCTTCTGAGAGACACTGCCGAAGCGAGCCTCCTTGCGGTGCAGGACGCTGGAGACCGTCTTGCGAATGGCTTTGTAGGAAGGCCAAGTACGGCGGCGAGCCCCGGCGCCTGTGGCAGACTGGTCAATCACGACTTCATCCCCAACCTTGGTGTCCTCCTTGTTCCCTTGCGCTCGGATTTTAAGTTTCTTTCGAAGCATCTCCATCTCTTTGTCAAGATCTGCATCGGAGCGCCGCACGATGCGCATGCGGCTGCAGGTCGACGGTGCGAGGCTGCGGGTGTCTGACTGGCCGAAGTTGGCCCGACGCTCTGCGGCACAGACAACGGCGTCGATGGCGGGGGTTGAAAGGCCACTTTCGTCTTCACTGGTAATGGGAGAGGGACTACCGTTCGACCCACTCATACCAGGGAATTCGTTGAACTGGTATTCAGAGAATACGGCGGAGGTGGGGCGTGAACGGACGAAGCAGCCCTTGACAGAAGAAGTGGGGGAGAGAGGTGGCTTCAGGCTGTCGCACGGACGGGGGGAGTAGAGGAATACTGCAGAAGGCGGGACTTCAAGATGAATGGGGGTTGACATTGTGTTTGCGTGGTGGATAGATAGATAAAAGGTTATGAACGCTACGGTAGGCAGAGTACCGAGTTGAGCTTGGACAACCTGACGAGGGCTCTGTAGAAATGAAACAGCATTTATGGGAGTGTCAAAGATAGTCAGTGGCCATACTCCAAGAGCGGACGACAATGGCTCCAGGGTGGCCAGTGGCCAAGGGTTGTAGCTTTGACCGTCGTAATTCCAAATTGGGGTTCATCGCGCGTTGGCCATGATCGATGTTAAGGTCTTATCATGCGAAAGGACCATGCTCCATGAACGTTCGCAGAAGAGGATAGTAGGAAAGCCGACGCAAGGCCCCACTTCCGTGTATGGAGGACCTACATACGATTCCATCTTCGACATTGGCTTTTTCAATTGTCGTGCGCTCAAAAGTGTGGAATGCTACGGGCGTTTTGCTAGGTTCGAATCGTGAACGTGGCCCGACTACTCTAGAATGATGCCACGAGTAAAGTGTACCGAACGTTTATCGATGGAACAATACACGGGAGTGGAGGTGCAAAACTACATTCATCCAAACCTTTGCTTTGCCATTTGCTGAAACATATCCATAGTGGCCTGCGGCGCATCAGGACATACGTAAGATGGTGAAGGCGAAGAGCACACACCTGTTCCTTCTCCTTAAATACGCTAGCTCGTTCCCGTATTGCAGAAGTTTTATCCTCCTTTGTG
Organism: Hypsizygus marmoreus; assembly: GCA_013433165.1. NCBI lineage: Eukaryota > Fungi > Basidiomycota > Agaricomycetes > Agaricales > Lyophyllaceae > Hypsizygus > Hypsizygus marmoreus. The sequence goes on from CM024086.1 coordinate 4,158,463, forward strand.
GCAAGATGACGCTTCCTCGCGGCATCTCTTCTTGCAATTCTGTGAAAAGACGAGCATGAATGTTTATCTGAAAGATCAAAGGAAATGTTGCGAACTGGTCCCTAAAACTATCGCCACCACCAAGTAACGTAGACTCATCAGCCTCGAGTCCCTCATCTCCCTTATCTCTAAAGCTTCGATCCGCCTCCCTTCTAGCCCTCTTCTTCTCCATCATTCCTTCCCTACCAACTTCTCGAGGTCCAACCATATCTTCGACTCTTTCCTTCGCCTCTAGCTTGTCTCGTTTGCGCTTGTAAGACCGCTCCTCTTGTGCTTGCTCAGAAGCCAGTTCACGAGAAAGAACAAGGTCCGACGCAGAAGGAAGCGTGGGGCCCTGAACACGACCTCTGCTCGGTCCAGCTTGGGAAGGGGCCTCCAGGCCATACGTAGCAGCACCAATCTGTTCTCTTGCGGATCTGAGGGCTTCCTCGTCCGCCTTCGTTTTCTTGGATGCGAATGACCATTTATACCCAGTCTGTGTTGTCGCCGGTATTGTTAAGGGGTTGATGCCTGCATACAGTGATGCTGAGCGATGTGTTAGCGCTTGAAAAGCTATAAGAGTAACGAACTGCTTTACTTGGAAGTTTCCCTCGATTCCAGGCCTAAATCCATTAGATGTCTTGTGCAATGACAACGTTTTGCACTGCGTACCTTCACAAACTTTCGAAAATAACTGTCTTACAAATTAGAACCCACAGAGCCAACTGATCGAAATACGAACCTTCTGGCTCTATCACCCGACAGTTCGTCAAAGTACTGGAGATAACATCAGACAACTGGATCGGCTTGCAGGATATTAAACCCCACCTTTCGCTTCTCATCTTTTAACCAAATTCTGAATTCGTCGCTCTTCTGGAAGTAGTCAGATTCAGATATCGGGGAGGCGTTATTTGGTAATTCTATTCGGCGTTCAGGAGACCGAGAAACATCTCTAGCAGGGGACCTCGAGCGGGATCGTTTAGAAGGCATCGAATCAATGATGTACGCGTCGTTGAAGACGTCGGATGGAACGAGCTAGTTGGTCAAGGGCTTTTCGAACAAATACTGTCAAACATCCCACAACTTATTTAATTGAACGCGTCCACAACGCGTCCACAAGCCAAGTCCAAGCTTAGAGAAATCTGCGATTGTTTGAAGCCCTGAAGCCTGCTATACGCTGCGACAGAGATACCAACTAATCTCCGCATTGATAGCGACCAGAAGTGCCTATCTGCACATCATCTATTCAAGCCATACCGAATAAATCTATGGCAAAGGCCAAGCTCTCAGCTTGGCGTTCACTGTCTTCTGCATCTGACGCTCTATTCGCACGAACATCTTCATCAGAGATGATCTTCCACGAAGGAGTGAAGTGCGAAGGTTTCTCGACCTCCATGAAGTGTGAAATCTATATTCAATTGTATCAGCCACGGATTCCAGGAACGGCCATTGCAAAGAACATACACAGTCTCTCCATGAAAACAACGTTTTCGGACGTGAACTACGAGTGCCAAGACAGTTCGTACAAGCGAAGAATAAACCATCATCGAGGTGGTCTGCGTTGGTGGTGCACGGATCAAGTTTGAGAAGGCTCAGCAAACTTATCGCAGCCATGCACCCTCGTTCGCTCAATTTGAAGGGTGCACGATGCTTGACGACAAGGCGGGTGCATCCTCTGTGTGCGGTCGCAGCGTCCCATCCGATAAGACACCAGCCTGCCATGCTTGCGCCTAAGCCAGCTCCCGTACACCCCACACACGTAAAGACACACGCGGCGGAGTTGATGCCGCATGTTTCCGGCAAAGGAGGGAGGACGGGCTGGATCTCTGGCTCACGTTGAAGCAGAGATGGACACATCGCCACCAGCTCATGTATCGTCCCAGGTGGCCACTGCTCCACGAAGGATGTGATTCCTAGCTCGACTTCTGCCTTGTTGACGGAAGCGTACCCTGGTGCATTGGCAAGGGTGATGAAAGGTTCGTATAATCTGATGTCTGGGGCTACAGGTAATCTAGCCACCGTTTCGTCAGAACTGGTTTTCAGGAAGTCGCTATAAATGTCTTGAATGTCGTTGTGGAGTCCTGAGATGTGAGGGATTCGCCATTCCACCCTTTCACATTCAATGAGCTCAAGTTCAAGTTGCTCTCTGATAGCCGGCCAATCTGGGGTGTGGGGTAAAATCGGGGTAACAAGGTGCTTAGATCTCGTGATACTCACTGCGGCGGATGTCCTTGATAGGGAGTGACGAATGTTTTCCGGGTCCTCTCATGTGAGAAAGGCAATCTGTCTGCCAGGTATGAAGTGTTATAAAGTATGGGTCAACGTGACCCAGCCTTTGCTTCAGACTGCATTGGCGTCCACGTCAATCATCACCACTCGTATAATAGATTGCAGCACGCACAAATCTATCACCCTGTCGTACACTCTCTCGTTGCGATCGTGATCTATTGCTCTGTCTATTGAAGCTTCCCAGTTGTCACACATATCGGAATGCTTGTCGAAAGAATAAGCTTAATTACTTCTGCTTAGCAAAAATTCACTCACATTGATGATGGAATTGGCGAGAATACCTATCTCTGGGTCTGATTTGAGCTTGTTCAACTCATTCCGAGCGTCAAGGTTGCGCGGTAACATGATATAGACCGAAATCTGGTTGGCGAGTTGTTGGATAGTCAATCGCGGTCGTTCACCAGGATCAAACAAAAACCCCGTGTCTGGAATGTAATTGACGACGGTGAAGAGGCACAGAAAAACAGTAGTTACTGTGATTCTTGGCATACAAAGCTGTCAGGAGAATACTATATCTGATGAATAAATCATGAGAAAAGGGGAAATATCGTTATGAGCGCTGCAGACCGAGTTGACCGGCACATCCAACATATCCGGCGCCGCCACCCACAATCAGGATAACCCCTATCTCCACCACAGTCCTGGATATGTTACGATCAGAAAACGATGAGATTAAATATATAGGTTGTGTTATTGAAGGGAAACTACTCACCTCACATATGAACGACCCAAACAGCAAGTCCGCCCACCGTAGTGAAGTGACGCCCAGTGGGCACGACGGAAGTGAAGGATTTCTCAAGAAAACAAGATCCCATAACCAAGCTGAATCGCAGGTTATCAGAAGTCTCCGCCAATGTTTATGTGTCTGCGCCACATTGAGGAGATCAATCGGATGAAGATGTCCCAAAACCTGTTGGTGGCGTATAACGAAGATCGAACCAGGAGTGTTGTATGAAGTTAGAATACAGACCTCGTAAAAAAGTTCGATTGGCAAACTGAGGAGATAACTCAGGTCCTGGAGTCTGTAAATGTGCTTGCGTCTCTCCAACATCATGAAGTAAATGGTTCGAGGATTACCTATATAGCGTTCAAGTTCAGCTTCATTTTGAATGTAGTACACCACCAGCAAACATGCACTCACGTTCATCCTCAGACTGAATTCGCCATGTCAAATTCAGGACGCTAGCCAAATCATCCAAGCCATAAAATGGTAGTCTCCTCAACAATGATCTTGTCATTCGAGTGGAGTTCATCGATACTGTGACGCGGTGCGAGGTTGGACGATCGGCGTACAAGCTGGGAAGTGATGGTTTGCTTTCCGAACGAGAATTTGTTTCATCCAACACGAGCTTGTCGTGGTTGAGAGCATTGACTGAGATGTTTAAATCGATTCCTCGCTTGGTAATGATGCATTGGGAACCACGAGGTGAACATGAGGCGACCAGGATATGACTTACGATGTAAATACAGAGAGGATTTAGTCGCGAATACCTTAACCGACGCGTTCAACGGTGACGGTGTGAGTCTGATCAGGAAGTCTGTTACGTAAGTGTTGAGCGCGTCGTTCACGACGATGACCACTCGTCAAGACCCCCCCTCTCCTAGCCCCGACTTCTGGTTCAAAGATGGCTCCATTGTCATCGTCGTCGAAGATACCGCATTCCGAATTCACCAGTCGATTCTGAGCAGGCATTCCGATGTCTTTGCCGACTTGTTCACCGTTCCCCAACCCCGGACCGACGTGCAATCTATCGAAGGGTGTCCTGTTGTACATTTGACCGACTCTGTAGCAGACTTCAGTGATGTGGTGAGAGCCTTGTATGAACCCTTGTAAGCCATATTTCCTTGGACTATAGAACACCAACCATGTCCTGATCTTGTCTCATTTGATTCCTAGCTACTTTGATAGACTCCCACCGAATGCAGATCTTTCGACGCTGATCTCATTCGTCTCTGGAATCCTACGAATAAGCACGAAATACAACCTCGTCCTTCTTCGGCAAAAATGTATCGAAGTTCTGCAAACCAAGTTCCCATGTACCCTCGAGGGCTGCGATGCCCTACTCGCCTCTGGGTACAAGTACGTCTCATCGACAATCGTGCGAGCTATCCCTCTCGCCCGAGAAACCAATATTCCCGAGCTCCTTCCATGGGCGTTCTACATCTCCACTAATATCGCCACCGATGCTATTCTCGATGACCCTATTCTCTCCTGGCAAGACAAAGCTCTATGCCTCGCCGGCAAGAACCACTTGTGGGAGATGCAGAAGTCCCTTACCCACCGTTTCTTGTTCGAGTTCACGAAGGCCTTGACGTGCCAGCAGGCGTGCCAATCGCGTCTCCCACAGACGATGAATTGGCGCAGAGCAGAGGAACTCAGGGCGAATCCGCATCCGCTGCATTTGTTTGATGACTGGGATACGCTCAAAGTGTGCTCGAAGTGTCTTGAGCTCGTCCAGGCCCAGCATCAAAAGGGGCGGGAGCAGGTGTGGAATCGCCTGCCTGCTATATTTCATCTCGGTAGCTGGGATGATATCCACAAAGACCAAAATAGATGAACGTGCGATCCTATGATAGCATCCTCAGCGTTTATGGGCCCTATTTATCGCTATGCTTTCGTATACTTTGTTTCCATGGGTGTCGCTCCGCTCCTTGCATTTTACTTACGCTACATGAAATCGTTACGCTTACTCGCAGAAAATAGGCAGTGCTCAAGTACGCTACAATTTTCCTCCGATGTTGAAGATGTTCATAATTAACACTAATAGGAGAAGACCTTTTCATCCACGACTCTTCAGCGATGCAGCATGCGAGGTAAGCAGGGGATACACAGCTCCATCGGGATATACGGCATATCCGTCATTCGGTGTGTTGCCACTAAAACACAACATTCGTTGAGAAACCATTTCCCCAAAAGATCAAAGGGACGTACCTCGACAGATGCGAGCCAGCCTGCCTACAAGATTAAATAAAAAATCAGCAAAGCTCCATAACGATCTCATGCTTAACCGACCAGATCAGATCACCCGCTATCCCAGAAGAAACGACCTGGTTAAGCCAAGCAGTGTACACAGTCGGCTGGTTGTTCGTGACACCAAACTCCTCGATGATCACGGGCTTTCCGACTTTGTTCTGTGACGCTGCATGGTCAGCGATCCACTGGGTTCCCCAGGCTTGCGAGTTGCCGCTTTGACCCCAGCTTTCCTGTCAAAGGCAGTCAGCGCGGAATATCACGGCTTCCAAAATGAGCGTACAGGGTAGGACTAAACTGATAGGTTAGATTTTATCCAGAATCGCTGTAATAAAATGACATACGTGGAAAGTACCAAAGTCGAGGGTATCGATCGCCAAATTTGCATCGAAATCGACTCCCTCGCTTCCTCTGCATTTGAAATGTCAATAAGAGGCGGTATACGGGAAACCAGATGTGACATACTGATATGGGTATGTCGGCGCACTGGGCTGATTGTAGAAGCCCTCATCACCAAGGCCGACCAAATGGTTCGGATCGATCGACTTGATATACGCCGAAATTGTTCTCGCCCAGTTAGTCACAGTTGCAGTAGTGCACGAACCGGAAGTAGTTCTGTTGGAAGGGCCGTTAAGCGTAATGCCATAAACCCCTCGTTTAGCAACTTACCCAGTACTACCCTTGCATCTGGGCTCATTAGCAAGCTCCCAAGCAAGAATCGTAGGCTCATTGACGTAGCGGCCGACGAAAGTTTTGATGTAGTTCTTGAATGCGGTCTGGACTGCTGCGTTGGTGTAGAATAGGTCATGGTTGGCGGAATTGGCGATTTGCTTGACGTAGACGTCCATTCCCCCATAATCAGCCCTGCGGAAAGGTTACGTCCAGGACGTTCTATGTGGAATAAAGGGCCTCACCAGTTGTTTGTCCTGCCGTAGTGTTGTGTTGTCAGATGGTGAGACGCTGCATGTGTACAAGCACTTACAGAGCAACGATGAGTCGGAGTCCGTTAGCTTTTGCGGCCGCAACGACGTTATCTGAGTGGCCACAGAGGGTTCAATTATGTCATCGTATAATAAAAATCCGTAACTCACCGAAGTTTTGCAGACCGGTAGCGCCGGTATTTATCGTTGAAGTGCTTCCAGACCAGCTTTGCAGCCAATTTCCGTTCTGACTCGTCACTTCGTTAAATCCCCTACACGCGGTATTGGCGTATGGTTTATAGGGCGAACTTCAATGTGCCTTACCATGTTCGTACAGTTGTTGCACCTGTCTTAGCAATGTCTGCAAATGCTGTATTCATGTTGGCAGTACTGAGGCCAGTCAAACCAATCCAATAAGAGTTGGATCTAATGTGAATTTAACGTAAGCCTGGTACGGACGGGAAGGAGATAGATGTAACGCACCCAACAACGGTATATCGGGCACCATTCAAGATGAAGCGAGTTCCAGATGTTTTGACGAAACCAGTCGAAGCAGGAGGGGGAACTGTGGTGGTGGGACCCGATGGCGTGGTCGGTGTAGTTGCAGGTGGGGCAGTCGTAGGCACAGATGTTCCAGGAAGGCACTGGAAGTACCAATCATTGAGCGTAGTGCACACAGTGCCGGAAACACAAGCTAATGAAAACCGTCAGTACATAAGTAAGATTATAGCGTGATGGAGATTTACGGACTCGTATCGCCAGTCCATCCAATGCCACCACATTGAGCATAAACAGGCTGGGCAGCTTGGGCTGATGATACCACTAAGGCTAGCGCAACGAGACTCGGTAACAGGGTCATTCTGGTGAGTCGAAAGGATCGAGTTTGCATTTGACAGCCTTATATGTCTTCTGTATCATACGAGGGGATAAAAGTCGCCGCCTCATGACATTGCTTGCGAATGTCGGGCACGCATAGCGACAGCAAATCCCGCGAACAAAAGCCGTGGAACAAAATATGAAGCGCTGCAGTAGCATACCATCGATCCAGATGATTCAAGTTACCACAGAAACAGCGGCCCGGGTATAGCAATGAAAGGACCGAGAAAATGCCAGGAGCGGAATAACTGACACTAACACACTGTGGAGTGCGTCAGATGCCGCAAGGTACTGTATGTCAAATGACCATGCAGGTTAAAGAAACCGTAGGGAGCTAAAAATAGTTTTGGTTCAAGCTTGGTCTTGTTTACCAACGTCCTTTGTTTCCATCACGTGCGAACGTGACTGTGACATTCTCTTCTCTTCGCCGTTGTCGACGATGTATAGCTCATCAGCAGCCCAGAAGGCAAAGCGACGGACCCATACGCGCCCAGAACTATCAGACGAGCAGAAACAGGAAATTAAAGAGGCGTTTGAGCTCTTTGACACGGATAAGGATGGCTGTGTGGACTACCACGAGTTAAAGGTCGCGATGCGCGCGCTGGGATTCGACATGAAGAAGGCGGAAGTGCTGAAGATTCTTAGGGACCATGATAAGACAAACCATGGGTTAATGGATTTTGAAGATTTCGCGAAAATCAGTGAGTTGCCTGTTCTCTGCTGGAGGTGTCATTTCTGCTGTTTCGTGGTTGCACCGCGTCGTACGAACATCCCGCTGACAGTATTGCTCTTATTCCTGCTCTCGACGCGTTTTCTGATGCACCTCTATAGTGAGCGAGAAGATTCTCGCGCGGGACCCGATGGAAGAGATTCGACGCGCATTCCAACTATTTGATGATGACAACACGGGGAAAATCAGTCTGCGAAACCTGCGGCGGGTAGCAAAGGAGATTGGGGATAGGTTAGAGGATGATGAGCTGTGAGTCTTCGCAAGTGTTCGTCAGCCCTCGGCTCACACAATGCGATAAATAGCCAAGCCATGATTGACGAGTTCGACCTTGACCAGGATGGAGAGATCAACGAGCAGGAATTCTTTGCTATCATGACGGACGATGCATGACACACCTTATTCTCTCAACGCCCCTTTCCGACTGCATTCAATGATTCATCTCCTCGTCCAGCATACTATCGCATACCAATTGTTTTCGTGTCTTCTTCCTTGATTATTTATTCTGACAGTCTGTGTACGCTAAGTGGTCTTCCCATATGTGCTGTCTCGACCTCACTTCACATTGTATAGATTTTGTCTCTATCTTGATATGCGTAGATATGTCAATTTTGTAACAACGACACAATAACGCATCAATCACCCCATATTCGGGGAAAACTGTACCTCCCTGAAACATCTCTTGACTGAGCATATCACGATATAATGCTGGAGATGGCTCTTTTGGGTAACCAAAACAAAAATGATGTCTCTTCACTGTTCGACATCGCACGTGTGCCTTTCGTATCTGCAGACGTGACTTACAAAATTATGCTACTACCGACAGGGACATGTCCATAATCTCCTGAATTTCTCGAGATCAAGCCACAAACTATCAGCATTCGCGGGATGTCCAACGACAAAATATACCCACTGACAGGAACCGACGTTCCTGGCCAATTCCTGGCTCGTCATATCTTCGCCCCTTTGGCCGATGATAGGGAGTCCCGTGGCATGCTGTTAATAACTTGTCCAGGTACATACATTTTCTTGTGGACTGAAGTTTTCAAATTGTACAGATACATAATCGCTGTCACATTCGAGGTCATTGAAGATGTCAAGATGGGGCACCCTCTCACAGGTGCCCGGCATACCGAGAGACAATCCACAGCCTCGAAACACAGGTAAAAGCTTATCTATTTACAGCTCAGCGCTTGTTTTCAGGGAGAATTTGAGAGACTGGCAAGGTCTGACGTGTACATTGAACATTTCCGGATCCACAAAACCAAGGTAGTATACTGATCTAGAATGTAGAGCTCCTAAATTAGAACGGATTAGAACGCTCACACCCACACGTACGGTTTCGCAACTGTCGTATGTGCTTCATCCTTCCAGCACCCGCCTCCAGGACCATACAGTCGAGACGTCGTCGAGTCGGAAAACCCGAGGAACTAGACTTGCACAATTTGACATTCCGTCAGGGACATAGTCCCAATCCGACGAATCATTTGACTATACATTTGCTGTGGGGGCTAATACATATTTCGAGATGCGTTATTACGACTGCTGGTGATAAATTTCCAAGCCAAAAAACCACCATTACAGACATTCACTTGAGAATTGGATCTGAATGAAAGGAGAACTTCCTCCTTTTGGGGGGCTCGAGGACGTCAGCCTCATTCGATAAATGTATAAACCACATACGAAGCAGCGGTTCGACTAATTGAAGATGTGATCCGTTACTCAAATTCTGATCCGGTTCCACTTTGGCTGCATTTGGTAGCATTTGCCAGCGCGCGAAGGGAGTTGCGACGCCTCGACGCCTCGAGCCTAGGCACTCCGGGTGGTCACAAGAACCGTTGCCGACCAGGACCCAGGGCCACAAGGCACTGAGAACTGAGATGCCAAGGACGTAGCGCATGCTTTTATGTTGAGAAGCGGTTCGATGGTGGCGTTCAAAACTCTCACGTGGATTTCGCATTATTCAATACGAGCCCCAACTGACCTCAAGAGAGGTGTATATATCGACCGATTGCATCGCGATAGCACTTCTCACAAATACTATAAATTGCATGAATGTGTAGGGGTATAGAGAACAACCTTTGATTCATGACGATTTGGTGTGTAAAGTAAGGGCGAGATAAGGTAAGGTTAACAGGAAGCCCAGAGCACGATAATATGTAAGAGCCGCATAGTGTACGAAGAGAAGAAGCCGATTAGCTTGAGATACACTGGGGAGTAACGTAGGCGTTTGAGGGAGAAGGGGTATGAAAAAGGCAAGGTGTTGTATGGTGGGGTGGATGTGGATGATGAAGTGCGTTGCGTGCGAGAGCTAGGTGCTGTTGATACAATCATAGGAAGGCGTTCTATGACTTGGGGAAATGAAAGCATGAAGAAGAAGTCGGCCAGAAATCCCAGGAACCCAAATACATAGGAAATAAAACTGTGAGTCGATGACGAGAGTAAACAGCAGGCTGCCCGTCCGTAGAGGCGTTTTGGTAGATCAAAAGTGAAAGGGAACATAGACGCTCTGGAGGTCACGTCGTGCAATAATGTCCAAACGTGACAGTGGAGAGCGAGGATGGGGAGGAAAGACAGGGAATAACATAAGGGAAAGAGCGGGAACAACAAGTCAAAAAGCACATAAAAAATACAGATCCTTCGCCGTTGGTATGTTATGGTTGTTTGTTGATACAACGCGCAGAGTCCTACGCGTATGGCGGGGCGAAGCCTCACGCCTTATAGCCGTTTTGGCCGTCCTTGGGGGGCACGTAGTCCTTGTGCACCCGCATGTGTTGCCCGAGGTTATCGTGGCGACTGAAATCCTTGCCACAGCCAGGGTAAGGGCATCGGTGAGCTAAAGAAAAGAAAGTGACGGTAAGTAAGGCTGAACGGAACGACAGAAAATTATACACGCACGTTTCTCATAAGTGTGGATGCTCCTGATGTGCCTCTTGAGATGCTCTCCGCGGGCAAAAAGCTTCCCGCAGCCATCGACGTCGCAGGTGTAAGTCCGCATCGCCTTGGCTGAAGTCCCAGCAGACTTCTTTCTCCCTTTGGGGGGCACTTCCTCCTCCGGCTCGAAGTCCTCCATTGTCGGGACACGGCGTCCACGAGACTTCTTGGTGAGATTTGGAACGGGAACTGGGATGGGGAGAGTGGAAGTCGGGCGTGAGCGACGGCGGGAGGGACCATTGCTACCGACAGAAATGGGAGAATACGACTCCGAGTTCGATGGTGAGATGGAGGTACGGGAATAGGAGCGTCGAGTACGGACTGGACCCTGTCCAGTATACTGCTGAGCATAGTCATCAGGATAGCGAGAGTCGGCCGACGTTGGGGAGGCTGACGGATACGAAGGATAAGGGTTGTACCTCGTCGAGCGGAGGCTCCTGCCTTCTGTGTAGGAATAGGTGTGGCGGCGGGGTCGGCGAAGGACAAACTCAGGATCGTGGCTGTCATCCTCCTCGCTCTCCAAGTCGTCCTCGTCCTGCTCTTCCTCATCTTCTTGAGCAACTTCAGCCTGGCGCTGGAGCTCATCCTGTGGGTCAGGGCTTTCGACGCGCTGGTCTCCATGCTGTGCCACATAACCAGGCGACGAGTAGCCGTCTACATCATCCTCACCCTCCGCGTCGGCATCAGCCTCGCCGTCATCACCCGCCCTGCCTCCCTCCACGAACTCCGGCGCCATGCCCCTCCTCCCAGTCTCCCATCCCTCCTCTAACTCGGCCTCCCGGTGAACTTCTACATCCTTCTCCGAAATTCCACAGCCAGTGACGAACTGAGGGTCGCAGACATCGCCGTACCCCGAATCCACCGACGCAGCACCATAGCCAGGTTCATATCTGACGTCGTCTGCAACAAAGCCGACGTCCGAAACAGGCGCATCAAATCCGGAACGGGGCATGCATGGCTCTGAGTGCGACGGAGATAACTCGGGCGGATGGATGGCATAGACCTGCTGCGCATGGGGCTGGATATGATGCTCGGGGTGGCCGCTCCGGGTGTAGTAAGTGGGAGAGAGAGACACGGTCTGGTTATGGGGCGATTGGGTGTGAAGGGATACAGGCACCTTGACGGGGGCTGAGAGGTCGAAGATGTGCGACTGGCGGGGGCTTCGTGTGTGCGCGCCATATGGGCCTAGGGATGTGTACATATCTATCTCTTCTTGCTTTATCCGAAGGCCGTTGTTGGCGACATCGGGGGAGAAGTCGGACACGGAACGCCGTATGGCGCCGCCGCCTCCCATGGCCGGCTGCGACTGGTCAATGCGGATGTCGTGTGCCGTGCCGTTCGCGTACATTTGAGCCATCGCAATAGGGTGTGATTGAGAATGGGAGTAGGCCGGTGGAAAATGGGCATGGTGAGAAGTCATTGGGCTCGGACGCCAGTCATCCATGTCGACGTCAAAGAACTGGTCGTCAACGTGTGACTGGCTGGGACGGTGTGATTGCTGTACACGCTGAGCCTGGGACGAAGGATACGAATTGGTGTGAGTCAACGACGACGAATGGTGGGGAGGAACCTGGGACAATATAGGAATGGGAGTGGGCGAATGAATGACGGCTGGAGAGCGATTGTGCTGCTGTGCGTGTAGAATTGTAGGGGATGTTGGGGGAATGTAAAGAGCTAGGTTCTTCATCCGCTCTGCGTCATGAGACGAGACAGAACGGTACGAAGTGTGTTGCAGGAACTGCTGCGGGTGGGGCGGCGGCGGCGGAGGGGGCTGGCGTTTCGGTGAGGTAGCTACCTCACCCGTTGACCAATTCATCATGTTGTAGTCAAAGTCCTGCACGGACCCGGAATTGATGTACCCAAGGTCGCTGTACGCAGGGAGGGAGGTCGCAGGAGGTGCGTAATTAATAGTGTAGTCATCAATGACGCCGGAAAGGTGCTCTGCATCTGGCATGGAGTCGAATGACTCAGAGATAGGACTGCGATTACGGTAGGAAGCACTAGATCCACTTGAGAAGGGGGAGGGGACAGAATACGATGTGTATGTGGGGCTGACGGGCGATGGCATGTTGGGCGGAATGCAAGTGGAACGCGGGGAGGAGGACTCGTATGCGAAGTTGAGCGGCATCATTTGGGGGGAAATGGACTCAGTGGACCTGGCGGATAAACGAACTCTCCAGAGAGCCTGGGCAAATTCCGGGAGAGGTTGTGGCAGGCTTTAAGGGCGGTAAACAGTATCAAAAGTCGTATATATGATGCCCAGTTGTCGGTGTGCTGGAGAATGATTAAAAAAGAAATAAATTTGTGTCAATAATGGGGGATTGGAAATGAAGTTTGTCAGATCGAACCTTGGCGCCGGATATGATCGACGGAACGGGACCGACTACAGTGGAGAACGATGAAAAACGAAGAATGGTACGGGCAGCTGGGTGAATATTGTGAGCAGCGGGCTGGTGAAGACGAGATAGAAAGTTGAGAAGCTGATTATGAGGGTGATGAGCAGGTGGCAAGGATATTGGATGGAGAAGCTGAATGCAAGGAGATACAGGTGATCCAAGGTCGATCGATCTGAGATATGGGCACAACAGAAATACACACAGGCACAGAGCGAGCCAGAGCCTGGGCGAGAGTGCACAATCGTCTGCAATCGTTCCAGTTGGAGAGCGCTGGCTGCCACTGCTGCCACTGCTGGGAGCGATAACTGTGTTTGCTCGTAGCGTGACTGATCTTCTTTGGTTCTTTGTCGGATATCTCAGGCCTCTCGTGGTAGCGTCCCGAGCAGCTCGAATCACTCTACCGAGTCTCTTCTGCCCAAAAACAACCACTTTCAGATCGGGAACAAAGTCCGGACATGTGGGCCCTTCCTGCCTCTCTCGGCCGCCTGTCCTCATTCAGTTGCCCTTGCAGCACTGCCACCCGGCCCGGCCTTTTCTTCTCCTTCGGATTCCGGAGCTCGCCACCGCTCATCTCCGAAACAATCATCGTCGTCGAATGCTCATCGATGTGGTCTCTTCCACGAAACAGGCGTAGTTTCGGTGGCTTTGCGTCTCAGCTCTGGATTTCGCAAGCCTGTACCAGGTGGCATTTCCAGAATCCCCGCTTAACACATGCACAACAACTGTGTTGCAAGACGACCAGGCGTCTAGAGGTTAAATTCCAAGCCACCATGCTTGTCGTCCTCATCCATATTGATCTTTCCGGATGGTGTAATGGTGGCTCTTCGTAACCAGACAATCTCAGATTCCAATTCAGGGCAACCGTTCCAGTTCTCTCACAGTCCCCATCTCCGATCTGATACCCAAAAACTTTGACTTCCTTGAGACGCATCTACCCACTGAGCATGCTGTCGCGCAGGATCGCGAACTGCTGTCGAGAAAACCTCAATTCTTATCAATTCGCACTGTCGTATTCGCCGCAAACATTGACTCACATCTCCAAACGGGCATAATGGGTTTGCCTTGGTTTCACGTTTCCTTTCGCCGGTGGTGGCGTCGTTGTTTTTGATCTCTCTGATCTCTTCGCAGGATTGGTTGGATGATTAGCATTCCAATCACGGCATGTTTAATTATGTGCGTGATTTCTCCCTAGCCTGAAAGGCCACATCAAACCGGTCGCAGACCCAACCTTTACTTACCAGCCCGTAGATCGTTGCCCTCCATGCCCTGGCTTGTGGCGTCCTGAGTGAAAATTTCTGCTTTATTTCGCCTAACGCAAATCTCTCATGTGGCCCCCGACTTCTGGCTAGGGTGATCAAACCAAGTCTCTATGTCCGGCTTACGTACGTTCCTGATTTTCTGATTTCTTCGGCTTCCTCTCATTTCCTCACCTTCGTCTGGCTTCTCCCCGATGAAGCTCTGAAGGCTTAGACATGGATTCGGCTCGCTACGCGATTTTCGGATTCCACTTTGGTCCAGCAATGCTTATTTTGAACTGTGCTGTCGCGTGTTTCTATCTATCTGAAACGTCGTCCAGAGTTAACTGAGCAGGTTCTACTTTCAGTTGATTGCTACGCAAGGCTAACGCCCATCTACATTGGAACTGTGCTCAGTCATCCATTGTATCCACCCGTGCCACGTTACATGCCTATCCATGCTGTCGCGCCCATCGTTCGCGGCTTCGATTCTCATTTTATGCCAGACAATGGCAGGCGACATGCACGAAGTAAATCCTGCGTTCTCCACCTGATCTCACCTCTCTAGCTCATGCTTTCGAATTGCGTTTCCTAGCCGTAATGATCAATATAGCGTATACGTCCTTAACGTGATTGTGTCATTGCAATTTGAGTGCTTCTCCTTCTCAGGGCCCATTCTGACTGGTGGCTGCTAGGTTTGTTCATGCACATGCGTCTTGCGTGGTCGAGAGGTCGTTGTCGCATGGCTTATCTTCCGCGCACGATGGACGACTTGGAACCCCACTCGACGCGATACAGCCAACTATACCCTGAGAAACCATCAAGTTCATTCTTGCTCTCAATCAACGCATACTCTTTTATCTCTCGTCACTGGTCATAGTTAGCCTTGGATTGGACCGTTGCCTTTTCGTCTGCCCTGACAGAGCATCCTCAGCAACCATGCAGACGTGCGGGAACACCCGGCCTCACTCTTAGCCTGCTGATCTCAATATACTTCTGGTACATTCCGAATTTATTGCCTTCCTCGCCACAGAGGTCAGCTGAGCACTGGACTCAGAGTCAGAAACCACATTCCCCTCCCTTGCTCAATCTAAAATCGGTATGCCAGAACCTCCAACCGAGCACATTGGCAAAACAAAAAAGAAAAAAAATGAAAGCGCAATAAATCCATTGGCACGTTTCCTTCCCCACTGAATGGGCTTCTTTTCCAAGGACCCTTGCAGTGTTTCCTGACCGTGCTTCCCTCAATTCCGCTTCGTAATCTAATCACCGCAAGGTACGAACGCGAGATCCGGATCGGCAAACGCCACAACCGCGCACACAATGGTAAACAAGGAAAGGACCAAATAAATATCCAGAAAGTCGGCTCGGGACGTGCCATCCTCCCGCCTCCCGCCCTCCGGATTCGCTCCAACAAGTGCTTACAAAGCTCAAACCCTTCCGAGTTTCTATGGCTGCGCTTGGGCATTGCGTATGCGCAGCGCTCGCGGGAGGCATCGAATCGCAATGTTTCTGCCACTTGCGGGAGCAGAAAGGGACAGAATCTTCGAGACGATCAAGCGGATGGCCTTTTTTTATATATCATCTTTCGCTTGTTTTTCGCTCGTTTTTGTGTTGTCGGTTGTTGCGTGTTTTGTGATTGCTATCCATATGCTTGCGGCGTCGGCATTCTGACAGTGTCCGACTGTTCCGTTCCGATTCCGATGGACATTGCATTGTTTGGCGGTGGGGAACATAAATTTTCCATAGCGAGCGCCTAACCTTAACTGTGAGCCCGCGACTTGAGAATGCGGGGTCGTCGCTCACCATTTCGCAATTTATCAAGATGATAAGGTTGGATCAAGTGATGGATGGTTGTTATTTCACTTGCAAATTCGGATGCTTCGAGGATGAAATTTCTCTCTGGCAACCGGATTGTGGCGAAATGCCTAATTAGGTCCCGCCGAATGCGGGGTAATGAAGATAGAGGTGCTGGTGCCGGTGAGGTTGCCTAGGATAACTCGAAGCGTCTGGTTATCGATTCCAAAGAAAACCTTGGAATACTGCTACTGCGCGTCCGCTACCGATAATGATACCGAGAAAGTTGATCCCAAGCGTCGATATCACGACGAGGGTCGCTTGCCAGTGATGCCCCGAACAACTTTGCTGAACTTACATCCGCCCCGCCAAACAACTGAATGGCTGAACACGGCCGAACGGGCACTGTGTGTATCCCGAAAAGGCACAAGACTACCTCGAGAAATGCAAATTGTTATTGTTGATGGTACCGATCCACGTACGGATGGTTACCCGGCACCTTCGTCTGTTCTGACGAGAATATGATAACATTGTGCGGGGTAAGTACCGTCAGTTGAAATGCAAATCGGCGCAAGATGTATTTCGAATGACGGAGGCGGTCAGGCATGATTAACTTATCCTGTTCTATAACAGGAAAAATAGAGTGAAATTCCGAATTTCTGAAAGTATGATGGCACAGTGGATGGGTAGAGGAAGAGTCATGAGAACCGTCATCTACATAACACCGCTCCTTAGCAATGTAGGAAGTGAATTTTGACGCAATGGCTGAGAAATGCAGCGCGATGGGCCCGCCATACATGCTAGAGAGCCTGAGACGAAGCGCAGCCAGAAATTTCAATCGTATGCGGGTTTCGAAATCGCTCCGTTGCAACTTCCGTGCCGCCTGTTCGCTTCATCGATCCAGCCTTAGCAGATGAATATCGCGCATGAATATATGCAATCGAAAGCTGCATGCATCTTCCCGACATATCCTGAGACACGAACCGCATCTGGGTGATCCGCCGTCGGCCCAAAAAACATGGAGACTGAATGCTGCTGATCACTCTCAACATAGCTGCTTCTATTCATGCCAGCAGTAATATTGTGAAAACGTGCGCGTACGTGATTAGGTCGGGGATGCAAACAGAACATGCAGACAGGTAGACGTAAATGACAACTCACCTGGCAAAGGAAAGGACCACGAGCTGAGGGCTTAATGCAGAGGGCACTTTCGCCGGATCTTTGCTGATAATGATAGACTTCTTGCCATCCAGCGTTTTCAGTGACGCAATCGTAAGGGCTTCCTACCTACCTGAGCTTGACGCCGGTTCGCGGCATCCACCGTGACTCGGTTGGGTCAACCGCTCGAGGAAACCGAAGGCAAGATGACGTGCTTCCGTCACTTGAAATCCTGCCGAAACGAAGTGGGGCTTGCAGCGCCGTTATTCGTCCGGCTCAGCGCCTCGGGAACAGTAGAAACATCCATGGGGAGATCTATAGACAGATGTGGCGACATAACCTTGGTTGGAGGATAAGCCTCAGAGAGATCGGTCGGAGCATTTGCCAAAAGCACAGCATGGGAGTACTCTGAAAAAGTACATTTTCCTTATCGGTGGGCCAGACAGTAAGCCTGAACCCAATGAGAGGCTCGTACCCAGCCTTGCACCGTGATACCGGAGAGTCGATAGGATGAGAGCCAAATGCCCGAGGCACTTCCACGAGTGGGAACTTTTGACAATCATAGGTCCTGCAGGCAATACCGAAGCGCTTCTGGAATGGAACTACGATGGATCCTGTTGACACAATGAGAATCCGATGTTACGTTAAATCTAGGATAGCGGGTAAGACAGACGCCTGAGGGGCAGAAAATAAGACACGCACATTTGGACATCCTGCAGGGTGAGCGTTATATATTAAGTGCTCTAAGTCAAAACGGACGAGATCTCATATACGTCGATGTAACTATGAGCATTTGCATCTGAGAGCTTATGACTTAACCGTGATTAGTATGCATTGCATCATTGCCTTGAACTTCACACAGTGACGAGATATCTCACCACAGATGGGGTTTGGACCATTTCCGACTACTTCCGTTGCTGCGCAGCATCCTCATTAGTATCATTAAACTGACACGGTCATTCAAGCTTGCGACAGCGGTAAATTGACAGACCACGGGATCCAATGATGAGACACATGACGTTGCTGCATCAGAGAAAGGACAGAACAAGGGAATTCCCAAGTACTGTCGATCAAGAAGACAAGGAATTGGAACCTGATCCTGTATGCGATAATCAGTGGGATATAAATATGTATCGTGAGCGTGGAGAGTGGCATACCAGTACGATGGGCTGATCTAATCTCACATCATCAACTACACAGTGTAATTCAGCTGAACCTTAACTCTAACCTCATGGGACAAAGGGAATCGGGCAGCCAGGTTCCTGGCATCCTCGGTGAAGTTTCAATTTCTCATCCAGAGAGCTCTGGGACGTTGATTGGCTCCAACACGCCGATCCGGAGACTTCACGTTCATCGGAGCCCCGATGTCATGGTGGTATGCACGATGGCTAGAGTCCGAGTCGGTGGTTACGGTGCATCTCGTATAATTAACTGTCATCTGGAGAAGAGGTCACAAGGGCTCAATCAGCTACATATTACAACACCACGAGCTACGAACCTCACAGAAAATGAGCTGTGATAACTAGGCTCCAGATATCGCCATTGCTAGAGGTCCTAAAGAGTTTGGAATCGTTGTTACGTGAGTGAAACGCATGCACACATCGGAAGACTTCGCGGGAGAAGATATACTTTTAGCCACGAGTGCTGGAAGGGCTGCTGCACTCACAGTGATCCGCTATAATCCTCGGGGTTGGCAAGTTGACTTGCCTCGGAAAGATTTCTTACTTTCGTAAGTCGCTCCGACTGGCAGGCGGATTGTGTAAGCACATGCATTGAAGGTCCAGAAAATCACCTGGACCACACGGTAATGCAATCGTAGAAAAGCACGGTCAACTGCTAGGTTGTTGCGCCCCCCAATCAAAAAGAAGCAAAGGAAAAAACTTACATTGGTTCCAGTGGCTACGGAGGCGTCCTGGGCGAGAACGTGAATCTAACGAGTATTTGCTAACTGACAACGGCGTCAATATGATTGAAATATAACCGACATGTCATCGAGAGCACCGTGAGTCACACAGAAAAGCATGGTCCGGACATGCACCAGAATACCAGAATACCAGAATAACGTTATAATGGAGAAACGATAGTCACTTGGGAAAGGTATCCGACTGGGGATAGCCGTGAAGAGAAGTGAAGCAGACGTGCTTCTTGTGACCGGACGAACGGCTCAAACGAGAAATGCCAGCCTTGGATTCTTCGCGATAGATCAGTGACTTGGTGCATCCCGCTGGTACTGACTGTTGACCATTCGGCGATACCAACGACGTGGTGTAATACATACGCGGTGGAATCCAGTGAATGTGGCAGAGGTCCCCAACACAAAATCGGTGGCCTCGATCCCCGAGATGGCGATAGATAACCTGGGATGGTGGATAGAATCGGATCAGTCCCCGCAACAGCGCATCCCACAGATTCATAATTACTCTTCCACGCCACATTCACCACGGAAAGGATGCACCGGTGGTGGATGGCGAGGTGAAGAAAGAAGCCAGTTGAAGGGTGCCTCAAAAGGACCGCCGGGGGTTGCAGATAAGCCGGTGAATGTGACAATTCGCCAGAGCTCAACTGCCAAATGGGGTCTCCTTCGAAGTAGAGCCACGAGGAAGAAGACTTATATTGGACCATATCATCCCAAGGTCTCCGGAAAGTCGTTAATACGAGTCCGCTCAGCATAGATGAAGACCCCATGACGAGCTGTTTTTGACAAGCGTCTCTCCTAAGCTGGATTCATTTTGATAGCGAGTGGAGTCAAGAAGACATATTCCTCCAGAGCAGGTGCATCGAACTTGATCACAAGAGAACTCCAAGGTCCTTGCTTGGAATTGTGGCCGGCAACGAACCGATGCAAACCACAAGCATTTGGACGAGGGTTATTTCTGGACGATTTTGTGGATGTCTTCTATGGGAAGGTAAGAGATATGCAGATATACCCTCCAGTGTAAGTGGCGAATCCAACATCTGTTATCGCCAAAAAGGATGGTGGTGTACTTTTTACCTCCCTCGATTCGTGTGTTTTGTTTCAAATTTCAACGCACATGTACATCGCCAGTAGTCGGATTTCTACCCATCAAAATATACTGGGATGGTGGTAGTGGACCAGCGATGGAAGAATCGAATCTATGTTAACGAGCTAGAATGAGCTCCGAGTCGTTGCGGATCTCGCCGCCATCGTTTGGCAAGTACATGACGGCGGATGACAATAGTCCACAGGTACCTAAAAGAACAAGAACTATGAAGAGTCGAGTTACAGGTTACACAGCTATTAAGCTGTTGGATTGAGCTTAACTTGAATGATGTTGAGTTGAACAGTAGACAGTTGTCGTTGAATGTTGAACTTCAAGGCCGCAGCGCGGTTGACTGGAGTCGGCCCCACGTGGCGTGTGTGAAAAAAATTGCTTCCGTCGAAATCCTCAACTGCATTCAGGGGCTCACTCTGTGTAGGCTTTCCTCCTTACCATCGTCTTGCTCAGGTCAAGCGGACTTTGGCTACAGCCTGGAGGGCTTGTAGAAGTGTTCTTTTAGTATCTCTCGGGTGCGAAGCCTCCTCACAACTTTTCATCGCGATTCGCTAGGTCCTTACGCGACCCCTGTCACCTTTCTCAGCTGCTTGAAGTCGAGCTCTGGTTCTCGCCTACAGGTCAGCTCAAATGGAGGATATACAGCGAAATCGCGAACCTGACGAGAAGAGCGTAAGTCACACATGGGGGGGAGGCAATGTGAGGTTTCTTGACAATCTTGTGGCGGCGACCCTCATGATGGAGTTCAATCCAGGTTAGAGAACAGGAAGTTCATTCACGGAGTTTGGATGCTGTAGCGAACACTTCCGCAAAACGAGCGGCTTCTCCTCTACATCGTCCCCTTACTCGATCTCAAACTGGTCGCGTGCCGAAACGGCGGCTTCAGGACATCCATGACACTTCCTCCCAGGATGTTCCAAAAAAAATCACACGCCCACGAAAGAAAATACAAATGTCCATAGAACCTATTCCAGAAGTCGGGAAGACGGAGGCATCCGAAGATAGCGCGACGACAACCCCACCTCCTGACCACAATGACTACGATGCGCCTGCTGATACCAATGGCCAGGCGCAAACCGACGCGACACAGGTGTTATCCTCTGATCCTCCTTGTACAGAAGCTCCCCCAGACCGACCTGCCCCCAGATCTCGTGCTGTCCTTCCCGTTCCTGTCCCTCATCTTACGAAGAAAAGCCGAGGCCGCCGAGTACCAACTAAGCTCGCCACAGACGAAGGAAATTCTGATTCAAAGGATTCGAGTCGGATGTATGTCTGCAAGGTTGAGAGCTGTGGGAAATGCTTTCATCGCGGAGAGCATCTCAAGCGCCACATTCGTTCGATCCACACGCATGAGAAACGTGAGCTTACTCGACAGTGTGAATCATTGTGGCGAGATGCTGAATTCTCTCCCTCATTTAGCCTTCAAATGCACGCACCTTCTATGCAGCAAAACGTTCAATCGACATGACAATCTCTTACAACATCTCAAAGTTCACAAGGAGATGACGACGCGCACTTCATCGCGGACAGAGGGCAGCAGCAGCCCCATACAAGTTAGTCAGACTTCACTGCCCCCTGGGCCGGTAGTGCAGCCCTCGCAAATACAACCATACTACCCAGCTCAGGAAGTATATGAAGCGTCTTTGCAGCATGCTAGACTGAACGCCATTTACGACACAGCTGCGTCTTTCAGGACCTTTTCCACGCCATACGGATCTCTCGCAGAGCCGACGACCCTTGCCACGAACATGGCGGTTTCATCTCTACGCACCGAAATTCCACACTCGCCTCCCAGCTCACGAAGATCTTACGGGACGCCCGCGCAGCCATATTCTGGCTAAGCGCATGCCCACGAACAGCTTCCGCATGACATATACTTCTGCATATGTATTCCAGTTCCTTGCACGATATGTATCTCACTTCACATCTCCCATTCATCACCATTGTTTCATGTACCCCGCGACCCAACAGGATCTTCTCCTCCGGATTGCATTGTCATCACCCCTCTCATTCTCGCCACCGTCATCACCTCTCATTCTTGGGTAGGAATGGTTATGGTTTTCTTGAATATTATTAGCATAACTTTATATTTCACGTCGTAGCACCATATCGTATACCTACTCATACTGTAGTTTCATCATTCACTATACCTTTCTAGTTTGCCACACTTTAAACCTCCCTTACACGAAGGTCTCGACTTGACCCCCGACAAAACCGATGACTAGGCGATAATCTCAAGCCAACTGCAAACTTTACTGGTGTCCGATCAATCCAAGTCAACGTCACCTCGATCCTTCTCGCGACCTTTAGGAAGGACGTTAGGCCAATGCCCACCAAATATTCCTGGATTCCACTTGCGACTCGACACCTGATATCTCCCCTCAGTGGGGAAATATACTGACACCTTTCCATCCACAGTTCGCGATAGGCACCAGTCAATAGAATGCTGGGAGGAGGTATAAGTTTGCAAGGACGGGCAGAGCAACCCAAACACCTTGGGCGTGTTCCGATCCTCGTCAAAAAAGTCATTTTCGTTGGCTTGGATGAACTTGTCTATGTCCGTGTCATAATTGTAAAAGCCTTCCTCGAATCTCAGCATAGGAGCAGGAGAGACACGATTGTGGAACTTGTTGTAGTTCCACCCGAAGTGCTGCAGGTGCGAAAGGCCCTCCAAGTGCCGCGCATATTCATATGCAGGGTGAGGCCATATGTGACTCCGGGTCTGCCTTTGGCGCGTGCTGGCCCGTCGAACGAGAGTGAGGCCGATGAGTTCAGGGAAACATCGCGAAATTTCGTCGAAGAGATAAAACTCTGCTTCGGCGAGGCCCTCCAACACCAAGACCCTTAGTGATGGCGCACATAAAGATTCTAGGACAGCAAGGACTTGTCTGTCGGATACACCAACTCGTGTATGGAGCTTGAGGTGAGTGAGATTTGCGGCCGCTGGTCGGGATCCGAACCATGCACTACAGATATGTAGAGTATCGGCATCTAACGACGATAAAGAGAGTCTTTCCAAAGTCGGAAAGAAGAGGCATCTCGAGAAAAGGAGTATATCTGGCGGAGGTAAGTCTCCAACTCCCAGATTATCAACTGACAACGTTCGGAGGTGGGGGCAAAGCAGCATGGCGTGCCAGAGACTTATAGTCTCTTCGGACATCATGAACTGCAAGTTGTATGCAGTGCAGGAAAACCTGGTCCCATCATCATCCTCGAGCAGTTGTTGGACGTTATCTGGGATGTGACACATCGTTAAGACTAAACTGTGGACATTCGAGAGATCGGTGATGCAGTGAACGAATTCGAGGGTAAGTGTGATTCCGTGAAATGTGATCGAGGTGAGGTTGGAGCTTTTCGTCAAAACCTGTGTGTAAGCGTTGTATATGGGAGCGTAAAAGCCGTCCTCGGTCGCCGAGACATCGAAGCCACCGTAGATAGATGAATTCAATACACTTGCGCTCCATAGGTCCACGATAGAAAGGCTGGTGATCTTTTCCACGAGGTCTAGCCGGCTGAGAAGAAACTTGGCAGAAGACAACATCTGTTCTCTCTTTAATCGCGCCAATTGTTCCATATAAACGAATCGATCGTCCACGTCCACTTTTAGCACTTCTTTCTTGCATTCGAGTGTGAAGTCGAACGAGAGGCTCCGGCTCTGTGCGGAAGTGGAATAGTTCAGAATCAAGTTGATGAACGAAAGCAACCACCGTACACGGAAGATATGCCGTCGTCCTATATCGTTAAGCCACCGGCACGTCGCAGAAAGTAAACGCGCCTGCTTAATCGAGGCATGCTCAAATATGTCGTCCAGGATTTCGGTAGGCAAGTCGACAAGACAAAGTTTTTGGAATTTCGGTAAAGGTTGTTTGGCAATCACTCTGAGAACCATTTCTACATCGATGCAATTTAAATGCCTGATATGACTGAAAAGGCGAACTGCGAACGAACCTGTGTTGCTCAAAAGGGTCCCATAGTTCCACATCACGGATGGGACCTTCCACTTCTTCTTGAAGTCCCCCCAAGCCTTTGGGTCTTTGAACATGTAGTCCACATACGGTTCGTCGTTCCAGTTACATTCATCGGTCGTAAATTCCTCCGCGAGAACGGTTAACCCTAGGAAGTCGGCGAGGTAGGCGC
The DNA here is from genome assembly GCA_013433165.1 of Hypsizygus marmoreus. Lineage (NCBI taxonomy): Eukaryota > Fungi > Basidiomycota > Agaricomycetes > Agaricales > Lyophyllaceae > Hypsizygus > Hypsizygus marmoreus. The sequence goes on from CM024086.1 coordinate 4,182,935, forward strand.
TCCATCGGGCTTGTAGCGCGACGTATCGCTGCGTTTCCATCCTTGTTGAGTGCCGAGATGAAAAGGCGAGGAGACAAAGACTTCACTGGTAGATGGCGACCCATCAGGTCAAGGTGACCCTGTCTCAGTTAGCGTCTCTGACCTTCCATGCTTGGGATTAAGAATCATTGAACTGACCTTATGAAATCCTTCGACTGTTTTGAAGAAACGGAGGATGCGATACATCGCGGAGAACCTCTCTTGAGCGAGGTCGCTCACATCTGCTTCTCCCTTTTTGATCTTGGATCGAAGAACATTCTCGCTAGCTATGCTCCGCGCGATTTGTTGGCCATACAGTTGCAAGTGGGGAGGAGACTCTCGAGCATGGTAGACCTCTTCGTGGTCCGACTCGTCTGAATACATTGTAAAGCAGAAAGCTAAAGCCGGTTCACCCAGAGGAGAGTTACTAGGCGTTGTCGCAGTCCAGCAGAGTCCAGTGAGTTTCAAGAGGTTTCAATGGTAGCACTCTGTATGTTCTTGTTTAGATCAGAGTCGTTCGGACTCTAATTCATTACTCTTGCACTTACTAGTAGGAACGACTGCCAACGGTGGCATGTGTCCGAAGTTTAGGAAAGACTACTTAGCCCCTCCCTTCGTCCTCCGCTCGTCCGAGCATTCCTTGGGAACGGGACTACTCATCATGGGCTTTCGGTCTCTGGAATTCTTGTCTATTACTGGTTCACACTTGGCGCGACCTTTCCTGCCGTTAGAACGTCGGAGTTTGTCGTCGGTAAACCTGAACTGCCTGCATATAGTATGAGAATGTGCGCGATCCTTGGCGGGAGATCTCAGGCAAGTTAGAACTAGTATGACGGGTTTTACACATAATTGCCTCTCTTCTGCACTGACGCTGAGATTAATCTTTGCATGATCATAATTACTGATATCGAGACTTTTATCAGCGCCGATGAGGATGGCTTCGTAAGTGCTGATGTTTCCTCAGAATGTTTCAGTGACCGGTTGTCCATTTCGCGAACTGTAGCCTGAATTTTCGCCACATTGAGGGAAGTAAGCGACCGATATTGACCCACCCAATGTTCTTCTGGAGACCATGCTGAGTCAAATCTGCAGGCTCGTGAGGCTGTGAACAGGTAGGTAGCGGACGGATTCTGACAACTTGAAACTGTGTCCTCTACTATCTTCAGTGCTGCATTACAATGAGCATCAGGGATTCGGACTGTTCAGCTTCGGGTTCATGTGGATGTATCAACGGGCAGTGAAGACTTTCTTAATGGTACATACATTGAATATATATGCATTTAATCAAACGCATGTCAATAATCGCTAGTAATTCTACAACTATTTTTGTAAACATTACAAAGTCATAGAATGTGTCCCTGTTGATTTAGGGCTCTACAACCTCCAGTCCATATTCTGCACACAAGTCCAGGGTTTCCTGCGGAAGCTGATGTGGTCCCAGATTCTTGCGATCAGCTACGGGGCACAGAATATTGTCGAGCAAATGTTCTTGACCCCAACTCTGTGCATCCAGCGCCGCAAACGTCAGCCCAGTCAATGCTGTAAGGACAGTGTCATCGGTCCATTTCTTTGGCAATGAAACAACTAAGTCATGTTCGTTCCCCGCTTTGACGAAGGCCAGCACAAAGACGATATCGCCGTTGGTGAAAAAGGCTAGGCGTGTCTGCATAAACACGAATTGGCCGTGCATCTAGAGATGAAATTCAGTAAAAGGAACACCATATGACAATGCCACGAACCTGTCGAATCAATCCGTGAATTGCATTCGTATCCGGAAACAGATACGAGTACCGGTTTAGGTCCCCATCGGCAAGGAGTAAATCGCCCGGTCGTAAGAATAACGCTTCTAATATTTGGGACGAAGTATAAACCCATGGAGGTTTCGTCATAGCAAGTGCGACATGACAAGTTTTTTCTGGCATGCGAGATAAGAGGAAGTCGGGAAAGCCCGCATTCTCCTTGTTAGGAGGTTCCTTGTGGTCGCTTGGGCACGAGCGCAACCACGTAGGAAAACTTGTCTTCCCAAGTGGGTCTGGATCGAAAGCGTTGGGATTGCCGGCCATACGAAAGTATTGGTAGGCCTTGTCAGCTATGCCGGTTCGCCCCAAGGCTTCATTGCCATAGCGCGTCTGAAAACCATTATTAGTATTATCCATGGACAGGATAAGAGACAAATCTCGCCTTTATGGTAACATTTAAGACCTCGAGGATCTGGACTTTAGTTTCATCAGCCACGCTATCCAGCTCAGTGAGGGCGACCGAAGTTCGTCGCGCAAGGTATTCACGGAGAAAGCATAGCTGCTCCAGAGCGTGATAATATTCATCCACGGACGGGCGCGCGATGGCGTGGTTGTTATTATGACAGTCGTTGGTGTGCTGGTACGTGTCATCGACGGTCTTTGTCTTATCGGCATACGCAACGAGGCGATCCCAAAGAGAGTCAGAGTAGAAGACACTCTGAATACCGTGTTGCTCTTGAAGGTTTTGAACTTGTGTAGCCGCCTTCGTCACAGATTTTGGACCAGTGGAGAGGGGGTTGCGAATGAGAGGCTTGCATACGAATGGCGTGGAAGTTCCAGGGAAGCGGAGGGGTTTTTCTGTGAGGAGATTTGCCATGATCTTGCTGGTGTAGACTCCGGCACAGGTCTCCCCTTTTATATATATTTTATTTTGCGGCCGTGTGGCCAAAGTATTTTTTTGTAGCGACAGTGCCACCCATTGTTCTCTGCATTGGATGAATCTGGCGGAGACTTCAGTCAAAGCTGGGTGCTGTACATACATGTGCAGACATTCCGATCACGTACCACATGGATCCGAAATTACCATTGTGCTCTTTGAATACGTTACAAGGCGATTCAGAAATCAAGTAGTTCACGAGAAGAGCCGATGATACTGCGAGCCTTCCTGTTCTTCGAAGTCCAGTGTATGCAACAACATTGAAAAGGGTACAAACAGTTGTTTCTGCCGGCGAGCTCTGTTCAGTCGCTTCGAAAGCATTCCCCCGGTTTGGGGGTGTTCGAGCTCATCGGATTTCCAGGCTAAAGAAAGGTTTGGGCCACACGGGTTGGTGACAAACACAACCCTCGAGCATGTTTGTTTGAATTTCGTTTGAATTTGGGAACAATTGTTCAGGTCGCTTATGTAAGGTTCTGACCGGTTACTTATAAGAGTCCGACATAGTTCAACCACTTCAAAGCTTCACAGTCGCACCCACTTCCAAATGCATGATAAACACAACATCCACGCAAGCGCGAATGGCGAGACTGTAAGCCATTAGCTGAACTGTCATCTGCTAACTAATTAAATATTTCCAGTCCCTCCTTTCATTTTCTTCTCTCACGATCCACGGAATGGCTTCAACTGCCAAACATCTCGATGTCCCCATTACTCTTTCAAGAACAGCTTCCTTCCCATCCAATCGCACATCGTTTAGGCTAGAGTCTTGTGACGAGCAAGAAGGCTGGGACTCGTTGCCACTGCCCACGAAGCGACCCCACCTCGAATTACAATTGGGTAAACGGTTAGGCGACGGTAGAATTGGCATAGTGTATGCTGCTCGCGTGTTGCGTGTTCTGGATCATCCAGGTGGAGAAGAGATAAAGGGTTCTATGGTCGACTGGCCCACTGAACTCTGTGTCAAACTCGCCAAACCTCTCCACTGTCGAAGTCTCGCGCGAGAGGCATGGTTCTACGAGCGACTCCCGGAAGAAGAAGGCTACCAAGGTGTTATCGTGCCGAAATGTTATGGCCTGTTCTCCGCTGCCAAGAACGATATATCGGCGACGTTCGGTGAGGATGTCACAGTCGGGCCTTGGGAAGAGAGAGGGATCGATGCGCCTCTTGGATATCCTGAAGGTTCCACTGAAGAGAATACAGGAGATTTTCTGCCCGACGATTGGGAACGAGTCGGATTCATGAGCGATGGACGCCGTGCAAAGATCGACTCTCCGTGGAATAAGTGGCGCGCGTGCGCGGACTCTCCTTTAATATGTGTTCTGGTCACAGAGAAACTGGGTGAGATCTACTCTGAAGACGTCTTTGAATCTCATCCGGAAAGCAGGTTAGTTTTTATGCTTGTCAATATCCTCCTTGCTTAGCCGTCATTTTAGGATGGAGATCGCCGACCTAATCGATGACCTCTCCTCCGCAGCAATTGTTCACCGAGATTTCAAATTCAACAATATACTGCGTTCGCCACCTGGCTCTTCTCCGGTCTGCCCTCGTCATCAATATGTCCATGGCTGGCGGATTATCGACTTTGATCGATCCACCAAGTGGGCTAAGTCAGTTGAAGTGGATACCAGGAGGCTTCCCCGTTATCTACGGGAAGCATTTTTAGATGGCACGGAATTTTTTTGGGGCTCATAGCATTGGGCGTGCCCAATGCTGGGACTTATTCGTCTTTCATCATCATAACTTGTAGTTGTCGTTGTCCTTTTTATACCAAGACATTAGTAACCATCCTTCTTCCACAAATTTTCAAGACGTAGAACACTGCATAAACGAGGAGAACCAGAAATTTAAAACGCGTGTACCTCTGGATCATGCGATTTTTTTTTTGGCGAAGTTGAATGAGATGTACATCAACGTTACCTTCGACTCGCACTGTGGTTGCAGATGATGTCGAAACACAGGACGATGTCGAAACACAGGACGATGTCGAAACACAGGAAGCAGATATTACAGCACATATATTCTTGTGCACTATTTCATACAAAGGAATTCATCTACGCCATAAACACTCCAACAGCACCCTAACAATCCAGAAACCACTCAATACTTCAGCCTCATCGGAAATGCTTGTAGAGAGTCTGGACGACGAGGATCAAAGCTCTGATTTCGAATGCGGGGTGCGCGAGGCGTGCTCCCAGATGGAGGATACGGGCGATTCGCGGATAGCGGGGCTGAGCTGCGAAGGGTGGGGAGGCTAGATATGAACGACCGTCGTTGTACCGTCTATTCGTAATTTGTCGTATCAGCTGACTGAAGACGGAGATTCTCATGAGACTGACCTGAAGGCTTAGGCGGACGAGTTGTCCCAGCATGCTCTCGTCAACGACGGTGAACTGCAAAATTGTAGCATAACCTTCTTTAAACGCGCGTAGGAAAGGATCGAGCTTCGAAACAGATTTCGAAATATCGTAATCTGTCTGAAATATCAGAACCGTCCCGTGCGAGGTAGAACAAGGGCAATAGACACACCAGGTCGCATTGGGCATTTGATTGACAATGATTCTGTCGGCTCTGACTTGGGAAGCACCTTTCCTTCTGAGATCGAAATATACGACGTAGTGTAGGGAAATTCGAAACCATAGTAGAACATGAAGTCTGTAAGCAGCGCGCCGAGCGACTCGCTTTCCATAGGCTTGTCTATGAATTCCTGAGGCCGCTTTCTAGGATTAACCTGTCGGAAGTTTCTGTTAGTGGACAAACAAAGCATCAATTGTGGGGAAGGACTAACCTGGAGAAAGCTTATACATAGACATGTAAGGGCATAGCTGCCCAAACCACCCCGAGAAGCATCATTCAGATTACGCTGGCGAAGAAAGCCCTTCAAGACCAGTAGAAGCGGCCGAAGAGCTGGCATCCTTGAAAGATAGCCCTTGATCAAATCTATTGCTTCGATGCCAAGATTGTTGTTGATGCCAATGTCCACATTAAATGAGCCTACATGACACGTCTTCAAGAAATAGAGTCGTAGGTTTAATGCTTACTCACCATACTCTTCGCTGGTAGTTAGCGTCAAGATTGGTACCTGGGCACGGTGGTTCACGAAGATCTTCGTGTTCGTCAGGCCTGAATACTTCAGCTTCGATGATAGCTTGAACAAGGCGTCTTTCACGTCAGGGATGTTTGCGGCAGTGACAACAACATCGATGTCGCTACGATGATAACATGTGAATAGTCGTACTAAATGCCGATGAGCGCATCTCGACGCACCTGTTTGGTAGAGATAGACCAGTCGCGCAACTTCCAAAAACATTGATTTGCGCATTCCGAAACCGATTATTAACAACCCTTCTGATACAGGACAACACCGCTTCCCGCGTTTTCTTCTCCTTCGGGGTCGATTCCATGTACTTAACATATGCTAAGATTTCATGGTGGAGTCTGTTCGGAGAAAATTCAACGCGATTTCAGTTCAGCTCGAATGACTCCACGTACCTGTGCTCAATGCCATCATATTGTCGCCCACGAGGAAGCAAATCTAACCACGGAATCTGCGTATACTCCTCTTCTGGAGAAACCATGGCTGGTGATTGTGTTCGCCGAACTTTGTCCGGTCTCGAACGACTTGACGAGCCTTCGCCTGTGCTGGATTGCCCTTCAACGAAGGGAGAACTTTGCTGGGTTCTTCGACGAACCTCACGGTTGACGCTTGAGCTGGTACGGTCCTTCATAACGTTGGCGAAGTAAGTTCTCCCGCTCAATTGATAGACGTAGAGTTTGAGCTTGAGTTAAGCGCCCGCCAAAAGCAGGAACGATGTATACAAAGCGCGATGTCGAAGTGTTTGGAGCTAGAGTGGTCTGGAAGGAGAAAGTATGCCCCGAGAAACTGTCCAGCACAGTATAAAGTACACTGTGGCGGTGATGATGGTGGTCAGAAGACAAGGCCTCACGTGGTTCTAGACTTATAAAGTACAGGGTCTCAGCTCGGCATCAGCGGGCTCCTGCTCCTCACAATCCACTCCATTGAACATTATCATACCCTGATTATCATGCCTGTAGCAGTTGTAGCGCAACATCCACCGGCAGGTATGTTATGAGTTTCTCAAATTCAAAGCTTGAGGTGGCCTCATGAGCCTCTTATTTACGTCTATGAAGTCAAAGTCGGTGGGCGCCGTCTATCTGTGACCTCAAAGCCTAAACATCACCCAGCGACGTACGTGATTCTGAGTCCATACGTGTGTAGAGGGTAGCCGCCTAACAGCGACGTAGCGAACCCGCCGCCACCATAGAGCCTACACCGGCTGCAGATAACGTCGACTACCCACGACCTGTTGCCCACGGCGGTGAGCAGGTGCAGGCCAATCCGCCTCCTTATATCGAGGAAGAAGCTCCTCTCAAGCGAGATAAGCACAGCCATGATGTCGAGAGGCAGCTCAGGGAGCTTGCACAGCGCAAGGACGAAACGACGAGACCCAGTAAGGATATGACGGCAGGTCACAAAGGTTTCGGGGCAGCTGGAAGAATTGCTCAGCCTGCAGGAAAGTCATTCAGTGTTTGAAGGTGCCGTTTATTTCTGTATGTACTTTTGAATCAATGTAATTATATCTGTCAATGCAAACGATATATTGTTCTTCCTTCAACCTGTTCGCGCCACTTTAGCTATTGACGAATCACGAATCTATCAGAGGAAGCGCACCAATGTAGTCCTGCAAACTGCACGTCGCCTACGTCATCTATCACTTCCTTGAGACCATGGCGAAGTGTCTGTCTGTTCAAGTTGACAAATATTCAAATACCTCAACCTCGAAGCACGAAATCAGAGATGTTGATGTTTGAGGAACATGCCTCCCGGGTGGGACAGATATTTGGACATAGGAACGAATCGAGAAGATACCTCCAGTAGGTGTTCACTGAGTTGAAGAATGCATGATTGAATCGGTGATGATGTATACATGGTCAGCATAGCAAGGCATACACATGTGCAATAAGTGAACCGAAGCGAGACGTCTACTCGAGCGCTGCCTCAAGTTCCCGGGCCTTGTGGCCCCTGATCCTCTTCGGTGGTGTCGGCTTGGGCTCCTTCTGAGCGATAAGGAGTGCGGAAACACGGGCAAGTGCGGCCTAAAGAGGTGAGCAACGTGTCAGTAACGAGTATCACAGAGATGACGGAAGAAAGATAGAGGGAAAAGAGATAGATAAAAAGAATATATGTTAGCGCCATAGAGTCGGATCCTGCCGCGGTGAGCAACGAACGGGGCCCGATAGCGACATGGCGAAGTGTCTACTGGAGTTTGATCGACTCCAGCAGAGGGGGTAAATCTTGCAAACATGTCCACGCCCAGCCTTCATACACTTTTCAGTGGTTCCAGTGGGTTCTAACGAGAATGCGTCCTCCAAAGGTTCGGAGAAAATAGAGAACAAAGAGAGAGAAGAAACGATAACGAGGTGGCGAAAGACCACGCACAGTACGGAGGTCAGGTCGGTATCCCCGCTTTGCGATCTTGGATGTGATGCCGAGTGCGCGGCGGGAGCCTGAGCGAGGTCGGACGGTGGACTTGGAGACGGTGGATGCAACACCGGTGGGCGATCCTTTTGTCTTGCGGGTCGAGATTTGGATGCCTGAGGGGGAGTCCGCGATGTGGATTGTCTATTCGTTCCCAAGTCAATCACACGGACTATAAGCGATTCTGCAACCAAAGGTTCCGAACCTTCCTGTTGGCCAATCCAGAGAATTTGTGCGAGTGGATGTTGCGGAGGTTACCCTACAGCATAAGACACGTTCCGTCAGCATATTCGTAGTGTACCCCATGTATCCGAGAAACATACAGGCTCCTTGGAGAAGACGGGACCCTCGGGGACTCGTTTCACAATGAACGAGTTGTTTTTCTGCAGATTTTTCCAGAAATTAGCTTTCTGAGAGGAGCGACACGACTGCGTGGATGCAACGAACACGGAGAAGGAGCCATTCGAGATCTGCGGACATGATGAAGGATTTTAGGGAGGCCTGGGCAATTTCGTTTAAATCGGGTGGTGTAACCGCTGTGGCTGAACAGGAACTGTACAGTTTGCTGTTGGACAACAAAGACAAACACTGTGCTGTGAGGATCTGGCAATCTTGCCAAACAATGGCGATTCGCCAGTGCCAGTGTTGTCGTGACCTAGGTCCGACACGGTCAGGTCAAAATGTCGGGCGAAAAGGTCAAAAAGGTCAAAAAGGTCACGACATGGTGAAAGGGTCCATCCAAATCTGGAAGTCGTCATAGACGGCTCATCTCCTCGACATAGATCACTGTATATATACTAAGGGATGCATAATATGTGTACGTTAGATGATTATAAGCACTATATAACACTAATTACTTGAAAGGCAATGAGGATTTTCGAATAAAATGCATGAGAGTAAGTGCAGGAATAGAAAAATCAAACCTCGGCATCCAAATCACTTAGTGCCGTCGACGCTGCCTTAGTGTTTACAGGTCCGGTCCATAGGACCGAAAAAAAGACCGGAACCGGACCGGACTAGACTGAAAAAGACCGGACCGCCGGTCCTGGTCTTTCAAATTTGGGCTCGCATATTATACTTGTACCTGGCCAGCTAAAATTAAATAAAATTAAATAAATTAAATCGAGAGAAGGGAGGGAGAGGAAGTTCACCTCACATCTCTTGCTCGCAAAGGTCTTTCCGCGCGAAACCGCCGCAGCCGACGCTTAACGATCTTATCATTTTTTTGGTGCGCCTTCGGCGCGTCCAATCTACCCACAGATTGATCTGTCGCGTGATCCGCGATGGGCACCTCAAATGTCAAAACCTGACCCTAGTGGACAAAAGTTCAATGGATTTGCTGCATTCTTTCTCTTCCTGAGTGCAATTGAAGTACATACAGCTGACAGGCTGCGTCTCAAGCATTCAGCATCAAATGTTATTATCAAAAGAGCCAAAATCACTGTCTGACAGACTGATCAGCAAACAGTACAAATTGCACAAATTTCTCCACTGATCCTTCCCACCTGGCAAAGACCTTTCACTCTTCAGGATTAGGGGAGTCCCATAGACTTGGGTTCTGCTTGCAGTTTGGCCCCAGGATTTGCACAATTTTAAATTCACAGCTTGGTGTAGTGTGATTTCTTAGTTTGTCATTTCCCAAGCAAACAAGGACCTGGGAGACCTAAGATTTTTTCAACAGATGGGCACTATTTTCCGACGCGTCTCGACATTTTTTTCTGGATCCACTGCACAGTGAGCAATGTTGCAACGATGGAATTTCGCGTCCAGCCACAGCCTTTGTTTGCGCGAGTTACTTTTGTTTGTTCATAGTTATATTTTCAAACTCAGTTATGTCCTGGCTCAGGTGCACGCATAGAATGACTGCCCAAATTTTTGAAAAAAAGACCGCGGTCCGGTCTATTTAATTTTTTTAAAAAAGACCGGCCAAAACTGGTTAAGACCAGTTGTAGACCGGTCTTTTTGGGCCTAAAATATACCTGAATATTGCCATCATAACCCTCCTAATAGCCCACAAAAATTACAATGAGCAATATTTCAAAATTCAACTTTATGTCTCAAAGACTGTTACATACAAAACTAAGCAAATTGAGGTTGTAAAAATGTGTTGACACATTATTTTCGAAAAGAATATGACATCCAAACATGTGCAAACAGTCTGTGCATGGTCAAAACAATTCAAAATGTGATTCAATTTGTCTTTTAAGCTTGCTTGTGCCCTTATTTCCTTAGATATTGAAGTATTTCATTGTTTAAAAGTAATTCACATGGTATATAGGCTGCGTGACATGCAAAAATATATTTTTTCATCAAAGACCGGTCCGAACTGGTCAAGACTGGTCCGGTCTATAAAAAAAACCGAAATAGACCGGTCCTACGTGGTCCGGTCCATGGTCCTACCATTTTCTAAATTTAGAAAGACCGGTCCGGTCCATGGTTGCCTTTTTTGGAAGCAAAAGACCGGACCGGACCGGACTTGCAAACACTACGCTGCCTCGCTGAGACCTTCATGGAGCCTCACCTCAGTATCGAGGTTACGAACACCTCCTTTCCAATAGTGGTCAAGGCCATCCCATGGGTCCGTCGTGAGCCGCGGGTACCGGAATAGATCTTGCAATGGTATATTTGTCTTGCAGGAGTTTTGTCTCGCCACGGGTGTTGATTGTATCGTTGTTGATTGGGTTGGGATTGAGGATGATGCCTGTGATGGCTCTGATGTGTCCGAGTCAAGGGCATCGCGGATAAGCTGCGCTGCGAGATCAGTGAAATCCACTATGTCGAGGGGGTCATTTTTATCATCGGGGTCATTGGATGGTGTTGTCGGTGTTGTGCCAGTCATTGGCGGTGTCAGGTTTGTTGTTGGCGGGGTCGAAGGTCCCGAGGTTGTGGATGATGAATCCTCAAATTCTCTGAATTTGCGTTTTCGTGGGCGCACGTAACCTTCGGCGATGTGTGTACGCTTGAGGTCCACTCGAACGATGCCTGTTTTTCGAACGTTTTCGACAGAGAGCCGACTCCGCCATTTGGTGTGAACCAAGAGGTACGCAGGAGAAATTTTTCCAACACGAGATTGTTTTGAGATGTATTTCATGCGTAGGAATCCAAATTTATACTCAAAACTGCCACCCAGTCGATGGTTGAAGATTTATTGGCACATTTTGTGCTCGTGAGAAAATTTTCTTACCCCCAATTTTTTTAATTGCACCAAACGTTTCAGGCCATTGCGCATCTTTTTGCAAAATTTTTGGAGACCCCTCCCCTCCCCCTCCTTCCTTTTTAGGAAGGAGGTTAATCACTAGCGGGAAAATTTTCGGAGGTGCATTTTTCGATCTCCCACCCATTTCTGTACCCAAAGACAACCTCGTGTAGGAAAACTATTTTTTGCGTACCTCTTGGTGTGAACGATGCCGTAGTCGCTGAATAATCGCTCACATCCGGTGGAGTTTGCGACCACGGTAAGGATGTGGATGGCGAAGAGGGTGAGCTGGTTTCGGCCGTGAGTTTTCTTCATGTTGATGCCTTCCCAAGCCTTCACAAGGTCAACTTCTTTCTCCTGATAGTAGAATGAGAGTGCAGCTTTGAGTAAAGGAGCCTGAAGAGACAACCCACACTCACAATCTTATCAGCCTTCTCTTTCAACATCTCCAATCCCATCCACTCCTTCGAGAACTCATTCTTATCAGACAGGTAATCCATGAAGGCATCGTAGAACTTGTGGTCGGTTTCAGTTCGGAGCACATGCTCACAAACTCGCTTCACAATGTTATAGAGTCCGATTGGCATGAGTTCCTGGACAACGCGAGTAAACACGTCATTTCGGATGTAGGGATTGATAACGACGGCAGCAATGAAAACATCTTGATCTGCCTTCGCCCAGCGTTTTTCGAGGCTTTCATGAATCCCACTGCGGACCGCGGTTTCGACATGAGGAGCCGCATAGATGCGATAGAGATTGCCGAGAGTGAGCAGGACATGATCGAGTTGGGTAGTTGGTCCTTGCATGATGTTCGCCGCGACCGCAAGTGGCTCAAGAATGTTTTTCGCTCTAGTTCAACTGCAAATTAGGACAGGAAATGCACAAAAGAATCTTTCAAACAAGCGCACCTCTTTACGTTGATCCAAAACTGATCATCCCCCACAATCCGCAAGATATCAGCTGCCTTTGCCTTCGCGTCGGCCTTATTCCCTGCACATTGCTCAAGTACAGCACCATACTTGATCCTGCAGGCCCTCATTGCAGGTTCGACCTCCAACAACCGCTTTAAAGAGCAGAAGTGTGCAGTCTATCGTGTGATCATGGGAAGGATGAGAGCAAGTTGCTTGCCATTGTTGACACTGCGTTGCTCAACCCCCAAGATGCCGTTTGCACGGCTATGGTTATTAAACCATTTGATCACCTCAAGAGCATCAGGAATGCACTCGAAGATGGGAAGCTTCAATGCCAGTAAGTCTCCCACTACAAGATTAACTTGGTGAGCCCAACAGAGAATAACAATTAGCCACGGGCACAGAGCGGCAAGCAGATGGCGCATTTTCTTTGCATCTCCGCCATTGTCAGAGCACCACCCGATGACAGTAAAGCCAAACTTTTGCTCGGCATAATCAATGTCCTCTGTGACAAGCTTTACCAGAAGCTCTCCCATTTTTGCAAGCGCTGAAACATCGTGAGTGCGCATCAAATTTGCCTAGTATCAATTTTTCAGATTCAGACTTTACCATCACAGTATCATTTATACATACCTCCCCCTCGACAGTAGCCATCGTAGCAATAATGGCATGCTTTGCTACATCCTTTCATCCATCACACTGTCCAGTTGCTAACTTCCCTTTTAGCTTCGTTTCCAATCGGCCCTCCACATCCTTTACCAATCGATCCAGTATGGGGCCGGTGAGAACTCGGCGGTCCGGTACAGCAGCTCCAGGTGTCCATTTCTCGTAGAACTTCTGCACTTCTGGGTTGTTTGCGAAATTCCACGAGGATCCTGTCGAGACAAGCATTTTGCAAAAGTCATCTGAAAATTCCCACTGCTTGTCTGACGGCCATAGATTCTGCCTCTTCGAAGGCCGAGAAGTTGATGGTGAAGGGGTATTTGGTTCATTTCCGGCAGTCACATTCTCGAAAGACCCGGAGGAAGATAGCGTACGTGACGAGTCCAGTCGCCGTGATGGGATTGGAGTTGTAGGATGTGAGTTAGGGATGGAACCAGGTGGGGGTATATTTTCGGGGTGGAGTGCTTGCTCTGCTCATTTACGCACAGTCGGAGAAACTAGCGTACACTGAGCCAGGTGTGGTACCATGTGTTGTTTTGGTTTTCCTGCAATTGGCTTCACGCCACTTTGACCACCGAGAGGTTGCGGGCGACGTGCTATGTATTTCATGTGAGTATCAATAATAGAACATAAATGTCAGTTTCGTACCATCATCACGCAACTGCTCCTCAGATCGCACTGCTGAGAGACCCGTTTGAGCTGACAAAACATCCTCCTCTCGAAGCATGTTGATTTTTGACTGTAGACATGCATTGCACCAAGCTTGCTTTGCAGATTTGTTGTTTTTGTGGAGTTGACCATCGGTGAAAAAGTGTTCCCAAGCCCAGCTGAACTCACTCATTAGGGACTTGGAGAGGGAGACAGGAAGGAAACGAAAGAAATGAGAGAAATTTCATATGTTCCTGAAGTTCAACATCCATCCCAGATGTTGCTATACAATATATTGGTAGCTACTTCGCTCTCTCGATCTCAGGCATGGATGTATCTTATCAGGCCAAATATAGAAGGCACTGCCTCGTGACCATCTTGACCTAGGTCACGACCCTGGTCGAGAAGGTCAGGTCATGACACCCTTGACCTTTTCGGATGAGTATCAAGCCGACACCGACAACACTGTTCGCCACTGCTTTTCTGAATCTCTCGCCAAGTTCAAGTCCCATCTCGAGACTCTGACTCCGACATCTGGTCTGACATTTGATCTCGCGGTATCTCCTGTTTCGCAAATTCAGATGCCTCCAAGACCCCCGCTGCCTTGGACTTATTGAAATCTACTCGAACATTGGACGATGAACGTCGAAGAGTGTACTCAGCAAGCTTGTTTGCGACTTCAATCCGACGTTACTACAGCCACAATCAATTCATCGTATGGAGCTGCTCTTCATCCGATTCATAAGGAGTCGTAAGGTCGTTACATTTATCTTTCTAAATTCTGGTATCAACTACACCTCCCAATTCCAACCGTGGTTTCATATCCTTTAACTGTGTTCCACTCCCATTCCAATCTAAATTACACTTTCCCACTTTCAACTTTCAAACTTCATTTACAAATCAATCCTGGTCGCGAAGTCTAGAGGGAGGACCTGGCACGTGGGGCGATCTACGAACTTGAGCTCATCTGGCCCAATCAGTCTCTGGTACTCAGGATCCTGGAAAATCTAGAAGCCAAATATCAGCACCCTGCTTTAGAGAGTCCCTAAACGCGGGGTAGGACGTACCTCGAACAGCTTCTCATGTGTTTCTGCCTCCATGACGACGACGCCGTCCCAGTCCATGGGCTGGACTCCGAGCGCCTCAGGCGCTTTCACCCATGTATTGTTGGTATGTGCCTATATCCATAGCAAACGCGTTATTAGCTGGGGCAATGCGATACTGTGTATACGATCGGAACACACCTGCTCATACTTTAGGATGTTTTTCTTGACGACATCGAGTGACATGAAGAGCGGCGCGTGCTGGTTGTGCCAGTAGTCGCTGAACTCGGCTTTGGTCGTGCCTTCTTTCCGCTTGAGGAAGATAAGCATGCGAGCATGGTCGGTGCGAAGGGGAACTGCAGCCATCGTGTATTGTATATCGGATTTGATGTCAAGTCGTGCGAGCTTGAAGAGAGAGGAGGGATGTGTGGATGGCAGAGAAAGATACCGGAGAGAGGACCTGGAGACTTCAACTTGGATTGGGCACGTCTTATATACTGTCGTTCACCACCCAAGGCATCCAGGGAAGCCTGGGCTGCAATATCTGAATGACAGCGTCGCGGAGCCCGTGGGTCTATGGTCGCGAAGTGGTCGCGAAGGGCGCGATATCTGCGTATCAATGTGCAACGGGGACGAGACGGAAGCCAGAACTGGGTGCTATCGTCGCTGCGCATCCATGCGGCGCACTCGGCGCATATGTGTTTCGCCGCCTTTTCGTGGTTACGAGGGGAGGGAGATGGGTATACTTTGCCGTCGGTTATGCGTGAGCGGTTGCATTGTACATTTGGCTTGGACACCCCCTCGCACCAGCTGCTCCTACATAGACCTTGCTATGCTTACACTCTTGTTTTCTTGCAGTTTCGGAGGTCCTGGCCTGAGCCATTGTTGATTTGAATGATCAGGGATATGCAGCTTCACCCAGTAAACACGATAGAGACCGCGATCAAGACCAACTATTGACCAGGCACCGATCACTTTGAACGTGTCCATATCAGTGCACCAACGCTGTATGTGCCTTATCGTTTGAACTTTGTCATTGAACAATGTTAACGAAATTCAGTCTCAAGTGAAAAAAAAACAAGTCATCTTCTATCCTTTTCGTAACTTCTACAAGGCGACGAACGCGAAAACCTTGAAACAATTCGTCACCAAATCTCAGAGACACCGCTTCCCGTCCCTCATATCATGGGCGCCAGATCCAGCGGAAGTATCTGGCACTTGGCGCGATCTATGAACTTCTCCTCGTCTGGGGTAACGATCTTCGCATACTTAGTGTTGCCGCGAGGTAAGGTACCTTGAGGTCGAGATGACCTTGAGGTGGACACTTTCCTTTTTTAGTCACCTTGAGGCACCTCAATGCAACCTTGAGGTCGCTGATCTGCCATCATATCGCGGTGATCGATAAGATTGCAGTCACGAGCGACAGACACGTTCGACGATTTGCGACGCGTCTTCTACTGTTCATACTGTCTAATACAATGCTTCGTCTCTATCTGTTCCTCTCGGTCCAGGCAATTCTCGGTTCTTGTCAAGTTATCTCGGCTATACCACCCAATATTGGTTGTCATGCTTTTGAGACACGGAGACTTGCACTAAGAGTTTCAGCGCGAAAATTTCTGTGAGTTGCACTTTGATACTGGTACATGGGTGCAATGCGTTGTCCCTATGGATCTGTATCTACGATACCCCTGCTGGGCTCCAAAACCTATAAGAACAACAGCAATCTAGGGATTTTTGAAGCACTCAGCGCTCCTTCAGCCATGTCAAACTTCCAAGAATGGCATTGTAACTGTGGTGCACTCTCATCTCTCCAGTGCTCTTGTTTTCGCGTTCAAACTCCCCACTATCTCCCGCCACCTCCGCCGCCTTCCGGCATGTACCATTTTGGTCACGGAAACATCCACGAACCCCCTCGCTTCTCTGCTTCTCCCGCCCCCTTCCATTACCCAGGTCAAGACGTTTATCAACCACTGCTCCCTCATGCTCAAGATTACTCCGACAATGGAGGACAACATACTCGGTGGAGTTCTTTCTCTGCACCACACGCGTCTTTCCAAGAATTCCAGGAAATTTCCCGTGATATATACTCTGGACAATACCCCGCGCTAACACCGCCCTCTCAGCGACCACCTCTCGGAAACGCTACTGGCCCAGTTCTGAACGTACCATCGCCCACACCTGCAAACTCTCGCCAGAAGCGCAAACGACAGGAAACGGACTCTTCCTCTACTCAGCGTGGGGCAAAACGTCGTAATCCGGGACCCGCGAGCTCCTCGAATGCGCCCTCCTTCAGTGTCTCCACTCCTACAGCGGCGCGAGTTCCACGACCTGCTTCTGATTCACACTCCGCAGGCCCGTTACGTCCAGCGGTCTATGGCGTTGGGCCTGCAAGTGCGCCCATTGCATCGACATCTACGAGTATGGCTACGGGATCGCCCACACCATATGGATCGATCCTCGCAAAAGATACAAAACCCTCGAATACAGCAGCAACCGACGTCTGGTTCTGTGTGGTTGGAGTAAATTCTAAGGAAAAGCCAGATGTGTGGCCCTCCGTCAATGAGATTCCCAAACGCGAGGCACCAAAGACCCCGTTTATCGCCTGCCGCCTGTGTTCGTAAGTAATCTTATGAAGCAAACAAGATTGATATCATACTGATTCATTATTTTACAGTGGCGATGCATGGCATGCATGGAAAAATACTAGCGGACAAACAGTTGCAATACGTGAACATCTCAAGCGCACACATCCAGTGCTTTTCGCGGAGCAAGTCCTCACATATCAGCTGAAGGGATGGGAACAGCTCTCAGAGACGTCACAGGAGTCACGCGCGCCCGGTGAACGTGAACCGTTTACGCTCAAAGGGTTCTATCGACACCTTGTCCGTTGGATAGCGGTTGATGATCAAGTGAGATCAGTCAATCTTATTCCTTCTATCATTCTAACGAACTTTTCCTCAGTCTATTAATGTTGTAGATTGCGAAGAACTTCGCGATCTCCTCCTTTATCTGGGTACCCAGCTAGAAGAGCGCGATCTACCACACCGCACAAAATTATCTCAACTCATCCTCCAACGTTTCCGCGAGGAGTATGATAAATTGATCGCGGAATTAAAGGTCAGATTCACGAGTTTCTTCTGTCTCATTATTTCGTAGTCACTAACATATATTGCAGCATACTTCCAGCCGTGTCTCATTCACGACTGACCTTTGGACCCGCCAGAACCAACAGTCCTATATGGCTGTCACGGCCCACTGGTGTTTTGAGGCAGCCGACGGTGATGTGAAAATGCGCTCCCGGCTGGTTGCTTTTCGCCATGTCTCGGGATCGCACGATGGTGTAAATCTCGCAAAGGTTTTTGTAGGAATTCTCAAAGAGCTGGGCATTTGCAACAAGGTAGAATTATATTTTAAACAACACTTTTTCCATCTACTGACAGTTAATATTTTAGATTGGAATGGTCACACTCGACAATGCATCAAACTGTAACTCAATGATGCGCGAAGTCTCGAGGACACTGAAGGACATGGGGATTGCATTTGATGTCGATGGGAACCGCATCAGGTAAGGTCCAAGAAGCACTTCTATTTTCATGAGGTGCTTCAGAAGCTGATTCGTCACCTCTAGATGTTTTCCACATGTTGTCAATCTTTGCGTTAAAGCCGGCCTAAAGCAGCTGACCTTGGTGCCGTCCACTGAGGCTCCGTTTTCTCAGCTCGACTCCGATGAGGATATCAATGCGCTTGAGGCTGAGGTTGCGGAATTTCTGAGTATCTTAGCTGATGATCCCGTAGCAGCCATGCGTCAGCTCGTTGTTGCCCTCCGTGCATCTGGACAGTGCCGTGAGGACTTTGAGAAGGCTATCTTGGAAGGCAACGCAGGCAAGAAGTTTGGCGAGGGTGTCCTCCTCCGTGTTGTTGTACTTCTCAAGGATATGGATGTTCGGTGGTCATCGACCTTCCTGATGATTGACCGAGGCATAGAACTTTACCCAGTAAGGTTTCTATTTGCGGGTTTCCGCTCACACATCATTTTTTTCGATACTGATTATCGGCATTCCTCCCACAGGCAATCAAGTACTTTCTGGGCCTCGAAAGGAATGCGGGTTTAGCCCACCTGGCACTGGACGATAAGCAGATAGAGGTGCTCAAGGAAATTCGCAAGTTTCTTCATCTGCCGCATATGGCCCAGGAACTGGTCTCGTCTGAGAGAACACCGACACTACCGGTCGTGTTACCTGTCTACGAGAAGCTTATCGGGTTGTTTAAAGGATTGAAGACAGAACTACCAAGCATCTCACATGGAATCGACGCAGCCGTCAGCAAACTCGAAGCATACCTTTCCAAGACTCGGAATACTCGTGTCTACGTGCTTGCATTGAGTGAGTTCTAATCGTCTCGTAACTGTTTCTTATCTAACTGTTCTGGATACTAGTCATCAACCCGACCATCAAGTTTCAATGGATTGAAAAGAACTGGACAAGGGAGGAGGTTGCACGTACCAGGAAGTGGGTGCTTGAGGCGGTAAGTTGATCCCGAAACTACGTCTGCCATCTCTACTTATTTTTTCCCCTCACCGTAGATGCTGGAGTACAAACGTTCCATGCGCACGGAAGAATCACGCTCCATGACCGCAGGCACAACGAGGCCCTTAGCACGTTCAGCATCGGCGCCAAATGCAGCTCGTGCACTCCAGTCAGGCCTCGCTCGTTTGCATGACATCGAGGCTATGTTTTCTGCTCGTCCTCAAAGTGCACCGCCAACCGAAACTCAAAGCCGCGAGTTGTCAGCCGAAGAACAGGATGCTGAGGATAAGCTTGCAGTCGAGGCAGAGCTGAAGGAGTATATTGAAGAGGGTGTTATTACAAATAGAAAGGCTATCGCTGATTTAAACCTTCTATTCCATTGGCGGGTGAGTCTTCCATGCCGTGACTTTCTTCGAAATGCTAACATGTAAACCTCAGAGCAGAAAGCACACTTTCAAGACCCTCTATCGCATCGCGCTCGATGTAATGCCTGTCCAGGCATCTTCTGTTCCATCTGAACGGGTTTTTTCTTCGAGTAAGGAGACAGATACTCTTCGCCGAGCTAATCTCTCCCCAAAAATGATGGAAGTCCTTCAGATCTTGAAGTACTCTTTCAAACAAGACCGGCTGGATTTCAGTAATGATTGGGTTGTACGAGAAGAGGAACTTGTGTCCGAAACTACCACTTCTTCACGTTTGCTTGACTCGGAAAACCTAGGACGAGTTGGCGAGTTGGCACCTACAGATTCTCTCAACCCGACCTCTATAGACTCTATTTTACAAGATTCAAATGATTATTTCCACTCCTTAGTAGATAATGACCTATACTAATACTGATAATATACTCTCCATGATGCTTGCTTCCCCAAGTCGCGCGACTTGATCTGTACGCGTCTCTGGGTGGATCACGTGGTTCATCTTGAGGTACCTTGATGCACCTTGAGGTGAAAATTAGCCGACCTTGAGGTCACCTCACCTTACCTCCCGGCAACACTACGCGGCATACTCCTCCGATTGGAAAACCTTCGTTCAGCAGCAGAAGTAAGAACAAAAGTGGATCCCAGCATAGAAAATAATACTAATACAACTGAACATACCGCGAAGAGTTTCTCGTAGCTTTCGCCTTCGAGGTGGACGAGTCCGTCCCAATCTGATGTCGGGATCGAGCCTTGAATGGCTTTGAGGGCTTCCGTGTAGACATCGTTGGTGTGTAACTGCGAATCACAGGGTAAATATTGCGGTCTGGAAACGTTTTGACGCAAGAACGCCCCACCTGCTCATACTTGGTAACATTCGCCTTGACCGATTCAAGGGACATGAAGAGCTTCGCATGGGGGTCAAGCCAGTGACGGCTGAACTGCTCCTTCGTGAGTCCTTCCTTCCGCTTCAGAAAAAAGATGAGGCGGACGCGGCCTTTGGCGAAGGTCGGAGTGGATGCGGACATGGGGGGCCGAAGTGTTGGGAAGCTGTCCTTCAGCGATGGCTTTTTATAATACTTGGGTCGATGATGTCGGATGGAGTACAAGGGTATATATATCTACAAGGAGGAATCGACACCATAGCGTGAGACCGAATGCTATGGAGCATCAGCAAAACTACACTTTTACTTACACCACTTACCCAACTTGGCGAAGTCCGCAAGTGATCGAAGTCACGTTAAGTCAAAAAGACGGCCTCACTTTTCTATGAAGATCGTTTACTGGGGAAGTGAGCATGACTTGGCCAGGTCGCGCCGTAAGTGAGTTGAAGTGCTTTCAAGTAGGCAAGCCTGAAGTTACAAAGCCATTCAGGAGACTCTTAAATATTCTCGAGCAATTCTTAACCAAAAGAGACAATGACTGCAGAAAGTAATTCATTTGTAGTCTACAACATGCAGTATTTACGTCTACATAGGAGTTACGGATTGCCATGACTCCCCTGTCCTCGTGTTGTTCCGCATGCAATTACCTCCACCTTCCTTCATGGGAACATCGAGTAGCTCCAAATGCAGGCCTAAACAACATTTATTAGCACACGTAATAAACTGCGAAAATATGGCAAACACGTACGAAGAATTGGTTAGTTCGTCAATAGAGGGTGCATTTGTCAATCGCAGGCTCGGTTGGCGTGGAGCGGGGATGCCGTGTTAGCATACATTCGAGGACACCAAATTGAGACGAGACGAGATGAGAGGCGGGGGGTCACGCTGGCAGTTGAAGTTGCGTAGTGAAATGTGAAGGAGGTGAGCTGGGCAGCAGGGTCGGTGTAGTATTTGTTTGACGGGTTGGGGTAGGATTAGGCAGAAAGAGCTGTGCCGTAGACAGGGACTGCAGCCGTCGAGTCAGGATTACTAGATAATTGAAGAAGCTGGAATGTACACACCTTGATATGTTTTTAAAGCACCAACTCTCCGAGACACCATGATGTCGCACCGCGTACTGAAGATTGTTCAAACCTACATTAAATTTGGGCCAGCGAATCAACTGCCTAGCTTGAGCCGAAGTGATGATGAGGTAGCATTAGAACTTGAACAAGACGTTCACTCACCAAGAACACCAGGCAGCAGGCAGGCCACTATCCAATGAGCCAACTGCTGATAGAAAATGAAAGCATGGACGATGCCTTCGTACAGATGGAGTGGGGGGAAGGACGGGGATACGGTTCAAAGACGACGTTCAAAATTGTTGATGTTGATTGTTTGGCATGGGGCGGAGTTTGAACGAACTTAACGTTTTCTGACGCACTCTTGGGTGTGGAAGTTCCAGTGAAACGAGGTAGATAGTATCAAGAATCTAGACATATTAACAGTACCTTATGGTGCAGTGGTTGAGGTTTCTGTACTTGATGTGAATGCTTTAACGTGAGGTCGGGGGTTCGATTTCAGTCGTGGACGTTGTTTTTGGGAAACATTAACTTTGTTTGACTGGCTCACTTGATGAAATCGGCACTTTCACACTTGCGTTCACTTGGAAATTTGCAATCAACTTACATTTGACTTGGATGAAGCCTTTAATCCTTCAGGATCTTTTCAAGTTGATAAAGCTGTCAAGTTGGGTCCCAAGCAAAATCAAGTGGTGTCGGAGATTTCTGAGTTGCCTGATCAGGACCAAACCGAGATCAGGCCTGATCAGGAATGACACTATCCGCCCTAGCCTGATAAGATTGCGTCGCGCCTGATCATGCCCAGTCAGGGAGCTGGACGACTGATCAGTCAACCTGATTTTGCTCTATCTTCGATGTTCACTCGACATTGGTCGTAAAATGGAGTGATAGGCAGTTGGCTCCCCATAAAGATGTTTTTCTACATAGCATAGGACCTCTCTATAAGTATTTCACCTATAATATATGGTGTTTTTGCTCCATTACTTCTCATTTTGATGACTTGATCACGTCGCGTCTTCATACTTAACCCACAAAGCACAATACAACTTCCTGTCAACCTCAAAACAGATTTACCTATCCTTGCAAATTATGGACGGTTTCGTAGTAAACTTGAATTTAATGCAAGAACTAGTCTACACATCCGAGTCTGCCAACCCTCCCACATCTCCAACAACCAAATGAACATCAAATCCGAATGCACATGTGATTCTTACACTTTAGGCACTCCCAATTAAAGTGATTGACATGTCCGCATGGCTAGCAGAGTCCTTCTTTTTTCTGGCTTTCAACTATTTACTTTATTTACCACACAACCTAGGTAACGCCGCCGCCGCTACCGCGATCAAACAACGTCACCGCAGATAATGGAAAGCGAGTTCATGCGGATTCTACACATTGTGCACAAATATTTCTATTCCCGCGGCTGCCAGAAAATGTCGTAGCCGTATACAGAAGAGATGCACAGTAGAACAGCACGATCACTAAGTCCAAACACCACTCATTATTCCCACAGAAGTTGCCATCTCCAATGCTTTGTAGGCAAGAAAGGAAGCAATAAGTGATAGCCCAACACAAATGTTCCCATGAGTGCATGAGTGCGAGCAAAGACAACGTTGGAGTTGAACTTAGTCGTTCAGGCGGTGTATTGCATTTATAGCACTGGCCTTACTTATTAAGCTCATGTCCTTTTCTAAGAAAGCTAGTATGTCGTAGTGGTAAGTATCAGTAGATAAGTTTCAAGGTAATAGTGATCAAATAGCAGTAAGTCAAGTGTTCGATTCCCGGTAACAACAGAACAAATAGCGAAAGCGAGTAAGGAATTAAAGTGAATGGTGAATCCTGCGAAAGTTGCAGGGGTCAGCTTTTTGAAGCCCCGCTCAGAGTTCGGCGATTCTGACGAGGCCTGATCAGGCGCTCCTGATCAGGTAACGCTTTTCGGATCAGGCCTGATCAGACGGCCTGCCTGAAATAACCTGATCATGTCTGATCTGGCCTTATCTGGGTTTGGGGAAATCTCCGACAGGGCCAAGCTACTGTAAGTGCTACAAGTAAAGTGTAGATTTGCTGATGGATTGTGATGCGGAGAGCGTGTTACATGTTATGCGCGAGACCTGTGGAGGAAGCCATTGAAGATCTGTTTTACCCAAGAGGTGGGTCTACGCCATACATAGCGTGAGATCAAAGGTACAGATTGGAACCCGGAGAGCGAGTTACACTTTGCGATGTGAAGCCATTGGAGATCTTCTGAATTATCCAGGCTGTATCCAGATGATACAGTTGTGTATACGTATCTGTGCAGCACTTATATGTATTGGAATGTCGCTCAAGGCCTAGGGTTTCTGCACGGATTTGCAGCACCAAAACGCAAGCAACGATCAGAAATGACTGGAGTCGAGACGGCCCGACGGATTATATGTATTCACCGAGTTCCGTAAAGTACTGTGCGGCCAACTAGTCGGATTGTGGTACAGTATGCGTTTGCAGCAGTCGGCGAGCCATTGCAGAGTCTCCTCGATGTTTTCTGGTAATGGAGCCGCAAGACAAGATTGTGCAGATGCTTAACAGGCAGCAAGGCAGGCCATTTATCTTGAAAAGTGTTTCAGTTGGACGGGCTTATTCACCCAGTCAAATGCATGTCTGGTTTTATCGAGCACTACTGTAGGAGGTTCAATTACAGGCCGCACGGATATGACATAAGATTCTGGAAGAATACTTATCAGCCTCGAATGGTGGAGAGCATCTGTCCGATGAGCCCGTTCCCCAAACACTTCACGACCTTTCGAACATAGGCGCTAGATCCAGCGGAAGTATCTGGCACTTGGCGCGATCGATGAAATTCTCCTCATCTGGCGCAACGATCTGCGCATATTCCTCTGACAGGAAAACCTTCGCGGAATCCCAGAAGTAAGAAAAAACTTGATCCAGAGGCAGATGATGATACAAATGAACATACTGCGAAGAGTTTCTCGTAGCTTTCACCCTCGAGGTGGACAACCCCGTCCCAGTCTGGTGCAGTGAGCCCCATTGCTTTTGGGGCGTCTTTGTATGCTTCGTAGGCGTGTAGCTGCGAATTGCGGGGTAAATATTGTCAGTGTCGTGGGTAGAGCTATGATGTTATACATAACGAACAACGCACCTGCTCGTATTTTGTTACATTCGTCTTGAATGACTCGAGGGACATGAAGAGCTTCGCATGAGGGTCAAGCCAGTGACGACTGAACTGCTCTCTCGTGAGTCCTTCCTTCCGTTTCATAAATATGAGTAGGCGGACGCGGTCTTTCGCAAAGGGAGTGGACATGAGGGGCAAAAGCAACTGGGGCTGCTGGGGCGTCGACTTTCAGCAGCCCAGGCTTTAAACCTTGGATGTCGTCCCGAATAGAATGAAAGGGCCTATCAGCGAGGATGCGGATCTACTCACAGTGTGAGGTAAAATGCCACTGATTGCGATTCGAAGCGCGAATTATCAGGTGGCCTGCAGAGGGAACCAATTGCGGTCATCTCATTCAGCCAAGGGTGTACAGATGATACCATTTTGCCTGTCATGGACGTCGCCGAAGGGTTTTCCTGCCTGGACTTGTGTACACAAGCTCAAGTGATCGTCAGAAACGGCCAGAGAGTTGAGGCGATTCACCAAGTTCTGTTACTGTTCGGGTAACTACTCGGAATGTGGGATAGATAGTCGCGCGTCTGTGGTTGTCGGTAAGCTATTGCAGAGCCTGTGATGAATATCCTGCAGCCTCGCACGAGAGTCTCTGTTATCCAAGCTAGCAAGAGAAGATTGTGCAGAGGATATCAAGCCAGAGATGCAGGTTAGCTTGAACTTGATTCCTTTATTTTGAAGATCTTTTCGTTTCGCGCGGTGTATTCGCCCGCCCGAGAGTCTACAGTCTTACCGAGTGCCAGGATGTTGATAGGAAGCCCAGGTATGACAGAAGACAGAAGATTCTTGTTGAAAGTAGATATCAGCCTCGAACGATCTCCGAGTCCGACAAGCCCGCTCTTCATCTTCCGACGCTTACGTCACCGCGGTGCTTGCCGGCTCCGCCCCACTTCCACTTGCGGCATGACAAAGGTGGCCAAACACCCAATCTCCCTCGATTCTGGAGGCACTTGTATTGAACTCTTGAGAAAGCCTGGGCACAAATGAAGCTGCAGAACGGTTGTTATCAGTGCTGCAAGTATGCCCAGAAAAAAGTGGGGAGAAACCATCAGGAAATGCGTCAGAAAAGGCTTTTTAAGAATTGAAGCAATCTTCCAAGTCAAAATGAGCTCAGAATGCCGTGGCTCGTGCGTCTTCCATGAGCGTGAGAAATTCCATGAGTTTGAAGGGGTACTTTTGTGTCTCGAATGCTGGCTTCATCACTCCTCTTTCTTCCCGCCCCCCATCGTCCTCGCAGCCTCATTTTGCGAATCTCGCCATCTCACCACCAAACTTGCAACACTTTGACAACTTCTCGTAATGGCTCGTACCAAGGTCTGTTTTCTTCCTTTTCTTCGCCAAATCGCTCGTCGTTGACCAGAAATTGCTCATCAACAGCAAACCGCCCGCAAATCCACCGGAGGTCCGTATTCCAATCTCCATATTCGCTTCACATATTCTGATAACAGCTTTCTTCAGGCAAAGCGCCCCGTAAGCAGCTCGCAACCAAGGCCGCCAGGAAGACCGCCCAGGTAAGTATCGTTGTCGCCGACGTCGGTGGTGGCACCGTCACCGTCGTCATCGCCACACCATGTGACTCAACTCATATATTATCTGTACTACTATAGACCGCGACTGGTGGTGTCAAGAAGCCCCATCGTTTCAGGCCCGGAACTGTCGCTCTTCGTGAAATCAGGCGTTACCAGAAGTCCACTGAGCTCCTCATCAGGAAGCTTCCTTTCCAGAGGCTCGTCCGTGAAATCGCCCAGGATTTCAAGGTTTGTAATCTTCCGTCTTCACTCCCTTTCTTGTTACTCATCTACTTGCTCACCGCACAGACCGACCTGCGCTTCCAGTCTTCCGCCGTCATGGCGTTGCAGGAGGCCGCCGAGGCTTACCTCGTCTCCCTCTTCGAAGACACCAACTTGGCCGCTATCCACGCTAAGCGTGTCACCATGTACGTGTTACTCTTGCGGGCCCGTATTGTCTGACTCATACTGACGGCTCCGCGTCTACACAGCCAACCCAAGGACCTTGCCTTGGCCAGGCGTCTGAGGGGCGAGAGGTCTTAAATGCCTCTGCACACAATCCGTTCTTTGGTTTCTTGGTCTTTTTTTCTTTCTTTTAAGCATCGTTGTGCATTGTGATTATTAGGCCGAGGACCATGTACTTTTTGTATCCTAGTTATTATGCACAACTCCGTCCATGCCCCAATTATTATTTAACTATGCCTACCATATGACATGCCTTTAATCCCATAAAACACGCGGTGTCAATGACCTTGAGAACCTCGTTGCTGTGTGGCCACATGTTGTATTCATGTGGCGTGTGTGCCAGTGTGGGTTTGTATTTGAAGTTGCGACAACACATGTTACTTTTAAATCCCAGCCTTCGTACGTATGAACTTGCCATTCCAGCACTTGAACCCAACGTCAGTCGAGATCTGTGGTAGGCAGATGCACCGGATAAACACCCTGCTTATTTTCCATAGCATGCGCCACGTACCGTTTCCGGATCGCACATGACTGCGGCTGGGGATCCAGTTTTAGTCTTCGCGACAATGTTCTTCGCCACTATATTTGATGCTAAGGACAACGAAGCGTAAGGATTCCAATGTCCCGGAACAGGTGAGCTGGAGAGATACGCACCGGTGCCGGGATACAGATCGAAGATCGCCACTTCCTTGCCTGTGGCGCCTAGCACAAAGTACCTACCCAAGAGACATCGACATGACTTTCACAAACCATGTAAGCGAGAGTCTTACCAGCAGGGGTCGCTGATACACGTGCCTTCGAAGAAGTCGGGGGAGCTATGGAAAGGATTTGCCTTGAATTTCCTTCTGGTCTTGATGAAATGAAACTGTGCTCACTCGTCGATGGTACCAACGAAGCTTTCGAATCGGAGATCCTGGATGTGCGTGTTGTTGGTACTTGTGGTGTTGGGGCGGGGGCCGACCTAACGGACAGCGTGTTGATTCACATGCCCGCGGTGAGTACATAATATACAATACTTACGCCTTGATCCCAGTAGCTATTGGAGACGCAAGGACCGTCAGAATTAGTCCAGTTCATTCAGAATTGACCAACGTACTTTTGTGTAATGTAAATCTTGGAACGAATGGATGAATGACAGGACGATAATATCGTGGGCAGGCAGGTCACTTACTGGGAACGGAACGTTGCTGAAGGCGATATTCTTCCACGTAATGCTGTGGCGAACGGTATGTTAGAGATCCTACACGCTCACAGTGGCAACAAGACTGACTTCCGGGCTAGGCCGTTTCCGCCGGTCCAGCTTTTGAATCGAGCACCATAAAGTGTGTTTCTCTGCAGTACGAAAATGTCGGTTAATATATTGAGGAGATAGAAGGAAAATGCACTGACCATTATAACATTTTCAATCCTTCATCAGGGACGTGTCTCGTTCAATTCAAATCATGCCTTTCAGAGATAAAGCGGCACCTACAGGACATTCTGAACATCGGAGACCTGGCCGTTCTTTCCAAGGGACCCGATGGAGAGACCGTGTCCGCCTTCGCAGTACGAGTTTCTGGGTCAATATCAGCTTGCGGTTTTAGTACGAATTTGGGTAATCGAATCTTACCGGAAGTGAATGTTCTTGGCACCATTCCCGACCGTAATGCAGTCGTCGCCGTTCTGGATGTAGTTGTTTTCGAAAAGCATGTTTGTGCCTCCGGCAGAGAAGCCTGTCAATGGGGAATGAGCTGTGGGTGAGTGAAACTATTAAGAGATAAATGTAACATACCATCTCTGTATGTTGAGATCGGACATTAAGGTGAGATTCTGCAAATAACAGTGCACGTCGAACTCACGTATTGAAGGGAAACGCCTGAGCGTAACATGTGTCAGAACAAAAGTGCCATTGAAAGTGCATGAGGGTTTACATCATCAGGATCGACAGATAAGGCGTGTATCCTATTATTGAACGCATGAATATTTGAAGAGCCGCTCGTTGCGAAATTCCATGCGACAGGCTATCCAGAAAATTCAGGTCAGCGGCGAAATATAGAACGAGTATTTGGAAGGCGCGTACCTTGTACAACTTCATGTCTCTGATAACACCGCCATTGATTTTGCTGAAAGCAAAGCCGTGCGGCCGGTTGACCTGGTTGTGAGTGTTCCACCACTGAGACACCAACCTGAGATGAGATTTGGGTGAATTTTCAGGGAGGATGGACTTACTTCTTGGCCGTGACCGTCTATCCATCCCCACTTGGGGTCTGTAGACCCTCGTAGAGTAACGTTGTTGCCACCAGTGAATGCAAACCTAGATCGGAAATTCCTGAGTTCTCACATTAAATGGTTGACACTGAGATGGTATACCATGCTCCTGAGAAGCTCTACCCCACAACGCAATTAGCATGTACACTAGACCGAAACACATCGTCAAAACGCACTGAAGACCCGACAATCGCTTGAATGGCAGGAATATCGGTGGGGTACGTCAGGTTCCCCTCGAACCGAATTTCCACGTTGTTCAGAACGGGAAACTTGATAGGCGTGAAGATGTTATACGTGATACCCTTCTTGAACAAAATCGTTGAGTTCGTGCTGTAGTTCGCCAGCACCACAGTGAGCCCTGGTGTGTCGTCTAGACCCGCGGTATGGGGTACGACAAAAGTGTTCCAAGCTGATACGAAGTAGACGTTTGCGAAGAGAAGTACACACGTCCGAAAGTTTGGCAACATCGTCGTTGTTGGAGACTCGAGAGTGCTTATGTTCGCCTGCCCGCGCGCAGGTAATGTATAACGTTAAGATGAAAAGGTACCCAGCTGTCTACTCTTGTACCCTGTCATATAGGAGAATAATCCTCGGAGAAATCTCTTGTAGAGCGATTTTTGGCTTCGTCTTCGGTGAACGCGTCCACGTGAATAGATTTGACCCGCGTGGAGTGGGCGAGTGGCGGTCCGCCGGGAGACTCGGTCCCGCCACGGGCCTGGTAGGTAAAGTGACGCTGATTTGGACACTAGAGAGACTTCGGAGGCAGATTGTGTTTGTATCCGATCACGTACGAATGGTGCAGTCATCCGTCAAGTTCATACAGTAGTACCACGGTGGTTACGGGTGGTCAGGTGGATGATTTCGGGGTAGTTTTCTTGCACACAGCCAGGCCGAATGAGCTTACATTTGTAGCCGACGATGTTTCGTGGGTTACAGAAGCTTCCAAATTCAGTCTAATCACCATGATCGGCTAGGGTTCATTGTCTGTGGCTGTTCCGGGTACACCTGTCCGTCGAATCTTCGAAGAAGCATGAGGCGAAGAAACGGGACTAGGCGATTGTGATTGACAGATGGGGAAGGTTTCGCCGAACAGGCAAGAGATCCCTTAACGGAGCTAATAGAGATGAAAGCAGAAACTCCAAGGACTCTCAAAGAACACTCAAGAAAGTGGCGCAGGCAAAGTGACAGACGTCATGGTGCGCTGGTTCCACCTTCGAACCTTGCAATCCACGAAACAGGGCTCTGTCGCGAACGGGGATGACAAGGTACCATTAAGTCGTCTTGGATAAGGAGCATCTCGAAATTTGAAGCAATTTGAGTGGAATTGTTGTGGGTGATGTGAATGAGGTCCAGACCCTTATGTTTGGTCAGGATCGACACGTGGGTAGCGCCATTTTGGACTGACGTTTGGCGGCGGGGTGACGGCGCTCTCTTTCCAGCCTTGTCACCAAGTCATAACCTGGGTATATTGTCATGATAACGTTGTCCTAGTGGAAGCACAATAAACTAACAGGGCGCTGAACCTCATTGAATTGCCTGCTCTGCTCTCATCAATCCATCGAAAACAACGTCCTTTCGGACGCGAAACGCGCTCATTGCGATTGAAGCTGTTCAACGTAACGTCTGCTCGTGAATCAGATGCAGAGAACGGTGAATGGGAAGGAAAAGGATGGTGTGCAAAAGACACGGCGTAAGCCTGGTCGAGTGTGCGTATTGTGTCCTATCTCTTGTCTTATAGGAAGTAATCAGTTGCATTCATTTTAGACCTACGTCTTGTGCGGAGTGTCGAAGGCTAAAGCTTCGATGCGACAAGAACGTGTGTAGATTAGATCCTTTAAATATCGACGGGCAGCCCTTGGCTCAACTTCTCGATCTGTAGGTTCCTTGTGAGAAATGTGTATCGAGAGGCTGCGGTTCAATCTGTCCGGATGGTCAATCAGGTCAATGAGCTTGTCATCAACTCGACTAACGTCGTTTATAGGATCGCTCACTCCCGGAAAGGGAAACCGTTTGGTCCTGGCGAACACCGAAGAGCTACACGATCGCATCGAACAACTCTGCACTCGCATTCGTGAACTTGAGAATGCTCTTCGAAGTCTACAGGAGTCAGTCTCCCAAGAGCCACATCCGCTTCTCCAAAATGGCATTCTACAGCCAAGTCCTTCACAATTCCAACCATCACCACCCATGCCAATAAGTACATCTACAACTCCACCACGATCGGAAGAGCCACTTGCGAATACGGAATCAAACACAAATCAAGCTGACTCGGAAGACAGTTTTATCGATGCCTTCGGTATGCACGAGTCTGAAATGTATGTTGCCGTCACCTAAATCCTTATCAGGCACCCTGACTCTCGGACACCGAGGGCAATGCACATTCTTGGGGAAGAGCGCGCGTTCCGAGGTCAGCACCGGATGCTTATATGATATCATCCTTCCTAAAACCCCTTTTACAGTATCTCCTGCATGTAAGAGGCTTGTACATTCAATTTGTGTGTTTCATTTCAAACGACCCCAATATAGGCACAAACTCTAGCAATGGCAGGACCGCAAATCAGGAACATCATACCCTCTCGATTGACCAAGCGGATGACGGACTCAGTGTTTCCAGAACCTGAAGTGACAGAGAAGGCGCTGGGACGGGAAGTCTTCGCCCTGCTACCTCCACTCTCTGAAGCCATCCGCCTCTGCGAGGTATATCAGGAGCATGGGAAATATATGTGAGCACTCACCATCCAGACCAACGAAAATGCGGCTGAGATGATTCAGGTACACGCCAGTCCCGCCGGCAGAGCTCTTGGATGAGATACTGGTGAACGTGTATCGAACAGAGTGGGTTAAATTTGAGAGATGCTGCTTTGATACTGACATGACGGTCTAATAGCTCGTTCGATTCCCTCACATGTCACCATTCCTTAGCACTGCTGCTGATCATCTTTGCCTTGGCCATCCTCTTTGATCCAGGGCGGCAGCCATATTCGAGCGAAGCCGAAGAGTTCTATCAATTGTCACGGACGGCGCTTGGGTTTAGCCCGCAGACAACTCGCCTGTCAATCCAAGCTCTTGTAAGTTCCATTAATCCTTAGAGTTCCTCATACTGATTGTGATCTGTCTTGAAGATACATATCTCCCAATACCTCGAATTCAGTGATTGGGACTCGATGAGTTCCAATTCGAAGTGGATGTACGTCGGGCATGCAGTCAAGATGGGTCAAAGTGTAAGGGGCTATTGCGAAGTCTTGCGCAACGAATACTCACATCCTCCGCGTGCAGATTGGGCTACGTAAATCACTGGCTTCCATTTCGTGTTGAATGAGACCTCATCCTCACTGTTAGATTTGAACTGCGCTCGATGGAACCTATCGGAGGCTAATGTTCAGCGTCGGTGTCGTCTATTTTGGCAATTATTTTTCCTTGACTCTTGGGGTGTACGTACCAGAGCTTCCACTTCAAAGCATGTCTATCTCATCCTTGCCATAGAGCTTCAACTTCGGTCGACCACCAAGTATGTCATTTGCGTTCATCGACTGTCCAGTCCCAACAGAAGTGGACGAACCGCTCAATGCTGACGGAGAGAAGACGACAAGCTGTAAGCATCTTGCTTCTTTTCATCCATTTTCCTTTCACGAGCTGGCTGGAAAGTCCATTCGTGGAATTGGCAGTACAGCGCCTTACTGCATTCCGTAATGGCCGCTGCCTTCGGACCGAAGATGCCCGCATACTCTGTCATCCTCTCCCTCGATCGAAGGATCCGTGATTTCCCTGTCCCACCTCCATGGCGGCCTGTCTGCGAGAGAGACGAAGACCAAAGTCGACCTGTACAAGTTGAGGTACAAATGCGGCGCTGGTTTATCCTTGCCAGCAAAGAGTATAGTGCGTGGTTTGCGCCAGTTTTCTGTTGACACTCAAGTAAACTCAATTAACTAGCCCTTCTCAACCTCCACCGAGCGTATCTTGCACAAGCGCTCCTGGAAATGCCGACCGAACTTCCGAAGCATCGGTATATACCATCCGTGATTGCGATCTATCGCTCAGCGTGGCGAATAATCGAGGCATTGCGGCAGGCCTGGCAACTCGTACCCCATCCGCTTTCGAGGTTTAGTTCGCCCTGGTCTCAGGCATTGTCTGCCGCGGTGAGTCGACTTATTTTCGCCTGTTTTTATTCACCATGAACGTTCGATTGATCCCGGTATGAACAGATTGTGATGTGCTTATTGGTGACTCGAGCACCCACATCTCATATGGCATCCTCAGCCTTGACCGAGCTGGATCTTCTCTTGAAAGTATTCCAAGAGGCTTCACCCAAGTCCCGTGCCGCAGCGAATATGCTAGTCAGTGAAAGCATAGCATGTTCATCCTTGCCTATAGATCTCAACTGAACACCTTTTCAGGATTCAATCAGCAAACTTTATCAGAAAGCACAAAATGCAATGGATCAGACCCTCTCACATACAGTGGTTCCGTCTTCATCTGTGGACGATGACCTTGATCGTTTAGGAGGAAAGACATCCCTTTTGGCAGAGACGGGAGCCTCTGACTCCGAAACCTGCGGGCCATCTTCTGGTCCAGATCTGACGGCCAACATGACGGGGATTCATTCAGATTACTACTTCTCGGAGGCGAACACCGGATACATGCACCCCACACTTGCGCACGACATGCGGTCCTTCGATACTGGTGGACCGACCTTCAACGACTTCTTTGACTTCCCTGCCGCACCGGTCGCGCAGCACCAGCAGCCCGCTCCTGACCTCCAAACTCATGGTCTCAACTTTTATAGTGGGGGTAATTACCAGATGTACCAACAGCAGCCTCCGCCCCTGGTCCAATTTGAACAGGCGGCCCCAATATTGGATTCGACGTGGCAGAGTTTCGTGGAGCAGCTGGGTTTTTAGCTTTTCGCGCCTTCTATAGAGCACCGTTGTTTAGTATTCAAGCCTTCTATCCCTTGATGGACACGCGCTCTCAGTGTAATATCGTACATATGTCAATGCTAATTTATTTATCTCTTCGTGCTCTGCAAGGCTATCGCCAGGAAATTACTACTGTATGTGCATCGGAGGAGTAAGGCTGCTCTATCGCATCTATGCAAATAGGCCTTGCTGGTAATCTAATTGGGATGTCTTGTGGGCTTAGACTTAGACTATCAGTCAAGTCCTTATCAATGCTCAGGAAAATACGAAAGCAATGTTGTGTTTCATCAACGAATCCGGCGGACGGAAGAACAGTAAAGGTTCAGACCAGGTCACCAGGCTTCTTGTAAAAGAAGCACTTCCCAGTCTCGCTGACTTCCTTCATCTTCGCTTTTCCCAAACAAGTGTCTTTATTTTCCTTCTTGAAACCCACTCCACCACGCTCCGCACAGTCAGACCCTGATAATGACTCCGCTGGGGCAGACGACGAGCACCTGAAAGACAAATAGGTGTATGATAAGTTCAGACCATGGCTTCGGCCGCCAGAATCTAACAAATGACACATACGTTCCCCATGGTCCTGCTACGGTTTTATGGTAGACAGCACGGCGTTCGTGGATATCTGCCACATTGCGCGCAGAGACTCCACCTTCGTAGAACATAGGTAGCGCTAACACTGGGGCTGCAACAAAAGCAATGGCGAACGCGAGGACTGTGGAGGGGTGCATGTTGTTCCAATAACCGGACTGGAGTTTATGTGAGGTCGAAATCAAAAGGCAGACGGTGGAGCGCTTGTCCGTGTTTTCGTTAGAGAAGAGACCTGCTTTCTGAGGAAATGAGAAATAACCGGTGGATTTTATACTTTCACACCAATCCCAAGGCAAATGCAGGGACGACAACCCCGAGATTTGAAACGCAATAACGAAGAGAGACGCGGGAACGTTGAGACTCGAATGACGGACAAGAGTCCGCAACCAACTTGAAGATGGTACTGAATCAGGAAAATCAATGATGTCTGAAAGCACTATGGAAGCCTTCCCTCATTGAATCCATCATCGAATGACAGATTCGAATGACGGTCATGTTTCGAACGCTCCCGGCCCCGACGCCGAAATGAACCAAGGCTTTCTCGGTCGACCTGAAGAGCTATCGCTCCAGAAACACGAAACTCCAACGTCTTCATGGAGCTTGAAATTACTTTTTCTGAAGCATTTGACAACAGAAAGAATTTGGAGAGAATTGGGGGTGAAGTTCAAGAAGCAAGCGAAGCAAATAGCAACAAAGCACATTTGGTCAGTTGTGGCTGTGTATCGCACTCAGGTGAGTTCCCAAACTTAGCAGAGCAAAGGAAGCAAAGCACATATATTATGTCCGAAACAATTCATCGAAGATTAATCCCGCATATTCTACAAGTAGAGGCTGTTGACAAACGCCAAAGTTAGCCAACCCCCGAAACATGATATCGTTATTCTCAGTTCTGACGTTTCCGTTTCCCCGTGCGGACAACCTCATGTGGTCCCTCCGAGACGACGAATTTCCCAATGGACGGCTGGTTGGCATGGCTCGGTTTCATTGACCCACTCCTCAAAACTCGTCCAGTCTCAGTGATTGTGGAGTTAACAACGGATGGACCAGCTGCAGCCTCTTTTTCCGACGATTTCGTGAGTCGCGCCTTGATGCGAGTGGAGGCGCGTGGTTGTATACGCTTGGGGAGCTGTGGCCTGACTGCGTTGACATATGATAGTTGAGGGACACGTAGACGAAGAGGCACATTCGGTATGTTTGCCTCGAGCTCGTCAAGCGCTTCGTGGCTTGCAACTGGCACTGTGAGAAGGCAGTCTTAACAATCCTGTTGGTATAGGAAGTATAAAAATGGAAGGTCCGCTTACGACGTGGATTCTTTGTTCGCAGGGGTGGAGCGTCATGAACTGTTTTACTTAGACGGTTAATGATATCGGATGTCCGTTCCCGAGCGACACTTGGGATGGAGTTGAGTACTCGTGTCGCTTGATCAATGGGCATGGCCAGAGACCGAGGTGAGGGTTGGGTATATTGGGAAAACGCGGCATCTGTGGTGCTGGTTTTTGGGTGTGGGGGCCTTTGTTCGCAGGTGTCGTCGTTCACCACAGCAGGTGGGACGACTGCTTCAGACGCCTTCGTGGTGGGCGCATCGACAACGGTCGAAGGCACTTGCACTTGAGGTTGAGAGAGTTGACTGCTTTGCAGATGTCTCGCGGATTCGTTCGTGATTTCGCAGAGTGAACTTGTCATCACCACATCCTCAGTAGATGACGTCGCCGCGCTGAGTGATCCTTGCCCGCCGTGCAAAAGTTGGTCATTGGATATTGGGGTAGGAGAATCATGGAGAGTGTGTGGGTCTAACACCCGATGTAATTAGGACATTTTCTCCGTCAATTAACTTAAAATATGCTTACTCCACTGTGGTACTGCGTCGTTGCTTTTCGCGAACGAGGGATCCGGGCTTGCATCGACGAGCTTGTCGACAATATCTCGGGCCGAATATTCAGAGTGACGCGCTTTCTCAAAACTATGCTCGGAGATATCTGAGACGGCGAGGACTTCTTGCGCGGTCTTCGCGACATCCGTGACAGTTGGGGTATGCTGCACGACGAGGAGGCTGTTAGTTTTGTCGGACAATGTGACCAGTGCTGGTGTGATAGCCATTTCACTATCCAGGTGATGCACGATGGTGGGTCAATGTGGTTGCAAAGGAAGAGAAGACTGGGCTTTGAATCGCAGTGTATATAGGTCCTGGGGAACAATGAGATGTGGAGAATGTGGCCCATCAAACCGATTTTCGACATGGCCAGTACATGGCAAAGGATGTTGCACGTGGTATGTTTTCGCGATGGCCATAAACTGCCCCGCGAAAGTGTTGCTAGGAACTGAGCCGCGACTCTTGATATATTTTCATGGCTTTGCGGTGTCGAGTAGGCGCCTCACATGTACAACATCTGTCGTAGGTGTAAGGATCCAGCGAAGATACTTCTGTTAACTTGCACAGCAGTCTCAGTCAAGTTGATTACCAGAAGGGGGACGAACAAACGTACGGCAGCTCAGAGCACCTTCAAAGTGGGTATGTTTGCATTGCAGGAGAATACTACGCCAATCCGTGGCTTTGGCGCGCTGAAGCTCGCGGTTAAAATGTGCAGGTTATTAATGTTACGACTGCGTCCGAAAGAAAACGGCCTTCTCGGAGTGCTTTGTGGTCGCGAATATCTAGAATTAACATTTGATGGATGGTGGGGAAGTATCACTGGCTACCGCAAGGATTGCGGAAAGCGGGCTATGGTAGATGGCTGCGGATGGCGTTGTCAAGGACACATCAGCGCTTAGTGCAGGCAGTGCAAAGAGAAAGTGCGAAATTTCTTCGCAACCAGAAATGTAAAATATAAGGGCATGAAGGAGAGAGAGATACAGAACTTACAGACAGTATGATGGTTCGGATGAGGACCCCACAGTACATGTACTCCAGTCGTCATCGAACAACTGTTGCCGATCGCATCCAAATTTGGGCTTGCCGCCAGGGGGCTGGCGCCTAGTCACAATCACAGTCACAACATCTGACGTCAGGTTGAACTTTCGGTCTGACCACTTTTCCCCAACTTTTCCCTATAAAAGCATCCTTCATAGCATTCCCGATTTGCCTCTCATTTATTCACGCCCTCTGCACGACTTACGCTACCCCTGCTTATAGCGATACGCTTGATACGCTTTCCCTTACGAAAACAATAAAATGTCTATGGATACATGGGTTAGAAGGGGTCACCCTGGTATGTTCAGCTGTTTTGTCTTGTCGGAGCGCGTGGGGACTTACCTCCTTTTCCAGTGCTGTTCAGCATTTTGATAGTTTTATCAATCATAGAAGTATGTTCTAACAAGCATTCATTGTTCGAATCCGCTCATTAACCCTTTGTGTAGCTTTCGATCTCTGCATGGTTGACATCACGCTTCAATACTCGCCACGATTATCGTAATACGTCTGAGCGAGATCGCGTTCGATATATCCTGTTCTGCAGTATATGGACGATCGTTTTCTCGACATTTTATCTTGTGCTATTCCTGCACTCGGCGACTGGCTCGGTATTAACGAGCGTTGCTTCACATCTCATCTTGTATGTTGGATACTTCTTGTCGAGAAGGTCTTTCAGACGCGCTAAATTCTTGTCGTGCAGCCTGACAATTACATGGATCTTATGGCTAGCGGCTGCAGCGGCAATAACCGCAACACTTGGGGGTGGACTGAACTGCACGTGCGTTGGGGATATCACTTTCCAATTTTTTTCGATATTGAGAATCTATGCAGAACACAAAACATTTTCGTGTACTGTGGTCAACTGAATGCGCTGGAGGCCTTCGCGTGGATAATTTGGTAAGTTCTCATCGTTGATAGCTCGACCCTTACTTATTGTGTCAATGTATAGGATTATCGTGACATTCGCGCTTATCGTCACCATTCTCCGTGGTATCTCAGCAGCGCGACGTGGCGACGGAGTCCGCGGTGGACTCGTTGTCTGAACGCGTCTACCAATTTCTTATAATTTTTTCCCTTAGACGACGCACGAACTCTGTGCTGAGACACTTTACCTTTTGCAACCTAGTACCAACATTCGACACATCCAACACTCTTCTCGACACACGTGTATTTTCCTATATTGCCTTTCATGTATGTATACAGTTTAGGTTTAATTCTACAGCTTGCTCTTATTTCCCTGCTGTGTAACGGCGATAATACACAAGCTTGCGTCATCGACTTAAAAATAGAGCAGATCACCCGGCGGAGTAAATTTCAACCAATTTTAGATCCATGAGCTGACGCTTCGTGTTGCTACTTGTCGACAGACATCCATGTCCGATTCTGCGCCTGTATTTCGCATCGCCCTGCGTGGGGATGCCATTCTCACAAGTCCGCGTTTCAACAAAGGAACAGCATTTACCATCGCTGAAAGAAAAGCATTTGGGTTGACCGGCCGATTGCCATCCAGAGTCAATACTCTCGAGGAGCAATGCAAGAGAGCGTACGACCAACTCAAGATGCGGGACACGCCGATCCGAAAGAACTCGTTTCTTCAGAGCATGAGGGATCAAAATTGGGTACTCTATTATACCCTCGTCTCCAGGCATTTGAGGGAGCTGGTGCCGATCATCTACACACCAACTGAGGTACGAGGTTTTCTGTCATCCCCAGAGGAACAGATCTAAAGCATCGATTAAATCAGGCGGAGGCGATTTCAAACTATTCGCATCTCTTCAGAAGGAGTGAGGGGATGTATCTCACATTCATCGACGAAGCTACGATGGAGGAGGACTTTTTGGAACAAACGAGAGAACGAAAGATTGACCTCATAGTCTGTTCTGATGCTGAAGCCATTCTGGGGATTGGGGACCAGGGCGTTGGCGTACGTTTCTGATGATTTGATTGAAGGGCATCTGCTGAATACACAATTCATTCAGGGTATTGGTGTAAGATGCCCCTCGAGTCATCATATCAACGCCAATGCTCACCTTGATGTTCTAGATCTCCACAGCGAAATCTGCCATTTATACGTACAAATAACGCAACTGTGGGGTGAAAGTGACAGATGCTCATGCTTTCTTCGCAGATTGATTGGAGGAATTGATCCTTCAAAGTCGCTCAGTGTAACCCTCGACGTCGGAACTGATAACGAGACTCTCCTGAATGACGAGCTTTACGTTGTGAGTATCTTCTTGTCAAGAACTCACTCAATAGTCATCCTGAATTACACAACGTTAATAGGGTTGGCCTCACAGACGAATCAGAGGAGAGGCGTACGATATATTTATAGACAAGTTGGGTTCCCATATGACTTACATCTACCCTCGACATGATCTTAACCATTTCTATTCAGGTTCGTCCAACTCGTGAGGAAATACTTCCCGAACAGCCTACTCCATTTCGAAGATTTCGGAGTCACGAATGCCCAGAGGCTCCTCCAGCGATACCGCCACACACACTCGGTCTTCAATGATGATATGTAAGGGCGGCCTTGACCTCATCTTCCCATGCTAGTCCACTTACATTGTATTTGTCTTTCCCAGTCAAGGAACCGGTGCAGTAACGCTCGCCTGCATAATGGCCGCAATCGGAGTCACCAAATCGAAACTCTCCGAGCAACGATATATCATCTTCGGCGCAGGCTCCGCTGGGCTAGGGATTGCAACACAGCTCCGCGACGCAATAGTCTCCACCGAAAACATGTCCCTGGAAGAAGCCAATAAGAGATTCTACCTCATTGACAAGTATGGGCTCATCAAGACCTCGCTCGAGGAGTCCCATGTCCGCGAAGACCTCAAGCCGTTCATGCGGCCTGACGAGGAATGGGAGGGCGTGCCCACAGATGAGGGATGTGTGAGACTCTTGGAGGTTGTGAAGAAGATAAAGCCGACAGTATTGATTGGGTGTTCGACTCGCAGCGGGGCATTCACGGAGGAGGTTGTGAAAGCGATGGCAGAGGGCTGTGAGAGGCCGATCATTTTGCCGCTGTCGAATCCGAGCGCGCTGGTGGAGGTGGATCCGAGGGATGCGAATGAGTGGACTCAGGGGAGAGCGCTGTTGGCGACTGGAAGCCCGTTTCCGCCTGCGAAGATGCCCCATGGAAAGGATTATATGTGAGTCATCCATCGATTGTTGCACTTGCGACCTATTCGTCGTCCTGAGCCCATCGTACCTTAAGTATTGCAGAGTGCAATAGTAAGTCGACCATAACTTTTTTCTACTGCTATGACAAATGACACGTCCTTTTCAGATGCTCTCATATACCCCGGTTTAGGATTCGGTGCCATCTTGTCAAAGTCCAGAAGGATGACAGATACGATGATCATCGCTGGCGCACGCCGCCTCGCCTCACTATCTCCTGCGCTCATCGATCCTGACGATGCACTCCTGCCCGACTTTGGCGATGCACCCGACGTGAACTTCGAGGTGGCCGTTGCGGTTGCAGAGCAGGCGATCGAGGAAGGGACGGCAGGTGTTGATTGGGATAAAAGCGAGGTAAGGGACAAGGCGAGGGCGAAGGTGTGGAAGCCGGTGTATGGAGAGTATGTGTATGATGAGAATGGGGAGCGATGAAGACCTTTTTGCAACCTTCTGTTTTGGTACGTTTTGTAGCATCGAAGTACAAATCGGACTGAATAAGTTGTCAAATAGTGTGGTATGTAACTTGAATCGTGCGTGCTGGTGGTAGTGTAAGGTGATCCGGAAGTCTCCTGGGGCATCTCTGGAGTATGATAAGGTCTTTCTGAAGTCATTAATGATGGTCAGCCATACGAAGCGACACTCGGCGTAAGTATTGGCTTCGTCCGCTCGTTGGGACCTGTCAAAACGTGTTGACAATTTCGCGAAGGTGGTTCCGATAAACAGCAAAGTCCACAACTTGACCATCGGTGCGGTAAGCTTTTGAGCTATAGCCTTGAAACCAGTCCAATGGGGAGCACGACAGCCAGAGCATGCTGCACTTCACGTCTGAGGGATCCAGTTATACATGGAAGGCAACGAGAAGCCGGACTAGCCACCGTCGTCTCCTCCTACAACAGGGATGATATTTAGTACACTTTGAATTGAAGACTCTTGAAGACCGGAGTTTGTCACAAAATAACCGACACCATACGTTGGCGTCTGACGCGTCGTGTTCATCCTCGAAGCCTATCATTCATGGGTATTTTCGGCATTTGTTATCACCAGTGCACTGTCAAGGAAGCCCACGAGGCCGTATGTGATGCATGGCTTTTTCGATCTTACCTGGCAGGTGAACGATTGTCCTGTCTTGGAAATGTCATCGTATGTTGTCACATTTGTCGGCAACGCGAGGCTCGGAAAGGCCGTTTCGTGAAAATCGAGCGATGAAATTCGGGCATCGTCTCTGACGCCGACCGCTTCTCTGAAGAGGTGGTAAAATGGCATAAGTATGAGAGCTGGTCTGTATTTTGAGGTGGAGACCGTTCAGTAACTGGTTATCTTGTGACGACGATCTGTCAAAGCCGGCAGAAGGAGATGAAGAAGCTCTCACCATGACAAGTATCTCCCGACTCAATTCAGTGACCTTTTGAACATATCAACGGTTTCTGAAGAGTTCCGGGGAGTTCGGTCATTTGAGTGTTTGGTATTTAACTTTGTGAGTATCAACATCGGCAAAGTCTAGGGGTCAGCCTTCATATAGAAGGAACACGTTCGGATCGAGAACATTGTACAGCAGTCAACGAATGCTGTAACATCCTTTGGAGGACATCAGCGTGCTATTCTGAGTCTTCAACGCGTTCAGGCTGTAGTGGTTCAGGTCCAAGAATCGAATTTACTTCGAATTTGGATGGGAGGTGGCTGCCAAACATCGCGTCCGGAATTCGGCAAGTGCCGTGTCAAATCTTGTCAGAACAGTGATCATTGCCATGCCGCGTTGCGAACATGAATCCATTAGATGAAGCAACCATCCCAGGATCTACTTCTTTCGAGACAAACCGAGATGCATAGGCTTAGACCAGATCTGGGCTCAGGAGCTGCAGGATGGTTGTAGCTCAAGGAATTACTTGCAGAGTGAGGGTCACTATAAGCCAGTAAATCGAGGGGGAGGTTGAACATGCAGTAAGGAAAATTTAACACCTCCATATTCAAATGTATTGACATCCATGACAGGTTGTCGAATGACGGAGCGTATGTCAATAGTCACACGACTACACCCCAGAGGCTTGATGTATATCATTCCATCGATCCACTCCTGTTCTTCCTGGTGTATCTTCCCACTTATGTTCTCTACAATTTCTTCATCTTCTCTATTTGGCTCGACCCGTCGTCCGGAACGACCCCGTCCAATCCGAAAAAACACAACTAACAAACTACAGCAACAGGAACGCGGCATCGTCGCCAACCTGCACCGAACTCTATCAAGCTTGAATCCTAACCACGCAGTTACCGCGATACATACTACGCCCACGCAAGGCCAGACGCTCCTTCCATCGCCAGTCTCATTTATATCTGGTTCCTCCCATAGAAGCTCGCGAAAGGCATATTCATACTCCTCCATGTCATCAGGGAGCTCAACCAGCTCATACCTGCCAACGCATTCGGAGCTGCCACGACGATATAGCAACATCCATTATGACGACGAGACGACTCCCAAAGCCTCCTCATTTAAGGCATCGCTAAAATCTAAATCCCGACCAACAATCCCATTCACTCGGTCCTACCGGGATTCCCTCCCTTCACATCCTGCTGTTCACCTCCACGATGCCCGTCCCTATTCCTCTCGTCCATCTCTCGATTCCGTCTCTACGTCGAGCTCTAGCAGTAGTTGGCGGACCACTAAGGAGCGCAAAGTCCCCATCATCGTGCCTCCACCTCTCACACTCAACGAAAGCAACCTGCATCCCAAAGATTCGAAGTCTCTTCCCGTGATCGAGATCATAGCACCCGGTCCGCCTCGGGTAGAATCTCGCGCCTCTTCCTATGCTGAGCCGGAAAATGCACATGTGTCATCGCCTGTGCCTCTTTCCCCGGATTCCCTAGATTTTGAGCTTCCATCACAAGAGGAGCAGCACAGGAGGCGGTTGGAAAAGATTATGCGGACACTAGGCGAACGCGTACCGGCGGAACTCATTTATCGCGGTGGAGTAAAACCCATCGTCGGCGTGAACGTATTCCCCGATCCACCGTCACCAGGTGATGCCGACACGCCCACTCGACTCGACAACGTGACTTTGAAGCTGACTCGACGCGCGAGCTTCACGTTGTCATCGTTTCCAAATCTCTCCACTGTCACTGCGACTCTTCTCCCTACTGCACACTCCCGCAGCAAATCCCGAGAACTCTTGGATTTTCGGGACTCGCCATCACCGCCAACCCCAAAGCCGCTTAGCCTGTCCCGTCAACATCGAGCTCCCGATGTCATCACGACTCCTACACCGACCCGCCCATCCCGTCCTCGCCCAGAAACTATCTTCTCCCCGATCATCTTCGCCAAAACCCTTCCATCAGTAGCGGTACCGGAATCACCGACGGAGCCTGTCATCGTCATTGGACCCCAACCAAGTCCACCTTCGCCCACCAACGATGAAGACGAAGACGAGGCCCAGTTGACTCCACGTCAACAAGAAGAAAGAGATGCAGAGCGAGCTGCGAAGCTCGCAAGACGCGCAAGTTTATCCACAGCCACACTCCTCCCTTCGAGCCCCCTGCACGACGGCTTCCGTGATGCACCCCCCTTTCCCAATAGCAAGCGGCGGTCCCGCCGCCAGAATCCTGCGTTGGATGGTTACCTCGAGGTAGGACCCCTCGGCGTCCGCCCTCAGTCGATGATGATGTCCCCGCTTGTGTTTGCGAAGCGTGCGTCACTTGTCCTACCTCCACCGGAGCCGTCCTTTAGTTTCGTTGTTGATGACATGGACGAGGAGAAGGATGGGATGGAGGATGTGGACACGGAGATGGATAAGGACTCGATTACATCAAAAGCGCCGTCTCGGGGCGAGATCTATTCGCGTTCTGAGAGTAGGCATAAGCACTCGCATTCCAACCCGCATCTGCCGTTGCACCCGCGCCCAGAGACACCGTTCGCGGACATTGCGGTACCGTTGCAGCCAGGGCTGTTGGCGCCACCTGGAACGGGTGCGGTGAAGATTGGAAGGGGGAAGGTTGGGGTTGAGAATGATTTGGTAGTGAGAAAAGAGAGGAGGCAGGGATGGAGTGGCGAATGGAATCAAGGCGACATGCAGGATGTCATCCAGAAGTTGCGGAATTTGAAGTAGGCGGCGCAAGAGGTGTGTTTATGATATGACTTTTATCTCCTTTCCTTCTCGGAATCTATGACTGCATTGGGACTATTCTGTTTGCTCA
This sequence comes from Hypsizygus marmoreus, assembly GCA_013433165.1. Taxonomy (NCBI): domain Eukaryota; kingdom Fungi; phylum Basidiomycota; class Agaricomycetes; order Agaricales; family Lyophyllaceae; genus Hypsizygus; species Hypsizygus marmoreus. Next base: position 4,227,631 of record CM024086.1, read on the forward strand.
TTTCCGACCAGATTCATTGTAATTTATGTAATTGTAATCTGTACTTCATCTACTTATGACCACACTTGACGTGTTTCTTGATACCCCCCACCACTTATTCATACTGATATCCCTCACCCCATTTTTTACGACTTCCATCCTATAGAATACAACGATGCATCCATGAACTTACACCTCAGAAACGCCCGAGGAGAATTACAGTACCAACATGAAAAGCTTATCGATTCTGGTCCTTCTGGATTTCATCCCAACTTCCAAGGTGAAAAACCGAAGGAAGACTCTTCCACAGCTGCTCCCTGCCCTTCTGGTGCTGTAGCTGTACTAGCTCGAGGCACTTTGCGCAGACCTTGAGCGAATCCCAATCATCAAACAACTGCAGTGGATGCGGGCTCGCCCTGAGCTCCTCCGCCCTCCGCCAATTCATCGACTGTGGAAGACGCGACTGACAGGCATGCTGACAGGTCAAAGCTTTACTGAAATCGAACAAAAAGCGATGGGTCATGGATTTCTGCATCTCCCACAGCTGGTTTTTCCCAGCGATGCAGAGCGCCTTGTCTCGCCAGGAGAGGATAGGATTCTCTAGGAGAGCATCGGTGGAAATATTCGCGGAGATGTAGAAGGCCCACGGGAGAAGCTCAGGAACATTTGTCTCGCGTGCGAGAGGAATTGCGCGTACAATGGTGGAGGAGACGTACTTGTACCCGGAGGCAAGAAGTGCATCACACCCCTCGAGGGTCGATGGAAATTTAGTTTGCAGGACTGTAATGCACTTTTGCCGAAGGCGATGAAATTTATATTTCGTGCTTATTCGTAAGATTCCAGCAACGAAGGAGATCAGCGTCGAGAGGTCAGCCTCGGACGACAGTTTATCAAAGTGGCTAATATGAGATCAGATTGTTAACTTTGTACCCGATGACAAAAGAAAGCAACTCACAACGGTTCATACAAGGCTTTCATTACATCTGTGAAATCCGCGAGAGAATCATTCAAATGGACGACAGGACAACCCTCAATCGAGTCAGCGTCTTTTCGCGATTGGGGGGCCGTGGAGGGGTCCGCAAAGACATCAGAATGCTTGTCAAGGATCGACTGGTGGATCCGAAACGCTGTATCTTCAACAACAAGAACTATGGAGCCATCGTCGAACCAAAAGTCGGTGCTAGGAGAAGGAGGCTCTTGGCGAGTGGCAGTGGCCATCGGCGTGTTGAACAACGTGGTCAGAGTTTACCCATCAAATTGGTTCAAAGCCCTGACTGACTCTGGCCATGGATGTTCATTTGACGTTCACCAACCTCGGAATCGAAGACTTTACGCTGAGATGGCTGACGAGGCAAAACTCGATGTAGGCGCAGAGAGCAAAATCGTGAGGCTCATATTTCGCGTCTGCTCTACTGTACTATTACGACCGGATGTTCACGCCTTGTGACGCGTGACGCGACATGATCACTGGAATACATGTTCACGGCTTATAAATATGGCCTAAAAAGGGAATTTCGGAGGTTTCCTGGCATTTTGGGACCCAAATTTGTGAAATTCAGCCATTTTTTGGGCCTGTGATGCGTGACAAATCGCGATAGGTTCAGTTCAGAGGCCTCTGTGATGCGTTACGTGAACATGCGGTCGTAATAGTACAGTATCCTGGAACTTACAGGAAGCTTGCATGTTTTGCTCCCTTAGGCCCAGCTCGCATTTTCGTCTGTCTCGATTCATGGGCTTGTATCTGATTCAGTCCAAAACGACATCCCAATCACTCTGAGCAGGTCTCTGTCGTTTCCATCAAATCGAACATCATTTGCTCCACATCGCCCCTTCGATGGAGAAGGGGGTTGGGACTCATTGCCACTTCCCACACAGGGGCTGCATCTCGAGCTTGCTTTAGACGAACGCCTGGGTGATGGGAGAATTGGACTGATATATGCTGCTCATGTTACGCGTGTCTTGGATCATCCAGGTGGAGTGGAGATCACCGATTCGGTCGTCAATTTTACTACACAAATTTGTGTGAAGCTCGCAAAACCTCTGCACTGCCGTAGTCTCGCGAGAGAGGCCTGGTTCTACGAGCGGCTTCCAGAAGAGCAAGGATATCAAGGTGTCATTGTGCCGAAATGTTACGGCCTTTTCTCCGCAGCAAAGAACACTTTATCGGCAATGCCTGGTGAGGAACTCACAATCAAACCTTGGGGAGAGGGAGACGTCGATGCCCCTCTCGGTTATTCCGAAGGTTCCACTGAAGAGAACACAGGAGATTTTCTGCCCGACGATTGGGAGAAACTTGGATTTATGAGTGATGGTCGCCGTTCAAAGATAGACTCTCCGTGGAATAAGTGGCGTGCCAGTGCAGATGCTCCTCTTGTTTGTGTTCTTCTCATGGAGAGGCTTGGCAACATCTACTCTGAGGACTTCTCTGAGTGCCATCCGGACAGCAGGTTAGTTTTTATCGTCATAGATATCCTCCCTGCTTACCCGTCATTCTAGGATGGAGATTGCAGACCTAATCGACGACCTCTCCTCCGCTGCAATAATGCACCGAGATTTCAAGTTCAACAATGTACTCCGTGCCCCATCTGCCTCGTCCCAGCTCTGCCCTCGTCATCGATACGCTCATGGTTGGCGGATCATTGATTTTGATAGGTCTACCAAGTGGGCTAAGTCAGTCGAAGTTGATACCAGGAGAATCCCGCGTTATCTACGGGAGGCATTTTTGGATGGGACGGAGTTCTTTTGGGGATCATGCTGAGGCAATGTGTAGTCTACATCTCTGTTCTCGTTAATCGGGTATGGTCAATAAACATCACAGACGACGTGTTTAATGCATATGCACTTGTTGTAAAACATAAGAAATACCCCAGCCAAAAAACGAAACCAGCCTGGATATGGACAGCATCCCGTCACCGCATCATTGGGACCACTATGTGGAAGGACACGGAGAGAGACCCGCCATGGGTCCGCCACAGACGTCCCCACCATAAGGCATCCAGGTGACCAGGGGTACATATCGCAAGTACTCATCATTAGGTTTGTGTTTTTGGGTCGATCGACGGGGTTCGCATTTCGAGATATACATTTCGTCAATGGACGCCTGAGATGCCAGGTCACAACTCTCGACGCCACGACATAAGTTACTGGAGGCTTTTATTAGGTCTCCAGAGTAAGTTGAGAACGTGTAGCGGTCGGCGCGCGAAAGTTGATTCCCAGTGCGATAATTAGTGCCCAAATGCAGAGACGGAAAGGTTGCCGGGCAAAGCCGAAGCCAAAATCGACCCAAAGAGCAGTTCAGTCTCTATGGGTGGAGGATTCTTAATTTCGACCGGTCGACGAAGTAGGGAGAGTTTGTTCAATCGACCATCGAGACTGCAACGACAAAGCCATCGGAGTGACAGTTGGGATTCTTTCGGAGAGGATGGTAACTATCATTTGGTGAAAATATGGACGTACGCTTCACATTGAATCCAACCGACAATAGTTGTGTACCGATTTCATTCTTGAGCAGCTTGCGCCATCTCGTCGTCAGTATTGGCTTAGAAGTTTAATTAAATTAAGCCACACACCCAGGAGCCTAGCTAACCCCAGGTCCCTCAACGCGTAGATTTAAAAGAATTAAATGCTCCCAAAAACCTTTCTACGACGGATTCGGACGGCCCCATCGTAGCCAACATCCTCCCTTTAATCATAGGGTCCATCCACAATGGGCCACTCCACGCCATCCAAAGAGCCAACCACGCCATTCCAAATAATTTGACAGCAAAGGTGTCCCTCACCCCCATTTTCTTCCCAATCGCCACGACACCATCTTCAATCATAATTGCTGGGGCCTGTAGAGCGTAGAAGGCGACAGCATCAAATGCAAATTGGGGATTGTGTGACAACGCCCATTCGGCAGAACCATGGAAAACGCCTGATAAGAAGAACACGACTACAAGTTGTGTATACGTTGAGAGCAGGCCGCCGCGAGGGAGATGTAAGATAGTGTTTGCGAAGTATCTCCCGTGCGTAGTCAGTGTCTATGATGCAACGTGACGAGTTAAAGGAAAATGCACAAAATGGGGACGTGACGTACATGTCGAAGCACTTGATGCCATGTTCGGCTGTTAATGAAGAGACACAAGACCCATGCAAGAAATTAAAACGGCAGGTCAAAATAAGATGCAGGAAAGAAAGTAACTTACCCCCAAAACGCGCGAACACCTACTGCTTCTGTCCAGTGTCCGAAAAAGAACGGGCAGTCCTGCGGCCCCCATAAACCAGAAAGCACGCAGAATACCCCAAGCAGTGTCGAGTATAACGACATCTCACTCGCAAATGTCAACCAGAATGCCCAGACATTCCAAATACGCCACAACCAGCCGCCCGCTCTCATGCCAGCCCCATCTGGGTCAAAGGCCGGATTACGGGAGAGATGAATGAACATGACGTCCTTGAAGATGTAAAATACGAAAGCCCAGAGAAGTTGCGAGCGGACAAATTCCCAGCGCGGGAGTGATGAACGGCGGAGACGAGGAGCCTCGAATGACCAGTTGACACCGCGTGGGTTCGTGATGAGGTCGAGTGCCCATGCAAATTGCTCATTGCTAGATTTGGGAGGAGAAGGGGATCCACGGCGGATGAGGGTGTGCTGAAGGGACGGGGTAAGGACAAGGTAGTCGGACGCGAGGAGGAGGAGGAGGAATGACTGGAGGCCTATGTTATAGTTGGTTGCCGGAACGGAGGTTGAAGTGTAGATGACAATGTAAAAATATAAGAGGACGAGGATGGGGAAGAAGAGTGGTCGAAGTCGATCTTTGGAGTTATGGGTGTAGAGGGACGCGAACAATACCAGGATTAAAAGGACGAATGGGACGTTGGGAGATGCCATGATAGAGGTGATCCATTCATCGTTGTAGAATTCATCTTATAGGACCATCAATGTGCTGTATGGTGAAACGAGCGAACCAACGTCAGGAAAAACCGAGAACAGGCCAATGAGTAAGAATTCACACAAGCGTGGGTTCCCTGTGCTTGCAAATTATCGTGCGTTAGCGTGATGAGTGAATAGCGATGACAATGCTTACGATTATTTCCAGTAACGCAGTCCATAGTCGGGGGCCGTTGTCCTTCCTGGTCATCGATTTCTTGTCATATTGCTTGTGCTCATTCCGTCGCAAAGGTCTGAAAGCGAAAAACAGAGGATCAATAGAAGGAGCTTTTGAGCCTTGCAACAAGTACATATGTCCAAACAATGCTGCGAATCGGCTCTGACCACCACAGAAATCACCATTGATGTGATGCGGAGCATTTTCATGCCACTGCGAACTTGACCGATTCCCAGTGCTTCGCGCTTCATGAAACCTGTGGAGAGAGCAAACTCAAATTTTCAGCGCTAAAGGAGAGAGCTCCAGGCACCACTTTGACATCGGCACAGCCTTACTCTATTTCCGACGTTCCCGTGCCTCCAGGCAACCCTGGCAACCCTTCTCGGCTTCTTAGAATTTGCTGCGAACTCCCAAGCCACGATGGCAAATTATTCGACCACGGAGGATTCCGAGTGAGTTCCATAGACGCCGATTCATCGAAATTCACTGACGTTTGCAAAGGCCATGGTGCTTCACAGGTACGTTGAAGATTCTGGACATAGTCACCAGAAAGACGAGCTCATGCATTCGGAAAGTGGTGCGCTCGAACGGGCTGCGCCTCATGCGTCCTGAGAAGTCATGGCGCCCAATTGTCACTGTTGAGGTTGACAAGCATCACTGTCATGAGACAGTTCTTGGGGTAGACGGACAAAACCCCAATCTGAAGGAGACGTTTTATCTGTGCGTACCCGATCAATTGCTTCTTTGCCTCTGAACTGAATAGCAGTCAAAGCCATCAAGTGCATATTGACTCGCAGGTTGATATCCGCGTCTGGCATCGATCCCAAAGCAAGAAAAAGGCCAAGAAGCGCAGTCTTGTCGCGTCAGCTTCTCATTCCCTCCGAGAACTGCTCAAAAAACAAGAGATGGAACCACATTCTAGTGAGTCCCGATCGTCTGGAGCTAAACCTCTCTATCTTACCTATCTAAATATTTCTGTTCCCGAAGAGCTCGAGGTGCGCCTCCAGTGCCAGTCTGCCTCAAAACGCGCCATATCCAGTCGCGGCAAGCCCCAAAATGGAGCTACTCTACTCTTGAAGATACGTCCTCCACCTACGGTGGAGAGACCCCTCCCTGAGTCCATTGCTTCCTCCTCAGGAAGTGGCTACTCGTCTGATTCAGGATCGTGTAAGTGTTTGCCACATCATATGTTTTGTTGCGATCCTCAACAATTTTTCCAATCCGCAGCTGCTCAAGGGTTGGATAGCATCCCTCCTTCACCGACTGATGATTCCTGGCCCGACGAGGACACCCTCACCGACGTCACAAAGCCGAGCCTTCGGCGCCGGCGTCGACTTCGTGGGTACGCTATCGACTCTGGGGACGAGGTGTATTCTACCGATGATGACGGCGCATGCGATGATGAAAAGCCCTTCATCGATGATAACTCATACCACGACGATGACGAGGAGCAGGATCCCTGTTTCAATGACCCCGCCGCCATACGCCCACAGAAAGGCTCAGACGCGTGGTACTACTCGATCATGGCATCGATGCTACCACAGTACACTGAAACGATAGATGTCCCGAGCGATATGACGTGGGCTGAGCGAGCGCTATCATCGTTTACAATGTATAGTGAGATGAAGGCCGCGACGTTGGACTCACATTATGAGAAGGTGTTCTCTAGACTGCAAATGGAATGGACATATGTTGGTGGTTTGGTGAGTCACCGTACCTTCCTCCATTTCCATCAGTGCTAATGATAGTTTGCCCTACCCCAAGCTCGTTGCATTGGCAGCGTGAGTTTCTATCCCATCCTTTTCAGTCTCATTTTGATTTTTTCTCTCCAATTAGTGTGAGCACCGCCGTTTTTGCCATCTCCTCGGATTCTATGTTCGTAGTACAATCCTACGCACGCATCGCCATCGCAGCAAGCAGTGTCTCCTCTGGCCTCGGTATCGCATGTGACGCTTGGTTCCTCCTCCGCTACAATTGGGCCGATCTCCACACTTTCATTGTATGTTCTCTGTCCTGTTTTAGACCGCCAATATGACTAATGTTTACCAAGAACCGCGCCCGAGACCTCTACTCCTCCTATTTCTTCTTCTGCCTGTCGGCGCGCGTTCCGGCGCTTTGTCTATTCATCTCCGCGCTTTCGCTCATGACCTTCCTTGGTCTCGTCGCGTTCGAGGTGTGGCCACTTGGCGTGCTTGTTACTTGTTTCATTGTCGGACTCGTTATGACGCTACAGTTCTTGGTATTTGGTGCGCACTGGTGTGTGATGCGGGTAATCGGGGCCGTGAGGTGGGTGTGGCGCGGTGTTCGGCGGTTGTCTGGGGGCGGTGTAACGGAAGACGGTGGAGGGAAGGTGGCGAAAGAGAAGGCGGGGAAGGCAAAAGAGGGACGGTAGGCAGTAGTAGCTCTTATGCACAGATACCATCACATTCTGAGGACTTTTGTATGTTTATTTATTCAATAAATCCAATTATTTATAGAGCATGTTCATCCTTTTCCTCTGGCGCAGAATATTCCGTAGTGAACGCGCTTGCTGAGCTTGCTCAGCTCAAACACTATTGCTCTCAAGCCGGGGTTCTTAGTATCCAATTTCCCTGAATTTGCCACAACCAAAGTGCTGCTCAAAATACCATGATGTTACGCACGAAATTCCTCAAGCTAAGAGTTCCGTATGTCGCTCAATAAATTGATTATAGATGATCAAGGTATACCTATCATGTGTCACGGTGCGGCGTACTTTTCTTGTAGGTAATTCGGATCCCGGCTGTCCCTTTTTTATTTGAACTACCCGCCTGTCATTATGAATTTAGTCCTCAAGGATTCGAGCCGCGACGCAACACAGAAGGCCTCGACTTTTTGCCTCGACCAAACAGATGCAAGACATACGCCACAGCGGTCACGGTGATCATGATCTAATAGGATCGACACATGCAAGGTCCGATGCACGCTAGCGTCCTTTGGCCCTGCCTGATTGTCTTCGCACTCTCCCTTATGGCCTACCTTGTTTCTTGTCGGACCCACAATCATGATGATGCTGCAGTTCTTGGTGTTTGGTGCATAAGTTGGTGTGTGATGCCGCCCGGGTAATCGGGCTGTGAGATGGGTGTGGCGGGTGTTCGGCGGTTGTTTGGGGGTGGGGGACAGGAGGGAGGTGACGAAAAGGTTGTGGATGGGAAGGTGAAAGGGAAAAGACACTGGACCTTTGCATGTTTCTGTGTGTATCCAATACACTCCACTATAATATACTTACCGGGATGTATCCTTTATCTCCGTGCGATTTGTACGATGGGTGGACTCGACGGCAAACAACCTTGTGTAGCACTGGATGACTCTGCTCTCTAACCGGTCACGGTTGTAGATGATATATATCCTCGGTAGGTGAATTCTTTGGCACCGAAATTTGACCGAAGTTCCGCGAAGAAAAAATTCTGCACTGTAAACAATGCACCGCCGCTACACAGAATACCTCAAGACTCATCATGATGGTCCAGTTGTGGCTCAAAAAAATTAATCATAGATAATCGGTGTATACAATACACAGACAGTACCCACGCCATCACTACTGTTTCTTCGCACATCCCACCCTGCCATTGCCATAGGTGTAGCACTCTGAGCCGGAAGGGCAAGTCTGGACGGTAGATTTTGTGACCTTGCCTGTGGCCTCGTCCTTCTTGTGATCGACGATCTTCTGGCCTTCGCAATGGCGGGTTGTCACGAAGGGAGCACGAGCTATGACATGATTTCATGAGTTGCTGAGTATTTTGTACAGCGATGGCAGGCTCACCATCAAGTTTGTCATACTCCGACCGTTTCTGCTTCTTGGCGCAGCCGACCCTACCGTTACCATAGGTATAGCACTCTGAGCCGGAAGGGCAAGTCTGGACGGTAGACTTCGTGACCGTCCCTGTGGCTTCGTCTTTCTTGTGGTCCACAATTTTCTGACCCTCGCAGTGACGGGTGGTCACAAAAGGGGCGCGAGCTATCCAAAGGCATGAGTGATGGCGGTCTACGTGCTTGCCAGTGAGCTCACTGTCAAGTTCGTCGATCTCAGACCGCTTCTGCTTCTTGGCGCAGCCGACCCTACCGTTACCATAGGTGTAGCACTCTGAGCCGGAAGCGCAAGTCTGGACGGTAGACTTGGTGACCTTGCCAGTGGCTTCGTCTTTCTTGTGGTCCACAATTTTCTGACCCTCGCAGTGACGAGTGGTTACAAAGGGTGCGCGGGCTGGTAAGGTATAGTCATGAGCATTTGGCAATGACGACAAAAGGCAGAGTGCTCACTGTCAAGAGCGTCAGAGTACGCAATTGGGGAGGCAGAGACCAATGAAGGACCCGTGATGGCGAAGATGGCGGCCACAGTGAGGAAGCTCTTGTTGAACATGATGGCGGTGGGGAAGTGGGTGGATAGACGCGCTGCGTATAACTTGAATTGAGCTGTAGGTGGAGAAAAAACGACCTGCGTTTGTTGCTCAAACCAAACAAGACTGAGGACTCTTTATAGGAAGGCGGAACCGCCTATCGTCCTTGGCCACCTGAGGTTCTGGCTTCCGACGAGTGACCAAGGCAGCTGACACATCCGGAGCAAAGATAACGCATCGTGAGCTATCTTGAGCTGCGTAGTCCTAGATACAGTCAAGATTTACTAACCGAGGAGAGTTCTCTGCATCCCAAGATGCTACTCCATTGGGACTCCAATATGCAAAGACGGAAGCACTGAGTTATCCGACCGTAAACTGAGAGCTCCTGTTCCAATCCGCGTTGAGCATATGCGATGGTTTGATGATCAGGATTCATCGCTCCTGTCGATCATAAGCGTCTGAAAGTTAACGCGTGTAAGTTCTAGGAGGCTCTCGTATTGTCCATCTTGTCCTCAAGAGTTCGAGCTGCGACGCAACACAGGAGGCCTCAGGCCTTTGGCCCTCGCCCAAGGAGACACAGGACATAGTACCGCACGACGGAGATCATGAGCTAAATAAGACATTCGAGGATCGGCGTTGGATAGGCGATAGACAGATCGTTAGATTCCCCACCTCGTGAGAGACTGACCAAAGATGCATTTGGGGGGGAAACATCCTTCCGCAGGTGACTTCACGGTGAACATTTTCTCCATTGAATAGTTGGTGGATCCCATAACCAAACGGTAGATATAATCAACCAAAGCAGGCTCGCATCCAATTTGAATCTCGGATGAGCATTATGAATCTAGTCGCATAGAGATGGGCCACGGTACAGGCGGTATCAGGCGGTGTCCAAGTTGATAAGTTTGAGTAAGGACTCTTTCATCCGCTAAAGATCACACTAAAATTAGCTCACGAGGCTGTCATCTTCGGCTTGTAGGCACATTCACCACGTATACGTGTCTCGAGCCCACGCTAAAGAAGACGCTAGTGATAGTTGTGAAACTGTAAACCTAAGATGTAGAAGCGAAAATTGAGTGGTCCCTCACCATCACGAACCACCCACATGGCACGGACACCACTTCTTCCAGACAAGGAAAGTCAATCCTTCGGCTGCACGGAGTTATACAGACCACATCAACTCATATCCTGTGCGACAGATAAGCAAGCACTCCTGAAAGTTTGCGGAATTAATATACGCTATCAGGGACGGAGTGACTCACTTAGTACTGATTCGAAATGTGTTACAGACGTGGGTAAGCCTGGAATTTTAAGACGAATAACTACTCTACTGACCTAGTCGACTTCCTGGCAGAAGGCTAATCTACTGAAATAGAGCATCGCAGCTGAGTTGCACCCCTGTTTCCGCATTCGGGCTTCAAGATGCTAGTGAGGCGGTGTGTGACAGCCTTCGCGCTTCATGGTTCATGCTGGGGGGACATCATGTTTCATGACCGTGGTCAAATCGTGGCCCGCATGGTTGGATCAATAAGGTGGGAAAATCGCTGTCTGTAAAGTCACACTGTGACGTTTCGCGTTTCAATATTTCAAATCTCTCACGAGTGTTGTCAATAGACGTCGATCTCTCCTGCTTCCTCGAGTTCTTGCATCAACATTGACGCCGATATTATCATCTTTCTGAGAACCTGCGCTCCTGAAGATGGCAAAGGCGCTGAAAAGTTTAGCCGACACTCCTCGCAACGCGCGAGACGGTCTTCCAAAAAAGCCAAAAATCGCGCACGCGAGCGAGCTGAAGCATGGCGAGGACGAGAAGCATGGATCGAGTCTGCGAAATGGGGAGAACGTGTCTACAAATCAAAACCATGCTTTATGGAGGCGAAATACCAAGGGTATGCTTGCTCTTCTGCCAGATTTGCCTCTAGATGTATTGTTCGAGGTGAGGACAATCTTCGTCCGAAAATTGTCGTGTTTACACCCCAGTTTATCAACCTAGATATTTGGACATTTGCTTCCGGCTGACATTCTCCACCTTACGCGGACTACCAAGGTATTTCGACGCGTCTTGCTTCACAGGTCTGCGATATCCATCTGGAAGGCTGCATTGGCGAACGTGCCGACCCTGCCGGAATGCCCACCCGACATGTCCTTGCCCGGGTGGACAAATCTTGTATTTGATTCCCACTGTCATGTATGTCGCGTATCGTCTTTTCCCCATCGCCTGCTGATAAACGAAAGAATTGCGGAAATGCTCATGTTCGTAATGTCCTCGATTTCAACCTCCATGTTCGCTTGTGTGGGAAGTGCGCAAAGATTTGGTAGGTAATAAGTGGCGTAGCTCTCGCAGAATCATCTAACTTTCGTGGTTCACAGCCTTTTCTCCGCCAAAAACCTTGATGAGAAATCTAAACGTGATAAGCTCATTCTTCGATGTGTTCCGTTCAGCAAGTGGAACAATGGTAAGAACAAATTCATCTCTTTTCTTCAATGACTGATCTAATCGTCTCCAAGGTGACATTCTGTTTTGCTTACTTGCTGCAAAGAACGATTTCCTCAAGAAAATGGGAGATCCCAACCGTGACCGAAATGCATTTGTCAAAGACAGAACCACCGCAATCAAAGTGCGGAAAGAGGTGGGTAAATACTTGTCCCGCTTCTCACGATCTCATCCGTACGCTTGCAGCATGCGAAGCGATGCAAAGTTTGGTTCGAAAAGCAAGTCGCCCAAAGCCAACGAGAGGTCAACAAAATCAAGAATGAGCGGAAGGAGGCGTAAGTTTTGCTCTCTCAGGCTTGATTGTGGTCATGACCCCCCGTTCAGAATTACCAAAAAGCTGAACGAGCTCGGATATAAGGAAGAGACCAAGTATCTAGAGAAGCTCGCAGTCGACGCATTATATTCATGGCCTCCGCCAGTTATCTGTCTCCTACACGAACATCTTTCTGTCAAAGTGCCAAAACCGCTGACCGAACAGAGTGCGTCGGATCATACTTCTTTACACTAGTTCCCGCTGATAGCCCATCGTCAGTGTGGCTGAACATGAAACCCAAGATGATTGCATATATGGCAGACGTCAAGGCGTACCGCGCAAACGAGGAGCGCCTTTCCCTGCTCGAGGATCGCAGAATCCTTGCTCACCGAGCTTGGCGCAACTACCGTGAAAAACACCCCACCACACGCTTCATGCCCAGCCCGGTCACCATTCTCGAATGGCCTCTCGTCCGATCTCAAATTGAGCTCCCTTCAGAACACGCCGTCACCGAAGTAACATTCCGCGTACTTTTTGACAAAGAGCTCCCAGGCTTCCTTGCTGAATTCTGGCAGGCTGAGGCGGACAAGTTGGCTAGGAAACATCCCTGCGAGTGGCCTTGTAGTCCCACCGATATTTACGGATCTGGAGTGCACAAACTCGAGCTAGCAATCTGCGTATTCAAATGCAGAGGCGGGATCCACCTTCGTGACCCGGAGTGCGATCCGGACACCGAGTTCGAGCCACCGCTATTCTACCCTGAGTTTTTGCACCATCCGTGCAACTCTATCGGCTACAGACATGGGTGGGACCCCGAGGCCGAGACCGATGAGGAGGTGGATGCACTGGATTCTAATCCTTCTCTTTCTGTTGATAAGCAGTATAAGGGGTGTCGAAGGAAGGCTTGGTCTTCGCAGAAACTTGATCCAGATGAGAAGGCGTCGCGTGTTGTCAAAACGATCGTTGAGGCATGTGGGCTGGACCCAAGAACAACCACCGTCACGGCCATGGATCAGCTTGATCCCCGACTTGTTTGTCTCAAGTGTACGTTCGGCGCTAGGCCTGATGGTGAACGTCTGTGTTCAGTGCGGACTTGGAGGAATGCCGTAAGCTTCTTTGGAGTGTTGCTTTCCGTTATGATACAGTGGCTCATGGTGATTTTGATCTATAGGTTAATCACTGCATGAAGGTGCACTGGGGCAGCTCGGCCGTCACCTGGCAAAAAATCTCAGGCGAGGATGTCGTCCAGGCGCGGGTGCTCGAAGGGAAGGAACCTGAAAGGAGACACCTTAGCCCGCTGCGTCCCAAAATTTGGCGGTGTACCGGGTGTGTCGATGATACGCAAGACCCTGGGAGGATGACCATGGACGAAGTCCTCACCCACTATGATTACGTGTTCGTCTTCTTTCTGTCTTGTTTCGTATTGTGGTTTTCTTATGGTGTTACTTGGCTGTCGCAGACATGGACTTGATGAGGTGGAGGCATATGAAGAAGGGGAGTTGTACATGAAGGCGCCTGAATGTGCTCCTCCGCAGCCGCTGACAGTTAAGATGATTCCAAAGGAGGTCAAGCCGGCTCAAGACATATAGCGCTTTTTACCTCATGCTGTGCTCGATACTTACGACACCAAGATATGCAATTTTTGGTGTCTATTTGTCCCCTCACTGGTCATCCCTGGGTCATCCCTTACTAGGTACCAAATCAATTGGCATCGACAAGAAATTGCGACCTCTCGGATTCCAGGTCCCATATCATACCAATTTACTTGTCATTCCTAGAAACATGTAATTACAGTGGGTTATTATCAAGATGGTGACATTACTATTCGTAGGAGCTCTCGTGGAGCCATTCGTTTACTTTCTTCCAAGTGACATACTCCGTCCAACCACTGACTCGCTCCAACCTCGGAAACATCAACACCAGGCACCGAGCGACCTTCATCGGGTCCGTAAGAGGGGACATGGGCAAAGATATTTCTGAGACATTCAAATTACGAGAACCAGCAAGAAGAGCGGGTTCAAACGGCATGGCGATGAAGGATATGTGCAGCGAATGAAGGTGGGGACAATGTTTGACCAAGGGAACCAAACCCGCCAACGTCAATCTGCTTGGAGCATGTAAGCCGGAAAGGGAAAGCGACTCGAGGTAGGGCCACGCGTTGGCGGCGTCCAAGAGCCAGGCATCATCGAGGTCACTAAGTGTTCTGAATCTGAGTTGGATGTACTGGAGGTTCGTCAATGCGAATAATGGACGGAAGAGTTGCGAAACGGCGGAAACGAACCGTCCACCAGGTTGTGACGCTTCGAGAGGCTCGTGAAGCGTAAGATGCGTGAATGACGCGGATGAAGGGTGTCGCGACAGAAACTTGATAAAGTTTGCGAGCGCGTGAGGACGTCCGAGTGCCCGAGAGATGTTTGTGATCTCCAGCGACGTGAAGGGGCACCACATCATACTCAGGATCCCCGCCGCCGAATCCCATCCTTCGACCTCTAATACAAGCTCGTGGAGATACACGAAACGATTCGTGGACGTTGTAAATTCGAAAAGATCAAGGGCCGAGGATACTTTGACAATCCCCAGTGATCTCAACGGGAGTGTTGCGAGTTCAGATAGAGGCATCGGGATCGCTGGAACGACATTGAAAACGTGGAGCTTCTTCAGGCTACCCACCAGTTTCTTGAGCCGTTCTACATGTTGTGATGGAGGTTGATTGTCGACCCATGTGAGACGTAGTTCCTCGATGTTTGGGCACAGACGAGAAAATGAAGAGAAAAGGTTGAGCAGAACTTGTTCTGACAATTCACTCGGTATGTCGAGAGATACTAGCTTCATAGTGGAACCGAGGAGACATTGAGCCAGGGCGATAGACTTGCCAGTATTTATATACTTCTCGAGGTCGAGACGAATATATCGCAAGTTGGGCAGCAGATCGCGCATGGGCCGATATGTAGCAAGTGTCACAATAACATCATCGGCGATTGTGAAAGGCAAGCCGTGCTCTATCGGTGAAACACCAAGCTGATGGATCCTGTAGCTGTAATATTCGAACCTGGCCCAATCACCTTCCTCGAGCTCTCGCATAAAAACCTGTTTAAATGGCCCATAAGCATCTGAAACCCGCTCATGTATGATACCTACGATGGTTTTGCTTACGAGTGTGGGGTCTGCTTCTTCCTCCTCTTGCTCTTCATCAGTGATTGCGGGTGCGGAATAACCAGGGACCACCATCCATAGACTAGGAGGCATGACTTGAATCAGATTCCCCATATCATTCTGGCGACGCCATAAGCGATCCAGTGCAACATCTGCAGACGATTGCAAACATCAGTTTCCCGTACGAAACAAAGACAGAGACAAAGGTCACCTGTAAAACCGTGACAAATCGTGGCAAGTCCAGGAAGCTCTGATAAGTCTGAATGGTCAAAGATGAGGTTTTTGATGTCATGAATTTCGAGGCAACGATGCATGAAAGTTCAAATGTTCGAAGTCGTGAATGAAAGCTTTAACAAAGAAACCCAGAAAGCTGTAAGACCATGTGATCTGGGGAGGATGCCGGGCACCTCGAGGCGGAATGCGTGTTTTCCTATACTGTTTTTCTTTAAGTCAGCGCTTTTGCCTCTTCATTAGCATCGTGTATGTTGTTGACGAATCGACGTCCCCCGTCACATATCTCACCATCCCACAGGCCACATCAAAGAAGCGATGGAGCTAATGATAGCACATATTCTGGTGGTTTAGAATGAAACCCCATCGTCAAGATATGGTTCATGAAGTCGCACACTATGGTTGCATGCAAAGGGAAGAAAGTTCGTCTCGGACCGTTCGGACAAGGGATTGCTTGTGCATGTTTCTCTTTCAGCTGTTGTCAAAACAGGAACAAATACTCTCCTCATCTCCTCCAAAATCTCCATCTCGTCAGGTATGGCAGAAGTTGCAGCAATTCCGCCTTCAGTGGACCTTATGCAGGGCGTAGAGCCCACGCTTGAACCACCGACTGCAGCTCCTGAAGCTGAACTTATTCCACCACCAGAGGAACCGGACAACGCATGCGAAACATTATACATTCAAAACTTGAACGAGAAGATAAAGACCGATGGTAATTTTGCTTCTTGAAAGCTGTTTTTTGGACACTGCTTAACTTCTCCCCCAAACAATTAGTTTTGAAGGCATCGCTGCGAGGTCTCTTCAAGTCATACGGCGAAGTACTGGATGTAGTCGCACACAGTAATCTACGGATGCGGGGGCAGGCGTTTGTTTCGTTTGCGTCGAAGGATAGTGCAAAGAAAGCGTTGAAGGACGTTCAGAGATTTCCCCTCTACTCTAAGCCAATGGTATGTCCACACTCGTTTCCTGAACAATTCCATCTAATCTCGCTCCTGCAGCAAATATCGTTCGCAAGAACACGATCGGATGCGGTGGTGAAGGCGGTTGATGCGGATAGTTTTGACTCACATAAGGCGCAGAGAGACGAACACAAAAGTGCGATATATACCGTTCATCTTCAGGTGGTTTTCGCTAACTGCTAAATGTCAGAGAAAACACGATACACGAACCCCCTGAAACAAAAATTCCGTGCGAAGAGGATGGCCGCAGAAAGTGCATCTCATTCATTTTCCTTCTCGCCATACTCTGCTGATCACCTTCACTCGCAGTCGACGGCGCAGCAGCAGCTCCCGCACCAAAGCGGCCCACTGTCCAGATGCCAGACGAATACCTCCCTCCCAACAAGATTCTGTTCTTACAAAACCTGCCAGAAAGCGTCACAAAAGACCAACTCGTCGCCCTCTTTTCTCAGTTGCGTTCCCTGGCTCCGTATTTGTATCACGCATTCATTATTTTCGACAGATACCCCAATCTACACGAAGTCCGTCTTATTCCTACAAAACGAGACATCGCTTTCGTGGAGTTTATGGACGAGGGAAGCGCTGG
Source organism: Hypsizygus marmoreus (assembly GCA_013433165.1). Lineage (NCBI taxonomy): Eukaryota > Fungi > Basidiomycota > Agaricomycetes > Agaricales > Lyophyllaceae > Hypsizygus > Hypsizygus marmoreus. The sequence goes on from CM024086.1 coordinate 4,244,731, forward strand.
CGTTGCGAAGGATGCACTGCACAATTACAAGCTGGATGGCGAGAACAAGATCAAGGTCCGCTTCTCTTCTTTCTATCACTCAGCGCACCTGGTCTCACGACAATACTCTGCAGATCACGTTTGCCAGAAAATAGGACGATGTTTTCCAGACTCGACTTTTCAGATTTTCGCTGTATTTATGTACGTTGTAATAACAGGTACCCTTGTTACTCATAGGGTCCGAGAAGCCCCTCTTTGCCAGCTGTTACGAATGCAATGCTCAAATTCGAGTTGATTCTCAATGAGCTGATCAGTCCTGACATACATCTGCCCTGTCTCTTTGGTGAATATTATTGTGTCGCATTATGACGTCCCAAGCATAGCGACCCCCTCTCATTCATCGGAACTGGATTCCTCATCGTCCGTATGCGGTTCTCTGTCAATGTTTACGCCAGCTAGAAGAAGAGACGAAGAAGCCTTAACAGTGCGGCGTGGTTTGTTCTCCTTGACTAGAACCTTTCGGGGTGGTTTTGTTCGAGGAGGTCGGCCCCGTTTTCCTGTACGGATCTGTGAAACTGGATTTAATTCATTGTACCACTTCGAAAGGGTTACCCATACCATGCTAGGCCTTCCTCGTGCAAAGACTGCATTCTTTGGGTCCACACGATTGAGTAGTCGCTCTTCGGTCTGAGCAATTCCTAAAGTAGGATATCCAGACTCAGTCATATCCTTGTCAACGGTTTCCTGATCAAGAAAAAAAACCCAACGAATTAGTATTGGTTAAATACATGATTCTAATAATTCTCACCGCTCTTCCATTGTCCCAGCCGTCTGGTGTTCCTGCCCTGATTATAGTATAAAACTTTAGGGCACCGTGAACAAGATATACTTTTGCCTTTCGCTTCATTCCCTTGCAAAAGTCAATTCTCCCTAGATAGGATTGCCCTGTCTAATCGTCAGCATACATATTTCGGCAACGAAGACTTGTGAACTACCGATGATATGTTCCGGGTCCAGTAGCCCAAGGCTAGCATATCTGTTGTATAAATCTCGCGGTACTTGGACTGATGTGCGCCGAAAGACAAGTGCATATGACGATGTGTAAGTCGAATTAGAGATTGTCTGGAAGGCAAACGGGTTGGTATCGTTGGTAACGCACGCAACGCGGTTGAGGAACTCAGGAGAGGAAAATCGCGCCATGTATGTATGTAAGGCCATCTTGAAGTTAGTGTACTTCCCGTCGTCGAGACAGATGATATATGACGGTGTGCCTGGGAACAGAGCAATTTGATAGAGAAAATCATTGGCGGTGTGTGGACCAAAGCCACTGAAAGCTCTGTGGCTGTTGGAATAGATGTCACATAAGATAGAACGATACGCAATAGATTTCGGGGGTTTTGGGCGCGGAGGTACTTGGTTCCTATTGTTCAAGCCAAAGCTTAGAACTCAGAAGACTCGGACGGAGTAGAAGGGCATACAGAGACGTCACATGAAAGTAGTTTGTGATCATGTGGGTCGAATCGTCCTGCCAGGATTGATACAATGCAAGTGTTTTCTTTCTCCACTTGTCAAGCGCGCGCTCGGCGAGAGTCCTTTCTGACACCCAATCTGGCCCTCCTTTGAAAGGCTTAAAAAAGGACGGCCAGCTCTGAGACAACGTGTTAGCAAAAGGTCCAAATATCGATAATCCCGAGGGTTCCAACGGGACGAACGAGACGTACCGGCGAATTTAGTTCAAAATCTTCCGCCTTCCATGGCTGATCCCTGCTGATAATATGCATGCGAACAAGACGTGTAGAGTCACAGATTGTCCATACCCAATCGTCAGAAATGAAAGCCGCGAAGATATTGATTGTTCGAGGAGTTACAGGCGAGGAGCCCTCAACCTTAAATCGTTCTGGAATAACAAACGAACGTACGATCTCGGCCCTCTTAGGCGGTAGATTGGGTCCTGGGATGACTTGGGATATGATCTCGTCATATACACTGACGGGCATGCCTATAATGCTGGCATCCACCGCAAAATTCACGACTAATGCATGCTTGAACGAGATGAGGAGTCATATTCATGCAGGCAAACTGGATTGTTGACACTCACGTTTCCAGCAGCGAGGACCATCAGTTTCCCTCGCGTTCGGCAAATGAGATAACCTCTAGCATTTTTGTTGAGGAGATATAACCACTCTTTGCCTGTGGACCTGACAAGATTATGGAGAGGTGGCTGCGGGACCATTGGGTCAAGGCCAGGCCCTCCCGTGTACAGCCGTCTGTCAATCGTCAGGTTTCTAAAACCTGGTTTCTCTGAGTATGTGAAGGCCATGGGATGAATTTCCACTCGATCTGTACAAAGTGAGCGCACAGAGGTCAGCAGAACTTGAAAACAACGCATCAGACTCTGTGCTCATAATCACATTGCCGCGGCAACCCATCTCTGCGTGTGCCAGGACCTTTTTCATGTTGGATGATATGATGAAATGCTGAAGCTTCGGGCTGTTCACGCATATCTCGAGACCAATAAAGAGCATGAGTGGATTGGGAGAAATTCCAAGTTCAAGCTCGCGCTCAAGCCTCAAGGCAACGTTGATCAACTTTCTCCGAGTCGGCCGACCTGGCGCTCATCGGTCTTCACGTGATCTATCAAGAACTTGAAACCACACATTTTAAAGACTCAAGTTTTCTCCTTGTACAATGTACTTAGACCAGCGATTAGTGTTCATCTCACTTCTTTGAGGAACGCGGACCATGCTCTACATTACGTTTTACACCAATACTTGGGGGCTTCTTACTGTTCGGCAATTGCCTTGAAGTCTCGAAGCATAAGGCTGCGAAGAATCAGCTTTTACCAACGTCCACATGTACATTCAAGTTGAACTTTGCAGCCAAAACTGATCAATGGCTTCATCTTATAACGGTGAATACCTGGCATTTTTCTATTCTGGAGGATCAATGAGCAAACACATCATGCAGCACGATTTCTCTCTCCAGTCAAGGACGATGGAGAAACCCACATTTCGGCACGCTTAAATCCCAACGCAGAGACATCTATCGATTTTCTCCCTGTGGAGATTCTTCTCAAGATACTTCAGATCGTTCATGACATGTCGTACGACAGCCATAACCATACGGCGGCCCAAGGACTGGCATTGTACAGAGAGCAATTCGACTCATCTCGTGGTTGTGCTTCGCTGTCCAATGGTGCGCGATGGTGCGAGGACGAGGACCTTACCTCGCCTTTCCTGTTTCCATATGCACAGGCAGCAGTTTGCTCATATTGGAAGGAAGCGATGTCACAAGTACCCAATTTTTGGACTCGGATTGTGGTGATCATGGACGACGCTCGTTCTTCGTTGTCAGATATCAGCGAACAACTTGCATGGTCTCGCGATCGGCTTTTCGAGATAAACGTCATTTCGCCGCATGACTCCTGTAGAAGCGATGAAGCAAGACGTGTTTCTGCGATCATTGAACTCCTTCGACCACATACCGCACGATGCCTCGCACTTCGTTTTGACGTGACCCACAGCTCGTCTCTCCCATCCATATCAGCAGATCTTGACGTTCGATTTGACAATTTAGTGGCGCTGAGCTTGAAAGCACGTAGCCCGGGGAATCCACGGGACCACCCTCTGTCCGTGGAGCACAGAATATTCACGCTTCCGACGGTCCTGCAGTCACTCCACCTCGACGGCAAGAATTTTGTTGATCTCTGCATCAGTGACCCAGATTGGGCTGTAAAGTTTGGCGAGTCCGGTCGCAGAGTGTCCTTGGCCATCTCCGACTTACTTTCGGAGGATTTGCTTGGAAATTTTTCAGGCATCGACTTCCTGAGAGTTATCGCCAACATAAAGTGGATGACAGCCCTGAAATTGACCCGCATCCATTTCATCATGAATAAGACCTGGCTCGAAACACATCGTCACGCAATGGCTCTCGATGTCATCCAAATCTCAGCCCTCGACCTTGAGGACGTCAGTGCAGATGTCGTTTTCGGCCTTCTGATGGGCTGTGATTTTGACTGGCTGCGAGTAGCCAATTCCGAACTCTCATACCCTCCTGAAGCCGACAACCTTATCCTGGATGGTGTATCGGCAAGTTTGGATACGTATCTCCAAAATTGGGGCGGGTCCTTCCTTTTCCTAAAGAACTGTTCCGGCTTTGAGGACAATTTTTTGTCAAGGCTTCAGAGGATCAATCCTTTCGATTTTGCTCAAAGTAGCATTTATCTGCCAGGATTGGCTGAGATGCACATTGTCGACTGTGGTGACTTCTCTTCTACCGCTGTCGAGGAGATGATGGAAGGACGGAGGCGACAAGGAGTTGACGGGCCCGCGGTGTACATCGATGGCTGCAAGCAGGAGTAAACGGATCTCTCTCTGTTCTCATCGCGAAGGAGGCGCACAGAAGAATACCAGTGCAGATACGGGCCGAGAAAAGTCAGTAGGTCATTGGGTCGTAGCTTATAAAGTCCGTGTGCAACAGTACAGTCATTTTGTCACAGAGTGTTCGGATGCAATGAATTTGGCGGCATGTTGGCCCAGCCAAAAGTGATTATTTGCGCTCACTTCAAATAGGCGGACTTTCGCTATCTATGTAGCTGAAGTTTGCTTGGGACATTATTTCAACTTGAACTTGTATGAGTCGTAACAAATATGCGGGTGCTTCGAAGTTGAGCATAAAATGAAAGGCGCGGAAAGAACAATCAAAAGATATGATTCAGAAGGGGGAAGAAGTAAAAATCAACAGGAAAGTTTCCAACAAATGCGAGATGGCGCCAACGGCACAGTATTACATCCCTTCATCGAGTTTGTGTTTCCTGTCAGGAAACAACCCAAGGTGTAAAGGTGTAGTATGTATTGGCAATAGCTGTCTGGCTTTCGAGCGTGGAAATGGTGGCGGCGGCCTTAACAGTGGGCCATCTGTTTTTTGTGCGAATAGGATAGTCGCGGGATATACTTCCATAATGGGAGAAGTCCTCCATTAATGCGGTCCTGAAGGAGCGAATCAATCCCATGTTCATGTTGAAATCCCAGTCCAAATACTGGCACATCTCTCTCTCCATCAGGTTGATTTCCCGTCGTGTCGCTGACTGCTGTGCAATGACGGTCCATGCACGATTGCTGTAAACGTCGTGATCGTCCCAGAACTTCGCAGAGATCATGAGAGCTGGGACGATGAACTGATGGCCAGTGGGAGAGTTGGCATTTGGATACCGCTCCTTCAATCGATTGAGTAGAATGAGAGCACCGATGAGGACATGCGACGAGAGAGATGGGACTCCTGCGGCCCAAAGCACCTGGGCGATGTATTCGGCGAGTTTATAGGATGATGGGTAGGACGGGGGCACCGGTAGGGTCGTCGAGCATTTGAAGAGATGAACAATAAGACGTTCGATCACTTTCGCAGTGGAGTAAAGAGTGTCATCTGCTGGGTTCATGGCGTACATCGTTGGTCTCGATCAAGGTCGGAAGTAGGGAGAAGATGCGGAGACGCCGAAAGCTGTGGCAACACTGCTGTTGCTTTAATAGAGGATTGTTCAGTGCCTACTGCCCGCCAAGACAAAAGCCTGCTTTGACCACTCTTCAAGAAAAAGAAAAGATTAGGACAATAGTGACTTGACCTTTAGTGGCTCAATGATATGGTTCATTTACAGAGACAAATAACAATGCTTCCTTTCTCACCCACTTGGCCACAGGCAACAGGATGAGGCATTGAAATATGAACTAGGGGTGTTGTGGAATCATTCTGAAAGGGGAGGGCTCATCCTCAACAAAGACAACAGTGGAAGAAGGCCGTGACTTACCTCTTCATTCGCCTCCGCCGCCACATGCACCACCTCCGTCACCACCACCTCCCCCGCCACCATCGCCGCCACCACCACCACCACCATCGCCGCCACCGTCCCCGCCACCGAACCCACAGCTAACACCTGATAGGTATCGTCAATGAGAAGTTCACGTTGATATATAGGAAACCTCCGTACTTGAGCCACATGATCCACCAGCCCCACATCCACCAGCACCCTGAGAACGGAGGGATGAGCGAACAGCAATGAAAAAGAACAAAGATTAAGCCTCTCACAGGGGCACAGCTGGCACCACCTGCGTTCGTAGTATTACAGACGACGCTTCCACTTGACGATATGCAACCGCCAGGCGTTTGGAAATATATGGGGACGGGAATCAAAAACGCAGGGTCATGATGGTATTGAGCGCGTTCTGCATTTCTGGCCTCTCGTTTCTCCCTATGACTCATTTTCTTGCGGCGTTTTTCCCGGTCCTTTTTGCTCGATTTCCGATGGAATGCATATACTGCGTTGTGGTCGCTTGGATGTGTCGCGGCGAGGAGGTTGTCGCGTTCAGGTGGGAGGAGGTATGGGGCACTTATTACGTTGATGACGAGGCGTGAAAGCTTTTGCCCGATTGTTTCTCCGGGAACTGGACAACCGCAATGGGTGTATTCATACCCAAACCGAGTCTGTGCGAATTATAAGTATGACGCCAGAAAGGGAGTTGCCAAACGCACTTACATTCCAGGCTCGGCATGTCATGTCAAATGCGGAGGAAAGTTTTGTTTCTTCCACTTTGTCGTCACTATGGCTCGATGATGAGCTGAGCATAGAATCGTGTAAAAGGTAACTTACTGGTCCACTAGGCGCCGGACAAGCAACAGGCAATGGGTATCGTACTTACTGCCCATCATTTGGTGAGTATGCCAGACGAGGTCTATGTCGAGAGTCGGGACGAAAAATGATGCAGGCGAAGACGACATTAGGTCCAAGAAACTGCGAAAAACCAACATTACTACGACGGTGTAGGGCAACATCATAGTGCGGGGACAAACGCATGGTATCGTGCAATAGCGTGCTTTAACGCGACTTCATCCTCCATTTTGTCGAAGAATCCGTGTTCAGTCCATCGTAGGTTCTTCATCTTGGCGACGAATAAGCTCTGACGTAGGGTCTGCATGACCAGATTGAGATATGATCACAGGAAAGGCTATAGAAGACGTACGGCGCCAACGAGATCAACGGAAAACATTTTATCATCTGTATATGCACTGAATATTCTCCTGATACTTTCAGAATCAAGAGGGTGTCGCGTCAGTATCGACTTCTCATGAGAAGACACCGCACTTACAGCCTCCCATCGCCGCCTCTGATCTTCGGCGCCATGATCTTCTGTAAATGGTCGAGACTGTAATTTACATTCTTCATGATCGCCTGCCTCCAGTCTTCGTCATTCTTTCCGACGGGCCCTTTGAGCTCGAATGCTAGCATTATTGCCTCCTTGACCTTTGTCGCGCGTGCCGTGGCTATTTCCAGAGTAGACGTTCGTAAGGTGCCTCTGTTCTTATGGGGTGAGATGGTGAGGTTGCAACGCATTCTGCTCAGACTGACGCTAAGAAGGATCTAAGCTTCGGGCTCTCCCTGACAAGATCTCCAGCCAGTTTCTTAACTGCTAGAGTCTCCTTGGTTATGTTCAACCCTTGACATTCTTCAGTTGTGCAACGAAGGAGGAAGTTCTGCTGCAAGTAGCCGGTGCCATCTTCCTTCATGAGGGCTACGCACGTCAAAAGACGGAGACTACATAGAGAGAATTTCATCAACGGACCTGCTTCTAACGATGTGCGACAGACGGGACAACGAACTGGTCGAGTCGTTACGATTGCCTCCAAGGGGTCAAATGCGGTAGACGTCTTTGTGATCCAGTTCGTTATTCTTGCATCAGTGGGCTTTTTTTGAAACAAATACTGTATCGTTGTGCCCTGCAAGGTCTGTCAACGACAGCAAAACGCCATTGGTAACAGCTTACAAGGGTATCCGAAAATTGACGTCCCAACTCTCTCAAGATCCCGAGAACGTGGATACGGGAACAGTCTTCTCTATACCAGCTATATAGCAGCGACAAGATGTGAGGGGCGTTGGCGCAACAAAAGGAGTGTTTCGTTACCTTGGATTGAGCATGTAAGCGTGCCACACCTTGAATTGTGGATCGGGATTAGTCTACTTCGAAAATCTTGCAGAAAAGCCTGGGTACCATAATGACATCGAGGGGAGGTAACCAATTCTCGATTCGCTTCTCAGAATCTCGAATCTGAAGAGTTTTGCACCAACGCTCAAATCTAGTGCTTGGCTCAGATATTATCCGTCCACGCTCTGTTATCGTGACTCACCGCTCTACAGCCCGCCCAATAAACCAAGCCCACCTCCTATCCTTCTCTTCCGGCATCTGGTCAAGGCATGCCTTGCCCGCATTATGCTCAAGCGCGTCGACTGTAGATTTGAGCGAAGCGAATTCGCGGAGGAGCGTAAGGTGACCTTTCAGTTGGGCAACGTCAATGAGAGGGCTAGTAGGCCATCGTCCGACATGAAAGAGCTCAGGATAAGGATATTCAAGGGGAGCCCCGTATGAATTTGGACCCATGAGGCCTTTGGGACGACAGAGGAAATAGAATCGGCTCAGGCTAGCGACTGTGTAGATGGACGTCTCTTTGACTTTCGAGCGCCTTAGCCTGGTTCGCCTGGGATATCAACTCGACAAACTTAAGAGCATTGACTTGACACATTTAAGATTATCGTCAGGCATCGCCTCAATGCTCAGTTGGTGCAGGAGGAGCCTTGGCACGCTGGGTGATCCGAAGTCGTCGTGATCCCAATCCGGTGACAAATACGCAAATGCAGTATGTACATGTCCGAGGCTTGGGCGGCTGTTCCGACATTCATAATCGACACCGTTTCTTGAAGCTTGAAGTCTGAGGACTTCTACTGTAGGTCCTCTCAGGCCAGCTGCTTATCTCAAGGAATACATCAAATGGACGTACAAACGTTAAAGAAACAACTGGAGGAATTTCAGCTCATCAGATGCTCCCTGCTGCCTGGCGAAATATTCACATTTCTTGAAGATACGGACCTTTGGAACGAACTTCTCGAAATTTATGAGACGAATGCGATCCTTGGTTCTACTCCGACGTCTCCAGCTCAAATTCAGGTTACTCTTGAGGCAGCAAAAATATCGTTTCGCGTTGAGGTCCCTACACGATACACAGGGAACCTTTCAGAATGGCCGCCATCTTTCAGCCTGAAGGGCGAAAATATGACCAGGATTGAGCAGGCGCAGTGGCATCGAATCATAGAAGAAAAATTACAAGAGTTGAGCGACACCGAGTACGTCCAGTTTCTCATTCATCCGGATACCCATTCATGGTTCGAACTGGGTTGCAAACAGATATCCAATATTCCAGCTTTTATCGGTTCATCTGCTACCACTCCTCCACGAGGAGATCGAATCACACACGCAACCACCAGCTGTCGAACAAAATCACCAGGATCACGGCGCGACATCCCCTCCATACCATGCACTTCTCACATCACACCATCTCATCTCGCCCAATAAACGGAGATCTCTTCAGAACTGGTCTGCCTCATTATCGATCACAGGTTTCGCAAAAGTCGGTTATCCTGGTGTGATTTATGCTCAAGGTCACAAAGAGAATGTCGAAGAATTTGTTGCGAATATCAAAGCGATGCAGTGGCTTGCGCTACGAGTCCGTTTTGTGGAACCATTGGAAGTTGAGATGCAGAGAGACGGATGTCAGAGAACCTGGAGTGAGTTCCAGAAGGTCGGGGAGGTCGTCGAGGAAATGAGACGACTTGGAAGGGAACAGTTTATCGTTGAGATGGGAATCGGAAGTGCAGGCACAAAGTAATACATTCTATTCCACAAGTATTGCTCTGAACGAAGCAAAGACGGTCGCATCTTTTTTGATGTGGTGGCTGGCGTGAATCTTCAACTCAACACGCAACTAGACAAGATGTCTGTTCTCTTCCTCTGCTATTTTTCGCAGTCTGTCCTCTTCCGCAATCCGCGCCACTACTTTTTCCACTTCCTTATTCCAATCAGTTCGTAGACAAATAATCGACCCAATAACTGCGCAATAGACGAGGGCAATCGTGAGGCCAATCCAGAGGCCATGTAGGCCAAGCCCCCAGCTGAATGCCAACCAAGCTCCAAAAGGAAGTCCTAGACGACCCAAGTTAGCAAGCCAACCTCCCTAGCTGGCAAAGTGACGAGTATACCTATCATGTAGTATCCACTAGCACAGAAACCGACAGTCAACACCACCAAATGTTTTACAAAGGCGAATACTTACGTGAAATTCAGAATGGCACCGATAGACTGTCACCATCATGAGCACCTTGCAAGCCAAAATAACACAGCAAAACTCGCCTGTTGGCCTTTCGCCCTCATAATACCACTTGTGACCGCTGCGTTTCCATCAACAACTTGGTATAATGCAATGAGGGGTATGATGGACGCGACTAGTATAATGACCTCTGAAGGCGAAAGGATTTATATGAGCATCTACTTGAGTAGGGAGCCAAAACGGGACAAACCAGGGTCATTATTGAACATCTGAGCCCACGATTTCTGGAATATCATATACAAGCCACTGATCGCGTCCTCCATCAATACTTTGGAACGGCCAATTATAAGATGGAAACGCGAACCTGACGAACAGGGAGAGGATCAGACACACTACAAGAGACGCATTTGCCGCCACGCCTGCTCGTCGAGCATTCTTTGCTCCTAGTAAGTTACCAGTGCTAACAATCGCACCATGAGACAGATGGTTTGGAGTGGAAGAATTCCCGAAATAACTTACCGGACAGATGTGGCCATTGCTAATGCGAATGGTACTTGGTAAGTCAGGGCACCAGAAGTAAGGAGGATTGACTGGGAGGCGAGTGCAATGGGTCCGAGGCTATAGCAGTGTTGGGCAAAATCGAAAGAGGAGCAGAGGAAACCTACAAGGATGCGGCAAGAGCGACAAGCTCCCAAGCCCACCATTCTGATGCGACTTGACCTATCATGGTGACGCTGATTGATGCGAGGACCACTCAATTGATGAAATTTCTTACCTATGCCTGCCACACCTAAGCGAACCAGAAGCCCGAGGTTAGTGAACATTTGGCGGGTGAATGGATGCCAAGCTTTAGGAGGAATGAAGTAGACCGCGTAGAGTATGGAAGATAAGGATATAAGCCACGTTGACATGGCAGTTGCGATGGGAGCGCCAATGAACCCTAGGCGAATTGGCTCAGGTCCCCAAACTGGACGTGATTCAGTCAGACAGTCTGCCAGAAGAGCCTGAAGAAAGTACCGAGAAGGTAATTGAGCAAGATGTTGATGGGTGCCACGACCGAGATGATTTTCGTTTGCACAGAAAATAAGCCTAGAATCTTTTTCAGCATTTCGAGATGCTCACGCAGACTGACACATACCTTGAGACTGGAAATAGCGTCTATTATAATCCATAATTAGTTTTTGCCAGAAATTAAAGCGTCAATTTGAACGCACCGACCGATACAGTTAAAAGAATAGCCTGCAGAAATTTGGCTATCAGCATTGAACCGGCATTAGAGGAATGGGCAGCAACTTGGCAAGCTTAGCATCAACCAGCGGAGATACAGTGAGGCGAGACGTGCAACTTCTGGATCCTGCTTCAATGTGAGGAGTATTCGTTCGGCGTTCATCCAAATGAACGAAATTGGCTACACAGACGGCGGATGGTCAGCCTGAGCTATTTAGGGAACTGATGGGATTTTGTTCTCACCAATAACGCGAAAGCCATCACAACAGCTAACAATTGACGCCAAGTCAGAGTTAGTTGTGCTCCATACATCTGACGAGAATAACAACCCACCCATGCGTTGGGCCCATAGACCGACAAGATGAGGTTCAGGAGAGGTGTATGCTGACGGAAGTAACGTGTCGAGTGCACTTGCGAGCCCTTGCAGGACACTGTACCCCGTAACACTCCCAGTCATTGAGCCCAAACTGATAGCGGCGAGTCCCTTCGTCGATAGATGGCCGACAGAAATGACAGGAACAAAGATCAGGCTGTACTCTAAGATCTGGGAGCTGGGGTCAAGTCATCAGTGCCCAGTACTAGTGTAAGACTATCAATGGGTATCTCGTAAATGAACACGAACCTAAAGACAGGTAACGCGTATGTTGGAATCGTTCGCATTTCCTGCCAGAACATTGTTGCCGTGCTGACATCTTTGGTGTTAGAAGAGTCTAATTCAGCATCTTCGGAGTATTCTCTGGTGAGCAATGCTGTAGTTTCTGTTGCAATTTCTGCTCGAGGGTCCTTATTTTGGTGGTGAGGTTCTAATGGCGGCCCAGAACTGCTTGACATGGTTGAATTGAGATGGGAGGCTTCGAGGGACACCTGGGGAAGGCTTGGACAGGACTTTTATTGGTCAAGGACCGAGTCAATGCCGAAGGAAGCGTCTATCATTCGAGATGAGTGGATACGGAACCGAATTTTCCCAAGATCCATATCGTTAGGGAGTTGGGGAGGAAAGGTGCCTTGAGGCTCGCGCACGTGGTCCGAATTATTATTTGGACGTGAAGCTGCGAAATGGCATGCAGAAATACTCTATTACATGTCTAGTTCCCATCCAAATACGCGCTCTGATTCCTCAAGCCTTTCACATATCTTCTTGACCTTCTCGTCATCGACATTAGCCACAGAAAACCGAATCCACCTTTTCTTATCCCAAATTTCTTCCCCCTCCGGTTGCTCTTCACAGAAGAAGGCAGAAGGAAGCGACACCACACCGAGCTCAACTGCGAGCCTCTTACTTACCTCTAGAGAGCTCACCCCGCGGAATGGATGCTTAACAAAAGCAAAATAGCCACCCTGGGCCCCGATCTTCCAGTGCTTGGGAAGTACCCTTCGGAATAGTTCATGACGCGCCTGGATCGCAACAGCCGTCTGGTCAATGAACGATCGTAGTTCCGGGAGAAGTGGTGTCAGTGCCTGCTGAAAGGGACGGGGAGCACATATTTGCAGGCAATCGAGAACGGTTTTGATATGTGTGATCAGTAGCGGGGAGGCTGCGATCGCGCCCAGGCGATGTCCCGGAAGGCAGTACGACTTGGAGAAGGAGAAGAGGTGGATGAAGTTACTGCGCCAGGGGCCTTGAAATAATTGATGCGGTGGCCCAGTCAGAAGAAAGTCGCGGTACGTTTCGTCGACAATGAGAGCAATGTTGTTCTCCGCTGCCAGTGCAGCAAATGAGGCTAATAGAGCGGGTGGATATGTGGCTCCCGTCTAGGAAAATAAACTTTCAGTCATGGCAAAAGGTAGTGTTTTGAACAAAGCTTACGGGATTATTTGGTGTAACAAGTGCGACAGCTTTCGTATTTGGCGTGATTAGTGATCGGCACCTCTCGACTGATGGAATGAAACCATCTTCCGGGAGCGTCTGAAGTGCTACAGGCTTAATCCCCAACAGGGTCAAATCCATCCTACCAGGAGGATCAGAGACGAAATACACGGGGGATGGATGGGTCCATACTGGTGGTTGAAGTACCTACGATGCGTTAACGTGATCCATCAGATCTTTGAAACAAACCCAGCGCACCATGGAACTGGAAGAATAACCTCGTCCCCTGCATCAGCCAGACTCATAATCGTCGCAACAAAGGCCATGTTACAACCCGCCGTCAATGCAATATCCTCCGGCGTCACATCCGCGTCCGACCCATAGATAACCTTCATCTCATCTGCCAGCGCTCTCCGCAGCCCCGGTTCTCCATCAGCCGGACAATATCCAAAGCTACTGGGCGAAGACGCAGCTTCGCCAAGGGCGGTTTGCAGAAACTTGGGAGGGGGAATGCCTGGCACTCCTTGCGACATGTCGAGGAGGGGACGCGACGAGGTAGGGGAAAATTTTGCAGCCCACGCGTATGCGGTTGGTATGCTGGAGTCGATGAAACGAGGTTAATTGGTGCTCAACGACGCAGAACTTTAGTAGGGCATACGGAGGCGAGATCGTCTTGAGGACGCCGCGTGAAAGTTTCATGGATAACGAGTGGGCCATGCCTATTAGTGTAGGCTACCTCCCGAGTTTGGAACTACGTATTGCGATTAGCAAGTGAGTTAAGCTGAACGATGAAGTCATAAGATAGATAGATTTTCCGCAGTGGCCCCGAATGATGTGATCGAGACAATGACACCACGCAAAGCGGTCCGGGACGGACGACCTGCAGAGGCAAGTGGTTCGAAGGCTTGCCACATCGTCACTGGAAAAAGGCTTCAAAAACTTACATAGGTTTGGCGCACTCAGAATCTCTCCAGAAGAAAGCGCGATTCAGTGCGATCGAGGATCACTCGTCGGCACAAAATTGGGTCCGAGAAAGCAACCTGAACTGATGTGTGTGTAAGCTCTTATCGGATGGATTACAGACATGCGCGAGCCTCACCTACGGTAGTCACTAAAAGATGACTTCCCGTAATGGCTTGATACGTTGTGCACGAAAGCTAAAAAAGGAAGGAGTCCAAGAGAAAGTTCTTGGAGAAATCCGGCCGGCCCACGTGCTCGAGCCTCAAGGCACCTTTCCTCCCCTCACTCAGTACCGGTAGTGCCGGATAGGGACTGGTAGCGCAAAAGTGCCGTAGCCATGTACCCTTTACTCATCTCGAACGATAGACGCTTCCTTCGGCGTTGACTCTGTCCTTTACTAATAAGAGTCCTGTCCAAGCCTTCCCCCGGTATCCCTAGAAGCCTCCCATCTCAATTCAACCATGTCAAGCAGTTCTGGGCCGTCAATCAAACCTCACCACAAAAATAGGGAACCTCGAGGAGAAATCGCAACGGAAACTACACCATTGCTCACTGGAGAATACTCAGAAGATGCTGAATTAGACTCCTCCTCTGACACCAAAGATGTCAGCACAGCAACAATGTTCTGGCAGGAAATGCGAACGATTCCAACATACGCGTTACCTGTCTTTAGGTTCGTGTTCATTCCCAAGATACCTCATTGACGGTCTTACACTAGTACTGAGCACTGATGATTTGACCACAGCTCCCAGATCTTAGAGTACAGCCTGGTCTTTGTCCCCGTCATTTCTGTCGGCCATCTATCGACGAAGGGACTCGCCGCTATCAGTTTGGGCTCAATGACTGGGAGTGTCACGGGGTACAGTGTCCTGCAAGGACTCGCAAGTGCACTCGACACGTTACTTCCGTCGGCATACACCTCTCCTGAACCTCATCTCGTCGGTCTATGGGCTCAACGCATG
The DNA here is from genome assembly GCA_013433165.1 of Hypsizygus marmoreus. Taxonomy (NCBI): domain Eukaryota; kingdom Fungi; phylum Basidiomycota; class Agaricomycetes; order Agaricales; family Lyophyllaceae; genus Hypsizygus; species Hypsizygus marmoreus. The sequence goes on from CM024086.1 coordinate 4,259,809, forward strand.
GGTGGGTTGTAATTCTTGTCGGATGCATGGAGCACAACTAACTCTGACTTGGCGTCGTTATTAGCTGTTGTGATGGCTTTCGCGTTATTGGTGAAGACATAATTCCATCAGTTCCCTAAGTCTGACCATCCGCCGTCTGTGCAGCCAATTTCGTTCATTTGGATGAACGCCGAACGAATCCTCCTCACATTGAAGCAGGACACAGAAGTTGCACATCTCACATCACTGTATCTCCGGTGGTTGATGCTAAGCTTGCCAAGTTGCTGCGCCTTTCCTCCAATGCCCGTTCAATGCTGATAGCCAAATTTCTTCAGGCTATTCGTTTAACTGTATCGGTCGGTGCGTTTAAATTGACGCCTTCATTTCTGGCAAGAACTGACTATGGATTGTAATAAGACGCTATTTCCAGTCTCAAGGTATCTGTCAATCTACATGAGCGTCTCGGAATGCTGAAAAGATTCTAGGCTTATTTTCTGTGCAAACGAAAATCATCTCGGTCGTGGCACCCATTAACGTCTTGCTCAATTACCTTCTCGGTACTTTATTCATACTCTTCTGGTGGGCTATCTGACTGAATCACGTCCAGTTTGGGGACCCGAGCCAATTCGCCTGGGGTTCATCGGCGCTCCTATCGCAACTGCCATGTCAACGTGGCTTATATCCCTATCTTCCATACTCTACGCGGTCTACTTCATTCCTCCCAAAGCTTGGCATCCTTTTACCCACCAAATGTTCACTAACCTCGGGCTCCTGGTCCGCTTAGGTGTGGCAGGTATAGGTGAGGAATTTTATTGATTAAGTAGTCCTCGCATCAGTCAACGTCACCGTGATAGGTCAGATCGCATCAGAATGGTGGGCTTGGGAGCTTGTCGCTCTTGCCGCATCCTTGTAAGTTTCCTCTGGCCCTCTTTCGATTATACCCAACAGTGCTATAGCCTCGGACCCATTGCACTCGCCTCCCACTCAATCCTCCTTACTTCCGATGACCTGACTTTTCAACTTCCATTCGCATTGGCAATGGCCACATCTGTCCGGTAAGTGATTCCAGGAATGCTCTCACTCCAAACTATCCGTCCTATGGTGCGATTGTTAGCACTGGTAACTTATTAGGAGCAAGGAATGCTCGACGAGCGGGCGTGGCGGCAAATGCGTCTCTTGTAGTGTGTCTGATCCTCTCCCTGTTCGTCAGGTTCGCGTTTCCATCTTATAATTGGCCGTTCCAAAGTATTGATGGAGGACGCGATCAGTGCCTTGTATATGATATTCCAGAAATCGTGGGCTCAGATGTTCAGTAATGATCCTGGTTCGTCCCGTTTCCGCACCCTAACTCAGATAGAGGCTTATATAAATGTTTCCGCCTTCAGAGGTCATTAAACTAGTCGCGTCCATCATACCCCTCATTGCATTATACCAAGTTGTAGATGGAAACGCTGCGGTCGCAAGCGGTATTATGAGGGCGAAAGGCCAACAGGCGAGTTTTGCTGTGTTATTTTGGCTTGGAAGATGCTCATAATGGTGACAGTCTATCGGTGCCATTCTGAATTTCACGTACGTATTCGCCTTTGTAAAGCATTCGGCAGTGTTGACTGTCGGGTTTCTGTGCTAGTGGATACTACATGATAGGTATAATCGTCATTTTGTCAGCTAGGGAGGTTCGCTTGCTAACTTGATCATCTAGGACTTCCTTTTGGAGCTTGGTTGGCATTCAGCTGGGGGCTTGGCCTACATGGACTCTGGATCGGCCTCACGATTGCCCTCGTCTATTGCGCAGTTATTGGGTCGATTATTTGTCTACGAACTGATTGGAATAAGGAAGTGGAAAAAGTAGTGGCGCGGATTGCGGAAGAGGACAGACTGCGAAAAATAGCAGAGATAGATTTTCCGCAGTTGCCTCGAATGGTGTGATCGGGACAATGGTAGTAATACCGCGCAAGGCGGTCCGGGGACCGGGGACAGACGACGTGCAGAGGCAAATGGTTCCATCGGGCTTGCAGGCTTTGCCACATAGTCGTTGGGAAAGGGCTTTTAGTACCTAAATAGGTTTGGCGAGCTCAAAATCTCAGAGAGAAAGCGTGATTCAGTGTGGTTAAGGATATCGATCACTTGTCGGCACAAGATTGGGGCCGAGAAAGCAACCTGAACAGATGTATCTGTAAGCTCTCATCGAATTAGATTACTGACATACGCGAGCCTTACCCGTAGTCACTGAAAGATGACTTCTCGTAATGGCTTGATACGTTGTGCACGAAAGCAAAAAAGGAGGAGTCCAAGAGATTACTGGACACGGCCTCAAGGAGGAACAGGAACCCTGACAGTCAGAAAAAAATGTGATCGAGAGTGATCGGGGTCACGACCCGAGTCACGAAAAAGTCACCGGATTCAATACCGATTGGAAAAGGGTATGCTTTTCCTGGCAAGAACTGCACTCCGAGCCCATCGATTACCCACAAGCTATCGTCTTTCTTTCATATCTCGGTCTCTTCAAACTATGGTATCCACAGACACTCTCCAGCTGGAGATCGACCAGCAAACAGCACTATTCAACGACCTCCGGAAACAAAATGCAGCACCTGCACTGCTCGATGAAGCAAAGAAGAAGCTCGGCGATCTTAAAAAGTCTTTCGCTCTGGCTAAAGGTGCAGCGGGAGGTGCAAAGGACACGGGGAAGAAAAGAGAAAGGCTGATGCTCAAGACGGCCAAGGTTCGCAAACTTCACGATACTAACGTCAAGCATCTCAAATACTCAAGTAGGCTGGCAGGGCACGCGGGACTATGGCCCAGCGGAGATGTACTGCCGTGAGCACATAGAGCGCATAGTCAAGGACTGTTTTACGACGTACGGCGGTAATTGCCTTGACACACCTGTCTTCGAGCGCAAGGACATCCTGGCGGGAAAGTATGGCGAGGACGCAAAGTTGATCTTTGACCTGATGGATCAGGGTGGAGAACAACTTGCACTTCGGTACGACCATACGGTGCCGCTAGCTCGGTACCTTGCGATGATGGGCGGTACGAACACACACTCGAAGTTATGGCAGGTGGGGAAAGTGTATCGGAGGGACAACCCTGTCATGTCGAAGGGCCGGATGAGGGAGTTTTCCCAAGCTGTGAGTCATCCCTTTAAATTGGCAATTATCTCGCAAGAACAGGCTACCGCGCGTTTCGAAGCGAGAAATGGATTAAATATTCAAAACAAAGCCTATCGATTTGTATGTTTGACACTGACGCGCCACGCAGGATTTCGATATTTGTGGATTATGGGATCCTATGATCCCTGATGCCGAGTTGTTGAGCCTACTTTGCACGATTCTAACGAAACTAGACGTTGGCGAATTCACTGTCAAGGTAGGTTTATTTGTCTGCAGCAAATCAGATTATTTTATCAACATCATCTAGGTCAATAACCGCAAGATCCTCGATGGAATCTTTGAGGTGTGCGGCGTCCCACCCGCAAAGATTCGTTCGATATCTTCAGCCGTCGATAAACTTGATAAAGTATGTACCATTGGTATTTCCATCTTCATCTCCTTGTTAACACATCATGCAGCTTCCCTGGGCAGATGTCAAGAAGGAAATGACAGAGGAGAAGGGGCTTGATTCCGCGAGTGCAGATAAAATTGGCGAATACGTGAAACACAAAGGTGGACCGGAACTGCTCGAGAACCTGACTGCAGACGCGTCGATCATGGCGAACAAGAGCGCGAGCGAAGGCATTAAAGAGATGAGCACTCTTTTCACACTCCTCGGCGCGTATAAAATCCTCGACAAAGTATGTGTTCGACTATTTCATAAGTTCATGGCGCTGATCATCACAGATCTCATTTGACCTGTCCCTCGCACGAGGTTTGGACTACTATACCGGCATCATCTACGAAGCCATCGTCGAAGCCTCTGCGCCACCAGGTTTCAAAGCAGCTAACGCTTTTGCCACCGCCGACGGTCACCCCCCTGATAACCCAATACCCAAAAGGGCCGCGAAGAAGAAAGCAGCCGAGGGCGAGGAAGAGGAGGTCGACGAGTCGCAAGTAGGCGTTGGCTCGATCGCGGCTGGCGGACGGTACGACGGGCTCGTGGCGATGTTCAGCGCGGCGGCGAGTGCTGAGGGGAAGAAGGCCCCAGAGCTGCCCTGTGTTGGTGTGAGTATCGGGCTAGACCGAGTGTTTGCACTGGTGTGGCCAAAGTGGGTGGAAAAAGGGATGCGAAGCAAGGAGACGATGGCGTATGTGATGGCTGCTGGTGATGGGCTGCTTGAGGAGCGGGTGCGGCTCGTGCAAGAGCTTAGGGAGGCAGGGATCAAGGTCTGTATATATCTTATCGTAAATCTACTTCTGGCTGACGGGCTTTCCTTCTTGTCCCTCAGACTGACTTCTTGGCCAAGACGAAGCCGAAGCTTCCGACGCAATTCGCCGCTGGAGAGAGGGACGAAGTACCGTTCGCGATCATCCTTGGCGCTGACGAGCTGAAAGCCGGACTAGTTACTGTGAAAGAACAGAAATGGCAGCTCATCGATGGGAAGAAGGTCAAGATCGCATCGACAGATAAGGGCACCCAAGTCAGGAGAGATGGTTTGGTCGAGTGGCTGAAGAGTACTCCAACACTGACTGATTGGGCTAGTGGGAAGTGGCTATAGAATGTCAGATCTGTACCCTCTAGATGTCGTCCTTATTATCGCCAAAACGTTGTACAAACCATTCAGGTCCATTGACGACCTGCGACGGCCCGAACTGGGCGGATCGTCGGAGGTTCGGGTCGTCGGAATCCGCATATTTCGTGCTTACGTCATGCTTTAAAAAATGAAATTCCCGTGCAGCCGCCCTCGTGTTGTACTCGTACATCGTCATGGATGATGGATCTCCTGGTCGTGAGGGGATATCGGGCTCTCAGAATCATCCGTAGAAGCTCACATTGTTTCGCGATCTATCAGATTTCTGTGTCGATGCCTTCGAATTCTCACAGCCCAAGATAGGATTCTATTTGTCTTCAGCCTCGTCGACATTCCTCCTAGCAACTGGTCACATATATTGTATTGTATTCTGTTTCGTGCATCTACGACACTATTGTCCCGGTCTCGTTCGGAATGCGTCGTACTGTCAACTGAGAATAGCGCTCAATGTACTGGGTGTGGCAGGAACTTGGGATGGCAGGTGGAAACCAGAGTGCATGTTGCGATCATTCACCGAAGTGACAGCTTCCTTTCGCGGACCCCGACCTCGTCTGATAACTCATGGCTCGAAGTACTTCATTTGTCATTACTTATCTTACCTTACGCTCTTTTCTTACCTTCCTTTACCCCCTCTTCTCAGGATACCTACCACGTCGAGCACGAGATGCGCAGCCAGGGCCGCGGTCTGCTCTTCGTGGCCTCTGCGCTGAGCATCCTTGATACTCTGGCGCAGACACTGACTCTCACTATCCCAAATGGGTAGGTTTTTACAGGTCGTCAGCCGATCTCGCGGTTTCTCATCTTACGATTTGTCAATGCAGGCCCACAGTCATTCAAGTCTTCACCACAAATGCCAATGGTCTTCCTATCAGGTCGAACATGTACGTCTCCAAGATCGTCAGTCCTTGATCTGTGCTCGAAATAACTTCCTTGCAATTCGACAGAGCAACTCTCAGTGGCAGCACATCGCCGATACCCTCTCCTTCACCAGCATCTTCTGATACCCCATCCACTTCTATTTCACACGGCAACCAATCTACGAGGAGTGGCCATCCAACCGCTCCCCCTGCACCTACTAATACAAAAAGGATTCCAGCTGGCGTGATAGCAGCTATTTTGGTCGTTGTAATCATTCTCCTCGCCATCGCATTCGGTCTCTTCTTTTTCAAACGGCGTAAACGACTTCGACCTCGTCGGCTCTCAGTAAGAGTGGAGCTCGATCCTATTGGAAGTCCCGTAGGTAAGCCAGTCTGCCCCGCAGACCACCTGAAGACATTCGACTGATGCACGGAAAATATGACCTTGTCGATTTAGCCGACAAGCAATTCCTGCCAGATCCGTTCATTACCGACGTCCAAGCGCGGGGCCTAGGGTATGACGTTTCGCGACAGCCAACGCGGCGAATTGAAGCGAAGTTCCTAACCGCAGATCAGCTCCCAAGAGCTTCAGCGGCTTCCTCGGATAGCTCATCATATTGGCATGCACGACAACCGTCGTCTCCGCCACCGCCACCCGTTCCACAGATTCTCCTCACGCGTGAAGGCGAGCTGAATGCACGCCCAATCACACCTTCGAGCTCTGGGGACCACGGTCCAATAAGCCATGTGGCCAGAACAGCTCCGTCATCCACACAACACTATACCACCGATGTAAAATCCTCATCGTCTCTTGTATCTACGTCGTTCCCTACTTCCATGATATCCTCATCCACCACCCTGTCTGAGTCTTCGACATCACCAGCGTCTCAGGCCGAAATCGCGCAGCGCATGCGCGATCTCCTGGCCCAGCTCGAAAATCACGTTGCCGCACCCACATCGGATAGTGGCGCCGCTGTCGTGCAGCTACAGCGGCAGGTCGAGATGCTGCAGCGGGAGAACGAGGAGCTGCGCTTGACTGGCGGGGCAGAAGCGCCACCAGCTTATTATGATGGGGGTAGGTTCTAACTTGTATTTCAGACAATCATTGTTTGTATTTTATTGTAATTGTGCGTTATTTAATGCGGTGGGATACCCTGAGCGAAATGACTGGGCTTTTCTGGCAGTATCTTTTATTTTTTACTATGGCTGTGTTTAGCGGTGTGCCTTGACTTTATCCTGTGTCCGTTGGCGTTCAAACAAGTTGGAGTTATGTGAAAGGACGGTGGGAGTGCGCTTCCCTGTCCTGGTTAACTATTGTGCTAATGAATCAATCAGGTGCTTCTTTATGGATGGTTGCTGGCTATCAATTATGTTGTTGTTTCGTGTGGCGTCGGTTGACGCAGGATTCAGACTAGCTTTTTGTGTGACAAGTGAGTAAATTCCCTTCAATCATCTGCATCACAACGCTGATGGGAATCCTTATTTGTTTCGCGATTACTCACTGCAGAAATCACGCGAGGGCTTGGTTCGTGGCGTCGTCTTGCACTCTGACAACAAGACGTCCGAACAATAGACGACATCCCTCATTCAGCGGATCTCAATTGTCGACGACTTGTCTTTTCCCCTCACCTGGAAAAACTGTGTTAGCCATTGGCACGACAATACGCCTGCTCGTCACAGCATTTATATGGGAAGAGCTCTGAGCTTTTCCTTAATTACATCAATTCCTCAACTTCCTGGATAACCTGTGGCAACGTAGATCCATGGAACGAAATATGCCTCATAACCACGATATGGACGCAAATACCATCAAGCGCCATGTCACTGCGAAAATCATCGAACGTTTCCTTGTCCACCTTTTCGACTGTCCGAAACATTACGTCCGAGATTCAGACACCCCGGAGCCTCCACAATCGATTGCCTTCTATCAGGAAATCGAGAGGATCCTCGCCGCCAAGCTGTTTTGTTACTCAAGAAGGGTAGACCCCAATGACAGAGCGATACCCAACGATGGAGTCGAACCCAACGGCCCGGTCAAGGTCGTAATAGGAACTACTGAAATCGTCGAAGGCGAAACCCCAATCGAGTCTTTCCAATCAGAAATCCTCATATCCGCTCTCATTCTGCTCAACCGGCTCAAGGAGTATCACCCAAAGCAGTCTTGGAAAAGCGATCCATGCAAGTTCTTCGTGGCAGCTCTCGAGATCTCCGCAGGGCTTTGGAGCGGGGATATCTATGAGAGAGTCCACCATGTTAAATGCTCGGCCTTCGCCGTGGTTGACCCTGCAGAGATGCTCCACTTCGAGATAGACCTCTGTAGAGACCTGCATTGGGATTTGAGGATGGACTTGGAGACTCTTCGGAATTTCAGGCGTGCACTGATCGAGGATTTCGCCTCCAAGGAAAGAGGCCCACGTCGCAGCTATCCCATCCGTACCAGAACGGCACCGCATCCCGTCGTGTGTGCCTCTCCTAGGACCCAGATATTCCAAAGCATGGTCACGCACCGAGCGAAGTACAAGAACCGTCCAGTTCAAGCCATTAATGGTCATTCATGGGATTGACTTGGGCTTCGAGCTGTCCCCTCCCTCCCCACCGGACATTCGTTACAGTTGAGCTGCTCAGCACGATCTTTAGCTAGAGTGACTGCGCTCGTCATTACGATCTAAGTAACTTATGATGATGTATTGAACAAGCAAAGGATTTAACGTCGTCATTCCCATTGTCCACCCATTTATTCTGATGTTCGTGAGCTGTTCATTTCTTTCCGGGGTATTCTCACTCTCCGTCGAAGCACTGGGGCGTCACAACGATTCAACTGCAATAAAATTGAACAAGTCCAAGTGTTAACCGGCGAAGTTGCAGAGCAATTAGAATTCTCCAATACATAAAGAGCGAGGAGATGCATAAGCCTTAAGCCTTCTTCTCCACCAGCGTGCATGCATGACAGCAGCAACTACCAGGTGGAGTGACTTAAATATCCTAAAATCCACCCAGGCAGCCATCGAGAGACAGCTCGCCTGCTGCATCCCCAAAACCATCGTCGTTTCGAGGCTGGGACGTATCCCGCCCGCTCTTCCCCTTCCCCTTCTTTCCTTTCATCATCGGCGAACGCGGGTATGGTGATCGCGGGTATGGAGATCGGGGGTATGGCAAGAAGGCATTCATGTCCTCCTCTTCCAGGTGAACTGAAATAGGGAATGGGGTATGTCGTGCAGTAGTGCCGGATGTAATCTTGGTCAGGGGTGAACACGAATGCGTGGGCGGCGATGCGTACGTGTCGGAGTCCTCCGACTCGGATGACGACGAGAGGTCGGGGATGAGCGGTGGCAGTGTTAAGTCGAAGGGTGCGGGCGGGTCGACGGGCGCCTCAGGCTGGCACACTTCCGAAGTACGTGGGTAGAAGTAACTCCCCTTCGGCACTGACGGTGAATAGAAACCCCGGTCCTCTTGGGGGCTAGCAGGGAAGACGCTATACATCCGTCCCCCACGCTCCGGGAGTTCACAGCCGTTAGGTGACACGATGATGGGTGCGCGGTCGTATACGAAAGGCGAATGGGTTATCTGGGTGTCGGTGAGTGTTGGAGTCGGGGGGAAATGGACATGTGGAGAGTGGAGGCATCTGAATGGGAGGGCGGTGGATGGTGAGGGGAAATATTCGTAGGACGTGCGGTTCTTTAGAATTGGACGTGGCGTCATGAGTTGTAGAAAGTCCTGAGTGGCCACCAAGCACGACTTGGCCAGCAAGACAGCGATGATGGTGGGGGGAGAAACGAATCAAAATTCTCGGGGGTATCAAATATATGTAGTGACGAAGACACCGAGCGTGCCGAGCAGTCAGGATCGTTGCAGGCAGTGCGTCATGGGAAACGTCGTCCTGGTGAAGAACATTTTATAGTGATTTCTAAGTAACACACCCACATACGGCTTGTCGCTTCAAGGACGACGCAGCGACCACGCGTGGTAAGGTGGTGCCGCTGGGGCCTGTGGAGCTCGGAACGTGTTCTCAGGACGCGATACTTCTCTCTGACGACGTACCAGATGGGAGTCAGCTTGCGTTGAGACAAATGGGGCCGGACAGAACGACTGTGGAGCGATCGTGGTAGCAGGATTGCTTCCACTTTGCTTCCGTGCAATCCCGTTGGCTGCTGGCATCATCTGAAGGGTGATGAGACATGTTCATTGGATGAAGGTCTGGTGATCTCTTGATGGCGCTAGCGTCGTGTGTTCTGCATGCGTTGATCCGTGAGGCGTTGAAGAGAAAGCACGTTGCAAGCAAAAGAACGCGAGAAAAGAGAGAAAAGATTACGATAGAAAAGCACATAGCGAAACATTACCTGAAAACAGCCATTTGACGACAGCAAACGAAGGTTTCGACCAATAAAACATCCCATGTGATTTTCCAAACTCCTGTAGAACATGCAAAATCTGTTTTATCGATCATAACGAGGCGTCCCGGTACTCAAGAGTCCTCATGACAATAGCACCTCATGCCTCTGCCCTTCACTTCTGCTCCACAAGCGCACGAGGAGGGTACGTGATGATCCCTTCCATGTTCATGAGTGCAACGGAAAATGACGGGAAGGCCGCGAACGGATCATTGGGAGATGGGGAAGCGACGATGCTGTGGTGGAACACCTTACGCTGAGCAGGGCTCATCATCGAGCCCTCCATCCCCAGTCCACGGCGCTCCCTCGGCAATCTCGGGGACCAAAGCGAGCCATCCTTATTTCCGAACATCATGGGCGCGCCCGGAGATTTCAACCCTGCCAAAGCAGCAGACGTGGGACCAGCGGAGGACAAGCTGTCCACCACGCCCTCCTCCAACGAAACAGACTGCCAGAATGCCTGACTGAGACGCGCGCTCTCCGGAGACTCCGACCCAAGGTCGAGTGGAGCGGGTTTGGTGACAATAACACGAGGCGACTCGTTTACGGGGCTAAGGAAGTCCTGCCTCAGAGGCGAGGACAGGTGAAGCCCGAAAGCGACAGTCTGGCGCCGTTTCTTTTTGTTCTCGAGCGACTTCGCACGTGCCGGTGGCGAGGGCTTGTCATTTTCCGTCTTGCTGGGCCAGCGACGGCCACGATCACCGTCCTCGCCATCCTCCTCGATTGGGGCGGAGGGGTACGGAGAGCGGGGGTATGTGGACAGCGAGGTACCAAGATCTTGCATACCGTAGTTACCACGTGGAACTTGAACTGTGAGCTCCTCGAATTTAACACCCGCACGGGGCTTGTATGGCTTGGGGGAGCGGGGGTCCTCAATGGCCGGCACAGTCAAGTTACGCTGCTTTTTGGCGCCACGTTTGGGTGGATCACTCAACTTGAAGGCATTGTGAGCGGTAGGTGATACCACTTTGTTCGCCCATGGGGAATTCTGGGCGGAGCGAGGTGATACGACGATGGGCGCTCGATCATACGTGTTGGGGGAGAGTGCAGAGAAAGCAGCAGCCATGGCAGGCGATGAAGGGAAATGAACATGTGGAGAAAGCTTTGCAGAAGAAACAACAACTGAGAAGCTGGCGGCAAAGGGGAATGGATTGGGAGAAAGAGGCAGAGGCGCTGGCCTCTTGAGAATCGACCTGGTGGAAGTGGGCCTCATGAACGCGCGTGCAGGGGATGTCACGCCAGCCCTCAGAATCGATGGGGACGCCATTTATAAGTCGTTAAAAGTCGTAAGAGTCGTAAAGGAGTTTGTCGAAGCGCAAGAAAGTTTTATGTAGACACTGTCTTGACCAGCAGGGCAGAGCTATAAAGTCGGCCAATATGGGCAGTCAGCTCGGAGTCAACAGTATTGGGGATGGAACTAACATTGGTAGAGAAGGTTGTGAGCGACGCTGAAGCTACAGAGCTTCGGTGACCTGGAGAGATGAAGTTCAGGATCTCAAATGCGCACAGCTTATATAGGATCACGGGGTTGTCATAGACACTCCCACGTGGCGTGGTTGCTTGTTAATCTCACAGCTTGCGGCGTGGTGCAGCGCCTCCGTAACTCAAATCCCGGCTAACGTTTCGTTGATATGGGATCAAGTTGAGCAGATCTGCATGTCAGAACAAGCCATCTGCAAATAGTGTTCAAAATTTAGCGCAAAATCTCTGAAGTGAGGAATTCAAGTTCCAGATTTGCACTGGGCACACTCTCCGTATTTAGGACGAGTGTGGACCGTTCTGCACCGTAAAACAGGGGTTGAGCCCTGGCGCTACTCACAGTAGTATGTGTCTTATGCGGGCGATCAAACGCGGAACACAGCGTATGTTCACATGGGCTAGAAATGTTCATGACGCCGACGGTCTATCACGGACAGGAAGCCTCGCGATCGCCCTGGAAGCAAAGTAGATTTAGCCCAATTTCTTCTTGTCTGTTCAAATTGTAAATTGGTGCGCATGAGCCTATATTGTTGTCTGAGAGCACAGGAGGTCGTTCAACATTTTCCGAAAGTACTTACATACACCTCCCGGACAGTAAATGGATAATCGGCGACGGCCATTGGGCGCATGTAAGGCAGGGTGGATTTTATAGCACGCAACTGAATATATTTGCAGGTAGGTAGCTCCTCCGTTCGGCAGCCGGCTGGTTGTTTACCAACTAACTTTCGCTCCTGAGAGAGACCGTGAATATAGTTTGCTAGGTTTTGGTTAGATAGAGAAAAGGGCGAATTGAGGGACAAAGCAAGCTCGTCGTGACTCACTTCGAAGTGAAGAGAATTCGCCCGCGACCGCCGATTCACGGAGATCGGAGTTCGGAAATGCGCACATGGGATCGTGCGAATTTGACCAATTTACCGAAACGCCCACGACCGACTCGGACTGAGACGAGGTTGGACAGCGCTCTGGTTATGCCTCAGGCTATCACCCCAATATCTCCCATTAATGCCTTTGACGACGACGACGACGAGGGGTGGCAGGACATGCCAGTCGTCCGCGAGGATGAATTTGCTAGTGGACTCGACGCAGAGGATCAGAAGAAATATCATTACCAACCATCAGCGAAGGGTGCAAGTGCTGCGAACGCAACCGGGAATCTCATAGATGTCGATGATCGAGGCAATGAGTGGCGGTCCAAGATTGATCAGAACGAGAGCGAGTATACGAAGTTGCGGGTGAATGAGGAGGACGACGCCGATGAGGTCCATCTGCGGACGAGGTATCTGTTTGACGAGGACAAGGCGATGACCCCACTCAGTCAGATGCAGGCAACGAAGAACCTACTCACGGAGGCGCAGCGCATCGCATATGTTGGTCTATGTGCGCTCACAAGTCGGGAGATGGCCCAGAGCTTGAAGATCACGAAGCGGAAGGAACTGAAAGCTGCGGTGACTGACATGGAACTTTGGGCAATGAAGATCATGGGTCGATTGTACTATCATATGGAGCTCGAAACACAAGGTGACTTCATCCGACTACTCGTTTCTGTCGAACACTAGCTTAAATATCCCGCCAGAGCAGAAGATGATCGAAAGTCTCGCCGAGCACGGTGTTGTGGCTATGGATCTCGTCCCGCCGTTAATGACCACCCACACAGTTGCAAATCCAGAGTACGATCCAGCTGAGGCACGTCGTCTAACGGCCGAGCGGGAAAGCCTCGCTGCACATAGCTTGGATGATGCAGACGACGACGAGTCCATTTCAGATCAAACACTTGTCGATCAGCCGCTATCACATTCATTGGCAGATCCCACCACGCCCAAAGCCACCAGCCCCAAATCCACTCATACTTCTCCCATGCACGATGATACAACACACCCGCATCATAACAGTCCAATACCTACATCACCATCAATAGCTTCCACGGGAGCTCCCGCAACTTTTCAGACGACCGCTAAAGTTCTTGGGGACACATCGACATCTTCAATTCCTGGTGTCACCACATCGCTATCATCTGCTGATCAAAATGTCACATTGGACATTCGATGGACCGTGCTATGCGATCTCTTCCTTGTTCTCATTGCGGACAGCGTTTATGACGCGAGGTCGAGAGTGCTTCTCGAGAATGTAGCATTCAAATTGGGACTTGGTTGGCTCGACGTCGTCAAATTCGAGGCTCGTGTGACCGAAGCTCTGGAGATTCAGGAGGATGTAGAGAAAATGGAACAGCAAGAGGTTATTCAGGGTCACCAGAAGGCCATGAAGACAAGGCGATATATGATGCTGGGCCTCGCAACTCTTGGTACGTGAATTCTAAACTGGACTGGAACTTCAGCTAATATTTCTTCGCAGGTGGTGGCCTAGTTATCGGACTTTCCGCCGGTCTACTTGCACCCGTCATCGGTGCAGGCCTTGGAGCCGCATTGACAACGGTCGGCATCACAGGAACTACGGGTTTTTTAGCCGGCGTTGGTGGAACTGCAATCATCACAACCGGCGGTGTCTTGACAGGTTCGGGTATTGCTGTTCGCGGAATGGCGAACCGTACACAGCTAGTGCGAACATTCGACATCCTACCGTTGCATAACAATAAGCGTGTAAGCTGTATACTTACGGTTCCTGGGTGAGCTTCGATCTTTTGAGTCTTCATCTCTATCTAGTGGTTTACACGCTGCATTCCATCCCCAGATTCATGACTGGTATCCAAGACGACGTTCGCCTGCCATTCAGCGTGCTGGACCCTATTGTCGGGGATGTATTCAGCGTGCTCTGGGAACCTGAAATGATTCGCGAGACGGGAAGTGCGCTCAAAATCCTCACAGGGGAGGTGCTCTCCCAGATCGGATTGACCGTTCTTCAAGCTACCGTCATGTCTGCCTTCGTGGCCGCCCTACAATGGCCCATCAGTGCGTGGTTCGATTTCTTGATATCTGTATCAGGGTATTTCCTAACCGATGCCCCCACCATCAACAGTCCTCACTAAACTGGGTTACCTCATCGACAACCCCTGGAACAACGCGCTCGACCGTGCACGGGGTGCCGGCCGCGTGCTCGCTGAGGTGCTTATACACCGCCATCTGGGTGTCCGCCCGATCACACTCATCGGGTTCTCCCTGGGTGCGCGTGTCATCTTCTTCGCACTGCTTGAGCTGGCGAAGCAGAAAGCCTTTGGGGTCGTGCAAGATGTGTTTTTGCTTGGAGCGACACTCACTGCTTCGTCCCAGACGTGGTGCGAGGCACGTTCGGTGGTCTCAGGGCGATTCGTCAATGCATTTTCGCGGAACGATTGGGTCCTGAACTATCTTTTCCGCGCGACGAGTGGTGGTGTTGGAACTGTCGCGGGGCTCAGACCTATCCTTGGTATCCCAGGCCTTGAGAATGTTGATGTGACAGATAAGATTGCTGGGCATATGAGCTATCGTGCCTTCATGCCTCTTATACTTGACCAACTCGGTTTTCCTGTATCCGCGGATTACTTTGATGAGCCAGTGGTCAGTGACGTGCTGTTCAACTATGTAATCCGGCGTACTGACGACGCCATTTGTAGGAACCTGACTTCACTGAAGATCGCATTGTGGTCAACGAGGAGGATGCGAAGAAGAAGAAGGGTTGGTTCTCTCGGAAGAAGAAATCTTCTACATCGGACAAGCCTGTTTCTCGGCCTCCATCAGCAGCTACATTCGCGAACGTGCAGAAACCGCCCAACAAATCTGAGGATGATTCTACGCCCGCAGACGAGGAGGAAGACCTCCCACCACGCATGGATACACATGGTCCCTCATCCATTACGCTTCCCGAGGCAGGAGTAACCAACATTTCTAATCCCACCTCAGCTGCCACTACGCCACCAACCGATGCCAAAGGCTCCACTTCCCGTCTCCCTGTGCACGCCGGCTTCGACCTCAATGCAATAAAGGAGGCACTGAAACAGGCGGAAGCCAATCCGGAAGAGCTCAAGTTTCACGCTAATCCTTACCAAGACTCGAAGGTCGTTCCCCCCATGGATCGCGCGGGATCGGCCCCTCCCTATCGCCTGCCGAGTGCCTCAGCGTCACGGCCGACGTTTGAGTCTCACCGCTCTGAAGCTGGTCCGAGTTCGGCGTCGATCTCGCGTGATGACCTATCGACTCCGTTCAAGCGGAGCGTCACTCTCGATGATCGTAGTGACGACTACTATAGGGATGATTTCAACGACTTTTCGTCATCGCCGTACCAAAAGCCATCCCAGTCCTCATCAGCATTCATTGATACCTCGTTGTCTAATACCCCCCGACCTTCGCATTACACTCCGACATCATTTACCAACGGCAATACGCCTTGGTCCTCTCCAGTCGAGCCGGACCCGTACGCGTTCGGCAATGCATCATCATTCAACCCGCCTTCATACGAGGCGTCATTCTCATCTTCTGCATTCAACTACTCACAACCCACACCACCATCTTCGTTCCCCCCTGTGGACACCGGTCTATCCTTTGGAGCTGCTGATGGGACAATTACAAGTCTTTCACCAAGTGCTGACCCATGGAAGGTCCCAAGTCCAAGTGAAACTGGAAGGAAGGGTAATGGGTTCAATTCCAACCCGTGGTCGTAACCTCCTCCTTAGGGATTTAGTGGTCACTTTAAACCATGCATCTAGATACAGATTCATTTCTTTCGGGGATTCTGAACGTCCTGCATATTCGTTTCATATGGATCCATCCCTCGGAACATTCATTCATTCATTCATTCATCGCTACATCCATCACTCATTTAGTTCAATCACTGCTATCCGAATCAATAGTAAATGCATCGTTAGTTAGATCTTCCAGCGGCGTGGCTCTGCAAACCAACAGCCTCAAAAGCTTTCCCAGCCGCTATCCAAACCCTCTCTAACCCTCCACCTTCTGGTTCCGTTCCCAGCTAACCACCTAGTGACCCGCTCCTCATCTGTGTGTTCGCCCCCTTCATCCAAAACCGCCATATCCCCCTTTTCCCACAACGCCAGCACTGCCCACCCAATGATCATCATGCCCGGCGGCCGCTGCTCCCCCACACTTTCCATTGCCACCACAATATCCTTCAGCGTTGAGGAAATCACCCGCTGATCCGGCATCGATGCCCGCTCGATAATTGCAATCGGCGTGTGCGGGGGGTACGCAACGCCATCCCGACGTCCCTTCGTTTCTTCCTCATCCGTTAGCGCCTTGATGACCTGCAGTAGCCGCGCAACGCCCATCAGGATAACGAGCGTCTTTGCGCGCTCGTATCCGGGGAGTTGGACCTCCTTGCCTTTGCGCCCTACCCCCGTGCAAACGACGAAGGACTCAGCAACGCCACGCTGTGTGACGGGGATCCCGGCAAAGGTGGGCGCGGCGAGAGCAGAGGACACTCCGGGAATGACGAGGGGCTCATAACCATGTGCACGGAAATAGAGCACCTCTTCGCCTGCACGGCCATAGACTACGGGATCGCCTTGTTTTAGCTACAACAAAAATAGCTGGATGAGTCTGAGCTATCAATGGAGATGAATCTGAAGGCATACCCGGACAACAGTGAGCCCACGCCCTGCAGCTTCGACTGCAGCTTCCATCATCTCCATCTGTGCCCCCTCTGCGTTGCCTGGGAACTTCTTGGCGATGCGGACTTGGACAGTGCTGGGTATGAGGGCGAGGACAGCGTCAGGAACGAGCTTGTCAGACAATACGAGATCGGCCATCTGTGTGAGTGCGGTGTGAGTGGCGATGGTGAGAAGGGAGGGATGTCCTGGACCAGAGCCGACAAGGAGGATCTTTCCGGGTTGTGAGAGGTTGAGGAAATGCATTGATGGAAGAACAAAACTCGAAGAAGACAGCGATGGGTTTTCACCGGCGAGGACCTCCTCCATATCGGTCGCTGACATCTGTGCGAGCTTGGAGAGTGGCCAGTACTCGCTTATTTGCGCCACCCATTTGATTCTCCGTTTAGAGCTCTCAATGGCGGTCTCCGTATCGCTGCGCGACGGCACAGGTCGATTGGGAGTCAGCACTCCACCGTTTTCTTCCAGCTCTTCCTCATCCTCCAAAATATCTTCCTGCCTTCTAACTGAATCTGCATTAGCTTTGGCCAATGCTCGCATTCTCCCAACTTTGGTGACGGCGGCACCAGCCTCCTTAGGGAGTCGTGAGACGATGTCTCGCTTTATTCGTCCAGCGAGACGGCATCCCTGGCCATTTGTGGTTACTCCAATCTGCAATGGTGTACGATCACCGTCAGCGTCTTCAAAACGGTGGGTAGAGGTGAACGTAAAGTCACAGAGGTCGGGGATATCTGTGGTATTGACGAGGATGTTACGATCGCTACACAGTTGGTAGACCTTCTCTGCAAAAGTGCGGCTACGTCCTTGAATCCCAAAGAGCGTTTCCGTCACGCAGACAAAGCGTATTCCTGGGGTGATGTTTAAATATGATTCCAAGGCCTCGATGTCCTTTTCTTCCCCCGTGGTCGTCGAAGAGCCAGGCAAATCATCCCAGTCGATGAAAGTGAGTTGCCCCTGCTCAGTCCTCCATCGAATTTCATCACATGCAACATTAAAGCCACCTTTGGCGAGAATGATAACCTGTGAATCCGCTTCCAACGCTGAAAAGGCTCGAGATGCAGCAAGGACCCCAGACCCTAAGATTAGCGTGATTTTGCTCTGTAGGCGAAAAGCGAGCACAAGAGATGCGCCACCCTGTGCATTAGGATACCCTCCTGCGGTGCTTTGAGGGCCTTGCATTGGGAGATGAGAAAGACCGAGAAAACATCCTGTGAGTCTCCGAGGTAAAAAATGGAATCGTTCGCGTGCTCATTAGCAATAACACCTCGGCCCCGATCCTGGAGTCGGAACTCGGAGTTTACCACGTGGGGACTGTGGCATTGAATATTGTTGTCTGTGCCTCCCTTCCATCCGCAAATGCTGGTGGATAACGATACCGTACGTTTTCTTCATGTCATTTCATAATTTGGCCCTTTGATTGAATACAAGCTCTGCCAGTTCCTATCCCAGCTGACGGCGTTGTTTGAATTGTCGAAGGAGAAAGGAACTATATGGCTCACTCATAAACGACGTACGTACTCTATCTATTCTTGCGCGATCTACTCGTTTGAAATGTGTTTTTCATCCAGTCACTTACGATGGTGAAGATGCCACGATTGCGGATGGGGAAGGCTCCGATGACGCACGGGAGTATCCATGTTTACTTCGCGTAACGGATAGCGGCAAAGCTAAATTCTCGACAAAGGTAAGATTCTCACTTGTCCGTGGGGGCATTTTGGGATTCGCGATCTCATAGTTTACCTGATCGTGATATCATAGGTCGAATTTGGCGACCTTCTGAGATTTCATGCTGCCTATGGAACACTTCTGAAGGCATCCATGGCGACACTCCGCAAACGAGACAAAAAGCGGGAAAAGCTTCATGCGGAGCAGGCGGCGCGGCGGAAGAAGAGAATGACGGCGCCGGTGGTACTTGATGGTGCAAAGCGTGGAAAAGGACGTAGAACGCGCCAGCGGCAGGTAAAAGCTGTAATAAAGCAGCAGGAGTCTCAGCAGAAAGCGAAGGAGAGAGAGGAGGCACAACGAAAAGTGGAATCCACTATCTGGTGATCCTCGTGCGTGTATCTGGAAGCCTTTCTTCGCCGCTTTCGCGTGCTTGTCGTACTACTGTTTAATGTATTCACAGATGTGATGACAATCATAGAGCGAAGTACTTGTATTCGATTGCTTTTCAGTGGATGCTCACCTCCAGTTATTCCGTGTATGAAGGTCCCGTACGCTGTTCACAGTCGCCCGGATCCGACTTCCCTTTACCGCCAACGTCGGCGTATCTCATGACAACTTCTTCCTTTCACAGTACTTGAATATTGCAGAATATCTTTAACCCTGACCATATGGACAACACAGCGAAGAGCTGCACCGTTGTCAATCCAGATCCAGGCACACGCCGGGGATTTTAGCTCGCCTTCAGCGACAGACGTTCAAGGCTCTTCCCAAATTCAAGCCCAGCGATGAACCTAGTCCTAGAAACTTTCCGATGTAAACATGGTGAGTTGGAGATTCCATTGCCCCATCATGTCCCTGAAGTGAGTCCCGAGATGCAGGGGCGCTCCCGAATTCTCAGAGAGGGAAGGCGACTATCAGGAGTACTTAATGACTGACCAATATTTTAGTGCAGCTATACGCCCATGAGCAGGCCATCGAATGAGTGTGAATCCCGCCTGCATACAATATTTTAGACTTCGCTTTTCGATTTTTTGGCAAGCCATGAACTGTTCACCACGGCCAAGTACGATCTGGGGTCCGTCATCCGCCGGTCCCTGCCTCAAGACAAGAACATCTAACTCAACCTCTGGAACTGTACCTTCTCACTGGCCGATCAGCTGAATGGCAGATGCGACTGCGACCGTTTATGGTCAGTCGCTCTGAAATATTGAGCTTGCCATTGTCGGGTTGCTGGCAATGCTAGATACACCCTTTTATCCCTGGCGAGTCAGTAAAGCAGCATTCGGACCTGCTTAATAGCCAGATGACCATTTTGTTTGTCCCAGCCTGGCATCGTGGACGTGTATAAACACGTTACATACTTCATTGTATGTCAGGACTCTTTCTTTCAACTGGTCGCGGTAGTTTCTCAAGTTTCAGTCATTCAGCATTTCGATTGATGCTTTGCAGAGTACATTCGCAATGGCCGCCGCCGTTATATTGGTTTCCTTATCTGTTATGCACCGCTCGAGAAGACAGATACAGCGCAGTCGTACAAGGGCTCGATAAAGAAACCAAAGTCAGCGGGTTTTGGGACTCATCACTGAGTTGCTCTTGTTCCTCTCGGGGAATTCACTTGCTTACAGATCCCATGCCCCATAAAGAGTCTTCAATTTGACAGATGATTAGTATCGAGAAGCATAATATGACATCTACGCGTCGAGGTCCGCGGCACAATATCACGGTACTTGCGATCCAAACTTGTCCAGAAGTGCAGAGCGCCCGCTTCTGTGGGTCGTGGATGCGGCGATCTAGAATGCCTACATTTTACAATTTAGGCTTATTAGGGGATGTCACAGTAGCAGATTAAAGGTCGATTATGTGCTGGATTAATCGCTGATTAAGATGAGGAGGAGAAAATCGACGAGTGAATCCGTGTTGAATCCATGGTCAGATTATTTGGCAGGGAATTTCGGCCTGTACGGCAAAGTATGCCGGAGTTCAGAATGCCAGTGATGGCCGTAGAAATGCCTTTCGGCTTCCGTCGGCGACAGGCAAAATGTGCAGCCCCAATTAAAGCTCCGCCTCATCCTGTGCCATGAAGCGAAATAATCCAGCTTTTAATCGGGGGTTATCAGAGTACAAGCTGATTATATGTCGATTCTGGGTTCTTAATCTCGAATTGAATCCGCCATTTAATCCACTCATAATCGACTTTTAATCCGTACTGTGACATCCCCTAATGGCTCGAACATATTTTCTAACGCACCTTCCTGATCGATCGCCCTATCAAACCAAGAGCATCGTCTATGCAACACCGAATGAGTCTGTTGAACTGTGCATCTGCATCGCCGAATTTTGATTTGGACCTCACATCAAGTGGTGATACTGAGTGACATCGGCGGTCCGGATACTCGGAAGTTCTGATGAAAACATCGCCAGGCGCGTAAGCACAATTAGACTCTGCGGAGATGAGGTCCACTAACCAGGTCAGCAGCATCAACTAGTATGAACGACAGCGTCTCTAACTTGAGAAGTTGAAGCCCTTGTGAGAGATATCAAGGAGCAGGATGTCTAGTTGCTTCAGGAGAATGTCAATGAAATAATTTGGGTCGTCGGATTTCTCCCAATCATCTGAGATGATGCTGAAGTACGTGAGCGGTGATGACGTAGACAAGACTCCCGACCATTGAAAGAGCATACTGAAGTGCTTCTGCCACGCGACTTCTTGACGGACAATCAAGCGTCGCAGTTGGCCAGAACTAAACAGGCCGTCGTACTCACGAATCTTGGAAACAGAAATTCCATGGGCTTTGGGACGATTGGAACTGGGAGATCCATACTGTTTGACGAGCATTAAAAAAAGAAATAGACGAAATAAATATCCTGAATACGAGATCTGGCATCCCAGAAAGAGCATCTAGAAGTTCCCACTCATGAGTAGGTGTTCAGGCCCCAATGTAAGCTCCCTCAGACTACATACTCCAATTTGAGAGCTGAATCATTGTAAAAGTGTCAATCGCTCGAGAATCCTACAAAGTGAGTATCAGCCTGAAAAACTATAACCTGTAGGGAACAAGTTGACCTTACATACAAAGCGACGTCATGGTCGTGGACAGCGGCGAGAGGCTCAAGAGCAAACAGTCAGTTGGGGATCCCAGAATCAACGAAGATAAGCCAGCAAGACATGAGAGACCAGATGTACTGCATAATCGGAAGTTGCATCGAAGTCCAAGTCGACACGGCGGAGCTGGCTGCCCCCCTCGAAAGGACTTTCACGCACAACCTAAAGAGAGCCGGTGGAAGGAAAGGTCCTCCATCGTATACGAGGCAAGATTCGGAGCCTCAAGTGACCTGTGCGGTTGTGTAAATCTGTGGCCTCGGCGATGGCATTTCGATGTCATTGTAAAGGACAGTTATCGTGGCATCCTAGAACGTTTGATTAACCAGCCAGCAATCACATAGGGCTCTCCCATATGGGAGAAGGAACACCATCTTGCTGAGGATGTCAGACGGAAGCTGGTCGATCGACATTACATACTCACGAGCTCACGAGCGTCGTTGAAGCATATACGCGCACGTGTCATTAGCTCCGCGCATCAGTATTTGTTTGTCGATCTTCAACAAGGCAGTCCTCTTTCATGAACCCTTCATCACAATCCGGATAGGTGTTCGTTTCATCCTAGCCGGCACGCAAGGATATGTCTGTCTGGAGATATTTGTTCGTATTACTCGCGGGAAAATTGAGGCCCCTGCATAGTCAGCTTTTTCACACCACCAGTTGTGTTTCGCCGAACAGATTCGTTGGTTTGCCTTGCAGTTCCATTTGGGTCTCTCTCGGGAAGCTGTTAATGCGCAGTCATCTCTTACAGTTATTACGTTTTGACCGGGCCCCCTTCTTTGTCCCTGACTCAACAAGGAATGGGTTCAAGAAAGGTGTGGCGAGCACCACGTACCGCCTTCTCAGCGATGATCGAATCACGACCGACGACGCTCTATCCAATGGTATTGATCTTGCGCATCTTTAAAAAATTCCAACTGGGTTTGATTGATATGATGGCAATTATCCCCTGCTGTGTACGGCGCTACGTCTTGAGTACAACTTTCTAGTACAACTTCGACTTCATAGGAAAAGCTATGTACTTTCGGCGCCGCTACCCCGCATGTGAGTTTTTATTCCTGGATAATTAGATGAAGCTGGACTTACACTATGACGACGGCCCTTTAGACTGGAGTCTCGACTGCTGTATCCGCCGTGGCACTGATTGAAGGGCCTTGGCTGTCAAGTGGTCAGCTACCGGAAGACGGTCTTCTTTCGTTCCACTTACGTCCACACTACAGTCGTCGTTCTGTCGACCAAGAATGGGGACTTGTCTATGATTGTGTGGTATATCTTCTTGACAGTTAGGACTTCGCCGTTGTCTGTGGCCTGGAAGGTTATGCGTCAGCCACACAGACGTTGCATCTTTGCACACGGCATACCGCCGCGTTTGACGCGATTGCAATGGTTAAAAGGGCGAAGAAGAATTTGAACAGCATCATCGTCGAGGAGAATCAAAGGCGAATGGGAGAAGTTTCAGAATGAAGTGGGTTCAATCAGCCTTATAAGAATCGCTCTTTTGGATTGATCAGATGAATAAAATTGCGCAGCCCGTTCTCCCAAAGTTCTCGCACGCAGGTCGGATAAGGCACGATGACTTCCGCGTTTATCTGGATGCCGAACATTCACATCACTGAAAATGGCTCACCAAGACTGCCTCATCGGCCGTGATTATTATTCACGCTTACTATTATTCCGTTCGACTCATACATCCAGGGCCTTATGGTCTTAGTGATACTCAAACCACTACTTCGTACCTGGTTCTCCGTTCCATTCCCAACAATTGGACCCTTCTCTGCCGTACAACCGAGAATCCGACCCCCTGGAAATCACTGCGCAATTACATCTGCGTGAGACCTTAGAGTAAGTCCATGGAGTCGTTTCCGTCACAAGAACTTTCGCTGAGATGCTTAAAAGGACTGCCTGAATATCCAATTCGAACAAGTGCCTCAGATCGTCATCATCTGCCTTGATATCTGGTGCCATGTTCCTGTTGTCGATCTCTGCTCTCCCATTCTTCACTGCGGCTGTGTATGCTGCCATCGGCCCCAGTGCCGACATACACATTGTCAACAAGGACGTCGCCCCAGATGGCTTTACCCGCTCGTGCGTTTACCATCGTTCACAGAATACTTTGCCTTCGTCTGAAGTTTTACCTCGTCTTCAATTTCCAGTGCCGTCCTAGCAGGTGCCACTGCAGCCAGCGCCACCTTCCCCGGTCCACTCATCACTGGTAATAAAGTAAGTGATTGTGCAGTTACCTCCTCGGGCTCAATTTAACGATTAATCTTAGGGGGACCGTTTCCTCCTCAACGTCATCGACTCTCTGACTGATAACACCATGTTGAAGAGTACTAGTATCGTAAGCACATGGTACAACTAGTATGATTTCCACTTTTGATCGTTGATTGTGAGCAGCATTGGCATGGGTTCTTCCAAGCAGGCTCGAGTTGGGCTGATGGCCCTGCTGGTGTTACGCAGTGCCCCATCGCCCCAGGACACTCGTTCCTCTATGATTTCTCTGTTCCAGACCAAGCGGGAACTTTCTGGTACCACTCTCATCTCTGTAATAACTTAAATCTCATTTCTGCTCATTTTCGCTGCTTATGCCGCTCTACAGCAACCCAGTACTGTGATGGTCTCCGCGGTGCATTCGTTGTTTATGACCCGGCGGATCCCCATCGTTCTCTGTAAGAGTGTTAAAATATATTTACAGTATATGAAGCTGTGCTGACCCAAAAATAGGTACGATATTGACGACGGTTCATCCTCTTCTTATCCACTTCCCTATCACAATT
This sequence comes from Hypsizygus marmoreus, assembly GCA_013433165.1. NCBI lineage: Eukaryota > Fungi > Basidiomycota > Agaricomycetes > Agaricales > Lyophyllaceae > Hypsizygus > Hypsizygus marmoreus. The sequence goes on from CM024086.1 coordinate 4,284,289, forward strand.
CTAATACTCTATCCTGCAGAATCTACCGTCATTACTCTGGCTGACTGGTAAGAACTATGATTCTTGGTAATTCTTTTTGGCTCTTATGAACCTATCAATCAAGGTATCATACGCCTGCTCCTTCCGCGGGGTTGGTGCCGACTCCGGATGCAACTCTAATCAACGGCCTCGGTCGTGCCGCCAACGGCGCAACTTCCCCTCTGGCGGTCATCAGTGTTGTCACGGGCAAGCGTTATCGCTTCCGATTGGTTTCCACGTCTTGCGATCCAAACTATACTTTTTCCGTTGATGGGCATACCATGGTGAGATCCACCACGTTTACAAGTTTAGCAGAGTGACTGATAGTATCATAGACAATCATCGAAGTCGATGGCGTTAATGTTACCCCCCTTACCGTCGATTCCATCCAGATCTTCGCTGGTCAACGCTACTCGTTTGTATTGAATGCGAACCAGGCCGTAAGCAATTACTGGGTTCGTGCTAACCCGAATATTGGTGGGACAGGCTTCGCCGGTGGCATCAACTCTGCTATCCTTCGTTATGAAGACGCTGATGTCATCGACCCTACTACTACGTCGACGCTCTCGAACCCAATGCTTGAAACTAACTTGCATCCCCTCACTAATCCTGGTGCACCTGGAGCCCATAATCAGGGTGGTGCCGATGTCACGATCAATCTCGCCATTGCATTCAGCTTCACGGACTTAAAATTCACAGTAAATGGCGCGACATTTGTCCCGCCGACCGTCCCAGTGCTTCTCCAGATTATCAGCGGAGCCCGCACGCCTCAGGAGCTTCTTCCCGCTGGAAGCGTATATCCCCTGCCTTCCAACAAGGTTATCGAATTAACCATTCCCGGCGGATCTACCGGCAGCCCAGTCAGTCGCCACAGTCAATTTTTCATTTCAAGTTATGCTGATCTTTCATGTAGCATCCCTTCCATTTGCACGGCGTCAGGCAGTACTGTAAGAATCATGCATAACATACCTGTAATAACAGGGAATAGAGTCTTGCACATTTTGCTGTAATTACAACCCTAAGCGTCTTGCAAGAATTACAGGTGGACCTAAAGCGGAAGTACTGGGTACCTGGATTGTTCCAAATGATGGGCTGGACCGTTCCGATCAGTACCCGCCTGTTACAGCCATTAATCATATTCCATCCATCAATCCCCTTCCGGCATTACCTTTCTTGAATAGCGCGCGCAGGAGCGCGTTCCTGGGCTCAAACAAGATGTAAAAGAAATCTATTCATAGTCACATATTTTATTTATAGCACGTTCTCCTCACAGTCGGCGTGGAATGGATGGATCGGCGGTGCTGGATTTGGATGACGCGCCCAGTTCCGCGCCTCCGGGAGCGGCCAGTAAACAGATGTAAACAACTTTGGATGTGAGATTAAATGGTAATTCCTGCACTACAAATTGAATTTCTGGATAGTACAACTACTCTAGGTATAGTACCTGCATGATATAGAGATCCTCAAAGTTGAAACATATTAAAATGTGCCACGGATGTGGAGATATTCATGGGCGGAACTTGGAGCACCAGAAATAAATAGATGTAAACAACGCTGGAAGCAGCATCGGTGGCTCTCCTGGCAAGCTCCCTCAGAATTTATAAATAATCTGAGTTGATAGAGATATATGAGGCATCCATATAAATGATATGAAAAAGGTCCAAGTAAATTACATGGAGAACTGGGCATGCTAGAGGTGTATATGCACTTTTTGCGTGTTCATCAGTGAATACCTTAGGCTCCCCTGGGTCAAATTCCAAAACCCCGGGTGCTACGAAGAGCGCCAGAGGAGTAGAATATAAATCTGAAATAAAATTTGAGGTGAAAAGTTTCCACCATTTTGCCCACTACAAGCCCAGGACTTGAATAAATTTTATTTGAAGGATAAGAGGACGTCCTATGACATGTACATTAGTATATATAGCTATTACTTTTAGTCCCGAGTGATTGTGGAAAGAGGGAGGCGAGAAATACGTCGAAATGGGTCATATTTGCAGGAGTTATATGGCATTGACATGGAGTTTAAGTGCTGACACCACTGTATGTTATGGTCAGTGCAGGGATGCTTCCAATTTTTTTTAGTACTTTCCAATCTATGTACTCTCGGAATGTCCTACAGGTGTCCGATTATATTTATCTCATGTGGATCTCTTGTAGTTCTCGAAATACATTTGAATTCGAGTGGATTTTGTATGGAAATCCATAATCTTAGCATAACTTTATTACTACTGGGTATTTTTGGGCCGGACAAGCTTTCAATGCACGTATATATCTTCAATAGCATATTCCGATGGTTTATATTGCAACGGAACATGGCGATCTGCAGGGGAAAGCCTCCGTCGTCGACGATTTCGACGAGGAAGAGCCGTGGGAACGCGTTCGGCATCGCCCGACTTTTGGTTTGAGTGACGCGCGTCACTCAAACCTCGTCTTCCCCACCATCTCGTCGTCTGCCCCGCCTCGCTCGCTGCCCCAACGGGCCTCAAACATTCTCTAGTAAGTTCTCTCTCTCTTCTCTGCAATTACTGAGCACCTCTAATACTCATAACCGTTCTATTTTATTCTGTAGGCTTTTTTCAGTCCACTATATGTCCCGGATCTGCACCAGCAACACGACAGGCCCTCCTCCCCTCCAAGAGGGATGTGAGACGGCTACCTACCACTGGAACGATTGCTTTGGAGGAGGGAGAGCTGTCGAGGGATGCCAGGAGACCCGAGCAGCGGGATACCTGTAAGGTACGTCGCAACACGAAACGCAACCACGCAAGGAAACCGACTACACCACCGTCTGCCCTCACCATCTCTAGCTACGTGTCTCCCAATACCACTGCCAGTGGGGACGCTGCACCCGTCAAACGCCGCGATACCCAGCTGCAATGGCCAGCCCAAACCACAGCCCTCCTTCCACCAACGCGAAGTGTACCAGGAATGGTCTGATCTTTCCCCAGAGGGCGTCCATGCAGCGCCACGTCATCCGACTGGCGCAGCTGCAATGTCCACCTGTGCCGCCCGCCCCCGTTCAACGGCTAGGAACCTCTCGGCCCCTGGATTCCGCCAGGTCGTCAGGCGAGTACCGCCAGACGGCTGCCGATATTCCAGGAAGCCAGCGCTGTCCGAGCGCACCCCAGCAGCCCCCGTGATCTGCCCATGCAACAGTCCCGGCCCCAGCCAATGCGCCGTTCATGTCCCCTCCCCTCGCTTGCTCCTGCGCCCGCAGCTACCTGCAATAGCAGGGATGCGAGGGAGCAGGAGCTGGTGCATGACTAGGGTGGTGAGGATGGAGCAGGCGCTCGTGGAGCGAAAGCGTTCGCCAGCGCGCCATCATTTTTGGACAGCGCGAGGAGGAGGAGGCGGAAATGGATGTAGGAAGGGAGGCAGGGGAGGGAGAGGGAGAGACTGCAGGAGGGGATGTTGAAGGAGGCACCGGCGCAAGTGTATAGACTGCAGACTCGGCAGTCGTGCCGTCGCATGCTATATATAGATAGATACACACGTGCATAATGAAAAAATTCAACTCCAATCCCGCCTCTCCCGCCCGCACTTGAAAGAATGCTACGCCAAGCCTCCGCCGCCCGCATACGGGACTGTGTACAGGCTTGGGAGGTGGCTCGGGCTCTTATGTAAGGACACACGTAAGGAAACAGGTACCGTGAGCGACAGCATATGAAATTAACGTAGCCTGTAATTACAGGTATTCTTGCATCACGGCTAGACTGTAATTACAGGTAAATGTGCAAGACCTATTTCCTGTAATTACAGGGTAGTCTTGCATCACTGTGCCAGCATCTGGTGACGGCGTGAGTTTATTCCCTCGCGGTGGGTGTTTACTAATGTGGTCCATGATTTAGCATACGTTTGATGTTGTTAGGAGTGCCGGAAGCTCTGTCTATAACTACGATAACCCGGTAAATTCTTCATGCTGATTTATCCTTCCAATGAAGCTCACACCTGTCAATAGGTCCGTCGCGACGTCGTATCTATCGGAGGAGCCAACGACAACGTTACCATTCGCTTCACTACCGACAACCCAGGACCATGGATCTTGCATTGGTGAGTTTCGGTGTCTTTGTTGCCAGGCGTATGTTTTCTCAACCCAGTTGGTCCGACTGCAGCCACATCGATTGGCACTTGGAAATGTAAGACTACATCATGTTTCTTGAAAGTTATATCCTCTCATACTCTGCTTGTCGTTATTTAGTGGCCTTGCGGTCGTCTTCGCGGAAGATTCCGACACCGTTGCGACTCAGAGTCGTCCTGGTATGTGACTTATTCCATGTCCATTGATAGTCAGAATCTCATTCTGCAATTCGTAGCTGCCTGGGATCAACTGTGCCCCATTTATGATGCTCTTGATCCTAGTGACCACTAGATTCACCCGGCATGAATTAATCTAAAGGACTCTCTGAATATATGGTGGTAAACAAAATTCTCATGGCAGACACTGAGTCATGATATTTCTCTTCAAAAACTTACTGTGATGAGGACAAGATGAAGGACTTCTTGTGTCTATCATTCGCTCTCATTACATATACCATATATTACCACGGAATGGAAAATTTCGCATTAGTTTGGTTACGGATCCGACTAATATGTGACATTGCCAGAGGAATAGTATGCCGTAGGGAAGGAACCAACCAGGAGATCATCAGTAAATACGAATGGCGCCACGATGCTCAGGAGATAAAACGTTACATGTAGGATAGGGATGACAAGCATCTGCGTGTGACCTTTATTAGCATGTTTCCGTGTCAATATTGGCGGGGATAATTTACCCAACTTTGCTGAAGACAAGCGAGCCTACGGGTGCTGAGAAGTCAGTGATATTGTTACGGTAGTTTGCGCTGGATGCGACTTACCTTTCAATATGACAGCCGATGTGACATTTTGTACAGAAGACGATTCGAAAAAAAAGACAACAGACCAGTGGAGAACCCAAGAATTTGGATTATCTGTCCTGGATCGTGACATTGTCGCCTGCAATCCCCATTGAGATGACACCGCGGCGAACCTATTCGTAAAGATTTGTGAAGCCTTGGATACGCTTCAAAGAATGGGATGACTGCACTCGGATTAGCATAATTATAGACTGAGCTTCCAGCACTCCATACGATATTGAATGCATGCTGTGAGAAAGGGTAAGCGCTGTGAAAAACTATGGCATAGTAAATTACTCCATGAAGGTGGAATGGACACTGAATACAAGAGAAAACGGCATCAGATTTCACGTCGATCGTCTGACATGGAGCAGAAAGGCGTACCGGGCTTGCAGCCGAGCCACTAGGGATACAGCGCGCTATGGCATTATTTGGCAGCAAGACGTACACACTACCAGGTGGCAGGAGGTCTTGAGCGGTGCGTGCACTGCTCAATATTTTGAGTACAAAGGTAGCCGTCGCAATGAACGTTGCACTATTGATCGCGAATTAAGAGGAGACGAAAGTAATTTTGTCTTTGTCGATGAGCGGTCAAGGAGGCGAAGTCAGGAAAGCTGGAAGGTGTGCACTTCACTGGCGGGGTCGGTGGAAATACGATCCGTACATCAACGATGCAAAGGCCCCTGACATCTACGACTTGAGTAAAGATGCCCATCAGCCTGGTTATGTGCATTCCTACTTGGCGTACTGTATTCTTGGAATATGAATATACCCTTTCTAGAATCTAAAGATTACTCTTGCTTATGATACAGAAAAGTCCGAGAGGATGACAGACCAGTGCAATATCTAGCCCACCACCTCATAATCCCCACCCCTCGTTCCTGGATCCTTTGTCACCTGCTCTTTAATTTTCCGAATGCGCAGTGTCTTCTCTACTTCGTCTGCTAGATTATCCTCCACCATCTCTGCCAACCGTGCTAGCCCTTGGTCAAGCCTCCAGACCACCCTCCCAGCCGTTTCAAGTGCATCATTCTCTTTGCTCGCTACTAAAACCTCGTGGATCTCCTCGCACGCCTCCCGCAGTATCTTGTGCGCGTCATCCCTCTGAGATCCCGTGAGGTGGTACACGTCGTCGAAGAAATCATCAATCATGTGCTGCGGGAAGTCGCCAAAACATGGCCTGCAGAGGTCTTGGAAGTGGGTATGAAGCGACTGATAGTCAGACAGGTCAATGGAGGCAAGTTCGGTGTCGACCCGTTGAATGTGTATTAGACATGAAAGCAGGTAGTTCGCTGTGGAGAATTCGTCCAGTATTGTCAGCATGGTGTACATGGTGAAAAGTGTCCCAGAGGCGATTGTCCCTTTATAGCGCGTTAAGTTATTCCATGGAACATAGCATGGTAAGAGCTGATTTTGCGTATATGCACGAACCTATTACGAGTCCTTTAAGCCGCGAACGCGGCATTCCGTCTGGTCTATACCATATTTTTCCTGACAAGGTAGCTGGGCGCGCATAGGAATAGGGGCGATGGGGAAGCCAGGGTCCAGCCCGCCCTTTTAATGCATCATGTCGTAAATGTGAGAATGAGCGGGAGATTGCCCGGCGGGCTAGCATGGAGAAATTTATATGTACAGCCGAGACGCTTCGAAGCTGTATCTTTACGTCAACGGGATGCAATGGCGTTATTTGTCCTTGTTACATTTGAAGGTTAACGCCAAGTGAATGTCACCGCCACCCCGTTTTGATGTTCAACCATCACCTTGTGAGGCTTGGATAACTTGGAACTTGAGAAGAAATGGGTAAGTGACCCCCATTTTTTAGGGCGCGCGACGCTAAATTATTTGGAGAAGCATGAGCTATTTTCATAACAGATCTCGCCCAGTTCGAAAGGAAACGCAGCCATCTTGCGTATAATATTGTTCGAGTTCTCAACGGATCCTTCGTATCACAACAATTCGTGATTCCGGGCGATGTACAGAGTATTCACCGGTGCACCACTCAAAACTGACATCGACAAGGATCCAAGCCTTTACCACTGGCAGACGATTTCATCTCAGGCGCAATCCTTCCCAGTCAGACGCGCCATAAGCGCAACACAACCTATTGTCTTTCCCCCTGCCACATTGGAGGCGGCAAGTCGTCGAATTTCATTGCTTTACAGAAATATTATTTTCGATGACGGTCCCGACGAGGAGCATGCTTTTCAGACCAATGGTGAGGATAAGAATGTTGGAAAAGGTGCTTGTCTTGCGGAAGTTCTTAGTGCTCTATTGCTCACCAATATATATCAGATCAAACAACGTTGATAACTTGGCCTCCTACAGCGGATGAAACTAACTACAAGCGGGATGACACAGTCCCGTCATTCCTACTGGACATATCAAAGTCCTTACAAGCCGCCACACGATTCGAGACTCAGGAAACACAAGAAACTCAATCATTTAACTACTCGGATGCCTCCTCTATCGCTCGCTTCCCATCGTTTCACTTCAACCTCCACTCGCTTACACCGCTGTCGTCCTTGTCAAAATCCAGTCCTAATGGATCAAAGAAAGTAAACCTCCTCCTGGCGGCCTTTGAAGTAGAGGGTCCAGATTCGATTCGCATCAAGAAGGGTGCCGATGCTGGGAAGGAGGTATCCGTTCTTGCGTTGATCCTGGGTGACGAAGATGGCGCGGTTTGCAAGCTCACTGCCTGGAGGGAGGTCGCGGATGAGTGGGGCGGTGCCGGGGATGCTGTTCGGGTTAAAAGAGGAGATATCCTCTTCATCGAAAGTGCGTTCGTTTGACTGTCAATACGGTGCGGTTCTTAGACGTTTCGCCGAGCAGATGTTACGGCAACGTGGGACTCGTCGACATCACCCGCCCTTTCAGCTTCCCCGCACCTTAAGTCCAAAGTGGAAATCTGTTTTCGAACTATGCCGTATACTCATGAAGACAATCGACTCAGGCCGGATCTGCGGCTAGGTGAAAGTGACGCTGCTGTGAGAAAGGTGGCTAATCTTGTTCGCTGGTTTGAAGGCATTGCCGGCCTATATGTCTCTCCGACCTGAAGCTGTACTTGTTGCATACCCGCTGAATTTCGATCTGCACGTCCTCAGTATTTACACTCTTTTCCTCGTATTCAAACACTATTCGACATCCGAATCGTCGATAACATACACCTTTGGAGCGGCGGGTGTTACGGTTGTTTCACCTGCGGCAATGGCCTGTGCTTCGGCTGCCTTCTTCAAAGCACGCGCCTTTCTTATCTTTGCCAGTGGGCTATTTTCCGATGCGGGTTTCCGGACAGCGATACGGCTCCAGCCTGGGAACACTTGACTAAACCACCGTGTGAATGTCAGTCATCCCACCCAAGTACATAGATCATCTACGCACCCATTCCACCACTCCAACAACTCTTCGACTTCGACTTGCTCGTCTTCGTCCTCAAGGAGCTCCATAATACTGTCGTAAAACCTTCCGGAATCAGTCAGCTTGTCGTTTCGTGAGAACATGTTAGCTGTGCATAGCGAAAATCGGAGCTATTTGCCACATAAAATGGTCAAACGTTAGGCATGCCTTTTTTTCAATGAATGAGTATCACTGACTAACCTGCATGGCAACATAGGCGATTGAGGCCCTAGTGACCTCCATCATACCGTGAATACGAGCATTCCCTGATTTAGGGACAGATTTGTCGTCATTACGGTACTCATTGGCTGAGCTCGGTGAGGTAAATATATGTTTGAATGCCTGGACAACGAGTTTTAGGTATGCGTTTGAAGTCCATTCTCGGTCATACAATTTAACTGACCTTGACAAGCAACGAACTTCGGAAGAGCCCTTTCCATGGGTCGTCTGGGTCATAGACAAAGTCGGCATACAAAAGAATAGGCCACGAGTCGCCTGAAGGAACAAGGAGATCCTCTTTTAGCTGCCGTCGTATCCTATCGTATATCATTGTCAAAATTCGAGGGGCCCTGCGCGGGAGAATGCGCATCTGACTCACTCTGGATCCTTCCAGTCGTACTCCACAGGACAGAGCAATTCGCCAGTCCTGGGGTGTTTGAATCCGCGCGTTCTTTTCTGATCCGGATAAAGAGGCGGTTGGAGCGCTTGCCCCGGTGGAGTGATCCACCGGAGAACAACAACCTTCAGACTCTTTGTATCATCTGCGCGAGCAGCATCGACGCCCTTTTGAATCTGGCCCAGATGGTGAGTCACACGATCATGTCGTAAGGTGAAGTTGAAGGCGAACTGAATGCGCGGCATCTAGGATTTCTTCCTCGCTCCCCTCCACGACACGCTCCCTGAGGCCAGGAACCATTTTAAGGAGTTCCAAGAAGATGCGATGTTCGCGATTCTGCCTACGTTCGTACATGTGTTGGCGACATTCGAATTTTCGTTAGTATTTTTTAAACGTTTGCATCAATCGAAATTCCGCACAGAGGCGTGAATGACTCATCCGACTCATTAGGATGTTCAGCGAGGCGAATGGCTCCGTTGACAATGAGGGCTTGAACATTGCAGAGAGCAAGGCAGGTTCGCCCGAAATGGCGACCATGGTGAGTCAGAGGGTCCCCCGCAACGCTGCAAGAATCAGGACATTTGCGGTCGTGGATGGTGATTCAGGTACATACTTCTTCTTCCGAGGAGGAAGTACCAGACCAGATGATCTGAATCGCCGGCCAAGACCTAGATATGGCTTTACCTCCTCTTCGTCAGAATACATGTTATTCGATTGAGGGAATAGCGATGTGGATTTCAAAGCTTGATTTTGAGGTCCTTATGTGGATTTTGGAGGTCAGAATCATCCTCGGAAATGAAGCCCAGGCGTGTTGCGGGAATCTGAGAGAAGGTGTTTTTCTTCAGCCGAGGACATTGTGGAGGCATTTTTCTCCCAGGCAGATTGTCAGATTGTCACAGTGCATATCAACCGATTGATCAGTCCATACTTATACAACATAGGCGCGTCGATGAAAGAAAAGCCAATTTTGATTTGCGCTTTTCAATGAAGTCAAAATAAATATTGTATCAAGTATCACAATACGGAGCGAGGCAGTGTAAGCTCATGCGCCCAAAGGCAGTAGATGGTCCAAGTGAACAGACGACACGTGTATGTTTTCGAAGCTGGAGTAGCCAATGTTGACAGGACTTCCATCGACATGTGAGTCTTTGTCAGAAACACGCCATTGTGATATCTGCTTCTATCTATGGGACATCATAAACAGTCCAGAACGATGTCCTTCGATTGGTCGTATCTCTGCGACATCCGTCCAGGTTCCGGGGAGAAACGGTCGGCGGACATCCTTGATAGCACGCTTCACAAGGCAGAGGCAAGACGATGGTGCCATATCCTGATGAAGAACATGCTTCTGCAGTCCATAACTTCGAACATAACAATTCTTTTTCTTCAGTGCCAAATAAGAAGGATGGAAACTGACCGTCACACTCCATAAGTGTCCTAAAAGCATTCATTATCTTTATCCCATCTCCTCCTACTTACAGTTACTCACAATCGCTCCTCCCGCAGTCTGTGTCTCGGTAATCTGGTCCTGAACAGCAGATATCGCAGAGGCGACAGCGGGGTCCGTCCTAGGGGGGAGGGGTTATTAATAACCCATTCAGAAACTGCTCTGACAACCACACAAGCATGAAATCGCTCACGATGTAAATGCACTAAGGGTGTCTTGAGCAGCTTTGAAAGCGCGTACGTCGAAATACTGGCGAGAGCTGTCTGAACGGCATTGAGACCTTTGCCAACCTGCTGGTGGTTCGTGGCCTGTAAGGAGAGCCCGCACGATGGTTTGTATGCCAGTTCGAGCGTCTTTCAAGCCCGGTTGAGCCGAGGTTATCGATGACACAGTCGCAGAGTCGCTAATTTCAATGGGGGTTGAACGCGAGGAAGAGGATATATTTAGCATTTCAAACGCATAGTCCCGCGAGGCTGGATATTTCTCTGGACGGCGGAAGTAGTGGACGCTGAACCACTGAAGTTCGTAGGCGACCGATGTTGCATTGGAGAAAGTTCCCGCCGTTGCTCGCATGGTGTACAACGGGATCTAATTGAATCGATCGCAGGGGCAAAAGAAAAAGACATCAGGTCTGGAGAATCACGATCTGGGCAAAGGCAGACTTGGGGAATAGCACGGCCCTCTGAAGGTTATCATATATCGCAGAGGATTGACCTAAGCTGTGGTACTATAGTTGATGACAGCGAGTAAAAGGGCGAGAGTTGCTAATGGACAGCGATTGAACAGCGATTGAAATAACTTCACAGAAGGTAACAGAGCTGTCATTGAAAGCCTCCTCGGAACGAACGTCGTTCGGGCTCGTTGTTTTCCGATCAGCATCGAGCGCGTCTTGAAGCTGCGCTACTCAGCATTGGATGAGGGCCTTTCACCACTCGCGTACATTTCAATTACCATGTAATCGAAGACGCGCCAATGATGTCAAACTTCCTGGGGGGCGCTGTCAGACAGGCGACACCTGGTTAGTACTCCTGGGTCGAAGGATTTTGAGCAACCAGGAGGCGTCCGTCCTTGAATCAACCTGTTTTATATGCAGGCGAGTAAATACGTTATGTCCTTGCATAGTAACAAATTCATTGCGTCCGACCTTCTTTCCCGAAGACTCAAGTTTCAACAGAAACGCCCCAGTGACTCAGATGAGCTTTGCAAGTTTCCATGGGTAGCATTTGACTTCAACTACGTTCCCCCTAGTTTTTTTCCGAGGAGAAGAAGATGTAGAGACTGAAAATATTGCGTTGGCGAGTGGTGGCACAGGTGGCACAGGTGGCACCCTTGCCAAAGGTCGGAGTCAGGCACGTCCGACTCCGTGAATCCGCTCCTGTCATCACGTAATCGGTTTCTTTCTTCACCGTTACCATCAACGGCAATGGCAAGCCACCAACGACGGGTCCTTGCACATCCTCTCACTTCTACTCATTTCGCCTCGAGGTTACGCACGCTGCAAGAATGGTGGTCCAAGAGTTGGCTATTCTCTGTACATTGTTCGCCAGAAATGAGTAGATGATCACGGGAGTTGGCGATATTTTGTCAGTATAAAATGGCCTAATTTTTGCCCCTGTATCCATTCACCACTCCATGCTACCTCTCTCAGCTCAACTCAACGAAGAAGAGCTCGCGCACATTCGACAAGTACAGGAAGACAGCCAGCCAGCGGTGGTTACTCCAAGACTGCGCGAACTCAATGACTTTGTTGGTGTGGCTCCCGACAATCGACGCGTCGTGGAGCGGTGCTTTGTGAGGCCTTCACCTCCTGCACGCAGACTGAACCGCATATCATCCTCAGAGACTATCCGCGTCCGAAATAACAAAGTTTCTGGTCCAGACGAAAATACCCCTCCTCGTCCGTATGCTTTGGACCCGAATCGATATTTGACATCTGGTCATGCTGCAGAGAAGTCCATGTTTAATTCCACCAAGTTGGCAAGCCATCCCACTAATGATTTGGATTATCCGAGCTATTTTCTTAACACATATCCGCGAGGATTCGACCATCGGGCTCGAGTAGGAAACAGAGGTCTGCAGGCACAAGCGACTCCTGTGGCTCCTAGGCCGCTCAGAGACTTAACATCCAACACTATTCACGTGTCTGTGCCAAATCATATCAATGCTGCCACTTTCGAACCAACCGGACATGCCGCTGAACGACATGCCATTGTTAGCTCAAATGTCGGGCCACCTGTGGCGCTTCGATCGGCGGACGAGGTCTTGAATACACTATGTGCCAGGGTGCCCACTACAGTCCTATCTAATCCCCCCTCGCGGAACACGAGGCCATCTGCTTCGACGCCCGGAGTTAGAACTGGTGGAATTGTTCTTGATCGGTCCGAGCTCGAGCTCAAGCTCACGCTCTATCCACGCCGTCCTTCTGGCTTCAGAGGGAACACCGACGAGTATGTCGTGATTTCTGCTAATCCAACCGTTTTCTGATCTTCTCAAATACTAGTAATTATCTACCTATCCTGGGCAGCCATTTCACCATTTGGGACAAGTTCGAGCAGTAGGTTATTATATCTCAATGTCTTACACACAGGCTCACTGGTTTTGGTCAGAGGATGCGTCTTTCTCCCCGCTCAACTCAATCTTGTTGTAAAGAACCCAAAGACGTGGAGTGAGAAACAACTCTCGATTCCCGACATCCGTGGTTTCGATCTTCTGTGTGAAAACCGGTTGTCTCCTGCCCTTGCTTCTGGTGTTCCATACTCGGGAAAAGGCGACCTCGACAAGGGCTTCAAAGTCAACTATAGCGGAGGGGCGACCGTCCGCGTCATAAATGACATGCTGACCCCCTTCGTTCCTTGGCGTGGCATCGCATTTGAAGAGCCTGGCTGGGTCTACATGCCTGGGGAAGGGGAGGGCGACCGACCCCTTCGACATGGAGTCGATATCGGACAACGAGGCTGGTTCATCAGGGTCTGGATCCCATTTCCGATGAGGCTATTCCGCAAGAAGGAAGCCAGGATTCTGACTCTCAAGGCTGTTGTGCGCATCGGAGAGGAACAGCGTCTTCTATACGCCATGATGCCTTTCTCAGTGTCCCACCTGCTCAACGGGCCTTACATGTAGGATTTCTCCGAAACTGTATTCCATGGACTCGGAACGTGTTTGAAATGGACATTCGATTATTGCACATAAAGTTATCTGCCCTGTATTAACAAGAACGCGTAAATATGTAGTGCAAAGTGAATGAAGTTATGAATTTTGATACAATACATGGTGTGGATATACTCGTGCAATGATATACAAGATAGCTGGGAAAGCCAAACGTTCTGAAATGTTCCGCCACTCACGAACTTGTCAAAAGGGCCTTGTGCCCTTCCTCAAATCTACGACCTTCGGTCTCCGCCCTCTCAATCGTCTTCGTCAATTTCTCCTCGCGCGTCTGCAGGCGCTGCTCCATACCAAGAATAAGCATTCGGACCTGCTCTACTCGCGCAAGTGTGGCAGCCTGCTGCTCTGCACCATTCGATGCTGCTTGGGCGGGTCCAAGGAAAGGTGATAATACGGGTGACATAGTGTTGGAACGCTGATGGAGCCGAGTGGTGAAGGCGGATGCGGGTGCGATGTCCAGGGATGACTTGGAAAAGCATCGCTGCTGAGCAGCCAAGAACAGCAGAGACAATGATAACATACCTGCCAGTTCTCTCCGGCCAACTTGGCGAGTTCTCGCTCGAGCATCTTTTCCCGAGTTCTTGCACTTTTGGGCGTATAGTTAGGACAAAGAACATCAACGAGCCGTGATGGGTACACGCACCGTTCAAGTTCAGCCATACACCGTTCATTCTCTCTTTGAGTCCCTTGAAGCAGGAGATCCAAGTTCTTATACTCTTTTTCGAATTCCTGGATAGTTTCCAACGGCGGTCGCTGAGCAAGCTGGGCTTGGAGAAGTTGGATCTGCGTTTGGAGCTTTCAAATTTAGACAAGTATCTGTCAGCTTTATATATTAAAGATTGAAGAGATTATGCTATACCTTATCGTTCTCCCTGTCTTTGTCAAGAAGCTGACGCCGTAAAACGTCCTCGTTTGTCTCATCACCTTCCCGCAGCATTCCTAGGTCATCCGTGCCCAGAGCCAGAGAAGGGCGCGCATAGTGCCTAACGCTTTGAGCTCGTCGCATCGTTCAAGTTGGCAGATGGTTTTGAAGGCCTTCAAGCTTCAAGGTCGCGTTGCAAACCGCAAACCTGCACTTCGGCGCGTGGTTCGTTTCTGAATGGAAACGGTCACGTGTGCAGGTTGAGCCTAACCAGACCTCCAAAGGATTGAAACCCCGATCATCTTACGGTACTCATCGAATTCATCCATGCCATGGTGCCCCACTGGTGAAAGGTCGTTATATGGATGTCATACTTTTTAAGTCTCTTCTAGGGTCTTATGCTTCACTGGCATTTCTGACTTTCATTCCCCCATTCTCGCTTCCGCTCTGTTCCGCTGGTTCTCCACGATGAGAGGTGTCCTCCAGTGATCTCGCCATATCGACGGGAAGTGCTCCCAAAGTCACCTGCCAGGGATACAGAAGAAAGGCCGACGTCTGGTATTCAGTACAGATATGTGATAGAGTGCTATACAGGATATCTCCCAGGATTTCAAGCTCTCGATATGGATCCAGATTCTCCCACATCGTTTGTCACACTCTTCTCCACGTTGATCTGAACATGCTGCAGTTCTATATCAGAATTCTGCGTGGTGGTCAGTACTTCATCAAGACATGTATTTGGTCACGTCCAGACGTACGATGAACGGGTTTCGCAGTTGGACAGCGCTTCTATGAGAATCGTCAAGGTTTACGACTGGCCTTATGTCATGCGACGAGTGGGCGCGGCGGAGGTCGTGACGGGTATTCAGCCTGATATGGTGAGTAAGAACCACCCAGTGTAATTAAAATATCCCGAAGATGCTTACGCAGCCAACAAGGAGTTTGCGTATACTTCCGAGATGTTCGTGAATGGATATAAGCAGATGCTGGTGAAAAGGAACTTACATTTCCCAATCACGAAATGTAATCCCATGAAGATCAAATTATCGTTCATTGTCAACCACTGTAATGCGATCAAATGAGGTTCGGTCCCAGAAATACCTATATCGATAACGCCAACTCACGCATATCATAGAAACGATAGTCCCAGCACTGCATAGATCAGGTCCGTATTCCGTGCATCGGACTTTACAAAGGACCCACCACGTCAATGAACCCATCTCGAACGTATACAGGATGAGCAAGTCGATGATGTGATCGAGACTGTAGTGCATCATCAGAATTCCGGAGGAAATAACTCTCGAGTAACTGTCACCTGAGCGAGCGAGAGCGACTGTTCTGGAGAAGCTTAAATAGCGACAACGTCACCAGAATGTCGACAATGGACGAAAGCGCGAGACCGAGGGAAAAGAGCCACTTCGAGAAGTTTCAGTAGAACAACAGAGGTTATTTATGGACGGTCCTCACGCGGAAATGGGCTTTAAACAACGTGAATGAACGAAGCCGGATCCTGTCCTATCATAAGAGATGTGAGAAGAAATTTACTGAACTGACCGCACATTTGAGCGCTTGTTGCTAGACGGGCGAAGAAGACATTAGGTGCCGTTATGATAGGACAAATTTAACTCGCCGGAAGCCGAACCTGGCGATGTCAATGTGTGAGTACGGTCTATGTTTTGAAACCGAATAGCTCTACTCACAAATGCGACAGACGGCGAGGAAAACCTGCGGAAACTACCCCATGAGACGGCTGCAATGTTAAAGTGCTACTTGGGCTGCTTACAATCGGTAAAGTGAGATAAAGGTTCCGTTTGCTCACTGATTAGGTCCTCTTAGCTCATCTCGGGTAAAGGAAAATTGCCGCTCACTGATGAAGATGCGATGTGCGAAGAAGCTCCATAGAATGTAAAGATCGAACAACGGGAACGATTGGGGAAGCAAGCCTACCAGTGTACCAAGAACGTGAGTATTGCCTACCAAAAATTCTTCAGATGGAGTCCTCAAATGGGTTTGACTTAGGCACACCGTAAAGACGATGGTGAGCTTTATCTCAAGCAGCTGAGTACATCAGACAGTCGAAAGTAATATTGGTGCGTACCGATAAAGTCCTATGAGCACGGCACATTTAGAAGCTCATTCAATGGACGAACAGCATGTTTTCTCAAGCTCACAGGGGAATGATATCAACCCGCTCGGCGCGGCCATAGTCCTCGACGAGGTAGTGCCATATTGATGCCCATGTCAAACCGCTATGTGTGAGGTCGAGAACCCTGTCCCACGTTTAACGGGACGTTAAAAGAACACTTCCTGCATATCATCTGGCGCGGGACGCACCACACAAGAAGAACCTATCACCGCCGTTAATGCTATTCAAGGGCGATGAGAAGACATTGACACACTAGGCACTTTAATCTCGGGTGGTCTAACGGGTAGAG
The DNA here is from genome assembly GCA_013433165.1 of Hypsizygus marmoreus. NCBI lineage: Eukaryota > Fungi > Basidiomycota > Agaricomycetes > Agaricales > Lyophyllaceae > Hypsizygus > Hypsizygus marmoreus. The sequence goes on from CM024086.1 coordinate 4,301,099, forward strand.
TTTTAGGTACAAGATCGTCTGGACAGCAACAATACCCGAGAGCCTCAGGCTCACAGTCAGACAGGTAGACTACGAGGAATCTTCACGCGACGACATACCCGGCGGCCATGAACCCTCCAAGCAAAAGTGCTCCTTGGTTTCTCGCAATATCGACCATGAAATGTGAGCAATATGTGGGGATCCTAGGTTTTCGCCGCTTGGCTCACCGTGAACGGTAAATTGGCATGGTCAGTTTTAAGGTTCCCCAGGAGTCCGACAAGAAGGTGCTTGGTAATAAACGCTGGAATAAGTGGGCATCATTCAGAACGTCAGTGGAAAGTGCAGCCGGTCAGGAAGCTCGTGATCTATGTATAACTATAACTGAGCCGAACACCTTTACAGCCTGTGCCGTGATCCCAGTGGTCGTTCTTCAGGGGGAGGGAGGCTTTCACAGGGTGGACATTAATCGTAAGAAGTTCATTTGAAAATAAAAAGGTGGGGTATGTTATCGGCTGCTTTGCTGGTATAATTTATCTTCAACTCTTATTCTAAATTGACGTTCAAATTTATGCTCAGCACAACTGGGCGACAAGATACAAGCATTCAAAGTACCAGTGTTTCTCGATTGGAACGGCGGGTTTCCAGAAACCCCCTGGCCCGAATCAATCCGATCTCCTGATCACTTTTTCCAAATATTGCAAAAGTATGTCGACTAAGTGGCATGGCGCTCGTGGGCTGGCGAAGCTGGTCGGCGTTCCCTCTTAGAGGCCCGTTCCAACACTTCCAAGTAGTGATGCTTGACAAATCTCCTCTGCCGTTCTATTGGGCCATGAGCCTGGCGCCTTGGAGTTTTAGCCACTCCGTGGAATAGTTTGATGGCCTTCCCCGAGGTTAAATCAGGTCCTGCATTTTGCTGAACCATGAAGGGTAATTCCCTAATGAAGTCTTTTGCCTCATCACAAGTGATCTGGATAGGAGAATTATTTGGTCCGGCCCATGTCTTGACAATTCTCCTCAAGTCGGCTGGCGCATAACCGACATCCACGGTGGCTTCTTCCCAGATGCTTTGCCAAAAAGAATCCGGCCTTGTGGACTTCTCATAATAATCTTCAAAGGCAACGAGGAAAGCACCGAAGAAAAGATGATGCAGGTCATCATTGACGACATAGTATCCGAAGGGTCGCAGGGACACTACGCATCGTTCGACAATGATGAGAGCGAGGATCGAAACCGCATGTGGGATGGCAGGTGATACGTCCGGGTCAGGCTCAAGGAGTTCCCAAGTTCTCTCCATGACACGAATGATATATTCCTTGAGGCCATCTTTCAATTCCTTTTGAGGCTTGTCATAGAGGTAACGACATATGAAGTCGTTGCAAAGTCGGCGGTAATCAGTTGCTTGTGTTTCCACGACAAATCAGGTATGTGCAGTAAGTGCCGAAGCTCATGCTCGACATGATCAAGTAGGCAGCCACAGACAGGCGAAGGTTCAGTGAGCTGTGGATGAGAGGTAGCCATGAAGATAAAAGGGAGGAGTACTTAGGAATCTGTATTGCAGAGAATGTAACATTCTTTTAAGTGATCGACTGGAACCACCCGTCCTGAATATATAGGAAACCCCCCACAATTATGATTCGAAGCTGGTTCAAGAATTACAACAAGAAACTTGATGGGTGAGGGAAATCTCCAACATGTTTGGCTTTGTGGCAACACGAAGAATGCAAGGCTGGATGATGCAGAGATTTTGTTGTGAGGACAGAAGGAAAGAGGACCGTTTGTCCAGAAGGATTTGTGCCGATTTCCTTGAATAGCACACGTAGCCTGACAAAGAACAAGGAGAAACAGGCGAGCCAGTCGATCAATACAGACACATCAAGACTTTCCTCCAGCTATCCACAATGACGGGAGTGCATGTCACTCTCGTCTACCAATGTTGATCGATCAGGATCGCGCTGGTCGAGCCACGAGGGATGGGGTACAGGGTACCCCAGGGAAGGATCTCTGCACGTCGTAGGACGTGCTGGGTGCGGTTTTCAAGGTACGTGGCCCTCGTTCCTTGTCCTGGGCAGTGACGATAATGCCGCTCATGGTGCACTGACATTATTCTCAGAGGAGGGACGAGCTCCTTTGTCCCTCTTCCACAGCAGGTTGATTCGTGATCGACTTGAGGCTGCCAAGGCATGCACGGCGCCTCCAACGACATCGAATATGCATGCTGTTTCTCACTGGACACACCAGTGATCACGCTACCTCGTCCAACGATGAGACCATTCGAGGATTTCGGTGGAGGACGCAATATGTCGTCCTCCTTGTTCATCCTCGATCCATACGTCGTGGAGGTGCATCCAGCACCTCCATTGGCACCCGATACATGTGCAGACCAACTGCCTGCATGTCATTCTGCATTCCACTCGCCATCGCCGACACTTGCTCGTCCAATGATGGATGATTTCGCTGAATCTGGGAGAGGACATTGTGTGATGTCCTCTGTTCTCGGTCCGTACGCTGAGGAGGTGTCATGAACACCTCCAATGATACACGAAACATTATTTGGGCAGCCAGCAATGACGTTCTCTCTTCCAATGACGAGATGTTTCAACAATTTTGGTGGGGGACAACACATGCTGTCCTTCTCATCGTTAATCGATTCCGATGACAAGGACACACTGTCAACACCTACGACATGTCGACGGTGCACAGGCTGGTTGCCTGTATGCCTCTTCAGGCCGGCTTCACCGGCTTCACCGGCTCCATCTTCACCTTGTCCAACGACGAGGTTCGTTTTCGCTGCAGGGCGCGAAATGCCGCCCTGTGCACTCCACGTCGATGACAATCATATGACGGCATCAACATTCGCAGTCACGATTGGTCGACATGGTAGAGACACCTTGTCCATATGCCCCTTCATGCCAGCGATGCCGGTGTCTTTTTCATCTCCACCTCGTCCAATGACAAGGTTCCTCTTTCGCTCGTCAAGAGCCTTGGTGACGTTTTCACCCCTTGTCCCCAGGCAGACCCGATTGCGGGTGACTGACGTGGGATGGGGTGATGGCGAATACACCGATGGTTCTCGGTGACTCACCTCACAAATATTTCGATCCCAGGAGGAGCGAGAGTAACTCCCTCGGTACATCACGTTCACAAGTGCGACACTGTCTTGTTCACGGCATCGTGAAGGGTGAAGTATCGAGCCGAAGGGGCCATCTGCTCCTGTTGACGAGTGACTTCGGGTTGAAGAAGTTGTTGATGTAGCATCTGAGCTGATGCTATATACACATACAACTTCAGGCCTCAGGGATTGGGAGGATTTGAGCAGTCCCCACCATGCTTGAAGCTCATATTAGATATTTCGGTGAGTGTAGCACTCACTTTCATAGTAGATGAATTTAATCGTACAAATTTGATAGCGGTGCGAGTGTAGAATGCTCGCCTCTGCTGAGGCTCCTCCTGACCGAAGTCGGTGATAAGATGCACTCGCGTCTGCGCGTGAATTTGCGCATTTTCACTAGAAATTATCGTTTCATTGGACACAAACCAACGGGAATTACTGCAGTCATTAGCGAGACTCCAGCTAGTTGACTTGTTGCCTCGCGGGACAGACACACCCAGTGCAGCAGGAGGCGAGGCTGATAACGAATCTTATCGTCTTTCCATACTCGGTCACGAAGCATCAGATCGACAGGGACCTGTCCAGTCCCTTCGATCTAAGCATCCCGTGGGAATATACATCGAACCAAGGAGTTGGCGCATGAACCGGATTGTATTGAACTAGACCCCGCCGTAACCACGGATGACTCTGAGGGCTCGGGCAGCAACCTTTACGCTCCCGACAGATCTCGAGACGGAAACCCCGAATTCCTCGATCATATCTCAGGAACGAATCTGATCCGCGCACACGTGACTTACGCAACGCGACCAATTAGCCACCGATCGCGGTTACTCTCTGGGCCACTGAATGGAAAAGACACTGGAAAACTTCAGTACGATCGGTTGCGCTCCGACAGACGTTGGAAGGGGAAGCTTAGGCTAATCCTCCTTCCTCTCCGGAGCTCTTCCACGAATAGAAACGATGCGATTTGACTGAACCGCCGGTAAAACGCTACGGCGGCGCATTCAACATAACGACGAATGCATGAGGAATCGCGGAAGCGTTTCCGACGGACACACGACGGTGCGCCGACGAATAGGCAGCTGTTTAGGGTACAGGGTACCCGGCTTCTCGAGTAGGCGTAGACCGATTGCCGCACATGTATATAGTAGATAGTTCGCGTTTGTAGAAATTCAGACTAGAGTTCCCATCTCATTTGTGCAGACGAACGTGCAATAAGAAAGACTCGAAACCTCTCTCGACCGTGATCCCCGTGTGGATAGCACCTAAGAGATAACGAAGACCCATAAGCCAGTGTGCTTGAGCTAGCGTGCTCGACCCTCGTCCCAGTGTGTTCGAGTTTAGGAAGTCAGTGTACTTCGAACCCGTGTGTTCACCCTTCGTCCCAGTGTGTTCGAAGTTCAGACCGAGTCAGTGTACTCAAAACCGACCGTTGAATCGACGTAAGACTCGCAGAGAGTTTTATTAGACCAACAAACCAACCCCCACAGTGCCTGCACTATAAAACCGTACAGACCCTAGTAGTGTTGTCCCTCGAGACGCTATACTATCGCCTAGACCTTCTCGTCGAGTACTATCTCTTCGAAGTATCTTCCCTACGACCCAGTCAAATACGAAACCTGACTTGGTGTGAGGCTTCTCAGTCCTCTACCCCAAAGAACCCGTTCGTTCGTCGTTGTTGTGTTGAGTGTGATTTGAGTGGATAGGATTGAGTGTGGTGGTTAGAGCCATCTTCATTCGTTGCATCTCTTCACGACTACCCCGAACCCAGCATCTCATCTGGAGCCCACCGCGAGGGGTTGCCATTTCAGATCTTATTTGACCGTACCTCCGAAACGAGATACCCGAACCGAGTTTATACTCAACCAGACGACCTTAGTGATTAAAACCCGAACAAACTGTCTAAGGCATCTTCTAGTCAGAAGAAATCTAAACCAGTAGTTCAGATCGGAGTTACCGCGTCCCCCGCTACCACAGCAAACGCGAAAGCTTCGTCGTCTCGACCCAAAAAGCGAGAGACTAATAATTCGAAACGAGCGGAGGCAGCAGCGACAGCTACTGCTTTATTTGTTGCAACCCGAGACAAAGCGAAAGCTTTATCCCGAGAAGGAGCATCCGTGAGACGAAAGGAACAGGAACTGAAGAAAGCAGCCGCGAAAGAAAAAGCGCGACCTCCAGAACCTGAACCTGAACCCGAACCAGAGCCCGAAAACTCTGATCCACCCGCAACATCCAGACCAGCTACGCCACCTCTAAACCAGATGGCCGCAGTCCCCCAGAACAAGAAATTCCCTGCCCGAGGAAGCAAGGGAGCGCCCTCATTTAAAGCCTCTGAACCCACCGGTTTATTGAGATTCTTTGAGGACGTCGAAGAGTTATTTACCGAGTGCAGCGTTACCGACGAAGACAAGAAAATCGCGAACGTGCTCCGATTAATAGACGACGAGACCTACGAATTCTGGAAGATCCTAGCCGCGAAATTAACCATTAAAACTTGGGAGAATTTCAAAGCCGCCGTTCTCAAGGATTACCCTGAAGCCGAAGCGTTCCAAAAGGGGTCCATTAAACGACTCGACCGCATTTGCGCTGAGAACCAAAGACTAGGCGTAGAAAATGTCGCCGAAATCTCAGCTTTACGACGTGCCTTTGCGGCCGAGGCAGAGAAACTACTTAAGAAGGTCAATGACAAAGACCCCAGGGTGTCCAACCGAGAACTTGTTCAGAAGTTCCTAGGTTGTTTAACCCCGGCCTTCCGTCTCGAAGTCGAACGAAGATTAGACTTAATCAGAATATCCGAAGTAACGGCCGGAAAAGCAGAAAACGACGGTAGCGAAGACCCATATACCTTAGATCAGGTTATGGATGCTGCTAAGTTTATGGCCATAACCAGGACCTCTGGAACAGGTGTCTCGTACGCCGGACAGACCAGTAATTTAGACCCTGACCGAGTAATCAAGATGGAAGAAGAAATAGTCCTCTTCAAAGATTATATGGCGTCTGAATTAAAACAGAAGAACGCGGCGCGAGCCTATAGACCACCGATCGATCAACGACCTACCGAGGCTTATGGCCAAGGAGGCGCAGCAAGCGAGTTCTGGAAGAAAACGGACTGCTTGTATTGCGGAGAAATAGGGCACGGAATTAAAGTCTGCCCGAAGGTATCCCAAGACCAGACTGACGGTTTGGTAACCTTGGTCAACGGACAAGTCCACCTATTCGACAAGACCCCGATTCCGTCCTTCCCTCGAAATAAGAGCATGAGGGAACGCATGTTAGATTTTATGGGCAAGACTAAGGGACAGCAGTTATATGTCGCCGGTTTAACCGACGATGTAACCTGTATGTCAGCCGTAATGTCGGCCTACCAGTTAGAAGAAACACGCGACGATCGAGACAAAGAAATCGAACGTTTAAAGACTGTAATTGCTCAGCAGACTGTAGCGACGAATAATCTACAGTATCGACCGACGGTACAACAACAGCCCGTTCCTCAGTTGGTGCAAAGAGGACAACCTATACCACGAGGCCCTCCTGTCCCCGAAGACCGATTCGACCGCATAGAAAAACTAGTGGAATCTCTCATGGTATCCCAAAAGGGTCTCCTAGAGGTTGTCCATCAGGGTTTCTGAGAGGTTCGAGGAAGACGAAGGATGGTAACGAAAATGCTAGGGCTGAGAAGCAACCATCTACTGAGTCGGAGAACCGAAGAAAGACAAGCCCAAGAAAATCAGAAAACGACGATACCGATTCAGAACCGGAGAAGGCTGGTCCTCCTCCGCGTCCTCCGCGAAGCCCGTTTCGCGGACGACTTCCTCCGCTACCCGTGGTAGAAATCGAGAGAACGAGAGACCCAAAGAGGGGACCTCCACCGAGGCCTCCTAAAAACCCACTTCGTTACAGTAGACCATCCACACCTGTAGAAGAAAAGCAGGATGATCAGAAGGACGATCATAAAGACTTACCATATAAGGAAGTTCCTGCTGTGACGTATGTGCCGATCACCAAGAATAGGCGACCTGATCGCGTAGAGCCTGTCCCTGACATCTCGGGGCCTGCCTACCGAACCAAAGCACCGATAGAGGATAAAGATCGCATCCAAAGGATTGTTAATAAATTCCTGGACGCGGACATAACCCTGTCGGCTGAAGAACTTTTGACGTCGTCTAAAGAGCTACAGGAAGCACTTAAAAGGCTGATCACGAAGAAGAGAGTTCCGCCGGACAAACCGAAAGTGCCGCCAGATAAACCGGAACGAGTAGCTTTAGTCGAAGAAATGACTGAGGAAGAAATGATATATTTGGAAAACCTTTGGAGAGACTACCCAACGGGGATGCCGATCGACGTCAATAACCTACCGCCGGCAACGTTTATGATCACGTCGGCTGCAGGAGGTGAAATTCCTCCAGGTTCGGTTGTACTAGACGATCCCGTTGTGCAGTACTTCGACTCTTTGGCACCTGGTGAGAAACCAAGGGAGATTTACGTCGCCCGGAAATCCCAAGGCCTTAGAGCGGTTTACCCGTTGATAAACAAAACCGGCGAAATAGAAACGATCCTCGACGGGGGATCACAAATCGTATCTATGGGCAAAGCGACGGCGTTATCCTTGCAGCTGCAATGGGATCCGGACATACATATCCACATGCAAAGCGCGAACAAGCAAGTTGAGAAATCTCTCGGCTTGTCAAGAAACGTTCCCTTTGTATTCGGTGATATCGCCTTGTACCTACAAGTGCATATTATAAATGACCCAGCTTATAAGGTACTCCTCGGGAGACCTTTTGACGCCTTAACCGAAAGTTGCATCCAGAATACACGAGATGGAGGGCAAATGATTACGATTAAAGACCCCAATACCGGACACCGATCCACGATTCCTACCTACGAGCGAGGAAGACCCCCGGAAATCTTGAAACGAGAAAAGACTACGGAGGTTTTTCAGCACTCGAGGATTTGATTGAAGATCAAGGAGAAATCGCTGTTACGGTTGGTTATGACTCGGCTGGAGAACTTGTGATAAATGGATACTCGATCGCGGAAGACGAAGGAACCTTTACGAAGACCGAAATAAGGGACCTATACTTAACCAACTACCTGAAGAACGAAGATGTTGAGTTAGAAGATGCAGACACCTTGTCGGCATATTTACAAACCTCCGTCAGTCCAATGACTGGACTGATGTCGCAGGAAGTAATAACTAAAAGAGAACGCGAAGAACGAAAAGAAGATCCTGTCAAAGATATTCGACAGGTATTCGTGGGGAAGAAGTATAAACCCGTGGATAAGAAAGTCAAACCAGTATTGGCAGATTTACCGCAGAAATTCAGGATAGAACGAAATATAACCGGAGACCCCTTGGCGAACTTACCCAAGTTGAGTCCCCGGCCGCCTGAATTTACGCCGACAGGAAGATACAATCAGGAACGGAAAGATGCTATGCACAAATTACACGACACAGGTTTCTTGTGGCCTGAAGAGTTGAAATTAGTACACCAAGCTATATCACTAGAGAACGAGGCGTTTGCGTGGGACGACTCCGAACGAGGAAGATTCCGAGAGGATTTCTTTCCGGCCGTAGAGATTCCCGTCATTCCGCATACGCCGTGGGTACTACGAAATATCCCCGTTCCCCCTGGAATATATGACGAAGTTTGCAAAATCATCAAGACGAAAATCGCTGCTGGCGTGTATGAGCCTTCGAACTCCTCATACCGCTCACAGTGGTTTACCGTGCTGAAGAAAGATGGCAAAAGCTTGAGGCTTGTACACAGTCTCGAGCCTCTGAATAAGGTTACTATTGCGCACTCTGGTATACCACCAGCGACAGACGAACTTGCCAATAGGTTTGCAGGACGTTCGTGTGGCGGCATGTTCGATCTCTATGTTGGTTATGATGAGAGACTACTAGACAAGAAATCCCGCGACCTAACAACCTTCCAAACTCCCTTCGGAGCTCTACGACTTGTGACCTTACCAATGGGCTGGACGAATTCAGTCCCTATATTCCACGACGATGTGACTTATATTCTGAAAGACGAAATACCAGAATGGACCAGTCCTTTTATAGACGATGTACCTGTAGGAGGACCTTTAACCCGATACGAACTACCCGGCGGCGGTTATGAAACAATACCAGAAAACTCGGGCATCCGCCGTTTTGTTTGGGAACACATGACCGTCGTAATGAGAATCCTTGAGCGCATGAGGAATGCTGGAGGAACCTTCTCAGGGTACAAATCAACTTTGTGCGCCGAAGAAATTGTTGTCGTAGGACACAGATGCACATACGAAGGCCGAAAGCCTGAAACTGATCGCGTTGGAGTCATCATCCGTTGGGGCCCCTGCAAGACCTTCACAGATGTAAAATCCTTCCTAGGGACTTGTAGGGTACTCCGCATGTTTATCAAGGACTTCGCTAAGATCACGGAACCTATAAATAGATTGACTCGCGCAAACGTCCCCTTTACCTGGGGACCCGACCAAGAAAAATTGATGCAGCTATTGAAAGACTCCGTTACGAATTGCCCCGCTCTACTACCAATTCGGTATGACTGGTCTACTTCGGTAGTACTAGCCGTCGATACGTCGTATCGAGCGGTGGGATTCTATATTTATCAGGAAGATCCCGATGATGCAACACGGAAACGTTACGCGAGATTCGGATCAATCACCTTGAACGACAGAGAGAGCCGTTTCTCGCAATCTAAACGAGAGCTCTTCGGTTTATACCGTGCCCTAGACAACACGAAATATTGGTTGTTGGGATGCCGAAAACTAATAGTAGAAACCGATGCATCCTACCTGAAAGGGATGTTGAATAATCCAGGCTACGCGCCGAACGCGACCGTAAACCGTTGGATCGATCACATTCTAATGTATCATTTTGTACTACGACATGTACCTGGAAAGACTTTCGGACCGGATGGACTGTCAAGACGAGAATGGCAGCCGGACGATGAAGAATATCCGGCAGACACCGAAGGAGATATCCCGATCGGACCTCCGGGATTTGAGTTCCCTGAAAAAGACACGAAATACAAGAACACCACTGCTTTCGACCCTTTAGAATTTGAAGATTTCAAAGGAGAAATCGATACCAGAGGGGGCTACATTCAGACCTGGCCGCATTCGATCGCGGACTTTGAACAGGACTTGATGGATGCCAGGGTTCTAGTAAGGGAAGAGAAAGACGGCCTCAGACAAAAGATGGCCGACAACGATGTTAAACATGAAGATTTGCCAGGACATATCGCTCAGTTCCTTGGAGAGCCTTTAATCCCAGATTTAGAATTAAAATGGGATCCTGAGAAACGAGAACCATATCAGGAAGGACACCGTACCAATGCAGGAAAAGGGAAGGATGCCCGACTAGCGTTTGTGAAAACCTGGTTAGCCGATCCTCTCGTGCGTCCGGAGGCAATGACAGACAAAGAATATTTGCACGCCTCACGATTCGCGCGGCAATTCTTCTTAGATCGAAACGGACGATTGTACCACCGCGGTTTAAACTCCGCGCATCGTCTCGTAGTAGACAAGGAACATCGCATGTACATGATGCGTGCTGCCCATGACAGTCTTGGACATCGTGGCTTTTACTCCACGAAGTCTTTAATTGGACAACGATTTTGGTGGCCGGAATATGAGAGCGACGTCAGTTGGTATGTGAAGACTTGTCACATCTGTCAGACCAGACAGAAGACGATCTTAGCAATCCCACCGACGGTTACACACACGCCCTCTATATTTCAAGTCCTCCATGCCGACACAATGAACATGACCCCCGCGTCCAATAAATGCAAATATATTGTTCACGGACGATGCTCCCTATCCTCTTGGATGGAAGGCCGACCGCTTGTCAGAGAAACTGGACGAACTATAGGAACGTGGTTGTTCGAAGACATTATTTGCCGATGGGGCTCCTTGGCCCTAATCGTAACAGACAATGGGCCACCATTCCTCGCCGCCTTAAAGTGGTTGAAGCAGAAATATGGTGTACGAGGTATTACGATCTCCCCGTACAACTCGAAAGCGAATGGAAAAATTGAACGACCACATTGGGACGTCCGTCAAGCATTGTACAAAGCCACTGGTGGAGACGTTTCCAAGTGGTATTGGTTTTTCTTCCACGTTATGTGGGCCGACCGTGTGACTATCAGGAAAGGATTGGGCTGTTCCCCGTACTTCTTGACCACGGGAGCGCATCCCATCCTGCCGCTCGATATAACTGAAGCGACTTGGCTTGTGGAATTACCAGACGGCCCTTTGACCACCTCGCAATTAATTGCATTCCGCGCCCAGGCTTTAGCGAAACACAGACAACACGTAGACGAAATGCGTGATCGCGTCGACCGAGAAAAGATTGAGCGCGGCAATCCAATATGAGAAAGACCATAAATATTCGATTAAAGACTACGTCTTCAAACCCAAGGATTTAGTACTCGTCCGTAACACAGCGGTCGAGTCCTCCTTGGATAAAAGATGAAACCGCGATACATGGGACCAATGGTGGTCATCGCCCGTGACCAGGGCGGTGCCTACATTTTATCCGAATTGGACGGTTCAGTCTGGCAAAATAAAGTCGGCGCGTTCCGTGTAATACCGTACTTTGCACGGAAAACCATTACTCTGCCCGACAGCATTTTACGGTTTATTGACATCTCAGAAAGTCCCTTGACGAATTAAAGGGAACGGTTTTACGAAACACCGCCGAAAACGACATAGACTTTACATTTGATGGAGTAAAGCTACGAGACTGGAATAGTGACGATGACGACGATGATTCCTCCACGGATGACTCGGAATCAGAATCCAGTCCTCCCGCCGCCCCTCCCGTCAAACGCGTAATAAAACTTTCCGCAACCCTGCTAAAACGAAATAAGCACCACGAACTACATCACAGTGTGGGGGAGACCGACGAATCCTCTTCCCCTTCTCTCTCCTGGTTTATTCCCAACTCGCGTTGTCGAGCGGTCACTTCCTCGCTAACCGTGGAGGATCCGGATGCCTCGGTTGGAGCACTGAGCAGTTCACCCATTAGGTGATGTATTCATGAGCATCAGAATAATGCACAGAGAGGATTCTTAATTGTTCCTCCACGCCCAGAGAAGCGCGTCGACAATGTCTGGCGAAACATTCTCCGCGTCCATCCTGCACCAATGCGCGTACCGCGCTGACATTTCGAACTCATCCATCTACGACGATATCAGACCCCAATAAACGAATATGACAGACGACGACCTGACTTGTGCCATGCACCACAAAACCCGGAAACTTGCTACATCCAAATCAGCTGGCGCGCCTCTCACCAGAGCGCGTACCATGCGTGTCATCGCTTGCGCCCTGATTAAAGCGGCCCCAAAAACAGGGATATCTGTGCTCGACATTTTGTGTCATCTAAGCTTCTGCTTGGTGATGCCTTATGTATTGCAGTGTTCCAGGTTGTTTCTTTTCAGAACGGAAGTGCTACACAAACTGCCAAGACCATTGGTACCTGATCGATCGAGCTATTTTTGGAACTACCGACGACTGCCTCTACGAAGCGGCTAGCGCTTCTACTTTGCAGGCGGCTCTAGTTCATTTGGAACAATGGCCCCGCATGGCGCATCCTATACCCTTCTGGATGCATAATCTCCTCCTCATGCCGCGTATAATAAATTTGCGCTATGTTATGGAACACCGCCCGACGAAGCAGCGCGGCGTCCTGAATATCTTTAGCCGCCTTTTGAAGCGCACATCCCACGCTTGCCGGAATAGCGTGTGGGCCTGCAACGAAACTGCGGGCATCGATCATGACCTGCGCAGGAATGGTGTCCGGCTGTAAACGAAATTCAGCCACAGATTGAGTAACGAAATAGTAAACCACAACGAACAATGGTTAAGACGGAGCTATCGCCAAGTCTTCTAATAAAATGGCGTACATCACAGCAGTCCAGTACACCGAACTCCCGATGCCCAAAATCATCGCTGGGCAAGTTGCTGGTCGAGCGCGCGAACAACGTCTCGTGTACGTGCAAACCATACGACGGAGGTTCCGTACCGCCTTCGGGAGCAGACACCGGGCTGACAGGACGAGCTGCACGTGCGTAGCGACGACGTTGGCGGTAGGACATGGTTCCTGCCTCCTTCCACTCCCAAACCCGTTTCTTTTATGCTCTAAACCTGCGCGCGGCATCGCCGATCCAGCTTTGAAAATTTCTGAAGAATTGTTTTTCTGAAAGAAAAAGATGGGAAGCCGATGGTTGACAACGGAAGCATGACAGACCAAAGCAATTGAAATTTCGGATCTATCTATCTCGACGAAAACGGTAGATGGTTGCTGTAGTTTCAAGATCTCAAGAACACGAGATTTCTACTCTACAGGCCCGGAACGCGATGGTACATAACTTTAAACGGCCTTCCCTTTACCCTTCTCCTCAGGAAGAGTCTCGATCACAGGAGTTTCGTCCACGACAGACAAAGGCTCGAGGACGGAGTTGAGCTCGTCATATACTTAGAAGCGCGGCGATGTGTGCGGCAACGCGCTCACGGCCCACTTCGAAGTCGCGACGGACTTGATCGTGAGCTACAGCAGAAGACGCCCGGGAACGGAAACGATCTCGCGGCCCGCCGGATAACATCTTCGATAGCGGCCGTATCTAAATTGATAAAACGAAATATCAGTGATGAAATCGGCAGACGAACATAAGATTTAAAAAGACCAACCAAGACTAGCTTCAACGACGGGCTCGAGACGACGTCTCTTGCTACTAGAACCTTCCGCATAATCCGCAACGGGAACAGACTTCCTGGAGCTACGGGTACGAGGCTATAATCAAAAAGGGTCAGAACGCAAAGATAAGACGAAAAGAAAAGGGATTACCCTTTTCGCCTTTGGCGACGATTCTTCTCGGAAGCTTCATGCCGTTCAGTAAAACGGATATTTGAGCTACACAACCATGATTACCATGTCAGTCTCGTCCTCAGGGGAACCCATTTCGGTGTCTTCTTGAGCAAGGCGGGACCCTGGCTCACACAATTGAGTAGCGGAAAAGCTGATGTCCTCGACGGACTCACGCTTAACTAGCAGAAAGGAAGAAACGATGAATAACAACGACAAAGACGAAATTGTCAGACGAACATACCTGAGGTTACGAGCGCGGTTGTCCCGCTCACGAACAATAAGGGTACACATATCCGACAGGCGCTTCAACAGTTGCGAAGCGCCTCCGCGAGTTTATGACCTTATGAAGCTGGAAGACGAGCTCCTCCTTCGCGCGGTCGCCGAATACGCTCGCCAAGATATCACGCTCATCTTGCTCAGTAATCTAAAAATGAAGAATTAGCACGAAACAAGAAAGAACAGCTAGCAGACGAACCAATAGCCTAGCAAGAGGATCCATGTATTTGACTTGACGACCGACAGGAATTTCGCCTGTATCAGCGAACTGGTCACGAAGATGAACGAAGATATCACGGGAGGACATAGGACTGAGAGGAGAAAAGAGGATAATGGGTTGAAGCTTTACCACCCATCAGTCCAGCTTTTATGCCTCGAAGAGGCAGTCTGAAAAGACTGGAACCTGCCGTGGTTTTTCCACGAATTTGACAATTGACTGGACGACGAGCAACCAGAAGTCGCCGCGGTGTTTGAAATATCATCGAGCGCGCCATGGCATTTACCCCGATCACCATCACCGGTTTCCGTCTACCGAAGGGCGGGAAGCGCGCATAATAGCGCCTAATCTTATCTCGTTCCTAACTCAGGGAGTCAGATCTTCAGTGTGGGGGAATATAGATGTGCCATCAATAATTTATTTTGATTGCACGGCACCGCGAAAGCATAACGAACAGGAACGAAGAAAGCAGGAACCAGGACCGAGAATAACCTTCGAGGTCCAAGATTCAAACTTTGTTGGAATCTAAAGACGAAACGCGATTCCAGAAGATTGTATGTTACATTTTTGAAAAGACAACTATGCGAATGATATAGTACATTTGTGCGATAACTATGCAAAGACTACTTTAAAAATACAAACAGCAAATACAACGGGGAAAACACGACAAGTACCCAAATATAAAGATATAGGATATATAACAGACGAATTAGATAAAAGATTCACTTAACTCTCAAGAAGAAAATGAGAAACGACCAGCGAGGAACCATGACCACAGAAGTGAGAACACCAGAAGAGCCCCTAGAGACCATAAGAAAAGCCACAGCATCGTCGTACCGAGAACCTCCCCAGAGGGCAGCTCCAGACGGTCCGCCAGCTCTGCCAGACGAGATAACGCCTGATCCCGACGAACGGGGAAAGTACGGAGACGAGCAACCCGAACGACCTATCAGATCGGACGTAAAGTTGACGTCGTCGACGACACCTACGAGTTCTAAGGAAATAAGTACAAGTCAGGAAAGGGAACGAGAAGACTTACCACGAATATCACCCTGAGGAAAGTTGACGGAAGGACGAAGATCTACCATCCTTTCCGTCGACACCTCGAACGAGCACCCCTGACGATTCTCCGCGTAACAACGCCCACAAGCGAGATCTTCCCCCCGCGACTCACAATCGTCGGCCCTCCCGCGGGCGAAGCAGGACGCGCAACAGGTGTAGGACTAGAAAACGAAAATCTAGTGAATGAGAAAAGAAGATAATAGACTTGCCCAACGTACCGAAGAGAATTCGAGCGGGCGGGTGTCACAGAGGATGGCCCCATCAAGAGGTCGACGGCCGAAGCCTCAGCGGGCGAAACGAATAAAGTCTGCCGCAGTAAACGGGAAATCGAACTAAACGAACAAGTTCGAAACGTACCGGGAGCGAAACACCTGCTAAGTAGGAATACTAGAAGACCGGATCAGTCAGAGCAGACGAAAAGACTCGATTGAAAACACGCACTGAAGGTAGTGTTTGCCCGACCCACCTACCAAGATCCACGGGTTCCACTGTGCCGGCGGGAGGGAAACCACTTGAGATGCGTACCATCGCGCGGCACAGGTTGACCACCGAGCATGCTCGCGAGCGGTGGGGTGTGCAAGCACGGCACACTAAAGATCGACGCGTTAGAAACGTCAAAACCGAGAAAAACGAAGGTTAACGTACCACGCCAGGGTCCACGACTCGAGCTGCCCTCCGCAACGCAGGTACCTCCCCTTCGGTCGAGATCCCTTTAAAACTCTTCACCTCCTCGAAAACGAGCCGGATCGGCGCGAAAACATCGATCGAGACGTTGGAAACGGATGAGGACATTGGAATGACGAAAAGAACAAAGAACAAAGACTTAGAAACAATGAGAACGGTTAAAAACGAAAGAAACCAGAAGGAACGAAGTGACTTGAATCGACCTCAAAAAGTTGAACAAGCGCCCGTCACGCCTACCCCATTTGGCAGACAGGTAACATAGAGAGTCGAACGGAATATTCGACTTGATGTGGCTGATAATCGCGCTCAACATGGAAGAAGAATATGTTGCCGTTACGCAGAAGCATTCAATTGAATGAGATTGGCGGAGATTTCCCCAGTGACGTCAGGGTCTTTCCTAAAGCGGAAGATTCTTTGCCTGATTCACCAGAACTGAAGTGACCGCGTTCTACAAAGAATACGAACCGCGGTACGAGAATGCGCCACAAATGACCCACCATCCTGGCTCATACAGTCCGTTCTGACTGGAGTCAGTATTTCAGTGTGGGGAGATGATAAGATGCACTCGCGTCTGCGCGTGAATTTGCGCATTTTCACTAGAAATTATCGTTTCATGGGACACAAACCCAACGGGAATTACTGCAGTCATTAGCGAGACTCCAGCTAGTTGACTTGTTGCCTCGCGGGACAGACACACCCAGTGCAGCAGGAGGCGAGGCTGATAACGAATCTTATCGTCTTTCCATACTCGGTCACGAAGCATCAGATCGACGGGGACCTGTCCCAGTCCCTTCGATCTAAGCATCCCGTGGGAATATACATCGAACCAAGGAGTTGGCGCATGGACCGGATTGTATTGAACTAGACCCCGCCGTAACCACGGGATGACTCTGAGGGCTCGGGCAGCAACCTTTACGCTCCCGACAGATCTCGAGACGGAAACCCCGAATTCCTCGATCATATCTCAGGAACGAATCTGATCCGCGCACACGTGACTTACGCGACGCGACCAATTAGCCACCGATCGCGGTTACTCTCTGGGCCACTGATGGAAAAGACACTGGGAAAACTTCAGTACGATCGGTTGCGCTCCGACAGACGTTGGAAGGGGAAGCTTAGGCTAATCCTCCTTCCTCTCCGGAGCTCTTCACGAATAGAAACGATGCGATTGACTGCACCGCCGGTAAAACGCTACGGCGGCGCATTCAACATAACGACGAATGCATGAGGAATCGCGGACGTGTTTCCGACGGACACACGACGGTGCGCCGACGAATAGGCAGCTGTTAGGGTACAGGGTACCCGGCTTCTCGAGTAGGCGTAGACCGATTGCCGCACATGGTATATATAGATAGTTCGCGTTTGTAGAAATTCAGACTAGAGTTCCCATCTCATTTGTGCAGACGAACGTGCAATAAGAAAGACTCGAAACCTCTCTCGACCGTGATCCCCGTGTGGATAGCACCTAAGAGATAACGAAGACCCATAAGCAGTGTGCTTGAGCTAGCGTGCTCGACCCTCGTCCCAGTGTGTTCGAGTTTAGGAAGTCAGTGTACTTCGAACCCGTGTGTTCACCCTTCGTCCCAGTGTGTTCGAAGTTCAGACGAGTCAGTGTACTCAAAACCGATCGTTGAATCTGACGACTAGACTCGCAGAGAGTTTTATTAGACCAACAAACCAACCCCCACAGTGCCTGCACTATAAAACCGTACAGACCCTAGTAGTGTTGTCCCTCGAGACGCTATACTATCGCCTAGACCTTCTCGTCGAGTACTACCTCTTCGAAGTATCTTCCCTACGACCCAGTCAAATACGAAACCTGACTTGGTGTGAGGCTTCTCAGTCCTCTACCCCAAAGAACCCGTTCGTTCGTCGTTGTTGTGTTGAGTGTGATTTGAGTGGATAGGATTGAGTGTGGTGGTTAGGAGCCATCTTCATTCGTTGCATCTCTTCACGACTACCCCGAACCCAGCATCTCAGCGGCATGGATCGTGAATCGGAGGACAAGCTATTGCGCAGTGTGGTTCTGAACCCCTACTACTCTTCATCCTCGTCGTCGTCATCATCCCTCTTCGTCATCGTCCTCTCCGAGTCCTCCACCTCCGTGAGCTGCCATTCCGAGTCTGTCGAAAAAGTCAGAACCATCTGAGTCATCCGTGTCCTCGCCCATTCTGTGTTGCCAGTTATCCCAATAAACTTCCCAGTTAACAACGGGTAGTAGCATCAAGATATCGCTCTCCTTGACATTCACGCAGTCAAGGATATCTATCCTATCAACCACCCTTCCCTGCCTACGCCCGAAATGGAGACAAGTCGTCAAACTGCTCAAAATAGAGTTCATTTCCTCTGCGTTCGGCTGCCATCTGCTGAATCATTAAGGTGCGAAGAGCTGGGAATCGCAGCGGCTCTCCGTGCGCAGACCCCTGCGATTCGAGTTGAGGCACTCTTCGCAAAGAGCAGGAAGGATGCCGGTATCATTGCCGTAGATGTGAAGGTTTCTCAAGGAGTTCAGACGTCCCCACTTCTGTATCCAGTGATCGCGTTTTATAAACCTTGAATCGACGAAAAGCGTCTCCAAGTCTCCGAGTGGTAATGCAGCTGACAGGGATTGCAATATTTCTGTGCTGTCTTCAGGCAGTAGATGTGAATATCCAAGATTGATTTCAAATTGAGGACGACAGGTGGGACTATTAGAGCAGGTTCCCGAAGAATCCCAAGTGCGAAATATGGTAGACTTGTTACCAGTGCAAAACAAGGATAACGAACGAATGGGTCTTGTCCCACGACCAAGGCTTTGCCCAAGGTCACCGAGTATGGGGAGGGCAAGGTTGGGTGTAATGCCTGTAAATGAATGCAAGCATTCGAGGGCTATCACAGCTGCGGGCGAGGCAAGGTATCTGACCATGTATGCACAACTGACAATATCTGCTGTGACATTCAGATGCATGAGACGAGGGAGGCGCAGCGGCTGTTGGGGAGGGGAATTATAGCATCGAGTGGCAGGAAATGAAGCGTGTGCGAAAGTCTTAATTGAATCAGATTTGGCATATTTTCCAAAGCCGAAAGAACATGCCCAATAGACGACTGGCCTGCCCCGGGATACGATAAGACAGCGAGGCTTGTTAGTGTATGAAGGAAAGGAGAATCCCATCTCAATCGCACATGCTGGATGAAAAGGGTGTGCAGGCGGGGAGCTTGCCCGAGAAAAATATTATGTGGAATTTCTGGGGTACCAAGATGCAGATTGTGTTGACCAGGGACGTATACAATTACCAGGGTTTCCAATAAAGGTGCAGGGTTTGCGAGACGCCAAAGGAATGCTCCCATTGATATCAGAGGATTGACCTGATTCTCGAAAATCGAAAGCTCCTGGATTCGCGAAAGTCTAGCCAAAGTGGCATGAAGAAGCGGAGCGCTAGGGTACAGAATTAGGCGCTCTGGGGTACCAAATTGCAGCACCGGGCCCTGCCCAGAATATCCAGGATATACGGGGCCATTGAATCCAAAGTTACACGTTATCCTCAACGGTGCCATTCTGGAGCGCTG